>OX352772.1:305366297-306690807 GCA_947095535.1 Poecilobothrus nobilitatus | reverse complement strand
ATATACATAATAATACATAGAACATAATCCATCTGACAGACAATTTATTTATTTATTTCCTTCATCCTTGCATTTTGTTCTAATCTGAAATAACTCAATTTCTCTCTTTTTCTCTCTTTTAATGAATATTTCTCTGTTATGCCGGCTGTGTTATATAAAAATTTATTTATAAAAAGCACGTGCTTTTTAATTTTTCTTTTTTTATGTAAACGAAGTTTACAGTTTCTCCCGTTGTAATTTAAAATGATAACAAAAAAAAATTTTTTTAAATATAGAAATAAATAGAAAAAACAAAACACAAAAATAAAAATGGTAAATAAAATAAATCAGTCAAAGTGTATTTAAAAAAAAAAAAACAAAAACAAAAATGAAAAGTAATAATAACGTTTTTTTATGAGAATGAAACTATATAAAACGGTTTATTTGAACTTGTTTTTAGGTATATATAGATGTAAAACAATCTATATAATAAATTATATATATATATATGTATTATGTAGGTAGGTACTGTTATAATATTATAAATATATACAAACAAGGATAGAATCCTAACCTATCCAATTTAACTAAAAGAATGTTATAAAAACATTAAACCATCAAAAAAGTGAAAAAATACAAAAGGATAGAAAAAAAATAGGGAGAGAAAAACAAAACTAAAAAAAGAAAATGATAACAAAATAAAATCCAATTCGGAAAATTGCAAGTTTAAGTGTTAAAGTAACAAAACAAAAAAAAACAAAAATTTTAAAAATAAACAAAAATACAAAAAGTTAACAAAAAAAAAAAAAATAGTTAGGTGGATGAAATGCTTTCTTTTTTTACTATCCTTTTTTTGTTTTGTTTATGTATATATATAATATAACAGTTAAGCTACTTTTAATTATGAACACTCATCGTAATAATAACTTTAAAATGGTTGGAGATGCTAAGCAAAGTGTAATTTTTTTTTCTTACCTTTAAACACAAGACAAAACAAAAAACCGTTATCCTTTTAGAAAACAAAGATTATTTTGATCTGTTTCATTTTAAAAAGTCATATAATCATTTTTGTCTTGATTTTAGATTAATTTTTTTTTTTTTTTTAATAAAATAGATTAAAGTGAAAAAAATTTTTTTTTGTTATCTTATTATGTAAATACATGCATGATCTGTAGATTTATTTGAATATATTATATAAAATATACATTGATATTTGTAAAGTTCTAGACATAAATAATAAAGTAAATAAAAAATAAAAAAAAAAACATTATAAAATTTAAATAAATATAAATAAATAAATACATATTTCTTAATACTTATATATTTTATTTTTTTTTTTTTAATTTTTAAGTTCATTTTAGCAGTACAGCGTTATTTTAACTCAAGCTTTGATTAACGTAAATTTCGACCTTAAAGTTAAAATTATCCTTTTTTTGAGCAACAAAATAATGCAAAAGAAATTTTTTTTTTATATAGATACTTCTTTCTGAGTGCATTATTTTAGTGAAGCATTAACTTTTAAAGATTTCTAATAACATTTTTATTATTAATTACTTATATAAAACAGAATTTACATTTTTATACAAATTTAATCAAATGTTTTTTTTTTCTGAATTGATTGACATTTAGATTTAATATGCTTAAAAGTTTTTAAATTTTCATACAGTTTATTTATACTAGTTTGGAATTTTAAACTTTCTTCAGCTAATATGAAGATACATATTTACATTTTGAAACAATGCTAACGAATAAAAATGAAAATTTTTAATTTAAGTCGAATATCATATGAAGGTAATATAAATTGTTACTTGGGAGTGTTACGTACTTTAGAATAGGATTAACTAAAACTGTACATAGAGATTTTGTAATGTATGGGTCACCAAATTATTCAGATCATCTTTTTATGAAAACTAGCATATAGTTTACTATATTTACAATATTCCTAACACTAGTGTATAGTAAATGTAAGTTTACAGTCAAAAGATACACTTAGATCAATAGATTATTTGTTTAAAGAAGAAGTGAATAAAATAACAGCGAATTTTTAAAATTAAATTATTACACTTATAACAATTCATAAAGATATTTAGATCTTTTTGAAAAGAGTCTATATAGTTTATTGAGAAAACTTCTTTTAAAATGTTCATGAGCCTTTTCGAGATATGAGGTGACTTTTCATAAATAATAACTTAAGCGTATAAATAAAATAAATTTTGAATGGCTTGCTATAGGGAAATAAAAAAATACGTTTTGTAGAGTAAGTTGTTAGCTTTAATTTTTGTGTACTATTGATTCCTATACCATAACAATTACAAAGTTATGAAGTTTCAACATGATTTAAAATTAAAAAATTATGTTTCAAACTCAATTTTCTTTTAAACACCCGAATTTGGGGTACTTTTTATAACATATTTCAAAACACCTTTTCAAGCCCTATAATTAATATAATATTTTTAAAATATTGGAAATTATTCCTAAAATAAATTACATTAGTTTTTTTCCAATATATATTAATTTTAATTCAAATATAAAATTTAAAAATTAGAACTTGTAATTACAATAATTGTACAAAAAAAATTTTATGAAATATATTTTATTCATACTGGGGACATACTTAACTTTAAGTATATAGTAGAATCCTTTTCCAACTTTACTGAGAGATATCTTAGAATCACGTGCTAAAATCCTATATGAGTTTTATTAAGAGATACGAACATTAAGGCCTTAAAAAAGCCTTAGCACCTACATTTGTGGAACTAGAGACCCCTGAAAAGGCTTTTCAAAAGAGAAGCTATGACGTCATGGAAAATGTACTGTTTTATCAACATATTTTTTTTAATTTAATAAAAACCACATTTTTTTTTTAATATTTCTTTCTTAAATACGTTGCACCGAAATAAACCGTTGAATATCTTATAACACTATACACGTCTTTGAAAAGCAAATTTTCAAAAATTTTGTTTAAGCCATGGTAGAGCCTTGATACAATTGTAGATACCTACATGACTTTTTAAGTAAGTTGCTCCCATAAATTTTCAAAGGGCTTTTTGAAGCCCTTAGCGTCTCCATTGCTTAGCTGAGCTCATATAACGTCTTATCACGTGAATATTTGAACCTTGAAAAAAATCGGACAATGCACCCAAAGCAAAATATACCCCACAGACAGTTATGAACAATATAAAGTTGCTTAAAAAAATTGATTAATATTAAGGTGTAATTTTGTTGAAAAGTTCATGAGTCCAATAATTATTTTATTTTGTAATAATTTTATGTCACAAGAAAAAAAATTATTTATTTTTTTTTCCTATATTTTTTTGATAAATAAATTTAAACAAAATGATAAATTTCTAAAACCTAGTAATTACATTTTATAATATTAAGTTAATTGTATTACTCGTATAATTAATATTGGATATTACATTATTTAATGTATAATTAAACAATAATTTTCTTTTTTAATTCGATAAATTATTGTAATAAATTTAAATAATTTATTTTTTATTAAAACTTTATAACAGCATGTATATAACAAAACAAGTCAGTATGTAAAATGAAAGGTTTTTAAAATGTAACATTTTCAAAAACAAAACAAAAAGATTTTAGAATTTTGACTATTATTTTTTTTTCAAAATTTTGTAATTTTTGTTGAAATTTTTTATAAAAAAAAAATATTCGAAAAAACAAGGTAAATTTTCTTCAATTTTGATTTTGCTATTTTGAAGCATCGCTATGTACCCAATTTTAAAGAAACCCTAAATTCCAAAGTTTTAAATAAAAGTCTTGCAAAGATATAGATTATAGAGGAACAAAAATTTTTCAAAAAAATATTATGTAAAATTAAATTAAAATTTTCGTAATAAATAATTTTTGAATTCTTATTGTTTGACATTTTTAGATTGAAAAAAATTCACTAAAACTTGAGATATAATCATTTGAAAATAGAGTATTTTCTAATTTTTACTGAATGTTGTTTTGTAATTGACGTTTGACGAGACTAAATAAAAACGTTACTTTACAAACTTAATATTTTTGTGAGACCTATTTATCGGTTTTACACGATGTAGAAGTTTGTAAACAGATAAAACGAACAGGGTAAAACTATAATAAAGAAATTTTTCAATAGTGTTTTCCTATTAACCAAGTAAACAAAATTTAATCGAATTTTATTAAATTGTTTTTAAATTATAGCGTTTTGTAAACTTCATTTTGCGCTTTATTGTTCGTCGATGCTAACCCATATTTATTTCAGATCTGATAACCGTCGTGAAAAATTCGCCTTCTATATTTTAGCTAAATGCATTAAGTTGTTTGCCAGATCTCTTAAAAACAAAATTTATGGAAACGCATGCATACAAACATATACCCATCAGACGCTAAAATGATTTTATCTCATTAATTTCGATTTTTTAACCGATTACTAAATAAACTTTATCTTTGTATATAGAGAAGAGTATGTAAGAAATTTAGTCAAGAATATTATTAAATATACAAAACAATTCAATTAATAATAAGTGAAGGTATATTATAAAACGCCTCACATATCATTATAAATTGTATGTTATATGGAATTAAAATTTTAACTTTTGGTTTATATACTTTATTTATTTCTTATACATATTATTTTACCATTAATTAGTACAGTTATTATGAGTATGAGCATAAGATATTTATTCATATTTCTAAACGCTAAATACACATTTTTTTTTTTTTTTTAGACTTTAGTTTGAGAGTAGAGATAGGAGAGGATATGCCAAGGAAAAGGAAACTTTTAATTGAGAAACGGGACTGTCAGGAAAATATGAGTCCGCCTATTATTAGTACTATTTTCCTATCAATGATGCAATAATATATATAACACCTTCCTGAATGAGGTAATAATTAAAGGTTGATTATACCCGTATGAACTATGTTCAAGGGTATAATAAATTTGCCATTACGTTTGTGACACCTTAAAGGAGTCGAGCTAGATATAGTGTCAAAGGTATGGATCGGCTCAGAATCGAATTCTGAGTCGATTAAGCCATGTACGTCCGTCCGTCCGTCCGCACGATAACTCAAAAAATAAAGGAGCTAGGGGGCTGAAATTTTTTTTACGTCACTTTTGCAAAATTGTTAGTTTTGCTATTTAAATCCAACATTTTCGGTCGGCGGGTTCGAGTAGCTGCCATACAACTTCTATCTTTATATAGAAATAACTCAGTATCTATTCAAGCTAGGTTTCTGAAATTTTGCAAATGATGATCAAGTTTTATGGCAACAACTTCTGTAAAATTTGGTTGTGCTGGTGCAGCGGGTTCGGGTAGCTGCCATACAACTTCTCCGTTTAAATGAGAATAACTCAGTGTTTATTGAAGCTAGGAATCTGAAATTTAGTAAAGAGGTGTCGAGTTACATGCCAACAACTTTTGTAAAATTTGGTTGCTCTAGAGCAGCCGGTTCAGACTTCTTGCACCTCTTGGAACCTAATGAAGCTAGGCGTCTGACATTTTGCAAATGATGATCAAGTTTTATGGCAACAACTTTTGTAAAATTTGGTTGTGGTGGTGCGGCGGGTTCGGGTAGCTGCCATACAACTTATCCGGTTAAATGAGAATAACTCAGTGTTTATTGAAGCTAGGAATCTGAAATTTAGTAAAGAAGTGTCGAGTTATATGCCAACAACTTTTGTAAAATTTGTTTGGTCTAGAGCAGCCGGTTCAGACTTCTTGCACCTCTTGGAACCTAATGAAGCTAGGCGTCTGAAATTTTGCAAATGATGATCAAGTTTTATGGCAACAACTTCTACAAAATTTGGTTGTGCTGGTGCGACGGGTTCGGGTAGCTGCCATACAAAATCTCTTTTTAAATGAAAAGAACTCAGTGTCCGTCCGCACGATAACTCAAAAAATAGAGGAGCTAGGAGGCTGAAAATTTTTTTACGTCACTTTTGTAAAATTGTTAGTTTTGCTATTTAACTCCAGCATTTTCTGTCCCCGGGTTCGAGTAGCTGCCATACAACTTCTTTCTTTAAATAGAAATAACCCAGTGTCTGTTCAATCTAGGTATCTGAAATTTTGCGAATGATGATCAAGTTTTATGGCAACAACTTCTACAAAATTTGGTTGTGGTGGTGCGACGGGTTCGGGTAGCTGCCATACAAAATCTCTTTTTAAATGAAAAGAACTCAGTGTCCGTCCGCACGATAACTCAAAAAATAAAGGAGCTAGGAGGCTGCAATTTTTTTTACGTCACTTTTGCAAAATTGTTAGTTTTGCTATTTAACTCCAGCATTTTCGGCCGCCGGGTTCGAGTAGCTGCCATACAACTTCTTTCTTTAAATAGAAATAACCCAGTGTCTGTTCAATCTAGGTATCTGAAATTTTGCAAATGATGATCAAGTTTTATGGCAACAACTTCTACAAAATTTGGTTGTGCTGGTGCGACGGGTTCGGGTAGCTGCCATACAAAATCTCTTTTTAAATGAAAAGAACTCAGTGTCCGTCCGCACGATAACTCAAAAAATAAAGGAGCTAGGAGGCTGAAATTTTTTTTACGTCACTCTTGCAAAATTGTTAGTTTTGCTATTTAACTCCAGCATTTTCGGCCGCCGGGTTCGAGTAGCTGCCATACAACTTCTTTCTTTAAATGGAAATAACCCAGTGTCTATTCAATCTAGGTATCTGAAATTTTGCAAATGATGATCGAGTTTTATGGCAACAACTTCTGTAAAATTTTGTTGTGATGATATGACAGGTTCGGATAGTTGCCATACAACTTCTCTTTTTAAATGAAAATAACTCAGTGTCTATTGAAGCTAGGTATCTGAAATTTAGTGAAAAAGTGTCGAGTTGCATGCCAAAAACTTTTGTAAAATTTGAATGGTCTAAAGCAGCCGGTTCAGGCTTTTTGCATTTCTTGGAACTTAATGAAGCTAGGCGCAATAGATTCGGGTAGCTATCATACAACTCCACAATTTACATAAATATATCTCTGTAGTTCGGTACTAAAACTCTGAATGTTTTTAAAAGATGATCAAGTTTTATAGAAACAGGATATATTACGTTCATACGCGTATCCCAGAGTTGACACAGTCTACTCTACTGCACTCTTCCTCGTTTTATTTTATTATTAGATTTCTAAGAAGAATTAGGAAAATAATTTCAATTGAATTTTGTTTTTTCTTAAAAAAGTTATAAAATTTTCATATTTCTTTTTGTTCAGGCTGTTATTACACTTTTTCAAATTATATAAAAATTTCAATTTTCGATTAAATATGTTTAATAAAAGGAAAAATTCAAAATTTATCTCAGTTTAAAATTTTCTAAGACCATTACTGAGTTATTTTAAATATAATTATGTCAACTCATATATCTTTTATTAAACGAAGAAAAAAAAAATTTAAAATTTTAGGCATAAAAAAATATGCAAAATAAGACATTTTCAAATTAAAATTAAATATTTCAAATCCTTTTAATATAATCCTTTGATCCTTCTTCTTTTTAAAATTCTGAGTAAAATATATTTTCTTTTAATTTGAAAATAATAAAAAAAAAAACAAACTTTTTTTTTAAATAATTGTGTAAGTTCAAAAATGTCTGCGAATTTAAAAGAAATTATAGATAATCTTTAATTTTACCTTTAAAAATTGCAACTAATTGCTTTAAAAAAATAAAATCTATTGTTACTTCAAAATATTAATTTGCCTTCTTTATTTACATTTATACATTGGAGTAAGGACTTCACCCTTCATCTAATTAAAGTTGAATGGTTGATGTAGCCGATGAAATTCACGTACCATCATTTTCGGAGACCTTCTTAATCTACTTTGTGTTTTCAAACTATTGAATTTTTGTGATTTTTGTTAATCGTTATCGGTATGAACATCTTGATCCTGACACAAACCCTTAAGTGATCTATTCTTTAATAAATAGTGCATTGTAAATTTTGTAATGAATTAATTTCTGCTTTTCAAAGTTTTTATTTATTTTTTATTTTACATTTCAACTACATACATAATATGTGACGACAGGTTAAGCACTAGTTTTATAAATTACAACTTCTAAATTCCAATCTAATTATGATTATTTTCATAAATTTTTGATAATTTTATTTCATGTGAAAAAGTTTAAAAATAAAATAATCAACATAAAACCATTCATGAATGAATATCAATGTGTATATGCATACATCATTATTTGAATCATTTATTCGTATTTCAACTCTGATGCAGTCAATCCAGGTGTGATAAGATTCCATATGTTTGATTAGATTTTATTTATGAAACTGCTAATGTTTTATTATTATTTCATCATAGTTTTTATATTGCATAGCTATGTTTTTATATTACAAAAATTTACAATACAAATTATGTGTTCTTTTTTTCTAAAGCAAATAATTAAAGAACTTGATTAAATTATTCTATGACAATATGTAAATTATAAGTACACCTGCTAAAATTATAAGTCAACCTACATAAATTTAAAAAAAAGGATACATTTGAAAATGCAATAAAAAAATGATTGAAATATTCTCTTAAATTATACCAGAACCAAAAAAAAATTACATTTTGATAATTCAAAAATACATTCAAAAGAATAATTTAAAAAAATGTGTAACAGATAGAGATATTAGTTAAAAAATAATTTTAATCCAATTTTCTGCACATATGAAAAAAGTTATCATTAAAAACTTGACCTAATTCAATATTTTTCTTCTTTTCTTCTTTTAATTATTTTTTATTATAGTTATATTGATGTTATTCTTGTTATAATTTTCTTCTTAGCTATATATAAAATATTATACTAAGGATTACAATATATTTAATTTAAATTTATGTATATAGGTAGGTATATATACCTATCATATATATAAATTTATGTAATTTCTAAATATATATAAGAATCTTCACAATCCTTTTAATAACTAAGTATTTTAAAATTATTTTAAAGTCTTAATATTAATAAAAATTTTATATATTTATTATAGAAAATTGTATTAGATACTTATTTATGCATACATACATACACATCAACACACACACACGCATATATAAATTAAATGCATATTGTAACAATACTGTCCTTTTAAGTTATTCCCATAATCCCATCTCTTTAGAGTTCAAAAACATTTTTGAAATGATGTCTGTTTAGTTAACATAAGAATTAAATATATACCATTTTAACTCAGATATAATACATATATTTACCAAATTTGCATATATATAAAAACAAGGTAGAATGTAAACCAACGACTTTTAAAAGCGCACATTTCCAAAACACAATACAAACTGTTTAGAATTTTGACTTTCACAAAAATTTGAAAATTTAAAAAATAAAATTTAAGAAATTTTTTGTAATAAGAAAATATGTTAAAATAGGATTTTTCTGGAATTTTGAGGGCCTGTAAGTCCGGAACCCTATATAAGTAAGAAAAACCGTTAACACACATAAAAATATATTACTGGAGCTTTAATTTGTATGCCTTGCTGAAGGAAAATGTGTACAGGTGCTTTAATTTAACATTTTTAAATAAAAAAATAAATTTAAATAGTAAATCACAAAGTATTGCATAATTTTGATATTGTTTTATGTTTTATTTAGATAATACAATTTTTGGTCTTCTGGCGGTTTTAGATTGCAAAACTATTACGCAGAGCCTGAGATATATACATCTGAAAATGGTGTTTTTTCGCTATTTTGAAGAGCTGTAACTCTATACATAAACCTTTAACACACGTAAAAATATATTGCTGTAGCTTTAATTTTTATATCTTGCCGAAGTAACATGTGTACAGGTTCTTAAGTTACAGGTGTTTAAAAATAGCAAATTTTTAAGCCCTAATAGTTCATAAACAGGGGGTTGTCCAAAAAAAATTTCTGAACAAACATACTAATTCTAAAAGTTCTTTCTTGTCCCAAAATTTAAAGTTAATATCTAAAAGCGTACCGGAGTTATGAAAGTAGAAAAATCATGCAAAATCTGGTTAATGGTAAATTTAAATACTAAATTTAAAAAAATTGTATAATTCAAAAAAGTACTTGTCGAATGATGTTTTCAGAGTGAAAAATCTTAACCAGAATATTTGTTTTGGGGTTGGGAAGTTGGAGGGGTTGTAGCTCCGTAATGGATGGGGCTACATGAAAAAGTTGTTCCACAAAATTATTTTTTTTATGAGACCTACCAATGGTTAAAATTTGTTTTCTCTATCTTTAACTGTGTAGAAGTTTTGTAAACAGACGGACGGACGGACAGAGTGAAACTAATAAGCACATTTTTTGGAAATGTGCTAAAAAAAAAAAGAATTCCATGTAAGAATCTTTAAATTTCCCGAAAAGGAAAGAACCCCATGTAAGAATATTTAAATTTTAAACACAATTTTGACTCTTTAAAATAATTTAAGGTATTAGAATAAAATTTTAAACAAATTTTCTATTACCGATGTTAATGGATATTTTCCTCAATATATCGTACAGATGTTTCAAATATATTTTAAATAATTTTTCATTCTGTAAAATCAATTAATTTCTTTTATAGGTGGTGTTCTGCTGTGTAATGAGGTTACAAAATAATTGGAGAAGAAAGAAGAAATCAAGTTAAATCAAGTTAAATAAAACAAAATTCTTTTAAAGATTTGTAATAAAACTGAAAAACTACAATATAAAATTATTCCTTAATAACGGTTTTCTACAAAGTTATTGTTACCATTTACTACTCATTTTTAAAATATCACTTTTTTTTATCTAAATTCTATAATAAATGGGAGACCTCTCCATCAGTATTTTAAATAATACGGCACAATTCATTCATGAGCTATATATAAATTTAACAAAATAATATTATTAAATAGAAATTTCAGAATACTGCATTGAAAATATTTAACAATCAAATTAAATCTAATTTCTTATTAAATAGGATAGAAATAAATTAAGTGTAGATTGGAATTATCAAAAGAGATGAAAGATAAAGGGTATGAACACGATTTCTCTATCAACATCGCAGACTTTAACCCACTAAACACCACATAACTTTTTGAACAAAGAATATAGGTTAGGGGACCTTTAGTACTACTATACTGTTTAAGTAAGAGAAGATTCTGCTATGGAGTAAGGTTTGCAGGAATGTGAATATCGAAGAAGTTGACGTTCTCCTTAAATCTTTTTAAAATGAAAATGTAAAAATCCATAATTTTATGAAACACATAAGATGGTTTCACATTCGAGATATTCGAGTCATAAACGAACTTTCATATGCTGAATTGTGGATTTAAACTATTTAGAAGTGGGCAATGAAGACTCTCCTTGTTTCTTTTTAGAAAACTTTGAAGGCGTGACACTTTTTATTACGTACAACTAGTTCCTATTCCTACTAGATATATCTGTAATAGAGAGAGAGTAAATAGAATAAGAGAACCTACTAAGTTTCGGAGGCCAAGTGAAATCATTTATTTGCTCTATTTACTACTTATTATACTAAACTACTATTATACTAAACTACTATTATACTAAACTACTTATTGTCAAATGAATTTTGAGCTTACTTTTAATGTTAGAAACAAAAAAACATATATTAATTAGTTTTTGACAACATCCTTTTATAAAAGTTGGGTCCATTATCTTGAAATCCATTAAGAATGGATTTCCCTTCAAAGAGAATTTATTTTCTCTATTATTATTTATATATATATTTTAATATAGAAATATATATTAATATTTCTCTATTAATTTACTCTATTAATATTTAATTGACTTGCTAGTATATTTAAATATACTAGCAAGTCAACAGATGATGTTCACATGATTAATATCACAAAATAAAGGAGGGCTTGAGTTTTTACAAAATTATTAATGAATAATTTTTTATTAATATAATGAACCCATTAAAATATCAAAAAAATAATTTTTGGCTGGATGTATTCAAATATTTTTATATTAAAATGTAGGATAATGACGTTTGTATTTCATATTGCATACTATTTTGCATATAAATTTTTAAACTGCATATTTTATTGAAATTTTAAAGAAAAACATTAAATACATGTTTTTTTTTGTTTTTACGAAAAAATGTAAGCAAAATATCTATGTTTGAGTTGACAAAAAAAAAATATTTGGCAACAATGTTTTCAAATTTTACCAAATCACAATACAATAGAATCTTCATCGGTCTGCCAAAATATTCTAAATGCAAAACTAAAAAATTTTTAAAATACCGTATCTCCTGGGATATGATTTAAATTATATTAGATTATTGCATTATACCATATCATATATATATTTTTTTTTATTAAATCAGTGATTCCTAAATATTTTCCATTGCAAAAAAAAAAAACTTTTTTTATAATTTATTTTTAGAAGTTGTTACGTATATTACGACACTTAATGTTAATAATTTAGTGAAATGGATTGACGGGAAATTCTCTTTCAGTAAAACTTTAATTCAACCCTGGAAAATTCATATTTTTTTGTTTTTATATTGTTTTTACATTATGTTGTAATATTTATCATTATTGTATTAGAGAATTATTAACCGAGAATAGGCAAATTTTTATTTATTTTACTAAAATACCACACAACCCTTTAAAATATAAAAATATATACTTTTCATAGTAAGATTTTTTTTAAATCAGTACACTTCACCTATAAGTATCCAGCGTTGACTAGCGCCAGAAGAGTAACTCTGGATAGCCATGAACTCAACGATCTTAGTGATCTAGCGGTTAAGCAACCTTCAGAAATGGTAAGGTTTCTCGTAAGCAACGCAACGAAATGGATCTAAAATAAAACCCAAAATAGCCCTATTATAAGCCTTGTGGTCATACGAAATTGGTAGTAACACGGTGCTAACACGCTAATTGTGGACGCTGCCATGAGTGGCGATGACCAGCCACCTATACCAACCAACTAACCTTCCCAAATGCAATTATTCGAATTGATAGCCCAGCACTTAATTATATTATATGGTTTTAAGAACCATAAAGAAAATATAAACTTTTTGAATCAACGGAAAACTATACAAAAAAATACATTAAAGGAAATCATGCATTACAAAACATACATATTCGACTTTTCTTTTGGGGAAAATGTGTCCCATACTTATGCTCGGAGCAACTAAAAACTGACAAAAATTCCAGAAATAGGATATTCGAAACCATGATACGATATTCGATTGAAAATCACTGTTTTTATCTTTATTTTAACAAAAAATCGTCTATTATCTAATCTATATTTATGTATTTCAAATATTTCATTTCCTTTTTTTTTTTTGTCAGAATTCCATTATTTCCGGAAGGTATTTCTTTATATATTTTAACTGCATACGTATACATATGTACATAGATACTTTACACATATTTACCTATATATAAAAAATTCATTCATAAAATACATTGCATAAATATGTATTGTTATTAAATATATACATATAGGTATATATATTTATATATTTTATTAAATAATAATATGGTTCAATAATTTTATATTAAATTTCAATATTGTTGCTTTGAAAATATCAAAATTGCTTCCAGATATATGTATTATATTATGTATTATATTATTATGTTATAGTTTTTTACTTAGGCCGATAACTGACTTTTTAACATGACCTTTCAAATGACCCTTATTTTATTTACATACATTTGCAATGCATATAATGGTTTATATAACTATATATTTATATGTAAAAATGTATGACTGTATATGTATTTATTTTATATTATATTGCAATTTGCAACATAGACAACAATTTTAAATGGCCTGAAAGTAAAACAAAGAAAGGGCAACAGTAGGTTAAAGAATTTGCAAGGGTTTTGAAATTTCACACGTTATCTTATGAGAAATAATAGTAGGCTGATTTTAAATCCTTTATAAATCGAAATAATACTCCTTTGTGATGTTAAAATTCCATATTTTCTTTGTCATCTGACATAATAAGATTTTTAATTTAAAAATATCAATCTAAAAAAAAACGATTCATTTTTTTCTGCTATAAAAGCTCTTTTCATTATTTATAAAAGTTATTTTACATTACAAAACTTACACAAAAGATTCAAAAGTTATTTCGTCGTTAAATATTAAGTTAAAATTTTTATTTGAAATCTAAATTTTTGATATGATTTATGAGAAAAAATTTCAAAACATATTTTGGTAGGAAAACTTATTAGGAAAATTGTAAAATAGGCAACAAATTAAAAAAAAAAACAAGTAAATGTAACAGTAAGTAAGTCAATGCAACCGACTTATTTATACCCTACACCTAAAAAATTCAAATTAAATTAAAAATCCATAAGTTATTTTAGTTAGGCATTTAATATAAGCTAAAAAAATAAATGCTTTTAGAACCTTTGTACAAAATTTCAGGTTTTTATATTTATTAATTTCGAAGATATACTTGTTCGGTCTTGGCAGCTGTGTGGAAGATACCTGAACAATCATTCCAATTCATCTGAAATTTTAGGCAAATCAGGGATTCAGGAAACAACACTCTCGTATCAAATTTGCAGAAGATAGAAATCTATCTTTATTAATTTCGAAGATATGCTTGTTCGATTTTGGGAGCTGTATGCGAGGTACCCGACCAACCACTCCAATTCATCTCAAATTTTAGCCAAATCAGGGATTCAGGAAACAGCACCCTCGTATTAAATTTGAAGCTTTTATCTTTATTAATTTCGAAGATATGTTTGTTCGGTTTTGGGAGTTGTGTGGGAGATAACCGAACAGCTCCTCCAATTCATCTCAAATTTTGGAGAAATCAGGGATTCAGGAAACAACACTCTAGTACCAAATTTGAAGTTTCTATCTTTATTAATTTGGAATATATGCTTGTTCGGTTTTGGGAGTACCCGAACAACCACTCCAATTGATCTCAAATTTTAGGGATATCAGGGATTCAGGAAAACACATCCTCGTACAAAGTTTTAAGTTTCTATCTTTATTAATTTCGAAGATATGCGTATTCGGTTTTGGGAGTTGTATGGGAAGTACCCGAACCCATGGACCGATTTTATCCAGATTCGAACTTAGTCGTCCTTTTGTAATTAGTAACCTACTATATAAATTTCATCAAGATAGCTTCACTAGTTTTTGAGTTATCGTGCGAACGGACGGACGGACGAACATCGCTAAATCGACTCATCAGGAGGTGATCCTGATTCAGAATATATATAAATGTCCATATCTAACTCGCTTCCTTTTGGTGGTTACAAACACCATACCAAAGTCAATATACCCTATACTTAATGTGTAGGGTATAAAAACAACAAACTTTAGCTTCCAATCGCTTTGACGAAATTTTTCACAAATATAGTGAAAACTTTTCATGCGACGATCTTTTATTGTTAGGTTCATATTGTAAAAGTTTGTAAACTTAAAGAACTAAAGAATATGAATTGTAGAATTTTAGCCATTTAAATTGTTTAGACATTTTTTAATGAATTTTTAATAAATAATTTTTATTTTGTTTTTTTTTATATTATATCGCCGATATTTTAGGATCCTTTTGCCTTTAGCTTGTGGACCATCTAGGTAGAAGTATTCAATTATAATTATATTTAATATTTTCTTTATATTATTTTATTATATTTTATATATTATTTTTAACCTGACCAGGGTTTGAACAAGAGACCTTTCACCAAAATAAATTTTATATAAAGCAAAAAAAGAAACTATAATTCGATAAAATGTAAATAGCATATATCCTACAATTTAAATCAGATATTTCGTTGATTTTTCCATTCTTTAAAAGTAAAAACAAACTTTTTTAAAGATTTACTTTTTCTTGTGATCTCAATTATGAATAAGAAAGGTAAAATTTTTTCGTTATTTTATTAATTATATGGGATGAAATACTTGCACAAATTAATAAAATATTACATACATATTTCCTCGCAAAATAATTTCATTTCTATTTAAATTGTTAATTTTCTTCAATAAGTCTAAACTAATAATACATGTATATAAAGCATCTATTATTTCCATCTATAAATGTTTAATTTTATCTAGAATTAGAGAACATGACATCTAATTTTTTTAATTTGTATTGAAAAATTATTAATTATTTTAATGGGAAATCATTCGTGAATCTTAAATCACATTTTGTCATATGTGATCTATTAGAAGATTCCCACCTCCTTTAGCATAAAAACATTATATTTTGTATATATACAAGAATATTAATAATATTGTTTCCTTCATTTGAAAGGAAAAACAATCATATATTTTTGAATAGAAAACTTTATAAAGAATAAAGTTTAATAAAGTATCAATCAATCAATTTTTATATTATAAAAAACTATTAAAAAAATATTTAGGGGGCTTCGGTGATCTAGTGGGTAAGATCGTATAAAATATGCTGTAAACACCGCGGGAATGTGAGTTCGAATCCCACAGACATCGTAAGAATAATTTCCGACATTTACAGCCATGTCTGAAAAGGAAAAGCTGTATAATTTTCTTTTCATATTTATGTGGAAGGAAAATAAACTAAAACAAAAAAACAAAAACAGAATAAATTAAGTATTAACTCACTAGATCTTTCCCTACGTCCTTCAAACGTCCCACTGACAAAGAAGAAGTCTGCCCTTTCACGTATAATTCTCTGTATCATTTCAAAGACTTATCAAATATTTAAATAAACTGGAAATTTTTTTAACAACAATTAAAGAATATCTAAATCCGGCTAGCCGATAATCTTCACAAAAAAAATGTTTAATGGAAAATTGTCATTCCCTTATGAGGTATAATGGTAAAAAAACCCCATATTTCTTTCTTCATTTTACTGAACTGCATTTTTTAAAAACAGCATAGACTGTGCTGGACATTGAAAAGTCCTGAATCGTGTAAAATTATAAATTTTGCACTTCTCTTTAACCTACCCTGTTTATTATTTATTGTATATACAACAATTCAATATTTTATATCATTGAATTGCATAACAATTTACCTGTTTAATAATTAAGGTAAAAAATTATATAAAATATCAGGATTATAATATTAACTATTAGGAATATTTTATAGAAATACTTTTTTTTGTATAAAAAATATTGTATATAAAATAACTATATATATGTAGATGTATATAATAGATAATAAATGTACAAAAATAACAATAATAATAATAATAACAATAATAATGGTATTTTAATAGAAATTATAGTATGATTATGTTAATATTTCAGATTAAATTAAAATATGTCAATAATTTTGAAAATAATAAATTCAATTTGATATAAATACATAATATTTTATATTTTATATTTATGTACTTATATGTATATAAGATATAAATACAATAAATGAATATGTTTTTGATGTTATCAAATATTTATTTTTTTTTTTTTTAAGTTTTCATTTCAAATCATGCATCCAAATAGAGTATGTCAGATTTTAAAATTGAATAAAAAAAAAAACAAACAATTTTATTTTTAAACAAAAGATATTTATAAATTTAATAAAATAATTTATTAAAAATGGATTTATTTAATTAAATTGGTTAATTTTTAAATCAGAATTTTTTTTAAGTCCTCTTAAATCTTTTTGATATGCTGAAATTACAATTAATAAAATGATTTACGTTTAACAAACTACACGTGATCCGCTCGTATTAATGGAGAAAATTGTTTTACTGTTCTTAAAATCGAAATATCTTTATATTGGAAAACTGTCTTTTCCTTTAAGATAAATATTTAAAATGTAACAATCAATAAATAACATTTAATAGAGTCTCATACTAGAATGTTTTTTACTTTTTCGAAACAAATGAAATTCTATTTATAAATCTTAAAAGTTACTTTAAAATATTTCAGACAGTTATTTATATTGTAGATAATCGATTTTTTATAATTTTAAAATAACGTTAGCCTTTTTTTCAAATAAACAATACTATATTATATTCAAATAAATTTTTAAATTCAAATAAATTTCAATATTTGTAATATGTTAAGTAATTGGGATAATTATTCCTTTTTTTGGAACTTATTTTTACTGAATTTTATTTTACTGCCTTACTTATTAAAAAAATATTTAACCTCTCGTCTTTTTTGTTATAAATTAAATTTGAAGTACAGGTACCGGCAGCAACTGTCATAATAACTAAATGTTACTTTTAATGGATTTTTTAGATCATTAAACATTGTGGTGTAGTCCCTTCTATAACAAAATAAAGATGAGTAAAAAATTAGCGATTATATGTTAACACATTATATTTAGTAATTTTTTATATTTTCTTAGTTTACTTGGATTTTTTTTTAAAACCCCTTTTTATAGCCCTTTTTAAACCAAATATTAAGATTGAATTATTTAAAAAAAAAGGAAAAATATAAAAATATTTAAGAAGCGATTTATTTTATATATAGAGAAGTGAAACTCCGTCTTTAAAAAAAAACTTTATTGAGATGTTTTATATAGGTATCGTTACAAAAATCTCCATAAGAACTAATAAATAAAAATGACAAATAAACAAATGATACATCTATATAGTTAATAAAAATGATGAAATACGCACTTCTGAAATCAATATTAGGAATAACGAAATTATCCGAGATAATACTTCAGTAATACCATAATTTTAAAAACCAAAAACTTCATGCAGCAGGAAATAAATTCATAAAACTAGAAAAAGAAAACTAGAAAATAAATTTATAAAAAAGAAAAATAAAAAGATACTTAATATAACTGTTTTCTAATATATATAATTTAGAATCAATCGAAATGGTAATATGCAAAATATTATTCCCCAGATGAGATATGTCATATCTATATTCATCTAAATTTTCTTTGTTACTATACTGCTGGTACAACAAAGAACTAAAAAAAAGTTATAACTAAAAACACATCACAAGTTACAATATATAAGCATATAAAAAGTTAAAAGTTTGTATATGAGCGAAGCGCATACAAGGGTTAATCAAAATACGACCTTATATACAAAAAAAAAAAAATTTTGATCACTCTGCAAAAAATCATAATGATAAAGCATAGGTTAAAAAATGTAAAAACACAAATAATAAATAATATATTTACATAATTTTAAAGGGGCTTCGGTAGCCTATTGGGTAGGCGTGCGGCGTATTAACCGAAGGAGTGTGGATTAAATCCCTGCACAGGTTGTAAGTGTTTGTTCTTTACATATCCCCATTACGACCAAATATAATGTAAATATATAGTATATAATATAAACAAAATAAATAATATTAGTATATAATTTAATAATAGTATAAAAAAAAACCTATAATTGCCTTAGTAGCCGATGGTTCAATAATATTGCATTACATTTATGTATGTAATATTAATATAAATAAATAAATAAATAAATAATTTTAAAATCTTAAAAGACTTTAAAGATGCAAATTTTAAAAGATTGGCATCTTTATACTTTCAGTTTAATAAAACTAACTGTACCAACTATTGAAACCCTGATATATCTCTTCGTTAAGTTCAAGTTAATATAACTAAACTATAAATTTTGCTATGTAAATTTTCCCAATAATCCGATAAATTAAAGTCAGCAAATCAAAATTAAAATTGAAGGCATTTTTTTTATTAGAGAAAAAATTATTTGTTTTGTGAAAAACATTTTCATTAATTTTTTTTTGTTTTTTTTATATTACTAACCCCAAAAATTAACATATTATTTTACTTTACTTTTAAATTGATAATAACAATTTTCACAATTTTAGTGTTACAATAAAAAAAAAAAACAAAAAAAAATCAATAAAACAATTTTAGCAATTTTGTTATTCCATTTAAACAAAACAACCAAAAAAAAGCAGCGAAAAAATTCCGCATCAGGACATTCAGTAAACAGGTGAAACAACGGTCAGTAAATTGTATGAATACTTAATAAACATTGGTGCCTAGTTTTACCTACTGAAAATTAAAAAAAAATATAAAAGTATGCTCCTTTTTTTTTTTAATTTTATGCTCTTTTGTAATTTTTTTATTTTTATAAATCCACACAATTTTATATACTTAATATGGAAATTGAAATTATACTAATTTGATTACTTTAGGTATTTTACATTCGCACTGTACTTTTTAACTACGTATACTTATTCTTATAAATTATAAAATAAATGTTACTATTACAATTACAGTTACTATTACAGTTACTATTAAAATTGCCTACAAATACGGATACAGATACAGTTAATTATAAAATTAATTACAGGTGCAGATAATATATGGTACATATGAAAGGTATCATACACTTGGCACAAGTAATCACTTTAGATATATTTTTGTAGGAAGTTATTATACACTTTTCAATTTTGTCTATCCTTTCAAATCTAGAAAATCTAATGAAAGAGTGTGACAACTAATTCCCGTATGAAGTCGATCGAGACTAGTGGAATAAGAAATCTAGCACAGTTTATTTTTAATATTTTTAATAATACGTAAATCCCGACGAATCTGATAAGGACGAAAAATTTCTCAGAAATGTAAATACTCAGATTTCAAAACTTAATACTAGACAAATTTATTCGAATCGGAATACAGGATACATACAGGAAAAAAAGTGCTTAGAACTTGAAAATGATTTTTTTTAACTTTTTTTTCAAATTTCTCACATTAAAAAATATTTCATACTGCAAAACCAACTTTCTCTAAGAATTTTTTTAAAATAAATTAAATAGATGGACCTAATCAAAAATTTTATCTAAAATTAAAAAAAAAACGAGGAAGAGTGCAGTAGAGTAGACTGTGTCAACTCTGGGATACCCGTATGAACGTAATATATCCTGTTTCTATAAAACTTGATCATCTTTTAAAAACATTCAGAGTTTTAGTACCGAACTACAGAGATATATTTATGTAAATTGTGGAGTTGTATGATAGCTACCCGAATCTATTGCGCCTAGCTTCATTAAGTTCCAAGAAATGCAAAAAGCCTGAACCGGCTGCTTTAGACCACTCAAATTTTACAAAAATTTTTGGCATGCAACTCGACACTTTTTCACTAAATTTCAGATAGCTAGCTTCAATAGACACTGAGTTATTTTCATTTAAAAAGAGAAGTTGTATGGCAACTATCCGAACCTGTCATATCATCACAACAAAATTTTACAGAAGTTGTTGCCATAAAACTCGATCATCATTTGCAAAATTTCAGATACCTAGATTGAATAGACACTGGGTTATTTCCATTTAAAGAAAGAAGTTGTATGGCAGCTACTCGAACCCGGCGGCCGAAAATGCTGGAGTTAAATAGCAAAACTAACAATTTTGTAAAAGTGACGTAAAAAAAATTGCAGCCTCCTAACTCCTTTATTTTTTGAGTTATCGTGCGGACGGACACTGAGTTCTTTCATTTAAAAAGAGATTTTGTATGGCAGCTACCCGAACCCGTCACACCACCACAACCAAATTTTGCAGAAGTTGTTGCCATAAAACTTGATCATCATTCGCAAAATTTCAGATACCTAGATTGAACAGACACTGGGTTATTTCTATTTAAAGAAAGAAGTTGTATGGCAGCTTCTCGAACCCGGCGGCCGAAAATGCTGGAGTTAAATAGCAAAACTAACAATTTTGCAAGAGTGACGCAAAAAAAATTTCAGCCTCCTAGCTCCTTTATTTTTTGAGTTATCGTGCGGACGGACACTGAGTTCTTTTCATTTAAAAAGAGATTTTGTATGGCAGCTACCCGAACCCGTCGCACCAGCACAACCAAATTTTGTAGAAGTTGTTGCCATAAAACTTCATCATCATTTGCAAAATTTCAGATACCTAGATTGAACAGACCCTGGGTTATTTCTATTTAAAGAAAGAAGTTGTATGGCAGCTACTCGAACCCGGCGGCCGAAAATGCTGGAGTTAAATAGCAAAACTAACAATTTTGCAAGAGTGACGTAAAAAAAATTTCAGCCTCCTAGCTCCTTTATTTTTTGAGTTATCGTGCGGACGGACACTGAGTTCTTTTCATTTAAAAAGAGATTTTGTATGGCAGCTACCCGAACCCGTCGCACCACCACAACCAAATTTTGTAGAAGTTGTTGCCATAAAACTTGATCATCATTCGCAAAATTTCAGAAACCTAGCTTGAATAGATACTGAGTTATTTCTATATAAAGATAGAAGTTGTATGGCAGCTACTCGAACCGGCCAACCGAAAATGTTGGATTTAAATAGCAAAACTAACAATTTTGCAAAAGTGACGTAAAAAAAATTTCAGCCCCCTAGCTCCTTTATTTTTTGAGTTATCGTGCGGACGGACGGACGGACGGACGGACGTACATGGCTTAATCGACTCAGAATTCGATTCTGAGCCGATCCATACCTTTGACACTATATCTAGCTCGACTCCTTTAAGGTGTCACAAACGTAATGGCAAATTTATTATACCCTTGAACATAGTTCATACGGGTATAAAAATTTAATTTAAATTTCAACAAAACATAAATATTGTTACATATTCACACCCAATAAAATATCTTAATTATACCCGTATGAACTATGTTCAAGGGTATAATAAATTTGCCATTACGTTTGTGACACCTTAAAGGAGTCGAGCTAGATATAGTGTCAAAGGTATGGATCGGCTCAGAATCGAATTCTGAGTCGATTAAGCCATGTACGTCCGTCCGTCCGTCCGTCCGTCCGTCCGCACGATAACTCAAAAAATAAAGGAGCTAGGGGGCTGAAATTTTTTTTACGTCACTTTTGCAAAATTGTTAGTTTTGCTATTTAAATCCAACATTTTCGGTCGGCGGGTTCGAGTAGCTGCCATACAACTTCTTTCTTTAAATAGAAATAACTCAGTATCTATTCAAGCTAGGTTTCTGAAATTTTGCAAATGATTATCAAGTTTTATGGCAACAACTTCTGTAAAATTTGGTTGTGCTGGTGCAGCGGGTTCGGGTAGCTGCCATACAACTTCTCCGTTTAAATGAGAATAACTCAGTGTTTATTGAAGCTAGGAATCTGAAATTTAGTAAAGAGGTGTCGAGTTACATGCCAACAACTTTTGTAAAATTTGGTTGGTCTAGAGCAGCCGGTTCAGACTTCTTGCACCTCTTGGAACCTAATGAAGCTAGGCGTCTGAAATTTTGCAAATGATGATCAAGTTTTATGGCAACAACTTTTGTAAAATTTGGTTGTGGTGGTGCGGCGGGTTCGGGTAGCTGCCATACAACTTATCCGGTTAAATGAGAATAACTCAGTGTTTATTGAAGCTAGGAATCTGAAATTTAGTAAAGAAGTGTCGAGTTATATGCCAACAACTTTTGTAAAATTTTTTTGGCCTAGAACAGCCGGTTCAGGCTTCTTGCACCTCTTGGAAGTTAATAAAGCTAGGCGTCTGAAATCTTGCAAATAGTGATCAAGTTTTATGGCAACAACTTCTACAAAATTCGGTTGTGCTGGTGCGACGGGTTTGTGCTGGTTTTTGCCATACAAAATCTCTTTTTAAATGAAAAGAACTCAGTGTCCGTCCGCACGATAACTCAAAAAATAGAGGAGCTAGGAGGCTGAAAATTTTTTTACGTCACTTTTGTAAAATTGTTAGTTTTGCTATTTAACTCCAGCATTTTCTGTCCCCGGGTTCGGGTAGCTGCCATACAACGTCTTTCTTTAAATAGAAATAACCCAGTGTCGGTTCAATCTAGGTATCTGAAATTTTGCGAATGATGATCAAGTTTTATGGCAACAACTTCTGCAAAATTTGGTTGTGGTGGTTTCACGGGTTCGGGTAGCTGCCATACAAAATCTCTTTTTAAATGAAAGAACTCAGTGTCCGACCGCACTATAACTCAAAAAATAGAAGAGCTAGGAGGCTGAAAATTTTTTTACGTTACTTTTGTAAAATTGTTAGTTTTGCTATTTAACTCCAGCATTTTCGGCCGCCGGGTTCGAGTAGCTGCCATACAACGTCTTTCTTTAAATGGAAATAACCCAGTGTCTGTTCAATCTAGGTATCTGCAATTTTGCGAATGATGATCAAGTTTTATGGCAACAACTTCTGCAAAATTTGGTTGTGGTGGTGCGACGGGTTCGGGTAGCTGCCATACAACTTCTCTTTTTAAATGAAAATAACTCAGTGTCCGTCCGCACGATAACTAAAAAAATAAAGGAGCTAGGAGGCTGAAATTTTTTTTACGTCACTTTTACAAAATTGTTAGTTTTGCTATTTAACTCCAGCATTTTCGGCCGCCGGGTTCGAGTAGCTGCCATACAACGTCTTTCTTTAAATGGAAATAACCCAGTGTCTGTTCAATGTAGGTATCTGCAATTTTGCGAATGATGATCAAGTTTTGTGGCAACAACTTCTGCAAAATTTGGTTGTGGTCGTGCGACGGGTTCGGGTAGCTGCCATACAACTTCTCTTTTTAAATGAAAATAACTCAGTGTCCGTCCGCACGATAACTAAAAAAATAAAGGAGCTAGGAGGCTGAAATTTTTTTTACGTCACTTTTACAAAATTGTTAGTTTTGCTATTTAACTCCAGCATTTTCGGCCGCCGGGTTCGAGTAGCTGCCATACAACTTCTTTCTTTAAATGGAAATAACCCAGTGTCTATTCAATCTAGGTATCTGAAATTTTGCAAATGATGATCGAGTTTTATGGCAACAACTTCTGTAAAATTTTGTTGTGATGATATGACAGGTTCGGATAGTTGCCATACAACTTCTCTTTTTAAATGAAAATAGCTCAGTCTCTATTGAAGCTAGCTATCTGAAATTTAGTGAAAAAGTGTCGAGTTGCATGCCAAAAACTTTTGTAAAATTTGAATGGTCTAAAGCAGCCGGTTCAGGCTTTTTGCATTTCTTGGAACTTAATGAAGCTAGGCGCAACAGATTCGGGTAGCTATCATACAACCCCACAATTTACATAAATATATCTCTGTAGTTCGGTACTAAAACTCTGAATGTTTTTAAAAGATGATCAAGTTTTATAGAAACAGGATATATTACGTTCATACGGGTATCCCAGAGTTGACACAGTCTACTCTACTGCACTCTTCCTCGTTTTTCTAATGTTGATGTATATTCTCATACATATGTTTGTATATAATATATATACTATATACATAAACACATTTTTCTAATTATGCTTATGTAAATTCAGTAATATTTTGCTTAAAAATTAAAAATAATGCGAAAAATCTCAATGTTTTAATGTAATTTAAATAAAAAAAAAAAAAACATATAAAGAACAACACAGATGCTCTGTTCAATTTTCGAGATCCTTAAAGAAAACAGAAATTAAAATTAAACAAAATAAAAATTTCAATTTATTTCGGATATATTTTTTAATAACATAAATTCAATGAAATTATGCTTTTTAAAAAACGTTTCATTAGATAAAATCTCAGATATCTCTTTGATCTGATCTTTCAGTGATCTTTCAGTGATCATTTATTTTTACTTTTTTTGTTTATGATTGAATAGTTAGTTTAATGCTGGTTGTTGCTCTGTAAAGTTCGAAACCTGAAATAGTACAAATAAAGTAGAGTTTTGAGATAATTTCATTATGACATTTGTTACAGTTTTGCAATAAAATAAATATCGAAACATTTTTGATTAAGAGGAATTTTTAAAGATCGCTGTCTAATATCCTATTTTTAAAGCTAAAAAATGTAATAAAAAAAAATCATAACAATATATTATATCATTTAAAATAATAGTATACCTTTTTTAAAATATTCTAATGGTAAACGAAAAATCATAGTACCAAGGTTGGGATAGAAAATCACATTAAAAAAAAAAAAAAACAAGGAATACCACATTTCTTACACTGACTCATAAAATTTTACTTTTTTGATATAATGAATGAAAAATCTCATATAACATACAAAGTATAAAAAACACCATTTAATACACGAGCTTAATTTAAATTAATTTTTTATTAGTTAAGTTATTTTATGATTAAAACAGTGATAAAAAAAAAAAAATTTCATTGGTAAAATTTATTTTATGATTAAAATACGCCTGAAAATATGCAATAGATTTGTTTATATTTTAACAAATTTATTTGGTTCGTCCATAATGGGGCATAATGGGGGGCTTCGGTAGCCTAGTGGATAGGCGCGTGGCGTATTTATCGAAGGAGTGTGGGTTCGATCCCTGCACAGGTCGTGTTTTTTTATTTACCCCCTTACGGCCAAATATAATGTAAATATATAGTATATAATATAAACCAAATAAATAATATTAGTATATAATTTAATAATAATATAAAAACCTATAATGGCCTTGGTAGCCGATGGTTCAATAATATTGCATTACATTTATGTATGTAATATTAATATAAATAAATAAATAAATAATCGTCCATAATGGACTGGGCAGCCAAGGGTAAATACTGATGTTGTTTAATTTATTATATAATATTAGATATAAATAAATAAATAAAATTATTTGCTTCGACACATTGAATCAAAACGATAAGGATTTATTTAAATAAAATCAAAACAAAAAAAAATTAAAAGAAATAAAGCTAGTATGTAAAGTTTTTGTTAAATTTAAAAATTATTATTTTTTCTTCACTTTTCATAACAAAAAATAATTTAAAATAAAATAAAAATTTTAATATAAGCGCAAACTAAACTGATATTAAATATGTATTATTATTAAATACACTAATAGTAATTAATTGAGAGTGTCCAATACAATTTGGTAGCCAAAGTTTAAGGTTTATTTTATGAATATATTTTTGTTTAAGATAAAGTTTTATATAATTTATTTGATAATTAATTATAGATGTATAATTAATAATACAACAATTCCAGACAGATAATTACAGACTCGTACTTGCAAAGAACGAAAAATTAAAAAAAAATAGGAATAGTAAATAAAAATAAAATTAAAAATGACTCTTTTACTAAATGCATTTATTAAGTTAATTTCTTCAATTTTTCTTCAAAATTATTAATTTAAATCGTTTTAAAAACTTTTTTTCCTTGCCAAATGCCAATTCCTTGTCTTATGCCAAACCTATTTTAGAAAATCTAGATTTATAAATATAATAAAATTGTTTTTATTTTAATTTAATTTTTTCCACTTTCTTGTAAAATATATAATATATAATTTTATATAATAAAAAAAATTTATTCATCTTTATATGCATTTAGTTTTTAGCAAATTTTAAAAAATTTGTTTATTAGATTGTCTATGCGTCTGTCTGTCTGAATATCTATCTTTTGCAAAATTTCTAAACCAATTAAGATAAATGAATGAAATTTCCTATTCAAATGTTTATGAAAAATGAAACCTATCTATATTCAAATATCTATTCCGTTTATTCTAAATGTCTGTTATAATTTTTTCAGTCTGAAAACGCCAAATAAGAAAAATATCTTAAGCTAAGCTACGATAGTAATATAATTTGTTGTAATTCATTAAAATTCACCGTTATGTGGAACCAATAAGCAAAATATTAACCTCCATATCTCCGAAATGCTTGAAGTTAGAACTTGAAATTTGGACATAGAAAAGCTCTTTTAAAATCTTCAGAAAAATTCTTTTCGTAATTATATATAGAATTAATTGCTTAACACTAAAACCTTATAGGTCATAATTTTCATTCCACATTTTTGAAATTGTTTAATTTAAAAATTGTAAAAAGTTTTTTATTATCTCTTTGAAATTGTGTGCATTTAAAAATCTTTGGTTTTACATACTACTTTGTTGTATTTTCTTTTCTTTTTGATTTGTATTGTATCCAAATGCAATCCAATTCAAATACATTTTTGTTATATCTAGGATAATTTTATTTTTATAATACATAAATATCTTAAAATATTCAACATTTTCATATCCTTTTTACATACATATATTAAAATTGAATTTCGCTTCGTAATGCTTTTTTTACTTCCAATTTCTAAAATTTAATATCACTTATTATAATCGAAAAAGTCAAAAATTTTCCAAAGAAAATTTTCTAAAAAAGAAAATATTTCCAATTCATTTTTAAACTGGTATTTTTTGTTAGTTGAAGAAGAAATTTTTTTGTGATATGGATAACAATAACCTGGTATGAATGAATAAAATAACCTCAAAATATCACATACAATAAATAAAATAAATATCGTTAGCATAGTAACAGTATTTTCTTATTTATAGTAAAATCAATCATATTGCTTATTTGGTTTATTTTCGTTTTTCTTTATACTTTCTCTTAAGAAGTTCCAGTATAAATATTAAGAACGAAAAATCACTTTTATTTTAGGCTTAGTACAGCATTAACAAACATCATTATTACTATCTGATGCAAAAGTATAGCTATTTTTGAAAGCAGTATTGAAAAACTTTAAAGCCTTCAAAAAGTTGTACGATTATTAAAAATAATTCTAAAGATAATCTATATTATAAAAGGTGACAAATAAAGAAAACTAATTAAATTTTTAAATACATTTCCGGCAAAAAAATTAACTTTTTTGACGACACATATGCCAAAAATGACAGCGTAAAGAAAAATTTGAAAAATGTTGTTTAAAAAAATAACAAATTGAGGAAATTTTTTAACATGGTTAAGAAATATAATTTACGATACCGTGTCATAGCCACACAGACCATAAGCCCATATTGAGGTTATACACCACCATGGTGGATTATAATACCATAATGCAATTCTGGTTTTATAACGCTAACATAGTGGGACATAAACCCACAAGAAATTTTGCCCACAACCCACAATGCATATAAAAGTTGTGGTGTTTTGACCCAGTGCAAGTGAGTCATAATGCCATAAATTATTGGGTCATAATATTATAAATTCCGGAAAAAAGGTGTAGTGATGATACGATATGTATTTATTTTCCATAAGATCAGGCTTATTTTGGACTTCCGGGCTTTGGTAGTATATTAAACGGCTATTTTGATTTTCCTTATTTTCCTGCCAATCGGTCGTAAATTGGGAAAAATTGGTATATTTACAAGTTTTAATATCTTGTTTCAACTTTATGATTAGCCAAAAAACTAAAAAAATAAAAAAACATACAAAAAACTAAAATTAAGATTATTTTACTAAGAATTAAAATATATAAGCTGAATAGGAAAAATAATAAAACATTAAAATAAAAAACTAAAACAATAATAAAAATAAAAAAAAAGTAATAAAAACCAATTCATATTCTTCATTTTCCGCAGTTTTATGTTTTTTTTTTTTTTTTGAAGTAATTTTTATATAGATATTTTATTATTTTCTTATTTTATTGAAATAAAAAGAAAGTTATTTAAACTGCTTTTCTTTTTGGATAATACAAGAAATATTATATCTCTATATATAGTACAATATCACTTCAACTCTTCTAAACAATATATACAATTAAGATGAGCCTCAACCAGCAGAACCGTTTCGCTAGTTTTATTTGTTTTTTCTTTTTTTTTTTTTTACCATACAAAAATTGAATTGGAGTCCCATAAAGAAATACTTTAATATTTTTATTATTATTTCTTCTATATATATATATACACTATCACATACATATTATAATGTACAAACATATGTGAAAAATTTAAATCTATGTTGAATTTTTAAGCGATTACATGTTGGTTTCATTTTTGTATCAAACAAAAATTCAAAATCTTAATATAAAAATACATTTTTTTTTCCTTTTTTTTTTTTTTTTGGTTTTATATTTTGAAGCATTGCTCTTCTTTTTCTTACAACTTCTTTTACTCTACTCTACTTTACTCTTCATTCTTTTAACATCTTTCTATCTCTTTTCATTTCTAATATTATAAGTTTCAATCTATGAGAGTTTTTCTACAATAAAAGAAAATTAAGAACAATAAAGATTTCATAAATATAAGTGGTTTTCCTTATGCTACATAAAATAACAAAACAAAAAAAAAAAAAATTGCATAAGATACAACATAACACAATGTAATACAACGTAACAAAAAAAAAAAAATTATATACATATATATATATTTTTTTTTTAAAACACACAATAAATAAAAAACACAAAACAAAATAAAGAAACAAAAGTAATACATTTTATAATAATATATAATATTTATACATAACGTGTACTTATATAGATTGCGGCTATGACTTTAACATTCATCATCACTCCTTCTCCTTTCGCTTCAAAAAAAAAAAAAAAAATAGTACTAAAATGGGAAAATACTTTAGAAAATGAATAAGTATCCTACTAAAATAAAAAGGACGACTAGTATAATGATAAGAAAAAAGAGGTACAAAAAAAATTCAAAACAAAAAAGAAAGAAACAAGAAAAGAGACAAAAAAAACAACATCTAAAGAACGCATTGTATTAACTCCATAAAGAATAATCCACCATATTTCAAATAAAAAAATGCAAGAATAGATAGGATATACAACAAAAGGAGAAAAATTCATCTTAATTTTCTTTTTTTTTTCTTTTTTTTTTTAAATAAAATGAAATGCTTTTAAAGTGAAAAACAGAAACAAAAATGAAAATCAAAAAAGAACAAAAACAGAATTCCTCTTTTATTTATTTTTATTTTTGTTCTTGTTACTCCTTTCTTTTTTTTTGTGCTTATTATGAGGTGTTTTTTTTTTTTTTTTCTTTCTAACATACATAGTATTATTCCAAAAAAAAAAAATGTCTTGAATTGTTATAAAATACAATTCCAAAAAACAACTTCATACTTTATAGTTCTAATATTGCACAATGTTAACATAATAAAACACAAAATACAAAATACAAAAAAATAAAAAATAAAAATAAATTTATTATTTTAATATTTATTTTTTACAGATTTGACTATGACGAAAAAATTTTCTTTAAAGATAGGTATTTATAAATTGAACTTTAATTCATATTTTAACATATTCAAAAGCATTTTCTTTCCTCTTCGATTATATGATATTTTGCTATACAAGTGTTTAATAACGCGTATATTTTAAATTCTTTTGCTGGTTTAGTTTCTGGTTTGACACAGAAGGTATGTATAGATGAACACTTCTCTTTGTTATTCTTGGATCTTAACACTTCAAATGAATTTTTGTATGAGATAAGGTAGATCTGAACCGATCATTTTGAATCATTTACTTTTTTATTAAAATTTAATAAACACTTTCCAAATAGATTAGTGAACAGTTGGTGAAAATTCCAAATAAGTTAGTGAACAAAAATATTTTATTCTTTACTATAATTGGTTTTTTTTTATCAAATTTTATGAGTGCTTTGTCCTACAATATTACTTGAACTCTTCAGTAGTCTTTGTAATGTTGTTTTAGATTCTTGGTTTAAAATTTTTGTTTTGGTTTATCCTCATATAAAATTTTATCACAATTTTTTTTTTCTTTTTTTTTGCATTGCATTTCTCTGCCATATAAATGTGGAAAGGAAATTACACAGTCTTTCCTGTTCAGGCGTGGCTGTAAATGTCGTAAGGAGAAATAAAACTTACGACGTGTGTGGGATTCGAGCCCACACTCCCTCGGTGTTTACAGCGTATTTTTTACGCTCTTACCCACTAGGCCACCGAGGTCCTTTTTCATCACAATTATCTGTAAAGTATAAGATAAATCTTTTTTTTGTTTATTTAAAGTAAAAGTATTCTACACGATGAAGCGGTAGATGATGTCAGCCATTATATGTATCAAGAATTATAAATTAAATCACAAACATAGAGATATTATATTGTCCGTTTTCACTAACCATTAAGGAATTCCGTTAATTTATACATTTATTAAAAGGAATTTCATTAAAAGAATCTCATAAGTCTATAAAATTAAAATAATTTTATTTTAGTTTTCAGTTAAATCAGGCAAATTTCAGTCATAACTAAAGGAGTCAACTGAAATGGTTTGTTAAGGAGCTCAGTTTTTACTATTTTGTTATGATGGCACAACAATGACAAAAGTTTCTTTAAATTGTTGTAGTACCGGAACGGGTTAAAAGAACAAAAATCGTCCCGATTCTTTTTTAAAGCCATTAAAGTAGCCTGAAAGATTAGACACGATTTGATTAGACATGTTGTTCTGGCAAATAGACATCTTGAAAGAGCTAACGGATCGTAACAAAACGAATCCGACGTATTTCTTTGGCAAGGACTATTTTCTGATAACGATCTTCGAAAATTTATTCCCGATCTATAAAATTTATTATTTATTTATTAGTCATTACTTAAGTAATGACTAATTCATTACTTATTCATTATTCATTACTTAAGTAATGAATTACATGTCGTTGAATTTTGACTAATCCTATGAATTCCCGAAAGAAGAAAAGAAAATGTCTTCGGAAAAAAGTAGACTGCAAAAGTTGGACTGTTACAGATAGATAAATTATAAAAAGTTAGTTTAGGGATTATTAAGATTCTCAAATTTTGACAATTGTATTTTGACACTGTAGCTATTCTACTAATTCATATCTATCAAAAAAACTGCATTGGTATATTTAACATTTAATTAATATGTCTGAATCTTCAATTGAAAACATGTCTTCTTAAGTTTTTAGTAGAAGACTTTTAGTTTCATAATGGGATGATGGATCATCATAAGAAGATGAACCAAAGGAACTAAACAAATTTTTGTCTTAATTTAAGTAAAGTATTCTTTAAATTTTAAATCTTTGCTTTTTTACATAAAACATTTATTGCCAACATTTTTATTTCATTTTGCAAAACGTCTATTTTATAACTCCGATTAATGGAAATCAAAATTACAAATTTGTTATACATATGTATGTATCTAAATATTTTTCTCTTTTATATACCTTTAGTTAGATACCTACCAATTTTGATTATATCAAACAAAACAAAAACATAGTTTTTATTTATATTTATTTACAGTAATAATAGAAAATACAATTCTAGTTTTTTTTTGGATTTTAATTCTATTACAATATAAAAAAATAACAATACAAAAATGTAACAAATAAAACTAAAATGCAACGGTATAATATAGAAATATGTATGTATGTAATATCTATTGTAGGTATATAATAAAAATAAACAGTAAGCAATGAATCGATTTTGCTCAGGGCTTTCAAATAAAAATAAAAAAAAAAACAATTAAAGTTAGCGTTTTTTTTTTAAATCACAATTTTTATTTTATTTTTATTCCATTGATTTTGGAATTTGTAATTGCAGTCCCAAGGGAAACCGGTTTAATAAAATTAAAACATAAAAAAAAAAAAATAAGTTTACTGTTATTAGAGATTTTAATTTTTTAGAGAATCACATTTTAATTGAATTTGCAATGTTGATATTCACATAATAATATAATATACATATCAGATAAATAAATATTTAAGTGCACCCAATTTTCTGTCTTATATATGTTAGATATATTTTAAAAGGACGAGTAGAAAAAAATGTGTAACAAAAATATTATAGATAAATAGAAAAATGTATCATCTTTATGTGATGTATATTTTATTTTCAAAAGTTATATCATATAATAGTATATATAGCATTTAATTCAAAAGTAAAATATTATTTAAACAAAAAGCAGTATGCAAATTCAAAAATTTTAAAGAGTTACATTTCCTAAAAGACAATAATAACAGTTAAAAATTTATTGTGACTTGAACCAAACTTTGGAAAAATGTTAACATATGTAAAATTATAATGTTCTAGCTCTAAATTTTTTTTGTTTTATTTGTAAAAAATTTGTACAAGTGTCTAAAAATAGCAACTTTAAAATTTTTAAAAATTTGAAACAAGGAGAACTCTGAAAAAAAAAATTCTTATAGGTGACTTATAAAAGATCTTTTACCTCCTAACATTTTAAGGTTCTATTTAAAAGTATATTTTTAGGAGTTATGAAGGAAGCAAAATCTCGCAAAATTTTCTTTTCATATAACGGTAAATTTAAATAATAAATTACAAAGGATTGTATAATTTCGATATTGATTTATAAAGCTACAAAAATGTGCTATGGTTTGGAATTCTTAGATTGAAAAAACGTTAATAAGAAACTGAGATATCGGTACCCATTAGAAAATAGTGCTTTGTCCACCTTTGAGGGGCTGTAGTTCCGTATTGGGTGGAGCTACATAGAAAATTTATATTATAATTATAATTTTTTTAAGAGACATTATTCTATTTTAAACTGTTCAGAAGTTTTGTAATACAGACAGACTGATAGAGAGAAACTAATAAGCAAATTTTCCAAAATTTTATGAAAAATGTGTTAAAAAAGGAAAGAAAAGTCTTTAACTTTTTATTACAAAAATTACGAAAAATAGCTGTTTCGGGTTAGCATTAACATAATCTTATTCATTTCCACTTTGTCATATTAAATGTACTGCAAAACGACTATTATAAGAAATATCTTGAGATCATCGTCCACTTCAAAGTTCTAATTACTGCCAGATTTCATTAAAAGTTACACTTTTTACTTCATGTAAGCTAAATTTAATTTTAATTTATTGTTGAAAACTACAAATTTTATAATTTACTTAAAAATGTTTCAATAATTCAAAATAAATTTTTAAAAAAATTTAAAATATAGATTCTAAAGAACCCCCATAAATACATTTAATCCTTTAAAAATTATCATTTAAATACAAAAAAGAAAAAATTTAGAAAACAAGTTACTTGAAATTTAATAACACAATTAAGAATTTAACATCAATGTATACAAGTAGAATAAAAATATCTCAAAAATAAAAACAAATAAAGTAATTTTAAAATGATAGCAAATAAAATCAATTCAATTTCCTTTGTTTAACTATTCATTATACGTTTTTTAACAGAATGTTTTTCTCTATCTTTTTCTTTACAATTTGCATACATATTATATACATACTTGTATATTTCTATTTATATATATATTTATATATATATACTTTTATTCTTGTTATCAAATTTAAATTACCGAAACATCAGTACCAGCATTTATTCGTCTATCCTATTTATAATTTTTTATCTATTTCTTCATCAACAACTGACTCTTCTAACCACATTATTCACCACTTAATACATCATAAAAATCTTTATCCTTATGCACTTATTTATATGTATGTGTTTAGAAAAATACTACTATAAGGAAACAATTTAAATTTTCAGATTTACATGTTTCCTTACTGAAACTCCACCAATTTTAATGATATTTACATTAAATACACTACATATGATTATGATGTGAACATTAAAAAACAATATGCAAGCATTAAAATATCTTGTCGTTATCACAAAAGCAGTAATACATATTTTTTAGCAACCTTTCGAAACAGATTAATTAAACCGAACCAGATTTTACTTAAACTACCGCAAGTATATATGTTTACCTTTATTGAAAAATAGGAGCACTTCACACTACACTAGAGCCTTGTATTATAAAAAAAAATTCTTTCTAAGCTGCAGTACATTAACCAACTGGGCTTAAAAAAAAACGAGCAACCAAAAGTTCTTTGATATTTTGATCAATTTAGTGTGGATGATTTTTTCTTTATGAATGATAGATGGCGAATGATGAGCATGATATCCAACGTATAACAATGCCTATTGAATTTAAAATTCTTAAAAAAAACACTCAATAAGCAATTTAAAGCCTTTTTTTAACATTTGCACCGGCACATAATTTTTAAATAACATATTAATCATTACAATGTTCATTCTATAGTTAAAACAAACACAAATTGAGAACCTCTTAATTTGATATTTATGGTAAATTTAAAATAGTTACCTATTTATGGTATCGACAAAATTGTTTCAAGCAAAAATTTCAGTTATAGACGAAAGTCAAAATCAGAGAAGCTAAATAAAAAATTTCCATTACAAAGTAAATGAAAGATGAGAGTACACCGTCTTTGAGCTAACCGGTTCATAACGAAAGAAAACAGAAACATTTTAAAACTTTTTCTAGAAAACTAATTTATAAAGAGACAATTTTAAAATACTAAAAATTATAAAATAAATTATAAAGAATAGACAGAAAGACAAACATTATTTTGAATTATTTTTGAAAATAAACATATTTTCTTTTTAATTTGTTTCTATACCGAATTATTTTGATATTCGTATATATTTATGTTGATGGGGTGCATTGAAATGGTAACCGTATTTTATTATATATACTAACTAGAAATTATTATGAATGACATTACAAAAAGCTCTTCAAAATTATATGATTAAAGAGATGAAAATGAGAACGATAAGAAAATAAAAAAAATAAATAAAAAAAAAACAAAAAAACAACCAAAATGACAGAACAATTATCATCAAATGCAAGAAAAATCGTAAAAAAAAACAAGGAAAGTGAATAATTTACATATATAATAGTATTAGGTATATACATATATATATTTGCATCTTAATATTATATACATGTATGTATTTTTATTAAGATATTAATATAAATCAAGCTATAAGAAGTTTATATTGCATTTCAAGTGCAGTTAAGTGTCATATGATAAGCCTAGAAAGAACAAAAGCTTCAAAGATATTTTTTTTTTTTTTTTAAGTATATATTATATACGTATATACGTATACATAAATGCATACACAAGTTAGTATATAATATTATAAATAAAATTGCGTATATAGTTATGAACAAATTCATAGGAACGAAAATATTCGAAAAATTTACAAACTTAAGCGAATAGTAGTGTATTATAGGCGCGTAAAATAAAAAAGAGAGTACGTGAAAAAAGCAAAAAAAAAAAACAAGAGAAATAGCGAGGAAAACAATAAAACAAATATGTAACTCTGAAAGAAATATCAAAACAGTCAAATATCTAACAAAAAGGTATAATCAGAATAAGACGGTACTAGGTAGTAAAAGTTGTATAGTTTGAAGACATGAGCTATAAAACTCACACCATTCATACTGTCAAATGACACTAATGACGTCAACAATATTTATTATTATTAAAACTTCTTAAATAAAATCTTTCGTAAAATTAAATTAGAAATAATTTAGATTACATAAAGATTATGTGTACCAGAAAATATAATTCACATTTTTATACACTTTTTTAGTCATTAATTTTATTTTGAGAGCTATAAAATTAATTAAAACTGGTTGTAGAACAGATGTAATTATAACTAGATGTAATTATATCTAATTATAACTTTTTTCGGACTTAATGTAACTTAAAAAAAATTCATTAAATATGGAATAATTACCAATTAAAGCTGATGTGATTTTATTCGGGCCGTGTATTATTTATAATGCATTATTTTAGTAAGATAATAGATGTAGAAATAATTATTTTATAAGATAATAGATGTCGCACTAATAAAAAGATTTATTTCCATTCAATAGTCTACTACATACAGCCAAGTAATCAACGGCTTAAATTAATCATTCCAGAAATAGTAATATATGAATAATAAATGACTGTGTTCCTTATGGAAGTGAAAGGGAGAGAAAAAAATACCTTTTTCAAATTGGATTAATTTATTCAAAATACTATATTAAATATACAAAATAATTTGGCCATAACTGTACATATATAAGTTTTTATATAAATTGGAAGGAGATAAATTGTTTTGTAGATCAAGCGTGAATTGAACTGATATAAAGTGACATAATGCATGAAAGAGCACAGTAAATAGAGATTCTTTGAAATTAAATACAGATAAAAACAATAACAACAATAACAACAAATTTTTTAAATAAGCTTCAGACTTCCTTTTTTTAATTGTATGCATATATGTTATATATTGAAAAGTTTCTTTGTATAAATTTTGTAATTGTTTTCTTTTTTAAATTGTACATAATAGATTAAAAATAAATATTAACAATTCTCTGACATATTTGATTTTGTTTTTTGAAACATCATTACAACAGTCTTCTTTTCATAATGACTTCTACAATAACTTTTGAAATAGGAAATCCGAAACCTCTACATATACAAGTGAATGTAATCTCTATATAAATTATCCTCTGTACAAGTAGCTACAAATTTCTTTATTTAAAACAGCTTGAAATAAAAAAGCATGTGGAACTTTTAGTATTTAGAAGTTCAAATTTAAGCACCTTTCAAATTTATTTATTAAAGACAAGCATAAATTAGTTTTTATATGAATTGAAAACAAATCCATGCAATATTTTTAAAAACAAATGCGTTCAAGGATATAAAAAATCTAATCATGTGGATATTTCCCACCTCTATTAAATAAAATCATACAAGACATGAAAAAACTATTGAAGTGCGTTATATGTATGTATATTGTTTGGGAGGACGGCTTCTTTATTTTTTTAACAAATATATGTACATAAAACGTTTAATTTTAATAAAATTAGAAAGACTATTTTAAAAACTTTTAGCGGAACCGATTTATATGAGAAAATATACTACTTTTAACAACATTTTCTTGCATTAGAAATTGAGATTGGTGACTTACATTTTAATGTTTAATTTTAACTGTTACTAAACTAATTAGAATCACTGTTTAAATTTTATTTACTAAATTACTAAATTTTTTTTATATTTTTATTTTATTATTTTTATATTTATTATTATTTTTATTATTATTATTATTATTTTTATATTTTTCCGGTTTATAAAATTAATTAAATGTAATTATAAGAAAAGAAAAAGTTTATTTAATTACAAAAAAAAAAATTTTTTTTTTAATGCATTTTCTGTGCCACATAAAGGTGGACAGGAAATTTCACAGCCTTTTCTGTTTAGGCGTGGTTGCAAATGCCGTAAGGGAAAATAAATCTTACCCACTAAAACTAGCACACAGAGGCCCCTTACAAAAATTTGAATTTAAAATTTGTAAAGAAATTTGAAATTCGATTAATTTTAAGTATTATTTAAAATTGAGAAGCATAAAAATGCTTAATTATTCTATCAAAGCTTAGATTACCATAAAAACAAATCGTATCTAACTAATAAAAGAAAAATCGAATTGATTTTTTTGTTATTAAACTTCAATAATTAACTTACTGTAATATAAAACTCTTTCTACACTTTTAAAAATTAAATTTAATAAATATAGACAAAACTTATATTGAAAGAGACTTTTTTAAAACAAAAGTCTCTGCAAATTAAAAATCAATTCAAAATAAAATTCTTTATTAAATTAACCTTCCTCCAAAATGTATAAAATAATTAATATTATCAGTGAATTACACTTTTTCAGAACGTTAAGAACTTTTACTTTAATTCCATCCAATTGAGCAACTTTTACGCATATACCATCAACATAAGAAACTCAGTTTCAATTTAGTTAGCTGCCCATGCACTGAAAACTGGCAAAATATATGAATTTGTTCTATAGCTATAATTTATATGCTACATGTTTGTATATTTTTCTCAAACTGACTGTAAGCATAAATGTAATGTCTATTTACAACAGCACTTGACAACGATGTACAGCACCGGCACCATATTTTTATTCTCATGATACCGATGTCGGGTGCGACCGCAACGTACAGTTTTTTCATAACATCCTATACAAAATAATATTAAGTGGACGTTCTTCTATACACACATAAGGTAGGTCTTATAAGTCACAAAATACCGACATTTCTTCTTTTTTTTATAATTTATCTCCAAAAATCTTCTATTACAAAATCTTGCATCACAAAATCTTGCATTTTTTGAAAATTCTGCATCACAAAATCTTACATTTTTAAAAATCTTTAAGATTATAGGGCTAACCTTAATTTATATAGGTATATTTTATGAACACATTCATATTATACCGGCAACGACAACTTCACGAAGTTTTGACAGCAAAAATAAAAATATTGTTGAGAACTACGAGTATAAACATGATACCGGCTCGGAATATAACTACGGCATGCCTTTAGTATTATTTTATTTGTATAAGAAATATATTGTAAAAATCATATCATCGGTACGTCGTAATCATGACGTCATCACATGACTGTGTAATGAAAATCAACCGTTATTATTTATAATTCTTTTGTACTTAATTACAAATAATAACTGAATTGGATTAAAAAAACATAAAATATGTTTTTTAACTATATAATCAGATCATTTTACTTCGTATCTAATAATTGTCTATTTTACTGACAAAATTATAATTACAAAGTTTTCCAAATAAATATGTGGGAACAAAAGTTGGCTCTACTATGATAAATGTTGTTCCCGCGTAGGACCAAATGACTATATCTGAAAGATACTTGGTGTTACCACCTTTCCAAAAATATATATCCTTAATGGCGTATTTTATCCTTTAAGGACGGAAAAGACATTTGAAAGCATCCTTGTTGTTTTAGTGTTTTTATATAAAAACCGTTATATTTGATAATCTGTAAGATATATATATTTTCGATTTTTTTATCTTATAAGATAGTAATGTGAAAAATAGTTTAACAGTTATGTGGTGAAGATAGGTGTTGCCGTTCTGGAGATATTGTAGTTCAACGTTGAAAATTTTTGAAAAAAAAAACAATTTTTTTTATTTTTCTTTAAAAACCAAATATCTCATGATTTTACCAAAAAACCTATTCCAATATTTGTACACTGTTGTAAAGGTCTATTAATTTTTCTATAATTCGTACATACATATTTTGTGTCTATATCGTAGAGTTTAGAAGATATAAGCATTTATGAAAAAAAAAATTGTTCTGTTTTGTAATTTTATTGTTTTTTTTTTTTCAAAAATTTTCAACTTTGAACTACAAACAGAACTTTTATAAATAAATCTGTTAGAATTTAGAAAAACATAATTTTTGATATATATACAATCCATCATTTTTCAAAAAATATTATTCGTCTTCCACAGAACGAACGAATAATTAATATATTTATCAAAAAACAAATTATTGTTTTCTAAAATCCATCATGTTTAAGATTTCTTAAAGTTAAAAATAACAACCGATAATTTAATACGTGTTTAATGAAATCTTGAAAACAAAAGAAAAAAGTAAAAATAATAACTATTCATTTCAGAGGAATTTTACGAACCCATTTCTAATAATTTATCTTTAATCACCACAATAAATTTTTTTGAATTTGATACACGTCAAAATTGTTATTTATGTATCTAATAATAAAAATTCCTTTCAAATTTTGTTAATTATTTTCAATATACATAAAATATATGTATGTGAATGCTTTTTAATTAATGTCATATTCAATTTTCCCCTTACGTTTCTTTTAAAACATTGATGGTTTATATGTAATGTGGTACACTGACCAACAAAAATTTGCTAATTATAGTCCGTTTGATGAGACTGTAGACTTTTTTGACAGAAAAATTTTCTAAACGTACAGACATTTGCTGCCCGTCCTTTCTCTTAAAAACTTGTAACATTATGCCAAAAAGCATTTTTTGCAAATTTTTTTTATTTATTTATTTATATCCAGGTACCGTGGTACATAAATGTGCCAGGTAACTATAACCCCTGTTTCCTGGTAGGAATGTGGGGTGTACGAGATATTATAATATGTTAAGTATTTATATATTGCGATATATGAATATTTTTTTTTTTTATTATATTATCGAGAGACCTCTCATTCCCTTATGAATGAGAAGCGGTGCGTCAACTACTGCACAATGAAAATTAAATAAATAAATTTACAAAAAAAAAACTCATATACACTCATTATTTTCATTTTATTTAACGGTTTACAACTATTTATTATAAAATTTTCATTAAAAAATAAAATATTCTCCAAATCTCAATAGTTTTAATACGGCATTCTGGTCTATTGAAAACCTATCAAAATAAATAAAATAAACAAATATTTTTCTCGTAGTGTCAAAAATTGAACAAGTAAGTTATTCTTTTTTTTTTCACTTTTCCGTTAAATAAACCTGCTGGACATCTTTGAATCAAAAATTCTAATAAAAGGAAAACTTATTTTTTCAAAAACAGAGTTGCATCACTGCATCAAAAAATTTTAGAAAAGAAAATGTTGCAAAAAAATAAAAGAAGAAGTTTTCATTTACAATGTGAAAAGTCCAAAATAATAATAAAAAAAATATGTACGATTTTTTCAAAAATTTTGACTTCGAAACAAATTTTCGAAAATTTTTCTATTAAGAAATAGTTTTTAATTTTTTAGTTGCTTTTATTTTTTGATTGCTTTTTTTTTAATTATGTATTATTTAAAGTAATTAATAATTATAATTTAAAATATCTTATTTGTACTTTTTTATTTTACCATATGGTAATTAAAAAAAATGTCGTATTTACCCATAACATATATACGTACAATTATACATAAAAATTTCCCAAAAAGTCTATAGTCTCGTCAAACGGTCTATAAAAATGCATCATGTACAAATAAACTCTTTGCAATATTTTAATAACCTGGCCCTAAATTCCGAATTCTATTTAGTTTTATTTTTCCCATTTTTACCTTATCATTATGATTTTATTTGTAGTTAACTTATGTCGGGTTCGTATAGTTATAAAATTTGCCGCCGAAGATTATTGAAGGTATTATCATAATCATTTATACTTTTTGGTTTTATATTATTTTCTTTTATTCGAAAACTACACAATGTAATTACTTATAAGAAGTCCAATTTTAATCAAGAATCAATGATTCTATCCTATCAAATCATCGTACAGATATATATCTATCATTTTTTTATAATCTATATTTTTCAAAAATACATCTCCTTCATTTACTTTTATTTGACACTGTACATTAAATTTGTTTCACTTTCAATTAACTCACACCTTTCTCTTTTAGCATCCGTTTCTTTTCAAACTTTCATTAAAGCTAATATTGATTTTTTTTTATATTTAACATCTTTAAATATTTCTTATTTTTTTCACTTTATACAACTATTTATTTATAAATTCCATCCTTATATAGTATGTTTATGTATATAACATTTTGTGTATATATTTCTTATTTATTTTATATTTTTTTTTTCGAGTATCCTTTTCAATATTAACTTTTTTAATGTCATTAATTAGTATCCTTTACACATACGGACTCATAAACTTTTTGTAACTTACACCATATAACATGTCGGTATATATAACCCTTAAAATAACATGTTCCATTCTTCATCTTAAATACTTTTTATCTGTCGTCCTGTATATTATAATGGAAAACCGGTCAACAATAAATCTATAAAAATTGTCAAAATAGAATTTAACACACACATATTTCCATGACATTAAACTTTTGTTTTTTTCGGAATTTGGGTTGTTTTTATAAATTGACTTTCAATGAATTTTTGATATTCTCCGAATCATTTTAATAAAAAATAAAAAAAAAATATACGAAATCAAGTGTTTTTAATAGCAAACGTTTTTAAAGCATATTAAAATGATGATTATTAAGAACGTTATAAAAAAGCAAAAAGCAAAATTTAATTTTGGTTGAATCGTATTTAATTAAGATTCTCTTGCATCTGTCGCAGTTACGGAAAAATGCGTTCATTTAAGTTAGTAACACATTTGTGTATCATTTAAAAAGATTTAAGAAGAACATAAATTTTTCTTTCCTTCATAGTCTTCTAAATTTGCTCCAACATCCACTATAATCCTAAATTTTTCTAATCTCACCCAAAAAGGTTCCTTCCTGCATCCTAATACCTTTAACCTAACTGAAAATTTGTAATAAAGAATCTATGCGAAAAAGTTCGGTTTTAAAGAAGGAATGATTTTGGTTTGTTAAAGTTCAACATTATCGAGAGATTCAACATACACTTCTGGGTGACTTTCAATTTTTCAAACTCCGTAAAAAGAAATTTTTTCCTTTTTAAGTTATGTTTAATTTTAATTTTTAAAGATTATCTTGAAATACTCCCTTCAAAGTTCCAGATTAATGAATATTGCAAAATTAAATATTGTATTATTGTCTTATCGTCTTTTATCTTAGACACTAAACTTTTTCATATTGAAAAAAAATTAGTAGAATATGTGAGCATAAAAATTTTTCTAACTTAAGATTTGCGAAATAATCCCATCGCTCGTGCATACTTAAAACTATTATTTCACAAAACTAATTTTTCAATGGCGATCTTACTATGCGTAAAATTTCACTACTTTATCAAAAAATTAAACAGACAATTAGACAAACTGACAGCTAATAATCATATTTTCCTTTTTGAAAAAGTTTTAAAAAAAAAATTATCCCAGAAAACAAGAATGAGGGGAAAATATAAATGAATTTAAATATACTTAAAAGGGACAATATAACTTTCGCATTTTATTATTCGAATTTGGTTCGTATTAATTTTTCCCATTCATGTTTTTGTAATTTAAGAAATTAGGAACATTCCATTACAGGTTTAGAAAAAAAAAATCTAGATAATATAAATAAGAACAAAACCTAGAAAATACGAAATAATGAATAGAAAAACATTAAAAAGGCAACAAAATGACTTAAAGATTCTTAACAAATACAAAAAAGGGATTAAAACAGGGACGTAGTCAAATAATAAATAAAACAAAAATCATACATTAAAATCATACAATAAAAATATACATCAAGGGAATAAAAAAAATCAAATTTGATCCTTAACTGGATTTTTGTATAAATACATTATGGCGCAACAATTTGGTAAGGGGTAAATTAAAAAATTGATTCAAAATATATGACAGTTATTGACCTAATCTTTATTTAGCAATTATATAAAATAATAGGTTTATTACAAAAAATTAGAAAAATTTTTTTTTTTACTTCAATTACTAATCTATTGATATTTAGTTCTACATAAAATAAGTTATAACACATTTATCTCTTTCCTCCTCTCCATTCATACAAAGAGCATATATGCCATTTACCAAATCATTTATTATTCATATTTTCATTATTTTTCAATTTTTGCAATCATAAGTTTCACTAAGCTGTTTATTACGGCTGCAACTATTGTACAAGACTAGAAAACACAACATTTTTATTTCTGCGACATCTATTATCTTATTCAAGAACTATTTTATTATTATTTTGTTATATGCTACGATATGATATTATTATATCATATACTACGATATGATATTATTAAAACTATTAGTAAATATTAATTAATAAATTTGCTCTTCAGTAATGTCACTGAGTAAAAGTAAAATACAGATACAGAAAAAAAAATGTAACAACAAGAAAACTAATCAAATGAATCATAATCATAGCACTAATTTCTGTGTGGTTAAAAATTTTCATTCCGGCCATTAACAAAGAAAAGAATACAAAGCATTAAGAAAATCGACAAGTATATAAATAAATGTTTTATATTTTTTTTTACTTTCTTCCTTTTTTATAATTATTTTCATTCATTTTTATTTTATATTCGTTAATTATATATACATATATATAGAATATATATACATATATAGTGATATATACATATATGTATATATATATATAAATATTTATAAACATATATATATCAATATATACAAATATTTTTTAATTTCCATTATATTACCAAAAAAATTTTTTTTATTTGTACAAGAAAAAAATTTCTAAAAGAACAGTCCATCTTTTTTGGTCCTCTATCATTTCCTATATTTTTATTATATTTTTTTCTTTATTAAAATGAAAAAAGGTTTTAATGGTTATTATTTATGAGTTTGTAACATTTACGATATTAAAATAAAACCGCAATTATGTATAAGAATATGGAATACAAAAAATAACTTTGAAATACAGATCCGGTCCAGAATAGATTGAATTTCCAAGAAATTACGATTACGAAAAAAGAAAAGTTAAATATCTAGAAAAAGGTTACTTTTTGGTCAAAATATTTGTTTTGATATCAGAATTACTTTATCTATTGTTATCTTTTATTGAATTTAAAAAAAAAAAAATTAACTCCTGATTGAATCATTTCAAATATAATCAAAAAACCAAACAACTTAAATATTTCTTTTAAAAAGAAATATTAAAAAAAAAATTCTTATTTTTGTGTTTTATATAACTTTTTGATTAAATTGTCCTAAAATAAGTTTTCATTATTTTTCTAATATTATTTCAAATATTTGCGTTTTTTCTTTAAGATGGCGATTTTAAATTGCTTTCTTAGAATTTTTTTTATCAAATAGTTTCATATAATGATTTTTCACATCTTCTATTGAAGATTTTATTTGTTTTATACTAAATATAATATACGAGTATAAAAGTTATATATACAAATAGCCCTAATTTAACAATCATATAAATAAACTATCATATAATCCTATAAGTATGCAATATAAATAATTTATTATTAATGGTTAAAGAAACCTGGACTAGGGGCCCCAGTGGTCTAGTGATTAAGCATGTGGCTTATTAACCGAGGGAGTGCGGGTTCAAATCCAGGACAGATAGCAAGTTTTATTAATTGAAAACAAATTTCCTTGCTACCAAATATAGCTTAAATATAAAATATATAATATAAACAAAATAAATAATATTAGTGTATAATTTAATAATAGTATTTGACCTACAATGGTCTTAGTAGCCGATGGTTTTGTAATATTGCAATATCCTATGTGATTTAAAATATTAATATTAATAAATAAATAAAAAACCTCGACTAGCTGAGTAGTAAAACAAATGATATATCAACCAAGGGAGTGCGAATTCAAATTATGTATAGTCACATGTTGCAAGCATTATTTTTTAGTCGAAATATTTATATTTGTAACAATTTTTGAGAACTTTATCAAAAAAACAAATCTTTTGCCTTTGCTATATTTACCTTGTATTGTTAATTCTATATTCTCTGTGTAGATACTATTTATTATCTTTTTAACCCTAAAATATTATATTATTAAATTTTTATATTATTTAAATTTTTTTTGTTATGGTAATGTTTCACCAAAAATACATTTTAAAAGAATTATTGAAAGTATTATTTTAAAAAAACATTCTACACAGTCTGACAAAAAGTAAAAACGAAAAATCTAATAGAGTATAAGTTATAATTTTATTAGTATTTAGCTATAGTGAACGTGGAGGAGCTTTTTTAAAGCTAATCCATTTATATTATATTCATTTTTTATTTTGTTATTTATAAAGAATTTTTTTTGGCTTCACCTATTCCAATTTGAAACCCAGGAAGTATTTTAAAAATATTTCTATCTTCATTTTTCTTTTTTGTAAAGTTTCCACCTGAAAATAGTTCACCAACTTTTCTACAATTTATTTGAAAACTCTTTGTAACTGCTTCGTAAATAACGGAACATATTAATATAAATAATAATAAATAAATTATTATTTTTAAATTTTCAATTAAAACTTTAATGGTTTAAAATTTTAACCGTGAATTGAAAAAAAATACATTAGTATAATAATCTACAAAAGTCAAAATCAAAAAGTCAAGTGGTTTGTGTCTTTAATAGATCTTACTTTGATTTCATATATATAAAATCATTAATTTACAGAGAAATTAAAGTACTAAAGCGTTACATACAGAACTAACTCAAGACAGAATATAAATTATGAAATTTGTAGAAAAAAAATGTATGTAGGTAAAGGATTCTAATTTTTATTTTTTGATAGATAAATCTTCCATCAATTATTTGGCAGGGGGAAATAAAGCCTAGAGCAATAAGACCTAATAGGCCTTATTTCACATTTGAGTTGAGAAATAAGGCATAATTCGTAAAATTTCGCGGTAGGTCTTATTTCTCATTTCAAAGAGAATTAAAGCCTATAGGCCTTATTTCACTTTAAAAATATTATATTATTATTATATTATTCCAATTACAAATTTGTAGCTGACTGTAAAATCTGAATATTTTTAACAGGTTTCAAACAATTTTCTATATTCTGGTCAGCCCTGTATTTCGAGCCACTACCTTCGCGCCCTCCCTCTTGAGCCACTCTTCGCCTCTCTCTTAGCCGATCCCTTAATAACTCCCTTCACACTTCCCTTGAAGGAATTGAAACTGCTATCTCTGCTACCGCACCCGTGCACAACAACGGCGCCGGAAATACGGGCACGGGCGCGCGCGAACCGGCGCGGGGGTAGCAGCCCTTATTCCTTCAAAACCATTTTTTTTTTTTGTTTTTCATAAAAATATCTAAATTTTCACAATATTTATTATTATATTTCAGAAAGAACAGTCAAAATTTAATACTTTTGTATGGAAAGCTGAAAAATTATTTATAAATATTCTAGAAAAAGCTGTAATCCTGATTTTGTAACCAACTATAAAATCCCTTCTGTTTTAGAGTCCCGCATACTTACGTATATTCATATTTCCGAAAAAGATGTAATCCAGATTTTTTAACCAACTCTAATAACTGAACTAAGTTCGACAAAATTATTACATTAAAAAGTGAAATAAGTTTGAATGTTGAATTTAAACCAAATTTTTTAATTCTTAACTTGTCGAACTTATTTCATTATAAAGTAGTCATACGCACACACTTACACAGTAAAATGTGCCAGAAAAAACAGAAAACATTTTATTACATATTTAACATATTTAAAAAATGTTCTTATTGGAATAATAAATTACAATTAGGCTTCCTATTAGGCTTTATTTCTATAGGTTTTATTTCCCCCCGCCCAATTATTTACTCTTCTTTTTTTATATTCATTATTAAACTTTTTTATTTCAGAAAATCAAATCTTTATTTTATTTCAACTATTTGAAATATTATAGATTTAAAGAATTTAAACATTTTTTGTATTTGTTTTTTTTTTTTTATTAATTTGAAAAAAATTTGGAAATTTAGAAATAAAGTCAAATCTTATTATAATTTTAGAATAGAGATATAAATAATATATAATCTTAATCCAACTGATTAAGGATCAAAATTACTTAAACTTATAATTAAACTTATATATATATACTAGGATATATTATGTGATACATTATTATTTATTTTACTCTTTTAATTATTGTTGTATATATTAGCCAATCAATAATAATTTATACTTATAATAATTTATACTATACAAATATTTTAAATTTAACATCTTTTTTTAATTTTTTTTTTTTTAATGATGTTCTCTGTCACATAAATGTGGACAGGAAATTACCCAGCCTTTCCTGTTCAGACGGGGTTGTAAATGTCGTAAGGGGAATAATTCTTACGACGTGTGTGTGATTCGAACCCACACTTTCTCGGTGTTTAGAGCGTATATTTTACGCTCTTACCCACTAGGCCATCGAGGCCCCCATTTACAGATTATTAAATAGAACTATTTAAAATGTACTCTGTATAAGCGATATATAATGTACTTCTGTACGTAAAATATGTGGTCTGATAATATGTAATGATCTAATGTAATTATATAATCTAAAGACATGATTAAGGATTTGTATGTAGCTTAGATTATTTATAATTAAATATAATACAAATTTTAATGTTCCATAAAACTGATAAAAATTTCCGAAAGCGTTAAATATCTTAAAAGCTCTACTTGTTTAAAAATGTTAAATTACGTTAAAATAACAATTTACAAGTTTTATTGTAAAGCAGCCTAATATTAGAGTCAACCAGCATTAATTTTTTTATTTTTTTTAATCATATTAAGTAAGATTAGATTTTATTAAATTTTAGTAAAAAGAAAAATGAAAATTAGTGGTTGTTATATACATTTATAACTATATACATTATTACTATAGTACGTCTTATAATCTAATATTGTTTCTATTTACAATTTTCTATTCTAAGTTTCTATTCAACTAAAAAAATATAAAATGAAAAGCTTTTAAAAATTCCTATTAATATATTTGCCATCATAATTTTCAAAAATATTTTTTTTTTTTTTAAAAACCAAATTAATATTGTATTTATAAAAGATAAGATTACCAAAATGATAAGACTTTTTTTTTTTTCTTTTGAAAATTTTCTATTATCTTAAAAATATGAATTGTGTATGAAATGAATTGAATGAATCTGAATATAAATGTATTGATTTGATTTTATACATTCTTTTTCTTCTTTTATATTTTCATTATTACAAAAAAAAAGAAAAAAAACTATAAATATATGTATGTATGTATATATTTTCATATATTCATATGTATGTATATGTAACAAAAACCCATAATAACAATAACAATATTAATGATAAAATATAAAAAAAAGAAGTCCACTAAATTGAATTCTTTCCGTCCGTATTTTCTTTTCATTTTATTCAATCTAACCCAAAAAATGAATTGAATAGAAAAATTTACTATTAAAAATTGTTTTTATTTTATTTCAAAAGCATGAAAAACAAAAAAAAACAAAACCCTTTTCATAAAATCAAATTATATGAATACAAATAAATTTTATATTCAGGTATCTCTATGGACACATCGTGTTTTTTCATCCCAATAATATAATAATCACATTCACATATACATTATATCTACATATAAGCGCATTAATATTAGAAGAGCAATGCTTTTCTGATAAAATAGCATAAAAAAATATTTGAAATTGAGTTTGTGATTATGGTTTATTTTCATTACAATAAGAAAAAAAAGAGACAAGCTAGTTAAAATTGTGATTGATTATAAAATAGTGTTCATTCACTACAAGATAGTGTTCGCAATTCAAATACCCTGAAATAATACCCCATGAAATGATGCCGAAATCAGAAATTTTAAAAATTGCTGCGTTAAAACTGCGTCGAATCGATCTTATTTCCGTTTAAGAAATATTTCCTTTTTTTTATTGATATCAGTGGTATACACATGTGGAAGATTTCTGTTCAAGTATGAATAAATATATGTATAAATAAAAATAATTAGTTGGGGTTTTATAGGTTGATACAAAATAAGAGTATTCCATTTTCCCTGAAGAAATACATAAATTCTCTGGAAAAAGGCAAACCCTGATTTTGTAACCAATTCTAAAATCCCTCCTAATTTCAGAAAAAAAATTTTTACGGGCATATTGCCAAAATGTATTCCTTAATTTTGTTTTATTTATTATTTTGTTTACATATTCCTAATGTATTTTTTTTAGAACATGAATATTTTTTTGATACTAACATCGATGAAAGAGTATGCCAACCACCAAAAAAAGCGCCCATTCGCAAGATCTGGTCAGCCACTTATTAACATGAAATCCGGACTGCAGCGCACGGGATGGCCATGTTCGCGATCGTTTGGTCAGAATATGGATAATAAATGTACTTGTTGGAAATATGCGTATTTTATATTCGGTTACAAAATCAATGCCATACGGTTTCTAAAGAATATGTTAATATTAAAAATTAAATAACCTTTATGCTAAAATCGAATGCATGCCACTGAAATATTTACATCAGTTTATATGATAATTTTATTATAATACATATGTACATAATATATGTATATGTATGTATAAGGATATAGGATACATTGTATCTTTTCTGATAGCCTCTCAATTGTTTTTTGATTTCTATTCTTTGTTTTGTAGATTATTTTACTTCTTGTAAATTTCAAACCATATAGCAAAGATACAAATATTAAGTAAGAGTCCATTCTAATATTAGAAATAAACTATTGAATACAAAAAAAAAAATTTTTTTATAATTTTAAGCATAAAAAATTACGATTTTTACATGGTAATTTATTATCATTCATTTAGAATTTAGATATTTGTATGTATTGAATTTTCTATTAAGAATAAACAAAAAATTTTATGACGTATTTTTTTTTTTTTACCTTAAAAACTTAAGAAAGATGAAGAAGAAGTACCTTTAATAATTTTTTGTTTTTTTCATATTTATTTTTATGATTTGTGCGTAGGCGAATCTAAAGAATATTTCAAAAAAAAAAAACAAGTAGAAAAGAGTTTCCTTTTTTTTGTTGTAAATTTATTTATTGAAAAGCTCTTAAACATTACCAAATTCTATTTATAACAAACTCCTACGAAATTCTTCAAAATATTAAGTTAAATTTTTTCGTTAGCAACAATGAATTGTATAATTTCAATAGAACTTTATATAAAATATGATAAATATGTTTAATGAGACATAATAGGTACTTCAAAACTATATCATTTATTCATTTATAATATGTGAAGGCTTTTTTTCTCTTTCTTTCTCCGGGCGCAACATAAGATATGGATCTAAAAAACTTCGAACAATGATCCAATGTTTTAAAATTATATCGTAATAAAAAATGTTTACCTCACATCATGGGACGATGTACAACATTCAGAATAAACAAAACCATTTCGCCAAAATTGAGTTTGAAAAGATCATATAGTGTATAGACTCTTTATCTAGTCCTGAAATACGAAAATTGGCTTGTGTTATTGCTGTCCATTGTTTGATCGGTACACATGCTAGAAGCTTTTGCAAAGAAATTGACTCTATATGAAGCAGAGAACCATTTGTTTGCACCTTCTGTAAAAATTAATACGAGCCTTAAGAATGTGGCATCATTTTTTACCACAAGTATTCCTTAAAACTGGATTTGATTATTGTTTTATCTTACAAAAATTAAAAAATAAAGATTAACATCTTCATTCATTATATTCTTATAAACCTTATTTTTATTCCTTAACCGAGTCTTCCTTTTGCCAAACAGTGTCTAAATAATAGATAGTAAGAAAGATCTCTTAACCTTTGCTTCGTCAAAAAGAGATACGGTATTTAGTTAATTAGTTAATTTTCACAAGTAAAAGATGTGAAGAAAAATTTTGCTTTAAATTTTGTTATACATTAATTTGATTAAGGACTACAATATTTTAGTAATTTTTTGAAATGATATTTCTATTTCTTATCTTTTCTTAATAAGAGTAAAAAGAAATGAAAACTCTCTTTAAAATTCTTAAAGATTTTACAAATATCACAAAACAAAATCAACTAAAATTTTTCTGACTGTACAATTCTTTGATTCTAATGCCAATAAAAAAATTAATTAAAACCTATTTAAAAAACATTTGATTTCCTTTCTAAGTATAGAAACATTACTCAAATGACATTTTCTTAAAAAAGAAAAATTATTACAAAAACTAATTTTATTTTATTATAAATTACTTTACTAAATTAATTTTTTGCAAAAAAAAACAGAAAACATAATCTTTTTTACAATTATTTTTTTTTTTTTTTAAGTAACAAATTTGTACGAAATAATCTATTTAGACTTATAACATATCATACATGTTGCAAACTATTTATAACAGATGTCACTAAAAATTATAAATAATTTTTAATTTCTTAACAAAAGTAATTATTAACTGTCGCAACAATGTTAAGTGAAATAAAAAATTTAAAAAACAAACATGAAGAAAGAAAATATAAGACGTCCAACATAACATCTTCTCGATTACCTACTGTTTTTTTTTTATATTTTTTTTTCTTGTAAAATTGGCAACACTGAAACTTGATATTTTTTTAATACTAACTGACACTTAGTGGTGTTATTTTATTACACATTGAAAATGTATTGAAAACAATGATGATATTCCTTAAGGAATTTTCTAACTGATTATTATGACAATGATTGTAATAATAATGATAATGATTATGATGGTTTTGATGATTATAGAAATAATAGTAAATTCATTCATTTGAAGTAGAAAAATTCTATAAAAATCAAAACGTAACAAAAATAATACACAAAAGGCGAATATAATAGCCCATAAAAACTGAAATAAAGTTGAAAAGTGTTTTTTTTTTCTTTTTCTTTATTGTTCACTCTTTCTTTTTTGTTTTCCTATTTTGGTCTCTTTTTAATACTTTCTTCTATTTAATGAATATGAAAAAAATTATCCATACTCTACAAAAGAAACAGAAAAAAGAAAAAAAAAAAACAAAATAAAACAGAAGAAAATGGAAGAAAATAAAAAAAAAGGAAAGAAGATAAAAAAAAATCATTACCATCATCACCAAACTTACGTATGAGTAACTTTTACCATAATACTCTTACAAAGAAAAAATAAAAAAACTTTTGGTCACTTTAAATATAATCGGACGCTACTTGACTCAAGTCAAGATATCTATATATATGTTATCAATACTACTATTTAATTTTTTTTTTTTTTTCCTTTACTTAATAATTTTTTTTTTAATTTCTTACTGAAGTAGATCGTCTGCTTTACTCCTTTTATAATTTCATTTTATTAGACTAGCAGTATTACCGCTGGTCTAATTAAACTCTCGTATATTTTACATACATTCATTAACAATCTTTTTGTGCTATAATTACTTTCCCTTCCACTAAAATATCATTTATTTTTTCGACTTTTATTTTTCGAATTTTGGCACAATATACACATATCTTTACATATACATATATCTTTTTGTTACACACTAAAAGCACTTATCATCTTACAAATAATTCATAAATAAATAAATAAATGAGTAATATAGACGCATGAACAGCTAGATGTAGGTACATGGTAATTATTTACAAAATTTTTGCTTTTAACTTTACAATCTTGAAGAATATAGATTTAAACCGCTTCAATCAATAAAATAGTTGCTTATCACAAAAATCTTGTGAAGCATATCGTAAAACAGCCTCTCGTTCACAAATTTGTAATTCTTAGACGATCTAATCTAATTATATATACGTATTTTTGTAATTTCATTTTTAAAGCTTAATAACATAAACTTTGTTAAATTAAATTAATATTTGTGATTTATATACCTACAGTTTTTGTTTCATTTTATTACATTTAAAATTTCAATAAAAAAGAAATAAGATAAGAAATTTTGGGACACTCATTATAACAAAAACGGCACAAAATAAAATTTAAATTACATATGCAGTAGTTATTACGAAATAACAATTGAAAAAGAAATTACAAGAAATTCTATGTAACACATATTCTTATCCAATTTCCTTCAGTACTGTCAAAATACCTACAAAAGTAATAAAACATTGTAAGTAATCCTTTATATTAACTTTCTAAGTAAATGACTTCAAAATTTCCTTGTATTTCTTCTTGTTTTTATAATCATTGTTGTTGTTTTATTTGTATGTAAACAGTAATAGAATATGGCATTTTTCAAGTCAATGTCAGTTTTTTTTTTAATACCGTTACTGTTGCTTGCTCGTCCTTTTTTGTTTCTTAATTTTTTTTTTGTTTCCATGATTTTTTTTTTTTTTTTTGTATTGCTCTACTCATCCAGATGAAATGTGGTGTTACACTAATGGAAAAGTGCTCCACCATGAATTAATGGATCGTAAAGACCTTAAAAATGAATAGTATTTAAAAAGAAAAAAAAAACTATGATAAAAAAATTAAAGTAACAAAATTTCATCGTAAAATGATTTGCCATAAAAAAAAAAAATTGAAAAAGAAATTAACAAAATTTAATAAAATATAAAAAAAAATGTTTACGAAAGTGGTAACACTAATTTTAACAATATACAGATTGTCAAATTTTTTTTTCAAATGAATCAATGAAATTTTTTTTTTATTAAATATAAAAAATTTAACAAATCAAGTAAAAAAAAATACAAATCTAATTATATTGTTTATTGTGTTAACAGAAGTCATATAATTTAACCTAAAATATATTATGCATTAGATACTGCAAGTATAATTACAAAGAATATGTATATATCTATTTTAATAGAACAATCGTGGTAAATAATATAGTTAATTTACTCGCCAGATTAACTTGACATAATCATATGTTAAGATAATATCAACAAGATCAACTTATTGATATTATTTAACACCAACCCAGTAATCCAGTGTTTCTTATAACTATATCGATACATATTTTAATGTTTTAAAATGATGATTTACAGTATACTTATAAAAAAAAATACATCTGAAAATCGTTGGATATCAAACTAAACCAAAAACAGAATTAATCTAACCACCTTAGTAACGAGAGTTAACAAAACAATGAAAAGGATTAACAAAACCACAGAAATAATTAACACGGACAATGTACTCAATAGTCAAAATAAACTTAATTTACTTTTCCCATAATGATCATTTAAAATTTTTTATATCCGTAAAAAATATATTAAAGGGAAGACACAAAAAAGTAAACGTGCTAATAATCAATGCCCCAACAGGAAAATTAAAAAAAAAAAAACAAAATATTTTAATTAAAATCGAAAATACAATATCGAAATTCAGCGACCAGCTATACCATTTAACGAAGAAAAAATCTTTTTAAACATAAAACTGAGATTCGAACTGGAGAGGTTTAAATAAACATTATTTTAAAATAGAAATTTAATTCAAATTTTGTATTTTCCGTTTTAATATACTAAAAGACTTAGATTTGTTCAATATGGCTCATATATATTTACTCTAACTCATATTTACTTTCACATAAAATGTTATAAAATCATATATTATTTGGTTTAATGTTAATCAATACAAAAAACAAATTGCCATTAAAATTTTACAGAAAAGTACAACTTTGAAGAAGTTCAAATTAGAAGATGTCAAACATAAATCCTATTAAAAGTGATAAAATGATTTTTTATATTCTAGTTTTTAAATTGATTCAGATTAAATCAGTTATTGGATTTAAAATTATTTAAAATAATCAATTTATACAAAAATATTAATATATCGAATTTAACCAAATAGTTTTAATTCATATTACAACCTTTGAATATCTCAAAACATTATAAAAGTTTTACAAAAAACAACAAAATTAAATAAAGATACAATTAAACACCAAAAATTAATTAGAAATTGTTTCTTTTTTCTTCATTTCTATTGGACTCCTCAGCAGGTATAGAACTGATAATTATACCAAGATAATTTTCAAAAAATCATTTTAACTCACAAATCTTTATATTAAAATTTAATAAAGGGTTCTGTGAGTTGAAAAGATTAATCATAATTCTATATTATATTAAAGTTTATCTATTATAAACTTAATATAACTTATTTATTTTATTACCTATATTTATTTCGAAATTAAAAAATTTTTAAAAAAATATTTTTTGTTTTAATTTCGAAAGAAAAAAATAAGATACGCAATCTAATTGTTAATTTCAGCAATTTAACACTTTATATGGGCTCGAATATTTGTTGGAAATTTTTGTGTAAAGTCTTCAAATTCGATTCCATCAATAAATTGAAAAAAAAAAATGAAGAGTTAAGATAAAATTTGTTAGTCGAAACGTTAAAATTTGAAATTTTTCTCCAAATCAAAACAGACAAACAAACAAAAGTTTTAAAAAAATTTTTTACATTAAGCATTTTTTTTTTTATTCTCAAGTAATTTTGAAATACCCCCATAACAATAAGAAAAAATAAAAGGATTACTCGATTCTCGAAAGGAAAGGTATCATATCGTATTTATAATGTTAAATAAAATAAATACAATAAAAATATAAAATAAAATAAATAAATACAAAAAAAAAAAAAATAATGTTAATTCTTTTTTCTAAATACCGTCGTGGATGACTAGAGAAAACTCTTGTTGATTTAGATATTCGAATAATACGTTTCATTTAGTTCCAATTTTTGATTTTTTTTTTTTTTTTTTTCTTTCTATAACTTCATTACTTAATTTCTTCTTTTACATTTTGTTTTTTTTTTTTTGTATTATTATTGTTTTTATTGTAAAGACCAATTTTAAGATTTGGATCTCATTTTCTGGCTTTTTATAATTTGAGTTGCAGATTTATTTCAATGAAAAAAAAAAGAAAAAAAATTAAAAGTATAAATAAAATGTACTATTAAAATCGATTATATGATAAAAGATAAGATAAAAATATTGTATCGAAAAGAATGAATACAAAAAAAACAAAAAAAAAAAATTAAAACCAGGAGAAAAAGGAAATCATTAGATTTAATTGATCCTGCTTTAACATTTTTTTTTTTTTTTTCTAAAATTTTTATTTCGTTTTTATTCTTTGTTTTATATATTCACATTTTAATTTTAATACCCTTTAATAATCCTTGAATTTTTTTTTTAAGTTAAATATAGATAATATTAATGAATTAACCATAATTTTATATAGAAAGAAAGTTCTACAATATTTTGGTGTATTCACAATTTTCTTATTATATTTTTAAAATTAATATCGCTTTTTCATGAATTGATTTTATCCTGATTATCCAAGGATTAGAATACTCTTTAAACGAGTGTTTAATTCTATGTAATATATTTTTGTTATTATTTTGAAAAATTCTGTAAATGGGTATTTGTTTAATGAAACATGATATTTCAGTTTTCAAATTACATACGTATAATTGAATGAAATGAATTTTTTTATTTTTTTTTTTTTTTTTTGAAACGTTTTAATATTGTTATCAGTTTATTCTGAACTCTTAACAAAATAATTAATTCTAATCGTAGACTAAGTCGAAAACTTTTGGAATGTGGTGGATTAAATTTTCATAATCCATTATGATTTAATTTAGAAAATATAAATAGCTGAATAATTTATACATATTATTACAGTGTTAATGTATTTCTTTTTTTTTTTGTTTTGTAATTTAGAGAAATGAGTTTTAAAATTAAAATAATAGGGTTCGAAATTTAATTTTCTTTTTGTCAGTCTAAAACTGCGGTTGAAAGATTAACTACTAAGATAAAAAAAAATTTTTTCTTGTTCATATTATAAATTCTTTTAATGCTTTAAAACTTTAATTATCCAATGTCCTGAATGGCTTAAATCATTTTTTACAACAGAATTTCCATACCAAACTTTATGTTTCGTACTTTTGCTTTATACATTCCATTAATCAATTCCAACATATCAAATAAATAAAACAAATTTTTAATAGAAAAATTTTATTTTAAAAAATTTAGAATTATTACAATTGGCAGGTGGGAAACTGTAGAATCAAAAAAATTTTAAACATCAATAAATCACACAAATTTGTAAAGTTGCTTGATATTAAAGCTTACTTGACAAAAAGTACAACGTTAGTACAACGTTTCTCAAAAAATTAAATTTACTTTGAGACACAAAAAAACTTTCTTTTTCAAATTGAAATATTATAAATACTCATTTAAAAAAAAACATTACTGCATCCCAAATAAATATTTTGAGGAAACAAGTGTTTAACGTACTAAGTTTTGTTTAAAATTATTTAATATTCTGTACATTCCTGTATATTTATAAGAAAATCATATGGAGAATTTTCTTTTTAAAAGATATTATTTCTGGCAAGGTTTAAGCTAAATTTAATTTACCAATGTGGAAGAGCAGAATTTAAACTATAAATATCTAGAGCTGCATTAAAAAATTGCAACTTTTCATTTATAACTTTAAAAAATAAAAAAAAAATTGCGAGAAATTTTTTTTTCTATTTCCATATTTCCACTTCAAGTTCTATCAGAATACTAAAAGAATTTAATTTTTTTGTTTTAGAAATTGTTTTTCAAAAATGTTTTCTTATAAGGTAAAAGTTTCTGTTATTGGCACACTGGAAAAAATAAATATGTAGAACGGGTAAGAACCAATTAAAAAACATGAATTTTTTTTTGATTTTGCTTTTACGTAAAATAATGAAAATAAAAAAAAAAAAACCAAACCATTTAATTCAGCATTCATCGATTATTAGAAACAAAAAATTTTATTTTTTTGTTATTGTAATTTTAGCCGAAAATAATACGAAATGTTCGGAAAAAAATTTAAGTATCGATCTGTTTAAAGATATAAAGCAATGTACTGTATTTTAAATGTGATTGAAGTTGATCGTAATATTTTATAAAAATTTAATTTTAATACTATCGGATATATTTCTTTAAAAAGAAATAGTGGTGAAAAACTTGAAAAATAATGGAAAAAATTAAAAACTTATTACAGCATTTAATAATTAGAAAAATTACATTTATTTTCTTAGTAACATAATAAAACAAGGATAATTTGAAATGATGGAAACCTTAATACAAATAATGGGTCGAATGCATTAAACTGAGCTTGAATTCAAATCTCACGTTTCAAACAAAAACTATACCGCAAATCAAAGATTTTGTTTAAATAAGTGATATTTAATTCAAGCGCAGTTTTATTCATTCATCTAATGTATATGAAAAAAATCAGCTGTCTTTACCGCTAAAAGCATAATGCGAAATTGTATAGATTTTTTACATAATAATTTATATCAAAACAAAATAACTTCTAATAATTTAACATCTTTTTCTTTATTCAATAACAATGATAAGCAATGAAATCGTAAAAATACATATATGTACATTCATTGGATACATCCATTTACATATGTATGTAGGTCCATGATTTTTTTTTCCATTCAAAAATATTAAAAGTAAAAAATAATAAAAACTGTAAACAAATACAAAACAAATATAAGATTAATATTGAATCTGCTAACAAAAGTTTTACAGTTTGAATTTTACGTCATTAACAAGAGAATAATAATATGCATAGATATCATAATATTTAATCTGTAAATGATAGACATTTAAAATCATTAAAATTGACACTAGCAAAAGTTGACACTAGACATTAAAAAAGACACTAGTAAACTACTTCTTCCGGTTGTCCGTTTTGCTGCAAAAGCTTGTCAATCCGAGATATTTATATTAAAACCTTAAATATGAAATTTCAATAAATTACACACACGTACACAGACAGATATCACACTAAAAACATGTTTACAGCCTTCTCCGCATCGGAGTAGTGCATATTTGTCAAAATCTAGGGTACAAATTTTTAGTATGAAAACAATACCTACCTTATACATAATTGTATGCGGTCGGTAAAAAGATTCAATACATTAAAATAGGGTTGATTTACCCTAAATTAAAATATTTTTCCACACCTCAGTATCACTTTTCTTCACCAACAATAGCCAAACCAAAATATAATTAATTAAAAATCAAAAATTTCTGAAAAATATAAAATGAAAAAAATAAATATAAAAAATACAAATATGATTTAATAACTTTGATGTGGAATCCAACCCTTTTGACATAAAAAAAAGTTCAAACATGACATTAAATCATATTAAACTTAATTTCTTTTCATCTTAATTCGTTTTTCTTTCTAGATCATCCCATTTTAAATATTACCAGGAGAAATTTTTACAATTATAAAAACAAGATAGAAAAATGATAATATGTTTTGATTTTTGATTGAAGATTAAAAACTTATGAAGATTAATAAAGATTTTATTATCCTATTATATGACAATTTCTTTGTTTTAAAATTATATTATTTTTGTACCTAAACTATTTACCTATATCTATTTATATATATGTATATGTTACGTTGAGGCTAAAATGTAATTAATCCCATTATATACAATTACTGATTATTATATATAATTTTCGGTATCTTATTATTAACAAGTGTGTAAAAATACGTATAATTATCAATAAGATCTTATATTAACAGAGATAGCAGCAGCAGAACTGGTAATTCAGTTGTTTTAAAGAATCTTGAGCACACAGACGAATGAATTCTAACCCATTAAATTGTATGGAATTATATGATTATTCTATCACAAAAGCTAAAATTAAACCGACTTTTAAATTATTAAACTGAGCAACATTTATCGATTTCGGTTCAAATAATCAAATTCATATAGATGATACAAATAAATTTATCATATCCTACCCAAAAAAAAAAAAATCGAACAGAAAAACATGTAAAAGATTATCTTTCAAAAAAGAATATGATTCATTCATTTTCTCTAACTGTCTCATAATCTACTTTATGCCTCTATATACTATATGGTGTCGAGTGATGGACTTTAAAACTCAAACCATATAAGAATGTATAATGTAACTCTAAGTAAAGATTCCTTAAAACTTTTATAATCAAAATGTTATCGAAATCATGAAGTTCTTTTGCCTATAAACATTACTCATGTACTTTTAACAAATAAACTAGGAAAACACAGTTGCTCTTGTCAATTTGTAAATACCCGTACAAACAAACCCTTTATACTTAGTGTTCAAAATACAACATACTATCACTCTGATCCTGCTACCGGACGAGAAACTTAATACAATAATTTTTTGATTCTGATCGGATCCATACTCTTTAGTCTATATCTGTTGTGATTATTTCGATATGTTACAAACGGAATAGGAATTTTAATATGCCCGGGACTATTATATAGGTATATAAAAATAGTAATAGTAGCGAAAGTAAAATGGAAAGTATAACAAGAAAACAGATATTTCATATACGTAAATTTAGAAATTGGTATCAATGGAAAATTAATTCTCTTGAGAATGAATTGAGATGAGGATAATATTGTCATATCTAAAATATAAATGGAATTCAAAGGATATAACCTTTAAAAAATAGTAGTGGAGCAAAGTTATAATAATTATACATAATAACCGGTTTATACAATCCACTTACAACTTATACACTTATATCTATTTCTCAATTATTTATATCTAAATTTTTCTTCACTTGTTTCTTATGGGGAAAATTTATATTAATTTTTTTTGTTTGACTTTATCACTTTCGTTCCAAATAATTATTATTATTTTTCATCTTAACCCAATACAAAATTTTTAGAAGCTTTTTTTTCGAAGAAACAAAAAGACATCGTATATTGTACATTACATCAAAACTTCAATAATAATTTTTTTATGATATTTTTAATAAATGATTTTTGAAAGGGATAAAATTTCAAATGTTTACTTTTTGATTTTATTGCATGTACAAAAACTTTTAAACTAAACAAAAATATATTATTAGTATCCTTTTTCTAATAAATAAAAAGGAAACAATACAAAAATGTTAGAAATTTAATCCATATACATTCAATGATATTAGATATAAAAATTAAAATTCATTACAAATAAAATATTGAATATGTTTGAATAAGTTTAGGGATGAAAATGTTGTTATTTTTGGGATTAATAACAAAAGAATTTGATAGGTTATTAAAAGTTTTCTTTTTACCTTTTTCAGTAGTTTTCTTTTCTTTTTTTCTTTTTTTTTGTTTGCCTTAGTTTTCTTTCCATTTTTTTTTTGTCTTAGTTTCATTTTAAGAAATATGATATTATACTTAGTTTGAATATCCGTTTATTCCAACTTTTTTCTTTTTTTTCCTTTATACCTTACATTTTAATGTCATTTTATTAAAACTGCAAATTTTTCTAAATCTTAAAAATAAAATTTTCTTTGTTTTTTTTTTAGATTTTTTTCGGAAAATATAAATAAGGTGGAAAATTTAAACATTTTTTCGCAGAAAAAAAAATCGTAAGATTATTGAACAAAATATTAAGACAGAAATGTATGCTCCAACAATAAATAGTTAAGTACAATCTTAATCTCTTATACAATCTGTAAAAGAGTAATGTATACGATAGACTAATATAGTTTTAGAAAAATACCATATTATAAAAGTTTCAAAAAACCGATTGCAAAAGTATACTGTGAAAATTTCATACTGCGAAGATTATTAAAAATAAAACTCAACAATTAACATATAGTCTTTTATATAGTCTTTTTAAAGGCACTAATTATGTTGAAATTTATTTATTTACTTCAATATTACATATCATATTAGTTTATACAAGATTATACTAAATCTTCAACTACTAACACCATTATAGGTCGAATACTATTATTAATTTGTACAGTAATATAATTTATTTTGTTTATATTATTTATTATATAATTGTTTATTTATTATTTAATTGTATATAATTATTATATTTTGTTTATATTATATATTATTGTTTATATTACAATTACAAAAATATTTTAGATATTATGGCTAGTTTAAAATATAACAGTAACTAAAAAAGTAATGTAGATATAAATAGAAAAACCAATTCTGTTGCTTAAAAACAAGTGTTGAATAGACTAAGAATATGAAAAATGCTCCGAAAAATATATGTATGTATTGGGTTACACAGAATTAATACTACAATTTGTTGAAAAAAAAACATCATAACAAGAATTTTTAAATTTTTTAAATTTCAAAACTAAAATATTTAATAGCTCATCGACATTTGCAGAATTAATATTATCTATCATACAATATATGTGTTTACATTATATTTGGAAACAAGGCGAGTTTGTTAAGTAAACCTACATTTTTCAATAATTTTCCTTGCAAAAAAACTTGATGTTAGTCCAGAATTTGTAGACGCACTTCCTTGATTAATAAGCCACAAACTTAACAACTCGACCAGCATGGAGGCCTCATGATATTATACATACCAAAAAAATTGCATACTTATAGGACAATAATTTTTTTGTATATCTAGAATTAAAATAAAACCATTAAAATATTTTATTTATTTATTGAATAACAAACTAATAATAAAATAAAAATAATAAATATTAAATTAATTTTAGTAAAATCAGCTTTTCAAAATTGCAAATAATATTTTAATAGAAAAAACCAAACAAAATACTTTTGATATTGAAATACTTTATTATTTTTAAAATTTCACAGGTCCAATCGTAGATCAAAGTCAACAATAATAAATATGAAATTAAAAATTACTTTTTACTTTCTTTTATTAGTTTTACAATCAGCTCTCAAATCTAATATCAAACATTGTAAGTTACAAAATTTTAAGTAAATTTTAAATTTAACTTAAATTATACAATTGGATTTTACTAAAAAAACAAATTTTCACAAACTTAAGGATTTATTAGTACACGAAATTATTTAGTTTTTCTAAAAAATAAATACTCTGTATAAAAAAGAAAACTATAATAAAAAATAATTTATATGATCGTGAAATTCCATTAATATGACTTTCAATAGTTTTAATACTTGAACAAATGATTATGTGAAAAAATATAAATAACGCTCTTTTAAAGTCAATATAATTTGACATAATAATATAAATAAGATAATTAAGATGTACATAACAATAATATATCAATACAGATACCCTATACATTCCACATTGACTTTGTAATCAGTTTATATTCCCGTTAATTACTATTATTTAAAAGCGCATGACATAGAAGCTGAATTTTGTAACATTTTCATGAAATTTTTCTAATCAAAAATTTTAATAATATTTCATACAATGTAGGTAATACATTGTTTTTACACAATCTAATTTATCATATTAATTTTTTTGTATATTTAATTTATTTTCATCCTTGTTTTTATAACGGTTCATAAAATCTATCATATAATACATACATATATTTTTTTTTTTTGTGTTTCTCTGTTTTACTGTTTTACAATTATGTTTATTCTTTGGATGATGTCCTGTTTTCTTTATTTATAATCTATGGAAAATATATTGAAATATTCTGATAGAATTCTGTTTGTATATAATATATATATATATATAGTACGTATACAGAGTATTTCAAAACAAAACTAAAATAAACTAGGACATTAAAATAACGTAAAAATTTTTGTATCCCTTTGATTGGAAAAAAATGTTTTTTTTTTTCTTTGTTTTGTTTATTTTTTTTTTTTTTTTACTGTGAATTTTAATAGGCATTTGTGTTGACAAAAACTTTTTTCGCATCCATCAGAACTGTATCTGAACAAATCACCTCAATGATTACGTGTATTACATATTAACTATATGCGAGTACATCTATGAAAATAAAACAATACAATAATATCAACATTAATAAAACAACATTATTCTGTAAGCTCTGAGAGTACCTTTGTCAAAAAAAAAAACAAGAAGCAAAAAAAAAAATAGTAGTAGGAAAAACATGTGACAGGTCCATGTGAAAAGATTAAAAATAGATGGTAATAGACAAAAAATTGTAGAAATTATAAACAAAAAAAAAGTTAAACTGACTGTTTTTTTTTTTTTTTTTTTTATTTATAATTTACAATTCATAGAAGAATATTTATTTTGATTATACAATAAACCAAATTTTAATATTATTATAGAATTACCGATTGAACAAACAAGAAAACCTAATATTTACAGACTCTATAGCCTTGACTAAATTTAACATATAAAATATTTTTAAAAATCAAGTTGTATAATTGGACAAAATAAAACTAATTCTGATATTGCATTAAATAATTATTAGTTAACTTTTGAATTTTATTTTTTATTTAAGTATTTATTAATTTTAGATATTTAAATATTGACAACTATTTAAAAATGAAAAAATATACATAGTAATTTTATAATTAAAGTATGCATGTAATCAATACAGTGTTTCAATTTGTTTTTAATTTACTTCAAATTTTCTAACAGCTACACAAATTTTCCAAATAAGACAATTTAAACAAATTTACTTAAACCTATTGTTTTTGTTCTAAGGGAGGTGAATATTTCCAATAGACAATAGGAAAATCTAAAATATGTATAAGAATCGCTTAGGAATAAAAAAATACAAAAATTATTTTTTAGAAATTACACGATTAATTACAGGATTAACTCTATAATGTAAAAGAATTAAAATAAGAAAAAGTGAGGATAATAAACTTATAACTATCGTACAAAATTGAAAACGTATAACTATCGTACAAAACGTATAAATAATTATAGTAGATAATTATTCGTATAAAATAATAAGAAGGCGAAATAAAAAAACAAGCACATTTTCCCCCCAGTAACATAGTTTGGATTTCTTTTACAAGAAAAGAGTAGTTGGGATTAGTTAGAAAATTGAACGCTAATTTAATATAATTGTATTTACTACTATCTACTCTTTCTCTAAGGCTGGTGTAGTTATAAGTAAAAAAAAGTAATTTATTCGGCAAAAGGAACGCAAACATTCAAATTGAACTAAAAATTTTGCGTATTTTTATTCTGATCCTCTAAAAGCTAGTGTACATTGAAAAAAGCTATGGAAATAATATGTAAATTTTTAAATGCATGATATGCTAAAAAATTAAAAATAAAAACATCTAAAGATAAATTATATATATTCAACATTTTTGTATTTTTAGAATTGTTGTAAACAGCATATCATTAATATCCATTTCTATCATCAACCATGCATCATTATCAATAAAATCACAAACGTTTCTTTCATATTTACATAAAACTTAAAAGCATAAACATAAACATAAAATCAATAAAAATGCAATAGTTTTTTTGCAAATTATTTTCCTAAATTTTGCAAATACTTTAAAATATTATACTGGTACCCACAGTTTTTACATTTTATATTTAATTCTATGCTATATCAATTAAAATTCCCATCAAAATTGCAATTTGTATAACGATATAATATTCTATTACATTGCCCAGTGGTAAATTTTATTTGTTATTTGCTACTGTTATTCAACTGCTCTGCTGTGATAGATCATTTGCTAACAAATCCTACTACTTTATATGTATATATAGAAAAATATACTTGGACACTATATATATATATAACATTTAATAAAAAAAACTATATACAATAAGTATATAAGTCCCTAGAATAGTTTAAAAAAAAAAAAGTGATGATAAATTCCTAGAACAGTTAACAAAAAATAAATAAAAACATGTAAAATCATCGTCATCATCATTTTTATTTTTGTTATTATATACCTGTACCTCTATATATCTAATGGATAACTTGTCATTTGATCACATACTATAAAAGCAATGAAAATAGTTTTGCAGGATTTTTTCAATTTTTATTTCCTTGTTAATAGTCAGTCATGATTTCAAATAGAAAAACAACAATACATAAACTTTTTTTTCGCCCCCCTTTATATTTTTGCTTTGAACCTATAGTAGACTCAGTTGTCTAATCCTGAATAAAAATAACATGTACAAAATAATAATAATAACCCATCTATTGTAGTTGTATTAAAAATGAACGATTATTTAATTTATGTGTATATATTTGCATTGATATACTTTTACCTATAGATAGATATATTATAAATTTTTTAATTAACTGACATATATCTATTTTTATATAAATTATATTTGAGATGATATATGTATGTACTATGTACATATTTAATACAAACAAATTGTATTTAAAATTATTAACATTTCAAAAGTTATAAACAAGGATTTTTTTTTAATTTATTCTGTTAAAATCATCGGTTCATACAGAATTAATTAATTTCTTATTGGATTTTAAAATAATTGGCTCATGTTTGATCATAGGAAATTTTTGTTTTTTTTTTGTGACGATCTCCGGAACATCAGAAATAAACGATGACTTCAATTTAAATTCAAATGTGTTTCCCGATTAAATTTGACTAATTAATTGACAAAATCTTTATTGTATATTTTAAATAAAAATTTTCAGATATCATTTAAGAAAATAAACTTTTGTATCCTCTTAAACCCATGTATTTAAAAAAAAAAAAAAAACATATTATTAAAAATTCATGAGATTAAAAGGAATTTGAAATTCTTTTTTTTTTTTATTATTATTATTAAAATGCATAAGATACAATTTCAAACAATTCATTCATTTTTCTTTTTTAGAACTTTCTAAAATTTTCTACAATCGATATATCTTTTATATTTTAGCGTAACTGATTGTACAATCTAGATTCCTTAACAAAAATGTTTAAGAGGATAATAAATTTCGAATTATTCCAATATGTAAATTGTTTCTAGATTTAGTATTAAACTCATGATTTAATCTTACAGTAGCAGTAATATTAGTTTGGCTCCTGTGCCTTAAAGGATAATACTACCGTAGCGTAAAATAATATTAGTATGGCTCATGTTATTTAAAATTTTATATAAACCTAGAATTTTTTGAAATTATTGTAATCCATTTAACGGTCAAATATTATTCCAGGAATACGAATATTTTTAAAATTGTATTCTATGGTAATTTTAATTTCCAAGTACCTTCATTGCCCTAAATATCAGTGCCGTAAAATAAAATTGTGTAGACTAATTGCATGTAGTACATTTTGATTTTGACATATTCAGGTATTTTGTATTTATATTTATACATGATTCCATTAATACACTTAATTTATTATTAATTTTTTCTATATGCGAAAATTAATTAAGTTTTTTGTCAAAAATGATATACCTAGAAATTTTAGCTGATCAATCTCTTATAACACGTTATTGTCAAAACCAATACAGATATTACATCACAAATCCAATTCTTTGACGAATTCTGCATAGCATAGTCTTTAAGTGCATACCTTGCACTATTTTATTTATTTTAAAGTATTCTTATAAAATAATCAAAAATGCACATGTTTCAAATCATTCCCACGAAATAATAAACTGTAGTCATAAACGTAAGTAACATAACAAGTAACATGCCAATTAAGGTGAAAACTCAATGTAAGCATGCTTCGCTTTGACAGTTTTATTTTTTTTCTATGCTTTTTGTGCATTTTGCGCTTTTCATAACTTTAAAATATAATGAATGCTTTTGACAGCAATTTAAAATTGTAAACAAAAAGAAATTGTGTTTATTAAAACAGGACTAAATGGCAAAAAAATTAATTTTAATTAAAACTTTAAACTTTAAATGGCAAAAAATTTAACTTTAATTTAAACTTTAAACTTTTTAATAATTTTAACTTAAAAAGAAAAAGAACAACAATCTCATTGCAAGAAAATTATTTTTCTGTCAAAAGCCGAAAAATCGCATAAATATCAAGAGCCAAAAAATCACAAAAAAGTTGAAAGTTCACTAACTTTGTACAATTCATATGTTTTACGCTTTTCCATTTAGTTATAGTTTCAATATAAATCTTAATATTCTTTAATGTCAAAAACGTTTAACTTGTCAAAGCGTAGAAAGCGTATATTTAGTTAAGCGCACTAATAATATTAATATTTTTAATCAAATTCAATAAGAATTCAATAAATTAGACTTACTTCTATCAAAATGTATTTTTTTTAAAACCGTATTTTCAATAGATTTATTTCATTATTTACAAAACTAAATTTTAACAATAACGATTTTCATTTTCAAATATAAAAAGAAATACATTAATTTACTAAAAATATATCGTAAGGTGTTTGTAAAATAAATCACACAAATATTCGCTCAAATTAAACAATTTTGAATATTTAATTTGAATATTTATATTGATTTTTTGAGTAAATTGAATCTTCTAAATATCGTAAATTGGATACAATGATATTTTCAGATATGTACATATGTTTAATTTCAAACTAAAAATTTTCATGTAATTCAGTTTAAGTATAATTTGAGTGTAAATATGAACATAATACTATTAGCAAAATATTTAGTTTTTTAAAATCAAAATGACTCTTAAATGTTAAACAAGTCAAGTATAGCATAGACTTTTAAGAAATGTTGTCGAACAACCACATGCAGTTAATCTATAAGCAGATATTAAATATTACTAAGATACTCTATATAACATACATTTTACTAATATACTAATTAGGAAAGTGCATTTAAATAACAACTAACATACTTTATTATATTCTGCTGTAATTATAAAAATATTTTATATCTTATTGTCTTTGTGCCACGTAGAAATTTTTTAAAATACAACGAATTTAACAGCAAAGGGGAGCAATATTTTAATAGTTTTGTTTTTAAATTTGTATGACCAGATTGTAAGATCTCCTTAATTATTATCGATCCTTAAAATTATCAATTCTGTTCAATTACCATTTTCATAAAAAAAAAATCATAAATTTCAAATTTATTGAATTTTAAATATTGCTGTACGTACATATTCTTTATTATCGGCATATTTATACCCGTACGATAGGATCGTGTATAATAAAATTACTCCTCCGTTTGTAACCCCTCGAAATAAGCGAGCTAGATATACCTTCAAAGGTATGGATCGGATCAGAAAAAAATTCTAAGACTTTTGAGCCATGTCCGTCCGTCCGTCCGTCAGCACGCTAACTCAAAAACTAAGAAAGCTAGAATCTTGAAACTTACACAAAATATTCTGGGAGTAATTTCCCTACTTAAACTTACACAAAATATTCTGGGAGGTTCCCTATTTTTTTTCGTTGAGTTTGGACCAAGCCTTAGGGTAGCTCTCGAACACCTAACTTTTAGATCCCCACATTTTTTTTGCAATAGAGCTATAAAATTTTAACTACTGATAGATCTCACAAAAATATTAATTTTATTTTTTATAACTTTTTTTTGTAGCCCCACCCGTTACGGAGCTACAGCTCCCCAAAGGTTCAAAAAAGCTCTATATTTAAATTTGTGGCATACGGTGTCTTAATTTACCGTTATGTGAAACTCAAATATTGCAAAATCCTTCAACCCTTCTATCTTCTAAACGGTTTAAGTTGGAAACTTGAAATTTTGACACAAGTTAGATCTTTGAAAATTAGTATGACTCATTTCAGAAATTTTTTTTGTATCACCCCCCGTTTAGGAGCTGTAAGAGCCAAAAACTGAAAATTTCCTATTTTTAAACACCTGTAACTTGAACACTTGCTAAAATTTTTTTGAAGTAATACACAAAAATTAAAGCTTCAACATTATACTTTTATTTCTGTTAACAACTTTTTTTAATAATATAGGGTTACTTTATAATTGACGAAAGTGTTACTTGATTTTTTCAAATTTTCTAACAAATTTCTTTAACGAATTTTTTCCATTTTGTTTTACTCGATAATTTGAAATTGTTGAGGATATAATGCGTAGTACATAAAAATGTAAATTAATAAACAACATAACGGTTGCTTGAAGAATTTTTATTTTTATGGTATTAATATATGTACATACTTATATAATATCATGTTTATTTACATATCGTATATGTCACTAGTGAATGAATAATAAGAGTATAGATGTATATTATATAGCGCCGTATTTACATACATATATGTATTTTATTGTACTTATAAGAAATTATTCTGCCAATGGAATATTTAAATATAATATAATATAATATTTAAAATTATAATTACTATTTTGTACTAAGTAAATTTAATAAACATTTACCGCTTAGTATTAAATGGTACTATAGAATATTTGAAAAAGTTTTGGATTGATAATCGTTATGTGAAAGGTTAGAATCTGCTTTTGAAGAATGTACATATAAACATATAGTTTGAATATATGTACAACCCATAGTTCTAGAAATTATAAAATTCACCCAAATTATTTTAAAATACTAAAATATTAAAAAAATAATATTGTGAGCAGAGTGACAGTCTGTGAACATACTAACGGTTCGTACGGCTATCTAAGAGTTGACAAAGGCAACTGTATTCTTCCTCGTTTTTTATGTATTCTACCATTAAATAATTACAATATAAAGAAAAGATTATATTATTATTGTATATTATTACAAAAAAAAAAAAGGAATTTTTTCTATCTTATATGGTATAATAATCGGATGGTACATATTATGTAAATTAAAAATAAAAAAAATAATTGAATAGAGTTCTTTAACAACATATTTCCACTATTTAAATAGGAGAAATCCAAAATTAAATATTAGAAGTAACATTAGCTGAATGTTGCTGAAACACATCAGTTGTGATGCTTTAATGTTGCGGATTCTTTTATGTTTAATTTTACGACACTTTTTAAAGTAACGTTGCACAGAGAGACTTATTTTTTTTTAAAAATGCAAGCGAAAAAAAGAAATCTGCATTGAAATTAGCTTTTCTTAATTTTGTGATTCGTCAAAATTTAAAATTATGTGAAAGTCTGAATGTGGTTATTAAAATATATCTATAGAAAGCGTAAATTACATAAAAATTTTCCTTTCTAATATTAAAAAAAAAAAAACAAAACCTAGAAAAATGTAATTTCTCTCTTATTTGAACCCTTGGCTATAAAATAATATTTGTTCATATTTGATAAATGTTACTTTAATGTTGCTATAGTGTTAATAAAATAATTATGTTGTTTGTTGCATGATTAATTTTTGATTACATGACCAGCAACATCGTTACAACATTATCGCAGTCCTTAATTTTTGATTTCACCCATAATACATGGTTACAACATAAAACATAACTTCACATATACATATTATATAATACAGTAACTTTAACACAATAAAGCTGAAATATGATTAAATATGTTAAATATTTAAAATATGAATATTCACTAATTTAAAAATAAAGGAAATATCGACAAGTTATCTCAGTTATCTCAAGTTATTATCATTAAATCAGTTATTTTGAGATTTTTGTATTCAAACATCTAGGTAAAGTTTCACAATTATTAGCTCCTTTTTTTGCATTCTCAGATTCAGGAACATTTTAATTACTATTAAACTTGTCCTTATTCAATAAATAGATATTTGTTTACAACTTATAACAGTTTTTTATTACATTTTTATTTTTATTTCAGATTTTATTATTCAATTATTATTAAACAGACAAAAAAAATGTCGGATAGTATTTAAAGTCATCCAAAAATTTCGATAATTTTTTACTAAATAAAAAACTATTTGAAAAAGCTTTACTTAATTGATTTTTTACAATCACTCCTAGTTGTTAAAAGTTAATTACTTTTGGTTCTTTAATCTATTATCTTTATTTTATAAGAGAATACTAAGCTGTCGTAATCCAAAAGATAATCTAAAATACGGTAGAAAAATGATTTTTATTAAACTAATCCTACAACATTTTTGAAAAATCATAGTTTTAATCAAAAAATATCTATTAATTTATCATTTATATAAACCTAATGTTATTTTTTACAATAACCAAAACAAAATAAAAATCCATTAGGTAGAAGATTTAAAAACTAAAAACTACATTTCCTTATCATCTATGAAAATTATTATGAGCAAAGAAAAATGTACAAAATAATGTTTTACACATTGCTTTTCATAATGGGTCTTTATGCGTCTTCATTAGTTTTCATTTATAAATACGTCTTTATTCTCCGCTTGACCGCAAGGTGATCAAAAACATTCGAATAAATTTTAATAGTATTATGATAATATATTTAAATTTTAAAACCTACAATTTGTTTGTATACGGAATTGAAAAAAAAACTTAAATAATGGTTGATGAACATTGTTAGAAGTTTTGACGAATTTTATAGCTTGTTTAAAGATCATGAAAAGTAAGCGCCTGAACTTTTTAACACTTTCTAGGTTATAATAAATTTCATTTGTTTTACTCGTCAAATGTTGAAAAAGAAAAAAAAAATTATTAAAAAATTCAATTCCATTAATTAATGTATCTCTAAACTTAATTTTTTCGGTCCACTGAAATATCACCCAAAGAAATAAAAACTAGAAGAAAAAAATGAAAAATGAATGAAATAAAATCTAAAATTTTGAGATTTTTTAGATTTTATTTTAAAATCAAAAGATATGTAAACATTTTGACAAAATAACAACTAAATGTAAATGAAATAATATGTAACGTAGATATTAAATTAAGAATAATATTATCTTATTATCAAAAGATAGTTTTCAAATATAAAAAAACAAGGTAGAATGTATACCAACGGTTTTTAAAAGCACATATTTCCAAAAGACAATACAAACTGTTTAGAATTGTGACTTGCACAAAAATTTGAAAATTTAAGAAATTTTTTGTAATAAGAAAAAATGTAAAAATAAGACTTTTCTGAAGTTTTAAGAGGAGTAAGTCCGGAGCCGTATATAACTAAGAAAAATCGTTAACACACGTAAAAATATATTATTGGAGCTTTAAATTTTATAACTTGCCGAAGTAAAATGTGTACAGGTACCTAAGTTACAGGTGTTTAAAAACAGCAAATTTTCAATTTTTGAGCCCTAATAGCTCATAAACAGGAGGTGGTTCAAAAAAAATTTTCTGAGCAAACTTATACTAATTCTAAAACCTCTTTCTGCTCTGAAAATTTCAAGCCCCTATTTAAAAGTGTTCCAGAGTTATGAGGGTAAAAAAATCATGCAATATTTAGTTTTCACATAACGGTAAAATTAAATACTAAATTTTAAAAAATTATATAATTTTTATATTAGTTTACAAAGTTAAAAAAAAATAACTGTCGAATGACGTTTTCAGATTGAGAAAATCTTAAGCGGAACATGAGATATATGCATTTAAAAATAGGGCTTTTTCAAAGTTTGATGGGTTGTATGTAGCTCCGTAATAGACATGAAAAAGTTGTTCCACAAAATTATATTTTTTATGAGAAAATTTTTTTTCTCTACCTTTAACGGTGTAAAAGTTTTGTAAATAGACGGACGGATGGACGGACGGACAGAGTGAAACTAATAAGCACATATTTTTCAAAATTTTTTTAGAAATGTGCTTAAATGCTTTTTAAAAATACTAAGTGAGATATTTTTAAATTTATCAATATATACATATATATATATATATATATAAAAATAATGATTTCTTTATTTAAAAAATCAATCAAATAAATTAATAATCTAAGATACTTTCTTTTATTTTTTAAATAAAATAAAAAAAAAAATTAATGATTTTTAAATTACCATTAAAAAAATTGTTTCTTAATAATCAAATAAAATTTATTTTAATAATATTAAGATAATATACATAAGATAAAAAAAAAAACAATAAATATCATGATTAAAAATTTACTTTAAATAAAAATAATTTATTGATATTTTTTATTTGATTTTAAAAGTATTTGAAAGAAGAGATTATTTAATTCTTTTAATTGAAAAATTTAACAAATAACTACAGTGAAACACTTTTAATTTGAATGTTATTATAATTTAATTTTTAATAACCTCATTTAAATAATATGGTTTTTATCCTGTTTTTTACTATTCAATGTATTTACATTTATTTATTTAGACAAACATCTTTAAAATTGAATTTACGAGCTTATTTTAAATTTAAAAGTTAACTTATAAACCTTTGTTTATTACTTTTTCTTATATCAGAATTTAAAATATTATACATAAGACAGCAGTAATATTACAAAATATTCTAAAAATTTATAAACTGACATCCTATCCTGAGCAAAATCCTTGCAAAACAGTATATCCTTTACAAGCCAGATAATGTGTCCAGTGTATAAACGAAGCTTGAACTTAAATCTTATTTTTTCAAACAAAATCTACGAGTTGAAGTACAATTTAAAAAAGTCAGTTTTAAAACTATACGCTTCGTAGGTTTTCGTAGGTTAGTTAAAAGTATTTTTTTATTAGAAGAAGCTATATTTCAGTTTTATGCATTTTTTTTTTTTTTTTTACGGGGGAAGGTGAGAAGCATCAAAATCTATCTAGGGAACTGCACGAAGTTTCTCTAAGGTAGTGTTGAACTTTGACTAACTAAACACCACCACCCTTTTGAACCAAACTTTAGAATGAGATCTGATTGGATTGGATTACTGTTAGATAACAATTTATCTCAAACTCTACTGCAGATTTTGTAAAAAAAATTACTTAGATTTAATATTTAAACAAATAAAATGCTTATTTCTAATTTCTAACCCTTCGACATATCCATTTTATGTGATTCATTGAAATTATGTATTTTTTTTAGGACATTCAACATGCCACATAAATGTGACAAGGAAATTACACAGCCTTTCTTTTTTCTGGCGTGGCTGTAAATATGTAAGGGGGAATTATTCTTACGACGGTGTGGAAATCGAACCGAAACTCCCTCGATGTTTGCAACGTATTTCATACGCTTTTGCCCTCTAGCCACCTCTAGGCCCCAATTACGTATTAAAATCGTTTTAAAAATTTTTTGTTAGAAAAGTTTGACTGTATTTTTTAATAAATCAATTTTTTTTTTTTTAGATTTTTTAATTTTCTTAATAATATTTTTATTTATTTTTATTTGTATTAAAAAAAATTCATTACTTAACAAAACAAAAACCACAAAACCTTTTTTATTCAAAATTTTTCTTCATTTCTATTAAATAGAATTTTCATCAAATTACTCAAAATAATTAGTATTTATCTAGTTGTTTTTCCTTGGTTTCCCATATAAGTATATAAAAATACAAAAATAAAATAAACAATTTAAATAAAAAGTATCCTATAGACTAAACTAAAAACCATAAAATTCCACAAAAAAAAAATAAATAAATAAATAAATAAAAATATAAACAAAATTTATATACAATTTAATTGTTGAAAAATTTAAAATTAAAAATATTGGTTTTAATGTTTTCCTCTTTTTCTAAATTCTTTATTTTCCTGAAAAATTCTAACCATTTTTTAACATTTATACATAAAAAAGTTAAACCTATAAAAAAGAGTGCATTATTTTCTAAATTAATGATGAATTTAATTTAAATTTTGTATCAATAAAATTTCATTAGAAAATTTTACATACAAATAAAATTTTTTTTATTTTTATTTTTTTGCAATACATACAAATATATTTTAAATTCAACTTTATAACAAATTACTAAAAAATTTCAATATAAATATACATATAATATATAATCATAAATTTATAAGTAGGTATATAAGTTTGTATATATATAAAAGTATAATTATTTTTAAATTATCATTGCAATGAGTCGTTATCCAATTTAATTGATTTATTGATTGAGTATTTATAAAACTATTCTGTTCCAGAAAAATAAAATAAAATAGGAAAAGCATATTTTGTCTACCCCTTTTCTGTTATCTCTGCCAATCCAATCCATATATATTTTTTTTTTCTCCCATTGGTATGTGTAGACATTATATTCTTATTTTAGTATAATACAAAAAATTTAAAACAAAAATCTTTTTAATTTGATTTATTTGCCATTCTGTTCATTTTTAAAAATATTACAAAAAAAATATCAAAAAAAAAAAAAGAAATCTGTTAATAATAAACGAATTAACATCAAAACTTACAACCTGATATTTGATTGTATATAGCAAAAAAAAAGAAAATTAAATATAAATCGATTACTATTTATCTAACTAATTCATATTTAAATCATTTCATTCATTTGTGTTATATCCTTTTTTATTTATTTTTTAACTTTATTCATTCATTTTTTGTTCATTTAGTTACAAATATATCCCTAAAAATAATGGGCTTTATAGCTGCGAAGTATATTATTTACTTGGATAGCAAAGATTTATATCCAAAATGAACAGCATGTCACTTATAATAATCTGGCTATACATGTAAAAAAATAGAGTATTATCCGGCCAATTTATCAGGCAATAATTTGAAGTATACGATTTAAGTATCCCATATAGAGATACCTATTCTAATAAGCGAACAATATTTCTGGTTAGATAGTGCATTGTAATAATAAAAAGAAAAAAATAAATAAATTAAGATAGATTAGTTAGATTTAATTTATCTAAGCTAGTTTTTTTTTTTTTTTTTTTTAACAGAAAACAGAAATAAATTTTAGTTTTTTTTTTAAACTTTTAAAAAATTATAAAACTGAAACTACATAGCAATAAGCATATAAAACAAAATAATAATAAATAGTAACATAAAAATAAAAATAAAATTAATAATAAAAATTGTACGCAATTTAAATATCTACTAATCTATTAATTATAAGTCATTTCTTTTTGTAACTTTTTTAGAATAATAAAATTATCGGAAATATACAAAAAAAAGTTATCCCTAAAAATATGCAATTAATGTTAATCTAAAATGGCAATATTTTTTGAAGTAGTTTGGGGGCTTCGGTAGCCTAGTGGGTAGGCGTGTGGCGTATTAACCGAAGGAATGCGGGTTCGATCCCTGCACAGGTCGTAAGTGTTTTTTTCTTTATCCCCTTACGACCAAATATAATGTAAATATATAGTATGTAATATAAACAAAATAAATAATATTAGTATATAATTTAATAATAGTATAAAAACCTATAATGGCCTTAGTAGCCGATGGTTCAATAATATTGCATTACATTTATGTATGTAATATTAATATAAATAAATAAATAAATAAATAAATAAATTGAAGTAGGTTGGAGTTTCTGTGACCGAATAGTAAATCATATGTCTTATTAACCGAGAAAATATGGGTTTAAATACTGTAGAGATAACATGTGTTTTTATTTATAAGGATACTACTTTTGCTATCAAATATATAGTGTATATATATAATGTATAATATAAAGAAAATAAATAATATTACTATTTAAATTGACAATAGTATTCAATATATAGTGAGCTTAATATCAGATTGTTTAGTAATATTGCATTATCCTATCTGATTTGTAATATTAATATAAATAAAAATACAATTTAAACAATTGTGGCTAGTTAAACAAAATACTAGTATATACCAAACCCATTTATGCATTAATTTTTATAAGAATTTTATTAATTAATTAAATCCTCTCCGACCACTTATTTCTTTTATGTTACTTCTCCTTTTAATTTCACTTTTTTATTATATGATTACTAAGCTGTACCGAACAATTAAAAATAACAATTTAAACTTACTCATATTTGCAATTAAGAAAAACTTAAACTTTAAATTAACTAATTTATATAAAAAAAAAACATAAAGAAAAATGTATGTATGTTTATTTATGCTGTAATGGTAGCACGTAATTTGTTATAAACGCTTTTTGTTGAAAGAAAACACCAGGGTTAGAACATTTTTTTGGTTACATGAAAACTGAAACGTTATATTCTGTTCATTATATATAAAAAATTTACGTGATGCCATATTACAATTTTTTTGTGTATAAAATGTTTTCTTGATATATAAATAAAAAATTGAAATGAAATACAATTTGTTTTTTTAAATTCTAATAATTTTATACTTAAAACTTAAAAAATTTAATATATTTATAAATCCTATAAATTTGAAAAAAGAATTGAAACCTTTTTTGAATTTACTTACAATAAATTATATCCCAAATTTCCATTAAAAAATGAAAATATGAATGGTTCTAATAAATTATAAATAAATTTTTTTCAACTATTTTCGGGAAATTTCACATGATATGCTCGCTAACAAATTACTTTCTCAAAATAGCGTCTTGGCAAAAGTACCGAAACAAATTTGAAATTGGCGAAACAACCTTACGTGCTATTTGAAGATATTATCTATTTTTGAAGATAAGAATCAGATATTATATTTTTTGAAAAATAATAAAGCAATCTATTTGAAGCAAGTTATACACCTGATGTTTATATAATTTAATGAAATTTTTCCGAAGGATATTAATATGAAAAATAAGTATTAATTTTTAATTTAATTTGAAATTTTTTTTTTTTTTTAATGGATTTTACTGCCACATAAATGTGGACAGAAAATTACACAACCTTTCCTGTTCAGGCGTGGCTGTAAATGTCGTAAGGGGGGATAAATCTTACAACGTGTGTGGGATTCGAACCCACACTCCCTCGGTGTATTTTATACACTCTTACCCACTAGGCCACCGAGGTCCCTTAATTTGAAATTCGGAAATAAATTAATTAAAAATAAAATTCGAAAAAAAATATTAATTTTGTGGAAATGCTTTTGTGTTTTAATGAAATAAGCCGTAATCATTAAAAGTTTCAATCCTACTACCGATTTAAAATTTTCCTTGAATGTTAATTTTAAGTCAATATTTTAGATATTTATCCAAACTTTTCGGTTTTAATTTTTTTTTATTATAAGTTTGGCAATGTACTTTATTGTATTAAGAGACATTTTTATTTTCCTAATTTTTTTTCTTTTAGAAACAATTTTCCTTATTTTTTTTAACTTTTTACAAACAACAAATTTGTTGTTTACTAACCAGAAAATATTATAATATAGATACAAGAAATGTCCAACTAAAAAAAATTTGACAAAAACATTTAAAAATAATTTGTAAAAGAAGTTTAATGAATTTTTATAAAACAAAAATATAGTGTTTTCCTATCACATAAATGTCATTTTATTGCAAAAATCAATATTTGATATTTTGTTATAAAATTAAATTCAAAAATATGAAAATTTTCAATTATTTTGCCTATTACCTCTCCGAAGATTTTATACTTCTGGCACGCAGTCTTATGGAAAACTACTTATATGGTAAAAAATGGAAAAAAATGGAATGAATTAAAGCAACATAAATATGTTGAAATTAAAATACTTTTATCTAGTAAATAGAAAAATTTCTTTCAAGCCGATTCATATAAGGTATTAGACGATTTTATCTCTTAAAAAACTTAAATTAATGCTGGTCTCCCTCAATGTTCGTACTTTCACCTACTCGCTGTTCATATTTTTTATCAATAATTTTCTATCCACTATACATCAAACAAAATTCATAGCTATACTGATAACATAGTACTCCTAATTATTCTTATCCACAACAATTTCAGTGGCATATGATATATAAACAAAATCTGCTTTAAAAGAATGCAAAGAGATTGAAGTATTAACAGCGTAAATGTTGCTTCAAAATCCAGAGGTATCTGTTATCAATAGCGCAAACTTATATCTAAAATATTCTATTTGATAAAGTAAGTCTTGAAAGCTGGAGGGAATTTACAGAGCAAATAGAAAAAGTCAGTGATGCCTCAAAATTGAGGAAGATCCTCTCTGAAGAGCATACGCAACAAGAGCTACTAGAGAGAGAGGACGGAAGCATGTCATTAAGCATGGACAAATCACTTGAAATATTATTGTCTAAAAACTTTCCCGACAGCGATACGCTCGTAAGGCCGAGGGAAAGGGATGATGTTGAACAAAGCATTGCAAGAACAGACGAAATGACGGCTAGAGTAGATCAAATCGTCATAGATAAGAAGTTATCCTGGGCTCTTATTTCCTTTAAACCATTTAAATCTCCAGGGCCCGATAACGTCTATCCGAAACAACTCCAAGAAGGGCTTGGCATTTTAAGACCAAGACTAAAGGCTATTTACAAAGCCTGTCTTAGATTAGGCTATACGCCGAAAATATGGAGGGAGTCCAAAGTGATTTTTCTCCCGAAACCGAACAAGACGTGCTATAGAAAGGCAAACGCTTACAGACCGATAAGCCTGACTTCATTCCTCTTAAAAGGATTGGAAAGGATAATAGAACTGGAGATAAGAAACCCAATGTTATCATGTTATCAACATGCATATATTAAGGGGAAATCAGTGGACACCGCTCTACACGAGGTTATCCACACGATAGAAGAAGATTTTAATAAAGGTAAAGTAACCCTCGGATGCTTTATCGATATTGAGGGTGCGTTTAACAACGTCGAAATAGAAAAATTACTAGAAAGTATGGAAGGTAGAAATATTGAAGACTTTTTACTCAGGTGGGTTAAATCCATGCTGAATAATAGAAGTGCAATTTCTAACTTCGGTACAGCCGTAAAGAGAAAAGCAATCTTAAGAGGCACACCGCAAGGAAGTATCCTATCTCCACTACTATGGCTTATAGTAGTGAATGAGCTGTTAGTAAAGCTATCGACATATAACCATAGCCATATAACCATGTTAGTAAAGCTATCGACATATAACCATATTGGTTATCGAAAAAGAGCCGGCCAACACAATAGACACAATGCAAAGGGCAATCGATATAACCAATAATATATATATATATAGAGTGGGCAATAATATATATATATAGAGTGGGCCGAGTCGAATGGCCTCAAAATGAATCCAAGTAAAACCGAGTTATGTCTTTTTAGCTGAAAAAGGGATAGAAGTCTGCCACAAGCATCACGAATAAACAATACACAATTAGAATTTATCAACTGTGTAAAATATCTAGGAGTGTATTTGGATGAAAAACTCAGGTGGAGTAAACACCTAAATGAGAAAAAAAAAAAAACGATAAGAGCGCTCTGGGGCTGCAGAAGTGCAGTAGGTAAGACATGGGGCCTATCACCCAGAATCATGTTTTGGATTTACACGTGTGTTATACGACCAATGCTAACACACGGTTCACTAGTCTGGTGGACAGCCACAAAAAAGAACAGGTACCGAAACATCCTAACGCAAATACAACGTCAGGGATGCCTTGGTATAACTGGTTCGACAAGAACAACGTCGACCAAGTCCATGGAAACAATCCTGGATCTAGAACCGATAGAAATTTATATCTAACGAAGATCCATGGATACAGCCATGAGGCTCTTCATGACAGGTAACTGGCGTAACGACACAAGTCCGGTCAGTCACAAGGAAATTCTACGAATAGTAGAGAATGCGGGCGTAAACATACAGGGTTGGCCCGGAAGCTGCTGATATGATTGCGGGAGATCTCAGGTTAGACGGTAACTTCGGGACGGAAACAGTCCACCCAAGGCATAACAGTGTCCATAACCTAATAAGAATAAATGTGTATACAGACGCTGCCAAAAAGGGCAGTAACTGTGGTATAGGTATCATATGTGATGAGTTGAACATACGAATTGCGAATACAGTGGCGTCACACGCGACTGTACGTCAGTGCGAAGCAGTCGCAATAGAATTCCCAGCAAAAGAACTACTTCAGAAAAGAATACGGAGTAAAATCATAAACATACACACCGATTGCAAATCAATCGTTAGAATTATGGAAGGTGGTTTGCACAAGTCGAGGAAAACAATTGAGTGCTGGAAAGTCTTAAATGCGCTGGGGGAAACAAACGCAGTTAAGCTGCAGTGGATACCAGCGCACTCGGGCTACCCAGGTAACGAAATTGCAGATATGATAGCAAAATCTGTATTAAACAGACAGCTGGTGGATATAGAAGATGTAGGTGTGTCGTACTCTGCGGTAAAGTTAGCAACAAGCTACTGGGCAAAAACCAAAGCCAAGGAAAGTTGGTGGCAATCTCCAGGTTCAATACATACGAAGGAATTCTGGGGAGAATATAATAGTAAAAAGACTCAGAAAATTCTAAAACTAAACTAAACCGAACCGATCTGAGAATATACATGTGAATTAGCACAGGACACCTATTGCTAAGGGCTCACGCCGAAAGAATAGGTATAACGGAAGTGATCTTATGCAGGGGATGTGGGCAAGAGGCAGAAACAGTACTTAACGTTCTGTGCCAATGCCCGAACTTGAGAACCCTAAGGCGAAGAACCTTGGGAGAGGATCAATGGGGAAACTTCTCCGAGGTAAGAATGCTCAATATAGGAGGCATAGTGTGTTTCATGAAGGGAATTGAGTGGCTCGACGAGACGCTGTAGAAAGCGAGCGGATCGTTGAGCAAGGGAGCACAAAAGGGTCGCAGGGCCTAGGTGTAAGGACTATTTCATGCCCCCCCCCCTAAGAAATAACAACAACAAGTCTTGAAAGCTGAAAAACTTTAAAAATGCTAATGGGTATGATAATAAATGACAAAATCTCGTCAAGCGATCACATTTTTTCGATTGCAAAAGAAGCGTTGCAATATACAGCATTTTCAAGAGTAAAAAATACTTTACAACTTCAAAGCTTCTTCAAATTTATAAAACTTATATTCGACCACGGTTTGAATATAATTCACATATTTTCGCATGTTCATGCTCTTCAATATCTAAAAATATAGAATTATTAAAATCGTATTATTAAAATCGTAAATGATTTTGTAATTATAAAATAAGATTCCCTATCTTCCTAAGAAAAAAAAAATTTTATTTTGTTCATTTATCAAAATCATAAACTGTTAATCCAAAATCATCACTTATTCAAGGAAAAGGTTTTCTGTTAAGAGAAGCCTTTAATTTGAATGTTAAGAATTAAAAAAGTAATATGACCCTTGAAATAGTGTGATTGTTTCAAACAATAATACTCAATTCTGGTATTCAAAACTTATATAAAAAAACCTACAACAACTTTTCGGTTCATAACTGAAATAAAAATTTTAGTTTTTTTTTTTTTTGGATTTCTGCAACTTTTCATTAACTTTTTATAAAATTTATCTTCTCGAAAATATTCTATGAAGTCAATATACATATATAAATTTATGTATATGAAAATATAACTTTTTTCAAGAATGAACTACAACACTTCAATAAAACAAGTATAAAAAATAATCAATATCCCAAATAGAATTTTCCATTTAGAAATTCGAAAAAAAAAATTTTATTATTTTGTGCAAGAGACAGCAAAATAGATACATATATCTGCATAATTTAAAACTCAATCAACTTAATCAAATATTCCCAATATAAAGATACTACTGATGACTTCAGTGCTACCTATAAAAAAAAAAACTAAAAAGTAAAGCATAGAAAAGAGGTAAAAATTTTTGTGATCCTTTAAATCCCAATATCTATAATATCCACTACAAACATAAATAAACAACTACTAGTTATAAAATATATATACACAAAAAAATCCAGATATAAAAATTTAAATGTTTGTACAATTGTAAATAACAGAACAGAAGCTTTTATTTGATCAAGAATTTGTGAAAAGCACGAAATTGTTAAAAAAAAACTGTTTTTAATAGGTATTATAAAAGACACATATTAATAATATATAGACATCTTATATTTGATTTGTTTGTTAGTGATTAAAAATAGTAAAAGTCTTGTAGTGGCATTATAAAAAAGTACAAAAAATTAGAACTATAATATATATATATGTATTATAAAGTACACTAAATACTATAACCTATTCCACAGCTTATATTATGATACACATTCTCTAAAAACATCATATCTTAGAATAATTTAAATGCATACTTTGTCGTATGAACTACAAAAATTTGTATTAAAATTGAAATTGTGTGGTCTGGTAAAAAATACTTAATATAATTATTTTATATAGCTATAATTTTCTATTTATGAAAACAAATCACAAAAGCCCAAAATCTTAAAGTAATGTAGTAATACCTTCTATTTACAAAAAATAAATGACGGAAAAAAGAACTGAGAAAATGTGTTTATTTATTTATTTATTTTAATACTTCAAATCACATAGAGCATCGACTAATAAAGTCCTTATAAGTTAAATACTGTATATTGTTTGTTTAGTAATATTATTTTTACTAGTAGCTCTGTAGGATGTAGCAGCTATGTGGTGAGTAAGTATATTTTACCGTGATATCTAAATTACAAAATTCGCCTGAGATATAAAATTTCTTGATATCAAAAGAAAACAAAAAAAAAATCATAATTCTAAATATACATAATGTATTATGTATTGTATGTTAATGTAGATTTTGTAATAGAAAAATCGTATCCAAATATGTACTTGTATTCAAAGCTTAGCGGAATGTCTAATACGTAGTGTGTGGCTGAAAACTAATAAATTATAATTATAGATCCTTACTTTATGTGTTTGGCCGCAAGGGCAATTTTTTGAGCAAAATTATATTTTCAGTACTTTTTCTTCCAATTTAAAAGCAATTACAATTTATCAAGATTTTGAATCGGTGGTCACTAGGTTAATATGTCGTATGCTTAACCACTCATTCACCAGTCACTATATATACTATAATGAGTTTTAAATATTGCATACCTATAGGATACAATTATATTTAACTGGCACACTGTAACTAGCTTTGATATTAATATTTTATGAAAAGTTTAGTTCTAATTTAATTAAATACTATTTATCTATATTCTTAATTTTTACTCTGATTCTAGATTATTAGAGAATTTCTATAAAAATATATTATAGTAATAATTGTAGAAATTTTGGATATTAGAGTATTCATGAATCTTTGCTCTGAGTAATACGTAAAAACGGACAAACGGAGTATAATGGGTTCAAACCTCGGTCAGATTATATAAAAAAAATCAATTGTAATTTAATATCATAATAATAATATGTCATTGATAATATAACTACTACAGTGATAGTGGAACTACCTTCAATTGTTACCTCGTGTAACAAGGTGTTATATACTATTGCATGTTGCAATTGTCGGTGGCTTAGTCACTGTTAACAATTGTGTAATAATAATAAGCAAATTCCTTGTTCATTGTATTCACAGTCTCACTCCCCAATTCAGTGTTTCCGGATTCTTATGCTATCCTCTCCTATCTCTCCTCCCTAGCCAATACACTGCGTTTACAATTAGGGGTTTCATCCTATCATATCGGCTAAAGTTAGAAAACCACCCTTAAGAAAAAAAATAAGTAAATCGTTAGTGATTACGAAATATTTGTTTTAAGTATTAGCATTTTAGATCCAAAATTTTATTTTATTTTAATAAAAATTTTCTTTACTATTATAAAATTCTTTCTTTAGCACAAAATTCAATAAATTTGAATATAAAAGATTTATTTATCAAAAATAAAAACAAAAACTTACTAACTAAAACACATTCTCCAAGATAAATGGAATGTAAACTATATTAATAGAAGGGACTAAAACATGTTATAATGAAAATAAATGAATGTTTTCTATCTACTTAACCCAATTGTCCAAATTCTGTTTGCATTAAAAAAAAAAAATTCAGATACGCATGAACATTACATATATATATAAAAAATAATTTTCTCTTCGGTTTTTACTATACAGGCTATTTATTTACTTGGTTTTTGGGTACTAGTATTAAACATAACTCTTTTGAAACTTATATTGTTTAATTTTGAAGCTCTGATACATTTCCAATTTTTTTGATTGTTTTTTTTTTTTTGTAATTTAAAGGATATAGTCGTTTAAATTACAACAACAGGATATGATACAGGTTTTAACAGGATATGATCCTTTTTGTATTTTTTTTAATAGTTTTTTAAACCTTTTCTTATATTTTATTAAAACAAATACTTAAGCGTTTAAGTTTTTGAAAGTTGACATTTATTCATATATAGACTTTTGAATATTAAAAATTTATTGAAATTAATATTTATTTTAAAATATCTTCTAATTTATTTGAATTAAAAATTAAATCGTTAAGTGAAAAAAAAAAAAACTGGGAAAAAGGCATTTTTTTACAATGAAGCATTTGTTAGTTAGAAAAAATTCAATCGGTAAGATTAGATGTAATCAGATGTAGCTGTCTCCACCCAAATGTTCAATAATTTTAAATTTAAAATTTATAAAATTTTATTAAATATTTAATATACTTTATTAAATATTAAAATTAAAATCTTAAAATTTAAAATTAAATTTGTTTGTTGCAAAAGTTTTAAACATCAAATCTAACTTTACTCAAACCTTTTTTTTGTCAATACTGCAAAAAATATATATATAATAGCGCCAGCTTCTTTTAATATTGTAATTTAAAAATCAAATTTTTGATAATTTTGAAGTTATGTTTGTAGACTTCCTTATAAGTAAGTGTTTCCAAAATAAAGTAAAGAAAAACATTTTAAATTATTCAATTTAACTTAAGTAATATTACAAAATAACAAAATGTTAATTATTTACGTGTTTAAAAGTACATAATTTTTGACCTTAACAAACTTAAGCTAAAATTAATATTTTATCTTTCTTTAGATGAGCTATTAAAACGTTTTATTCAAAACATAAAAAACATTTATCAACTGATTCGCCATGCGTACTATCATTTTATTTGTAAATGAAAGAATTAAAAATTTTATTTTTATATATTGATTTTATTGAAAGTAAATAATATATGTGTAATAGGTGATAATAATATTGTAAAAAATAGGAAAGCCAGGAAAAAAAGGGTGTACTTTGGATTAGGGTCTGCGTCCGATTGTAATGAATTTTTTTATAACGGTATCTAGTTACATCACAAACATGTGATAGAACACCAGTTTTACCGGAAATGTCATGAATGATTATTTGAAAACTAGTTATGTTACTAGATACCGTTATAAAAAAATTCATTACAATCGGACGAGGACCCTAAGTATCCCCCAAAAAAAACTATTAACAAAGCAAAACGCTACGTAGTTCGAAATAATGTTTACATGAAAACGAACATAGTATGCAAATTGATTTCAGGTCAATTGATTCAGTATAGTTTCCGACACAATGTATAACATTTTCTATCGTAAATTAAAATTTATTTATTTTAGGCTTCTTAATTTAACTTAATCAAATTTCAATTTTAAGTCAGCAGCAATATTAATGTTATAAATAATACAAATACTATTTGGAAAAATATCTTTAAGAATACTTAAAATAATACTGCAAAAATTTATCCCTCGGATTTTTTTTGTTTCTGATATGTACCAAAAAACACTTTAACAATAGTTACAAAGTAATTATATTAAAAAGCAGAGAAAACGTTTTTGACCTTGATGATGGCTATAAATTAACTTATCTTTTTCAAAATTTTTCATTTCTATTATAAAAATATATTTAAATTCATTTTGCCTATTTTGTATGTTTTAAATTTTAAATTAAAATTTTTTTTACTCAAAATCCTTATTCCAAAACAACCCTAAAAATAATTAGAAATGCATCTATATATGATATTTTCATCGTTTTTAATTTTACTCCAAATCTTTAACAAAAAAAGAAAACAATTCAAATTTATAACATTCATTCAATTGAATTTATTACGTTACCACAAATCCAATTCGAAAATCTTATAATTGTAAAAGCATTAAAAAAAAAAAAAAAATGTTTTCCCAATTAAGATTCTTTAGCATAAAAAATCCTCAAAAATTTATTTCTTAATTTCTGTCCACAAAAAAGAAAATTTGGAACAATTTGATACAACTTATTTAATATAAGTATACTTGAATATGTATATACACGAACATATTAAATCGTTCTAAGAATATATGAAAAACTTGTCCTAAAACCAAAAATTGCATAAATTTTTTTTTTCTATTTTCTGTGCCAAGTTTAAATTGACAGAAAAGATTAAGCTTAACAGGAAAACAAAACCGGGAACAAAACAAAAATTTTAAATTCTAAAAAGATAAAGAAAAAAATAAAATGTAATAAATATTTCGTTTTTAATCTTACGTTCCTTTTCCTCCTTCACCCTTCATTCATCACAAACCAAAATAAATACCAAAAAAAAAAAGAATATGTTAAGATAATCCCAAAAGCAAATAATTTAAAAAGATCTAAACATAAATGGCTGACAGTAATAATTCCAAAATCAGAGCATAAAAAAAATTCCAAAAATACTAAAAAAAATTTTTTGGCAAGAATTCCTTGCCATTCCATACATATGTCACAAAAAAAAAAACTATAGATTAAAACAATAGAAGAAAAAAATTGAACTAAGATTTTTATCATAATCATGATAATGGTATCTATATTTTTATATAAACGGAAAAACTTAAATAAATTTTCACTAAATTATAGACTCTTACAGATTGGTTGAAGTAACTTAATCTTTTCAATCCTCATTTCTTAGTTAAGCACGTTCATTTTGTATAATCGGAATAAAATAATAGAATCTCTTTCAGGTGATTATTAATTTAAAACAATTTAACATTCGCTTTAACATGTACAAAGCTTGTAAATTAGGGATAAATACTAAGAGACATATATCAGATTTTTATTAAATTAGTAAGAATCTATCTTTCAAATCAATTTGTAATTAAAGAACCGAATATTAAAAAACAGTCAGAACATTATAAGTTTAATGTTTCTTTTCCTATGAAATTAAGAATAACTTTATAGAGTGAATAAAAACAAAAATTTTGGATATATTACAAATAAATAAACAAAACGGAAGGACATACAAACTAACAGTATGAAAGCAACTATATTTTTTCTTTCATATTTTGTCTAAAAAGAGTAAACGAAAAAAAAAATGCATTGTTTCTAAATATTTTTGTTTCTTTCACAGTAGTATATATATATACTTTCCAATATGCATTCCTATATATATATATATAAATATAAAGAAGTGTTTGAATAAATGTGAAGAATTTTCCCAGAGCGCAACAGGAAGGAAACTCCAAATAAGATATAAAAGATATATATGACAGAGAAAATAATTTCATATAAAAAAAAAAATAATTAAAATACTAGCTGCATATAATAAAAAAAAAAAACAAAAAAAGAAAAATCAAAATTCATACAACAATTTTAAAGGATTTTCCAGTTATTACAAAAGGATTAAAATATTATATATATATCTATATATATAATGTAATGTAACATGATTTAACATTATGTCATATAAAAATAGGAATTCGAGAATTTAATTTTTAAGATTATCCTTGAAAAAGATTTAGGATTTAATGAAGTATTTTTGACATATTAACAATTTAAGGTTAATTAATTAATTTAATATGAAATATATATCAGGAAAAAAAATATATTTAGTATAATGCCTTTCAGAATAATGGAATTTATTAGATTATTTTCCTAAATCCGTTAAAACCATAAAATCATAACTATAATTTCTTTCTTTCTTACGACAATAAGGTTTTAGATATAAGAGTTTGAGAAAGATAATATTACAGAAATAATCACGTATCATCTCTATAGAAAACTGAATATCAATATTTATAATTTGGATGAATCTAATCTTGTTGCTTTAGATATTTCTAAAGTTTTCAATCAAGTATTACTACATATAATAACAAGATTTGTTTCGTTCTTTAACACTATTGAGCTTTTTAGTAGTCATGTAGTGTTAAACTCCCAAATTTCAAAATTTTTTGTCTAGTTTTGTAAAAGTCACAGAAATATCATATGAGTTAATCTAATAAAACCATGTTTGAGTGAATAGAATAAAAGAAGAATCCCTATCTATCCTCATTAGTAATCTTTTTTTTTTAATTTTTTTTCCAAATTTTTAATGCTTCGTTGTTGAAAATTTTATTTTAATTTATGGAATTTTATATGTAGTTACAAAATCAATATTATATGGTAACAGATCCTAGCTTGCTTTTTAACATATTTCCAAAAAAAAGTTTGAAAAAATGTGCTTATTAGTTTCATTGTGACCATCCGTCCGTTCGATCATCCGTCCGTCTGTTTAGAAAACTTCCACACCGTTAAAGATAGAGAAAAGAAATTTTAACCATGGGTAGGTCTCATAAAAAAAAAATTTATGGAACAACTTTTTCATGTAGCCCCATCCATTAAGGAGCTAGAGCCCCTTAAACTTTGAAAAAGCTCTATTTTTAAATGCATATATCTCATGTTCTGCTTAAGATTTTTTCAATCTGAAAACGTCATTCCACAGGTATTTTTTTTAACTTTCTAAATTAATATCATATTAAATTTAGTATTTAAATTTACCGTTATGCGAAAATCACATTTTGCATGAAATTTTTTTTTGTTATAACTCCGGCATACCTTTAGATATTATTCTGAAATTTTGAGACAAGAAAATTAGAATTAGTATAAGTTTCCTTAGAAAATTTATTTGCACCACCCCTTGTTTAAGAACTATTAGGGTTGAAAATTTTAAAATTTGCTATTTTTAGGCACCTGTACAAATCGGCAAGACATAAAAATTAAAGCTCCAGTAATATATTTTTACGTGTGTTAACACTTTTTTATAGTTATATAGGGTTCCGCACTCACAGACCCCCAAAATTCCAGAACAGTCATATTTTCACATTTTTTCTTATTACAAAAAATTTCGTTATTTCGTAAATTTTCAAATTTTTGTACAAGTTACAATTCTATACAGTTTGTATTGTCTTTTGGAAATGTGCGCTTTTAAAAACCGTTGATTTATATTCTACTTTGTTTAGTGATAAAAAGAAACTATTTTAGCTGTAATTGGTTAGTAACCATACTATGATAAGAGAGTTACTTTAGCTTCAACTGATTGAAATGGAGTGCAGTAGCATATTAAAAAAACATTATTAATGTCATACTGCACGTGACACATTTACCTTACTACATCAAAAATTTACAAAATCAAAATAATAATATAATTTGTCCAGCATGGTATGATTTAACTCTATAAAGAATCACTTTTAAGGAAAAATACTAATAAGATATTCATCAAAAACGTATAAAATCAGAATGTCAGGTCATTAAAATAAAATACATATATAAATAAATAATTGGAATGGGATTCATTAGTAAATGCAAATTAAAATGACGTGTTGAAAAATTACTAGGTATATATCTACCTAATGAAAATTATTTTATTGTAAAATGTACAAATTAAATATCTAAATGTAATAAATTTAAATTAATTATAATTCAAAATCATTTTTTCTCTTTTAGTAACATAAGAAAATAAATTTATTATAGCATTTCCTAGATGATGTTGTTTTGATCTCGAGCCAAAAATTAGGTTAGAACCATTCATTTCCGTTTCTTACACTTCAAAAATTTCTTTTTTTTAGTTTTGTAGCATTTCCGAAACATTTAAATTATATGGTAGAAAATATTACAACAAGAAAAAAACTAATAAATGCATAAGGAAAATCTGAAAAATTGGATTTTTTATTCTTTTCAAAATTTGGTGCATTTACGTATGTACGTCTCTTTATTAAACGTATCAAAAATAAAAAATATTTTATAATATAGTTTGCATTATTTAAAAACTATATTATTTTTTTTTTTTATTTTTTCTTCTTTTTATGATTTACTTGTTTATATTTCCGCTTTCACTGTTTTTATTCTAGATAAGGAAATACAAAAATAAATTTGAGTGTTGATTCAAATTCAGGGTTCCAACAATAATTTTAAGAAATTTTTTTGCATCGCAGTAATACGATTTTAATAATATGAAATATATTAATATTATATTAGGGTTCCTATCCTTGTGCCAAATTTATACACATACATATATATGTACCTATATCAATATATGTAATTATTATTTTGTATAAGAAATTTTAGTACAAATACGTAAAATAAAGAGGTCATGAATTTGAATTTAAAAAAAAATAAAATATGACGCCAATCTAAACTAAAACACAATTTTAGTGCAATTTTTTTGTTAGTTTTTTTTTGCTTTTTTACTGCTATTTATATATCACAATATATTTAACATTAATAACAATAAATCCTAAAATTGTTAAATTTTCAAAATATTTCCAAGATTTCTAAAATCTAAAAAAATGAGGAAGAATGCAGTGGAGCAGACTGTGTCAGCTCTAGGAAACCCGTATCAAAATAATATATACTGTTTCCATAAAACTTGATCATCTTTTACAAAATTTCAAATGTTTTACTTAATCAAATGCCAATATATTTATGTAAATTTTGGAGTTGTATGACACTGAGTTATTTTCATTTAAAAAGAGTTGTATAGCAGCTATAACTGAAACGATGTTGTAAAAGTCACCAGAATTCGAATCTGAGCCGATTTATACTCTTGAATCTATATCTAGCTCGACTCGTTTAAGATGTGAGAAACTTAATGGTAATTTTATTATACCCTTGAACATATTTTCATACGAATATAATAATTCCATATTACAATTGAATCATTGATAAAGTAAATAGTACTATACAATCCTAAAGAGAACTCATTATGATTATCTGACAGCTAAGTTGATAACTTCAGAACTTATACCATTAATATATTGTTATAATGATATTAATTTTTATTATTATTCTAATAAAAGGCATATTAAAAAAAAAATTCAGATCGTTTCTCCATTATATTCTGTAAAAATTAGTAAAGTATGATTTCCTCTTATATCTTTAAAATAATATTGTTCACATAGAATAAATCTATATAATCTTACCTATAAGTTCATATTATATTTTTTTTATCAAATAGTAATATTTAAATGACATGAAAATTTTTAGAATATTGTATACAATAAAATGTTAACTTCAAGTACAAGATCTTGATAAAGCCTTTTCATGATAATTCATGATAATATTAATTTGGACAATTCCAATTTAGCTACTTCAGTTACATAAATGTTATATTCGATTTTATTTGGAGTAAATATGAACTGTACTTAGAGTAAATATAAAAATCACGTTAGGTATAATTTAATTCGTTTTTTTTCGCTTCTAAAAGAAGCTTTCTTTAACTTTACCCTCTTTGGTTTTTATAAAATCAATTGAACTAACAGTGAAAATACCTATTATTGGTTTTTCTAAGTGAAAATTTTAAATTAAATTATACAGTCGAAAGAATACAACTGAGCTTGAATTCAAATCTCACTTCTTCAAACAAAAACCACTGTGTATAGTTTTATTTGATAAAGTTAGATTTTTGTTCAAGTTTAATTTCATGCATTAGACTCATAATATCGCTAAGATATCAACTAAATTCCTATCTAAACTAAATATCTATAGTATCTACACCAAGAATCACAAATAATATTACTTTTAACTTCATGTTGTACGAATTAATTCACGGAATAACAGAATAGGTAATAAATATTGTCAAAAGATAAAAGAAAAAGAGAATTTTAAAACACTCATATAATCTATAATTTAACATTTTAATTTTTTTTATTATGATAAATATTACCTGTAATTAATATAAGTTTAATACTATAATTAAATTATCCCACACACACTCCCTCGGTGTTTACAGCGTATTTTATAAGCTCTTACCCACTACGCCACTGAGGCCCCTACTAAATTTCAATTCTAAAAACTTGAAAAATTACATTTTAATTTTTATTTGTTATTATCATTTTAATGATACAATGTCCAACGTCTTATTTTCCATCAAATTCCAAAGAAGTCTTTCAAATTCTAATTTTTAAATTCCTTATTGAATGCAATTAATCCTACAACAAAAAGAAAAAAAAAACAATTACTTCAATTCTAATTACCTGATGTTTAATATCCTGTGCAAAAAAAAAAAAAAAAATGAAAGAGACAAAAAATATTCAATTGAATCCATTCTAAGAAATTATTTATTTTCTTTTCAGACGGATTTAAAATTAAGTGATTACGAATCCTTTGAGAAATGCAATTAAAGTTAAAATAAAGCATTTTAACACAAAATACAAAAAAAAAACAATAATTAAACATAATTTACTTTTTTCTTCGTTTTTAAATTCTTTACCACCCTTTTTTTGTATTATTCGTTACTTTTTTATAATTACAGAACATATAGTAAGCAATGTAGAAGAAAAATTGAATTAATACAATGCATTATTTTTGTTATAGGAGAAATTAAAATAGCTGTCTAGCGACACACATGGATAGATTCATTCTGTCAGGATAGATCAGGATAGATTCATTCTGTTTCTGCTTAAAAATTAAAATAAGTTCATTGTTAAATATTTTGGTAGTAAGTACGAAAACATTCATGTATGTATTTTATTAACACTCATCTACTTGTCTAACAGTTATCTAACAGATTTAAAGTATTATAACAATGTTATTTTTACAAAATTTTGATATGTCAAAACGTTACTTCAACTAAGTTTCTTTTACGTTTTTTCTCCTTTCTACTCCTATCAGGAACACAAGCTCCAGTAACTTGAATGATTTTGGCTAAGTGGTTTTACTAAGCCGTTGATTACTCAACTGTGGCCATTATATAAGACTCTGAAACTGAAGTATATTTATTTGCGCGACATCTATTATTTTATTTTATTTTTATTTTATTATATATACATTTTATATCTATATTATTTTTATAAACATATATGGCAGAGCCAGTGTTTTTGAGCCGAGACCTTTCGGTGTCCTAACCACGACACCATTAACTTAATTTACTTCAGTTCTTAGAGTTGTAAACTTTTATCAATTTAAAGCGGCATTCAAGTTCGATTCAAATCGAAAGTTATTTTTTTTACTGATTTTTAAAATATTGTGCAAGAATTTTTAATTGGTTCTTTTCTTGAAGAATGAGCTACTAAAAAAAAAGAAATACATTCTAGTATTCTTATATAAATAACATATTGAAATATTGCTGTTTTTTGTTTGTATAAAACTTATAAAACTTTGTAACTCTTTAGTAATTCAACTTGCAGATGTCACTCTTCTTATATCTGTAGTTCAAACAATTTTAATACTTTATAAAACGAAACGACAGTACTGTATTAAAGTTAAATTGCAAAAAGGAGATCAATAAAAATGTTTTTTAATATTTTTGTTTTTTTTTTTGTTTTGTCGTCCAACCAAATTATAGCCACTTATCTAACGGAAAGAAACATTTTGTTCAATTTTTAAGAATGGGGAACTTTTTCATTTTTCTTTCAAGTTTTTCTTTACTCCAACACAGTTAATTTTATTTTTTCTTATATTAATTTCAATATTTGAAAAATCGTCAGGACTTCCTTATGGTCGATAATAAGAAAAATTTTTGTTCATTAGCTAACAATCTAATAGTATAGGGTGTCAAATTTCTTTGATTGTTCTTTTTTTTTATCATTTCCTTTTCTATCAAAACTCTGTCTTTAGAACATTTAAAATTAAAACAAAATTTTTGAAGTTCTGGTTTTTTTTTAAATCGGTCTTACTGATTTCAATAAACTTATTGTAAAGAATAATTAATATAAAATTATAGAGTTTTGATATTTTTTTTCGAGATTTTATAGTTTTTAAAGCAGCAAGAAGGTTATAATGCCAATTACAAAAAAAAAAAACTTAGTGAAAACATTTGATTTAAAATTTTACTCAAGTCCTATAAAAATCTAAAAATAAATATTTAAAAGTAATATAAAAGAAAAACTTATCGGTATAAAACCAGTTAGACCACTGCAGTAAATAAAAGTAGGAGAACTTTCAGTTTAAATAAAAAAAAATATTTCAAATATGTCTTTGAAAAATTGAGCCAGAAGAGTCGAACCCAAATAAATAAGAAGGTACGTAGTTGCAGTAATAAAAATATAATGGCCAATAATCGTACAGAAACTCAAAAACAAAAGTATTTTTTATTTGAATATAATAAGAAAGAAATTAATATTCTTGAATTTAATTTCAAAAAATTTGATATTCATTGCAAATACATGAAAACATAACATAAAATACTGAAATAAAAACTCTTTACTTAAAGTAAAAATCTCTCAACCTAAACTAAAAAATATTCACTTAAAGTAAAAAAGGTTTTAGCAAGTAAATTCATTATATATTAAAAAGAAGATGATGAGGTAATGAAGTTACTTACCTAACAGAATCATTTTTGAGGCATATAAGATCCAATTTCAAACTTTTACAAGGTAACTCGTAAATTTCAACGAACAGCTCACATTTGCAATACATAAAAATTAATTGTATATAATATTTTATTTAACCAATCAAAATGATACGAAATTTGTAAATTTTAATTATTACAATAATATAAATTACAATAATTATTAAAATTACGTTACTCTTATCTTGTTATTAGTTTCTGTGAATTATATGAAATTTGATCTGACCTAACCTACAAAACTATAAAAATTTACATATAACGTTGTTGATTTTTTTCATTTCTCTTTGCTTTAGCTAAGTTTTATAATTACATAGAGTAAGAAAATATTGTAAATATTATAGGTAACATAATATTGATCTTTTTTAGATGTTCGCAAACATCTACTACAAGACTTTTTACAAAAATTTAAAAAGCAATGAAATAAATGTAATGCTTTTCATTATTATTATGCCTTTTCGGTTCCGTTACTTTGTAACTTTTTCTTTTTCGTTATTCAGATATTATGTTCAATTGAATTTTAAATATATGTTGCGGATAATGTATATAATTCTACAATTTTTCATAATAACCGTTAATATACTTACATTGTTATTTGTGATAACCGTTAACATATTACATACTATCAGTCTATTTTCGAATATTTTTTATAGTAACATGAACTGTGACTGAAACTGAAATAAGTTCTTTATTAATTAAAAATAATAAAATTTAATTATTACAAATAACATCATATTAAAAATCAAACTGGAGTTAGGCTGAATGCAATTTAGTGTAATGAAAACCTGAAATTTACTTAAAATAAACTTAAAATCATATAAAACCTCTGCTAATCATAATATTGAAACTTCGATAAAGATCCTGGTCAAAAACTGTCTTCTCGAAGTGAAGTCACTATTCTTTTGAATTTTCCTTTTTAAAAAAGTATTGTTTAACTATAGAATTTTGCCATGAAATTAGAGTTATCATTAATTTTTATTAAATTTATCAGATTTTACTCATAATTATTGATTGTTTACCCGTTAATATTCAATAAATTAATTAATAAATAAAGAAATACTTACTTCGAAATATGCAGTTATTTGTTATTTATTTAATAACTTGTAATTATGAATAATAACAGTTTATACACTTCAAACATAACAAATATATTATGTACATATAAGATCAGTTAATTTTTGTTCTATGATGGAAAAAAAAAAAAAAACTAAAACAAAACAGAACTGTCCAGACTGGTTCTTTTATATATTTTCAATTTTCAATTTAAATTGTTTTCAGTTATTTTCAATATGTAACCTCTTAGAGGATTTCCTTTTTTTTTTTTTTTTATTTAATAAAAAAATTTTGCATTTCCTTTTAAAATATTAATTTTTTTATGGGTATTAAATAATTCGTATCACTTTAAAAATTTTTTCCATATTTAAGTAATTGTAATCATTTGTATTAAATTCTATAAGAAATTTACTAAATAAGACTTTTACGAAATACGAAGCTAACTACATAGGTAAATAGGTAGGTAGGGGACGCAGATGCACACTTAAGCCACTTTAGGCCCGTTGAGATACCCTGGTTCAGTATTTCTAATTAAAACATTGGAAGTTTCTTACAAAGCAATGTAAATTTGTTAAGTTCATCTCCAACAAGTAAGATATTCAAAAGCAAGGATTTATCCTCACTAATGTACTCTGGTATGGGAGCTGACTCAAGAACAGACGATGAACAGGGCTGTGGCAGTTCCTCCATAACAGGCCCAATTGTAAGATCTATCGGGTTGAAGCCAACATGCCCTGTTCTTCATCTTTCTTGTATATTTTTAGGGTAAACGTTATGAAATCGTACCCTACAATGCCCGCTGCCTTGATCAAAAGAATAAGGGATTTTCGATTTGCGACTATAACAGCTTGTTGAAAGTTCCGCTTAGCCTCTTCCATTTTGGCCTACTTCCAATCTCCAGCAGGCATTAATGCAGTAATCCAGGTTACTAAAGGCAATGATCTGCCTTTGATAGCTCAGCTGGTAGCCAAACCAAAAGTCTAGGTCTATTTGGGATTTAATCCCTTGAAGCTACTTCAAGATAAAAGGTACATAAGAATACAAAAATAAAAAAAATATAGTTGAAAAATAAAATTATAAATAGGTACATAAACTTTTACCCCAAGAAAACAATAATTGAAGAACTTCCTTTTAAACAATTTTGATAAATATTTAAAATAAAATTGTTATGATTTCATAAGATAGAGTTATTGCAAAACATTAATATAGCTTGTTGCAAAATCAATTTATATATATAGATATATATATATACGCTTGGAAAGAAATAAAGAAGGGAAACTGTAGAGAAGAACGAAATAGCAAATATTAGTGATTTAACGTCAATTATGAGAAAAATAACAAGATTTGCAAATAACCTTCAGTATTTATTATAGACTATTCTAACAAAATCAAAAATAGTTATATCAAAATACGTAAACTCACCAACATATATTTTTAACCTTAATTTCAAAAAATTTATTGTTGACAAAAGCAACTAAATTTTTTATTTACCTCTTCAATTTTAAACAAAAATCACCGTAAAAGCATTTTTTACCTGAATATATTTTACCTAAAATGAAGTAAAAAAAAAAAAAGAAATTTATAATTAATTTAGATATAAATATATAAATTATCTAATATTACATATCAAAATGCATTTAAATGAATATCCAGAAATTGGAAAATGGTTAACTTAAAATGGTATAAAGGTGAAAGGTTTATTACCCTATTCAATAGTTTTTTTTTTTTTTTTTGAAAAAACAAAACATTAAAAAAAAATGAAAATATATTTTTTTGCAATCGTTCTTTCTTTTTCGATTTCTATTAACCAATTCACTTTTATGTCCTTTGGACATTTAAATTTTTAAAGATTAATTTTTTTTTTTTTTTTTTGCCGTAAGGAGTTAAAATTAAACAGAAGTCATTCAATCGAATATTATTAGTGAAAACTAAAGAGAAAAATATGACCCTTGAACATAAGGAAACCTTTAAAGAAAAGAGCAAAAAAAATAAAAAAACGCAAAGGTTCTAAAGTTAAAGAATGTTTTAATAATTATAGATTATCCTTTTATGTAAATTGTTAAATTAGTGGTAAGAATGTCATAACCAATAAAATAAAAAACGTTTAATTAGTATTGATTTTTTTTTTTTTGGAAGCAATAGAATTTAATAATTTAAATATTGAAAAGGTTTTAAAGATGAAGTGTTGTCGATTTTGTTAATGTTACTTTTCAATTGTTAGAAAAAAATTAACTTTTGTTAAACGTATTATGATTTTGTTAATTTATTAAGATTTTTTTAAGATTTAATAAAAGTAATCTATCTAGAATTGTATATAAATTAATAGCCAGAAATCTTGTCCCTTTTTGTTTCACCCAATATTTCTATCTTTAGTCTATGTTTGGTAATTTATTGAAAATATACCTTTAATAATGTTGGATGTACTGACGTTTAAAAAAAAGATTTAACAGGATTCAAATAAATGAAATAAACATTCAAAAATTATTGTTTGAAAATGTAAATAAAAACCCTCTTACATTCTTCCCTTACTGTCTATTCTTATTCTTATAACTTCTTACCTTTTAACACAGAAATAATTGTAACAACTTCTTAATATATGATTATACCTATTATTTAAGGTAATTTTTATTATTAAACCATATTTAACTGTTTTTGTGAACGCTAAACAATTTAGAATCTTTAATCATTTAGGATCGATAAAGTTATATTATAACTAAACTCATTCTTAGGATATTTTATGTTTTTTTAACTCTAAGACTGAACTTCTTTACACAATATTAGTTTTTTAGTCAAATTATTTTAAATTTTGAAACGTTCTTAAAACTAATATAAACAAAAATAACTCATCAATGTATTAAGGTGGAATTTTTGTGAAATTGAGGATTGAATCGAAAAAATAAAAACATATATAGAAAGGATAATAATATTATTCTACTTTAACTATTGAAAAATATTTAAATTTACTAAAAATACGAGGAAGAGTGCAGTAGAGTAGACTGTGTCAACTCTGGGATACCCGTATGAACGTAATATATCCTGTTTCTATAAAACTTGATCATCTTTTAAAAACATTCAGAGTTTTAGTACCGAACTACAGAGATATATTTATGTAAATTGTGGAGTTGTATGATAGCTACCCGAATCTATTGCGCCTAGCTTCATTAAGTTCCAAGAAATGCAAAAAGCCTGAACTGGCTGCTTTAGACCATTCAAATTTTACAAAAGTTTTTGGCATGCAACTCGACACTTTTTCACTAAATTTCAGATAGCTGGCTTCAATAGACACTGAGTTATTTCCATTTAAAGAAAGAAGTTGTATGGCAGCTACTCGAACCCGGCGGCCGAAAATGCTGGAGTTAAATAGCAAAACTAACAATTTTACAAAAGTAACGTAAAAAAAATTTCAGCCCCCTAGCTCCTTTATTTTTTGAGTTATCGTGCGGACGGACGGACGTACATGGCTTAATCGACTCTGAATTCGATTCTGAGCCGATCCATACCTTTGACACTATATCTAGCTCGACTCCTTTAAGGTGTCACAAACGTAATGGCAAATTTATTATACCCTTGAACATAGTTCATACGGGTATAATAAATAAATAACTATTTTCGGCTACTATATCATACCTAATCAATATTCTACTCTTTTCTATATAATACAAAAAAGAAAAGTTTCTAATGTGAACTGTGTACATTAAAGTCAGCATATCAAAATTGATTTTATTAAAGTTAAATCAAATCAACATAAAATCGAAATGTCCTTTTAAAAACAAAACAAAAAAAAACCTAAAAGTAACGAAAATTATTTTTTTTTTTCCACTATAAAACATAAGTCTATAAACACTTCCCTTTTATTATGTTATCTAATAAACTTTACAAAAAAAAACAAAAATCAAATATCAGGAAATAGAAATTTCATTGATCCTTAATAAGTTCGTATTGAAAAAGCATGAGAAGAATAATCTATATAGAACTTCAATATAATAATATACCGATACAAAATATAACAAAATATTTAATATATTATGTATATGTAAGTTATAAAAAATTCTAATAAACATGATTGAAGTGCCATCTTTCAAAATTATTAAAGAACAATTAATTCTTTCAACTTATCAGAATTTTAACATTTTATTACCAATAACTTTTATATAATTTTTATTATATGTAATAAATTACTAGAAACAGATGGGATCCATTAAATTTTTCCCATAGAATTCCTCTTAAACGAATTCTATGGGAAAAATTCCTTAATTCCTCTTATTCTGAACATAATTCTTCTCAACATAATTCTTCGAAAAAACAACTACTCAAGAAAACAATTCTCCCAAATTACTTTAAGAATAAATATGCATGTAAAAAAAGTTAATTAGGAGGAAATTTATTGTTGATTACAAAATCAGGGTTTCAATAATTTTTTAGCTAAAATTTAGAGGTGGCTGACTATAACTATATTTCAAATTCTTTGATGTTGAAATGTGTATGTAAAAAAAATAATTAGGATGGATTTTAGAGTTGAATGAAAAATCAGGGCTATGCGCTTGTGCGAAAAATTGTTTTGAAAAAAATTGTATGGAAATCGAAGCAGAGTATGTTTTATAACTTAATTAAAATAATTTGACTACAAAAATTATTTAATCTGCATTAAATTAGAAAAAAACAAACACTATTTTTCTATCAAACGTAATTTAAGTTTAAACAGAGTTCTTTTTTTTTTTTAATTTAAAATTACTTTAAATCCTTTAATTCTTTTTTTTAATTTATTTACTTTAAATTAATAGGAAGACCACATTTCATCAATCATTATTAGCACAATATATGTATTTGGTGTAATCGAATCATTCATTTCTAAAACAAATTTCTTTTGTAAATATGTCGATATAAAACGCAAGACAGCTTAACTAAATCGGAATTATAGTAAATTTAATATAACTGCCTGATAAATTGTAAGAAAAGAAAACAATTTTTAAATTCAAAATAAGAAATACAAAGAATAAAAACGAAATTCCAAAAAAAGCGTGATATGGTTTCAAATTAACTAATATTATTATAAAAAATTTATGATAACATTTTCCATCTTCAAAACAAATTTTTTTTTTTACTTTTTTATACTTTCCATCATTCCGGGTTTCCTCCCCCCCCACCCCAAAATAGAGAAACTATTTCCTATATACCTTTTAATTTCAAAAGTTTGGACACTTGAAAAGAATTTTTAAAATAAATGTATAGGAAATACAAATTCGATTTTTAGATTAAGCCGACTTTTCTATAAAAAAAAAAAATCATATATTTTGTTTTAATACGTATATAACTATAATGTGAAAAAGATAAAATCAACAAGTAAAATAGTAAATGTATTTATTACAAGAATAGTCACATGTCTTTTCATATTCGTTTCATATCCGTTCCATATCCCTTTTTAAACTTTTTGATTTTTTATTTTTATTTTTACTTTTTAATTTTTACGTTTTAATATATAAATAGTTAGATTTAGTAATTAAGAATTTCCTTTAATCAATCCACGAACACAAATTTGGTGGCACAAATTTATAAAGTAGATTTCCAAATATATCATATAAGTATTAACTAAAGCATTTAACTTTTATAATACTAAAATATAAAAGATGAATATAGTTTTCAAACCATATTTTTAACAAAATATATAAAAAACATTACCAATTCTAACTATACATTTTTGCTTTATATGTTCTACAAAATCATATCTTTTCTCTAGGATAATCTATTTAAATTTTCTTATCATAAGAAGTTAAGAACTATTAATATTATTAAATTACTAATTAAGAACACCGTTTTTCCTTCTAAATTGTATCTTTCAAATAAGTAATAACTCTTTTATATGAATCACTAATAATTTTATGTTATTTCTTTCAATAGACAATATAATTTAAAAAAAAAAGTCTCAGATTTTAACTGACATTTATTTCTATTTAAAGGTGTTTATACACAAGATGACAAGAAGAAATTTTTTCTTACAAGTGATTCCCACTGTCATTCTACTAGATCCAGGATCCTTAGTATACCTTGGAAACCTATTCGGCCAGATATTACCTAGATTTTTATCATTATTATATAACTCTGATGGAAGAAAGCTTCTTAGATCTATATCGGAGAGTTAATCAAATTTAGAAATAATAAAATACCGAAATATTTCCGCGTTTTCCTTGATAGACTAGGGTAGGTGCAAAGAAAATGCTTTATGCTCTCTATCGCGTCAATTCCTCTACAAAATTTACATTTAACTCTTACTTTAGCTCTTGCGTTATAATCGTTTTATATGGCAGCCTTAAGTATACACCTATGAATAGTTTTAATTTTAGCTTCTGAACTTAATAAGTTAAGCATCAATTGGCGAACTATCGTGGGCATAAAAGAAGTAAGATACAGGTATATGAGTAACAAAATCATTAAACAAAAAACTGATTTTGATTACGGTTTTATTTTTATTTTTAAACATACTTTAGCATATTTTTCTGAATATGCCTTTTACTCTGATAATATTTCACTATACTAAATAATTACCCTACTAAAATCATAATATTTATTTACTAACAATTTTTATCAAAAAAATATATATATATATGTATATCTATATATATATAAATGAATGAAAACCTCGAAAGTGAAATTTATGTTGGAAAATAACTTTAAATAACTAAAGAATAAGAAATTTATTCCTGCATAAAAAAATGTGTTTTGTTTATATAAAATTGGATACAAAACAGATAATTTCCAAGATAAAAAGAAAAAGTAAATATTTTAAATTTAAATAAAAATAAAATTATTAAAATTGTTTATAATATTAAAATATTATTCTTTTAAGTAACAGGCGTACACCCTCATTACAAAAAAACAAAAAATTTATAATAAAATTATTACCCAAATCTTTAAAAAAAAAAATAATACGAGAATATAATCTCTTATTTCAAATTAACTTTTAACAAAAAATATAGTATAAAAATAAATACATTAAAAAATATTTAAAAGTAATTTACAAAATTAAAGCTTAATAATCAAGGTCTATGTATAATCTGTATATACCGTATTATTGACATGATAATACCCTTTTTTTTTTGGTTAACCCGTTCACTCATTCAATCATTTCATCTTTTTTCTTCTCTTTGAAATAATCAATTCTTTTCTTTTCTTTCTTTGCACATAAGCCACATAAAAAATAAATACGGTATAAAAAAAAAAATTGTTGTCATAATTGTCACTCCATTTACACACTATATTATAATATAGTCCTGTAATGTTATTCTGTAACGCAGTCCTTAAATATATTCAGGTATATTAAAAGGGGATTCTTTTATTTGAATTTTAACACAAAAAAAAATTGTATACAAAGAAATTTTTTTTTGTAAGGAAACAAAAGGAAATTTACAACCCCAATGAAAAAAAAGAGATGATATTATTATATTTTATTATACATTTTTTTTTCTTTTCTTTTTTACACTGTCTCTGTTTAATTTTCAAAAGATGATGCACGAAGTAGTCTTATAAAAAAAACAAAAATCATTATAATATGCATAAGTAATAATTCTAAGAGTAATGTCGTATATATACGATATGATTAACAGAGTAAAAATATTTTCTTCTACTGTATTCATGCATCATCGCCCTTTTTAAAATATATATATATATATATATATATATATATATATATATATATATATATGCGAATATCATTTTACTCCTTTTTTACTTCCTTATAAATTCAAATAAAAAAATTTAATACATTGAACATTATTACATACATACATACAACATACATAGTGTCTTTGTATGGTAGTATTTTTGTTACATTCATAAATCGAATGCAATCATATCTGTATGAATTAACTTAGTATTACTCGAAATTTTAAGAAATAAATATTATTTATCTAAATTAAATTTAAAGACAGTTTTTCTACATAGCCCAACACCTTTCAGTTATTTTTATTTAGATGTGTTAATATTTTTTTTTTCTTGGTTTTCCTTAAATTCATTTTTATTTTAAACAAAAAGTACCAAGTTTCATTTTTATTAACCATTATTTTGCATTATCATTGATTGATACGCTTTAGTTATACATATATATATACATACGATATATTAAAAGTATAACATATTATATATCTGAATTTTGCGCTTACCATAGAGAGTTATATGCATGCGTAAAAATAAATATAAATGCAGTTATAAATTCAAATTCTAAAAAAATAAAAGAAAAGTTTCATTCATATGTTAGTAAAGTGAGATCTCATAACCTCAGATCAAGTCACTTCAAAAAAATTTATTATACCTATTCCTTAAAATTTAATATTATTTTTCAAATTTTTAATTAACATTGTATCTTATACCGAATATGATTTAATACGAGGCTTCGTGATAGATTCTTTAGTTGATAGATTCTTGAGTTTTAACAAATGTAAGGCAGTCTTACTCAAATGTCATTATCCAACTGTAGTAAATAACTTTTACCTTATTTAGAAGAATCAAAACACTTTTTATTTCGGCAATTCTGTTTCTTTTCTTTGTTGGATATAAATTCCAACTTATCAATTATCAACTTATAATTTCAAAATTTTTAGAACTGTTAACATTTTCTGATGCTTTAAATTAAAAATTGATCTATTCATTCAAAAATATAACCAAATATAACTTTTTATACCGAAAATTCAATATTTATATATTGACTAATAGATGGCACTTACTTGTGGTGTTCTATTTTATTTTATTTTTTTAGAACAAAGACTGTCAAAAATATTTTTGAAATATTATAAAACTTTATTTAAAAATGCTTTAAAAACTATGTGTTAATGGTGTGCACACTCCATTAATGAAATAAGTCGATGGCTCAAAACTTTAAACTAAAATTACTTATCTTAAATTATTTCGTCTTTGAAGTGTAACATTGTAGTATTTAAAAAATGACATGTTTCAGTTTTTTTTTTATTTAATCATATGTAAATTCCGGTAAATTTTTTAACACAATAACTCCACAAAAGTTTATGAAAAATATTTGCTGTCGGCTGTCTTCTACATAATAATAATAATGTTCATATATATGTAAATACTTTTTGTTGTTTTGCAAATGAATTCTCAAAAAATTAAGATATTTTTATATGATATATGTATATGAGGTACATTAACCAACTTTACAGGAAATCCGTAACCTAAGAAAATCTTTATATGTAATTTTAATTATAACCTATTGAAATGTCAATGCTATACCAATCATAATAATTATAACTGGAAAGATTTTTCATATAGTAAAGATGAAATTTTAAAAATTTCTGTAAAAAATTAGTTAATTTTTTTCTATTTAATTTATTTCTTTATTTATTTATTTATTTATATTAATATTAGATACATAAATGTAATGCAATATTATTGAACCATCGGCTACTAAGGACATTATAGGTTGTTATACTATTATTAAATTATACACTAATATTATTTATTTTGTTTACATTATATACTATATATTTACATTATATTTGGTCGTAAGGGGGTATGTAAAGAAAAAAACACTTACGACCTGTGCAGGAATCGAACCCACACTCCTTCCGACAATACGCCACACGCCTACCCACTAGGCTACCGAAACCCGTTTTCTATTTAAATAGAAAATAAAGTATCTAATAGAATTTAATTGGATATAAATTTAACAAGGTAGAATGTAAACCAACGATTTTTAAAAGCGCCCATTTCCAAAACTCAATACAAACTGTTTAGAATTCTGACTTGCACAAAAATTTGAAATTTTCATGTAATAAGATAAAACGTGAAAATAGGACTTTTTTGAAATTTTGAGGGGCTCTAAGTTCGGAATCCTATATAACTAAGAAAAACCGTTAACACACGTAAAAATATATTATTGAACCTTTAATTTTCATGTCTTGCCGAAGAAAAATTTTTACAGGTGACTAAGTTAGGTGTCTAAAAATAGCAAATTTTTAATTTTTGAGGCGTAATAACTTAAAGAGGGAGTGCTAGCAAAAAATTTTCTGAGGAAACTTATATTAATTCTAAAAGTTGTTTCTTGTCTCAAAATTTCAGGTTTCTACCTAAAGGGGCTTTTTCGCTATTTTGAAGAGCTGTAACTCTGGAACTCTATACATAAACCTTTAACACACGTAAAAATACATTGCTGTAACTTTAATTTTTATATCTTGCCGAGGTAAAATATGTACAGGTTCCTAAGTTACAGGTGTTTAAAAATAGCAAATATTCAATTTTTGAGCCCTAGTAGCTCATAAACAGGGGGTGATCCAAAAAAATTTTCTGAGCAAACTTATACTAATTCTAAAAGTTCTTTCTTGCCTTAAAATTTCAAGCCTTTATCTAAAAGAGTTATGAAAGTAGAAAAATCATGTAAAATTTGGTTTTCACATAACAGTAAATTTAAATACTAAATTTAAAAAAATTGTATAATTTTGATGTTAATTTACAAAGTTAAAAAAAATACCTGTCGAATGACGTTTTCAGATTGAAAAAATCTTATATATATTATAAAATCTCATAAGATATATGCATTTAAAAATAGGGCTTTTTCAAAGTTTAAGGGGCTGTAGCTGGAAAAGTTGTTCCACAAAATTATTTTTTTTATGAGACCTATCCATAGTTAAAATGGATTTTTTTCTCTATCTTTAACGGTGTAGAAGTTTTGTAAACCGACGGACGGACGGACGGACAGAGTGAAACTAATAAGCACATTCTTCAAAATTTTTTTTGAAATGTGCTAAAAAGTATATAAATCAATATATATTGAAAAAAAAAACAATTCCTATTTGGGAAAAAAAAAATAAATAAACTTTTTGTTAAACAAAGACACTCTCTATCATGGGATAGACATATAATAATAAATATAATTTACCTTTCCAGAGATTTTTTATCAAAGATATTTAAGTTTGATACAAAAGAAAAATTCCTTACTTATACTATAAAAAATAAAAATAAGTATAGTTACATAATATATAGATAACTTGTACTAAACTTTAAAAACTTGCATATATTGAAATTTTACCGATATTGTTTTGCATACTCATATCAGATAATAATTAACTATAACATCTTGAATTTTTCCTAAATCGTTATCTCTTAATATTTAAAAAAAAAAACGAAGAGGTTTATACTAACTTTTGAACAAAATATTATTTGATTAACGTTGTTGTTAAACTGAAATACAAAAACATATATAGAAATTGATAAAAAAAAAACACACACACACAAAACTTCCTTAAAAATAATAACCTTTTCTTTGATTGTAGAATTATGATAGTATATGATAACAAAAAAGGTTCAACACATGTGTTTTTAAAGGTTGCATAACTTGACTTTAAATATTTAAAATTTTATTTTTGTTATATTTTAATCATTTTTACTTTTTGTTTAAAGTCCAGTAAAAAAAACTTTTTTATATTGATTTTAAACTAAATTAGATTAGAAAGTGTTAGAGGCTGGGAAAAAATAAAAAAAAAACTATAAATAATGTTACTAGAAAAATCTTTTAAGAAAAACGCTTTATGAACTTTAAAATTTCGCCTTTCGAATGTATCAACAATAGAATTAAAATTAATGTTCCCTCGATTCCTGAAAAAGAACGTTACGTAAAGCGTTTTCGTATATTCAAATTTAACTATTAGAAAGGATCTTCATACCTGTTTTGTAAAAGAAGAAATTACGTTATCCGGTAAAACATACTATGTACAACAAGCTAATCCCATTATTCGCCCCTAAAATCCCATTATTCGCCCCTAAATCCCCTAAAATCGCCAATCCGCTAAAACAGCTATTTTTAATTTACTAAATTAAAAAGAGCAAAAGAAGTACAATTCAAACGATATATTTATAAAATTTAGTTCTTAACACATCTCTTAATTACTAAGAACAGATTTTTAGTTTAAAAATTACTCATCATTCGTAAACAGTTAACAAAAGCAGTTTATGACAATTACAATTTGTCTTTATGAACTAATCGAAAATAAAAAAAAGAAATGCTCCGTATTATGTGAAAATTACATGTACAAAAAAGTGACAGAAAATTATAATTTATGGATGGATGGATGGATGCATTTTAAAAATCAAGCATTTCTGATACTTAAAATATTTATAAAGGTGAAAATATATCATAATCATTACTTTTATCATTATAATCAATATCATTATTACTGACATCATTATTTAATGGTATTGAAAACATATCCTTTATTTGACAATAATAAATATGTACCTACATCTAAATAAACATGAATATATAAAATATATATATATGTATATATACATTTACATTTACATTTACATACTGTTAAGTCAGGGTAAAGTAATAGAAGAATATACCATTCATATACATATATAATCACATGCATATAGTAAACTATCGCTGTTATACTTTAAGGTGAATAATAAAAATAAAATGACATATACATATACTTTTTTGTTTATGAATACAGTAAGGTGAAAAAATAGTTAAATTCATTTGAAATGTAAAGTTAACCAAATTTTGATTTAAATTGAAATAACACTGAAAGGATTCATTTATAAATAAGTATTTTGAAACTCATAAACATGTAAATAGTAAGTGTAGAAAATAAGAAAGTATGACAACGAGAATCACCCAAGAATTACAAAATTTGAAATCAGTAAAATATGGATATTTCGACTTAAAAATTCTTATAACAAGGGATAATATAAGTATAATATATTTTTCAAAATTTAAATTAAAATTAATAATAGAAATTAAACTACGTATTATGAAAGATCAAATTGAATATGACTTTGATTTCAATCCGTTGTTATTAAATTTTTGATTCGGATCCAGCCGTTGAAAGTTTCAATACAATTATAAAATAAATATCAAAAATAATAACCTCAAGTGTTTTGAAAATAACTCAAAAATATTTTAACGTGTTTTCTATAGCTTAATAAAATTAAAAACAAACCTAAATTATGTAAAAATTTATAATGCTACTAAATTTTTAGATATATTCGGAATTGAATGGGAATTAATTGTTTAATAGAAACAGAAGTGATCAATAAAACTGAAAAAAAAATTTCAATTTGTTTTTCATATTAGAAATAATGACAATATAACGATCTAAAATTAATTTCAAAAAGCGAACACTCCCATTTCAAACATTTTCGAACTAAGACCATACATACATATTATTATATATGTTATAATATAATAATTAATATCCTCATTTAAGACCATTATTTTTAAGGTTTTTTTAAGGCAAGAAGGAAATACTTCCCTTTCATCTTTTAGAATTGTATTAATGAACACTTGAATGAGATTATGAAAAAATATATTTTTTAAATACATATAAGAAATTGTTTTTCTTTTATATTGTAAATTTATGTTAGATTAATTTCAAACCTTACCTTATATATACTTGCACATTTTATATTCAAGTAATATTACACAAACATATACATATTTTCATGTCAGAAGGAAATAAAGTTTTTGTTTTTTTTTTTTAAGTTTTTGTTTTTATTTCCACTTGGTATATATAATTGTGCACTGAAGCAAAATTGCTATTTAATGAACTACACCTGTTTATCACCTGAAATTATTATTATTATAATTTTGTTTTTTTTTTTTCTCTGTATGTTTTTGTGTTATTAAGATTAAATCATTTAGAAATCATTTATTATCTAACAATTTAACTACAGTATAATTTTGATAAAAATTTCTTATAATTGAAAAATATTTTTTGTAAATAGATAAATTTTGAAAATTGACTTGTTATTTTGAAATTTTAAACATATGTACATATATAGAAACAAAACTTATTTTTAAGTTATTTTAAATTTATATCACGATATCAAGTACATATATAAATGAAATCAAAAAAAGTCAATGTTTGCTAATTGAATTGAACCGATATATTAAACTAAATTTTGTTGAGGAAACAAAATGTTACTCTATAAATTAAAACTATAAAATTATTTAAATTCGCCTGAAATTAAAAAAAAAAAACAAGGCAGAATGTAAACCAACGATTTTAAAAACTTACATTTCCAAAAGACAATACAAACTGTTTAGAATTGTGACTTGCACAAAAATTTGAAAATTGCATGTGATAAGAAAAAATCTGAAAATAAGACTTTTCTGAAATTTTGAGGGGCTGTAAGTCCGGAACCTTATATAACTAAGAAAAACCGTTAAAAGACGTAAAACTAATTACTGGAGCTCTAATTTTTATGTCTTGACGAAGAAAAATTTGTACAGATGCCTAAAAATAGCAAATTTTTAATTTTAGAGCTCTAATAGCTCATACACAGGGGGTGTTCCAAAAAAATTCTCTAAGCAAACTTATACTAGTTCTAAAAATTCTTTCTGCCTTCAAAATTTCAAGTCCCTATCTAAAAGCATTCCGGAGTTATGAGGGTAGAAATATCATGCAAATTTTGGTTTTCACATAACGGTAAATTTAAATACTAAATTTTAAAAAAATGTATAATTTTGATATTAATTTACAAAAATAAAAAAAATATCTCTGGAATGTCGTTTTTATATTGAAAAAATGTTAAGTACAACATGACATATACGCATTTAATAAAAATAGGGCTTTTTCATTAGGGCATTTAAAAATAAGGCGTTAATTGGTTATTATTTATTAACATCGTTAAATTTTATAAAAATAAAAATATATACGATACAATATTTATTCAAAAAAATAAAAATCTTAAATTTTTTGCTTAATAATAAAATATATAAATTCATAATAATATCGTGAAAAATATTTTTGTAAATAATTTTTTGAAAATTGAATAAATTAAAATAAACATAATTACATTTTCATAAAACAATTAGAATTTAATATAAATCTACTCTTTTTATCAAGACGGAAATAAAGGATATATTAACTAAAATTATTAAATTATTTTATAAATTTTGTAAATATAAAATAAAAAGGAACATTAGCTAATATTTCAAAAAATTTTATTTAAATTTAAGCTTTAAAAATACGATAAAAAAAAAAATTCTCCTTAAAATATGCAATATGTTTGGTTGGCTATTTTAGAAATGCGTCAGTATAATCACAACAGTATATAATTCAAAAATAACAATTTTTAATATTATCTAATAATTTTAATAATAAGTTACAGTTTGCTTTAAAAGTATAGCTAAAATCCGATTTTATTAATAAAACTAAAAGACAATTCACGAATGAAGCATGAAAACAATTACTGAAATATATAAAGAAACAATTTCGATTATAGTATTTTCTGTATTAAATAACAATTATTCTCCAAAAATAAACGATCATCATCTGTTAACATCTCAAAAACAATTCATTTTATTAATAATAAGTTAAATTAATCGCACATTTCCGAATTTGGATTTAACCGTATACAAAAATTATTCTAAAATAGATTTTAACGATAACATAACTATATAACTATATATATAGATTTTATAAAGTTAATCAAGAACTTTCTTAAAGCATTAAATATATTTGGATATTTTATTGTTTGTCTCTAATTTTATATTAATCACTGTTCTAAAAAAAAAATGAAACAAAAAAATAAAACTGTATTAAAAATATAAATATAAAATGTTTTTCTATATAAAATATAAAAATAATACAATAAGAGTGAGCTCTAATATCTATATGAGGATAGTGAAATCCAATCTATTGAAAAGTAATCTCATATTTTCATTAATTTCTTGAAAAATTATATAGGTATTATCAAGGTTTAGGTTTATTTTATCAACTAACTCCGTTTTAGTAAATTATAACTATATTTTTAACTATTTTTATCTAGATTGTCTCCAAAAGATTTCGCATATTTAATTAATTTGTTTTTATTCTACATATTCTACCGTAAAAATAAAACCATGCGGACAAATTTGATGTAAGAGAGATCGAAATAGAGTATACATTTCGATCTCTTTTATCTCAAATTCGGTCGCATGGACTTATTTTCTCTCTCTACCTGAAATAAGACAATTGGTTGATGTTACAGCAGACCATTGTCTTATTGGTAGACATGCTAGAAGATCATGAGCTATGCATGTGAGACTAAACTGTGGATTTTTCAGGGAAATTGATACTATAGAGAGTGTAGAATACTTTCTGTGTGCTTGTTTAAGCCTACCAAAAAGACCCGAAAAACGCAGAAAAGATCTCGGTAGTTTTTTTTTCAAAATTTAGATGAACTCTCTGACATTGATCTTTTAAAGCTTCTTCCACCAGAGTGGTATTATCCGTAGCCTAAATCTAGGACTACTTAACACCAACTCTTGTCGAATAGGTTTTCCAATATTTTTACCTAGAGTCTATAGTGATTACTGATGCGTAAACTAAGTCTCATCAATAAAAAAAATACATTTATATATAAATTATTTTAAAATATTTATATTTATACAATTTCGAAATTAATATTACACTGATAACTGAACAAATTAATGTTTAATAACAAAAAGATAAGAGATAAGTGTTCAAACATATTTTTAGTAAAGACTACCTATAGCCAAAATTTAATCTAATATTAATTCCACATATAATAAATCTAATAAAAATCAAAAAAAAAAAAAATTTAACTTGTTTATAATAAGATTGACCATAATAATCAACCATAGAATTTGCATAAATAATATTAAACATTCTTTTTTTTTTAAATAATTTTTAGATCCGGGTTAATTTTAAACCACAAAAAAAAAAACAAAGAAATCATATGACAATAAATTCAATATTATGAACACCACCTGTATTTTAATAAAGTTGATTAACGTTTTACTTTACTATAAAAAATTTTTATTGAATTCAAAAGTCGTTATCTTTTCAAAAATTGTATGCAATAATGTAATTTTTATCAATATTGTGCTCCAATTTACTTATTCATATATACCTATACATATGTAATAATTGTTCAACTTTTTATAAAAATTTCAGTAATGATTACAGTTAAGTTTATTTATTTTTTTTATTGCTTCTGCAACACAAAATTATGAAAAATCACATAAACGTGATGACCCACTACTGTTTTAGTTTCTTTCAATACTTTAATAGTTAAAATGAATTAAATTATTTCTTTTAGAGGTTTTTTCGTTTTTGTTTTTTTGTTACGGGAGTAGGTTAGAATCATCGACAGACGCTAAAGAAGAGGTTGACCAAATAGAAAAAGTACTTGAGGTAAAAGCAAACAATATAAGAATTTTCATTTCAAAGCTTTGTTTTGAATATTTTGATTGTTTATTATTTGCATATTTTTTTTTAGATTAGAGTTCAATAAACTAATATATGCTAATATTTTGTTTATTTTTTTTTTTTAACAAAAAAATATTCCATTTTAGTCACTTTATTACCTTATTAATAGAAAAAAATTTCACAAAATTGAGACTTTAACAAATTTCAACAAATACCCTTTCGTTCTATAGCCCCATATATATATGTATTTACTTTTCTTTCTTTACTTCCATGAAATACAAAATACAACACAAATTATATTATAAAAGTGAATATGTAAAAAATGCATACATAATATGTAATGTAAAAATTCAAGTGATAAAAAATTATTTTAAAAACATTTTTACATATTTACACAAATGTTTACAATAAATAAAGTATTATTCTATAACAGATGGTTCGTGTGGATATCATTCTTCCATCTATCTAATAAAGTTAAATTTCAGATTGGTTGAGATTTTTAATATTCCATTCGATTCTACATATTACGTCTAATTTGAGCTAATTTCGAAAATACTACAAAAGACCAGGTTAGACTACGACCTTATCAATAAAAATATTAACAAACTAACACTAAAGCCAAACAGTACGAGAGTGTGAACAATAACCGTATTCAAGTAGTACATATATAAATATTAAATGTATAGTCTGCATAATTAAAGTATACATTACAATCAGTTTATCTATAAAGACGATCAAAATAAATATTTTATTATGACATGCCTATCACTATTACCGTTTTGTTTACAAAAAAAAACATATACATACATACGTGATAAAGAAATTTATGAAAATACGTTTTTGGCTATAGTGATGTTAATTTAAGATTTAAGTTTTCTGTTTTGTAATTTTGCAATGAAAACTAAGATGTTTGACAGTTAGTAACATCAACACTACTACCACCGAGGGAAAACCGAGAGTAAATATCGAGGGAGGGGCTTCTCACATACGTCTTAAGAATAATTCCCGGTTACGACATTTACAGCTACACCTGGAAAAGAAAGGCTGGGTAATTTAATGTAAAGTCTGAGAATTAACCCAAAAAAAAAATTTGAATAACTAAATAATATTATTGTATATAAAGCTTTAAGTTATCGTAAAAGTTATCGTATAAACATTGCTACATATATAAATAAAGCTTACTGTTACTGTCATGCACAAACTTTTTTATATGTTATATTATCTACCTAAAATTATATACTTTGTATTATATACGTATATGTATGTACTTCAACAAGCTAATTTTTTTTTTGGTTTCGGTTTACCTCTCTGCTCTGTCTGCTAAACTTTATCAATTTTTTCTCTTTGATTTTGTTAAAAAAAAAAACGATCGTACTTTGTTTACTTACATGTTTTGAATTTTATTCTTTCAATCAAATTGTTATTGTAACTTGTAGCTTTTATTTAGAACAAAGCATTTTTTTTTTTTTTTAATAATAAAATTTCAGTTTACTTTAAATTGGCAAGCAAAAAGCTTCCTAACTATTTCTAAAAAAATTGAACGGTAATCTATACAAAATAAAAAAGAAAAATAATTCATAGCTATAAAATGAATCTGGCGTATAAATATTGAATTAAAAAAAAAAAAAAAAAATCGGTAAATCGCGCAAAAACCATTACCTATCTACATTTATTTATTAAACGCAGCTTTAAAAATGTCATCATTTTATCCACAAACAAAATATGCAATTATTATTTTAAGTTATAATATTAATGAATATAAAAAAATTATCAAGAAAATTAATTGTAAAACATATGTTTAAAAAAGATTATATATAATATAATTGAATATGTTATATAGAATATTAAGTGATTCTTTTTTATGTTTTTATCTAACAGCTCATTGTTAAATAATTACATATGTACATACATTATGTATATAGTTGATGTTTATACTTTGTACATAAATAACTATAATAGGTCCTAATTGGAATTTGGATATGTATCTAAAATTACATTGTAAAGAGGAGTAATATAAGACAAAAAAAAAAGTAAGATAAACTACAATAAATACACATATTGAATTTTAATTACTTTTCACTTTCATTTTATTTAAGAGCATTTTATTCGCGTTCTATTATATATCTAATAAATTTCTTAATAATACACTGTTTTTCTTTTTAAACATTAAATTATTTGATTGATAAATATCCGTATCTCATAAATTAATCACCAGTTTTAATTTCGTTCATAGTAAAAAAAAAAAAAATTTTTCTACATTATACATATGTTGAACTTTCAAAAATAAAAATGTTTTTTTGCAGAAAATTTTCGCGTACATTTCAATAATATACATATTGAAAAATATTTTTGTTATCCATAGTGAATTATACCGTTAAAATTTGTAAAATTTTCATAATTAATATTTATGTACTATATAAATATTTTCTATTGCGAAACTATACATAAAAATTTGATACAAGTTAAAAAAAATAAAATTAATAAAGTAATTGGATAAATATTAAAGGATAATTTGTAAATTGAAATACATACTCGTCGTTTAGGTACAAAAATATTTGTACAAGTACAAGACCGTTATAAGTAATATTATTTATGGTCAACAACATAAATACTAAATTAATTCGCTAACATTTTAAAATATATCAAGATATTTTTTGCAATATTTATTTATTTCTTCTATAGTTCACTTATAATTTTTTAATTTGCATTTAAAACAGTATGAAAAATGCAAATGAATAAAATAGCCAAAAAAAATTAAACGGTATTTCTTTGGAATGAGAAACCGACATATTGGATGAGATGCATAAAACTGAGCTTGAACTCAAATCTCACTTCGTTCCAAAAATTAAGCGTTAAAGCGATTTTGTTTGAAAAAATGAAATTTAAATTCAAGCTTTGTTTTACGCATTCGACGACAAATGCATTTTACAAAATGACGTCATTCATACGCTTTTTTTAGAAATTTCCAGAAGAATTTTTGAATTAAAATGACGTTTTTTTTTACGATTACGTTTAGTACAGTTTTGTTTAATATTTTACTGTGCTAAAATATAAAGTTCACCTAAATAATAATATCCCAATATTACAAATTTAACAATGAGATTTAAATAGAAAAGAAATTTTTCTGTAAGTTTAAACGTAAATTTAAATTTGGGTTTCAATAATTTGGTTATAACAGATTTCGGGGGAAATATAAGTATGTATTAATAAAATTAAAAGTTTTTTGAAAATATTTAAACATCAATCATGGAATCGATTTGCTTAATATTTAGTCACCACTGAGGAGGCTGAAAAATAATGAGATAAAATATTTATACATAAGTATGTTTTGATTTTGCTTCTTTTTTATTATTATTGTATTCTATTTTTGACAACAATCGAATAATCATTAATTTTATAATAAATAATCATATTTCATAACTGCACTAGTTTTGAAAAAATAAAATATGATATGATCAGCAGATATCAAATTACAATTATTATAAAACAGTGTAAGCAAAACGTTTATCATTCGCGTACCATAAAGTTTTTAATTAAAATTATGAACTTGTAAGCATAATATCACAAACTAAATAAACTATATACAGACGATTAGTTTCATATAAAAAATTTTAGTTTTTTTTTTTGGAGCCAGACTAAGCAATTTATGGAGCTAGACTAAGTATTTTCGAATATTTAAATTACAAAAATAGAAAATACAAAAGAATATTCAATAAATTTGTATTTTTGCTATTTAAATATCTAAAATACTTAGTCTGGCTCCAAAAAAAGACTTTTTAGATGAAACTGTTCGCCTGTACAACATATTTAGTCTGTGATAATATACAATATTTACTTTTAAAAAGCTAATATAACAAAAAATTCTCTATTGATATTTATGTATGCAGAAAATTACACAGCCTTTCCTGTTCAGCCGTGGCTGTAAATATCGTAAGGGGGAATAAATCTTACGACGTGTGTGAGATTCGAACCCACATTCCCTCGGTGTTTACAGCGTATTTTATACGCTCTTACCCACTAGGCCACAGAGGCCACATTTTGTCAATTAAAATAAATGTTTTAAAATAAATAAGAAAATTTTACATAATATTTCAAGATATAATAAAACAAACCGGTTATAGCTTCTAGTTTATCTTTCTCGTATATTCTTATGTAAAAGCAAATTGATATAATAAATAACAACACTACTCTTTTCTACTCCCAACTACACCAACCTTTAAGAAAGAGTAGGTAGGAGTAAATACGATTATGTTAAGTTAGCGTTCCATTTACCAACTACTCCCAACTACTCTCAACTACTCTTTTCGTGTAAAAGGAACGCAAACATTATTTATATGGGTTAACATTAAGAAAAAAATCGTTTAAAATGCAAATAAATAAAATATGTAATTTACTTATAAATATACCTATATTGGTATATTGTTGTGATATTCGAATTGGAAATTCGGTTAACAAAATCAGGACTTTTAATTATCGAATTGATAGATTATAAAAATCTCATGTAGTACAAAAAAACACCTGTTTTTCAAGCTTAAGCTTATCAGGATTATGAAGAAAAAATTACTTTTGTAAATATTTAAGGTAACATTAATTTCGTGCGTTGTTTCATATCACTTATATTTGTGTAGGTATATATATGCGAGATTCTGAATTTGAAGAGATTTTTAGTTAGTTATGAAATCAATGTTATACCTAACAAACGCTTTTTCGAGTATATTTATATATATGTATGTGCTAGATTGTGAATTAGAGGAGGTTTTAGAGTTAAATTTAAAATCAAATTCGAAATCTTACTCTAGCGCATTAAAGTACTATTTTAATTGGATAACCTCAAAAAAATTCTTGGATAAAAATCATGTACAAAATATATTATATTTATTCGAAATATAAAATATTATAATAAATTCTGGAAAAGCGTATAACCCGAATTAACTCTTAAATAATTCCTTATTGTTTTTTTTAAATATATATATATTTTAAGTAAACATCAAAGAATTTAAAATAGTGGAGGCTATCCCCCAAATCCCCGCTAAACAAGTTATTAAAACCCTAATTTTGTACCCACTCTAAAGCCTTTCCTAATTATTTTGTTTAAATACATATTTTAAAATCAAATAATTTTCATAAAAAACAAAAAAATCTTTAAAGAATTTCTAGGCTGGAATCGTTTAATAGAAAAGCAACATAATTTTGAAAAGAATGATAGTGGGAAATTTACTTAGATTGGTGTTTATACCCGTACGATAGGATCGGGTATAATAAAATTACTCCTCCGTTTGTAACACCTCGAAATAAGCGAGCTAGATATACCTTCAAAGGTATGGATCGGATCAGAAAAAAATTCTAAGACTTTTGAGCCATGTCCGTCCGTCCGTCCGTCCGTCCGTCCGTCCGTCAGCACGCTAACTCAAAAACTAAGAAAGCTAGAATCTTGAAATTTACACAAAATATTTTGGGAGTAATTTGTAGGTTCCCTATTTTTTTTGGTTGAGTTTGGACCAAGCCTTAGGGTAGCTCTCGAACACCTAACTTTTAGATCCCCACATTTTTTTTGCAATAGAGCTATGAAATTTTAACTACTGATAGATTTCACAAAAATATTAATTTTATTTTTAATAACTTTTTTTTGTAGCCCTACCCGTTACGGAGCTACAGCTCCCCAAAGGTTCAAAAAAGCTCTATATTTAAATTGTTATAGCACAAGTTGTATAAGGTATATCTTCATTTTGAAAACGCCAAACGATTACTACTTTTATTAGGTTTAAAAGTATATATACAATAAATATATATTTGTGGCATACGGTGTCTTAATTTACCGTTATGCGAAACTCAAATTTTGCAAAATCCTTTAACCCTTTCATCTTCTAAACGGTTAAAGTTGGAAACTTGAAATTTTGACAGAAGTTAGATCTTTGAAAATTAGTATGAGTCATTTCAGAAATTTTTTTTGTATCACCCCCCGTTTAGGAGCTGTAAGGGGTCAAAAACTGAAAATTTCCTATTTTTAAACACCTGTAACTTGAACACCTGTTAAAATTTTTTTGAAGTAATACACAAAAATTAAAGCTCCAACATTATACTTTTATTTCTGTTAACAACTTTTTTTAATAATATAGGGTTACTTTATAATTGACGAAAGTGTTACTTGATTTTTTCAAATTTTCTAACAAATTTCTTTAACGAATTTTTTCCATTTTGTTTTACTCGATAATTTGAAATTGTTGAGGATATAATGCGTAGTACAAAAAAATGTAATTAAATAAACAACATAACGGTTGCTTGAAGAATTTTTATTTATATGATATTGATATATATACATACTTATATAATATCATGTTTATTTACATATCGTATATGTCACTAGTGAATGAATGATAAGAGTATAGATGTATATTATACAGCGCCGTATTTACATACATATATGTATTTTATTGTACTTATAAGAAATTATTCTGTCAATGGAATATTTAAATATAATATAATATAATATTTAAAATTATATTTACTGTTTTGTACTTAGTAAATTTAATATACATTTACCGCTTAGTATTAAATGGTACTATAGAATATTTGAAAAAGTTTTGGATTGATAATCGTTATGTGGAAGGTTAGAATCTGCTTTTGAAGAATGTACATATAAACATATATTTTGAATATATGTACAACCCATAGTTCTAGAAATTATAAAATTCACCCAAATTATTTTAAAATACTAAAATATTAAAAAAATAATATTGTAAGCAGAGTGACAGGCTGTTCGTACGGGTATCTAAGAGTTGACAAAGGCAACTGTATTCTTCCTCGTTTTTATATAAATTCTATTTATCAAACAAACAAATAAACTTTTTGTTTTATATAATATCTTATAAAAGTACAATATGTTCATTTATAATTCGGAATTTAACATTAGATACTTTTTATTAATTATTTATTTCATTTATAAGGAAAAATCAGTTAAAAAATATTTAAAGAAACTGTATTCAATATTTAAACGACTCAAAAAATTTTTCTAATTCAAAGGTTCGTAGCATATATTTCACGTCACATGCCACATAAATTGTGGACAAGAAATGACACAGCCTTTCCTGTTCAGGCGTAGCTGAAAATGTCGCAAGGGGGAATAACTCTTACGACGTGCGGGGGATTCGAACCCACACTTCCTCGGTGTTTACAGCGTATTTTATACGCTCTTACCCACTAGGTCACCGAGGGCCCATTTAAGAACGATTTTGTGTTTGTTAAATGTGTTAAATTTGAAATTGAAAATTGTTGGCATTCAAACAAAATATTACCTGTTTGCCATAGCTTTACCATATCCATTCTAAAATATTTAAGATAGATATCGATTGCAGAATTTATAAACAAAGTGCTAACCACAATTCATTTTTTCTTTTATTGTGAGCAAATTATGAAGCATTGCCAATATTAATGATACAATCCCATAAAACCTTTTTAAGAAACAGTACAAAAGCAAATAAAATTTTAATAAAATATAGCAAATATATTATATACATGATATATGTATGTATGATATATATATTGTGATTTTAAGTGACGTTCTCATAACTATAATATTAAAATTAATAATTTATTGTTATAAGTCGCAACGTAACAGTTAAAAATAAAAAAACAAAAAAAATTTAAGTTTTTCTATTGATGATAAAATGACATTCAAAATTGTGATTTAAAGCATATTTAGATATTATTTTTTTTATTTTCAATTTTTTTTTTTATAACTATCATCTATTTTCTAATATATTTTTTTTATTTATTAACTTGAGATAGACAGAAAAACCTGGTAGGTAAATCTCTCTTACAAACTAGCTTATATCTAATGTAATATCAATATACAATAAATGGGTACGGTACAATTGGTAACTTTCATTTTTAGCAACTGGACATTTGATCAATGGACATTTTGTGGAAAAGACACTTAAGAACAATACATTTAGCAAAACAGACGCTTAACAAAGTCATTTAGCAAAATCGACACTTAATAAAAAGATATTTGGCAAAATGGAAAATTTTCGCCTACATAAATAAAAGTTGCCAAATGTTCAATTATGTGGGGATAAAAAATAATAACAATTATTTCTACAATTTTTTTTTTTCATTATTTTCACAATTTTATTTTTTTGCAAATACTTTACGTTTTCGATATTAATTTTTTTGTCACAAATTCACGCAGCCAAATGAAAGAGATAATGGACATTATAGAGTTGAAAATTAAATTGTTGATTGTTAAAAGCTACGCGATTTCCACTTGTAAAAGTTATTAAGCATCCAAGTTGCCAAGTGTACAGTTGTTAAAATTGTTAAATGTCCTTTTACTAATTGTACATTTTGCTAAATATCTTTTTGATAAGTGTTTTTTTTGCTAAATGCTTTTTGTTAAAAATTTTTTCTGCTAAATGTCCTTCTTTTTTTAAGTGTCTTTTTTGCGGAATTTTCACTGTCCAAATGATCAAATGTCCAGTGGTATATGATCATTATCCAATTCCAGTTGTTTTATTAGTTTAGTTTTTTTTAAACTAAACTATTTAGAAATTTAGAATTATTATTTTAATTAAATTTTGTTTTTTTTTTAATTGTCTTTTTGTTGCAATACACATTTCAATCTTTTGTTAAATAATCTTATATTTGAGACATATTTTATATTGTTGGAAATCATATGGTATAATATAATAATCATATGGTAATCTATATAGAATTTTTATATAAAATCTATATAGAACTGTTAATAAGGAGGCTAATTAACGTATTTGAAACCATGACTTCAAACTAGAGTTAAATACCGTATTTTAAACTGAATATGAGAATAAAAAACTAACTTATCTACATGTTCGCTTAATCGAGGGCATCTTCTAGTCTCACAAATTAGTGACATTATGGATTTTTTTAATTTTTAAATTTGTATTTCCCAATTTTCAAAGATAGGTTTTCATCAATGTATTTGTCTTGATTAATAGTAATTGATATGTTAATATTTCCTTTATTTTTTTTTTTTGGTTAAATATGATGAGTTCAGTTTTAGTGACGTTAATCGTTAATCTCTTATAATTTAACTACTCATAACTCACTATAATATTCTCTTCAAGTAGATGTGTGCTTTTGCCTTTATATAAAATTATAGTATCATCCGCAAACATTGAATAATGTCCACTTAGCCCAATTTTTTTGAAACTATTCAATTTATTTATTTTCTAAATAAAGAATAGGACCAAAAACTGTGCCTTGAGGAAGTTCAAGATTTCGTTTTTCACTAATAAATTTCTTTATTATGGCTTTGATTTTAAGAAATTTTAAATAGGAACTGAATAAATATTAAATATATTATATACCTGTATTATAGATATATAAAACAGATATTAATCTTATAAATAAATGTAGGTGGGTGTATAGTTTTAGTTTTTTGAAAAATTCTTTTCTTCTCTGTAAATATTGTAAATAAAAATGAAAAACGCACAATGACTGTTGAGAAGTTAAATTAAAAAATGCGTACAATATAAATAAATGCAAATGTGTATGAGTATAATATAAAAAAAAAAAAATTTATTAATAAAAAAAATTTACACTATTAAAGGATTCGAGTTTTACTTCGATTTTTATAGTTTTCGTCCTTACTATTTGTTTTTAAATTATTTTCAAATGCGTACCTACTTAAAATAAATCTTATTTATTTTAAAATTATTTTACCTTTTTAACATAAAAGTCATTTACAATTGTATCTGAGGAAAAATAAATTTCAAATTTCAAATAATAAAAATAATATTGAAAATCTACCATAAACTAAGTAAATTTGAATCGCTAATTGGTCATAAATACATTTAACATAATAAAATAATTTCTTAGCTCCATCTTTAAATGCTTAGCTAACATTGTAACATTTTTATCTCAATGCAATTGAATTTAATAAATTTCAGCCCATCGGTAATTTAATTTAATTGAGTTTATTTTTTTAATTTTATTGATTAATTAAAATATTTTACATATAATAAAGAAATATCTGTTTTAATTTTATTAAATATCGGGGAAAATATTTTTTAGGGGAAAACCCAATTTCTTTTTTGAAAATAATTGGCTAGAAAAAAAGCTTTAGTTTTGGAGGCTTGTGCGCAAATGTATACGTAATACTTCTTTTTTCGTTTAATATAAGTTTTAAAGATTTATTATAAAATTTTTAACAAGTAAAAACCTTATTTAAATATAGTTAATAAGCGATGTTGTCTTAATTCCAATTAAGTTAAAAATAATAACAAACAATAAAAATAATAATTCCAAAAAAAAGAATTTCAAAAATAAAATTCCACAAAACCATAGAAAAATAAATTCCATTCCATAAGAAAATGTTCTATAGAATAGACTATTTACATATACTTATATATATATTTAATTTCATAATATTATGCATGTAAAAAAATAAATAGTTGTTAAAAGCGATTTTAAAGGAGGTTATAAAATTAGGGTATTCCCCGTTTCCGGAATATGTATATATATATGTTTTTTTAAATAAAACTTTTTTAGTGGAATTTTTTCGGAATTTTTTCAACCCCAAAAAAAACTTATAAAACAAAATTTATGTATATGTATGTATATTATGTAGATTATTATTAATTAGTTAAAATTTACATTATTTGAGCAAAGCAAAGCATCTAATCGCGATGATTCCTCTGGTGGAGTTGCTATTTACGTCAATCACGATATAGATAGTTCTCTTGCTGTCCAAGTGAAATTTCATAAGTCCAATATCTTAGTGGTGAAGTTGATTAAAGAAGGAAGAAATATAATAGCTATTTATAGAGCACATGAAATGAAAAAGTCGAAATTCATCGAAAAGCTTAGCGAAATTACTAATACTCTTAATAACTCGCTAATTTTAGGCGATTTTAATATTAATTTATTAGAGAAACACAATCTAAACGTGAAAAATTATATAAATACCTTCCTTTGTAATGGATTTATTATCTGCAACAATATTTCTGAAAAATTTGCTACTAGAAAATGTATAACTAGTAACAAGGTAATTAATCATTTCATATCTGAACTCTGTAAATAGAAATATTTTTTCCATGTTCTAGATAATCATCTATCAAACCATCAATTACTGCTATTAAGTTTCAACAAAAAACCTACTCAAAATTCTCAAAATAATTTTAAAATAATTTAAAACTACGATGGAACTAATCATTCAATTTGGTTAAGGCTCGATTAGTATAAATTTTGACGAAATAATTGCAGATTTCAGCACCATAATACTCGATAACACACAGAGGATTTCTTGCGTAAGAAAAATAAGTCTTGTTGGATGACTGATAGCATCTTAAATAAATCAAAATTTGAGATACGCATTTCAAATACAAAAAGAAATATCTAGACGATTTACACACCTCGGAATTATATAACAAATTTAAAAACGAAGTAAAATACTTTATTATCTAAGGGAAAAGGAAATATTATTCTGACGAAATTGATCTAAATCCAAGTGATAGTAAACTGCTATGAAAACTGTATAAAAAACCAATCTTCAATAAAAACGTGAATTCTAAATCCAAAATAAAAACTATCTCGCATAATTACAAACTAATTTGTAATGACAAACAACAAATCGCAAAATTGTAAATAATTATTTTATCGATGTGACAATAGAACTTAGTATAAATTACTCTCCACTTGATCTAAATTATTTCAATAATTTTCAATACAATACGTATGAAAATTTTAAATTATACCCCACCAATACAGAGGAAGTTAAATAAACTACAAATAAATTAAAATCTTCTGCCGTAGCAGGATTTGACCATATCTCTACTAAATTTATTAAAAAAAATGTCAACTGCAATTCACTCCAATCTTAGTAAAGTTCATTAATATTGCTTCAATTTTCCCAAATTCTCTTAAAATAGCAATTGTAACCCCAATCTACAAAAGTGGAAATACAGAACTTTGTTCTAATTATCGCCCTATCTCGGTTTTACCAACTTTTTCCAAAATTTTCGAATTAGTTATCAAGAATAGATTACATCATTTCTACTGCCACAACCCTATTCTTAGTAAGTTCTAAAGTAAGTAAAAGTTCTTCTTTAGTAAAAGTTCTAATACAACTGCGGCTTGTATTAACTTAACTGATTTTATTACTAGAGGAATCGATTCGCGTAAATTTGTCGCTTGCGAATTCTTTGATTTGCAAAAAGCGTTCGATTGTGTAGACCATGATATACTGCTTATCAAATTATCTAATGTAAGTTTTAACAAGTTTTTTCTAAGTTTTTAACCAACTGAATCTTTTTAAATCATATCTCTTTAATAGACAACAATTTGTTCGCAACAACTTTTCTCAAAGTCAGCCAAAGACAATAGGAAAAGGGGTTCCACAGGATTCTATTTTAGGTCCTGACCTCTTTCAAATATATATTAATGATATATGTCAGCTAAATTTAAAGGGAACACTTCAGCTTTACCCGGATGATGCTGTACTGAAATATGTTGAAAAAACCCAAGTTGACTTGGCAAATGCAATAAACTGCCATTTAGAAATTATCGATATATGGCTGGATAAACATCGCCTACTATTAGATGCAAAAAAAAAAACTAAAATTATTGTATTTAATAATAAAACAGATCACACTTTTAATATTCACTATAAAAACTACCCAATTGAAATTGTGAAAACGTTTAATTACCTGGGTCTTATAGTTGATAATAGATTAAAATGGTGTCAGCACATTGATCATGTTAAAAAAAAAAATTTTGTCCATATGCTTTAATTTTAAAAAGGATGCGAAACTTCTTTTCCGATAACCCCTTGTACAGCATCTATTCATCGTATATACTTTCTCACTTAACTTATTTGAACCCTGTGTGGAGCAGTGGGTTAATTTTCATGATAAATAAATGAAATATTTTAAATAAAAAGGCAATCAAAACAATAAAGAGATATCCCACGTTTCATCCAACAAATTTGCTATAATCCGAAAAATATGTAAGTTTTAATCATATATGTAATCGGGAAACCCTTTTGTTAAGTTTCAAAATTATCAATAATACATTAAAACACAATTTCAACTTAGATAGGATGGTCGATATACACATTCACAATATTAGAAACAAATGAAATTACTATTTAAAATTGTTTAAAACGGGTAAACAGAAGTTTAATTGTTTATACAACTGTTTAAAGGCGTTCAATAATCTTCCAAACGAAATGAAAGCCATATCCAATATCCTTATCTTCAAAAAAGAAGTAAAAATTTAGGTAATTCGCATAATTTATACTAATAAATTTAAATTCAAAATAAATTAAAACTTAACTATGCCATTGGAATTTATCTTTGTAGTCAAATACACTTTGTGTAGGATAAGATTGTATTATAGTAAAACTTAAAATCTAAAATTTGTAGTCTAAATTAGTATCCTAATCTCTAATGTTACTTAGTTCTAATTAGTTCTAATCCCGAATGTTAATTAGTTTTAATAATTTGAAAATTATAATGCAGCCAATATCGCAAATAAAATTACAACTAAAATAAATTTCAAATTAAAATTAAAAATAAATTTAATGTCAAATAAAAATATATTTCAAGCTTTTAATAAAATTAATTTTAAAAAACAAGAACCAATAAGAATCTAATAATAATAATTTCATATATTGTTTAATCTATATGACCACACAGCTCATGCTGTGCATAAGGTCTTTAATATTTTATTATAAACATTATATACTTAATGAATTCATTGTAAATTTCATTGTAAAGAAAAAAAAGAAGGGGCCTCGGTGGCCTAATTTGTAAGAGCGTATAAAAAACGCTGTAAGCACCGAGGGAGTGCGGGTTCGAATCCGACACACGTCGTAAGGGTTATTCCCCCTTACGATATTTACAGCTACGCCTGAATAGGAAAGGCTGTGTAATTTCCTGTCCACATTTATGTGGCAGAGAAATACATTAAAAAAAAAAAAAAGAAAAAAAGATATCACCTTACTTTAGCTTCGATGTTTGATCCTTTTCAAATTTTTCACAAACATGCTTGGACCCGAATAGCCATGTTTTATTAGGATCCAGGTTCCTGGTGATGTAATTTAAGGGATCAAATTGCCCTTCAAAGTTTAATTTTACGTTTTGATTGATTTTATCATATCTTCTGAACTATATAATGAATATTGATGACATGTTATAGTTATCAAAAAACTCATAAGATTTACTTTCTAAAAATATGCACTTTTTTGAAAAATTGTAAATATGTAGTTTAATTAAAAAATAGAAAAATTCGTCATTAAAAAATATAATGGACTAAATAAATAAGAGGAAATTTTTAATACTCTAAAAAAATGCCATTTTCTTGACCTTTCTGAAATGGATCAACCTATCTAACTGAAGCGATTTTCAAGTTATAGAAAAGTAAATCTTGTTAGAGTATCTGGAAAGTGTAAAATGTGGTCAATAATGTGATCATATATACCTTTTATTTTAGCAGATTATGATCAAAATTTCAAAAGATAAAATTAAATTTTCGTCAATGATGTCATTCATCAACAAAGCATATCTGTGAAAAGTTTGAAAAAGTTTCAAACGCGGAAGCTAAAGTAAAGTATAAAACATTGATATTTTTTGTATTAAAGTGACGTTAGATTATATATTCAATAATTTAATTACTCTTTTTTTTACTTTAAACTTTAAAAATTTGAAAGCGATAATATTTTTGTGCAATTTACTAAACAATTATTAAACTACATAATGGATATAAGGAAGCCTTTAAAGAAAAGAAAAACAAAAACAAACACAAAAGTTTCCGAAGTTAAAGAACGTTTTAATTATTATAAAAAATTAAATTAAATTATTTTTGAATAGAAAATGCAAAAAAATTTAAATTAAAAGCTGATAACTTTTTATTAAAAAGTCACCCGATCTTTTTTAAAATTGTGTTAAATAGTTAATTTATAGTAAGCTTCCGAAAATTGTATTAATGTTGATCTTACGTTTGTTAGTTCCTAAATTATAAACAATAAACTAAATTAAAAAATTTTAAAGAAGAGAAATCTATAAGTCCCGTTATCTCGGAAACCGTTATGAATAGAGTTACTTAATACTAAGTTTTTTGCTTGCTTTTATCTCTCCTATCACGCCATAAAAGGATGCTGTTTACTCGTGAAAGACGCTGTACATTATACTTTTATGTAAATTGTTCAATTAGTGGTGAGAGTGTCATAACCAGTTAAATAAAGAACATTTAATTACTATCGATTTTTTTTTTAATAAAAATGTCTTAAAGTTCAAATGTTCTTAATTTTAATAATTTATATTTTCAATTTTTGTATTAACGTATCAGGTATAACAGAAATCTCTTTTATATAAAGTTAAATACAAAAAAATTTTTTTTTACAATTACTACACCCTCATTTGTATATACATATGTACATATACGTAATTTTTATTAAAAAAATTGGCTCTTTAAATAATCAAATAATATACATACTAATAAATCAATAGAGCTATTTCAGCAGAAAAGTATTTTAATGGTTTGGCCACGAAATCACAAATATAAAAACTTAAGATTCAAAAATCTCAAAATACTGAATACTAAATTTAAAAATCTCAAAATTTAAAAATCCCAAATTTAAAAATACCAAAATTTAAAGTTAGAAAATTCAAAAATCCCAAATATTTTTTTGAGTTGCCATCGATATCCTGAAAATAAAATTGTGGAACAAGAAAAATCTTGAAAAAAAATCTGAAATCCCTGCTAATTAAAAATGAATACATACCTACATTAATTTATATTCTGATGGAAAAAACGCATTAAACTGATTTTTAATGAAGCTTTAAAATCCTTCATAATAATTTTTTACATATATTTCAACAACAAAACATAAATAAATAATTTAAAACCTAATTTTATAATTAACTACATATTAAATAATATAATCTATATAATGGCTTTAAAATATTTTTTGATTTTGGAATTTTAATACGTTTTGTAGTTTGCGATTTTGAAATTTGTGATTTTGAATTTTTACAATTTTGTAATTTGGAGATCATGTTTAATTTAGGATTTTCTTATGTGGTTTTTTTTTGTGAATTTTGTAGCATCTCCATTTTATTAATAGTTTTTATATTAAATAACAGATTTCTATAAACTTAAAAACGGGTTAAGGTTATTTAGATTTGGAAGATTAAAAAGATATTTACAAAAAAGTTGTATTTATGTAAATGGAAAATTATGAAAAATCCTTTAAGTAACCGTTAATATATTAAAAAAAAAAAGAGGTGCCTTGCTCATACAGATTTTTCGAATAATGTGCTAAAATTTAATTTCACAACAATATTCTTAAAAAATATATTCTATATATTTATATATTACTTTATATAATCAATATTTATTAAATATTGAAAATAAAAATATATGCAATATTCTCTCTATCTAATATATTCTTGAAAAATCAATATAATTCTTACTTTTAATGAATGGGTTCATTATGATATTCAGAAAATCGAAATTTAGAAATAAAATTCATACAATTTAAAATTCAGTCAATTAAAAATTTAGATATTTAAAATCCATAAAAATATTCAAAAAAAAAATGTTTGTGTAATTCAAATTTAAACAATGAGGGCTGCCGCTCCAAACCCCTGCTAAAAAACTATTGAAACATTGATTTTGTAACCAACTTTACAATCTCTTCTCATAATTTTTAACATGTACATATATATATTTATTTACATACATTTTTTAACAATTTTCATAAACCTTTTATTACAATAATAAAAAAGTAGGAATTCTGAATTTCTGAATACACCATCTTGACAATTCGACAGTGTAGGGGTGGGCATCTGCCGCACGTTAGAAAATTTTGAAATTCAACTTTGAATTGAAACTTTTTTTCAGAATTTAAATATCTGAATTTTAAATTGTCTGCATATTGAATTATGTGTCGGAATTTTGATTTTCCGAATAAATTGAATATGTCTGAATTCTGAACCATCTGAATAATAAAAATTGTAATTTTGTTATGAACCCTAATGAATTTGAATTTGAATATTTTTAATTGTTTATTAATTTAACGGTCCGATATCAATGTGAACATAAATAAATAAAATTTCAATGATTTTAAGTTTTAACATGGTTTTAACTACTTCTATATGTTATGTTTTCTCAAAAATTTAGTTTTGTTTTATTTGTCATGTATATTTTTAATGACATGTTTCAGGAATTCGGTATACTAATAAAAAGAGTAAGTTTAAAAATACTGTTGAAGTACAAAAATACTGTTGAATTCATTCCTCTAAAAAACCAAAATTCTTATTATATAACCTAAGAGATCATACCGATATTATACTTAATCTCTCTTTTAAAAGATTTATAAAAAAAATATTAAGTTATTTAATTGTTTTTTTTTATCATTTAATTGCATTTTTATATGTAAAAGTTTTTAAAATTATCTACTTATGAGAAATAAAAATTTTTCAATAAACTTAATTTCCAAAAAAAAAAAAGAAAATGTTGAGATTAATATAATAACAATTTGAGTGGGAAAATAAAAGAAAAAATAAAAATGATTTGCGTCATACCCCATTCTGATTACTGAACAATTTTATATATTTCGCTTACCGTACCTCATTTAATATTTAAACAAAATGTTTATAAAAATTCAAAACAAACTAAACAAACGAGAATTTTTAAACAGAAATACTTAAATAAAATAATATATTTAAAAAAGTATTTTATTTTTTCATAATATGTAATTTAGTTATTAGCTGTTAAGAGCTCTAAAAACAAAAAAATCAAAATTTTTTTTTTTTTACGAGGGACAAACATTGAAAATCATCAAAAGAACTGCACGAGGTTTCCCTTAAAACTGGTGACTTTAACCAACCACCCCCTTTAAAACCAAACTTTTGGATCCGTTAATACATAATGATATAATGTACAGTTTGGTTTTGAGAAAAAGGATAAGAAAAGGATTACTTGCGAAATTGGGTTTAGGATAATTAGGATTACTTATGGAAGTTGGAGGAAAAAATTTGGAGAGTTATTTTGAAGAAGAATGTTAATGTTCTTCTTAAATTTCGTTTTGTCGTACACATTTAAATTACCAACTTTTGAGAACACATATGCAGGCATAAGGTTCCATAAACGCGACGTGCGCATAACAAAGGAATTTCCGAATGCCGTGTTACGCTATCTTGACAATTCGACAGTGTAGGGGTGGGCATCTGCCGCACTGTTTGTTTCACGTTAGAAAACTTTGAATGGAGGCATTAATTGTTTTATTTCTTTAGTACAGGTGTTCACTCCTACAAGGTATCTATAAAACAGGGTCAATGACCCGACAGTATGCCGATGACAGAGTGGAGTAAGCGTTGAGGTACCACTGGGATCGCCAATAAGACGAATAGCTCTGTTTTGCACTTTGTCGAGATAACCCAGCGCTGTTTGGGGAGCTACAGCACAAATATGTGCATTGTACTCCAATTTTCGGCCTAATATACGTTTTATAGATATTGAGAAGGTCGGTTAAAGAAAAGTAAGCCTTACAACGGTACAAGAAACCCAAACATTTAGCAGCATCTTTAGCTATACCAAAAATATGAATTGACCAAGTCAATTTTTGATTTAACTCGATGTCCAGAATGTTTAAATCTGTTGAATGCTGCAGAGCTTCTCGCTGAAATGTCAGATTGGGTATAGTCGCAATTTACGCGAAATTAAAGAGCATTGTGGTTTTTATAGTCAGTCAACTCTGTTTGCTTCAACCCACTTTTGGATTTTGGTTACATCATTATTTATTATTTAGCTCACTGATAGTAAAACTTTTTGATGTTCTATTAATCTGATGATAAATGTTATAGCGGCTATGAAATTCATAGGAAGCTACAAGGGTGCTGTCATCTACGAAACTATGGATTGGGTTGAAGGTTATTGAAAGTAGGTCATTGATAAATATTAAGAAAAGAGTGGGAGATAAAATCGATCCCTGAGGGACACTAGCATTTATTATAAAATTATCAGATGAATATCCATCGACAAGTACCAGAATCGTTCGATTCGAAAGGAAATTTCCAACCCATTTTAAAAAGACCCTACCTAAACCTAATGCTTTGCATTTTGGTAATGAAGCATCATGTCAGACTCGGTCAAAAGCTTTGGAAATATCCAGAGCCACTACATCAGACTCACCAGAATGGTGAAGATTGATATTCAATTTTTCGCAAACGTAAGTCATGAGATCATCAGTTGAACGTCCGGCTTTTAACCCGTATTGTCGATCATGAAGAAGATCCTGCGATCTAGATATTTCAAAAGTTTCTGGTTTACAATTGTTTCCATAAGGACCAAGGTTATAGCAATAGGGCGGTAGTTGGAGGGATCGCTTTTATTACCTTTTTTTGGAATTGGGAAAACATGTTCAACCTTCCATTGGGTAGGATGAATATCCGAAATAAAAGAAAGATAGAAAAGGTTACGTAGAAGTTTATAAATGCTTAAATAGGTATTTTTAAGAACCATGGTAGTAATACCATCTGGATCGGCTGATTTTTTTGCATCGAGATTTTTCAAGATTTTCATCACTGCTCTCGTCCTAAAATTTTAAAAAAAAATTTACCGAAGGAATAGTCAACTTCCGGGACGGATGGTGGCTTTACAGTTGACTGAGGCAGTGTCGAGCTCAAAGCGAACTGCTTGCCAAACAAGTTCGCTTTCCCTTTAGAATTTGATGCAATTCTGTTGTTAATACTAACAAGCGGAGAAAAATAGGACTCGCTAACATTCTCTTTTAAACTTTTTGCAAAAGTCTAAAAAGATTTGCTATTCTTTGGCATGTGGATTAGTTTACACTTGAACCTTAGTTTAAATAAGAATTTTAGCTTGTTAATAACTCTCTTGCATCTGTTCCGAACCACTATATAGTTTGACCTGAGAGCCTTTGACTTATTGCTTTGTACAGTTTAAAAGCCGCTTCCTTTTTAAGAATGTCTTCGCTGCAGATACGTTTAAATCAAGATTTCGTTTAATAGTTTTCATGGAGTGAGGTATAAATAACCTCATTCCAAGTAAAATTGTTTCACAAATCGCATTTGGAGCAAAGTTGACATTCTTATCGCGAAAGCACAATGGCCATTCGAAGAATTTGAAAAAGTTATTAAGCCCATTCCAGTTCGCATGACCATAACGCCATACTAATTTTTTGGGATGAGTCTTTCGATTTGTGATTGATTGCGCCCAGTTGAAAACTTGTTTTAACCAAACAATGATCGGAGCCACCCAGGCTAAAAGCAAAAAAAAAAAATGAATTGAGATTTAAAACGAGACTTAAGATCTAAGAAAAAAAATAAATAGGTAACGTATCTGTTATTCTTTATTAAACTTCTACAAAAATATTTACACCACTTCACATATTCACAGTGGTAAAGAAATAACACCTATAAAAGAAATGTACAAAGTCAAGATAACTTTAGTAAAATATGAAAATGAGAACATGTACATATGTACATAATATAGAAAATCTTGAAAAGAGGTATAGAAGCAAAAGTATTAAAAGTCCATTTTTTTTCTTTTTTTCTAATGTACCATCTGGTTTGAGGGCGAAATATGTTTGTTTATGTTTTAAACTATGTTTTAAACTTTATAAAATTGTGCAAGTTGTAATTTTATATTTATTTTTTATATTTAAAATTTAGATTTAGAAAAACGTTTTGGCTAAAGTAAAGAAAAGTAAAGTAGACAAAGTTATTTCTATATTTTTCATATTGTACCGTGTTCATTCAAATCCCTACTAAAAGCATTATTTGGCTATATTGCTAGACCAAAAATGTAATGCCTAAAGAAATCTAACAAAATCTGCTTGGCTGTTTATCATAAACTAAATTCTCTTAATTTAGAAATTATTTCTACAATGCGGCTTATTGCAGATGGATGCGATGGTCCAAACAAGAACACAACGATGATTATAATTTGCAGTATTTGTTTAACGAAAGCGTCAACAAATATTAAGGACTTGGAACTTATATTTTCAGTCGTTGGTCATTCATTCAATCTGTATAAATTATCAGTCTTTAAAAAACATTGAATACTTAAAAATAAATAAAATTCAAACAAAAATAAATTTTTTAAATTTTGAACCAATCCTCTATTATTAGATATAAAACTCTTTTTACAATTCATTGTGTTCCAATGTGTATAAGTTCTTGTTGTCATTTAAATCTCATAAGTCATAACTATGCTTTTAAGTCTTTACCATGTATACACAGAGATGTACACAAAGAACAATCTTGTCAAAGTGTAACTGTATTCAAATATTCATTATGTGCATGATGATTGTTTTATAATTTATAGTTAGCCAAGTTTCAGATTTTAACTGATCTCATCCACATCATACAATAGTTGAGTTGTTAGAATGATTTTTTGAAATCCTAACGCGTGATACCCAATCACTCTAGTAATCATCCTGCATTTATATTTGCATTTAGTAAAAGTATTCTACAATTTAATGTCACGATATCCAGATAAGATTTAACGATTATCAGCGCGAAACACAACTGAAAAAACATGCTTTATATGTTCTTCAAAACGACGTCTTGTTTTTCCAAAAGCTAAATCGCAAAGACGTAATTATCTCTCCCATGATCAAAAGTCAAGACAAAGCTTAATTGCCTACAGATGAATATAAATTCACTGTCTGACAAAGTGAAAATTACTACAAAGACCTTTTTATGGAAAGCATAATTAGTTTCATCATCATAAATAAGTTTTCATACAATTAATGCTTTATCTCTTGAAGCAGATACATATAATAGAATATGCATTTTTTGGGTTTGCAGCAATTTGTGTTACCTAACAGCTATGGCCTAATAATATACAACGTAATTCTAAAATTTCAATCATTTTAACGAACTATTTAAAAAAATTAAATTTGAAAAAAAATGCAACAGTTCGGCAAATCTCTCGGTTCAAGTTTTCTTCAAACTTATCAAATAGAGAAGTTTTTGGTGTCATACAAAATTAAATATATGAGAAAAAATATGTTCTATCTGCTTCTATTTACATTATTTCATATCATGTATATGTATGTATTATATTAAATACATAAAAAAAACATTAAATTCCAAATCATAAACTCCCATTGTTAATAAAATAATATAACTTTTTTATAGTCAAATACAACCATTTTTCATTAAAATTAAAGCATTTTTCATTGAAGTTAAACCTTTTTTTTCTATATTTAAAAAAAAACCTTTTTGAAATCAAATTTTATGTGTAAAAATTTCTTAATTTATTAACGAAAAATTGTTAATTGAAAAACAAATTGTTTAATTTAAAAAAAAAGAAATTGTTTACTTTGAAAGAAAATCGAAAAATAAAAAAAATTTCGCAAATCCTTTTACGGAATTATTTTATTTAAATTTTTCTTATTTTTATAAATTATTTTCAAATAAAAGAATACACTTAGTAATAATTATTGTTTCCAAAAATTAAGGTATGTATTAAGAGAAGAAGATTACAGTATTATAATTTTTTTTTCTTCAAAATTAGATTAAATTATATGAAATGTCATAATGCCAAAGAGCATAACACCAATTGACTTTATGTCCCTTATTATGATTTTATGAAAGCGATATAAAGTCAATTGATGAACTGGCAATAAACACCGTTATGTATCAGGATCGTAACGAAATTTTATTATATTTAACTTTATGTAAAATATTATTTTTAAAATCTTTTTTAAATTTTTTTTTAAATTTTTTTTTTGTTAAATCTTATTATTTTCCAAAAAAATCTTATTTTTTTACTAAAAAAAAAAGCCTTTTTTTTCAAAAAAATTATATTTATTAAACCACTTTTTTTTGGGGAACTGTATTAGATATTTTTGTTTTGTTAGAAAAAAAGTCGGCATACTACACAGTTACTATTATTTTACTCACATAGATATTATTATACTTAATTATAGGCTAGTATGGCTTCACTTTGGCTTCACTTGTGGAGTTGAGCCTTATACCTTAAATTAATGAAGACATAGAATAGTGAATAATATAAAATAAAAAGAATTATTTTCGTATCACTTCGCTCGAGCGTTTTAAAAAAGAAGGTGTATATTAATTGTTTTTTTTTTCTATTGAAAGTGAACTAATTAAAAGTTCAATTGCAATTATAAATTTTTTGGAATTAATTTCTGAAATTATTAATGACAATAGATAACTCTTATACCAATGATCTCACGAAACTAGTATTTTGGAATAAAAGTTTTTATAAACTTTAAATCGTGGATTTTTTTTAATCTAAGATAGCTGAATGAATCTCTATTCTCTACAACAAGAAATGTCAAAAACAAATTCTCATCAACATATTTTCAATTAAATAAATCCCATTTCTATATACGCATAAAATATTATAGTTTGATCACATACCCCAACTAGCTGTGAACTAGCTGTGCACTGCTAGTTCTACCAATCAAAAGAACTTTCGGTGAACTAAATAGTAAAACAACATTAAATTTTTAAATATCAAAATAAATTAGTAATATTATCCAGTTAAATTAAAATAAGAAATGTAAATTTTACTAAAATTACATTATCATGAACTCGTAATTGAACAGTAGGATTCGTTGATTCAAAGTTCCCATTAAATAAATAGAATAAACCTTTCTAATTCATTATATGAGAAAAACTCCTTACATATTTTCATACTATCGTCTAACTGATACAAAAGACAAAATAAATAAAAAGTTCATGTTAAAATATAATAATTAATAGAGTTTTTGGAGTTTGAATATTCTAAATATTTGTTATCTGTTATACAAGACATGTGTTTCAATTTCTGTAACCAATAATTAATTTATTTTTTAAATATTGCTACTTTGTCGCTCATAAATTAGAAAACTAGTCAAAAAAGAAAGAATTAAGTTCCTTTATATTTACAAATCAAAATGTTTTTGCTAGACGAAAATATCTCAAATTAGAATAAAAGATATAAATCTTCGGTCTTAAACATATTTTAAGAATAGAACGTGAAAGTTGCACGTAAAAATATTTTCAAATTAAAAAAACTGAACAAAAACTAACAAGATCCATCACTGAAACAAACTTGATAAAAATAAAACCTTATTTGTATTTATTTAAAGGTAAATTTCTGAATTGCAAAAATGATTAAACAACACGAAAAATTTGAAGAACCAACAGCTATTTATATCAAGTACCTATGTATAACATTATTTTCAAAAACTTTAATTATCAAATTTTAACCATATTTTAATTCTGTTTCACACCGTTTTTATAATATAAATATATAAACATAAAACAAAAATTTAATTTAAAAAAAAAAATTGAATTAATATAAAAAATTGCTATATTTAAAAAACAAATTAATTTAAACAATATTACCTATTTTAATTAAAAGAAAAAAATTTATTTTCTTCTTTATAATTTTACTATAATTTTTTTTTTTTTATATAATTTTTGTCATTATTTTTTATCTTTTTTTTTTATTATTTTTTTTATAAGTTATTTTAATTATGTTTAAAAAATGTACAATAAAAAACAATATTCTTATTATGATTGTACTTTTTGACGTAACATTGCTATTTTATGTAAAAAAAAGTTTTTGTTCTATAAAAATTTTATTATATATTTTTTTTTATTTATTTTAGATTTTAATTTTATATTTAAATTTATTGTAAATATAATTATTGTTTTATGTATTATTGAAGCGCAAACATTCTTTTTTTTTATTATTATTATTATTTTTAGTCTTTCGTAAAAATGAGAAATTAATATATATAGTTTATATATATATATATATATATATATATATATATATATATATATATATATATGAATATATAAAAAAAAACAATCCCTAAAAACTAGATAAGTCTTAAAATCTACCAACCAATTGTTTTTATTAAAAGCGGACATATTGTTGAAAATGCAATTCCACTAAAAATTCCTGTTATGAGCATTGCAGCGGCAAACATTCCAGCAGTTGATGCATACTTTTGTGAAACACTTTGTGGTGTGTACATCATTCCCAATGAACTAAAATATAACATTTTTAATAATTACTATTTAAATTATAATTTATTAATGTATATAGTTTTTAAACATTCATTCGATTTATGTTTACCTTAAATAACCAGAAGAAAATGACATAAAAATTGCAATAACCCAATAAGCCCAATTACTTGAAATAAGAACTGGTAAAGCACGTTCTGTATTAAGTGGATGATAATTACATAACAAAAATAATGGTAAAAATACAGCTCTAAGAACTACTGGATATACTAAATATTTAGGTTTTGGCTAAAAAAAAAAAGTACAAATTTTTGTTAATTTAAATAAAACTTTACAAAATATAATAATTACCCAATGAACCCATGATGTTGCCAAACTCCCAAGCATTGCAAAAAGATTGAAAGTCAAAAAGCATGTTATTGAAACAAAAAATTTTTCAGGAACTGGAAACCATATTTTATCTTTTGCATTAAATTTGATATCTTAAAAAAAAATGGTTGATAAATATATACATTGACCGAATAATAATTAAATAAAAATACCTGAATGTACAGCTGGAAACACTGACAAAGTTACAAAGAATACAAAAAATACATTAAATAATTGTGGATAACTTTGACGTAAAACTTGCCAATATGGTACTTTATTATCAGAAGTTTTTGCTTCTTTTTCTATTTCTTTTTCGGTCTTCATTTCATGATATCTAAAGAACCTCTAAAATAATAATAGAAACAAATTTATTTATTTATAGTGAGTTTTAAATTTAATACAACTAAAAATTTTGAAAAGATTTTTTTTTTTTCATTATTTCATTTAATTACTTACATTTAATGGTAAGGCAAAATATGTGTCAAAACATATTAAAAGCACAAACATTGCAGTTATAAAATAATAAATTGCGGCAGTTCTTTTTGATGATGCAAATTCGTTACTAACTATACTTATTATTGTGGTAAATAAACCACTAACATTTGATCCCAATACAACAGCTCCGGTATATTTAAGTGGTAAGGTAGCAGCCATACCATAAACGGTATTTTGATAAATTCCATTCGCCACTAAAAAAAAAAAGGTTTAATATAATATCAAAATATAAAGAAACATATATTATAGTATATACTTTTACATAACAAGAGTTTATCTAAAAATATACTGATAGCTATGTTGTATTATAGAAATTTTTTTAAGTAAAATACCTGAGTTAAAGAAAAATAATAAATATTATTTATTTTTTGATTCAAAACATATCCATGTAATAAAAATATAATGTATTCTAAAAGAACTAATTTAAATGAATACCATTGATCGAGATCAAATTCGTTTTCGTCTTTTATTATAGCGAAAATATGTTTAATTTTGTATAAGATATACCCCTTTATTAACATTATTATAAAGTAATAATAACTTAATTACTTTAAATTAAAACTAATATTAAAAAAAATTTTTTTTTTTTTTGTGAATTTGATTCTTTACCAAATGTTACAACAATTTAAATGTTTTTTTCAAATGTATAACATATTTTTGAACTTAAAGTGTCCAGGAAACAATGACTGTTTCGGCTGACCAATTAAAAAAAATAGAATTAATCTATAAAAAAAAATGTATCGCATTAATTTTCCCATATAAATAATACCACTAATGACTTATTTGTAAATACATACAATAATCAGTTAATTACAAATTAATTTCTTTTTCTTTTCTATAATATGTATATGATAAATAACCGAGCACTATCACTTACTATTTAAAATAACTACACATATCATTGTAATCCAGAAAAATGTTGCTGGCCATTCCGTTGAATCACACATTGCTAAAACAACAGTTACAATAAATATAACAATTTCGACTAATATACTCCAAACAATTCTAGTCGTTAAATTTCCACTAAAAATGGTAAAAAGAAACATTTAAGAAAAAGTAAACAAAACTTTATGAATATAATGTATATATACATATACATGTACATATAATATTTAATTATTAATTTACCCAATTTGCACAAATATATTTAACCAATTAAATAATAAATTTGGAATTTGCGCGGCAAATCCAACATAATTCATAAAATATTTGGCATATACAATATCTGATCCAACAACATCCGCTTGAGGTCCCAATTTAAAATCAACAAAATACTAAAAAAATAAAAATTAATTCAAAAATTTTGTTTTTTTTTTTTTTTTAAACCAAGAATAAAAATTTAATATTTACACTTTTTGCTGTTATAAACATATTCCAAGGCATAAGTGTTCCAAGACCATGTAAAACAAATGTTAAAAATACTAATTTCCATTTATCAATTGGCGGGCTCATTTCCATTCTAACTCTTTCCATTGTCATACCTTAAATGAAAATATCAAAAAATATTTACAATAGTTTACACACATTTTTATCTTTTTTTTTTTTACAAATTTTGTAAACTCTGTTTTTGATTAACTTTCATATTAAATAATAAATAAAAATAAAAAAAAATGCAACTTCTACAAAAAAAAAAAAAAACTGTTAATATTATAATTATACAGCGTGCATAAGTTTTAATTATTTTTAAATATTTTTAACACAGTTAAATTTTAATAATTTTATAATTAATTTTAAATTTATCAAAACAAAAAAAAATATAAATTTTTTTCAATTTACTTTTAAAGTTTAATTCATCATTTGGTAAATTATTTGCTTCCCAAGCTGGTGTTAAACGGACTGGTTCTGCTAAAAATGGAGATCTTTCACTGTTTCCATCTGAAAGCAAGTTGAAAAAAAAAGCACAAAAACAAAAAAAAAAATTTATAAAACGCATACACAACAAAAATGAAAAAAATCAAACATATGTAAAAATATATATAAGAAAGTATGTTACTTACTTTGAAACTGACTCTTCGACAGCAAATCACTTTCCTCTTTATTAACCATCATGAAATTTCAAAGTGAATCTAAAACAAAAAAAAAAAATTGAATTATAAGTATGTAATTTTAAAATAAGAGTTCTTTTTTTTCTCCTATTCCTTATTTATATCTTAAAAATATTGTTAACATAAAAATGAGTTGAAATTATATGCCAATTTATACCATATCAATAAAAAAAAACTCAATATGCATACATACATACATTAACTAATTTTACCTATGGTAATAAAGGAATTGTTTTTATATACATATTTAAAACAACAAAATCAAAATATATACTTGTTGTTTGATGAACATAAAAAAACTAGCTAAATACTTCTTCCTCTTCTCCAGTGATGGATTAACCTATAACCAAACTTAGCATTTGTTTAGGGCATCATGATAACTGGGACACCACAGAAATTCTACAATGATGAACTAGTGTCACTGTTTTTTCTAGAGTAAAAAATTTCATACAAATAAATTCTACTCAAATTGTTCAACTGTACACTGGTTTTAGCCTATTATAAGCAAACCTAGTATTTTTCTTCTCTTGTATTGTGACTTCAAATTCTTAAGATACGGGGGATTTTTAGGCTGTGCTTTTTCATAGTGATAGGTTATTTTTGAAAATGCCTGTATTCATATAAATCTACATAGATACATGCAAAATGTGGTAATGTTTTTTTATTTGGACGACCGAAATTCTGACGATTAGTGTCAATAATTTTACATCGGTAAACTTCAAGAGTACGTTCACGATGGCTAATGTAACATTTTGTTGATTTTTTTTTTTTTTTATAGTGCATATTTTTATAGTTATAGTTGTATATTTTTTATACAGTATACTCTAATCCTGTGGATCTTAATCCAGCCCTGCTCTTCTCCACAAAAACTCTAAATGACTAAAAAATTTTAATGAACAAATGAATGACGGAGTTTTTAAATGATATTTAGCATGTACACCAATTAATATTAATTAAATTAAAGTAGAATTAATGTTTGTCAATGAATAAATATTTCAATTTTTTTTTCGTTTTGTTTCCCTCGCTCCGCTCCTGCTACAGAATACTGATTTATGTATGTTTTAATTTTCTTTTCTTCGATTTTAAAATATATATACACATATATTTTTTTTGAATCTCATTAATTATTATCCTACCATTGAATGATTGATAATAAAAACTGAATGAGTAAGAATTGATTACAGAACAGTATCATAAATCATATGTAATAATAGTTATAATAATGATACAATTAAAAAAACTGCTACCTGCTCCTGCATTTAGGTTTTGATTCTTTACATTCTGAATTTTTTTTTTTGAGTTTAAATATTTAATTAAAAATATATGATTAAAAAGATACTTCGTACATAATAATCTATATACATAGGTACATTTAACAAATAAATCTTTCGAACAAGAATACTTTTTATGAATATATTATGTATTTTGAAAATATTTTAAATTATTTTACTATTAATAAAATTATATGATAATAAAAATTATTTGACGCTTATTTTAATATTGTATTTATTTCGTTTTATATTTATTTCATTTATATTTTCTTAAAAAGCATTTGAACTAAATTTTATTACATATACAGTCGGAACCCCTTAATTACACACATAAGAATGACAAATATTAGTTGCATTTATCCAAATTTTGCATATATCAGTAGTCCGCATAAACGCACAATTTTGTACATTTAAAAAAACTTGGATTATATGCATAAATTTGAGGTTTATGACAGTTTACATAAAAGCATTTTGCAAAAATATATTACGCCTAATGCCATTTGACAAAAAAGATTTATTGCAAAATTCCCTTTCACAAAGACTTTTAACAAATGGGATACGTCCCAAAAAGATTTAACAAAAGCGACACTTTGCATAAAAACTTTCAATATACTAATATATTTTAATAAACCAACTTTTTTATAATATACATATATTTATTAAAGAAAGTATATAGTATTTATATTTCTGTAGATTTATATATTAATATGTTAAATGAAAAAACAAAATGAGTTAAAAACAAGTTTATATGTGTATTTATATAAATAAATATAAATAGTTTTTATATCAAGTTTATGTACATTATGCATAATATATAATTAGACTCTTCAAAGAAAGTATGGACAAAATGAAAATTTGTCTTTGGAAATGAGAACATTAGCCTTAAATAATTCCATTTCGCAATATTATAAGCTATTAGAAGTGGAGGATGATGGAAAAAAAAGTGATGATTTGGTTTGGTACAACATATAATTTTGAAAAACAATTTCGTAAAAAGTAAAAATTAATAACTACTGAATTCTAAAGTCAAATATTAATTACAAATTTTATTATTTAATTGGATACAATATTTTTTTCTATTTGTTGACCAGAAATTATTAAAAAAAGGTAAATTCTATGTGAGACATGCAATTTAGTCACAAACTTCATATCCCTCATAATTCAGAATCTGTCATACACATTCATTCATACATATACATATAAATATTCTGGAAAAAGCAAATACCCTGATTTTGTAACCAACTCTAAACTTGCTCTTAATTATATATTCTACATATATATTTCAACTACATAACTTTTAGAATAGGTTAAATAGTTAAAACCCTGATTTTGAAACAAATTGAAATCTCTCATAATATGCATATAGTTAAATCTATGTATGGATATCTTTTTAATAAATACTTATTAAAAAAATATTTGTTTGTTACATATGTATTAGTTTGTTAAAAATCTTTTTGTGAAGTGTCACTTTTGTTAAGTCTTTTTGCAATAAGTCTTTTTTATCAAATAATACTTGTCGAATTTTAATTAGAATTTTTATAAAAGGTCTTTTTTATGGAAAATATTTTAAAAAAGTATAAAATTTAAGTGTATTTAACAAGTTTTAGTAGTTAAAGAAATTGCAAATATCCGGGTAAAAATGTTTGAAAATAATGCTAAAAATTTACAGTACAAATATTTAATACGTATTTAAGCTGGGTTTGCACTTATCAGAGATGCATTTAAATAGGTCCGATTGTAGTTATATAATGTAGGTCTGGTATAGTAATCTTGACTGCTACAGCTGCTATAGGTACATAATATATCATTAATAAAAAAAATTTTAATAAATATTTTCTTAAAAATTAATTTTTTTAAATAAAATTAATAATTAAACTAAAAATGCCTTAATAACCGAAAAACTTTTATTGAATTACAAACATACATATGTATGTATTTTATTTTGTTTTAATTTTGAATATTTAAGACGACGCAGAAGGAATTATTTTTCTAATTTTTTTTTTCGTTTTTTAAAATGGAAATTTTATCAAAAAATATTTTTTGTTAATTTGGTTTCAATGCGTTTTAAATACCTAGCAAGAACATATCAATATACATATACATACATACGAATAAATAATTCAAAATCTTCTTTCCTAAATCCATCGCAAAATATATATTGTAGGTCTACATGTGTATATTTAATTTACAGGTGTTTATGTTAACTCATAACTGCCTTCCTTCAGACCAAAATTTTTTTATTTATTATAATATGTATTTAATATATTATATGTGTGTATATACAAGAAGTATAAATCTTTATATGAATTTCAAATGAAAATAATAAACGAAATATAACAAAAAAAGAAACGAATTTTTCTGTATATGAATTGTATATGAATGTATATGAATTTGTTCTTTTTTTTTTTTTTTTGTCTGGCTATTTAATACTGTTTAAAGGTCACTATAGGCCATCTAAAGGTAACATGCACATAACATATTATTTTTATGTATTGTGTAGTACTTTAAAACCGAAAAATTAATAAATTATTAGGCACATCATATATAGAGGAAATAGGTATACCGTTTTATTAAAATTAAATCTTCTAAAGCTTTAGCAGTTACATATTATAGTCTTGTTAATTTTTTAAACTTCTTTATAATTTAAGTTTAAATCAAAGTTTAAAGGGTTTAAAGGGACTGCAATAACAAGCTGAAATAAATCTACTGATTTGTTCACTGTATTTGTTCAATTTGCATGGATTAATGATTCATCATATTTAAACTTAAACTAATTAATAAAATAATTAATTGTTTGTAGTAAAGTTTTAGCTGGTGTTAGTAAGTGAACATTTTTTAAACTCAAAATCTGGGAAAAAAAATTTTCAAATTAATAAAGTTTTGACATTCAAAATCTTTAATAATAAATACATATATGTATACGCATTTTTAAAGTCAATGATTACCTTCAACGGTCGTAATCCGTGGATTTGCAATGAATTTGTCAATTGAACGATGTAGTAATGTATCGGTAAATGTAAATGGATCTGAAAAATTCTAGGTATATTTTATGGATCTGACTTTTTTATATGACGAATACCGAAAATTGAAAAAAAATTAAAACGTTTGTAGGTATTTTTTTTTTTTGTAAGTTTCAAATTGTGAAAATGGAAATTTTAAATGTAGATTTATGTAAAATTTAAATTAATAGAGAGTTACAAAAATTAAATTATATGTAAGATAATTACAAATATTATGTCATAATATAATAGGGGTCTTCACGTAAAAGTGCAAACTAGATTTGCATCGGAGGATCGGAGGATTTGAGGAAATTTTTGACAGAAATTATTGTTGTTTCATGTATAAAAAATATGCAACGGAGGATCGGTAATTTCTAGACTAAAATATTCTCTATCTTATCCCTACTGCATGATTTATTTGCTCGAAGAAATTAACTCGAGAAAATTTTTTTGAAGTTTATTATTTAATTTGACATTTTGTTTTTAAAATTTATTTGAAGTTTAAGAATTAATTTGCAGTTCGGTTTTGGAATTTATTGGGACTACATCAAATAAAAATAGCACATTCGACTAAATAATCTATTAAAATGCTTTTAAAACATTTTTTGGCATTTTTTTTTTATTTAAAAATTATTTATTTTTCCAAAATCCAAACTTATATTTTATTTGTAAACATTACAACTAGATATTTATTCAGATAGGTACCAACTAACATTTTTTAAAAATATCAATCAACATTTCTGGAAAGATAACAGTAAACATTTTTCTAAACAAATTAACATTTCTGTCATATATAAATTTTTACTTTGCAATATATATTTTGCATTGGGTCTACTATCACGTAAGTAGGATTTTTTTCCTTCGATTCACTGTTACGTGAAGACCCCCTAATTTATTTATTTTTAAAAGTAATTTTCCGGTGATAGCGCTAACGTATTGCGATCAATTTTTGTGATGAATTGCATTAAGCGAACGGATCCATAGTTCATGAATTGCGTTTTGGGTAATAGATCCATAAGTTCGTTCGCTGAACAAGCCGATTGTTCCTTTTTTTTTTTTTTTTTGTTTTGTAAAAATTTATCATATTAACATTTTGTAATTAATTGATTTTTATAATAATTACATTACAACTACATATTATATTATTAATATTGTAGATGAAATTTTTACTTTTTCGTCTAGAATCTTAAACATTAATATAAAGCAATTGTTGGTTTTAATGTTTTTAGGTAGATTTGGTATTTTGTCTAATTTTTAACTTTCACATTGTTTTAACTTAATCATTTAGTATATAAATTAGGCATTAATAAATAAAACTGTATTATAATAATAATATTTATTCTTTCATTTATAACATTTTAAAATATACTGTTATTGTTATTTTATTGAATCTTATTTCAATTATTGTCACCATAATTTATTGTGCTTAATATTTTATCTTATACCATTTTATTAAAATTGTGCAAAAACGAACATTGTTATGATACAATACATCCAAAAGTTGAAATTATTCATAATTGTAGAATTAATATGCTTAAATTATTCTAAATTATTACAATTAAATTATTTACAATTTAATTATCTAACTTAATAATTAAATTGCAAACTAAAAATTTGAATACATGTATGTACATAATCATTTTATGTACATATTATGTTACTTATAATATTATAGACTTTAAGCTTGAACAATCTACTTGACAAACACTTAAAAGATAAAATTCCACTTTAATTTTTATTAGTTATGTTTAGCAAGTGTTATATTATAATTTTTGTTGTTTTATATTTTTGATATCATTTTTATATATGTATATAATTAAATATTATATTTATATATATAATAAGGGTATATTCACTAGTTGGTGCAAAGTGGTCTTGCACAAGTGCAAAATTTTGCACCGTAGCATATTTCATTTTTTTGACAGTTAAAGTGCACAATTTGTTGTTGTTTTCATGTATAAAAAAGTGCAAAATTTTGCAAGACTATGCAAGACCTAAACCCTATTGCATATTCGTGCAAGACCATTGCAAAGTTTGTTTATATATTTTTTGTAAGATAAAAATTTAAAAAATGCCTAAAAAAAGTGGAAAAAAAATTATTTCTGACTATTTATTAAGTCAAGCATATGAAGATATACAAATATCTGAAATTTTTGGTAAGCATATTAAATTTTTATGTAAACAAAACAAGCACATCAACGTTATTTGACAGTTCAATAAAAATTCATGCTAGGGTTGTTCACGAGTTGGTGCAAATATGTGCTACGGTGGAAAAAAAATTTGCACTTTTGCATCAACTCGCGAATACCCTTAATATGTATATATTAAAACTAATTCAAATGAAATTTATTAAATGAAGTGCATATCATTTCATACTCTCAGTAGCATTTATCCATTAAAAGGGTTAGCTACTACACATCACATGCAGACTTAACTTTTCTTTGAAATTTCGTAACGATTTAAGTTAAATATGAATTTGAACTATGAATATCAGATGGCAACATTTATTTATTTCAAACAAATAACGGATCCTTCAAAAACAAAAAATTAAGTTTAAAAAGTATTATAGGTAGGTTTCATTGAACGATTTCGTTTACAATTAGTTAAATATTGAAGTTTATAATATTAAATATTGAAAAAAACCGGTAAAGTCCATTATATCACTGTCAACAAAAAAAAGGGCCATGTATTGAAAATCGAAAATTTGAAAATTAAAAAAAAGGTAAAATAAAACAAAAAATTAAAAACAAAAGAACACCAAACAGACAAGGAAGAGAAAAGGAATCATTTAACAAAAAAAAATTAAAGATTAGACCATTTTTACGGAACTTATTCGATGACAGTGATAAAGTGGACTCTGCCCAAAAAAACACTAATAACACTTCATAAGACTTTGCAAGTGTCATTTTAATCCTACTTCATATTTACAAGTACGATTAAAAAAGTAAACTGCGTTAACTAAGTTCTGCATTTTGAAACACTATTTGCGAAGTCACTAAAGTTTATTAACGCACACATGTAATTATAATTACTTTGTCACCGGTCTGAACGTATCATTCGTTAAATACAGTGTGTTACTCTCCAACTAAATTAAATGTGAAAACTATATCAAAATATTGTATTGTATTATTATTGCCTTATTAAAATTTAAAAATAGTTCCTACTCAAAAAAAAAATAATATTCGTTTACAAAAAAAAAGAAAATTATCATATATATATATATATATATATATATACGTATATATTAGTCGTCACACCAAAAACACAAAATATTAATTTTTCAATAAATAGGTTTATTGCTGTATGTCATGTAAAATTAAAACAATTCGGTGTTTGAATTTTTTATACTATTTATACAATTATTCTTTTTTTTTTTATTATTTTATATTTTTAATATAAATAAATAATTGAATAGAGGGATCACGACATAAATTACATTTAAATCGCCTTGGCTGCCTTGTACATTCAACGTGGTCTCACACAAAACTGGTCTTTTGTAGCTGCGTGAAAATGTAGTCTCACACCGTGCCATTTTAATTTATGCCGCGTTGTGACATATTGGTATCATAGATCTTCACAAAAATATACAAAATAAAAATAAACGGCCTGAGAAAACTATTTGCATATTTCGCCTGTGAATTTTTGATTCCAATGTGTCACCACAAGGCACGAAAATTTTGGAAAAATTTTTATTATTTAAAGCTAAATTAAAAAAAATACAAAAAAATATCGGCCGTGAGGCCCGTTTTTTTACGATCCATTTTGGCAGTCAACGTGTTAACTTATTATTTTATGTACATTAAATCTAGTAATTTGTATAATATCAATTTTTTAAACTCAATTTTATTCTTAAAAATCCTTATTAAAAATATATGGTTACTTTTAAATGTAAAATACAAACTAATGAAATTAGAATAAAATTTAAGTTATACATTATCTTATCAACGAAAGCATGTACAAATATATAAAAAATTTCGTATTTTAACTTTAATTTTTTTTTAATAGAATTTAACTAAAATTTTAATTGCCAAAAAAACTTTTGCATTATTTCAAATGTCAAATAAAATTAAAAAAATTAAAAAATATTTCATATTTTTTATTCAACTGCTCTAACTAATAAAAATATAAATCAACGCCGTATTATTGTATAAAAGTTTTCTTAGTAAGTTTATCATTATGACCTAGTAATTTTAAGATTAAATTTTAAATAATCAAAAAACAAAGAATTTACTTTTTACTTATACCTACAGCTGTTATATTTTTATTCCTTTTTCGATACCCATCTATTTACTCCAAAATTTAATTTCAATTGAAAACAGAAATTAACTGTGGTTCCGATTATCTCTTACCTCTAATATTCTCAATGTTTTGATTTCCGATAACTTTCTTGAGGGGTCCTCATTTCAAAGAATTCAATTCTAATGAGTATTAAAACTCTTGACAGCATAGAATCAAGGTGATCTTTTTTTTCTTTTCAGCACACGAGTATAATAACAATATAAACCTGTTTAGAGACAGGGTTTTCAAGAAAACACATTAAATTTTTTGATGGTTTTCAATTAAAAAACAAAATAGCCAAACAACGGTACATGTTTTTTTAGCAAAAAAAAAACCTTAATTCTTTTTCTATTTTCAACTTCTAAAGGCATTAATGATAAATCTTTTTAAAATACTATATAAAAAAACGCTAATTTATTTTTCACCAAAAAATATTAAATACATATTTTATGAAAGTATCTTAATATGCTCATAATACCACAATTCAATAGCTTATGTAATTGATAAATTTTTGTTCCAAAATAATAATTCAATTTAATTGAAGTTTTCACGTTTCAATTCTGATGAGAATATTCACGGCCAATTCAGAAAATTTTAGAAAAATTATTATAAACTTTGCATATAGTCACATTAGCAAATTTTCCATATAATAACCAAATTATTAAAGGTCAAACAAAGACCATTCAATTGCCGGTTAATACTTTAACTAAAATAAAATCTAAAACTAGCGTATGTATTACAAAAAGAATAAAAATAAAATAATTGAAAAGCTTTAAAAAATCATTTGTTATTAATTACAAAAAATATCTAAAAATAGTTCCGAAAAATATTTTAAATTTTCAGTTAATGACCTGCCTTCTATTTTTTATTTTTTTTTGTTTAGTTCTAATATTATAGACTGTTATAGTGTATAATCAATAATCTTTGAATTTGTTGCGTCTTTATTCTTAAATTATTATACATACTATTTCTTATATACATACTAGGATTCCTGTAGCTGGTGTATAAGTGTATATTTTATCGTGACATCTATCAATTACAAAAAATTTTTTTGGGATAAAAATAATTTCTTGATTCCAAAAAAAAAACAAAAAAATCATGATTCTATATGTATGTTCTATATATAGAAAACCGTATCCAAATATTTACTTGTATTCAAAACTTAGCGGATTGTCATAATACGTAGTGTGTGGCTGAAAACTACTAAATTATAATTATAGCTTATGGTATATATAAAGTAAATATATAAAGTAAACAATGACAATATAATATTATAGTGAAGAGGCTGATTAATAGACAAAACAAAATTAAACACAACAAGAGCCAAAATATAGTATGTATGTATGTACAAATCAATTTTTTTTTTCTTGCCACTCCTATGACGAGTATTGGGCATCCAATAAGTCATTTATTATTCATATTTGACTAAGCTTCAGTTTCGTGAATCATTAATTTCACTAAGCCGTTGATTACTCGGCTGTAGCTATTGTACAATAAATACTAAGACTTTTTCTTTTTATTTCTACGTCACCATAATTCCTATCTTATTAATTCCTTAATAAGATAATAGATTTATACAAGGAATTATAGTTTATTATTTTATAGCTATTACAATATGATATTAATTATAATTTATAGGATATATATACTTATTTTTAATTTAATTATATTCTACTAAATATTATATATTATATCTATATTATTTTTTTATATATAGTTTTATAAAATACTATATGACCCAACCGGGGTTTAAACCCGAGATCTTTCGTATCAAAGGACGGTGTCTTAACCACTACAACATTGGCTGGATTCTACAAATCTATAGTATATACATATACAGGGCGACCACATATGAGAGCAAATATTTGAGGAGGTAATTCCAGAGACTAAAACTAGAAAAAAAATTGTCTTGGGTGGAGTGGGTCTATTATTCGTCCTTTTCGAAATATAGGGATTTTTTTATGTTTTTTTGTTTTGCATTATTATTTGCCGAATAGCTCTTCATACACCACAGAACTTACTTAGTCTTGTTTGAAAGCTTATTATTCAAGTTTTCATCTGCTGAAGAATTTATTGTCTTGGGGTACTAAATACTAAATAAATTTTTAAAAATAAGTACTAATATTTACGCAAACAAATTTTTTGATGGAGAAAAGCATTTTGACTTTGCAAAAAAAAAACCATTTGACAGTTACTTAAGACAAAATTATGGTAGCTTATGAAGGATTTCAAATTTTATATAATAACGATACCTTAATACGGAATTTTTGAAAGAACTCTAATTTTTGAAGAACTCATTACTTTTAAAAATAATTATGTAAAAAAATATAAAAATTTTATACGTGCTCTAATTAAAACAAAAATTACCCCAAGACAATAAACCCATAAGTTAGGTTCTAAGTTAGTTTCTGTTAGGTTCTGTAAAGCATATGGGTCAAGTGATATTCGGCAATTACAATATTCGGACAGTCTCAATATCTCGAAAATGACTAATATTATAAACCCCTGCCCTTCTCATACAATTTTTTTCTAATTTTAGTTTCAAGAATCAACTCATCAAATATTTTCACTTTTATGTGGAACACTCTGTATAAAAAAATGTATGTATACAAAAACATGATTCAATATTTTTCTTGAAATTTAAAGCATTCTTTTTACAAAACTTTTATTTTTATTTTTATTTTCGTTGTTTACATTTTATCATACATTAAAAAAATCAATTAAATAAAAATAACTTTAGTTACAAAAAAAAAAGTTAATAAAAAAAAAAAATTTAAATTAATTTATAAATAAAAATTACGATAATACAAATTAAAAAAAAATAAAACAAAAACAATAATTAAAAAAATTTTTTATTATATAATAATTAACTTGGAAAATATTTAATTTTATAAATCTTGTAAAAAAAATTTTATCGATATTTATGATGATGATGATGACGATGATGTTGTATTTAAATTTTTATAATTAAAACTATCATATTGTATTTGAATTAAATTTTCTATTGTTAAACCATGTGCTGTTTTTAAAATCATATTTTGATTATAATATGTTTTATTTAATTTTGTAAAATAATCAATTAATAATTTATCACTTTTAATAATAGCAACACCATAAGCTGGTATAATTGATGATAAATTAAAATCATCATATGTACGATAATATAATAATAATTTTATTATATCTAAATTTCCAGAATATGTTGCTAATGTTAATGAATTTTGTCCAAAATAATTCACAGCATATATATTTGCTTTATATTTTAATAATAATTGAACAATTGAATAACATCCTAAATAACATGCTTTCAATAATGGTGTATTACCATATTCATCATTAATTTCTATAATTTTGAATCGATTTTTTTGTTGCTTTAAAAGATTTTTTAAATTTTTTAAATCATATTTTTCAATTAATTTTAGTATATGCATATTTTAAATAATCAGTTCTTTTCTTGTTTAATATCTTTTTAATTTTGTTTTTTTTTTTTTTTTTTAAAAGTAATTGAATAAAAGGAATGGAAATAATTTTTTATTAGAAGTTTTTAATATAACTGATTCGAAATTATTTAAATGTACTCACACAACCATCACAGACTCACTACTTCAAGTACTGTTAAATATGAAAAAAAAACAAGGTAGAATGTAAACCAGCGGTTTTTAAAAGCGAACATTTCCAAAACATAATATAAACTGTTTAGAATTGTGACTTGCACAAAAATTTGAAAATTTCATGTAATAAGAAAAAACTTGGAAATAGGACTTTTCTGGAATTTTGAGGGGCTGTAAGTCCGGAACCCTATATAACTAAGAAAAACCGTTAATACACGTAAAAATATATTATTGAGCCTTTAATTTTCATGTCTTGCCGAAGAAAAATTTTTACAGGTGCTTAAGTTACAGGTGTTTAAAAATAGCAAATTTTCAATTTTTGAGCCCTAATAGCTCATAAACAGGGGGTGGTCCAAAAAAATTTTCTGAGCAAACTTACACTAATCCTAAAAGTTCTTTCTTGCCCCAAAATTTCAATATCTAAAAGCGTGCCGGAGTTATGAAAGTAGAAAAATCATGCAAAATTTGGTTTTCACATAACGGTAAATTTAGATAAATTTTAAAAAATTGTATAATTTTGCTATTAATTTAAAAAGTTTAAAAAATACCTGTAGAATGGCGTATTCAGATTAAAAAAATCTTAAGCAGAACATAAGATATATGCATTTAAAAATAGGGCTTTTTCAAAGTTTGAGGGGCTGTAGCTCCGTAATGGATGGGGCTACATGAAAAAGTTGTTCCACAAAATTATTTTTTTTATGAGACCTACCCATGGTTAAAATTTTTTTTCTCTATCTTTAACGGTGTAGAAGTTTTGTAAACAGACGGACGGAGGGACGGACAGAGTGAAACTAATAAGCATATTTTTTCAAAAATTTTTTTTGGAAATGTCCTAAAAAAAACAATACGAAATTCCAGTGTTTCACTTACTGTTAAAACTTATAATGATGATCAACTACACAATAAAAATGTGTAGCAAAATTAACAAAAAAAAAATCATACCTAAAATTTTTAATTTTTTAGAAAATTAAACTTTACCCAACAAGGATTTTATATTATTTCAACATATAAACATATAGTGAATATGTTTTCATTTTGTATATATGTAATATTAAATATAATATAAGTTTAAAAAACATAATAAATATTGTAAATACATCATTGATTGCATTAAAATTTTCAATAATTAAATTAATGTGGGTACCAAATATTTAAGAATTCTTTAATTTATTTACATTGGTTACATAATTTTATTTACATTTACATAATATATACACATTTTTATATAAAAAAAATATATTTTGTTGAAATTGTAGAAAATAAAAACTTGAGAAATCATTGACGTGTTGAGGATCAAAATAAATAATTTAGTGTACATAGTTTATTTTACTATATTTTTTACATAACCAAACCATATAGCATTAAACGCCTTTTTATACCCGTACGATAGGATCGGGTATAATAAAATTACTCCTCCGTTTCTAACACCTCGAAATAAGCGAGCTAGATTTACCTTCAAAGGTATGGATCGGATCAGAAAAAAATTCTAAGACTTTTGAGCCATGTCCGTCCGTCCGTCAGCACGCTAACTCAAAAACTAAGAAAGCTAGAAATTTACACAAAATATTCTTGGAGTAATTTGTAGGTTCCCTATTTTTTTTGGTTGAGTTTGGACCAAAACTTAGGGTAGCTCTCGAACATCTAACTTTTAGATCCCGACATTTTTTTTGAAATAGAGCTATGAAATTTTAACTGCTGATAGATCTCACAAAAATATTAATTTTATTTTTTATAACTTTTTTTTGTAGCCCCACCCGTTACGGAGCTACAGCTTCCCAAAGGTTCAAAAAAGCTCTATATTTAAATTGTTATAGCACAAGTTGTATAAGGTTTGAAAACGCCAAACGATTACTACTTTCATTAGCTTTAAAAGTATATATATAATAAATATATATTTGTGGCATACGGTGTCTTAATTTACCGTTATGCGAAACTCAAATTTTGCAAAATCCTTTAACCCTTCTATCTTCTAAACGGTTAAAGTTGGAAACTTGAAATTTTGACAGAAGTTAGATCTTTGAAAATAATTCTTTTTGTATCACTCCCCGTTTAGGAGCTGTAAGGGGTCAAAAACTGAAAATTTCCTATTTTTAAACACCTGTAACTTGAACACCTGTTAAAATTTTTTTGAAGTAATACACAAAAATTAAAGTTTCAACATTATACTCTTATTTCTGTTAACAACTTTTTTTTAATAATATAGGGTTACTTTATAATTGACGAAAGTGTTACTTGATTTTTTCAAATTTTCTAACAAATTTCTTTAACGAATCTTTTCCATTTTGTTTTACTCGATAATTTGAAATTGTTGAGGATATAATGCGTAGTACAAAAAAATGTAAATAAATAAACAACATAACGGTTGCTTGAAGAATTTTTATTTATATGATATTAATATATATACATACTTATATAATATCATGTTTATTTACATATCGTATATGTCACTAGTGAATGAATGATAAGAGTATAGATGTATATTATATAGCGCCGTATTTACATACATATATATATTTTATTGTACTTATAAGAAATTATTCTGTCAATGGAATATTTAAATATAATATAATATAATATTTAAAATTATATTTACTATTTTGTACTAAGTAAATTTAATATACATTTACCGCTTATTATTAAATGGTACTATAGAATATTTGAAAAAGTTTTGAATTGATAATCGTTATGTGGAAGGTTAAAATCTGCTTTTAAAGAATGTATAAACATATAGTTTGAATATATGTACAACCCATAATTCTAGAAATTATAAAATTCACCCAAATTATTTTAAAATACTAAAATATTAAAAAAATAATATTGTAAGCAAAGTGACAGGCTGTGAACATACTAACGGTTCGTACGGGTATCTAAGAGTTGACAAAGGCAACTGTATTCTTCCTCGTTTTTTCATTAAATTATCATAAATCTCAAGTCAGACTAAATGTTTAAAAAAAAGAAACTATTAATACACGTAAATAGCTATATTCGGACTTCAAACCGAGAGTTGAGATTTATCAGAGCTGTCTGATTTGTCTTTTCAATCAAACACTACCAATATTATTTTTGTTTTTTTTTTAATATTAGTTATTACATTTTAAAAAATATTGATTAAACGCCATGGGGCATAATATAATGATTATACAACTTTAAATATATTATGTATAAGCAAGAAAAATCAAAATATAGTTATTTTTTCTTTTTTTTATTATTTTATTAGTTATAAAGTTAAAACTTATTATAAGTACATAATATCTAGATTCTAGTATTTATATATTTTTTCAACTTTACTTCATAAAAGTGACAGTTAATTCAGTTTTAGCATATTTTTCAAAAAAATATTTGAAAAATAGTTTCAGCATGTCCACTCCGTCCGTCTGTTTGCAATATTTCAACACCGTTATAGATAAACCAATTAAATTTTATCTATGGGTAGATCTCATAAAAAAAATAATGTTGTAAAACAACCATAAACGTTTTATCCCTTAACGTTTTAAAAAACGTTTTTATCTCTCAGCTCTTTTTCAAATTTGACTATGTCACATTCTTCTTAACATTTCTACAATCTAAAAACGGCAATTGACAGTGTCTAAACGGCATCAAATGTCTTTAACCGCAATAAGAAAATTTAAAACACTTGCCATGTAAACTAATTAGGTTCGTTAAAGTTATAGCAATTCGTAAATTGCATTAGTAATTTGTTTTGTTTTAATAATTCGTAAATTGTAAAAGAATTAAAAATTGTTGTCGCTTTCGATGGAACGGAAAAATAATAGAATATATTTCAGTGATCAGTAAAATTTTAAAATAAAATTTCTTTTTTCTTTCTTAAAGTAAAACGAGGAAAAGTGGTGAATAGACTGTGTCAACTCTGGGATACCCATACATGAACATAATATATTCTGTTTCCATAAAATTAAATCATCTTTTAGAAAATTTAAGATATCTTGCTTAATTATGAATCGAGATATACTATGTGAATTTTGGAGTTATATCAAAGTTACTCGAATCCGTTGCCCCGAAGCAACAATCAAATATCACAGTAGTTATTGCCATAAAACTAGATCATCTTTTACGAAATTTTAAATGTCTAGCTTAATTTAATATGATAGGAGAGTTCACTGAACTAAAACACGACTTGATTATCTTTTCACAAAATCTTAGATACCTAGTTTTAAAAGACACTGAGTTATTTTCATATAAATAAATAATTAGTCTTTTAGGCAGCTACTCAAACGCGCCGGTCGAACTTGTTAAATTTAAATAAGAAACCTAACAATTAAAAAAAAAGTAAAATTGTACAAAAGTGAAATTGTAAAAAGTTTAGAATATTAGTTTCTTTATTATTTGAGTTATCGTGCGGACGAACCGCCGGACATACAGGACTAAATCGACTCAGAATTCGATGTTAAACAAGAATATATGTATAACTTTTCTATAACTATCTATGTTTCGTTTAATATAACGCAAACGTAATGGCAAATTTATTATACCCTGAGAACTACATTCGTACGAGTATCGATAATTTATTATTAAATTTATTCGTTAGAACATTTTCAATCATTTAATCTATTTTTATACTAACAAATTTTTGTTTACTTTGTCGTAAAAATAAAAACAAGAAATCTGCGTATTGAATTTATGAATTATTATATCATTTTTATAATTTCAGCCTTAATAAACTTTTTTTTCATAAATTAAATTAGAACGTTTTTATATACATTATTTCAATCTGTGTCGGTTAATAAAATCTAATTTTAAAATTTCAATATAATTCGATCAAGTACAAGTATAAAGACAAAAAAAAAACAGATTACATAAGATAAATTCAAAAAAAAAAAAATATGTAAATAAATATTTGTTTATTTATTCAATTTAATTGTTATTCTAACATCAATATACCTATATACATATGTTTTTCTTTTTTTTTTTCTCCTTGCCACTCCTCGAAGGAGCATTTGTGGATGCTCTACAAAGTCATTTATTATTCATATGTGACTAAGCTTCAGTTTCGTGAAACATTAATTTCACTAAGCTGTTGATTACTCGACTGTAGCTATTGTACAAGACTATAGTATTGAGTATAAACTATAGAGATATTTCTTTTATTTCTACGCCATCTATTATCTTATGCAAGCATTATGGTTTATTATTATTTCATTATATAGCTATTACAATATGATATTAATTATAATTTATAAGAAATATGTGTACAATTTTTAATTTAATTATATTCTATATATTTATATTATTAATCTATATGACACAGCCGGGATTTGAACCCGAGACTTTTTGTATGAAAGGCCGGTGTCTTAACTACACCATTGATTGGATATTTACATATTATGTAATGTGTGTGTATTGGTGGCATAAGCATAAAAAACAAATACAATAATCAAAATTTAAAATATTACTTGAGATTTTTCAAAAATGTGATGTGATTAACACATAAAATAAATTATATAATTATAGCAAATAATTAATAAATATTAGTAGAATTTATGTAGTTTTTATAAAATTATAATATATATATTTTTTAAATATTATCATATACGTATGTATGTAGGATAATTCAATATTATTAAACCATTGATTTCTAAAACGATAAGTAGAGATTTTTATAAAAAAAATTTTAAGTTTTCAAATATTCATAAAGATAAACTTGTTTTAATTAGAATTAGGTACGTAACTTTCACATTTTTTATAACTCATATATTTCTTTAATATCTTCAATAAATTATATTGAATTAGTTACTATCAAAGATAATATTTTTTATAATTCACAATTTTATTATTAAGTACTAAGTAAGTAGGTACCGATTTATCTAATTTAAAAAAAAAAATAATTTTAAAATTTAATCATATTGTAAACGACAATATAAAATTTTTAAAAAGCTAAGCCATGTCTATCTATCTATGTAGTTTAAAAAAAAAAACCCTCTTATCAAATTATAATATTATTTATGTAATATGTAGAATGTATATACATATATTATATCAATGTTAATATAGTCAATAAAGACAAAAAAGATTTAGTAGAAACAAGCTTGGTATGTATGTACATACTATTCAATATGAATATTTAGTAGAACATTTTATGTTCAATCTTTATTATACAGCCTTTTTATGTACAATCTACATTATACAGAAACATATTTTTCAAATTTGTTCTTAAAAACGTCTTTACTCTCGAGTAATTGTTAAATATTCAGAATTTGTTTTTTTTTTTTTTGTATTTATTATCAATTATGAGATAACAATATTATAAATCCAACTATGAATATAAATTTATAACATTGCAAATACTACACAACAATAATTTGATAAGAACATTTTAAACCGCGCATATGTATGTACATAATAAGAAAAATATTTTATAAGAGATCTAGGGCCATCAAAAATACTTTTTAAGAGCTAAATATGACAAATCAAGGTATATATAAAACCACAGTCAACTGTGTTAAATTATGCATAAAAATTTTGTTTTTTTTTTAATTTTAATAAATCTATGAATTTGAGTACATTTTACAATTATACCGGCAACTTATATCTTCCATTAAGTTTACATATAGGTACATACCTATAATCTAACCTAGTTAACCTACTAAATTTAAACTTTTAAAGATAACCAGTGAGTTTTATTTTTGTTGTGAAAACTATATTTTCTAAAGTAAAATTTTAGAAATTGAATTGATACATTTTGTTAAATATAATACACATATGTATGTACTGTTGTGTGTATAATACATATTATTATGTACTATTATTTATTATGAATATGTTGATATTCCCAGATTCCCTGTTTTAAAATATTTTGTTTTAAATTTTTATTTTTTTTTTTTTCTTATAAAGCGTCTTGTATTATGTCAAAAAAATTACCCATTATCTATTATATTTTATTGAATTTTTTTTTTTTGGCACAGATTTGCCTTTACTTTAACAAATTTTCAATAAACTAGAAAAAAAAGTATTTTTATAAATTTAGAAACCATGTGCTCTGTTTTCTTTTTTTTTAAATAAATTTAATTAAAAATATTCACATATATTATAAAAAAAATAATTAAAAATATTTTTATTTATTATGTTGTAATAAATTAAGCATTTCATTTCCTTTCAATTATTTATATTTATAATCACAATTCATTCAAAACAATCATAATCAAAATTCAAGTTAAATTTGTAAGCACGTAAGTAACATACTTGAATTTATATCAAAAAAAAAAAAAAAACACTTCAAATACTTACCAAATAAATAACAAAAATTTTTACAATATATTTGATTTAAAATAAAATTATTTAAAAATTTTTCTAAGGTTTTAAAAAATTAATAAAAAAAAAATTAAATATACTTCTTTTTACATAAAAATTATGATAGTGATATAGGATTGATTTGGTTTAATACAGAGAATAAAAATAATCGGTGTGTATGTCTATTAATTATATTGTTACCAGAGAGTAGAGACACAAAACAAACAGAACACAAAAAAAGCGGTAAACTAACTGAATTAAATTAGATTCTAAAATTCTGTCATTACTTATGCATCTTTTATAATAAAATAAATATAACTATTAAAATTAATATATTTTTTAATAGTTATATTTATCATATAAACGGAATGTAAAATTCATTAATATTATCATTTAATAAAAAATTATTATTATTTAATATTAAAACATTTAATAGAAAATGATATTATATTTGTTTTCAAATGTACATCTATTATTCTATTCAATTATATTAACATATGTATATAAATAAACAAAACAAAATCGGCAAAATATTTTTTTGATCGTAAATAATTCATAAGAATGGTAACAATATTTAGGTTTGACACAGTAATCCTGCGATAAAAATCATAAAATGTATTTTGACGTTTCAGAAATCGTAATTTTAATTTAATGACGTCATGGCAGGGCTGCAAATCCATTGACTATTTTGGCAAGCCGTCTGGTGGCAGTAAGTCAAAACGAGTAATTGTTATAAGATTTTTGTTTTTTAAAATTTTTTTTGGTAAATGGTAGTGAAGCAAAGCAACACCTCAATTTATGTTTTGTGTTAAAGCTGGTTATGCAAACTCACCTGCTAGAAAAAAAAATGTTGTATGGAATTACTGTAAAAATTTTTCTCGTATTTGTTAAATCTAAAAATTTTTCCAGCAAATAGTACGCATCTCGGGCCGAATTCCGGTCTCTAGGTATTTAGGTCTGTCTGCGTAATTTCCTGACTAATTTTCTCCGACTATTTTTTTTTTTTGGGAGAAAAGAGTAAAATTTCACGTTTTTCTCGTTTTATTGTCATTTGTAAGAATTGTAAGGAAAAGTACGCAGACACAAAACTGACTAAAAATGTTTTAGTTGACACTTCACACTTTAATGGATATGCTTGATAGTGATTCAGAAAAAGAAGAGTCAGAAAGTAGTAGTAGCGAGACCGTAATAAGTTAAACATTAAATAATAAAAGTGCGTTTCATTTCTAACATCTAAAGTGCGTTTCGTTTCTTACTCGTTTCAAAATGATAAGGATTAATAAATAATAAATGTCAAATATTTTTCTTGAAACTGTCAAATTTTTGCTGGAGTAAAATATTACTTCGTTTAATTTTTTTTTCTAGCAGGTGAGTACTAGTTGGTACTAGTTGCATACCAAGCTTAAATAAAAATAATATATATTGAAATGATAAAAAATATAATACTCATATTTGTAGTATTCCAATTTGCATAACTCGGCAGCCACACTAGACAGTATTACTATCTTGCGAGTGTGTAATACGAAATGTCAAATTACTGTCTGTGTGACGTATTTGGCATTTTTACTATCAAGACATTTCATTTATTATCAAAATTTTTTAAGTTTATTTTATATTTTATCAAAATTTTTCAAGTTTATTTCGTATTTTATCAAAATGTTTCAAGTTTATTTTATATTTTTTCAAAATATTTCATGTTTAATTTGTCTATTTTACAAACAAAATATCAAATTAAAAATAAAAAACCGCAAAAAATTTATTTGACATGAATGTTGTTTTCCATTTGTCGCCATTTTTAATTGTTCGAAGTGTCAAATTACTATCTCAATTACTAGCTAGAAAAATGTTAAGACAGTGGAGAAGATAGTTGAAAAAATGTAATAGTATTGTCAAAAATGTTGATGTATTTGTGCACTATCTTGCTAATACTGTCCCGTGTGACCTGGCTTTAGGTAAACTCTATAGAAGCGCAAATATTTCAGTGCATTAAGCGGTGCAAGGTCAAAAGTTCCACAGTCAAAAACTCCCAAGACCACCTCTATGAGACAAAAATCCCATGAGACTTTTGACATACCACTATAAGACAAAAGTTCCAAAATAAAAAGGTCAAAGTTCCCATGGAACTTCTGGCTTATTTATTTGAGTTAGAAGTTCAAATAGTAATCACCCATATTCTTGAAGATTTATCATACGAAGAGTATCACTGACGCGAGATTTGTTATTCTGCAAGATTCTAAGTGATGTTTTCAATTTGACGCGATATTAAATGTCAAAAGTATTGTGTGTGGTGTTTCTGGAAGCGATAGCCATTTTCTATCACGGCAAAATTCTTGTACCATAAATATCACTTTTAAGTAATTCTTAGGAATTAAGTATTTTTTTTTTAGTTTTTAGTTAAGTTTAAGTTTAAATAAAAATATAAAAATGGAAAGAGTGGAAAGGAAGTATGTATAATTAAAAATAAATTAGTATTTTAGTGAATGTTGTTTTTGTTTAGTATATTTTACAAATTAAAAAATGTTTTTTTTTGTTTTATATATTGACCTAGCATCGGAGTACATACATACATAGTTATAAGTTGCAGGAAGCCCCGTATCTTGCGAACTAGAAGTCGGATCGACATGATTTAAAAAAGGTACTTCCTGATTTTGCTGTAGAATTAAAATATAGAAAAAAAAAATAAAACGATTCGACTAAAACACGCACAAAAAAATAGCTTCCAAAAACTAGGGTGCCACTTTTTGGTACTGTTCTCATTTTTAATTTTTATTTTTAATTTCTATTACACAATTGGAGACTAGGTTTTTTTAATCACTTCGGTCCGACTTCTGGTTCGCAAGATACGACGACTTCTTGCAACTTATGAATATGTATTTTCATTTACTATTTAAAAATCTAACCTCTTTTTTAAATAATTTTAGCTGAACGTTTAAATATGGCAAAATTTTGATTTGACAGTAAATTACTACCAACATAACAAAAATTTTCATCATGAGTCTTCGAAAATTACAAATTTATATAGACGTGATGTGATACATATTTTCATCGCGTAAGTGATAAGTCTTCAAGAATATGGGTGATATTCTGCAGCCAGTTCTTTTCCTATTTTACCATATTTTTGTTTCACACCAGTGCAACTTAAAATTTAAATATTTGGATTCCTATATAAAGAAAAGAAATTTTTTTTTTGTATTAATTCTTTATTTCAATTCTTATAAAGTATAAACTTAATGCTAACAATTAAATTAATTTAAAAAACAAAGATGGGATTTACTGATAGTTTTACATAATTAGTAATTTACCTTAGTATATAATATAAACAGGCAGAAATATGTTTACATTTTTCGCCTGCTCCAGCTTTACATTAACATTCACATTTCCTAGTTCCAAAAACTTTAATTTTACTTCATGAGGGTGTACTTTTATTGAAGAATTTCGAATGACAAGTCAAATTATAAAATTTCGATTAGGCACAAAACCTAAACTTACTACCCATCCTGCACTTAATATTTTTTTCCCGTATTAAGAAGTCATCAAAATGCCAATAAAATAATTTGCAATCTGATATATTCAAAAAAATTTAATCGTTTGCCATTTTGAATATTTATCATCACATCTGGAAAATATAAACACATACTTATTATATAAGCAATTTTTTAAAACTTGTGTCAATAATTTTTTTATATTTTATTGAGAATATTTTATATATGTATTTATTTTGGTTAATATAAATATTTACATGTTTGTTTATTAATCAAGGAAGAGTTTCAATCAGTTTCAATTAGAATGTCGAATCGAATAGACAATCTATATTTTTTTTATAACAATTTGTCGTTGCAGTTTTCCGCCTGTAGTTGTCACTATTTTGACATTTTAATGAGTCACCCAAATATGTTGTGGTTGGAACACAATAAGCGTAGTCATAAGTATAATGTTCTAAAATGACAAAATCATATATCTACCAAATTTTTTCAAACACAATAAAAAATTTTTTGTATCAGACATTTTCTTAAACCAATCATTAGTTATATTGTTCATTAGTGAACTATCTATCACAATAACTGAAAAAGTCATTGGTTGGCCATAATTTACAAGGGTTACGTCAGTAAATCATATTAGATTAGATGTTAGAAAAACTTAATACTTATTTAGTTATTACCACTGTTAGTAACTACTTATTAATGTTAGCTAAGTAATGTTATTAATAGTACCTAATAAAAAATAAAAGAAATTAGATTTTTTTCCTTTTAAAAAAAAAATATATATAACATTGCAATGTTATGTAATTTGAATGTAAATTGAATTGTAATGAGAGATTAATGCTAACATGCAAATTAAATTGCAATGAGAGATTAATCATGCAGACTGCAAGAATTGCACCATAAACCAAATTTATTGAGATCAGATACAATCACGAGTGGCAGTTATAGTATTGCAGATTTTGGTATCATCAGCAAAACTAAAAAAAACGTGAGTGTGATAAACATAGGGGACTGTCATAGGTCGACACTACGAAAAATAAATGGCTATGTGATACTCCTGAATTTGCAGCATAAGGTGCAGAAATCAGAAAAGGTGCAGAAAGAAAGAGGTGGTTTTACATTTTCTATATTTGTTACATCCATCCCTTTACAAAGAACCCATAATAAATTTTAAACATTGTTCCACTATATTACTATTTATTAATAATCACTTCTATATCTCTATTTCTTATTTTTTATATTATTTATACAAATTTATTTATTTTTTAGATATTTTATATTATTTATATTATTAAGACACAATTATTTATTTATTTATTGTTTTTATTACAGACATTTCTGACTAACTACTTTACTTTTTATTTTATTTTGATTTCTATAAAAAAAAATATAAAAGTCAAAAATATAAACGCGAAAGTTTCTTTATGAAAGAAAAAAAGAGAAACTAAATAATGTAAAAACAGCTGTTACTCAAAAAAAGGATGAAATTTTTTTGTTATGTTGCTGCTTATCTGGTTAATATTATATCTATGATATATACTAACAAGTAACAAGAACAATAAAAAAAAAATTTTGCGGAACGTACAACGGAAAAATGTTTTAATATTTCGAATTTTGATTTTGCTAAATTTTGTTTTTTCTATATTTTAACTGATCTTCAATTGTTTTTTGAATATTTTAAATTAAATTGAAATTTAGTTTTAAAATTTTCCAAAAAAACCAGCCGTTATCTTATTTTTGACACTTTAATTTGTATAAAATGTGTATGCAAATTTTTTTCTTAGTTTAGTATGGTTCTCCATGGAACGGCTGCATTTATTGTACATACTTTCATACAATTTTATAATGATTTTATATATTTCAATTTTAACTTTACTTTGACAGCTGGGCGCTGGCTGCGTACTGCGTAGTGTAGTGCATATAGAAGACGAGCCACGAGAGTACGAACGAAAGCGTTCATTATTTTATTTGATGTAGATAAAACATGATCTTCCGACTTCCGATTTTCTTTTTTTTTTTTTTCAAATTATTTAGTTCAAAACCTTTTTTTCGTTTTGTATAAATGTTGTATTTTCTTTTATGTTTCGATTTTCTTAAAAAGTAGGTATGCATTACCTGGTATTATATAAATCGGGGACATGATTTTAGATCTAGCTTTTATTAACTGACAAATCCAGTAACGAATAATTATTATGGTACATACTTGCTCCTTATCTAATCAAATCTGAATTTAACGAATATGATTATAGGGTGAATTTTAGAAGAAAATTATATGCATTTGTTTTATTTTTAAAAACAATTTATTAATTATGTAAAATATGTTTAACACAATCTTTGGTTAAATAATTATTTGTATGTCTATACATATATGTAATTTGTCATGTTCAAAATAAAAAATTATACAAATCCGATTAGATAAATTTTTTATAAACTTAAAACTATAATACAAAAAATATAACAAATAATTCGAGTTTAAATTGGCTTTCTTAAAAAAGATATAATTGTAGATAATATCAGTTTTTGATAAAAAAAAAAAAAAACAAAATGCAAGTTAAACAATTTCTTGTATACTCTTAATTAAAATTTTTCTAACGCAGACTTTTAATATTTAAAAAATTTCACAAAAAAAAAAATGATGATATTTTATTGGAAATAGATTTTTAGACATTTTATATATGCAATATTTAAATTTAAATGTGTTATATGTACATACATATTTGCAAAAAAGTTTGTTAATAAATAAATTTCTTATACATATAACACACTTGCATAATAATTAATAAAAATTGAATAATGGCAATTCATATATTTTTTTTTCACATAAAATACGACGAGTATTCATGAGGCATGACTCCACGTCGTGGATAAAATGTATGATTTGGACCATAATCCAATAAATTTGTAAGATTACTAGTATAAATATCGGCAAATCGAAACAAACGTCGGGAGAAGTATGATGGATTATGATACGTTCTAAATACACTTCCGAATTGTTCATTAAATACATTTTTATTTAATACTCTAAAAATACAAAATTTTTTATTGAAACATTTATATTAAATATATATATATATAAAATGTAATACCTTAATTTATAACATTCTGCCTTCCACTCTTTCAGAGCAGCTATAGATACTTCAGTTTCAACATCTTGATAATCTTCTATGAGCATTGTTAACATTTGTAACCAGTTGATATTTTTTTTAAAATTTTCATTATTTAAAGTTTTAATTTCATGCGTTAGTTCATGAATTATAGCTCCTGTCCTCCAACCGTGCTGTAATGTCACATCTGCTAAATCTGAATATGGATGATCACCAAAATATAGAACAGAACGACCTCGCCAACCAGTTAAATCTTGAAGATGCTTTACAGTTCCTTCATAATAAATTTTCCCTTTTTTAAGTTTGGTAACGCGGTCCCATAGATGGCTGTTGGTTTCTACATTAAATTCATGTAGCGGTGTAGAAGATCTTGTAAAGAAAAGTGGCTTTTTTGCATGGACAATAACAACATCAAAATATTTTCGCCAATCCGACCCTACTAAAAGGGTCATACCACTATTCCTAAAAACGAAAAAAAAACATCCGTAAGAATAAAATTTATAAAAGCTAAAAATATTGAACTAATTACACAAAATAATATGGACTATTTGTAACTAAAAATAATTTTTTTCCATTATCAACTAATCTTTGCAAATATTTTACTAATCTTGGATTTGCTTCAATATATTTTCCAGGATCTTTAAGAACTTCTTGATGCATGATTGGATGACTACTTTGAACTGATTTTTTTACATCATTAAATAAAACTGAAGAACAACAAGAAAAATGAAGATCTAATTCAGTTATTTCCATTTTCACTTACTTGCTGGATGATAATCAAATTTATTTTGGATAAAGTATTCTGTTATATTGCACAAAAGACCCATTTCTGGTAAAGAAAAAAGATCAGCTAATTGCACCATATTGGGTTTGTGATGTTTAGGGTTCTACAAAACAAATTTTGAACAGAAAATTAGTAAATAACTATGGAAAATTATTTTAATACCTCTGCATATGATTGTCCATCAACATACGACGCTGGAAGTGTATGATTTTGATAAAGTTTTAATACTTCCGACTTTGGCATTCGTGTTAGCCCACGATAAACAGATTCCAATTGAATTTGTAAAAATATATCAAGTTTCAAAAGCAAACCGTGTTCAATATCATAATGTAAACCTCGGACAGCAAAATTTGGAATATATTCTAACTGTTTGATTTCTACTGGATACTACAAGATATCAAATTTTATTAATATATAAAACTACATTATAAAATAAAGTTAATAAATTAATTAATATAATTAGCTAATATAATTTCTTTCTAACTACCTTTAATTTTTCAACTATTATTTCTCTTCCAAGATTATAAAGAAGAATATCTAAACTAGGCTTATAAAAAGCCAATGTATAATCATAGTCGAACCCATAAACTTCAACTTCTAAAATACAAAAATATTAACTTTTAATATATTAGCACGTACTACAAAAAAACATTTTTTTTTCTACTAAATATTACCTTTAAGATCTAGTTCGTTACAAGCAAATACACCATCTTCATTAACGTTATATGGTAGTTTTTTAGCTAAAAAAAAATTTTTTTATTAACAACTTTGTTTAATTTTTAATAAAGTAAAATAAAGGTAATTTTTGAAATATTATATATACATATGTGTATATATTTTATGTATTTCGAATTAACGGATTTTTTAATAAAAAATTACATAAGATTAATTTTAACTGGAATATAATTTTAATTAGGATTAAAAACTCACAATAAAATTTTTCTTTAGCTTTATCATATATAACATTAAAATCATTTTTCGTAAGTTTTTTTAATTCTTGTGAATATTTTTTATCGTAAAATTTCATTACACACATATTTCCAAAAACTGCATGATGATTCCATTTTTTACATAATTTTAAAGCACTAATTCTATTTAATGTTATCATTTTTTGTTTTTGTTTCTTTTTTTACACTTTCAACGCCTTATTGTTCTATCTTCATTTTAAAGTACTTGTTATAAATTTATAACTTACAAAGAATTTTTTATATTTTTATTTTTTACAAATAATTTGGTTTTTTTAGTTTTTTGTAAATAATAAAAAATTTTTAGTACTAGTCAACGACGTAATTGAAATTTATAAACGTCAGTTGTCAAAATTTTTTGTTTCATGTTTTTATTTTTCACAAACTATTGTGAATTTTTATTATTGTGAATAGGAAATGTATTTTTAGCTATAACAATGAAACTCTTTTCTAAAATATAATAAAATTAAAATTATTTCTAAATAGTATTAATTTTTAAGAAAAAAATAAAAACAAATCAAAGTTTGTTAAATATTACAATTTTTTAGCATAATTTATAAGAATATATTCATTATATATATTCATTCCATTGGATTAAATTATATTTTAAATAAGCGACATCTAATTTTTAAATCTGAAAATACATGAACCAAGGCTGTCAAAAGTTTTTAAAGTAAAAAAAAATGTCTACAACTTTGTACTAAAATTTAGCCATTTTAAATTTTGCAAACTTTCTACAATTTGTCTTGAATTCTACAAAGTCAAATAAGTATATCGTACCTTTTTATTCTAATGTTTTATAAAGTATTCTTTATGTCATGATTAAAGGATGGCACTATTTTTTTCAAAAACAACAACTACAAAGCCGAATAAATTCTCCGCATGACGCGTTACCTTGTTGTACTAAATAAGTCTTTCTACCATTTTCCGCCATGAAGGGACGCGTTACCTTTTAAAAAAAGAAATTTTTAGTGAAAAATATTGGAAAATTTTAGGAATTGTGCTCAAAATATTTGAGAAAAATTATTTAAGAATACGGGGAAAAAAAATTATAAAGTTTTGAATAATTGAAATAACAATTTAATTACTTTTTTTTGTCCGGACGGTGAGTGTTTTCCAATTCAATTTGGCTTGTATTGTGATAAATGTTCGGTGGATTATTTAGTTAACCAAAATTTTTTATTTAAAAGAAACAAGTTCATATAAAAAAAAACTAAAAAATATTCGTGTTATTTAAAATTAATCTATTGTAATAAATTAAGAAAATAATTTTTGTAGTACTATTTAAATTGTAAAAATTCAATTATATTATACAATGTTTGAGGGTTTTTGATAATAAATATTGATTTGGATCATTCGCATTATTCTAGCCGTCATATTATTCTACACTACATTCGTCATAAATTCGCCATTATAATGCCGAGAAAGTACTAGGTACATATTTAAATTGAGTACATATATTACTTTCAAAAATATACACGTGCATTTTATAATCAAATCAGTTTAGTCGAAATTTTAAATTTAAAAACAGTTTTGCAAGAATTTATAAAATTTAAATTAAAAAAATTTTTTTTGAATAATATGTTGTGGCAAAAAGTATTAGTATAGATACAACACCCAAAGTAAATTTCTTTAAGTGAGAAGAATAGTACATATGTATATACATGCTGCTTTATAATATGCTTATATGGAAAATAGCTATGGATACTTACATATATAAATATATAATCACAGATAGACAAAATTTATCTCCATTAAAATTGTCTGTCTGACTTCCAACAAATGCAAAAACAAAAAAAACAAAAAAAAAAAAAGAAATTGACTAGGTTGGTAAAGTACTTAATGCGATTACCTGTTTTCAATGAGTACCTTTTTGTAACTTAATGTTAAAGTTAAAGTAAAATTTGTTAAATTAATTTAAAGGTCTTTATTATGCTCCAACAATACTGTGAATTAAAAATAAAAATAAAATGAAACAAATATTTGAAATGTGTGAAATATTTAATTTAGTGTTTTATTCTTTTTGATATGATTTACAAATATATAATATAAAATATATACAAAATAGCAAATTAAAAGTTTTTGAAATAACATTATGAAATTTTACGGCGTGACCTTGACTTTGATTTTGCATTCGTCATAACTTATCAATAAAAAAGTTTTTTTTTTTTTAAAGTTAAGTAAAAAAAGCAAATCAGCAAATATGTGATAGATTTAAAAATTATATTTATTGCCTGACAGGTGTGATAAAAATAAAATTTTTTACCTGAACTTTAAATGAATTTTCTGGAATTTAACTAAGAACATGTAGAACTACTAATATGTTTAAGTCAGAATAAAATTAATGAAAGTTAAAATATATACATATATATGTGCACGTATTTTAATGCTAATTGCCTGCATGGTTACACACATATATATATATATATATTTCCCAGTATAATAGCTCTTAAAAGCACATTATTCTCGCGTTATTTTATGTTAATTTTTTATACAAATTACGCCTCTATAAATAATAGTAAACAAATTTGAATAAAACTTTCGTTTTCGAGGCTTTTACAAAAAAAATTATATAAACAAAAAACCAATTATATTAAATTGCAATATTTGAATTCCAATTCAAAATTGTTTTGCTTAATTGATAGAAAAAAGTGATGACTAAGAACATTTTTTACTTGAAAGAAACAAAGTTATTTAATATTTTTTCATTTGATTTTATTTAAAGATGTTAACATTTTTATTATTTGTTTGTAAAAATACGCTTAAACTATACGATAACATAAATTTGCAAATATTTTCCTATACAAATGTAATTTATATATTTTTGAAAGAATAACATTCAAATATTTTTATTATGGGAAAATTTATTTTTTTGCTGATTAAATGAATTTATATTGGTTTTATAAGATATTAATAAAAAAAAAATATGTACAAATGACAGTAAATATCTACCAATACCTTTTCTCTAATTAATATTTTTTTGTGCACTTATTTTTATTAAATTTCTTAAATGACTAAATATTTTTGATATTAAATTCTTTATTAATTATTATCATAAATGTCCTAAAGCTTTTAAAACCTAATTTTATTTGTTAAATGAGTAATTATTCTTATTTTGTTTTTTTTTTTTTTTTTCATTTTAGGAATGTACGAAACAAAAATGAGGATATTTTCTCCTGAAAAGGTTCTATCTTCATTATAAGTTTTTAAAAAAAGTTTTAAATGAAATAAAAATTCTATCAAGATAATATTTAGGCACTAATTCAACTGAGGAAGATTGAATTTAAGTTTATTTAAAAATTGAGGATTACTTTAAAAGGGAAGAAAAAATTTTGATTTTAAGAAGGAAGCAGCACAACTCATAAGCATAAAATAGCTCAAAGATAAAAAAAAAGATATAATTTATAAACGTATATATATATATATATAAATTTAATTTTAAATTTAAGTTAAATATTACTATAAAAATAATTTTAGAAAATATAAGTCATTCATATATAGAGGATAAATATTGGACTATATTATTTTTACAAATATACAAAAAAGAACATAGATCTATATATATATATACAAATTAAAAAAAAATAATAATTTGACAAAATGGATAAATCTATGATGATGCCAAAACGTTCTCGTTTGGATGTTAAAGGACCTTTTGCTAATGGACCGTTGCAACAATCCAGACCTTTGGTTGCTTTATTGGATGGACGAGATTGTTCAATTGAAATGCCTATATTAAAAGATGTTGCAACAGTAGCATTTTGTGATGCTCAAAGTACATCAGAAATACATGAAAAGGTATTATATTATATGAGTGCAACAAAATTTTTTATTTTTCTTCGCAATTAAATTAATTATTCAATTGCAGGTTTTTATATAAAAAAAATATTTTGCTAAGGAAGCACTAATAAAAATAAAAGAATTGAAATAATTTGCTATTATGTTTTTACACAAAACCTAATGAAAAGTTAGTAAAGACATAAATAATTATGCAGCTTTCTTGTAAATATCATTGTTATAAAAATTTTTTCTATAATTTTTACGTCCTTTTACCATTGAAAAGAAAAATATTATAATAAATAATATAAAGTGTTACATTTTTTTTTGTTAAGTCTAATATTAAGAATATTATTCTCCAATCAAAGATTGAAGTTTGTACTTGTAATAAATATTAATGTGTTATTTTGGGTGATTTTAATTACGTTATTGTAATCAGAAAGAGATTAAAGATTTTAGTTCTACTATATAAAAGAGAAAAATAAGTTTGTCATTTTGACTTTTATACCATGTCAATAGTCAATAGCATTTTTAAAGCTTAAAGAGTCTGTAAACTATTTTGAAAGTTGTGATATATTTTATGGATAAATACATAATTTTTCTTAAATTCTGTTTTTATTGTGAATTAAAGGGTAGTTTTTAAAAAACCTGCTGCTTTAGATTATAATAATTAATATTTATCTTACTAATAATTTATTCAATATCACAATACTTAAGTTACATTTAATATTTATTTTAGTACTTTAATTTGTTATGCATTCTGTCATTTTGTTAAGTGAATTTTTGTTGATGAATTGGTGCTTTTAATGTAGTATTTAACTGTGACTACGTTCAGATATATGATTATTAAGATTTGAAATTAAAAATTAAGATTGTGTTCTTAATTATATTTTTAACAACTTGGTGAGCATATGGCAGATATTTTTTAGCAGATTCTTTTGTCTTCAATTTAATTATGTACTGATTTAGACACAAAAATACTTCTAAATAAGTCTACAATATGTGTATTCTTTTACTTATTTAAAAAAAATATTTTTTTTAATTGTAGGTTTTAAACGAAGCAGTAGGAGCATTAATGTGGCATACAATAATATTAACAAAAGAAGATTTGGAAAAATTTAAAGCATTACGTATAATAGTACGCATTGGGAGTGGGACTGATAATATTGATGTTAAAGCGGCCGGCGAATTAGGAATTGCTGTTTGCAATGTTCCAGGTTACGGTGTTGAAGAAGTTGCTGACACAACAATGTGCTTGATATTAAACTTATATCGTAGAACTTATTGGCTAGCTAATATGGTAAGAGAAGGAAAAAAATTTACCGGACCTGAGCAAGTTAGAGAAGCAGCTCACGTAAGTACTTTGTTTTCCATAATAAAATTACATGAACAAAAAATAACAATTAATATATTTTAGGGTTGCGCAAGAATTAGAGGAGACACATTAGGTTTAGTTGGTCTAGGACGCATTGGAAGTGCTGTCGCATTAAGGGCGAAAGCGTTCGGTTTCAATGTTATATTCTATGACCCATATCTTCCGGATGGCATTGACAAATCCCTTGGTTTGACACGTGTTTATACATTACAAGACCTACTATTTCAATCAGATTGTGTATCGTTACATTGCACGCTTAATGAACATAACCATCACCTTATAAATGAATATACTATTAAACAAGTATTTAAAAACAAGTTAGAAAAAAATTATTATAACTCAATTTTACTACTTTTGATACTTTAGATGAGACCTGGTGCATTTTTGGTAAATACTGCAAGAGGAGGATTAGTTGATGATGAAGCTTTAGCTATATCACTAAAGCAAGGAAGAATTAGAGCTGCAGCTTTAGATGTTCATGAAAATGAACCTTATAATGTATTCCAGGTATAAAATTTAAATTAGGGTTTAATAAAATATTTAAATAAAAACTTTCATCTAATTCATATTTTTAGGGAGCGCTTAAGGATGCTCCAAATTTAATATGTACACCACATGCAGCTTTTTATAGTGAAGCATCATCAACAGAATTACGAGAAATGGCAGCAACTGAAATTAGGCGGGCGATCGTTGGCAATATTCCAGATGTATTGAGAAATTGTGTTAACAAGGAATATTTTATGAGAACACCTAACGCAAGTGCTGCACATGCAGCCGCGTACACAGAAGGTAAATCCATGTTGATAACAAATCCAGAAAAATAAATACCTTTTTATATTAAATCATTTAATTAAAAGATAAATTCGTGCTTCGTTTTAAGTTACTTTTTTAATTAAAAAAAAAAAAGATATATAAAAATATAGAAACAATAATTAAGTATATAAAAAATTAAAACAAAATGAGACAAAACATTTAAATTAAGAAAATTAATCACTTAATTTTAATTTTTTTTTTTTTAACTTTTTTTTTTATTTCATACATATCAGAAATAGTAAAACAAAAATAGATCCAGAAACTATCATTTTAATAGCATTATTCTAACAAATAAATTAAATCGAACAATAAGTTGTGGAGCTATATTTGTAATTTGTAATTTTAAAGTTTTAATTTTTAATTTTCTTTATTAATAAATATTTATCAGTGCTAAGCATTGTACTATTAATTCTAAATTTGCTATAAATTTTATTTTATTTTTTTAATTTTGGATCATTTCAACTAATTTTATTTTTTAATATTATTTAAAATTTATGATGGCTTTAAAACAAAAAAAGAAAAAAAAACCAGAAATAAAACTTAATTAAAAATTTTAAGTCATAAGCCCACGCTTTGTTTGATTCAATTATTTGAATAAATAATATTAAATAATAAAAGGATAAATGAAATGGTAATAAATTGAGAAAAAAAATTCTTAAGGTGAAAGTAAACAAAGATTGATTTTAAAATTTGAGAATTTAAAAATAAAAAATAAAATATCAATATTCTTAAAAAATGTAAACCGTATTATAAATTTATAAACAAAATTTGGCATTAAACAATCTTTTTATAAAAAAAAAACTTAAAGTAAATTATTCCTCAATATTATAATAAAATAATTCGAGGTTGCAGGTTCGATCTCTCAATTGTGCTTTTTTTAAAAAAAAACAAAAAAAAAAACAGCTAAATTAAATGTATGCTACAAATTACTTATAAACATTTCTACCTCATATTAATTTTTTTTCCAACATTTTTAATTTCTCGAAATTAAAAATAAAAATTATATAAAAATAAGTTCATACTGAACTCATTAAAATAAATATGATTGTATGTAAAATATAGTTTACGTTTTTCAAAGTAGATTCAATCTATTTTTGGTGATAAAAAACTATTTTTTACAATTCAGTCTTTCAATATTCCATATTATTGTTATATTTTTAAAAAAAATTTAAATTTATTTAAAAATTTTTAAAAATTGAAAAACAAGATCCCTATTTCATATTCTCTATATTTGTTAATTTGGCTTTTTAATTCAATCCATTCAAATTTTTACATACAATTTAAATTAAAAAAGAATGGTGCATCTATTATTATTATTGGAATAAATAATAAAATCAGCTCGCAAATTTTTGCACAAACAGAAAATTTATTTAAACAATTTAAACATAAAATACAAAAAAAAAATACAGAATATTGATATAAAATAAAAAAAATTATTCATTATTATTTTTTAACATGGAACATTAAAAATTTTCTAGTGCATTTTTTAATTATTTAAAAAACAGAAAAACAGTTAAGTATTTTTTAACCGACTGTCGTTCAAAAAGTAAAATAAAGTAAATTTATATAATTTTTCAAAATTAAGAAAACAATTTAAATTATATTGCTGTGGCAAAATTTTTGTACAACTTTGTAGTTAAATATTAAAAAAAAAAATAATATATAAAAAAAAATAACAAAATTATGGAATAATATTTAAAAAAAAAATTTATAAATTTCTTATATATGTATATTTTAGTTTTTTCTATGCTAAATTTAAATTATTTTTTTAATTTCAATTTTGCTATGTGATTTCTTTTTAAAAATTTGTCGTAATGCTATGTAATTATTACTGTCACCAACATAAATGTATATGTTTGTTATATACTTTTATTTACCTTATTTTATTTTATATATTTATAGTATAATATATATAACATTTCATGTTCATTTAATTTATTAAATCGTGTGCAAAATAAAACAAAATTTTATATTTAAAATGCAAAAAAATTGTAATTTGATAAAACGTGAAATTAAAGAAATGTTTATTAACTCTTTCTTCGTAAACCCCATACTTCGTTTAAATATATACAATTATTATAAAATTGAAAAAATATACGTTAGGGTTACGATATTTATTTAATTTGTTTTTAGTTGTTAAAGTAAACTGTTAAATTGAGTAAAAGCTTAAAAAAAAAAAATTTGTTTTCAATGTTTTTTATTTTCTAGAATATATTTCAGCTTACTATTTAATGTTTTGTTTCGCACACGTTATAATAATAAATTGTTTACTATTTATTAAAACATATTAAAGTACGAATTATAAAAAAGCAACTTTTAATTTTTAAACAAAAAATAAATAATTAAAAAGAAGAAAATATTTTAAAAAAAAAAAAAACTGCTCTGGAAAGTGATCTCATCATCCGCGTTTATTTTCGCCTTAAATTTTATTTTTTATGTATATTTATATAATTAATGTAGAAAAAAAGGACAAACAAATAAAAATAATTAACAAATTAAACAAAAATACATTTTAAATTGTCTTAATTTTTACACAAAATTATAAATACAAAAACAGTGAAATATAAAATTAAAAACAGGAAAAGAATTTTATAAAAACATTTCCTAGATCTGCTGCTGTTTATAATTTTTGGGCTAAGTAAAGTCAACTGCTGCATATTTTAAAGTTATCTTATTTTTTTTTTTAAATTTGATTAACAAATTTATTTTAATTTTTCAATAAATAATAAATGAAATGTGTAGTACCATTTTTTTTTTTTGTTTTTTATGATAAATTTAACTTAATAAAAATGTGAGCAGTATGTGTAGTCAGTCACATTAATAATATTGCAACTTATTTTTTTTTAAACGAGTATTTTAAGAAACTTAGTTTAATTTAAAATTGTAGCAGATCTTAAATTCACATAAAATTAAGAAAATAAAAAAAAAAAAAAAAACAATAAAAAAAATATATATATATATATAAAACAATATTTTAGGATTTGATGAATTATTTTTTGATAAATTTGCACATAAATTATTGCTCTTATTTTTTTTTTTTTTTTTTTTGATAAATTGTAAATCTAAATATGAAGAAAACATAGGAAAAAAAAAAGAGAAAAAATTCTTCAAAAGAAGTAAACAAATAATTTATTTCTTTTTTTTTTTTTTAATTATATTTTAAATTTTTTGCTCTAAAAAATTCATCAGTGCGGTATATTAAGGATGTTATAATTTTTTTTTTTAATTATGTATGTTATATAAAAAAAATACAAAAAAAAAAAAAGAAAAGAAAATAAAAAAAGAAAAACTGTGAAACAAATAAAAAGATAAATTTTACATAAAAATTTGTTTTTTCTACTCCTATTTATAATTAATTACTATTATCATTTTCATTATATTTTTCTTATTTGTTTTTTTTTTTGCAAATTTTTTTTATTAATTTATAATTTATTTATTTTGAGAAACAAAACGATCAAAATTTAATTATTTTTTTTTTTTTTTTAAATAAATATTCGTTAAACTTTATTTATATGTAACGAATAATTACAGGAACATATTAATTTGAATCATACGAATGTTAAAATATTAAGTTTTTTTTTTTTATTATTTATATTTTACGTACTGTATTAAGTTATTTAAACAAAACTTGGGATGATGGAATCATAGTTTTTGAAGAGCACTTGAAAATAACTAATTTATTTTTACATTTTTCCATAGAATTTTAGATTTTTTACTAATATTAACAAAAAAAAATAATGTAGTTTATTTTTTAAATTTCATATTTCATATAATTATTAACCAAGAAGTAAAGGTAACCAAAAATTTTTTTTTTTTTTTTGTTTATAGTTTGTTGTGAAATGTATTAAGTATAATTTTAATGTTAAAATGTTTTTAGAATACACTAAAATTTTTAAATTGCTTCTTGATAATATTTAATTTAACAAAAATACTATAGAATTACCATAATATAAAACAAAAAGTTTTGACAATTAAACGTATATTGACCTGTTGTTATTATGTTTAATAGTTCCTTTAAATGGGTTTTAAATGCAAAGTTAAAAAAAAAAAAGTTTTAAGGATTATTATTATTTAAAAGCAATATTAATATATAAAGCAAACGAAAAGATTTTTTTCTAAAATTGCTTAAAATTTTAACAAATTTTTTCACTTTGACATATAGGATTATTATTTTTATATTATTTTATTTCTTTAAAAATAACAATAAATTAACGGACATTAATTGTTTAGTAAAATTTCAAATTTTTCAAATACATACCATAATATACATACAAACATAGTAGAAATAGTAAAACAAAACAAAAGGAACGACAGTTTAAATGCAATTAGAAAAGAAATTATTAAGAGATAAAATTATAATAGTTACTATATTTCAAATAATTCCATTTAAATTTCAGTATAATTTTATAATTATTAATTATTTATGTCTAACGCAATAAATTTCATGTTTTTGTCAAAAACATAATTTGTGTAAAAAAATTAGACGTAACAAAATGGGGATATATGATTTGCGTTAATTATAAGTTAAATACTTTTGAAAATCAATACAATTGTTTGGGTAAGAACACTACTTAATAACAACTAATAAAATATTTAGTTTAATATTAAAAATTCTAGAAACATATAAAGCATTTTAACATTTAATAACATTTGTTTTAATGTTTTAATAATTTTACTAACAAATATTTTGATGTATTAATTAAAGTTTGTATAATGCTTATTTTTTTAATACTTTTGTATTTAATCAAATTAATTATTTAAAAACAAAATTTAGTACGTACTTTTTTTTTCTTCTTTTTGTTTTAATAATTTTGTGTTAAATTTTAATTTTATTTTGTTGCTATTTTGATTGGTTTTTGGAAAACATAATAAATATTTTATAAATTTTTTTCAAAAATATTTTGAAGATTTTAAAAATATATAGGTTGTTGCGGGGGACATTTTTAAGTTATTTTTATTGTAAAATAAAATGAATATAATAATTTTTTATTTTTTTTTTCTTCAAATTTTTAATTACATTTATATTTTTTCTCTTATAATTTTTGCAATACGAATTGATTTGTTTATTTAAAAAAAAAAAAAAAGGTACCATTTTTCCTTAAATTCGTCTTTTAAATAGAAATATTATAGTTTAATTAATAATAATTAAAAACACAACAAAAAAAAAGATATTTTTATAGTAAAAATATGTTGAAAATTCAGCAATTATCTTAATTAATTTGAAAGTTTTAAGCAATTGGAAATTTTCCATATACTTAGCGGTGTTGAATCTGGGCTCTTAGGCATATTTGTTCTTCGAAAATGTTACAATGTTATAATTTTTCATATAGTGTACAATATATATTATTGAACCTTTTTATTTTCAATTTAGCAAGTTTGCCTTGTTTTTGCTTTTTTTTTTTTTTTTGTTTTCCATAATTATGTGTTCTATAATTCTGTTGCAGATGAAGCTAGAAAATAATATCGAAATAATGTGCAATTTTAAGTTCTCAATTAAATTATTGAATTGATTGAGCCTTATTAAAAATAGAAATAGAATTTAACTTCATTTAATTATTCTGATTGCATAAAAATCCAATAAAATTCGAAATCCATAAATTGAAAATCAATTTAAAAAATATTTATTGTAAAATATTAACTTATTTCGTAACGTTCAGTTTTATATTCTCCAAAAGCGATAAATTTAAAGTGACCTTAAACATTTCTCATCGTAAGTAGTATTTTTTTGTAGATCGTAGTTTTTGATATACATATGCTATATTTACAATACTCAAAGCAAAAAACAAAAAAGAAAAAAAAGAAAATTAATTAAATTTAAAAAAAAAAAAATAAAAGAAAGTTAAGAAAATAAAAAATTTCCACAGCAATATAAAGTAATTTTTAAATTTTTATTTTGAAATTATCAAAATTAAGTTAAAAAAAAAAATACATTTTATTTTCTTAATAATTATTACAAACTAATTTAATATAGTTTATCTAAATCAAATTAAACAAACAAAATTTATTTTTGTGTGTCGTAAATTTTGTTGTTCGGTGTGTTTTTCGTTCACTGTCCATTTTATAATATCAATATCAATATTTTTTTTTTGAATTCGCGATTTAAGAACTAGAAAAAAAAAAAAAAACAATCAAAAATTCGATTATTTAACTTTGCAAAACAGGATTAAATGGAGGATATTATTCAGGCTCACTGCAACAGGCTCATAGTACGACCCCACATGAAGCGCCTCATACCGCTGGAGCACATGCTCCTTCAACTGTAAATCCATCACCAGTTTCAGCACCGCAAGTAACAGCACCACCAGTTCCAGGGCTTCAACTTGGACTTGTGAGTAAATCGGTAGGTAAATTCTAGTATAAAAATTATAAAAATTTCTAAATATAATATGAATGTTATGTATCTATTATTTTTATTCAAAATTAATTTTCATTCACTTCCAATATTTTTTTTTAAAAATAGTTATACCTACATAGTAATATGTTATTAAGAATTTATTAATTTTCTCAATTTTTTCTTTAATTAATGAAATATGTAAATAAAAAAAGAAAAATTAGATGTTATTGAAGAATGTATTACTTAAAAATTTAAAAATAATAATATTAATAAAAAAATGGTGTTTTTTTTTTTTATTTATTAAAAATTTAAAAATCTTAGGTAGTACAATTACAGTTTTTTTGTTTTTGGAAATTTTTAATTACTTTTAAATATTAACAAAAGAGAAATATTTAAGTTTTTAATTTATTTCAATTTACACAATTATTGATAATACCATCCAGAGTAAAATTATTATTTAATTTCTAAAAAAATAAAAATTATTAAAACAATCCTCATTTATATGAATGTTTGAGGTTGAAATTAACATTCGTACCCTAAAACGTTAATATTTGGCATATACATATGTAGCTCAAAGTTTATAGATCCCATCCCATATTAAAAAAAAATTTAAAAGAAATTTCAATACTTTGAGAATTTTTTTAAAAAATTAAACAAATTACAATCTAAATTATAATCAATTCTTTTATTTTCCAAAATTATAAATGAATATTAATTAATACAAAATAAATGACTAAAACTTAACATAAAATAAATGAAATTCTTTAATAATTATTTATTTATAATAATAAAAATAAATAGTTCTGAATTTGTCTTGAAATTTAATAGTTATCTTATAGCTTATTCTCATAAGGTGCATCCATATCAGGTCCATAAACAGGAAAAATATTAAGTCTATAATTTGAAGATTAGTTTTAATTATGTTTCTTTAACATTTTAAACTTTAAGCCACTTAATTTTAATTTACAGCAATCTGAACATGATTGCATAAAATTCAATTCAAAATTTTCTAAAAATATTACAAAAGTTTTAAACACATTTTATACCATTTATTTTAAAATTGGGAAGCTTTGTTTTTTGTTCACATTAGCTAATTATTTATTTACCTTAGCTTTGATATTACAATATAGACCTTAGTTAATCGTTGTCTGGTCTTATAATATCTTAAGTTAAACATATACAGAAATAATTCAGAAGCTAAAAAAGAAATGTATATTTAATATACATACACATTTTATTACAAATTTTGCAAAATAGTCGAAATAAAAATTTTAAGTATATCCTGCGTTGCTAAATTAATAATTATTCCAAAAGTTGCTATTTTGAAAAATTAATAATACGGTTTAGTACGTTTTAAGAATAAATTGAGAATAATAAAGAATGATAATAAATAATAAATAGAAAATATGTATGTATAAAATAAAAAAAATTAGCTACAAATTGCAAAATAGAAAAAAATAGAAATAGAAAATTAAATTAGCAAATAGAAAATAAAGACATTATTTTTCCCTTGTTTTAATATTTAATTCAGAAAATTGTAAAAAAAATTATTTAGTTGCTTTTTATTTATTATTTTTAAAAGTTTTCATTTTAAAATTCGTTATTACAATTTAAATTAGAAATAAATTTGAATTTAATGAAAGTATAAGTATTCTTTCGATAATTTAAATTTAAAATTCTACATTTAAATATATTTTAGTTTATATTTTTTATCAACTAACATCAAAGTTTTTTTTTTGTTTAATTTTTAAAGTGAAATTATAATTTTAAAGTAAAATATATATGCAAACTGCTCCACTAATAACAGATTATAAGCAAAATAAAAAATTAAAATAGAAAAAATAAGTTAAAAAAAATTTACCTACCAGTTCAAAATTCAATTAAAATATTTTAAATTAAACTATATTTTGGAAAATAAAGCATATAAAAGTTAATATATATACTGTTTAATACTGACTATATTAATTGATTTGTTTTTTAAATTGTTAATTGATTATTTTCCAGTCAATTTTTAATACTATTAAAAATAAAATTTTATTAATCACTTAAATATATATTCTGTTTTAGATAAGATAGCGTAATACTATTAATTAACTTTTTATTTTAATTTTGCCAAAAAAATAAATATGTATAACGATTACATTGAAAAAGAATTGGAACATAATTATATTATAATATAAATACATTTCTTTTGTTCATTTGTTTCAGCCCCTGAATGCACCGGATCCTAGCAACCATCATTCAGTTAAATCTGATTCATCGGAGGTCCAATAGTTGTTTCAAGCTGGCCAATTAAAAAACAAAAAAAAACGAAATAAAAAATATTTAAAACAAACTGAAGAAGATTAATTTAATAAATTAATATTATTAAAATTAAGATTTAAAAATAAAATTAAAAAATAAAAAAAGAAAAAAGAATTGTAAAAATTAATAACACAACATCATTCAAAAACAACCACTTGTTAAATTAAGAACAAATAACAAGCGCAAGAAGATCTTTTCATGCATCTTTAAGAAAAATCTTAAGTTAATCAACCATTTAAAAAAAAAAAAAAAAAGAAAGGATATTTTTCTTTAATTATTTGTATTTATAAGAAAATAGAAAACAAAAAAAAAAAAACAAAAAAACAATAAAAAAAGAACAAAAAAAACTTGTGAAACTATTTTTATTAGATTTTAATTTTAATTTTAATTTCCAAGATTTAAGAGTAAGACGTATATATAAAGATATTAAAAAAAAATATACCGTATGTAATAAAAAAAAAAAATTAAAAAAAAAAAAAGAAAATGCATTGTACTTTAAAAAAAAAAAAAAAAAAAAAATAAGAAAAACAAAAAAAACAGTGATAGAAAAATGAAAAAATGTTTCAATTTTCAATTTTACTTTTTGTTTCCAATTTTACACTCTTTGTTTTTTTTTTTTCTTATGAATTTTTATGAGAGTAGTAAGAAAATAATTAAAAAAAAATTAAGCGGAATCATACTTTGTTATACATAATATTGTACATAATATACGAATTCAGTTTATAAATGGTGGGTTGGTTAAGTTAAATCAAAAATTTACACAAAGAAAATCTAAATTTGTGTTTAATTTTTTTATATTAAAACGTTTTTATTATTTGTTCTCGTTAATTAAACAAAAATTTGTTTATACATACATAAGTAATATATTTGATATACATATTATATTCTAAAATGTAAAATAAAATCCTCACTCGAGTCAACACAATAAAAATACATCATTATGTTTATACATTCACTACGTCGAATGTACAAATGAATCAAACAATAAATAAAACAAAAAATTGTTTTTACATTTAATTTTAGTTAAGATTTGTTTTTAATCAACCTTTGAGACCATTTATCAATTAACGAAACTTCATCACTAATTTCTGCCTAATTAGTAGATGCGAAAATATCAATTATTTTAGAAAACTCAAATTTTTATATTTTTATTGAAATTAAGTTCATTCAAGCAGACTATTCTTTGTATTGAGTGTATCCTAGAGTAGACTTTGAATATATTTATCGTATAAATAATTTTACTTATTGTTTTTAATTTATTAATTTTAGTTGTCATCGTGTATTATGTAGCAAAGACTTCTTTGCTCTACAGTCTATAATAATTTTTTAAACCACCATTATATTAACATTAATTTACTAGGTTTTTTTTAGACTTATATAAAACTGATATCAAGGAACATAAATACAAATTCGAAAGAAAATTAATTTTCGGGTAGAATTGGTGTCTACAAGTTTTTGTGAAGTAAATAATTATGTTTCATTAATAAGGATTTTCTCAGGAAAAATGGTAAGTACATTATATTTAGTATCTACGAGACCAGTTACATAACAGTTGGCCCAATGAAAAACTAATTTGTAAAAACATGTATTTAATAAAAGAAATCTATCTTAAATACACAACAAAAAGTTAGTAAAATTCATAAAATTATTTTTAGTACTTCTGTTATTAATTAAAATAAACATTATGTCAATAATTTATTAATTTAAAATATAAATAAAAACTAATTTTCTATATTAGGTTTGTTGCATAAAAATTGGCCTTATTTATTTTATTGCAAAAAAGTTAGCCTATTGAGTAGTATCTCTTTTTATCTATAACTGCTTGTAAACTTTGGGGAAGAGTATTTGTAAAGTCATTACACATTTCTCTATTAAAGCTTTGCCAAATGCTAACTAATTTATTTATTAAAATCAGAAAGATTGTTCAGTGAGTTTGATTTAGATTTCAAATTTCCCTTCATAATGTTTCTATTGGAGAAAGATCAGGAACTGTTTGCTGGTTACTCTAACGTAGGAATTTTATTAGTCAACGACCAAGTCTTGATTCTTTTCGCTGTATGACGTTGGAAAATAAACTCTCCTTCTGGTTACTGCAATTTGTTTATATATATAACAAGTTACTTTCATATACATATTTAGCTGCATTAACAATATCATCTACGAAATGAAGTTTTCTAACTCCTCGAGAATACCATAACAGAACTCCCACAAACTATAACAGAAATTTGGATTTTCGTACTCCTTTTACGATAGGATGGAATACTTTAACTTGTTTTTAAAATAGATTATCATGTATCAATACGAGATTGGTCACTATTACAGTATCCTATTGTCGAAAAATCCAGTTTTTATGTGGTTTTTATGCTCTGTAGCCCATTTTTTTGTAGCCCATAGCCGCTTTTGCCTACGAAGCGCTCAAAAAACGTTTTTCTAAACAGCTACAATTTTGTAAAAAAAATTTACTACAATTTGGAATAGTATTTAAAGTTTTTTTTTATAATATGGAAGTCAAGGATTGTAATTAGATAAATACGAATTTAAAAATTTATCCTTTGTATACAAGAATAAAATGTGTATCCTAAATTATTTAACTCTGTGATGTACAAAAGTAAATATCAGAGTTTCTTTTTTAATACATATGTTTTTTTCCACGTATGTATCATTATTACTGTTGAAGTAACTAAAATTTCGTTTTATAAGTTGTTTTAATGCAAGCAATTTTTAGCATTAGCAATACCGAATACGAGATCGACCCGGATTTGTATATTGATTGTTAGATTTATGTATGTATGTATATAAATTGATTATATGTATTTCTAATTATGGATCTTGATGAATGTCAAAAACTAACATTCTGTTGTCTGCAATTTTTATATAGAATATCCATTTTTATGCAAATTAATAAAAAAATTTCTTATATCCTCAGAAATCATACCACGTGGTAAAGCCATTTCAATTTCTCAGAAATGGCTTTACCACGTGGTATAATTACTGATTATTATGTAAAACTATGTATACTGAATTAATTTCAAATCATATACATATATAATTATTAAGTTTTCAAATGATGTTAAACTGCAAGTGAATAATCCAAGGTAGACCAATGTTTTTTGCAACAAAATAAAAGAACGTTAAACTTTATGTAACAAAAAACCTAATATGTATGTAGGTATAGAAAATTAAATTTTTATTTATATTTCAAATTAATAAATTATTGAAATAATATTTGTTTTAATTAATAATAGAAGTATTTAAAATAATTTTGTACAACTACGTTTTTGTGTAATTAAGATAAAATTTTTTAAAAAAAAACTAGTTCTTGACTCGGGACGGCCAACTTTTATATAACATACATATCTAAATTATTTCATATTTTCAACTTTAGTATTTTTTTAATTGAAATTATTTTTATTTTATTTTATTTCCTAAATATAAAAAGAGTGAATTATTCCAAATTAATTATTATCTAGCGTAAAAAATGTAGACCATTATTATTAATACTTTAGACATACATACATACATATGTACATATGTAATAAACATTTGTTAAATTGTATGAATTGCAGCTTTATAGAGTCAATAGTTATATGTTGATTCCCTCGTTCAGTTAACAAATTTCGATAAAACTATTTTTTTTTTTTTTTTTGGATAAAATGTTATTGATTGGCACTCATTCTAAGAATAAGATATTATAAAGTGTCATAGTTTTCAAAATGAAATTATAGTGAATGCATGTATTAACAAGTATGCAATATTATTTTTTAGTTAACAAATCAGTTTAATTTTAGTTTACGTCGTTAAATTAATCAGGCAATGTTTAGTTTCAGAAAAAATAAAAGTTTAAAAAGGATTTACTGTTACTATGTTACTTACAAGATATTGTTTCTTGAATGAGTTGAAAGTTATTGAATAAGCAAATGTTCTTCAGTCAAAAAACTTATAACTAAAATGGCTAATAAAAAATACCATTCAAAAATGATTAAATATTATTTGAAAAAATTAAAATGTGTACTTAAGTACAATTAAAAATGTTTAAAAATTTTAGCTTTCAACTCAAAATTTTATAAACGTTATATATTATGTAGGTAGAGTTTTTTTTAGCATTTCAAATCGCAATCATTTTAACGCTCTTGAAAAAAATTAAAAGAAATAACTTTTTTTGGTGAAAAGTTCTTAATAAGCATTGAGCACTTAATTTTATGTTTAGAACTTAATTTAAAATAACATTTGTAACAGGGGTGTAAAAAAGAGTAAGTATCAAAAAAAATATGGTGAATGTTATTTTTTTTTTAAGTTTTGCGAGGAGATTTTTAGCAAATTTTTCACATTCCCTTTTTATATTGCAATATTAAATATTTTAATTATGTGCCACAAAAAAGGTGGAAGTTTTTCGGACAATCTATGTAGTGTTTGCGATTTGAATATTTGCAGTTAGATTAGAAATAATAGCATCTAAAGAGTTTTTTTAGGAATTGGGAAATATTTGGATTATGTACATATATGATTATAATTTATGAATTCAGAACAGTAGAACTCTTTTTGAAACTATATTAATGCCGGAATTATAAAAAAGTTTTAAACGATGGATCACTTATTTTTCCGATTATGTACCCATGTATGTATATTTCCATTGGAATATTAATAATAAGCGTGTGTATGGATATAATAATTATTTTTCAACAAAATCAATATATTTAAATGTTTTTTTTTTAAAGTTAGAACTCTTTGAAAAGAAAGCTGAATGAAAAAAATATATGTATGTATACGTACATATTTTCGTATAACTAAATATATTGAATTGTTCTAATAACATACATATATATTTCTGAGATTTTATATAGAGAGCAATGGGACTGAAATGAAAATAGTTATTAAGAGTTTGACCCAGAGCTAATAAAAAAAATTTAGTATGAATGTCGCCAAGTCACTAAAAAGTTAAAGTATAAAAATTTATACATTCATTGGGCACATACTATGTATATATATTTGTTAATATCTATATACATCATTTAACAAATAACACTATTAAGTTTCCAAAAAAAAAAAAAAAAAAACAAAACATTACATTACATTACATTACATTTGAATAAAATTATATAATTTCAATCAGCGAAGATTTTGAGTTGAAGCTGAATATACTGCATTAAATTTATTTTAATAGCTTCATTTTTTTTATTTTCATATGTGCTTAAAACCCTTTTAGCAAACAAAAGCTTTAATTTATCTTTAAAAATTCATTACACCTTTCATTTTAAACTAAGTACCCATATTTATTTTGTTAACCTCCTCTTTATTTGTGAATATACATACATACGTTTTGGGTTGGAGTTTATGTTATAGGTATATAATACCAGATATAAGATTAGTTTATTTTAAAAATTTACAAAGCATAACTAAAAATGTTTATTTAAAATTTATATCATATAACTCATGTATAAGTACATACTATTTAAATTTATTAAAAGGAATTTTTTTCTTTTTTAAATAAAGTATAAAAATCACTTGTTATACCTATTTAATTAGATTTTATTTGTTTAGTTATTTATTTGATTTGAAAATTTGTATTTTATACATTATATTTAAATCACACAAAAATGATAGGTAATGGGAAAAAAACATCTTTTCCTCCTCCTTTGAAAATTCTATAAAATTTTAAATCCTTAAAATAAATAATAGTATAGTAGTTTTAAACCATAATGTAAATACAACTGTTTAATAAACACTATAATTGTTTACATTTCTTATTAATTAAAAAATATACATACATTATACATATCTACATATTCATCCATATGTATATTTGGAAACCACATTTTATTAACTATAACCATAAAGTAACTATACATAATATATTCATATATATATATACATAGCTGCTTTATGCTATAACATAATAGTTTACAATAGTTATACATATAATATAACAAATCTTAAATGTATCATTTTTAATCAATCTATCAAACTTAAAAGTTATTATTTATTTTAATACTGTTGCACGTGATCACCTGTATCTTTCTATATATGTTTATCATTTATTATAACAGTTGAAATCTGTGTAAAAGATATAATTTTACTTCTTCCAGTTGGTTAATTATTTGATAATTAAGGGGGCTGATTCAGAAGATTAACCAGTAAATTGTTCAGCTAATAAATTATAATAGCAAATAGATACATACATATATATATATATATATATATATAATATATATAAAAATATATAAATATAGATTATAGAATAAAATTTTCAAAAAGTTTTAAAGATAAAAGTTATATAATATATGATTTTAAGATTGGGAATAATATATAAAGGAGGGAAAATTTTACACTTTCAAAATGATTATGAAATATACATAATTTCAAAAAGAAGGGGTGTGGTTTTTTTCATATTGATACTTCTATGTTGTATATATACATATGTATATAAAATTTCAGACACGTGTTTATCAGCTCCTTCTTCAAATTATGATGATATAGTATTTAAAAAAGTGAACATCGAGAATATAGAAAAGAAAATCTCTGAATAACATATTGTTCAAATTAATATGTTATGATGGGTATACACTTAATTTGTGTATAAGTAGAACGAAAATAGGATGTAAAATAATTTTAAATATAGGTATTCTAAATTTTAATATACGATTGTAATAATATTATATATACACAATTAAAAAATTTTTAATAATATATTTGAAACTTGGGTTGAATCGTTAATTTAATTGAAATGAAAATATTTATTAAAATAAATGATATATATAGGTATATGTATATAAGTTGTTAAATCCATAATAACTTTACGAAACAACCCAATTAATTCAATAGCTGGCTATTTCGACCTTAAAGTTGCTAAATAGGTACTTTAAACAAACATAAAAAGTATTAAATTATAAAATTAAAATAATAGCAGTTCGAAAAGAAACTAAGTATATAGGTTTGTATATAAGGTGAGGATAAGAAATGTATATTTAGGCGAAATTTATATAGAAGTTCGTGCATGGAATTTCTAAACATACATATATAGTTAAATCTCAAAATAATGAAAAATTCCTAAATCATAACATAACCAATGAAGTTATGGTTGTTAGATCTCATCAGAACAATAAGAAATTAATAAGAAACACTAAAGGATTCTTGGAAGGAAAAAATTATGTAGTATATTGTATTACCAGTGAAATTCTTGAATTCTAAAAAAAATAAACGATTCTCGCATAAATGGAGAACTTTTAAATAAGATAAACCATATACATATATATAGAACATAAAACATATATATAATCTATTAATTAAAAAAAAATATATATATATGACATATTTTGATCAATTTTCTTATTCTGAATCTTTAGTTTTTTTATGTACTATATGTACTCATTACATAGTTCTTATAGTTTTCCGCAGTTAAAGAATACAAATTCTCATAACAATAGAAAGATTATTATTTCAGGTATAATATTTACATTTCGGAAGTATTTAAAAAAAAAATAACCACAAAATATTATCTATATGTATATACATCTTAAAAAAATTTTTTTTTTCTTTATATTATGCAGTTAGCACCATTTCACCACATTACAATAATAATGTATTAAAAAAGAAAAAAATAGTTTAAATGTCAGAAGTTTGAAAAGCATCCTGGCAGTAATAAAATTTTGCAAATTAATAAACTGATGTTGTAACATAATATTTATTAGATATCTTGTATATATATTGCGAGTATACGCATATTTTGATATTAAAGATACCAACAAAAGATATCAATTTAATTTTATCTGTTTTGTAAAGGGTGCATATGAATTGTTTTTTTTTTTTTTAATTCTTGTGTTGCCTTCTCTTAAAATGAAAATTTTTCAATTAAATAAAAACCGAGTATAGGGAGCAAAGGCAAAAATAAAAAGGGTGAAAAGGAAGACTTTTACTTGCAATATTTATTTAGCTGTTCTTTAACCATATTAAAGATCACCATATATATACATATATAGCACAAGTGAACATACTCAAAACTAAATGGTTTCTTTAAATTTTTATATATTTTTTTTTTATTTTAACTTGACTTGTGCATAGTTTTCCATAAAATTGTCTTTAAGCGGACATCTGATATTCGGAAAAAGAATATTAATATATATAGGTATAGATATTTATGGTGTTTTAAAAAAAACTTGGTCAGATAAAAAAGATACATATATATATATATAAAATAATTTTCATTGGCACACTCCTTAACTTATAATTTATTTTTGATTAAAATGTTTTATATATTATTTTCTAATCATGATGATGATGATAATGTTTATGATTAAAATGATAACAACATATTATTAATGATAATTCTTAAGAAAAGTATAAAGTAATTAAAAAACAAAAATTAAATATTATGTTGTTTTGTTATACATATGTTCGTAGTTTAAAATTGTTCATCATAAATGTATAACCAATATGTATATACACATATATAAATGCTTAAATGATATATATGAACAGGAAAGACAATTTTTGTATATACATATATGTATATGAATATATATATATTATATTTGATGTGAAAATAAGAAATAAAAACTGGATCAAAAGTATCAAATTTCATTATAATATTTAATACTTTTACAAAATTAACTTCTCTTTTTTTATAAAATTCGTTCGTTTTTTTTTTTTTTTTTTGTATTATACTCGTATTATTAACAAATAGATCGAAATTAAATTATAATTGAAAAAAAAAAAATAAAAAAAAATGAAATACCAAATTTGATAATTTAATAAAAAAAAAAAACCAAATATAAAAAATTGTATTCAAAGTATTGAATAATTTAACACATATGGTGTGAAGGATGTATTATATGCGGTATGAAGTATTAAGAAAATTTAATGTGGATGTTTAAATAATATTGACAAGTTAAGAACTTCATTAACTTATGTTTTCCATTGTGTAATTATACAAGATAAAAAAAGGCATATTATTATTTATTATTTAATTTTATGATATATATATAGTTTTTTATACATTTTAGTATTTTTATTATATTCCTGTTTTTAAAAATTAATTTCATTCATTAAACTTTGTATGTACATATACCTATATGTAAAAACTCTGAAACATTAGTTAAAAATATCAAAAAATAATATATCCATGATAGAAATTTTAATATAATATAAAAAATTGAACGAAAGAAATTCCATTTTATTCTCTGTAAATAATTTTAATATTAAATGTAAACATATACATATACATATGTATATAATTAACAATATATAGCCGACGGGCGATGGCCCTATATATAGTTGCTAGTATGCTAAGAAACATTATAGTATAATTATAATCATATTTAGTTATTATATAATTTAAATAAATAATATACATATACTACATATATATATATATATTTAATGGATGAATGCCATATAATAAAATATAATAAAACATTAACCTTCATACATATAGATATATATGGTTTATACATATATTATGTCTATTTAGTAATAACATTTCCTTATACCATTTACAAATTAAATTCTTATATACATATATGTATATATATACAGATCTAAGAGCTAATGTATAACAAATATAGAGATTTTGATATATATAACAAATGCATGAAATCATTTTATTGGCATCTGGAAAAGCAAAATTTGCAGTATACATAGAAACATCTTTATTAAGCTAATCAAATCTTTATTAATTGCTGAAAATACAAATTTTGGACTTATAATAATTAATAGGCATTTATATATATAGTATATATAAATATATATATATAGTATATATATATATATATAGTATCCGATACTAACAGTGAGTTTGCACCTAACTTAGGTTCAAGTTGTCAAATATATTTGTCCAGAATAATATCTATATATATATATATATATATATATATATATATATACATTTAAGTATAGGTCCAAAAAAATTTAGATCTATATACCTAACCTATAGCGGGTATTGCTTGTTTTAAAAAAAACCTTATTGTATTATTATTGCTAATTTTTAAATGGCTTCTTCGAATTTCTTCGGAAGCTGCAAGAGTAAAGTATTCTATATTCAATAGAAAATGTTTTAAAAGTGTTTATGTTAAATGTGTTTTATGAAAAATGAATAGTATATGTGTATAGTATAGGTATGTAGGAAAATATATATGGAGAGTATGTAGGAAAATAAATAATATATGAATATATGAGACAACGAAAGGAATTCAAAATCTTTAAGAGACCAATATTTCAAAACAGACCAATGTTTAAAAATAGATCAATAGAAGTTTTAGCCAAAAATTATTATACGCTTGCAAAATGGGACAAGTTATTTTTTTTGTTTTGTTTGATGCCTATATTTAAAATGCATTTTGTATAATATAAATTTTATCAACTGCGTCTTCTTTAATAAAAAATTCACTTTTTTTAATATCAATATAATATTACTTATGATTATTATAATATGAAAAAAGAGTATATAAGTAATACTCCTATTGTCAGGGATTTTGGGAGGGGTTTTAGGGAGGGACCTATCGCTAACAATTAAAATTACTTTTCATAATAAATCACTTATAATACGTGCAGATTAGTATAAATAAAAGTATCCTGATGTTGATACATCTTTTGAAATATATACCTATATAAATTTACATATATTTATACACACATTAAATAAATGATGATTAAATCAGTTTCTAATCATAATAAAAAAAAAATAATATTAATTATGTTGAGATTCATTACAATTTCTTCTAATTATAAAATATCATGTGCAAAAAATTAATTTAATTTAACATGATATATTTTATAGTAATTTTCGTATTTAATAAATAATTATTATCTATCGAATTTCTGTTCTTTTTAAAAAAAAATTTAAACTACTATTTATTAAAAATCACCCTATACAACAAAAAAAAAAAAAAATTATTTATTAAAAAATGGTATAATAATACACAATACATGATAAAATGTGCCAGAAGCCAAACAACTAAAAATATTTTTCATTGATTTTTGAAGCAATATAAAGAAAATATAAAAACTTTTTCATTACATATATGTAAAGCTATAGTATATATATTTTCTTTTTTTTTCTCCTATTCTATTATTTTTCACATTGAAAATAAATAAAAATCAAAAAATTACAAAAAGAAAAAAGAAGAGAAAAGAAAATTCTTGCTAAATATTTTCAAGAAAATATCATGTTTTTGTTAATTTTTTTCTCAATTATTCTAAACTTACTCAGAACAAAAATATAAACATATATTATCAAATATTTATATATGTGTTTATACCTTTTTATAAATAGGATAAATAAAGCAGCTTAAAATTCAAGGTAGTTTCTTTAACCAATTTAAAATAAAACGTTCTGGTTGTATATGAAAAAAAAGAAAAATATGCTGAGTAAAATTAAATTTTAATAAATTTTGCCCAAGTCATTAATTTAATAAATATGTATATATTTAGTTATATATAATAATATTATAAATAAATTATATTGGATTGTAATATAAACATTATATATAAGTATAACTCAAATTAATGCAATATTACAATATATATAACATTAAAGTCTATCTGTCTATACTTGACCGAAGTAAATAAATATTTTATAAGTTTACATCTGAAAGACGAAAAGTTTTTTTTTTTTTCTTTTTTAGTAAAATTATGTATATCCAGATGTTAGAAATTTTCAAAAATACTGGAAACTACAACGGGAGCGAATCGAAATCTTATTGTGAAGGGTGCATGACACTTATGACGCAAAAAAAAAAGCCTGAAAAAATCTTGAAAACGAAAAATATCGAATTTAATATCAAAAATATTTCGGAGAGATTTTAAAGTTGATTATACAAAATCAGAATTATGTGCCCTTTACAGAATATGTATATAGGTACTTATTATGTATATATGGGAGATTCTGAATTAGGAGGGATTATAGAGTTGGATTCAAAAGTAGGGTTATACGCTTTTTCTGGAATATTTATTTTTATGTATGTGCAAGGTCTTGAATTAGGAGAGATTTGATTATATTAAATAAGATTTTGTAAAAACAAGATTTTGGATAATAAGATTTTGTAAAATAAGATTTTGAAAAAATAAGATTAAAAATAAAAAGATTTCGGTATAGACCCAACTACGACCTATATACTTATATGATTATAAATATATTAGATCTAAAAGTACTTTCAGTGTGGTATATCTTATGGGCAGCAATTAGTGTATAAGAGAAGTTATAAATAAACAAAAGTTGTTGCACAAGAAACGATTGAAGAGTTAACTTTTGATTCTTCTTAAAAATATATCAAACACTTTTAAATCTTTACAAAAAATCTAAATGATAATATTGGTGATTCTTCGTTTTCATTATATTTTAGTTATTATTAAGACGTCAAATATTTTGTATAAAAAATTGCTTTTAACTCATAACAGCCTCAGTCAACATATAGACTCCACAAACTTTTACCTTGGTTGATATTTTTGATGATTATGGTGGTGTATGTAATAGTTATAGATGCTGTTATATAGGTGTGTGGATTTGTGATATCGATAAAAAACATTTGTCTTCTGAGTTCTGGCATCATTATGTATAATATCGTTTTAAAACTTTTTATACCAAGGCGGAAACATTAACATCTTTAGTTCCTCAATGTTTTGTGATTTGTTGACGTAAGACCGTTTCTCCAAGATACTCTACAAAACCGAAAATCAGGGGCCGTCAAATATGGGGAACGAGATGCACACGCGAAATCAGCATTTTTTGAAATTATTCGGTCATCGAAAATTCGGTCATCGAAAAAAAGGAATTTTCGGTCTTCGAAAATTCCTAGCAAAATCGCCATTGTCTCTCTCACGATATGAGTTGGAACTATATGTAACGATTATACCGTCCGGTATATCGTCCCAGAGAGGGTTTTGTGATGCTCAGTTTCATTTTCGAAATTTGTACATCTTTAAAATGCTTAATAGTAATATAAAGTTTTTATATTTAAAAAAAATTAACTATAATAAAATTATAAATTACGAAATATGCATAAAACACTTACTAAATTACTAAAACATTAATTTAATCATATATTGTAATGGGAACCGGCCAGTTGGCAACTTTCATTTGGCAACTGAACAGTTAGCAAAAGACATTTCGCAAAAGAGACACTTTACAAAAAGACATTTAGCTATTTTACAACTGAACATTTCGCAACTTGGACACTTAATAACTTTTACAACGAGACATTTTACAATTTTTAGCAATCAACAATAAATTTTTAACTCTATAATTTCATTATATCTTTCATTAGCGCTGCATAAATCTGTGTCGAAATAATTAATATCGGAAATCAAGTAAAAAAAGTAACATAAAATTATAACATTTAACATTTCGTCTTAGTTCCTAACATGTTTTTTCAATTTTATTTCATAATAAATAAAGTAATGATTTATAACATGTATGTATATAAATTATCAAAATCAAAAATTAAAAATATAAAATTCATATCATTGACTCATGACTTTAGCTCATTTTTATATAATTTTTATATTTTAGCATCATTATTATTTTTGTTTTTAGTTCATATATGAATTAAAAATTATGCATTCTTTCATTATCTGAAAGAAATTTAAAATAACAGTTTTTGTTTTCTAAATTTGTTGTTTTTGGTTTGAAAAAAAAGTGGAAAAGCAATTTTATAGTACCTACTAAACTAATATTTTTATGAAATAATTTATGCAGTGGATTTCAACTATAACGAACTCTTAAGTTATATTACATATAGGGGTTGCACATAATCTACTTATAAAACTTCTGGATTTTTTATTTTGTTAAATTGATGAATTCTGAATTAGGACGGATTTTACAATTGAATTCAAAATCATAGGGTATTCCCTTTTTCCAGAGTATTTATACATCTATATATGTTACATATCAATTTTTTAATATATAGTCCAGATATTTGATGCGTCTTATTTCAATTAACTAAGTATTGAAAAAATTTAATACAATAAAAATTTTTGTAAAATTATTGAAAGCAGTTTCACTGTGCTCCTGTTTATCATATAGTTTCGATAATGATTATGATAGCTTATGATTCTGTTTATTATAGTTTTTTGTATTGTGAGTAAACAAGTCTTTATCTAATGAATTCACAATTTAGTAAATATTTAAAAAGGTGTGAAATTGTTGTATTACATTAATTATAATAATAATAATAAATAAAAAAAATAAAATGTTATTATTTTTAATTCCCTTAACATTTGGGCATTTGCCTACACAAATAAAAGTTGGCAAATGTCCAAATGTTAAGTGTCCAGTTGCTAAATGTCCTTTTGATAACTGTCCATTTTGCAATGTCTTTTTGTTAAGTGTCTCTTTTGCGAAATGTCCATATTGATCAAATTTCCAGTTGCCAATTATACCGTACCCATTGTAATATATAGTAAATATAGTAAAATAGTATATATAGTAAAATATAATATATATAATATCGAATCGATGAAAAAATTTTATTTTATACAATAGGAAAGTGCATTTACTAATTTAATTATAAGTTTGTTTAAATTTAATATAGCTTATATTAAATAATAGTTTACATTAAATAAGCTAAAACCAATGAAGAACAAAACCAAGAATAAAGCAAATTTTTATATAGAAACATATAAACCTGCGTATAAAACCTGCATATAAAACACATCCTGCAGCAATGTGAAAAAATGGTCCACATCTGCAAGAAAAAGGGTTCAACATATTTGTTGCAACGTTAATGCTGCATGAAATGAAAAAAAAAGATTATAATTAATTTTTTAAAATAAATATTGATGTAAAGGGTATATAGAAATAGAATTTACTATTAAAGTCAAGATCTCAAATTGTTATCACCGCATATATATAATATTATGATTATGGTATATATATATATCGGATTTGCAATCTCTAATATTACAATAATATATAAATAAATTAAAAATTAAATCTAAAAATATTAGCATGAAGTTTTTGATATCATTTTTTACTTATTTTTTAAATTTTTTTTTTTTTTTTTAAAATATGATGAATTTGTACATTATAGCTTCTTATTAGTGCCATTTATTTTTAGTGCTTATTATATAGTGCCATTACCTGAAAAATATATATATATATAGAGTATATATATAAATATATAAAGTAACATAAGCAAAATTTTCTAAGAAAAAATTTATATATGTGTATATAAAAAATAAAAATAAAAAAAATATAAAAGTCTTCAAAAATTGTAATTATTTTCTCTTCTACTATAGCTGTTATTATTTTTTCTTTGATGAATTGGAAAAAAAAAACAAAACACCTGTAAAAAAATAAGAACAATAAAATATTGTGTTGTTGACCTTTTAACATGAATTAAAAATAATTTCCCATAAGGAATTTGATCCTTTAAGTATATATATACATTTTTATATTGTATAGCTATATATATTACACATCTAAACATATATATATATATAGTATGATCGGATCTAAAAACCATTTCCACTCAAATGGTTTTCATTTGAGAACATGATTTGCGTATACAAAAAAAAGGTATAGGTATATAAAAACAATAATGGTATAAGAAAATTTTACCTATATATATATATATATTCTTATATAATAAATAAATTATATAGTATATATTATTCAATGATTCAATCTATATATTGACTTATTATACTAAAGATTGTATTTATTTTTTTTTTAACTTTGTAAATATTTTTGTTTTTTAATATGCTTTCAATATAACGGGTATCATCTATCACACGAGAGGATATCACGATTTTCCGTTTGAATGAAATTCCAAATAGGGATACAATATTTACATACATTTTTGACATTTTTATGTAATATCCAGGATTGGGTTAAATATAATGTAAGTATAATAGAATTCGATAAAAGAAATATATGTATATATATTATTATTAATTTATATATGTACATATGTATATATCGATTCCTTGAAACTCCTTTTGAAAGCATAAAAATTTCAAGAATAAATTTTTCTAAAATAATAATATATTTTTAAAAATAAATGTATATATATACCTAATACCAATATAGAATTTTCGAAAATCAGTTTTTGTTTTGAAACAAAAAAATTTAAATACCTAAGAATTGAATAACTCTCGTTACGACACGTTTACTAGGTAAGTTACAATGTTTTAATTATTTAAAAAAAAAAAGAACTTTAATACAAAACAGTTTAATATATATATATATATACCTATATCTATAGGCATATATCTATATAATCAAATTGAACTTTGCAAGGCAATTATTAATCTTTATATATATGTATGTAAAATCCAAAGGTAAATTAATAAAAATTATTTTTTTAATTATACGATTTAATTTTATTTAAAAAATTGCCCGCAGTTATTTATATCAGTAATTGTATTTGTTTAAAACACAACGGTCAAATTAAAATTAATTTGAATATATATAAATATATATATATATGTATATGTATAAGTATATGCATTACAGAAATATAGTGGTTTATGAAAACACTTATCATATCATGTGATATAGACATAAACTCATATACAATTGTTTGAGCGATTTTTCTTTTTAGAAAAATTTTATCAAAGGGTAGTATAGGTAAATTAAGTACCTATAGTACTAATTATTCTTTAACTATAGACAAAAATTTAAATATCTATACTTTTACTTTTAATTATATATATATATATATATATATATATGTGTATATTCTTTTTATATATATATATTTAATGTTTCTCTTTTAAATGTTATTACATATTTATGTTCTTTAAATAAATTTTTTAACTTAATTTTGTTTTATGTTACTGGCTACACATATATGTTTATATATACATCAGCGATTAACATATATTAATTATATACCTATACATATATATGTATATAATTAAATGATATATTTTTTTAAATAATCTTCTGATTGTATATTGTTGTTAAAACAAAAACACGTTAAAACTGTATTATATATATATATAATATATATATAAGAATACATATAATAATATATATACATATAATATATATATATATATATATATATTATTATATGTATATACTTATACCCACACAAAATAATTTCTGAAATCCTTCATTACGACTCTGTTTAAAATTTCACTTAAAAAAACTCCTTCGATATAAATATATTTTTTTTTGCTTTTACCATAATTTATATTTTTCTTATTATATATACATATACCTACATATATATTTATTTTTTATACTATAAGTTTTATAAATTGAACTTACAAATATCCAATATTTTTTTTTTATGAATTAAAAATTTAACACGATATTCATAATGAATTTTTTAAAAAAAAATCCATATATTTTTTATTTACTTACATATAATTATATACATATATGCCTATTAAACATTAATATATATCTAACTAAATTTTATATATAAAAAAAATCTTTTAATATCGTTATATATATGTATACAATTTTTAGTCTCTGTATGAATAATGAATAAATAATTTGAAGTATATAATTTATGTCAATATACTTTACAAATATGTAAATTCAGTCAATGGAAGTTGTTAAATTGCCATCATTAAAAAAATAAACATTAGAAAAAATATAAATTTTTAATTTTTTAAGAAAATTGATACAAACATTTTTTTTTTCCATTGATTAAAACAAAAAAAAATACCATATAAAAAAAAAAAACCATTTTGAATTTGAAATTGTCTAATTCACATACAATTATTTATTCTCATGTATATATTGTGTATAGCTAGTATACAGCGCTTTGTAAAAATGTCACATCCCACAAAAAATAAAAATAAAAAAAAAAAAATCTTAACACACATTCAAACATATCAAATTAAATAGAAATGTAAATGTATTTATAGTTTTCATTTCGAATTTCATATACGTGTATAAAGGAAATGAACGGATAAATAGAAAAAGTAAAATGAACAAAAAAAATAACAATTTATTATAGGGTGGGTCAATAATTTATGTATATGTGTATTAAAACTTGAATTTTCGATGGTGCGGTTGACTATTTTCTGATTCTATTTTTAAATTGATTCAAATTTAAAACTTTTAATAAAAATATATGAATGTTTTCTTAACTTTGTCAATTTACAACAACGGAAGATACTAAAAAACTTTTCTCATTTTATTTTTGGTAGGAAATTATCAAGTTTGTTGTTATAAACATGAAATTAGTTATCGATTAAATTTTAAACTTTCGAAACATTTATAAACAAATTTTATAAAATATGTATTTTTTTTCCAAATATGAAAATTAAACATTTTTAATAATTATAAAATCAAAACAATAATTCAATTCTATCTATTTTAGAAAAAACATATATACGTATATACTTATATAAATATCTCCTACAATTGAAACCTATATTATATGTATATAGCATTATCGTCTCTGTCTAGCGCTAGAGAGCTTAAAAAATGCGACATTAATCTTAAGCTTGATGAAAAATAAATGTCATATCGGAATAATTTTTAAAAAAAATTGTAAAAAATTTTAATATATCAAATAAAAATTTTCTCCCTTATACCTACTCATAAGCGAGAGGAATTAAATTTGGTTTTTTTAAATTAATTTAATTTGTTTTTACTGATTGATAAAAAAAACTTTTTGTTGTTTGACATTTTTCAATTTTGAAAAATACACTGCAGCTAGTACTTATATTAAATATGGAACTTTTCCATAAAATTTGGGAGCTGTTGCTCTGTAAGGGGCTTACATAAAAAGATGTTTCTCAAATTTATTTTTTTTAACATTATTTATTCATATAAATATATATATGGGTATGGTAAAATCGTACTATATTTTGAATGAATTGGGCGTTATGAACACTAGTGTTATGTATAGGTAAAAAAACCAAAAAATTTGTTTGATATTTTGATCAATGTCTATGTTTCAAAGTTTTTTTTTAGATTTTAAAAATACAATTTTTGATGAAATCCCATTTAAATAACAAAAGCTGAATTATTCTTTTAATTTTGAATATGGTGTGTAACATTGTCAATATGTAATTTTATAAAATAGAGAATAGCCGAATATATACATAATAAATACAAATAGGATTTACTTGAATGGCTTACGAGAACGCCAATAGAAAAATATATATATTACTTGTTCATTTATACTTCTCATATATTCAAAGTATGAGAATTAAAAATTACATTACCAATAAATATATATAGCTGAAGTTTTTGAATATACTTTCGGGCTCATAAAAACTCCATTTTGACTTTTGAGTTAATGTAACTTTAAAACGAAAATACGTTACTTAACATAACTCTATATATATATATATATTCTACTAAGTACTCATTTACTTTAAAACAGCCCCAAAACTAATAAAATATTTAAAAGCTTATGAAAATATTTTTCTTTTGTTATACTCTTTTGTTTTTAATTTTAGTCAAAATAAACAGAAGATCCTAATTTAGAAATGGATATTTAATATTTTAACAATTTCCACAAAAAAAAAAAGTTTTTTTTAAGTTTCCCACCTTTGTTTATGCGACTGATAATAAAATTTAATACATATCTACTTATATACAAAAATAATCTTGCTACTTTCTGAATTTAACTTTATTTTAAATTGAATTTATATTCCAACAACCAACCATTGACCATAGTTATAGGAAAAAAACTATCAGTTGATTTTTTTATGTTTAGTTATTTTTTTTTAACCAATACAGAAGGATTAAATTACAAGAACTTCACATTAAAAAAAAAAATAAGACAAAAGTAAAAAAAAAAATATTGAAGAGCTAAAACAGAAGTATTTTTTTCTTCATCGAGGGATTTCTGAATGAATTTGAAATATTCAAAGTATACTCTGTCTTTAACTCTGTATGCGATAAGGAAACTGACTCTAATGGAATATTATAAACTTCGTTTTCAGTTTATTGTTTGTTTATTAAAATTTAACCTATACAAAATTGAATTATTTTATAAGAAAGAGAGTTGATTATTTTTTAGCTATTAAATAAACTTTTAATTTATTTATTTTTATTTTTAAATATGGTTTCATTAATTGTTATTCCCTTTATTATAAATTATATATATATATATACATACATGAAAAAATATATTCTAACGTATAGACAAATTTCAACTTGTCTTATTACCTCGCAGAAAATTTTCTGTAATTTTCTATATAAGTAGTAAGACTTTTTCAAGTTTGAAATTAGGAATTGTCTATAAGCATATCAATACTACTTGTTTACTGAAGAGTTTCGGCAGTATTGTAGAACGAAACATTTCCCAAATTTTATATTTTTAAAATATATATAGGTACACAAATAAATATTCAATATAAACAAAAAAATAATTCTTTGTGGATGACGCATACCTCTTTTAGAAGAAAATAAGAAAAGGCTTCAAAAATGACTAAATATATAAATATATGTATCCAGACCAATGGTGTGTAATTATTAAAACTTCATTCAAAAGGTCTCAGGTTTAAAGCCACACTGGGATCATATAGATTAATAAAAAATATAATATAGATTTTTCTTATAATATATAATTAGTATAATATAATTAAATAAAAAATAAGTATCTTATAAATAATATCATATTGTATAGTACATAATAAAATAATAATGAAATAATTCTTGCATAAGATAATGGATGGCGTAGAAATAAAAGATATATTTACGTTTCATAATGTTTCTTGTACAAAAGCTAGCGCCGAGTAATCAACAGCGTATAGCAATTGTACAAAAATGATTCCATATAATCAAATGAATGATTCCAAAAACTGAACCTTAGCCAAATATGATGGCTTATAGTTGATGCCCTTATATGCTCCTTATATAGGAGCGTGAAAGAGGAAATAAAATGTATGTATATATAAGTAAAATTAAATCAAGTAAATTATAGATATATATATAGGTATATATATATATATACTTAAACATTTTTTTTAAGTTTGCTAACAGCATGCTATATATATGTATATATATATCATCACAGACTAAATAAACTATACAGACGAACAGTTTCATATGATAATTTTAAATGAATTAAATTATGATAATTTTTTTAGGAGCCAGCATCAACATTTTTTTGGAGCCAGACTAGTATTTTAGAATATTTACATAGCAAAAATAAAAATTTATAGAATATTCTTTTATATTATCTATTTTTGTGATTTAAATATTCGAAAATACTTAGTCTAGCTCCATAAACAGCTTAGTCCGGCTCCAAAAAAAAAACTTTTATATGGAACTGATCGTCTGTATATATAGTTTATTTAGTCTGTGATGTAATGAAGGTTGTATCGCTCATATATATATTATTACTATTTTATACATATGTTATATTATATATAATATAAATGTAACTGCATTAAGATTTTGAGCCGATTACATGTTACGAAGTAGACCAATTTTAAAATATATATATGGAGAATGTTAATGTATTATATTAACTATGTATATATATACAAGTTTTTATTTACTGTTATATTTTAATATATACTATTACAATATCCATACTATAACTACTAGCTGGTACAGTTATATCTACAATTTACAATTTATACTACTATATCAATTTACAATTTATTTTTCTATTTTATATAATATACGTTTCCATATAATATGATAATTAAACATCTTTACTATTTTATTTATATACTCGTACATATCGATCTATATATATCGTTTCTGTTGAATCTCATATTGTCTTCTATTAGATCTTGGATCTACCTATATATATTCTGTTTTCTCTATAGCCCAAAAAATTTTTGATTCCACAGAATCAAAGTACAATATGTTTTATGGTGACTATATTTTGTTATAAAAGATATTTGAGACAATTTTGAATAAAAGTTAGATGTTTGTTTTGTTGACTGAAGAAAAAATGATTCCAAAATAATTTGTATAATTGAAATAAATTTTGTTTTATATTTTTACATAATTTTTCTATTAATTTATTGCAGAATAAGCGAGTATAGTTTTGAATTGTGCAATATTGAGATCCAAGTATATATATATATGATATCTTAAATATAGACATCAATTTGTTTCTTATGTACATATATATATATATATATATATATATATATATACGTTACAAATATATAATATGTAAAATATAAAAGAAGTCACAAACGATGGTATACATCGCAATTCAAACCAATAGGTTATAGGTTAGGGAATAGGTTATAGGTTTTAATACAAATTATAACAAAAATTGAGAAATTAATCTTCAAGTTCTTAAAGATTAATTGGGAAATTAATCTTAACAACTATTTTTCAATTAATCTTCATGAAATTTATATATAGAGCAAATCATAACCATCTTTATAGTTATTTTATATGTATATATAATATACCTCTGATTGCACCGTGTAGATTTTTTTCCATAGAATACAAATCTTGAAATATTATATGACGCAGTGTCATTAAGGTGTACACTAAATCCAAAATTGTTTTCAAGCTTTTCACCTTTCAAGTAATTATTTCAAATTTTTTCTTAGTTTGCAAGTTAGTTTTAAATTCAACATATAATTTATACACTATATACAAATATATATATACCTAATGTATGTATGTACTTACTTTTCTTTATTTTTTTTTATACCCTATATATCATCATATATAATATAATAAAATTTATAATATAAAAAAAAAAACTTTTATTAGGGTTTTGATAAGTATAAAATTAAAAAACACAACAACCAGTTACCAGCCTACACACTATATACAGTCTATACAGATATGTATATACTATATAGTTATATAGTATAGTATGTTAAAAAAAATTTCTCAAGACGTATGCATGTGTATATACAATTTAGATATGTAGTGATAAAAAAATCTATATTAAAGAAAAGGATATAAAAAATTACATGATAAAAAACAAAAACTAAAAAAAAATATTGTAGATTGTAGACTCGTTTTTTTTTAATATTGAAAAACTATTATTGTCATTTTATTTTTTTTTTTAAATGAATATTGTAAAAAAGAATAAAAAAACATTACATTGTTGTGGTTTATATATATTTTCCGTTATTATATACCTATATATATAATTTCATATAAGTATACATAATATACTCTGATATTCGTATTATAAATAATATAATATATATAGTTTATACTCACATGAGTATTTTTACATGTTAATTAATATATTCATTGAAGAGGCGTTTATTTTTTACATTTTTGTTTTATATGTTTTTTTTTTTTTCATTCTCCATTGATCTTTAATCGATGAAAATATTTTTATTTGTTGAAAACAAAAAAAAAAAAAAAATTGAAAATTTTAATTTCGTCATGTTTCAGTATTGTTTTTCTTTCCGTTGACGAATAATGTACGGAATTTATTTATTTTGTATTCGTCTTATATATTTTATTTATTAATATAAGTAATAAATTTAAGAAATATTTATAAATAATTTTTGGTAAAACGGGTGCCTTAAATCAATTTTAAAAAATTATTTATCAGTTAAATATATATAAAATTCAATTAATATTATATATATAAAAGTTCAGAAATACATAAATATATATAGCATAAAGTATAACAAAAAAAAAGGAAGAAAATTACGTTCCACAAAATTCATGTCACTTTAAATATAAAATTTTTATTTTAAATTATTTTAAACAAATATGTATACTTATATGTATATAAAAAAATAAAAGAAGTTATGTAAAATTATTTTAATTAATTATAAAAAAAAAATACATATTGTTTCTATATTTATAAAAGTATATATATATATATATATATAATTAGGAAATATATATATAAATAATATATATAATATACACAAATAACCTAGTCTTGAATAATAATTTAATATGAATTTCAAATTAAATTTAAATGAAATTAAATAATATTTATATTATTATATATAAATAAATTACAAAAGGAAAAAAAAATATATATATGTAAATGTTATAAAGAATCATTTTTTTAAATTAAAAATCAATAAAAAGAAAGTTATTATATAGAATATTAAAATAAGTGGAGATAAATATTATATATATATATATATACACATATTACATCAAATTTTGGATAATAAAACACAATCTTCAAATATAAATGGTATGTAATGAAATAATTTTGTACATAAATAAATAAAAATATAATTGAATTTTTTCTGTAATATTAATATAATATTTCTATATTTGTAAAATTAATATAATATTTCTATATTGTAAAATTAATATAATATTAAAATTAATATAAATTTTCTGTAATAAATAAAAATGTATATAAATCTTATATTATATGTTTTAATTATACATAAATGATTTTTATTAATATATTAATTTTTATTTTTATTATTTTGATAAAAATTTTTGTTATTAATATTAATTTTGTTGTATAAAACTTTTATATAGTTTTAAAATAAAAAAAAAATTAAAAAAAATATATAATATAAAAATATTAAATTTTTGTTAAAATAAAATTTTAAATTTATTGTTTTAATATATTTTAAAATATCAAATAGAGAAAATAAAAAATCTATAAGTTATAAAATATATCTGGTTTTTCAGTATATGTATTGTATATATATAATATATAATATTTCAAAATAAAACTAACTATTTAAAAATGATACAAAAAAAGAAGCATCTCAAAAGTCGAACCTCAGCTCTCAATAACAAAACTTCATTTTATTTCCATATTAGTAATAGCATTAGATTTGCTGATGTTGCTGGTATAGGACATTTAGAGAATATGATGTCAGTTCATTAGATATATATATAGTAAAATATGTAATTCAAGGACCATGCATTTCTGTATCATATGTATATGGACCATGTATATGTTAAAATACGCCTATAACAAGTTGTATTTATAAATCCAGAATAAATTTTTTTCACTCTTTTTAATAAAATTACATATTTGTTATAATAACAAAATATGGTAATTTCTTAACTTCGACCAGAATATTTATCAGACCAAATATATTTAACTTTATTTTTTTTTATTTAAGAGAGTTGATGGAAAACATCGAAAATCACCCCGCTAAATTGCATGTTATTTTTCTGCGTAGTTTTTGAGTTTAACCATAGAATCAAAACCCCTCTTTAAAATCTGTAAAGGGTTGACCTGTAATATAAATATACTGTTTATAAGATTTTTTGTCATTTTTCCTTTAATAGAATTCAATTCAAATAAACATATATATAGTCTAAGAAAATATCCATTACTAGCCTGAAAATTATTACTCCTAAAACACTAACATTAAAGAAACTATTGTTAAAGAAAACTATGTAAAAATAAAGGCAATAAATAAATAAATAAATAAAAATAAAAAATAAGTTTACATACAGTTTAGTTTTAGAGATTAGGATACGAAAAAAAAATTTTATGAGTGAGTTTCGGAAAATTTAAGATTATACTGGATATATGGTAAAGTTTGAAGGAATTAACTGCTTAGTTATGTATAGTTGAAAAACATAGGACATAGGAACTGCTTAGTTATGTAGTATATATAACATAGGAATTTAAGATTTAAGTATATAAAATAAATCTTTTATATACTTGATAAATACATACAAGTATATATAAATACATGTATACTTATATAAGAAATTAAACACTTTAAGTTGTAAATTTATCACTTATACTGCAAATTTATAGTTGATGCAATGTTTACAACATTTTTTTATTTTTGTATTTTATTGAAATGCGTTCCATATGTATGTATTTTATTGTATATTTTTAATTTAACCGATGAATGACCCAGCATTTAAGTACGAATAGACAAAAGCTTTGAATTCATATTTCTATATATATAATATTGTATATATATAATTCTAAACAAAAAATAAAATATATATATAGCTATAAGTATGTATATATAGCTGAGGGAAAATTCAAGAATAAGAATATGTAGGCGAAATATATTATTTATAAATAAAAATAATATCTAATTTTGTATATATATACACAGGGTGTTTTCGACTAGAGGGTCTTCCTTGAAATGGCTGATCGGGCATGTTGAGACGAATAAAAAATTTCTTTCCTCCTTTCGAGATATGAGGAGTTAAAAATGTTTTAGCCACTTTTAAAAAAATCTATAACTTTTGAACGGCTTGCTATGGATAGATAAAAAAAATGCGTTTTGTAGAGTAAATTGTGAGCTTTAATTTAATTGTGTACTAATAATTCCCATATCATAACAGTTACAAAGTTATGAAGGTTCAAAATGATTTAAAATAAAAAAAATATGTTTCAAACTCAATTTTCTTTTGAAACACCCTGTATTTGGGGAACTTTTTATAGCATATTTAGAAACAGCTTTTCAAGCCCTATATGTAGTAGATATGATACGGTTTTTAGATATGAAGAATGTACTGAATTACGTCTATAAATGTTATATAAATGTACACAATTACTTATTGTATATATATACTTGTGATGACTATATAACATATAATTTTTAAAAAAGTGTAATTTAAGATACAAATATATATATATATATATAATATTATATTTTATATAGATTGTTATTAACAACTTAAGAAATATATAATTAATTGAAAATCGTTAAAAATCTGAGAAAAATAAAAAATGAATCATATATAAAAATATTCTTAAAAGCAATTTCAATCTCTATATTCAATCTCTAAGAGATTATTTATAATTAATAATTATATATATATATATACATAATAATTGACAAGTTTATTGACAAGTTTCATATAGCCTTGTAAAATAACTACAACCGAGTAGTTAGCTGCTTAGTGAAACTAATAATTTCAGAAAATTAATTTAAGTATATGAATAATAATTAAGGGACACTTAATGTATGCTCTATGTTCCTCATAGGAGTGGAAAGGACAAAAAAATTGTGAATTTATTGAAAACTTTTTTTTTCTCCGTATGTGCCGTATGTTTTACGTATAAGCCTGATATTAGGAGTAGGGTATCCACAAAGTTGCTTATTGTTCATAATAGACGGCGATTTTCAGTTTCTTGAATTATTAATTATCACCAAACCGATGATGACTCGACTGTTCACAGTCAAACAATTATTCTTAAACTTATACTTTAAAAAAAAGGTTAAAACAACGAATTTTTCTAAATATGAATTGTTTTATAAATTTTGTCGGTTTTAATGCATATTGATAGCACCAGTTTCACAAGTTTATATGATAATGCAAAATTCACCTTATTGCTATACGATAATTTTGCGTAATACATGGTACAAGTGTAACTTGATATGGTTGGATAATATGAGTTAAAATTCTGTAAATTTGGTACTTACTTAATTGAAATAAAATGAAATGTTTTTTTTTTAAATTATCCTGCTATATTTCACACACTGAGCACAGGATATGTAATTTATTTACTTTTTCTTTCTTTTCACTCCTTTAATTCTTATATACATATATAAACTTTATAAAATCGCTTATTATTTATTAGTTTAAGCTTAAGTTTCTTTAATTATTATTTTCTCTAAACTATACGTTGATTGCTCGGATGTATATATAGTTATTGTATACAAGAATACAAGATAATACAATACAAACATTTTATTTGTTATATTCATCTTATTATCTTATATTCATCTTATTATTATACAAGATTTTTTTTTTCTTTATTTAAAAAAACTATAGTTCGTATAAGACTTTAAATGAAATTGTTATATAAAAGATCTTATCTTAAGCTATTTGATCTTCGATTTATTTATTTATTTTATTTATAAACTATTAAGAGTAGAATACTAAGAGTTTCAACGTATCTAAGACATTTCGGTTGAAAAGCTGAAGACTTAAACAAACATTAAATCATTGCTTTAATATATGTACACTTCATAATAATTGACTATAATCTTTTTTTATTTTATTCTCCTGCCGCACATAAATATGACAAGGAAATTACACAGCCTTTCCTTTTCAAGCATGGCATTTTCTTTAAAGGGAGAATTATTCTTATGGTGTGTGTGTGATTCGAACCCATACTCCTTTGGTGTTATACAGCGTATTTTATACGCTCTTACCCATTAGGCCACCGAGACCTCTTAAAATCTTTTATACTGAAAAAAAAAATTAATTATAAATATGAATAGGCACTTGAAAGGAACTATAGTATTAAAATTGTATATCTATAGTTAATAAAATTATTAAAATTAATTTATGTATACCAAAACTTTTCAATTTTTAAAACACTTTTAATTTTGTTTTTAATATAAGTATACATATGTATATGTATATATATACTTATTCATTAACATTATAAAATAAAATCAAAGTGTATTGACATATATGTAATAACCGTTTTAAATTTTTTTTTTTTTATTATTTATTATACCATATTAATATAACACTTCTTGCTTTCTTATATAATTTTTATATATTTTTGCAAACCTGTTTGAATTGTATATATATAATATGTACATATATATATATATATATATATATAGTTTGTCTTTAGTTTTTATATTTCTACATTGAAACTAGATGCAATTTTTCACTGTTTTTCAAAGTTTGTTGAATTTTGTGGTTTTATTGAATTGTTATATATATCTTAAGATTTTTCATATCTGTTACAATTGATATAATATACTTGATATATATATATATATATATATATATATGTAAATATTTATTATTGTTATTTAATTACTTTTATTAATATGGAAAATCTGATCAATTACACTAAATTCAAAGAATTCTTATGTTTTTTTTTATATTCTTTCGTTAATCCTAGATTTTGTCCTTCACCATAAAAACCACAAAAATAACAAGGAAAATTAAAAAAAAGATGAATAAAAATTATTCTTCGGAAATCGAATAAATTATTGATGCAAGTATATATATGTATATATATATCAAATCTGAGAAAATTTAAAAGAATTATAAAAGTTAATTTTATTATATGTATTAATTATTGGAAATATATACAATATATATATATATGTAAGGATATAGATTAGATAATACAATATCATTTTTAACAATGTTGTAAATAATAAATCTATATGTGCATAATAAAAAAAATATAATATATTTTTAACAAAAAAGTTTCCGTAAGATTTTTATCTTTTACAAGATATATTATTAGATATATCTTGATAGATATATAAAGATATATCTCATATATAAAGATATATCTCTCTCAAGATATACATTACACCTATAAACATAATATAATATATATGTATTTATATGTATATTATTATTGTAATTTAATTATAATATAATATAGTATAATATAATATAATATAATATAAATAAGTGATTAGCTTGAATCAAAATAAATCACAAAAATTATATTGGCAAAATATGAATATTATCTCAAATCATTAAATTTTGCGGTGAAACGAAATTCATTTGCACCTTTTTGCATATTTTTCCCTTTTAGACCTTTAAAATAAATATTTTCGTAATATAAGCTGATATCAAATATTTGAAATCCTTAACTTTTTTACTTAGAAATTGCAGATGTATTTATTATATAGGAGCTTTCATACATTATACATCATATTATATCCATAAATTAATAGCATAGCGTAACCGAAGAAATTAAAATTAAAGAAAATATCTAAGTAAGTATAACATATTAACATTTTTATATAGAAGTTTAAAGGAGGTTTGCTTTATATAATAGTTTATTCCAATAAAATCGGCAAAATCTTACTTTCAAAAATTTAAACCGCATATAGGTACCATTTAAACATTTATTGCAATGCAAATTATTTCAACATAACATTTAAATTCCAAACTGAATTAAGAATGACAATGACTTACTAACGTATTAGATTTGAAATGTTATTATCCCTATATCCCTTATGGGAGGTAAATGCTATATATTTAGTTTTTAAAATTACTTTTATCAAATTGTTTTTGTTTTTGTTTCATTAATAATTTAATATTTGCTTAAGTTTTAACATTTATATTTGTAGTAATTTGAAAAATTTAGACTATTTTTACAAAGTGAAAATTAATCTTAAACCATCTTATACCAATACAAAGATAATATAAAATTGAAAATACACTATTTTGCATTGAAAAATTTATGCATATAAATACGTATACATATAAATGCATATTTTATAATTTTTTTTTCATATTTTACTATATTAGCGGTACGGTAGTCGATAATAATTGTATTAATATAACAATTTTTTTAGTGCAAAAAAATTCCGTTCTCTTTCCTTGAAGTACAGTATCCTACTATTTTTCTAGCTCAAAAACTTTGCAAGATAGAATAAGGTTTTTAATTGATAAAATATTAATAATGTTAAACTTTAAGCTCTTATAATTTCGGATTGGGAAACTCTAGAGTAATGTTTGATAATCCTTTGGTAAGCAAAAACTACTTTAATAAGCTTGATGCTGTACTTATTTTTTATTCTGTTTTATTTGATTCCAATTTTATCAAAATAAAACTAAATTATAGTTGAAAGTAGTTAAGGCCCCATAACTTCTAAAGTAATGAAAATAGATCCGCTCCGATACAATTTTTTGTGCGTCTAGCTTTTATTCGCAAATAGTTTTCGAAAGCCAAACACCCTATAGGTTTTATACGCATAGTTTTTTTCTGCAATTTCTGACGTTTACTAAACATTTTTTGTGTAGTCAAAAACAATGAACATTGCTCAATATGAGGATTTATAGTACATTGTAGATACCTAATACACTTTTCATGCTACATATCTTTGTTAAATTTATATAGGTAAAAATATACTTTTGTTTGTTATCTCTTACTTATTATTTAAGTAAAACATTTATTACTTTAGTTAGTTTTTATTTATTACTTTGGTTTGGGCTAATATCTGAAACCCGAATTCAAAATTCAAAATCCCCCAAAAAAAATTCCAAAAAAAAAAATACAAAATTTCAAAACGCAAAAGGCAAATTCCAAATGTACAAAATCCAAAAAAAAAATTTCCTATATAAAATATCTCTTGCCTCCAAACCCCCACTAAACAAATTATTGAAAACTATGATTTTGTAAACAACTGTAAAATCCCCCTTATTGAGGATCTCACATATATATATATATATATATACATATATGCTGGAAAAGCGTATAAGTCTGATTTTGTAACCATCTCTAAAAACCACCCCATTTTTTTTTCTACATTATATAAACTTAAACAAAAAAATTATTGGAACTCTGAATCAATTCTAGAATGCTTTATAATAATTTTTATAGAAGCTATACTTCAACAATAAAGCATTTAAACTATAGTAGTACATGTATCTTAAATCAGCGGAGGAGAGATTTTATAGTATGTTACTTAATGCGTCACTGATTTCAATATCAAAACTTAATTCAAGTTATAATAAAGTATTTTTAAACAAAATAATAACATCTATAATTTGGCTCGCACTGTGCAAATTAGCTTAAAGTTAAAATTAAAACTATGTACTTGTTATAAAATTGGAGAAAATGATTTTTCAAAATTTTTCCTAACATAAAAAATTCCAAAAGAAATTAAAAATTTTGATGCAACAGTGTCACACACTTTAAATACTTATAATGCCTTTTTGAAAATGTATACGACTTTATTATTATTTTTATTAATTGTATATTTTTTTAGCGGGTCCCCATCGATATCTTGAAAAAAAAAATCTGGAACAAAAAAAAATCTTGAAAATAAAATTTTGAATTAAAAAATCTTCAATTAAAATTATTTATTTTTGAAATGATGATGGCAGTACGTTATACTTGTATATGATTCTTATAATACTTATGAATATTTATGTTTAGTGAAATATTATGGAAAAAGGTTAAAATTAACTTTGTTATTTAATAAAATGTATATCAAACTTTAAATATATATACGCTGCCGCCCCCAAACCCCCCGCTAAACAAATGACTGGAACCCTGATTTTGTAACCAACTATATATATAAAATTCCTCCTAATTATGTTTTTGCATTCATATTTTAATATTAAAACATTAAAAAAGATTTTAAAATAGTGAGAGATGTCGCTCCCTTCCTCCTAATTATGTTTTTGCTTCAAACCAAACAAATTATTAAAACACTGATTTTCTAACAAATTATAAAATCCCTCCTAATTCACTGTACTTACATCCTAATCCTATATATTTTTTCATTTATACTTTTTCGCTAGATTTTTTAAAAAATATTACAAAAACGCAAGATTTTAAAACACAAGATTGTGAAACACGAGATTTTGACACGCGATATTTAGAAACGCCAGATTTATAAAAGCAGGAATTTCTGATACACGAGATTTTAATTCGCGAGATTTCGATACGCTCCCTTTATATATACATTATAATATATAAATATATACATCGTTTTAATTAAATTATCAAAACCTATTCTTTTGAGAGTTTACATATCAAGTATATTTAAGGACGTCTTTCAAATTCATTAACCATAATAGGGTCTGTAACAAAATCTCAACTTTTAAAATTTCGCATATACATTAATATATAAATATTCTGAAAAAAGGATATATCCTAATTTTTAACCCAACTCTAAAATCCCTTCTAATTGTGAATCTCGCACATACATATAAATAAATATTCTATAAAACGCGTATAACCCTGTTTTTGAATCCAATTCTAAAATCAGTCCTATTTCGGAAGAAGGGCAATCCTAATTTGGTATTTTTTTTGTTAAATAAACTTTTAATTTTGTTATTTTTTTTAGTTAAAAAATAATTTTTTTTTTTTTAAAAAAGACATTAAATAAAATCTTGAAAAATATTTTATTTCTCGATTAAATTCAGGATTTTTTCTTTCAGGAAATTTTTGTTCATGATTTTTTTTTGAAAAATTTTGTTTCCAAGATTGTTTTTAGCCAAGTTTTTTTTTCATGAAAACGGCGTGCTCCCTTTTAACACAAGCTGCCAGCGTTAAACTTTGGGGTTTACATATTGTTTTTTTTTGGTAATTGGTGGCCTTATTTTAGTCTAATTATATGTTGATTAATATATATTACATATTGTACATTTAGTTTTTTTTTTATATTTAATTTGATATTATTAATTATGGAAACCATAAATACTTCGTTTATTTTCGTTTATTTATTCTAAAGAAGGAATTTATTCTAAAAAAAATAATTTTTGATATACTTTATTATATTTATTGCGCTGAATTAATTTTTGATATTGACGCTACTGATGTTAAGTTAAATCAGTAGCGTCTAATAAAAGGAAAAAAAAATAATTGATGATGTAACGTTAGAATGTTCCGAATGCTTGTTGTAATAAGTATACTTAAAAAAGAAATACTTGCACTTAAAACCTAAAAAGTTGCACTAAAAATGAAAATACTTGAATTTCAAAAAAAAAAAAAAAAAATTGCACTTAAAGGGGATATCCTTTTTCTTAAATTAAAAAAGTGTACTATGTATATTTTGTTTCCAATACATACTTGAATTGTACACTTTTTTAATTTAAGAAGAAGGATTTCCCCTTTAAGTGCAATTTTTTTTTTTTGAAATTCAAGTATTTTCATTTTTAGTGCAACTTTTTAGGTTTTAAGTGCAAGTATTTCTTTTTTAAGTAATTAATTAGGTATATGTATATGTATATAATTATATTTATATAATTATTATTCTTTAAAAGTTTGTCAGACATATGGTATACAACAGATAACATATAGAGGTTTTTGTTATAGAATTTGAAACAATACACTTTCAGTCAGACAAAATTTTTATTAAAATATATAAAATATACCTATATTTTTGAAATAAAACTTACTCTAAATAAAAAAAATAATTACAATTATAAAGAAAATCCTACATTTAAAAAGAAAATGCATGTATTTAAATTAAAAATTGTTTTTTTAAAGTAAAAAAGTTATAGAAAAAAACGAATAAAGTTTGACAAAAACAAAAATAGTGGTAATACTTTTTTTTTTATAATTATATTTTTATTTTAATACATTTGAGTAAACTGCATTTTGAATGAAAAGGTTTTACTTATTTTCAATTTTCAAAATTTCTCCAAGTCACAAACATTTTATTCTGTCTTTCTTTCATAACGCATTCTTTTTTTTTTATATCTCTGAGATGAATATTCCAATATGTATATTTAAAATCCCTTGAATTTATCCACATATTGACTATTTTATACATGAATCCATGGATAAATAAATAGGATATCCATGAAAATTCATGAATTTATCCACATATTGATAACAATCAATAATCATATAACATTAATTTTAAAGACAATTATAGTACAGTTCTTTATATTTATATACATACATATGTATATATATATTCAGAAAGTTTATATATAAACGACATTTAAGAATCAACATCAAGCCGGTCTTTTTTAATAATTATACTTTGAAGAATATAGTAAACAATAAAATTGAAGACAAATAAGAAAAAGAAGCATTAGAAAAAAGTGGAGTTTATAAGATTAACTGGGAAAGGATCTCTATTGGAAAAACTAAAAGAAAACTATGTACATATTAAATTTCTCGAACACGTAAAATCTGTAGTGTACTCTAATCCTTCATCTAGTTTTTCTTAACATTTAAAAGAATCGGGTTATTTTGTTGATGTTGTCCAAAACTCAGCTTAATAAAAAAATTAAAAGATATGATAGAATTCTTTATAAATTTGTAATTTTAGAAATAAATAAACATAAAAGCAATAATATTTTATTTAATAATCAAATTGACTTAATAAGTAACAGTCCTTTGTTAAATATAAAAATTTTTTTAAATTAGATTAAATATCATGTTTTTTAAATTGTCTAAAAGTGTTATTTTGTTACTTACATATGGTTTTTATTTTTGTTTTCTTGTATGTTTATTTTTAGGCGCAGTGACAGAACGGCCGAGGAAATAAAGCCCGCGAAATTAAAGCCCATAATTAAAAGGAATTAAAACCCGCGGGCTTTAATTCCTTTTGAATTGGAATTAAGACTTACACTATTTTTTGTTATTAAAAGAAGGGAGTAATAGAACATGTAGAGCAAACGCTTTAGGAGGGATTTTAGAGTTTTGGATAAAAATTGGGGTATCCCCTTTTTCCAGTATATTTACTAATATGTATATATGCGATTTCCTGAATTGCGAAAGATTTTAGAGTTGGTTAGAAAATCAGGGTTATATACTTTTTCCAAAATATATATATAAGTAATATACCCCTATTGTCAGCGATTTTGGGAGGCATTTTAGAATTGAATTCAAAATCAGGACTATACGCCTTTTACAAAATATTTAGATGTATGCATATATTTAGATATATGCGAGTCTTCAATTAGGAGGATTATATACATATTCTGGAAAAAGCATATTATCCTGGTTTTGTAACCAACTAAAAAATCTCTCCTAATTCAGAAATTCGCATATGCATATATCTAAATATTCTGTAAAAGGCGTATAATTGTAATTTTGAATTAAATTCTAAAATCCTTCCCAAAATCGCTGAGACCTTAACATTGAGACAAAAGTCCCATAGGAATTTTGGCTCATTGAAGTGAGTCAAAAGTTCCAATGAGACTTCTGCCCATGGGACTTCTGACATGTCACCAAATAAAATCCAGTCAAATGAAATACAGGCTCATGATAGTAGCCTTTGTGTTACTCAATAGATTTTAATTCTTTTTCGAAATGGACTTAAAGGCCACGATCTAGTGGAATTAAGACCCATGGGCTTTATTTCCGCGGGCGTTCTGTCACTGCACGTTGTTTTTATACGTATAATTGTTAATTTAAATTTTTAATTACTCAGTATCCCAATAATGTCTTATCGAAACATGTAGAGCGATCTAAACAATATATAATAAATTAATTTTAAAACTTTTAATACAGGTGTCTTTATTTTTTAATATAAAATAATAAATAATTTAATAATTTATAATAATTTTTATATAAAAACTTATATATAATAATTATGTTTCACCAAGTAGCAAATTTGTAATCAATTGATTTCTTGATTAAAAATCCAAAATATTATACGGAATATTCTGAATAAATAAAAAACGATTTTTTAACATATAGTTATACTGAATCTTCTGATTTCTGAAAATTTCGCATAAATAAACGATAACCCCCTTATATTTTTTAATTTGCAACTGTGATTTTTACGGAATATGAATTTACTTACAGAAATCAATTTATCTTTTTTTCTGAAAATGTTTCAACTCAAAAATGGTTCTACTTTACTTTTTCTCTTATTTTTGCCGTCGTCATTATTGATTTGATTATGGACAAAATTGAAAAGCATTCACTTTGAAACTAAAGATTTTTTTATGATCGTTAATATAAATTGTTCCAATTTATACATTATATAATTAAATTTTTATATATTTACATATATTATATCTTTTCAATATTTTTTTTTAAATTTTCAGAGACTTCATTTAACTAAAAATGGAATAAAGAAAAGATTGAAGGATGTAATTTTTAAATTAAAACATATTATAATAAATATAAATAAATGATTAAAACTCGCATGTAATTTCAATGTAGCAATATTAAGAATGTCATCTGATTTTACAATTATTGGTACTATTAGTGATTATTTATCATCTAGGTAAGATATATATATATATATAATTTATAAAATAATAATATATTAATGTTTTATAATTATTTCCTTGTTTCGAAATGTTTAAAAAAATCTGAACTCTTAAAATTTTAACAACAACAATTATAGGTATATATAATATATTGTTTATAGTAATTACTGATTTGATTATACGATATACATAAGTACCTATATACGTTCTATACATTTGTATTAATTTTAATAACATTTTTGCAGTAATCTTAATATTTCTATATAAAGTAAATCTTATAATTATATATATAAGATATATGTGTATGTTTTCTTTCTTTATATACCTTATCTGTTCGTATAATTATTCACTCTATATAATTATTTTCCATTCTTCTGTTTTATGGTATAGTATAGACTATATCCTTAATTTTATTCCTTAACTCCACAAATATTTCTCATTATCTTAACGATATTCTTTTAATTATTATATATTTTAAATATGTATTTATTTATTTATTTTATTTATTAATTTTATTAGTTTAATTACTTTAAATACCAAATTTATAATTCATAATATAACAATTCATAATTAATTCGAAAAACAATATTTAATAAAAAAAAGATACAATTATGTTTTACTATTAAAAAAAGAAAAAAATTTCATATTAAAAAAAGCATATCAATTCAAGCATCAACAAAAGCATATTTCATATCAAAATTAAAATTAAAAATAAAAAATTAAACATTAACAATGAAAATCAAAATTTAAAAATCATAAAAGAAGGCTTTCAAAGATTTTGTAATTGTTCAAAATATTGTGTTTCCTATATATATTGACAACATTTCGTCCTTAATCGTACAAGCGATGTTTCATTCTTTATCTTATTTGGGAGTTGATTAAAATATGAAAACCCCTTATACGTTATACAATTTTGTGCAAATGAACTACCAACGAAATTTATCCTAATATCATTTGTATTTCTTAGCAAATATGGTTGCTCCTATACTTGACACGGTATTGGATAGATAATGTGGTGTTCATTTATTTTTCATTTTGAATATGTAGATCATAACCATCAATGTATAATTCTTTGTTTTACGTTCATCCATTTCAATGTTTGTAACATCCATGGAATTGACGCGAACCTATTACTTTTGAGAATTATTCCCGATTTTGCAGTTTTTGGAGAACATCCAATTCATAGAGTGTATACATAAATAAATAATTGTAGCACAATATTCAAAGTGGGGTTTAACCATTGTAAATGTTTATAGCGCAAGATAAAGATATTTTCTTCCGAATTCGCTTAAGAAATTCGATTGTTTTTGCCAATTTTTTTTGCAGTATAATCAATATGTATGTGGAATTTCAGTTTATTGTCAATGACAATGCCTAGATATTTAATTTCTTCTACCACTTCAATATTTTTGGTTCCAAAATATAAAGCATCTGATCAGAAAACATAGACTTAGTTTTCTCCGCATTCAGTTTTAATTTATTCTGGTTTAACCAATTTTCTACATGTAATAAATCTTCTTGCAGTATTCTACGGCCCACTTCATATAATCGCTTCGATATATATACTAATGTGTCATCAGCGAAGAGCATTATTTGGCTGTGTTTCAGTGCATTTGTAATACCATTTATATATACACAATAAAAAGTAGGGTTCCAAGAACGGAACCTTGTCGCACTCCTATATCAAGTTGTTTCGATGTTGAAAGGTAACCATTGGTTTTTAGTTTTTGCTTTCGATTACTTAAATAACTTTTAAATCAACTAATGCAATTCCTTGTAGTTTATATTTATATAATTTTTCAAGTAAAATATCCCTATATCTACAGTTTCAAAGGTACGAATAAGGTCCAGGAATACTGAAATAACTGCTTTCTTTTTTTGCATTTTATAATCAACCAATTTATTTTTCCATTTTATAATCAACCAATTTAACGCCGACTCGCAGAAATGGTTATTTCGAAATCTTGATTGCTCTTGTACTAATAAGTCGTTCACCTCCTATATTAATATTAATATACATATTTAAAATATAGAAAAGCGAATAGGTATACATAATTTATAGTTACTAAAATGTAATTGTAAATTAATAAAATCGACTATGAGTAACGCCATCGCTTAGGCAATTTACATAATTTCTCTGATTTCGTATACCACATATAAGTATGGTTAAAATGAACTGATTATTCTAATATTTATAGAATAATTATATTCAGATGAATTTTTGTAATATTTTTATAAGTCAGTTTTTTAATTTTTATTTCTAAAAAAGTTTAAAATTTTTAACATTCTCGATAATGGCAAATTTAAAATGTTTCTAATAATTCTGATAAAACTTTTTTAATTTTACTATCAATTAAAAAACTTATATTAATTATGTATACTGTTTTATGCTGCATATATATGTCAGTATACATATAGGATTTTTCTGATCTTGAAAATATTTATTATTCAATTCGAAATTAAACGATTTTAGGGGTCTCGGTGACCCAGTAGATGAGAGCCTATAAAATATGCTGTAAACACCGAGGGAGTGTGGGTTCGAATCCCACACACGTCGTAAGAGTTATTGTCCCTTACGACATTTACAGCCACGTCTGAACAGAAAAGGCTGTGTAATTTCCTGTCCACATTTATATGGCAGAGAAATGTAATAAAAACAAATAAAAAAATAAAAATTAAACGATTATTTCACTATAAATATCTGGCTTTGCATTTTTTTCAGATATTGTCAATATAAAACGTTAGATATAATTTACTATATATAACTGCTTAAATTTCATGGATTTTCTTTTACATATTCTTTTTAATTTTTATTCCAATAAAGCTTTGAAATAATTTACAACTATTTATTTATAGCTCTGTAGCTTAAATAAATTCTTCTACATATGGTTATTTAATGATTATAACATTCAAAAACTTTAACCAGAGCATAATTAAATTATATTAAATGTCATAATATATCTTCACATTTTTTCATTTCATGATTGTATTAATATACCATATAAAGAGAGCAGGAGAGCAAAGTAGAAATTTGTTATTTTAATTTTTTAACTTCCACATATACTTTATGTATACCTAAACGCGCGCAGTGATGCACCATAGTGTATTTTATTTTAACCAAAAGCAAATGAAAATTACATATTTTCATTTAATAATCTTTTAACAAAATTTAAAAAAAAAAACTCTAATTGGCAGACGCAAGATATAGCTGATATGATTCAGATTTTCTAAAAAGAGTTTATCAAGCTTAAATATTAAAAATTGAATAATTAAGATTGTAATTTGATAATTAATAATTGAATAATAAGAAAAATGTATATTTTTCAATTTCAAATTTTTGACATTGTGTTAACGATTTCTTACATTTGGTTCCATAAAACGCAAACGAGATAATCAAGCTTCTTACAATCCAACTCTAAATTCTTATATCAAGTTAAAAAAAAAAGATGAAATTAAAAGTTTAATACCACTTGTTATACAACCAACTTAGAGAAGAGTAATGCCAATTAATTGATACAAAAAAATCAAAAATTAAAAGTAAAAACGCAAAATATACATAAATGTTAACTCACAAAAATATCTCAATTAATATTTATACTTAAACATGCAGTTAGATATTAAGATTTTTTCTGGAACCAAATGTCAAAAAAAATTGGGATTCTTATACTTTTTGTCATTATAGGTATATGTATATTATATCTTTATATAACCTCTTTTAAAAACATACATATAATATGTACAAAAAAGTATACAAAACGCACGTTTAAAAACATAAAGTAAATAATTGATATTAGTCTATAACCGCGGTTTATTACCTTAAAAATACTAGAAAAAAAACATCTTATATCCTCTATATATACTATAATTCAAACAAAAATCTTAATCGAAAGACCCAAAATCTTCAAGAGAGTTAAAAAACTCTATAATTACAAGGGATCTAAGAATAGATGAGGATTACATACGAATACACTCTAAAATAGCCTTAATATAATCAAAATATCTGATTTTGTTTTTCTTTGTTAATATACCATGTATAGATATACATATATTATATTATACCTATATGTATATATATGAAAGTCAAATTCCATTGATATATATATATACATAGTATGCAATAGGTTTCGAATTTTTTCTATATATATATATGTATATGTACGCATATGCGTATACATATATTCACAGAAACTTTACTGTATATAGTAATTTCTCTATTAATAATGGATTACTTTTTTTATTTAATATTTATTTAAAAAAAAATATAAATCAAACTAAAAAGAAATTAAATCGTCTGCAAAAATTCCGATGTTTTTTGGAAAGTTTTCTATATAGGTACACATATATCTAAAACTATAATATTTTTTTCCATTTTTTTCCCCTATATATATATATATATATATATAATATTAAAATCTATATATATAATATTATACATAATACATATCTACTTATACCAATTATGTATACATATATATATACCTATTAAAATCTTTTTTTTTCTATTAAATTATTATATATACACATATATACTTATACATTATAATTAAGATATATGTATAAAATAAAATAATTTAGAAAATAAAAAAAAATAAAAACTGAAATTCCTAAAAATTTTTAACCATTTTTTTTTGCGACTGCATTTTAAAATATAAATCTTTCGAATATGACTTGCGCATATGGTCCACCATTTAAAAAAAAAAAAAAAAACAAACAATAATAAAATTCATAAAATATTTTATAATATTCTCAACAGGTTATTTGTAAGATAAAAGTAGGTGGAGCCATGTACATATCATGTAAAGTAACTAGTAATGCTCCTTTGGAGCCTGAGGCAGGATATGTACCAAATAATCCATTATTTGGTATATCATTTGATACTCCCCAGGTATGTTATAAATTAATATACATATATATATAATACATGATATGGATATATTTATAATTTATATGCAATATATATATAAATAATTGTTCCCCCTTAAAAAAAAAAAAGAAAAAAAAAAAATTAAAATTAAAATGGGTTTTTCTTTTTTTTTATATTTCTAAAGGAATGTTTAGAATCCTGTTCGGGATGCATGTCCTGTCAGAATAATACAACAATTCCACCAATTCATACTTCAGATTTGGATTGTGAAAGCTGTTTTGATCAAAATTTAACTGTTTTAAGGTAATTAATTATATATATATATATATTTTTTAATGCGATGTTTATATTTAAAAATTTATTTAAAATCAAAAAAAAAAAGGAACAAATTATTTAATAAAATATATTATATATATATATACCTATTGTGTAAATTATGGTATTTAATTTCTGTAAAAAAATGTGCATATTAAACTAAAATTATTTTGGAAAAGATTAATTATATATACATATAGTGAAAAAATAATAAGTCATCCGACGGAATTCTTAGTTTTTAAGTTTTTTGAATATAACATTAAATATATATATTATAATTAATTTTTAATTGAACAATCGTAACTTGTGAAAATTTAAAAGAAAAATTGGTAATTTATAAAAATCTTAAATATAATTTGTGTTAAAAACTGTTTGGAGTCACAAAAACTGTTTGTGTCAAAAACTGTTAATACATACATATATTACATGTACAGTCGAAAACAGATAAGTGCAACCTATTTTTAATCCCCGTGCCATTTTTAATAATCTCCAAACAAATTTGTTTGAATAACTGCAAAACTTTAAGTGGAAATTTCTATAATATAACTGCATAGAATTTTCCAACCTAAAATTAAAGATTTCATTGAGTTAGTAACGGATAAGTGCAAATCTTGAAATTATTATTCAAGTACTTTTTTTCTTAACTTGAGAAAGTTTCATCATTTTTTAAGTAGTTTTGATAAATTTTTTTAATTCCAACATTTAAAGAAAAACTTGAAATCAATTAAACATTAACATTGAATTAACAAAAAAAAAATAACTGTTTACTTATTTTTGAAGCTCACATGTGACAGTAAATTTTCTACAAATTACAGATGCATAAATGCAAAATGTGCATTTACAGGTTAAGTGAAAATGTTTGAACTTATGCGTATAATTGCAAATATCTCTTAACTACACAAGTTTTATTTGCCTGGTTGATGTACACTTATCCGTTTTCGACTGTATAAGCTTCTTAAAACTTAAAATCTTAAGAATGGTTTACAAAAATTCAATTATTCAATTATTATATATATACATATTAATATTACCGTATATATGAGTATATATAGCTAGTGTGGCCCGGATATATATACATACATAGATTATGTTTTTTTTTTCTTTAATAAAAAATTTCGTGTATCAAATGCAAAAAACTGTAATTAAGAAAAGACTATATATATGATTAAAAGTGTTATAGCAGAGAAGATTCCAACTGATTACTGAATGTATAATATAATACTATATATATGGATTAGTATATACAATCTTTATATCTTTCTTATCTTTAAAATAAAATTTAATTAAAATCATTTAAATTATATATATATATATATATATAATTTAATAAATATATATAATTACAAATCTTTGAATTATTATATAATTTATTTAATACAGCTCTTCACAAGGAAATAGTACCGGAAACTATTGGAATTCTGAAGAGATGTCTTCATTTCCTGGCTTACCACCATTAGATATTGATCCTTTACCCAGTTTATTTCCATTTTCACCATCCTGCAGTGCTTCTTATAAGTAAGTATATATATATATATACAATTCAAAATTATGTTTTTCTTATATACTTTTACATATACATATATATTTCTGTTCTGTAGAAATTCCGTATATATATATAATTAGTTTATAAAGAAATCAAAAAGAAATTTAAAATAAATTAAAAAAAGGAAAATTATAAAAATTGAATGAAAAGTTTTTTAAATATGTACATATACATATATAAAACTATATATATATTAAAGAAAATTGTATATACACATAGTTTATGTCTAAAACGATTAAACAAATTAATTAAATATTTATAGTATTATCTTAACTAACAATATATATATATCAGTAAAAAAAAAATCAATATTTGACTTTCAACAACAAAGCACTTTGTATTGGTTGGTACACCAATTTATATATATGATTCAATTATTTGTACATATTATAAATGGTATATTATAATATATATATAAGTTTAAAAATTATAAAAAAAGTAAAAAATAAGAAGTTGTTTCAACGGAATTTTGTTTATTGGACTCCTCAGTAGATATAAATTAAACTTTACCTATATATAGACAACTTCTAAATTATTTCTCAAAAAAAAAAAAAAAAATTTAGAAATTGATATTATTGATAAAATTCCAAAATACATAATATGTATGTATAATTTTATAAAGACTAATGAAATTCATGGAGTATATACAATCTTTTTTATTATTAAGATATAAACTTTAGATAATTTTTTTTCATATATGACATACAGTTTATTGACTTTACATATATATATTATATCATTATCGACATCATCAAAAGTGATTATATTATTTTAATAAACTAAACAGCAAAATTTTATTTCAATAATCGAAAAGAACAAAACAGCCAGCGTAGATTACGTCTTTGCCATATACAAATATCTATACAATATTTGAATCAAACTGAATCCAAATAAATTTTATCAAATTGCATCCTATAATTTTTTTTTCGATATAAATTTATATTTATAAAATATTAAAAAATATAACTTTTCTTTAGCATTATTTTAAAATTTTTTAATCGTAAAATTTTTATTTCTAAATACATATATTTTAAATTTTAAAATTTTTGATTTCTTCTTATATATATATACATATACTTTAGAAATTATGTATAACATTTAATTATTATATCTGTCACGTTTATAATTCCTCTTAATTATACAAAAAGAAAATATTTAATTCTTCTATATATAAATGCATGTATTTTAAATAAAAATAAAGGGTTTCTTTACTGATATAAACTATGTAGTTAAAAAATAAAAATTTGATAAAAAAAACACACACACAACAAAAAAAAAAAAAAAAAATTATCCAATTCCGAAAATTCCTTATTTCCTTTAAAGTACAAGGTCTGATTATAAAACTAGTAATACAAATGATGTGGCCGATGTCCTTCTTTCCCTAAAACATGCTGTATATAAACAAAACTATGATTCAACTACATACACAACTCATCAAGGACAAAATTGTAGTTTTTCAGCGCCACAAACATCTTTATCATATACAGTACATCCACAAATGTTATTATCACCAAATCATCATCATTTTAATCAGTCTCAAACACAGAATACAAATATTAATAGTCAATCATATTATGATGGTACACCAAATCAACTTGGACCTCCATCTTCATTATATCCTAGTGTAAGTGTTAATGTAAATATGACTATGCATGGATATCCTCCAGCTGAAAATACAGTTCCTTTACCATGTTCTCAAGTAAGTATATATATATATTTTAATACTATATATATATTAACAAAAATATTGCAATTTTGTTTTTTTTTTTTTTTTTTTTTTTTTGTCTTATGTACAAATTGTTTTTTATACAAAAAACAAAAAAAAAAAATTTGAAGTGGACACCAAATTCATCTTCATCCGTAAATGTTTTATATCCTCAATTATTAAGTCCAACACATTATAGTGGTGGAACAACATATTCATTTACTGCTGATTTTCGTACACCGCCATTACAAAATTCACAGCAACAACAACAACAACAACAACAACAGCAACAGCAGCAGCAGCAACAACAACAACAACCACCACATCAGCAACAACAACAACATCAGCAACAACAATCACATGCTTTAACTAATTTTACTGATTCATCAAATAAATTGTCACCAACATTATCACAAAAATCATTTCATCAACATACAGCTGATACTCAATCACCTAATAAAAGTCCCCACTATTTACAAGTATATGCGATTTACTATTATAAATATTATTTTATTTTTAATATAAAATTTAAAATATATACAATTTAGGATACGGAAAATAAATCAATAAATCGTATTGGATTTGATGAAGATGAAGAAAGTAATGAATTTGAAGAGTCTGAAACTAGTAAACCAAATTTATGTAGACTTTGTGGAAAATCGTATGCACGTCCAAGTACATTAAAGGTTACCATTTTAATTTAATTTAAGTTTTATTTAACATCATATATATTTTTTCTTTTTATTTTTTTTTTTTTTTTATAATATGAAATTTTATTTATATTATTATGAATGTGTAGACACATTTAAGAACTCATTCTGGAGAAAGACCATATAGATGTACACAATGTAATAAAAGTTTTTCTCAAGCAGCAAATCTTACAGCTCATTTACGCACACATACTGGTCAAAAGCCGGTAAATTAATATTATTTTATAATTTATATTATGTACTCGTACACATACATATATATTTATACTAATTTTTTATGAATCTTTTTTTTTTTTTTTATAGTTCAATTGTAATATATGTGGTAGAAGATTTTCACAAAGTTCAAGCGTTACAACCCACATGAGAACACATTCTGGTGAAAGACCATATAGGTGCCGTTTTTGTAAAAAAGCATTTTCAGATAGTTCAACATTAACAAAACATCTTCGAATACATTCTGGTGAAAGTAAGTTTTAAATATTTCATATACATACATAATTATAATATTTTATTTTTAAACATATTCATTTATTTTTAATTTAAATAAATTTTTAAATATTTCAGAACCATATCAATGCAAATTATGTTATTTAAGGTAAATTAATACAATTATATAAAATGTAAAAAAAATGTAAAATTTTAAATATGTATTTCAATAGATTTTCTCAATCTGGAAATTTAAATAGACATATGAGAGTTCACGGAAATAATACAAATATGATATCATGACAAAAATCTAAATCATTTTATAATTTTCATGATATTGATACAAATAATATATTATCGTCATCAGCATTTCCAGTACCACCACAACAACCACCAGTATATACAGAATTTGATGGTTATAATTTTTATACAACACAAGTATTGGAAAAGAAAAATATAATTTTTAGCAACAAAAAAGTGTACAATAATAAATTTTTAAATTAAATGTAGTTAAAAATTTGAAATTTTTCATTTTACTGAAATTAATTTTTTTTTTTTAAATTCCCATAAAGTTAAAACCAAACTTACTATAACTTTACTATAACAATTTAAAATTGACATTATTTTAAATTTACAAAAATCATGAATCTGTATAGTTTTAAATAAAATAAGGGGCCCTAAATATCTAAATTTGAAATATTTGCCAGATAAAAGAGCTATGTAAAAAAATAGTTTTGAGGGACAAGAAGTTTATCAATGGTATCTAATTTCTATAATATTCCCATGAAATTAATTAAAAACTTTATGGATTATAAAACATATGCAAAATATGGAATCAAGTTTTTTGAAATTATTTTAAAATTAGGATGTCTATACAATTACTATATATATCTTATCATTATATCCAGTCTATCCAGCCAATGGTTTAGTGATTAAAACACCGGCCCTTAATATAAAAGAGTCTCGGGTTCAAACCTCAGTTGGATCATATATAGATTAATAAAACATAATATAGATTTTTCTTATAATATATAATTAGTATAATAAAGAAGTAGATATATCTTATAATTAATAGCATATTCTAACATAATAATATAACAGTAATAAAATAATTCTTGTATAAGATAATAGATGGCGCAGAAATAAATGAAACGTCTTAAGTCTTGTATAATAACTACAGCCGAGTAATAAACGGCTTAGTGAAATTAAATGATTCACGAAACTGAAGCTTGGTCAAATATGAATAAGTAGACTTTACGTCACTTATTACGGCAAGGAAAAAAACAAAAAAAAGTTTGAAAAGAAGGTTTTATAAGTAACTTTATGCATTAAGTCTAATTTTTTCTTTCTTATTTGAATCTTTTTTTTTCTATTACATATAATATTATTATATAATTCCCTTATTGCTATTAATTATTGCCAATTTTAGTATAAATTTTTGCAATGTTTGGCCATCTTATTTTAATAAAACCAGCTATGTTAGTACTATGTGAGATCCAGGTGGATGGTGAAAATGACTATTTTGTTGTTGATAAGTACGCGTTTGTTTCTTATTTTATGCCTCATAGAGGTACAGTTTTTTACATTAGAAATTATAGAAAGAAAGAAAGAAAAATAGAAAGTGTTCTAACAAAATTTTTCACTACATTTGGTTTCAAATTATTGATGCTGGACACATCAGATCTCCAAACTCTAGTAAACCGAAAACTATTTTGGAGATTAAAAATTTCACCAATCAGATTAATAAAATTCTGGTATTAAATCTAGAATTTGAAATTATTGTGGCTAGTAATTTCAATAGCCATAATAGAAAAAAACTACTCCAATTTAAAACTACTCCAATAATAATTCTCTAAGTCAAAACTTAATTCGGAAACAAGTTGAACTTTTCGCTACATTATTTCATTTTTCTGTTGAACTTTTCGCTACATTATTTCATGGTTTAAAATCGCACTAAAATTCTCGATCGTGAAAATCAGACTAGTGAGACACCCTTGGCACCCTTGACCTGTTTCTAAGTTCAGATTCTGAGAAATATATGGTCTAGTTAGACTTACTTTTGGCAAAGACTATACACATAAAAGACATACCAAGCCTAAGTAAAGTTTTTGTGTATAAAATATACTTCTTGTGATGTCTAACTGATATCTGATAGCAGGTTTCTCGTATTTAAAAGAACAAATTAATATAATCTACCAAAAATTCCTGAAGTTGATCATTCCTGAAGATTTACTTCAGAAATCGAGCTATAGTGAAAGTTCTGAAGAATCTGAATGATAAAAAGTCTACTGGTCCTGATGGAATCCCCGCAATGGTTCTAAAAAACACAGCCTTCTCCATTTCGAAAGCTCTCCGCAACCTTTTCTACCTTTCGTTTTCGACTGGTATATATTCCAGTCAGTGGAAGGTTGCTCATGTTTCCCCAATTCCCAAAAAAAGGTGACAAAAGTGATCCCTCAAAGATCTATAGCTATCATTTCGATCATTTCCAAAGTTATGAAACTATTATCAAATGTAAGCTCAAGACATATTTAGACAATAGAGGTATCTTACATGATCGCCAATACGGTTTTAGAAGCAACCGATCTACTATGGTGATCTTATGAAAATGGATTGAAGACTATCTTTCGAATAGTTGTATTCGTATTCTTGTTGACGGCTCCACGTTTGACACATTTCAAATAAAAGCTGGCGTCGCACAAGGATCCGTCCTTGCACTTACTCTCTTTTTGATTTGTATCAACGATCTTCTATCTTCAACCATACAATTCACAGTAGACAGTACTGATCGCCGACGACAGCACTCTGGTGACATCTTATAATTTTCCGATAAAATCAAATGCCACAACCCTTGACATAGCTAGATTGGCTATGACCAAAACGGTTAAAGATAATCTAACAAAAGTCGCTAGTTGGGGCTCTAAAAACATAGTGGAGTTTAATTCTTCCAAAACGCAATGCTGTCAGATAGCATTAAAAAAATGAATTATAATCTTAATCTAAGGTTTCTCGGGGAAATCGTGCACCGATCGAAAAACCTGAATATTTTGGGCATGCAGCTAAATCAAAAAATGACGTGGAATTATCATATTTTTGTTATAGCGAAAAGCGCTGCCAAATGCTTGGGTTTTCTCTTTAGGTGTAAATCGTATTTCTCTTCAAGTGACCTGTTTAAAATTTATAAAGCGTGTATACGACATAAGATGGAATATAACTTACATATTTGGGCTGGCGCCTTATCCACTTTCTTAAACTTTCTCGATTGAGTTCAAAATTGCGTCATTCGTCTAATTTATGACAATACTATAGCCTCGCTTGACATCCGTCGTAATAGATATTTTGTAGGTAATGACACTTGCTCAGTTCAAATAAAATGCCTGATACCTTCTCTAAAAAAATTTTCCAACGCACCACAAGAGAGGCAGCAAATTCGCATTCCTACTATGTGGAACTACATAAGTGGTACTCTACTGGTTATAGTAATTCGTTTGTTAGAACTGCAAAAATTTCGAATTTATTACCATCCATCGTATTCCCAAAAGTTGGCGATTTTGGTAGATTTGCCCAAGTTTAAGAAAAATCTCAACAGATTGTTCTCAAATTTACCCTTTAACTCTCCGTTATCCTCATTTTTTCGATCCCTATCCTATTCCATATAATCACAACTACTTCAAGTACAAAGGATCATATTCCTAGTTTGTGGTTTTAGAATAAAACAAAAAAACAACATTTATTTTTTTTTCCTTCTTCTACTTCCGTTGGGAGCATAGGGCTTCCACAAAGTCGCGCCATCTGTTTTCACAGAAGTCAAATATTTTTATATTTGTTGTCCTGGCTATTTGCATTGATCTCCATAGTCTGCCGAAAGCCGCTCTTGCTAAATTCAGTCGATTCGAATATAACATTTATAATAACTAATATTAGTATATATTTAACATAATTTACTTACAGCAAACTTACTTTTGTTTCTTATTTTTTTTTTAAATATAAATGTATTTTTCAAAGTATCAGAATATACAAGACTTGAAATTTAAAATTGATTTAATTTATTCAGTTAAATCAGATACAGATATGTTATTAATTTAACTCACAGTTAATAATTTAGTGAAGGAATGATCAGAAATTTGATTGTTATTGCGTTAAGCATTAGCAATCAAAAGTAATAGTTGAGCATATACTTTCCTATGTAAAGAAGTGAAAACCTTATAGATCAATTTGTATCAGACATTTGCTTAATTCAAGCATTAGTTAAATTGTCTAATAAATGAAAAGATAATTAGCAGCATCACCTAGAAAAAAAGTAAAAACTTTTATATTACGACAATATAGAGCGAATCTCTAGAATTTATAACAAAAACAATATTAACTCAAAATTTGTTAAAAAACACAATATAAGCAAAGGAGATATTATTATGTTATTAATTTTACAAGAATTTTGTAAAACATCAGCACAAATTAATATCGTGAATTATTTCTTAACATTGTGTAATATACGGATTAATTTAAGAGTTCTTCATAGTCATCATTCATATAATAAATTTTAAGAAAAGGTTTTTGATGATGATACTGAAAAATTCTAAATAAATAACAATTAAAATTTTTTGAAAATATTTTTAATAACTAATTTTAATTATTGCTAATTTTATCTTGCTACTATTAATATAAAATAAATTCATAATTTTATGCAATTTAAAATTTTGTTTGATGTGATCTTTTGTGACATTGTGTAGTTTTAACAAAAATTTTAATTTCAACAAATGAATTATATTACAATATAGGTCACGATGTTAGATATTTTGGTCAAATTTTCTCTTCGTTAATATATTCCTTTAATATAATATATTAAATTAGGTTTTCCAAACTTTTTTATTTTATTTAATAATAATAACAATTCCTCTGGCTAAAATTTAAATTAAATTAAAAAAAAATTATTACACTATTATAATAAAGAATACATGGCAAAAATTACATTATTTTGTTACATCCTAAAATCTATCATTGGTTGTTGTTAGACCAAATTGGTAATAAATTCCAGCTTCGTCCTGCATCTGTACCTATAAAAATTTGGATAATTATTTTTAAATTTCTTTTTTAACCATAGTTTAATTTGAAATACCTTTAGCAACATTTTGAAGTGTATTTGCTTCATCTGGGCTCAATTTAAGTATAGTATTTAATACAGGCACTAAACGTATTCTTTCATCCCCACTATTTAAGGTTATAAACTAAAAATTTCAAATTAAAATTATATAAACAATTAATATTTAGTATATTTAGTATAGAATTTAGTTACCTTAAGAATTACATTTTTTAAATATTCCGAATTATGCATATGCTTTTCCCTTTCTAAAGTTCTTTCTTGACGTCTTAGCTCTTCTTTCAGAACTTCACTTAATTGTGTATATTTAATTAAATCCTGTTCAGTTTCTGATAGCAAAGAGGTTAAGTGTTTAGTTTTTAGTTCTTCACTTTGTAATTTTTCTTTTAAAATATGTATTTCACTTTCAGCTGATATTGTAGGATTCTCTTCAGAATATATTTCTTCATGGTTTTCATCTATAGACGAGTTTAATAACTCATCCAATGGAATGACATCATGTTTAGATCTCAGTGTGGAAATTTTCCTTTTTGGTATTGTATAACTTGCTTCAGAACCTTCGGCATCTTCTCTTTCCATTAATAATATTTCAACTTTTTGCTCATCTGAAGATTTTTGTGTTTGGTCAGTTGTACCAGGAGCTCCAAATGGTCCAACTCTTAATGTACTAGCATTATTTTTTTTAAGTTCTTCTATTTTTGTGGAATGTTTTTGTTCTAGTTCCATTATCTGCTCTTTGTAACAATTCGTCAACGTTTCGATTTGCAAACGCTGTGATTTTAACGATTCTTGATAATCTTTACTATGTTTCCGATTTTCTTCTAAAAGTGAATCATATTGTTCACGTGATTCTTCTAATAAATCCATAATTTCTTTGGAACGTTTCTGAATTCGTTCATTTTCTTGTTGTAATTCATCCATTTTCTTTTCTTGATTGTCTATCAGCTCAGTTTTCTTTGTAATTTCTAGTTTTAAGGGCTCAAAATTCGCTTGCATTGTCGTCAGTTCTTCTTCCAATTCGCGTTCACGAGTTGTTTCCTTACTTTGATTTTGTCGCAACACTGACTGGGCTCTTATTTTATAACTTGCATATTCTGTACGAACATTTTCTAAATCATGTTCAAGAATTTTCAATTTAGATTCAGCTTGACTTAATTTTTCCTCATTTCTTCCAAGCTGCGCTACAATATTTTGTTTTTCTTTTGTTAAATCAGTAATCTGTTCATTTCTCCTAGCTGAAATATCAGATAATTGTAAACGTAATTCCTCTAATTGAGTGTGTTTTAGTTCATTTTCAATTGCACAATCTTGTAATTTTGAATGATATTCTAGTTTTTCGTGTTCAATGTGCTTAAGTTTTGTTTGCATTGCATCTATTTGTTGTTTCAATTCTTAAATAAAACAAAAACAAATCATATAATGTTCCAAATCGCAATTTTAAATATAAATTTACCAGCAGAATGTAATTTCTCTGAGTTGACATTATCTTCCAACAACTTAATTTCTAGTTTTAGTGACGATATAGTAGCATCTCCAAATTGTACAGATTCAGTTAACTACAAAATATTAAAAAAATTTTTATTTTTAAATTTAAAATTTTGCGAGGAAACGGAGAAAACACATACCTCCTGATTTTGAATTTTTAATGAATTTAACTTCTCAGCGTTTTCGTTTAAACTTTTTTCGTATGCCTCAATTTCTAAATTTAATACACTGCTTTGCTTTCCAATTGCTTTAGATTTTTCTAAATCTTTTTTAAGTTTTTCGACGAGTTCATTAAGTTTATTGATTTGCTTTTCTTTATCACTTAATTTATGTTTAAGCATATCCTTTTCTTTTTCCAGTTCTTTCCGTATCAAATTAAAGGCATCCTTTTCTTGTTTCAGAAGTTTTACTTCTTTTGATTTTTCATTTATTACGTTATCCTTAGATTTCCTTTGTTTTATTTCACTTTCTATTGCTTTTTCCTTTTCCCTTACGTTTTCGTTTAGTAAAACAATTCTCTCTTGTAAAGTTTTAGTTTCATTTTCATGTTCCATTAACTTCTTATTTAAGTCTTCAATTTTCTGTAAATGTTTCTTATTTTCTGTTTGTAAATTTTGTATGTTTGTCTTTTGATCAAGCTCTTGAGAATTTTGTGAATCAGAAGTATTCTGCTCTTCTATTTCTTGCTTTTCTAATTTTGTTATCAAAATTTTCTGATCTTGAATTTTTCGTTTCATTTTGACAGCAAGCATTTTTAGTTTATTATATTTTTCCTCTAAGCTTTCATGAACATCTTGCATACGTTTCGATTCTTCAGCTTTTGTAATAGATGACAATGATAAAACTTCACTTTGATTATCTGCTGTTAAAGATTGTGTAGAAGGAGGCTCAATAAGCTTAGGACTATTTAAAATTGTTTTTTCTTTACATTCAATTCCAGATATTTTACCATTCGTGATTTTTTTTATTTCAGCTTCTAACGAAACAATTGTATTTTGTTGTCTTGATATAACATCACCTCTGCCTTTTAATGCTTCATTTAATTCTCTCATTTCATTCAACAACTCTGAATTTTCTACTTTTATTCGTTCTACGATCTGAAAATTTTCCTGAATCGTACTTTTAAAAGTGGAATTTTTTTGCTCAGCATTTTCCATTAGATCACAAACTTCTTCCTTTAAAAGCTTTTCAGTTTCTTTTCTGTTTTCAATCTCTTTACTCATTTTATCTTTTTCGTTTCTTAAGATTTCACAACTATCTTGCGTTGATTTTAGTCTAAGAACTAATTCATCATATTGTATTGTTAATTCTTTAATAGAATTTTGTAGCAATTTGTTTTCCTGATGTGTTCTTCTAAGTTCTTCATTTATATTTCCTTGATTATCATTTTCATTTATCACAGAATCTTCATTATTTGTTTTTAGATAGGCTAATTCTGATCTTAGCATATTAATTTCCCTACTCATATCACTGTCTAATTTTTGATGAATTCCAATGGACAATTCTAATTCATCAATTTTATTAATCATTCCACAATTTTCATCCATAGCATTGTTACAAACTTTCAACAAAAATTTTACTTTTGATTCAATTTTTTCAAAATAGCTTATATCTTGTATATTGGTTAGATTTTCTAGCAGTTTTATACGATTCTGTAAGTCCCTTTTATCTTTTTCGAGAGCACGAATATAAGCTAATAATTTTTGGGAAACTAATTTAATATCTTGTTGCCATTTTGATACTGATTCTGAATAGTCTCTTTCGTTTTCTATTAATACTTTTTTAGATCCTTTTAATTTTTTAAATTTTAAAGCAACATCATTTATTTTGTTTTTTAAATGTTGAATTTCATCAAGCAATTTGATTTCTTCTTTTTTCATTCTTTTTATTTCATTTAAATAATCAACATTTAAAGCCTCAATACTTTTTTTATTATTTTCAATTGATTTCTCTTCACTTTTTTCTGATTTTTCAAAGGGGAGCTTACTTTGTTCCAAGGTTTCTTTTAGTTTTAAGTTATCGTTCTCTATTTCCTTAAATTTAGTTTCTAATTCCTCAAAATTCTTAATAGCGTCCTTAGCAAGTTGGTCATTTGTTCGTTGTTGTTCAACATATTCTTTACTTGTCTGCATAAACTTAGATTCCATTTTTTCCAAATCATTAATTAGATCTTCGTTTTCATCAGTTAGTCTTTGAAGTTGACGATTAAGACCTTCATTTTCAATAGAGATATCTGATTGATTTGAAATTAAATTTTCTAATTCAGTAATTTTTAAATTTAGTTTTTCTTTTTGATTTTCTAAATCGGCAATTTTTGATGTTAGAGAAAGTTTATTTTCTGTCAAGTTATCTATCATTTCTTTCATTGTCAATAAAGATCCTTTATCTGCTTCCTTTTGCATTTCATATTCGGAAAGTTGTGCCGATAAAACTTTATTTTGCTTAAAGTACTCTGAAAAAAAAGAAAATTTATTTTATACGTACATTTTGTTTTCTTTTAACCTTAATTAAAATTTGTAAAAAAATTCATCAATATTTTAATAAATTCCATATATTGTAAATAATGCAAGTAGGATGATGTCATGTTAGTTAAGGTAAAAAGTTAATAAGTTGTCACAAAAGATATAAAACTTACAATTTTTGAGATCTCTTAAAAAAAATTTCTTACCATCTTTAGCCTGTTTTGCTTTTTGTGCTAATCCTAAAAGAACTTTACATTTTGTAACAAGCTCATCTTTAGTTAAATTTTCCAGTGGACCACGTATTCTACTAGTTGTATCATTTTCCTCAAAAGAAATTAAAAATCTAAATATAAACTCTCATCTTATAAATTTTGCAATATTACTTGGCTAGTAGTTTTCTGGCTACTTTCAGGTTCCATTTTTGTTTATAACGTTCCTATTTTATTATTTTTGATATAATGTTAGATGATGTGACCATTTATAAAATTTGTGGCAAAATGCAAATTAAATAATAATAAGTTACTAAAAATCAGCTGTTAACAGTTTAAAAACTTCTGTTCATTAATTATTAATTTTACTGAACCATTGTGAATTAATGTTTAGAAGATAAAATTATATTTGTTGTGTTAATATTCTTACATTTGACTATTTTTAATTTATATTGTAACAGTTTAAAATATCAATATAATAAAAAGTTTTTTTTTATAATTAATTAAAAATTAATTATATATGTATAAGTTAATCTGGTTTGAGAGAATATTTGGTAATATCTAATCTACCTACTCTTGTTAATTCGCAAATGAATAAAAGCTGATTGTGAATGATTCAAAAAATTAAAACTGACATTTATTTGTTTACTTTACGACAAAAACATTATACAAAATTTGTAAATTGTTAATTTCCAAGGTCGTCTTGTCTTAAAATGAGTCTTTCAAGTTCGAAAAGTAAATATTTATTAATAATTTCTATTTCTATCATTTGTTATTACAACAGTTGCAACTGTGGTTTCGCGTTTGATGATATTAGTGCTATACGTGACAATAAAGATATTACACCAAATGTTCCACTTGTAAATTTATTTAAAAATGATTTCTGGGGGACAAGAATAACAAAAGAACAGAGTCACAAAAGTTATAGACCCTTAACGGTTCTAACTTTTAGAATTAATTATTTTTTTGGGAAGTTAAATCCATTTGGTTACCACATATTTAATATGATATTACATACAATTGTGTGTGTTTTATTTAAAAAAATATCTAATTTATTTGTAAATAATGAAATTAGCTTTACATCAGCTATAATATTCGCTGTACACCCAATTCATACAGAAGCTGTAACAGGTCAGTGAAATTCATTCTCATAAAAAAAAACATGTATTTTAATGATTTTTATACAATTTTTAGGTGTTGTTGGAAGAGCTGAATTATTATCATCAATTTTTTTATTGATAACTTTCATGTCTTACCATAATTTAATCAAAAATAAACATTTTTTAATGGATGGATTCACATTTGCAATTAGTTTGCTTTGCGCTGTCCTGTGTAAAGAACAGGGAATAACTATTTCAGGAATTTGCATAATATACGAATTTTTTTTTGTTCAGGGTATTACGCTTTACGATTTAGCAAAAATATCTAATTTTATTAAAAAAGGAATAAAAACTGAAGCTATGTTAAGAATTGTTTTCGTATTAGTAATCACATTAACTATTTTAATCGCAAGAGTGTGCATAATGGGATCTCAATTACCTGTTTTTACAAGATTTGATAATCCAGCATCTGTTGCATCATTTCCGTCAAAGCAATTGACATATATGTATTTAGTATATGTCAATTTAATGTTATTAGTTTATCCATCTAGTTTGTGTTGTGATTGGACAATGGGTACAATACCTTTGTTAAGAGATTATTTGGACATCAGAAATTTATTAACTTTATTTACATTAATAACGTTTATGAATTTGATTTTTATTATAGTCCGTAATCAAAAAGAAAAAAATAATTCGCATTCAAAAATTTTAATAATGGGATTAGCTTTTCTCGTTCTTCCATTTTTACCTGCTTCTAATTTATTTTTTCCGGTAGGATTTGTTATTGCTGAACGGATACTTTATATGCCATCAATGGGATTTTGTATTTTAATTGCATATGGATACAATTTGGTATCGTTAAAATTAAAAAATAAAATTTTCAATATATTCATGATATTTTTAATTTTAACATATGGCGTTAAAACAATAAATAGAAATTTAGATTGGGAAGATGAGTTTTCTATATTTAGTTCCGGCTTGCGTGTAAATCGAAATAATGCTAAACTTTTTAATAATGTTGGCCATTCCTTAGAAAATAAAGGGCAGTACATGGAAGCATTAAGTTACTTTTTAAAAGCAACTTCAATTCAAAAAGATGATATTGGAGCTTATATAAATGTTGGAAGAGCATATAAGAGCTTAAAAGCATACAATAAAGCTGAAGAAGCATATTTAATAGCGAAACGATTATTGCCGAAACCTAAACAAGGTAAATTATAAGAACAATATTGTTTTTTTGAATCATCTAATTATTTTAAACTTTAAGGTGAAACTTATCAAGCTCGTGTAGCACCAAATCATTTAAGCGTTTTCTTGAATTTAGCTAGTCTTATTTCATTAAACGAGTCTAGGTTAGAAGAAGCAGATTTATTGTATCGTCAAGCAATAAGTATGAGAGCAGATTACGTTCAAGCTTATATAAATCGTGGTGATGTTTTAATGAAACTAAATAGACCACTTGAAGCCAAAAAAGTTTATGAAGAAGCTCTTAAATATGATTATGAAAATCCAGATCTTCATTACAATTTAGGGGTTGTTCTTTTAAATCAAAATGATACAGATGGTGCATTAAATCAATTTGAAATTGCTTTAGAGCTAAATCCAGAACACGAACAAGCATTATTCAACTCAGCAGTTTTGTTACAAGAAATGAATCATCCAAAGTATAGACCTCAAGCCTATAAAAGACTTTTAAAGTTGTTAGAATTTAATAGAGACAATGATAGAGTATTTTTCAATTTAGGAATGCTTTCAATGGACGAAAATAAAACCGACGAAGCGGTATATTATTTTCAGAAAGCCATCGAATTAAAAAAAAATTTTAGAAGTGCTTTATTTAACTTAGCTTTGTTATTATCTGATTCAAATAGACCAATCGAAGCAATACCTTTTCTGAAGCAGTTAATATTTTATTATCCTAATCATATTAAAGGACTTATATTACTAGGCGATATATATGTTAATCATGTCAGAAATCTTAACGAAGCAGAATCTTGCTACAAAAGTATTCTTAATTATGAACCGAATAATATACAAGGACTGCATAATTTATGTGTAGTATATGTGGAGAAGAATGAATTTGAAAAGGCTTTACCTTGCTTGGAAAGAGTACATAAATTAGCTCCTGAAGAAGAATATATAAAAAGACATTTAAATATAATAAAAGCAAAAGTTAAAAAAAAATAGACTTATTATAAACAATGAATAGTTTAAAAATATTTTAATTGAAGTTTTGTATATTTATATAACTGATGTAATTATAATTTATATTTAATTATTAATGATATTATTAAATTTAAGATAATTTGAAATTTAAATTTATATAAAATATCACAAAAAAAAAAAACAAAAAACTTACAAATTAATATTTTTTGTTTCTATTTCATTAATCTTTCCTTCCGAATACCGGACTGCTTGAACTTATGGTTTTTATAAATGATTTAATTCCTTTCGATTGCGCTTCAGCTAAACTTGCTGAATTTTCGGTCTCTGCTGCAATAATATAGAAGTCATCTACAATAGGTCCTGGTGGACTAATATCAAATGGTTGAATTTCATTTAAACAATTTTGATTGGAAGTTGAGCCCCTTGAAGACGATTTGTTAATGGTGTTCTTATACATATTTTGTTCCTGATTACGTTTTAAAATTTCCTGAGCATCAACAGGTTTTAATCGACACAATGTTGAGACTGGCATACACTGAAATATTGTTGACAAAAAATTTCTTAACGATAGCCAATAAGTGTCTTGCCATTGTTTTGAAAAATAAAATGAAAACGTTGACACTTCCTCTGGGTTTTTACAGAAAGAAAAATCTAAAAAAAAAAGGCAATTAGTATAGTAATTTCACGTTAAAATATTTTCAATAATACAAAACCAATCTTTCCAATCATTCTGTGACGATAAATCATTTTTTAAATTGGTAAAAAACTCAGATATTTTATCATTTCTGTTATTATTATGTGCAATTATCAGATACATTTTCAGTAAACCATTTTCTAATTTTTTAACAGCTGATATAAGATCATAAAATAATTAGAGTAAATAAACACTTTCTTAATTGATTATTCTTTACAAATTATACTTTTTTATTTCAAACTTACCAGAAATGTAAATGTGTTCCAATTTACAAAATAAAATTGAATCTAATTTTAACCAAAACTGAATTAACCCATTTAAATCGGAATTGTTTATGCTAAAAATTCTTCATTTAATATGATTTTTTTTTAATAAAATATTTACTTTATTTACCACTGAAGCAAAATTTCAATAATTTTATCTGCTCTTTGTGATTTTTCCTTATCAGTTTTTTGTTCATTTACCATTGTTTTTAAAGTATTAGAAAATCCTCGAAATAATAAATATTCTTTTACCAATTCATCCATAAATTCAGTATGAGCCATTTTTATTTCTATTTTTAAATTAAAAAACAAAACTCAGGACTTTATCAAGATTTTCTATTTACCTTTTTCTATCACACAAAATTGACGTTTGCATCGCCATCAGGTAATGACATTTAAACAAACATCAAATTATATTCATAAGGGACGATCAAAATTAAAATCGATTATAATTTTAAATGCATCGTTCCTGGAAAAGTTATTTCATTCAATCAATAATAAATACTATGTCTCAAAATCAAGTGTTTGTAAACGTACTATAAATCCCAATATTCAATTCAATATACAATACAATACTCATTCCGCATATTAAGTTTTTTTGTTGACATTTTCGTTGGAAAGAAATAACAAAACTGCCACAATACAAGAACACAGCATGTAATGCAAATGAAAATTTTATGTTGAAATTGTCTTACAAATTTTTTTCAAAAATGATGCATCCAAATTTTTAGTCGTGGAATATGGGATAAGAAGTTTCTCTTTTTAGCGAATGTTTTACGACGTAAGCGAAATGTACGTCTAGATTCTAGCGAAATTATTGCGAAGTTGAACGGTTGATGGTTTTAAAAAAAATATATATATATAACTTTATCTTAAAACAATTTTTTTGAAGTCATTCTACTTTGAACTATTTCCTTTGTTTAAATCCACATTTTAATTTACTAATTGTTACTAATATGAAATTAAAGTTAAAAATGTATAAAATTGTTATAAAACTTTATAAATTTACTAAATATTACATAAATAGATGGTTATTCTACTTTATTTTGATAAAAATCAGTTAAAGAGAAATTTTATTTGTTTAGGTGGACTTTGGAAGGTTCTCTGTAATCTCCATATCATTTTTAAATACACTAATGATGTTGTACTAGAAATTGCTAATACATATTTCGAAACGGATTAGTTTATAAATATGCAACTTTTCAATGCAATCCTTATATCTCTCGAGTAGAGCTGACAGCTCTTAAATGCAATTATTAACTAAATTTGTATTTTGATATGCATAGTTGATAAATTTTCAAAAAATATGTACCTACTATAAATACCATACTATTTACTCTTGAAACTCAATGGTCATAAGGCATAGACAATCGAGATAACAGATATTGTATATATTATTCATAACATACTGAAACAATGGATCTATTAAGTAATAATTTTATATATTAAATTTTTAAAATATCAAAAAAATTTTAATTTTTAAAAATACGCAATTAGTTTTATTATATACCTTATATATTTAAAAGTATTTGAAGATTTTAACTATTTGGGTCTTGGGTCTTCATTAATAATGCCAAATACTTATACCAAATCAACCAAATAGTTTACAATTTTAATTTATTTCTTATATTTTTTGACCAATCACTTAACGATCGTTACGCATTTGAACAAGAAGATTTATGAGAAAGGTGTCTTGTACATATTTTTAAAATTTTAATTATCTGCTATTCCACTTTTAAGTGTAAATTACAATTTGCAAATTGGAAATATTTTAAATGCAATATTTCAGAATTTTATAAAAATTTTACAAATACAAATTGCACATTTTTTGAATAAAATTCGTAAAACCTTCTGGTTTATTATAATCAATAATATTTTTTTAGACTAATTTAATTTACAAAAATTAAATAATAAAATCAGGTAATTTTAATAATTTTATTTGCCCGTTTTTTGATAGCGGGTTAATTAGTATGTACAAAAATCTATTTTGTTTTTGATTAAGCATGACTTAAAAAATATGTTTTCCTTTTCTTAATTTACAATATTCTAAACGGAAAATAAAATTAATAGCTTTTTTTCAATTAAAGCCAAATCAAATTGTGACAATGCTTTCAAAATAAGTTTTTTAAAATTAAATATAGCTTCTTTATATGAATTTTTTAATATTCACATTTTAATAAAGCACTTTTCCTTAATATTTTATTTACTTATTTTTGAAATTTTAAAACGTCATATTATTATTTTATCATATTTTTTGTTTCATAATTATGTTTATATATTTGCATAAAGAAAATTACATTTTTAAAATTAAATTTTTTTGGAAGAAAAAAAATTAATAACTAAATCTATATCTAAACAAACTCAATAAAATGTTTATTTTTTTTGTTTTTAATCTCTAGTTCTTAGTCCCCAAATTGATGTCCTTCTTGTTCCAACTGTAGGTCTGGCTACGGAACTGTGTATAAATTTGTTTATTCCTACTGTAGGAAATGCAGTTTGCAAAGTTGTGAACGCTGATTCTTGTAATATACCAAAAACATCCAAATAAGCTAATGATTTAACATTTTTTAGTTCTCTACAATTGTATAAATTTTATAATTATTTTAAATACAACATACAAATATCCACAAAATTTTCTTACATATAGCTAGCTGCATTTATACCATAACATCTCGATAACGACAAATATTCTAAGTCCTTAAATTTACTAATTGTATTTATAGTAGCTGAAGTCAAACCTGTACAATCAGAAAGATCTAATTCTAATAAAGTACGGCATCTTTTACTTAGTACAGTAACATCTAATTATAGAAAAACAATGTTTAATAGTGTTATAAATAAAGTTAATAATGTATGTACATATATAACTTACGAGAATCAAAAATATTTTTTCTACATCCAGCTATATTTAGTCTTAATATATTGGATGTTAAATTCTGTACTAAAGCAGTTATTGATTCAATGCTTAAAGATGTCCATGAAATATTTAAACTATGTAGTTGTTGTAATTGTTTTATGATTTTTAAAACACTCCATTGCTCGATACCTTCACACATTGCTAAATTAAGTGCTTCCAAATTTGTGTTTTCTGCGATTTCATCACAAACTGCATCACTTAATGGAACATGTTCTAAGCTTAGCTTTTTTAGCTGTCTACATTTGGAAAGTAGTGCTTTTAAAGAAGGTTTTGTAATTACTGCCATACTAAGATCTAAATATTGTAATTTTGATTCAAACTCATTGAAAAATTCCATGCGTTCTGGGTCAAATATTGGATGTGCAATCTAAATATAAAAAGAAAATATAGTTGTTTATATGTCCAAGGAATCATTATTAGCTGAACTTACATCTGCCTGAGCTAATCTCAGTACCACTATTCCACGAGATATAATATTACCCAATGCTTCACTTCTCAAAGTTTTATTGCCTAAATCTAATCTAGACCAAAGGGATTCATCTTGAGCTAATTGATTGAACCGCGAAGAAACAAAACTGCATCTTATTAAAGTTTTTTTTGGTAACCATTTAAAAATCTGCAATACCATTTCGTCAGAAAGCTTTTTAAATGGATCTTTATTACAAATAATTGATCTTTCTCTTGCTCTGTACAAGAAGAAATTTTCATTCGGTACAAAAGGTTTTTTAGAATTTACTACAGTACCATGTGACTGACGCAATTGTTGTTGTGAATGACAATTTGTTTCATGTAAAATTTCTGTTGATACAGATGTTGAAGCAGGCATCGATAACACTGTTGAATTTCCAACATTTGCTATATTAGTTGATACACTTTTTTGATTAACATTAACATAATTATTATTGCATGCTACGGTAGCTAATGGACTACGTCCTTTAGTACAACTTAAACTATTTGATTTATTTTTAATATGATCTGACATATCCAAAGAAGCATTTCCTTTATATTTTTGTTTTAATGTATCGTTAGGATCTATAAAACTATTATTTTGATCAGAGTCAAGTGTTTGATTTAAATAATCAAAATTTCCGTCAATTGGATGTATTAGAACAGGAGCTGATATTAACGGAGTTTGTTCATTTGAATTTTCATCAGAACCGCTTGTATCATTATTTTGACTAGACAAAGAAGTCGCTGAGCATGATTCATCCGATTCTATCATATTTATATTGGGTTGTTTTAAAATTGACTTAGAAGGGCTTTGACCACCAGTTGAGTTATTTATTTTCCAGGTTTTGAAAAACTTTGGACGTTTTCTGTAATATTTGTGTTTGAAAATTGTAAATATTTTTAAGTTTTTTTTTATTTTTTTAAATAATTTTCTACATTAAGATTATCATTTCAAGTTTAGCTACTTAGCTTTAAAAAAATATATATACGTATTCATATATTCAATGAGCATAGGTAACTTTCACTTAAAAATTACCATCATTTCATTCCAAAGCAACAGTATGACGATTTTTTTTTTTTGACATTTTTTATTTTGCGCCAATTTATTACGTACTTGTAGGTGCGTAATATAAATTTTTAATACTTACATTTCCACAGGACATAAATTCTCGTTGCTTGAAATACTATTCTTTCTTTTAAAACTCATATTTTCTTTTAAACTTAAGTTTTCTAAAATTAATACATTTTATAAACTTGCAGAATTTTTTTAAAGTTTCCACAAAGATTATACTTTTTCCGAAATACCAAAATATTCACAGACCAAAATTTTTGACTACTATTTAGAAATGTCTTTTAGGGCGAACCATTTCCTACTAGGGTTGAGTATGACACCAAAGATATTAAATTTTGATATTTTTCATTTATTTAATAATCGATGTTGACAAAAAAATTTTAGTCGTAAAAATTTTTATAGCAAAATTTTAGTTTGAATACTAAAAAAAATTATCAGTTTAATATTTTTAAAAACTTTATATCATTTTTGAAGTGGCTGTAAATATTATTTTCTTGATGAATTAAGATAATTGAAAAGGCGATTGACATATAGTTTAGTGCGAATTCTTTAAATAAACAAAAAAAAAAAAAAAACTTTTAAATCAAAATTGTTAAAAAAGTTATTGTAGTTTTTAAATAAAAACTTGAACAATTTCCAAAATAATAAAATATCTACAAAGTACAAATAGCTGAAACATGAAATTCAAGTTGCAACCTAAGATCATCAAGAAATTTAGACTATTAAATGTAACTTCAGTTTACAAAGGCTAAAGCTTTCTAATTTATAGTTTTTATACATTTACATTTATTTTCATAGTGGAAAATAAAAATTATCAAAATGAATTGAATGATACAAAATAACAACTAAATATTTGATGTAAAATTGATATCTATTTACTGAAGTTTTGGAAACACGTTTGTCAACCTTCGCACAAAATATTTCAAATTTCAATAAATTCCACAACAGCCGGTTGGCATAGTGGATAGTGGAAGCCAACTCATCGAATTATGACATTTTATATTTTTAAGACTTTTGTATGAAGTTTTAGTTTTACCATTCGTGTTTGAATTTTCATGATTAGAATTAGAAAAATAAAATGGAAAATTTAATTTACAAATTATCATTCTTCATTTGTATTTCATTTTATCTAGTAGAAGGTATTAAATTTAACTTACATCCAAATACACAAAAATGTTTAAAGGAAGATATACAAGCAAACCAGTTAGTTGTGGGAGAATATGATGTTACAGCGGTGCCTGAATCTCCAGAACAGATAGTGGATTATGTTGTATGTAAATTATTATGTTGATTCTTCTAATTTGTTTGGTAAAATTTTTTTTAATCCAAGGCAAGAGACACTAGAGGCCATATTTTGTCACAAAAAGAACATATTTCAAAAGGAAAATTTTCCTTTACATCTGAGGTTTATGATACTTATGAAATATGCTTTATTTCGAAAGTTCCGCCACGTATGTTTTTGGTATAATTTAAAATTATTTTGTTATAAATATATTTTTTTTAGATTCAAGAGGAATAACAAGAGAAGTTACTTTGGTTACAAAAAAAGGTATCGAGACAAAATCATATGAAGGAGTAAGTTATTTATAATTTTCTTTTAAAAACGTAATATAATTTTCAATTTTCTTTTATTTTTAATTTCTTCTTTTTATATGGTATTATATTATCAGTTGGTAAATATTTTTTAATTATCAAATTGATTTTGAAATGCGTTAAATTTCATTTTAAAGAAAGTCACATTTAATCTATTATTAATTGTAATAAATTTTTAATATATCCATTTTAACAGTTTTTGAAAGCTTGAGTTGTATCATGAGATGTTCAAATTAGATTATTAAAAAAACATTGTAAATGTTATATTAACATAAAAATGATTGATAAATTAAAGCAATAGTAAAACATTCAATCATGTATGTATACATACATTCATTTTTTACTGCTTTTAATATTGTTTTATGATTCAAAACTTAAAATCAATAATTTAAATGCATTAAGTTTTTGCAATTTATTAATTTTTCTAGTCCCTAATAAGTACATAATTTTTTTTTTATGGTTATCCTATCCCCAAAAATATAATTTTATTTTTTCATTAATTTCATTTGTATTAAAAGATATTTGAGTGTTTTTTGTATACGTATCTACAATGTAGTGCAAAATTTTAAACATTTATTAATTAATTATATTTCATTTTTGCAGATAGGTGAGGCTGCTAAATTAAAACCATTAGAAGTTGATTTGAAACGTTTAGAAGATTTATCCGATTCAATTGTACAAGATTTCGCTTTAATGAGAAAACGCGAGGAAGAAATGAGAGATACAAATGGTAGGCTAATAAATTGTAATTCAGATTTTAAAATTATTAAAACCATCTTTTTTAGAATCAACAAATAGCCGAGTACTTTTCTTTAGTATATTTAGTATGTGTTGTTTATTAGGTTTAGCAACATGGCAAGTTTTATATTTGAGAAGATATTTTAAAGCTAAGAAATTAATTGAATAATAATTATAATTTTTCTGTAATTTAATCTTTTTTTTTTAATTCGAAATTAAATTTTTCCAATAGTAATTTTGGTGTTATTTTTTGACATTATTATTAAAGTTTTAGTTTTCAATAGTAATAAAAAAAACGTGTTCCAATAAAATATACTTTTTTTGTTCAGGCTTTTGAAAGGGCCAATAAGTTAAAAAAGAATAATTTAAAGTTTTTATAATAAAATTTAATATTGTTAACGTTAATACATATGGAATTAATTTTTATTTAAAATTATTTTGCAAGCTTGAATTTTTAAAGTCCATATTTACTTACAAACATATTTATGTTTTATTTAATAAAAAACTACAAAAATAAAAACCAAAACAGTTTTCCCTTTTTATTTTGTCAAGCAGAATAAGCATTTGTTTAAAGCAAAAATTAGACACATTATAAAACTGTAGTTATATGTACTTATGTACCTCATTTTAGAAAAAAAAAATACATTTTTCCCTATAAAAATGAAAAGCAAAGTATGTAAGTCAATTGTAAAACTAAAAATTAATTTACCAATTAGTTTTAGTTTGAAATTCCACAGGTGAATTGAAACATTGTGTTAATTTAAAAAAAAATAGTAATTTTCTATAAGGGCATAAGGGGTATTAATAAATGTATAACTATTACTTTACAACTATACAATGTGTATGTTCTTTGGTATAACATACAATGAATAAAATTATTAACCAATAATCATACTTTCAGGAAATTTTAACTTAAATTATATACATACATATCTTTGTTTTGTGGCATGTAATATAAAATTTTCGCGAACGTAAGTTTGATGTACACTAGAATTTAACGTATCGTAAATGAACTGCAGAAACATTTCTTCCTACAATACATTCGCTTTTGTGATACAAAAACGAACGGTAAACGTAAATTTTAGAATAGAATAGTAGAAAAGAAAAGTAGTCATGTATATTTGGTTTACGTAACACCAAAAGCAAATCTTTTTTGTATCATTAGAAGAGTTGTCAATAATATAAATAAAAAATCTTTATTAGGAAATAAAAGATGTTTATTTTAATTTTTGTGTACTATTTTTATTTTTAGTACTCTATAAGTTCATTATAAATAATTACAAATAGTTATATAAATATTATATATTTTCATCAAACTACAAATATTTTTAAATATTTATTATTTATGTCTCCTGCTTCCTTTTAAGTTTTAAATTCAAATGATTAAGAATAATCGATAATGAATGATATTTAAAACAATATTTGTCAAAATTTAAACAAAGGAAATGATACACAAAAACGTTTCGAAAGCCATTGATTTATGCAAGGCCTGATAATTGATGGGAGTCTCGGATTTATGCATAACCTACATTAATAATTTTAAGCCCTACATTGAGAGAGCAAAGCTAAAGTAGTAGTCCTTTTTTTTCAAAAAAAATACACGTAATCTTATGGAAAAATTTAGTAGTCCTCCTAGAAATCTGAAAATAACACAAAAACTACAGAATTTTTTTAAATTTTGTCCTAAGGGAGCATTAAAGTTCCATCTTTTGTACGTCTTTTAGTAAAAGGAAATTTTTAAAAATTGTGAATTTTCATCCATAAATATGCATTTTAAAAAATGTCTTCCAACAAAAAAGCTTCTTAAAATTTTTTAAAATACATTGATTTGGTTTGGTCATTGCTGAATTAATGTTGTAAAATAATTAATTAATAAGATAAATTTTTTTAGAATGTATATTATAAGTTATTCCCCTTTTCACACCACCTTTTAGGAAGGGAATATGTCGAATTTTTTTTTAAAGTGGTATCGGCTAAAGGCCTAAACTTAAAATAATAAAAAAAACTAAAATAATAAAAAAAAAACTAAAACAACAAAAAATATTTCATTTCAATATAGTAATAAAATAAATAAATAATTTTTTAACAAAATAATATATTCATTGATTTAAATATATAAATTAAGAATAATATTGTATTAGTCTCGTTCGTTCTCAGAAAAACCCATATTTTAATAAAAATATAATTCATATTTAAACAACGAAATTAAATAAATTAAATAAAAACAAAATAAAATTAATGTAGGTTATGATTTATGCATAACCTACAATATTGTTTTCACAGGCGCTGACATAGAGAAAGAGCTTTGAAATAGTGGTAAAGCTTTCTTAAAAATTTACACGTATTCTTATGGAAATAGTAAAAAATTAAATAGTGGTAAAGCATAAATCTTAATAATTCAAACAATAATCATTTTTTCAAAATTCTTCTAAAGGCCACCATAAAATTTCATCTTTAACACATCTTTTGATGTATTCAAATTTAAAATATTTAAATGTTTTAATTAAAAAATTATGTTTTAAAAAAAATACCTCCATTTATTTTCCCACGGTTAAAGCTTCTTAACAAAACTTGAATGAAAGTACTTTTTGATACAGTATGGGCAATAAAAAAATTTGCAAAATCAATTTTATCAAGAATTTTGTGTTAGACATTAAGTTAGAAAATTTTAATTAAAAAAAAATTACTATTATTAATAAAATAAACTAAATATACACAAAAAATAAATATTTAAATATGTTATATATTAAAATTATTCTCATTTCCACACCACCTATGAGGTAGGGAATATGGAGCGTTTTTTTTTACGTGGATATCCCAAGTACGCCTAGTGCACCCATCTGCAAGACAAAAGTGCATACAAATTTTTTCAAGAGAAAATAATAGAAAAACGAAAAACAAAAAAATTTAACAAAACAACATAGCAAAGTATAAAAACAAACTAAAAGTTAAAAACAAATATAATTTTGTTAGTTTTTAAAACTAACAAATAACAAAAAAAAATATCACAATAAATATTAGCACATATTACTCTTTTTAATTATTAAATATTTTTAATTTTCTATTTTGCTTATTGCTTTTAAGAGCAAACCGATACTTTATAAAAATGTTTTGTAAAATTATTTAATAAAATATTAGCGAAAGTTTTGCTTATTTGGAAAAACATATTGCGACTTGTATTACCACATTTACACGTTGATTTTAAAGCTATGTCATTTATTCCCAAACTGAGACTAGTAAATGTTAGTTGAACAAGTATGCCTTTTTAATTACATCTCTCAAAGAATATTTTTTTTAAATCTAAGTCCCGTAAAATTTGAATATTTAACGCGAATATTTTTAAGGAAGCAATTGTAGAAACAAAATGCAACTATACGCCGTAGGTTGCCAATTTTCTTTTGATAAAGTGCTTACCCATAATGTTCTTAATCGTTAATTTTTTGGAACTTTAAAAGTTGGAACGTTATTTACGTGAGAATTATAATTGAATTTACATCCAGAAAACGCACATTTTCAAACCATTACATTTAAAAAGAGTAATGAATAAATAAAAACTAAATAAAAAACTAAAGCTTTAACTTTTAAATAAAAACGGAAATTTTATTTTACAATTAACAATTTCAAAATTCAATTCAACTTTCAAAATTGAAATAAAATTTTTTTGAAAGTTAAAATAAAATTAAAAATTAAATTCAATAAACTAATTTAATTAAATTTATCTTCAATATATTTTATTATGTTATTCTAAAACCACTTTACTACTAAATACTACACCTTTTTTTTTTAATTACTGTAGCAAAAATATGAAAATTTACTTAAATAAAAATCGGAACCTCCTTTCTTTTTTTGTCCATAATTGCACTGAAAAATACGATTTGAAATTTAATTTTCTTACAAGCGAAGAAACTCCAAGCTTCATTTTTATATATATTTCATATTTTCTTAATGAAATTTAATATATAAAAACTCGATATTAAAAAAAATTTTACTTATCAATTTTCTATCATATTTAATATAAAAGCTTTTAAATTTTGAGGTTATGTGCACAGAATTTATAAAAAAAATTTTTTTTTTGACAATAGCAAGATGGATGCAATAAGAAATTTAAACAAATTGGAGGGTTACAAATTTGCTTAAAAAATGGGTTAACATTTTGAGTTCAAAGTTAAAAACCTACTTGTTGTATTGGGCAAATAATAAGCTATCTGAAATAAAAATAATTGGAACATTTCGATGCATATTTAAAAAAAAACTTTATATGAAATTTATGCCCATTTTGGTATTTTTCCTAAAAAACGAAGAAAAAAAAAATTTTAAGAAATCTCATTTTTCGTAGTTTTCTCTCAAAATACATTGAAAATTTGCACTTGCACAAAATACATTGAAAATTTGCATAAAAATTGACAATTTGTGCTCTGAACGTTTCTTTTTTAAATCAGAGCGGTCAGAGTTCAGATAAAAGTTTGCTCTGAGGATTATTTGCTCAAAAAGAAAAACGCCCACTAATACTTTCAAAGGTGTCACGGCCTTCCATTATTGTTGGCTCCGTATTTATGTAATAAAAATGTCTTACTTTCAATTTTAAATAGTGTTAATGAAAAGCCGAGCGAAACGTTGTTATCGTTTTCAAAATTCTTTACATGTTTTTTTTTTTTAGAGTGCAAAATAGATGTTATTACTATTCAATTATTTTCCAATCCAATATTTTTTTTCACAATTTGCTGAAAATTTAGCACATTTTTTCAGAAGTAAATTAATATAGTGGTGTCGTTGTTGTAAATAGTTGTAGTTTTAACTGAAAAATCAACAAAAAGTTAATTGTTTGGTATTCGTAGTTACAATAGTCAGCTAAAATTGCTAGTTATTTACCGTTCGTTATTAATTTTATAGATAGTCAATTACATAGCCCACTATTTTGTCAATGATCGGTGGATTTTTGTAAAAATGTTAGCTGCTTAGCTATCAAAATAAAATGTATGTTGTAAATATGTAATAATAAAAAGAAACGAGTTTTAAAAATTACAATAATTTAGTCAATTTTTTTAAATTTATTAGTGTTGTGGCGTTCGTGATTGTTTTCTAGTTAACTAATAGCTATAAGATGCTCATAGATCAACAATAATGAATTGGGTAAATTAAATTTTAACTAAAACTACACACATCTGCTAAAGCGAAAGCACTCTTCAATTTAACAGCACTACTGAACGAACCTATTGTAATTGTAACTCTGAATTATGATGAATTGAAATTAGAAAGAAAAATAATATCACAAATTATCCTGCTTTCGGTAATGTCGTTTGCGCTGCTATGGTTGCGCTGCTATGGTTAATATTACTAATAGATGGGAAGTTAGTTATAGTCACATAACTTCTTCTTATGCGTTTTCGTATTTTAAGGTATTCAGTCAAAAAAATACACACATATGCATTTTATAATACGTATATACATTTCTTTCTTTCACGTTTATATTTATTAAAATAATATAAAGGGGTTTCTTATAACCAGTTCCATCCATTTTATGATATACATATGTATTTTGTTTTCAAAATTTAATTTATTATGTATTGGTGGCTTGCAATTGGTTCAACCGCTAAATTTTGGTTGAAAAAGTTGCAACTACTTTTTCGTCGTTTTTTTTCGCATAAATTCGTTTTGAAGCTTTTTTTAGGAGAAACGAGGAAGTGGGAAAGAGAATGAAGAAATTACAACTGCAGAATGCACCTAAGTGTGAACATAGGGTATGGCTGCTACCATCAAAAGTTCAACTGTCATCAAACTTTCGGTTATGCAGTTGACAAGCGTCAATTTTTGGTTATGTAAAAAAGTCGAAATGTCAGCCAAATTTGTGCATACTGCATACAAAGCAGGGTAAAAATTTATGATTAATTGTTGATTTTTGGTGTACAAAAGATGTACAAAAAACAACAGTACAAAAGGAAAAATAAATATATTTTTGTTGAAATGGATTCGATTCTAAAAGAGAAGTGTAGTAGTAATTTTTCTTGTGAAATTTTAATATTTTAAATTTTAAAACATAAAAAAGTAATTGAAATAAAATATAAGTAATTGTTATGTTATGTCGCATATGCATATATCTAAATATTCTGTAAAAGGCGTATAATCCTGTACACGCGAGATATGTTAGCTTTTTAATGATGAAAAGAGGTTCCAATTTTCATCAATACAAAAAATTCTGCTTACAAAAATTTAAATATAATGGTTAATTTGTTTCTCAGCTTTACCTTCAAGTCATAGATACATATATTATCTATAGATAGGCATTGAAGAACAAGAATTTTAAGTTCATTGTGAGAAACAGTTGAGTTAACAGTGCGTATTGCTTTAGTTTCTTCAGGAATAGTTTCCTAAAAGATGAAATAGTTTAATCTAATATTTATTTCTAAGAATTTTACCACTTATTTTGTTCCTTGACAAGTAGTTAAAATTTTTAATAACTTTTTATGTAAACCGTTTAATTAAATTTTAATTTTAAAAATAAAATATATCAATTGTTACATAATATAACAAATTAAAATTTCTTAAATGGAACTGGTTATGAGAAACTGATATATTTTCATGAAATATAAACAGCTGAGTGAACGAATTGTATACATATTATAAAATGCATATGTATTTTTTTGACTGAATACCTTAAGATAGGAAAACACATATACCTAACGACTATACCTAACTTCCCATCTATTAGTTAATATTATAGATATATTAACTAATATATGGGAAGTTAGGTATAGTCTTGGCTGAAAATATTTTCTTCACTGCCTATCTATTAGTTAATATATCTATGGTTAATATATATATCTATGGTTTCTGCACTTATAAACGAACAAAAAAAATTCTACTTTTTTTTATGTTTCCTACACTGCGTTGTCATTTGATTTTGCTTTTATTGATCGCGCTCAGTAGAATCTAGCGCTATACTGAATTGCAACGGTGTAGCATTTAGCGCTACATCTACATGTTTGTACTGAACGATTTCCAGCAAAATTAAAAGGCATTTAATTTTGTGTGACATTTCGCATATTTTTATTTTATTTAAATCGTATTTTTTTTTTTAAATCTTATATTTTTAAATCTCTCAATTTATCAATTTTTAAAAAAATGCTTGAAATCCAAAATTTCCCAAACAATTTTGTAAATAAAAATTTTTGACATTAAATGTAAACACATAAACGTCAATAACAGAAAATTTCTTGATTCCAAAAGAAAGCAAAAAAATCATGATTTTAAACATACATACACACATATGTATGCTATATTATGTTAATGTAGATTTTATAATAATCTGTAAATGTACTTACATTCAAAACTTAGCGGAATAATTATAGACTAGAGATCCTGTACCTAGTGTGTAAGTATATTTTATCGTGACATTTAAATTACAAAAAATTCGTATGGGATAAAAAATTTTTTGATTCCAAAAGAAAACAAAAAAGTCATGTTTCTATATGAATGTTTCTATAATAAGAGTATTCACGAGTTGGTGCAAAAGTGCAAATTTTTTTTGCACCGTAGCACATATTTGCACCAACTCGTGAACAACCCTAGCATGAATTATTATTGAACTGTCAAATATCGTTAATGTGCTTGTTTGTTTACATAAAAATTTAATATGGTTACCAAAAATTACAGATGTTTGTATATCTGCATATGCTTGACTTAATAAATAATCAGAAATAATTTTTTTTCCACTTTTTTTAGGCATTTTTTAAATTTTTATCTAATATAGCGCTTACAAAAAATATATAAACAAACTTTGCAATGGTTTTGCACAAATATGCAATAGGATTTAGGTCTTGCATAGTGTTGCAAAATTTTGCACTTTTTTATACATGAAAACAACAACAAATTGTGCACTTTAACTGTCAAAAAATGGAAATATGCTACAGTGCAAAATTTTGCACTTGTGCAAGACCACTTTGCACCAACTCGTGAATACCCTTAACATGTTAATGTAGATTTTCTTATAGAAAAACGAATCCAAATATGTACTTGTATTCAAAACTTAGCGTAATGTCATAATACGTAGTGTGTGGCTGAAAACTACTAAATTATAATTATAGATTTTTAGATTTCCAATTTTTAGAAGAAAATGAACATTATATGCACCCAGCGCAACAACAAAAATCAATTTTAATGGAACAAAATGAAAGTACTCTTCTAGAAAGTTAAAAATCTTATCATCAAATTAAGATTACAAAGCATCCAAAAGCCGCGATTTGATTAAAGCCCAGAAAGTATTACTGCAATATCTTTCATTTTTAATTTTTATTATTTATATCGCTGGTCCACTCTTTTTTTTTATTTGTTGTCTCATTGTTCTGAGTCAAAATTGAGAACCGTCGAAAATCCACAGAATCCACTATAAATCTAAAATTGCTAGGCTGAGTGTGGTAGCACGTAACATGTTTTAAAGATGTTATTTATTTGCTAGTTTTTGAAAAAACTTTTTGTTGACTTTTTTGTATAAAATAATATGTATTCATATGTATGTAATTTCAATTTATGTTGTTTTGAGAAGCATAAGCTTAAAATTATTGTTATTTCTGTATTAGATATACATTTTTATAAATTATTATACTTACCTTTGCTTACGGTTAAGGTGATTAAAGTAAATTTAAAAATGCAACTTTGAAAAATATTTCAGCAAAATTTAAAAATTACTTTAATCTTTTCAAAGAGTCTAAGTACTGAGATATGTAAATTTTGGAGTTGTATAGCACTCAGTTATTTTCATTTAAAAAGGGAAGTTGTATGGCAGCTACCCGTGCCTGTTGCACCAGCATAGTAAATTTTACAGAAGTTATTGCCACAAAACTTCATCATCTTTTGTAAAATTTCAGATGCCTAGCTTTATTAAGATGCAAGATGTGCGAGCTAACTGAACCTGATGCTCTAAACACTAAATTTGACAGAAGTTGTTGGCATGTATCTCGACATCTTTTCACAAAATTTCAGATACTTACCTTCAATATACTCTCAAGTTATTTTCATATAAATCAGAAGAGAATTAATATGGCAGCTAACCACACCTGTTACACCTGCACAAACAAATTTTATAGAAGTTATTACCATAAAATTTGATCATATTTTGTAAAATTAGCTTCATTAAGTTCGGGCTAGAGCAACGAAAATTCATAAATATTATTGTCATTAAACTTGATAATTTTTAAGGAAATTTCAGATGTTTAGCTTTATTGGGTACCAAGTTATGGCGATATAAATTTCAGAAAATCTCTCGATACCTAGCTTCAATAGACGCTGAGTTACACCCATAAAAAAAGAGAAGTTACATGCAGTAACCGAAACCTGTTGCATAAGCACTACCAAATTTAAAAAAAATAAAAATTATTGGCATTTAACTTGGCATGTTTTCACAAAATTCAACAGACCTAACTTCAACAGACACTGATGAGTTACTTTTACATAAAGAAAAAAGTTGTATGGCAGCTATTAGAACCCGCAGCCGAATTTACTGGATTTTAATAGCGAAACTAATAATTTTTCAAAAGTGACGTGGTTTTCAGAATCCTAGCTGTCCCTATTTTTTGAGTTATCGTGCGGACAGGCACGCATTCGATCCAAGCACTTGAGTCTATATTTAGCTCGGCTGCTTTAAGGTACGTGAGTTATATATTCAAAGTTTGTAAACTTTAAGTATTAACAATGTTTTTAAACTTTGAATCAATTAACCTTGATTAATATAAAAGTACCTAAAACTCATTCACCTTTTGATAAATAAAGTAATCAATAACAGGAAATGCAACTAAGCATTTCTTTAGTAAATTTTAATTAAAAAATTTTAATAAAAACAAATCCAAGCATTTCGAAAATTAGTATTAAGTAATGTTATTGTTTTATGTTATGAAATGCTTATAGCAATAAGTATAATATGTAAATTTTAATATAAATAAGTTAAAGATATAAAATAAAAAACAGTCTTAAGACCACACTAAAAGAAATTGTTTTAATTCAATAAAAAACGTAACTCGTGTCACACACGTAAGGGCAAATTTATTATATCCTTGAACATATGTATGTAAAGTTTTTAAAGGCGCACACTTTCAGAAACACAATAAAAAGCATTCTAAAATTATAAGTATTTTTACCTAAATGAATAAATGAAAACAAAAACAACTTTAACAAATTTTTTGTTTTGAAGTACATAATTTATGTTCATTCTTAAAAATCCCGTCTTAAAATTTGAAATTCCTTTGTTTTGAAATTCATTTGTCGTTAAAATTGATTACAAGATGAAAAATTTTGTAAAAGAATGACTTTAAGTTTAAAAACATGGTAAATGTAATTTTAAATTTATGTGTTAGTATGCCTGTTGTTTTGCCTTTCGGCTTTAAAAATTATCCAGTAGACTTAGAAAGAGTTAGAAATTTGAATATATGACTTTTCAATTTTTGGGGAAGCTGTAGCTTCACAATGAATTGGGCTACAAAAAAAAAATATTTGGGGGAGCTGTAGCTTCACAACGAATTGGGCTACATAAAAAAATTGCGCTACCACTGTTACTTTTTTTTTTCTTATAAGATCTGTATTAGATAACTGTTTATTTGATTTTTTTTATCTGTTGAAGTTTTGTAAATAGACAAATGAGCGAATATTGTTCCCATTTATTTGTTTTTCGAAGTGAAGGTATTATACATTAATTTCGACCAAAACGCTAAAATGTGATACTTTAAAAAAAAAAAAAATTGAAATTAAATTAAAACAGTTAAAAAATTTTTTAACCCTGTATTTTCTTTAATTGGAATATTTCAACATTATTTATTTTTGAATATATATATATTAATTTTTCTTTGTTTTTAATTGTTTGTTATTTTATATATTATAATATGTTTATTATTATTATTATTTTTTTTTGTATATGAATATTTTACAAACAAACGTACATATGTAAACAAAATTGACTAGTTTTAATTATTTGAAAAAAATATTTTTTTTTTTTTTAATTCTGGTAATTAATTATTTTTTTTTTTTTTATTATATGTTCTTTTGATTTTTTATCTTTATACCAAACAATTTTTTATATCCACTCAATTTTAAAAACTTTAAAAATACTTACATAATTTTACTTTCATATAACATCATTTATTTCAAATTTAATATTAAATCAAAAAATATAAAAAAAAAAAATAAAATTATTACAAGACACAAAAATAATTAACAAAAATTGCTATAAACAAAAAAGAAATTTTTTTTTTTGTTTAATTTTTTTACTTTTTGTATAAAATATGTATATAATATATATGTATGTATGTAATTATATATATTTCATTTTGTAAAAATTAAATTATATATAATTTGTGTTAATTATTATTTTTATTTTTTGTTAACCGAGTATTATTATTTATGTATCAGAAATATGTGTATGATTCATCTAATTGGTCATCTCTTTATTTTATGATTTTTTTTATGTTTTTTTTTTTTTATTTAATTAATAATTAACTATAAATATTTATATTTATTGTATATATAATTAACTACGAATATAAAAACTAAATTAAAAAAATAAAATATATATGTATTTAATATTTTTTTTTGTCTTAAGTATTTTTTGATATAATTTTATTTTTCAAACGGAATTTTATGTTTTATAATTAATAACAATAATATTTTTTTTTTTTAACAATTTTCTTCTCTTTTTTAATTAAATTAATATTTTATAATAAATTAATACGTATATTTTTTCATTATATTAAACTTTAGTATTGTATATATTTATAGATAAACAGTGGTGACTTTGATAAAATGAGAAATAAGAAAAAAAAAATTTAAAAATGGAAAGTGTGTGAATTAAAATTTAACACTTAACTTATATTATCTGCTTCTGCATTTTTAAATTGACGTAAAGAAAAAAAATAAATAAATACAGACATTTCTGTATTTATAAATTCAGATTTATACGAAATTATTTGAAAATTAATCAAGGTTTTTAATTTTTTTTACCTTAAATGATCTTTTTTATTTTAGTATTTTTCATACTTTATTTTTATTTATTTTCAAACTATAAATTATTATAAAATTAATTAAAAAATTTATTAAAGACAAATCAAAAATCAAAAAAAAAAAAAAATAGAAATAGATTTTAAATTTAGAAGTACATAATATGTACCTACTTATTTTGTGACTGTCAAGTTAACTCAAAACTTTAAAAATAATTATACATACTTTAAAAACTTGTTTTATTTCAATTAAACATTGAAGTTTGGAAATAAAATAGAAATACCTACAGTCATTTTGTGATCTAAGAAATGCAAAGTTAAAAATTATATATAATCACAAATCCAAACACAAATTGACCATTCACCTCATTCAGAATAAGAATTTATTTATCTATAAAAGAAGAATTCACTTTTATTTTTTAATTATGAAAACTAATTAAAAAAATAATATTGACTGTTAAAATATGAATATAGTAAATAACAAGTACATGTTCAGCCTCGTTATATCATATAAGTGGGATACCATGATACACAATTTTTGTTGTGTCAATAGAAGCTTTTTGGTCATATGTCAAAAATAAGATTTCTTCAAAAAAAATAAAATTTCATAACGTTATTACTGCCATGGTCATTTTTATTTTTAATTTTTACCGACCGCATACATTAATGTATAAGGTAGGTATTGTTTCCATACTAAAAATTTGTACCCGAGATTTTGGCAAATATGCACTACTCCGGTGTGGAATGGCTGTAAAGTTTTTTTCGCATGATGTCTGTCAGTGTGTGTGTGTGGGTGCGTGTGTGGATATGTTTGTGGGCACATGTACAGCTTAAACGAGTGAGCGGAATTTTTTGCAATTTCATATTTAAGGTTTTGACGTAAATATCTCGGATTGATAAGCTTTTGGAGTAAATCGGACAACCGCAAGTAGTAGTTTACTAGTGTACTTTTTAAGTTTTTTAAATTTTATGAGAAAAATTATTAAGAAAAAGTTGTTACACAAGTAAAGAGCAACAACTTTGCCATAGAACATTTTTTGATCTGACTAACTTTAACTTTTATTTAATTTTTTTTTCTAAGTCTAAATTTCATACATAACACTCCATATGAATTTATATTTACAATTTTTTTTTGTTTTTTTTTTATATCTCTAAAAATTTATGTACATATGTATATACTTATATCTATACATATTATTCTTTTGTTGGTGACATAAAATTAAAACGGTAAAATTTTTGTTAGCAGATACAATATTGATCTTATGTTTGTTTTGTATTTGTACGTTTGTACATTTGCGTTGTATTTTGTTTTGTACAAAACAAACGTTGTACGTACAATTCATAAAAACGTATGTACAATTCATAATAATGTAAATGGATGTATGAATGAATGCACATATATTTTCGATTTCATTGCTTATTATTGTTATTGAATAAAACAAAATGTTATTAAATATTAGAAGTTATTTTGCTTTGATATAAATTATTATGTAAAAAATCTATAAATTTTGGCATTGTATTTTTCGTGTAGTGGCGGTCGGTGCTGTGGTGGAGAGAGCTGATTTTTTTTGTGATTTTATTTACTGTTTAAGATAGTTGAAATTTGCAAATAAAACTGTTTTCAAAAATTAAATTAAGTAATAAAATAGAAAAAAAACTTTTAAATTTAACTTTTCTAAAACTCAAATTTATGAGGGGTCTCGGTGGCCTAGTGTGTAAGAACGTATGAAATACGTTGTAAACACCGAAAGAGTGTGGCTTCTAATTCCACACATATCGCAAGAATAATTCGCCCTTACAACATTTTCAGTCATGCCTGAAAAGAGAAAGGCTGTGTAATTTCCTTGACACATTTAGTGGCACGGGAATAAACTAAAAAAAAAATAATTTACGAGGATTTTATGAAAATTGTTGCTAAAATTTTATGATAAATCAAATGCAAACGTCATGAACAAATGATTGGTAAATCGTCGAGTCGAGGTTTTAGTAAAATAAGTTTTATAGAAGTATATATAATATACAAATCTTTACTAGTTATATTTGTATTTATAGTAGATATTATTATTTACATACATATATATGTATGTAAATACAAATATAACTAGTAAAGATTTATAAAACAGAACAAAAAAAAAAATATAGTTCAAAAGGTTATAATATATAGTTGCATATTGCATTGGGAAGAGTTTTAAACTCCGGTGTTGAAGATACATAAAAAGTACATTTTTAAATAATATAAGTAGAATTTAAAAAAATAAATTTTCCTATATTTTTAGAAAAAAAATTATTCTCTAAAATTACCTGATTTTGTTACTTTTAAAAATGAAGTGAATTTCTTTGTTTTTTTATATATTCTGAACTTACTATTTGAAAAGTTAATTTTCATTTATATTTCCTTATTTTTGACATTAAATTTAATGTCATTTATTAAAAAAAAATTGAATGAAAAGTGAAAAAGTATGTATGTATATGTTTGTATTAACCATGTGATGAATTTGGTTAGTTTTTTAAATAATTTTATGTTGGCTGAATTGATTATATTTAAATGCATATATGTATGTAAACTGACTTATATTAAAATAAATAAATTTTATATATTTTTTTCTTTTACTTCTCTTTTTTTACTACAGCATATTCTTATTTATGTTAGTTATAAAGTATCTCATTTATATTTTGTTTAAATTAAATTGGGGGGCCTCGGTGGTCTAGTGGGTAATAGCGTATAAAATATGCTGTAAACACCAAGAAGTGTGGGTTCGAATCCCACACACGTCGTAAGAGTTATTCCCCTTTATGACATTTACAACCCCGCCTAAACATGATTTTGGCAATTTTTTAATGGCAATTTTTTTTTAAGTACACTCAATCCACGATTTAAAGCTTTTCGATTTACGGGTATACCTGCGATTTGTATAGAATAAAATTCTTTGATTTACACGTTTTACTTGATTTACAAATTTTTAAAAAAATTACAATTTTTTATATAAAAGCATCAGTGATGAATTGAAATAAAAGATATGATAATTAAAGTGTTCAAATACATTATGCATTTATGTTTTTACTTTGGGTTTTTAATTTTTGAAGTTAAGAAAATAACATTTTATTGCATAAATTTTTTATTTGGTTTACGCCATTTCGATTTATACACCAGTTTTTAGGAACGCAAAAGAGCGTAAATCGAAGAAAAAGTGTAATATATTAGAAAAATGTTGTGAAGAATCGTATTATAATTAGTTTTTTATCCGATTTTTTCATCGAACATTTTCACATAAGTAATGACATTGATTATATGATAAGAAAATGAAAACGTTTTTGAAGTCAATACTGAGAAAAAGCTAATTGGAAATCCGTTATTGAAAACTTTGATCATATGCATATATAATCGAAGATTAAAAAGCAATTTTTTGATGATGTAAAAAAAAATGTTGATACATTTAGTGAAAATTTGGTTCTGGACGAAAATGTTTTATTATAAATATTGAATGATGACTGAGACCTGAGCAAGCTAACAATAACATAAAAAGAAAAAGGCAGAATTTTCTTCTATATACTTGTCATCGGATATATATAGAAGAAAATTCTGGTATCAACTTGGATCTAGCTGAATATTTCTTATAATAATTAATTGCTGAATATTCTTATATATTTAATTGCCTATTAGATAAGATGGTGTTTTACACAAACTTATACGCTGCATAAAATGATGTTTCAAGTTTTTATAACACTTCTCTGGAGGAGATGAAAATTATAATAATAATGAGCTGCAATCCACGTGTGTCACCACGTGGATTGCACCTATTAAAAATTCAACCCACGTGCTGAGATCAACTATTAAAAATTGAACCCACGTGTTGAGATCACCTATTAAAAATTGAAGTATTTAACAGCAAAACATTCGCGTATTTAACTGCAAAACATTTGAAATTCCATATGTTGATAAATTTGTCATACTCAAAATAATGAATGGAAAAATGTATTAGAGTTTAGTAAATTATATTCTTTAAGGGCTATTATCTTCTAAAGTTTATCATGAAGGTAAACACAAAAATTTGTAATTTTTTAAAATAAAGACTAAATTCCATATTCAAAAACTGGCATCGAAAAACTGCAAAAACAGGGATTTTTTCTAAACTTCGACCATATTAAATGTTAAAATATGGTAATTGAATAGAAAAAATAAAAAATTCTTTACTTCAATATTTGAAATAGTGACACTTGTTAAAACAACTCTAAGTAGATATTTGGTCGAATTACTTTTTAATTGAATAAAAACAAAATTTGATATTGACTAATTGATAAATGTATGGCCTCCCTCACCATTATCACTAAAAAGTGAATGAAAGTAAAAATGAATGAAACAGACTATTCGGTGTCATAAATATTATTAAAGGAACGAATCTCTTATTTTTAAAAAAAATTAATGAATGAACTGTCATTTTAGTTGTCAAGTAACTGTTGAGAAGTGTTTTTGTTTTTAAGTTGTTTAAAAATGTAAGTTTTAAAATTAATTAATACAGATTATGAATTTTTATATTCAGAAATTATATTTTCAGAATTTTTATATTTGAACTTATTTTTATCACTATTATTTAAAACTTTTAAAAATTTCCTTCATTTATTATTATTTTTTCATATTAAACTTATTTTTTATTACTTTTATTTAAAATATTTAAAAATTCTTTGATGTTTTTTGAAACCAACTGAAACAAATATTACCTTCCACCAAATAAAAAGTAAGTGAATGACAAGCAGTTGTATCATTAATTTTTTGTGATTGATGATACCGAAATTTTTCCCATATAAAATACAGTATACATAATGGCAAAAGTGAGTGATAAAATCATTAAAATGTGAATGATGAAAACAATAATGACAGAGCTTGTTTGTCAGATAACGATTACCAAGTATGTACATATATATGTGAATAATAGAGCCTTAATCTGTTCTGTTATATAATTTATCTGTCGTCATTGAGTTTTATATTTACATACGTAAATAATATTGCCATTTTTCTATAAATTAAAAAACTTATTTAAGAAATTGTAGTGAAATCGATTGAAGAGAGAAGACACAAACCGCAGCGATATCAATATTTGCAGATTAACTTAACTATTGTGATTTTCTTTTAATCTACGACAAAAATGAGTGTATTTAATGAAAAATTAAAAAACCAAAATTATTGTAAAAAAGTGGATAATAAAAAAGTAAAATCGGAAAAGTTTAATAAAAAAAAAAAACTAGGATTTATTTTATGAGATACGTACACGCTAATTTTTAAATATTACTGTTACATGTATCTAAAATCACAACCAAAAAGACCATAAATATTTTCGTTTATTTTGTTTTTTTGGAAACAATGTTAAGATAGGTCAATAATTTTAACCAAGTTATGAATGACTAAAGTATATTTAAAAAATATTATAAATTTTATGAATATTTTTGTTTTAATTCTAATTAAATCCAATTGTAATCAGCTAATGTTATTGAATTTGAGCTATATGCATGTTTTTTTTTTTGTTGTGTCAATTCAGTCAACATAAATAAATTTAATCAATCTAAAATTGATTAATTTAACAATAATATCTATTTTTGTTATCTTAAAATTAAAAGATATATATATTATATTCAAATTTATTTTTCTTTCTTTTTTTTTTTGTAGTATTTATATCTAAAAACTTAAAAAATAACTTCTTAAAATAAAATAAAAAATATATATATAAGTATATAACAAATTACATTTTGATTTTTTATATTTATTTGTGTTATTTTTCTTTATATAATTTTAAATATTTTGGTCTAAAAAAAAAACCTTATTTGTCATTGAAAAATCTTAAAGTGTTATAGTTATATATATATGTATTTTTTTTTTCTATATATTGTAAATTTTATTTAAATTACTGATTCTTTTAACAATATATATATATATATATATCATATCAATTTTTTATTTTTCTATTTTGTTTTTTTTTTTTATATATGGGAAACCTTTATTTTATAATACATAGTCTTTAGCACATATTTTTAAAATCAAATTTTTATATATTTATTACTTGTTTTGTTTGACTAATTTTTAATAAAATACATATTATATAAATTTTTTTTTTTGTTTCATAACTAGATATATTTTATTTAACTTAGAATTTGATTTTAAATACATATGCTATATTTGTATTTTGGTCCAATTTTTTTTACTTTTTTTTTTATTTATTTTTTGCAATTCAAAGCATTTTCAGATTCAATGAAAGGTTTTTTTTTAAAAATATACTTTAAACAAGAAATTGTTTTAGAAAATTTAAATATTACATTTTAATTTAAGATTTCTATTTGGTCCGAATTAGGATTTCTATTTTGGTTTCTAAAAATTGCTTTCTAAATGGACTGAAAATAAAACTTGAATTTTTAATTTTCGTATAGTCGAAATAAGAATTATAAAATTATATGAGCATGATTTGTTAACAGTAATATCGTAGTATGAACAAATCAATTTCTAAATTAATTTCCAAAATAATTAAAGTAAAAAAAAAATTAATGAATAATTTTTAAATATTATGGAAATAGCATAGAAAAAATTTCATTTAATCTGTTAATGTTTTAAATGTATATACTATATATGTATCTACATGTATATTTTTTTTAACGACCTGGTATTTTTATTGTATTTTTCTTATATATATGTCTATATTTACATATAATAATTTGTATAACACTCAAATTTTTTTTTTTTTATTATACATAATATTATTTATTAAATTTAATATATATTAATTTGTTCTTATTTAATTTATTTACTAATTACCTTTGTCCTACAGTTATTGCAGCGTGCATTGCACAAAAAATAAAATTAATATTTTGTTTTTTTTTTTTGTTTTTTTTATATATTTAATTTAGATTAAATAAAAATATAAGATAAATAATCATACTTTACTTTCTGGCCCATCTGCAACATGTTTAAATGCTGATCTTATATTTGATAAGTATTGAGAGCATATATGACCATAATTTTTATTATACCATTCTGGTCTTTTTCCTCTGTAAAGAAAATCGATATTTTAAAAATTTGATATAATGTAAAATAAATAAAAACTATAAATAAATACATACTTTAAGTCTACACGTGATAAATGCATAACACGAGATCTTCCACTACCGCATGGTTCAATTAAATATCTGGATGCTAAAACTACACCACGTATACTATCTGATGTTGGTAATGCATCACGATGATCAATTGATGTTTCAACAATGACGCATGCCTGTTTTGGTAAATTATTTATTTGCCAGGATCTTTAAAAATTAATTAAAAATAAATTGAAAATTAATAAAAATAAAAATTAGTTTAAATAAAATTTATAAATTTACCTTAAAATACAGAAATCTGTTGGTATTTGTCCATCAAGCCTATAATAATATATTTGAGTTTTTTCATCTAATTTTTTTACTTCATGACATTCTAATAAATTATTATCCCAATTATTGCGTTCATTTAAAATAAAATTTAAAACATCAGTTGGGGGACCTTCAACTTCTGTTAAACAACGCCATAATCTCAATAAATGACCATCTCCAACTTTTTTATAAGCAATTTCTATATTTTGATCTAATGAATTAATAGCAACCCAACCACGTGATCTAATTATTAAAAATAAAATTTATAAAAAAAGAATGTAAATTTTTTTTTTATTATGTTACTTTTCTCTTCCTTCTTTAATTGTTGCTTTAGTACATTCGTACAGATATCCTCTCCAATTGTAATATTGCATACCTTCGCCTAATTGTTCTAAAGGTACTGGTTTAGATTCTTCCATATAACCGAAATTACATTTTATAAGTTTATCTCTAGACGCTGAGAAAATTTTCTTATATTCTTCTATCATTAGTGTTAAACATTCATGAGATGCTTTTGTTTCAGCTAATTCTTTCATATTAGGTTGTCCTAATTTACGGCGTCTGGGCGATACTGCCATTGGATTACCAGTTGCAATATTACTATTAAACAATGATGGTGCTAAACAAACAGCTAAATTACTAGCAGTCATTTGATTTGATTGTGATTTTTTAGCAACATCGTTTAAAAATGATAATAATGAGTATAAAACATCACGATTTTCATCTGGTAACAACAGAACAGCTGATTGAACTGCTTCAATTCTAATATCTTGTGGTAAATCTATAAACAAAAAATAGATTATTTAAAGTAATTTTTATTTAATTATTTTTAACTTACGTTGAAATATTGCTACAAAAGTTTCAGACATTTTTGCTGTTAACAATGAATCTGGAAGTTCACGAAAATATTGTTTTAATAAATCTGCAATATCAAAGGCTTGTTGATTATCAAAAATTTCCATACAATCTTCAAACGATTGAACTGATTCTATGGATTCTTTTAATTTAACTATACGAGATTTGACCCCAGATTTACGGAATATACCAACTTGGTCTAAGGCATTTAAACGCAACCAACTTAATGCTGTTGAAATTCCAATTGGTAATGATTTACCGGTTCTTTGTAATATTAAAACCAAGGGCACCCCAAATAATTTTTTATCTAAAATATTTTAAATAAATTTATTATAATATTTTAATTAAAATAGGAATACCTTTATAATCAGGTGCTTTAATTTTTTTAATAAATTTTGGTAATTCCCAATTCCAACCAGTTCTGTGGCTTGGACAATAACGTTCCATATAACCAGTTAGAGTAACTAAAGCTAATTTTCGAACCATTTCTAATTGCCCACAAGACATTGCCGCAAATGGTGTTCCCTCCAATTTAGATTCTTCTGTAGTTGGAGAAATGCACTTTTTAAAGAAAACTGGTTTTTCATGATTTTGAAAACTATGCCATCGTACAACAGGTTTCCTATAAAAAATCAAACCACTTCAATGTAAAATATAATTTAAATATTTTTACAAAAAATAATGTTTTAAAGTGTAATACTTTGCTCTTGAATCATCCAAATCTTTTGATGTTTTTTTAAGAGAACCTCTTGATCTAAAACTTCTATTTTGAAATGATTCTCTATATTTTTTTGACTCTTTTCCTAGATTTAATGATCCACCACGAGTAAGTTTTTTGGTTTTTGTAGCCTAGATAAATAAAATAACAAATAAATTATTTTCATAATTATAACACTACTGATGACAAAATTTTTATACCGTATGTTCTGTTGTTGTATTTAATTCTTTAACAATGAATTTTCGACAAGCTGTCGCATGACATTCTGAATCTGAATGAGCACCTATATCATCTACTTTACATTTTTGTAAAAATCTTCTTGGTCTATTTGCAATTTTTTTCATTTCAGTTAAACGATCACTATCAGCATTCGAATCTTGACTATCACTCATGTATGCTGCTGAATCATCTGAAACACCTTCTTTTAGGTGAGGCATGTGACTTGAGAAAAAATGTAATGGACTGGTTCGACTCGAATGACAAGATCTTGGTGTAATTGGTATATGTTTTGGACTTAAACGATTTGGATGTAAAAACATGTTTGAACTATCTACTGTAGGTACTTTTAATTCATTACCAACAATACCGGTTGTACGAGGATAAAAATGTATTGGACTAACAGCCGATGGGGACGGAGGTGTTGAATATGTAATATTTATACCAGTATTTTTATCAGTTGATGTTGGTACTGCTAATTTAGTATGATCTAAACTTGGTAATTCTAAAACTTGTGGTCCGCGATTACGATTACCTGTTCCACCGCTCATAACAAAACCATCACGATTTTGTCGTTTTTTACGTCTTGTTTTTATTGATTCAACACGACGTAATAAAGCTTTAGCGCTATCCTTAAGACGTTCACTACCAGTTCGTTTTAAACGTGACATAGAATCAGAATCAGTTTTGGACGAATCTGATGAATTTTGCGGCATCGCAGAATAATTTCTTGAATCAAATTCATCATCGTCATCATCATCGCCAAAACGTTCAGGGCTAGATTCTTTTGATGAGCTTTCAACTTTATCAGTTGACGCTTGTTTTGGTAGTTCAAGGCCAACTTCACCAATACGTGACCAACGGCGAATTTGTGGTTGAAATGTCCATTGATCACTTAAAGCGAAATTTTCATCATCAGAATCATCTTTCTGTGAAATTGTGTAGAATATATAGATGTAAATTAAAAAATAAATATTTAAATTTTTTAAATAAAATAATACTCAAAACTTAAAACATTAAACTTAGGCTGAAAAAAAAGCTTACCTGATTCTGTTGTGGTTTGTTATGATATGCATTATCAAGTCTTAAAGCCGCACAACGATTTAATATACAAAGTCGACGATACAACGATTGAAGTGGATCATTTTCGAGTATTGGATGATCTTTAGCTACATTACTTAAATCAATTGGAAATTGTAGATCTAGAAAAAAAAGTATTTATTTTTGAGTAAGTTTAAACTAATTTTTTTTTTTCAATTTAAATTAAATTTATAAACGGTTCTTTATAATATTTTAAACTGTTTTGCGTATACTATGATTCATTACTTTAGTAAGACTATTTAAATTATCTGAGAATATTACCCTACAATTTAAGCTTGATTTCGAAAAACCTCAGAAACAAAAAAACTTAGAATTTTTAAATATCTAATTAAATATTTATTATTTAGATTTATAATCCGTAATCATCCATACTTTCGAATCAAAAAAATAATACAGTAAATCATTTTATTACTATGTGATAATCATTTTTTGCAAATATTTTAAATATTTTATTTTCTTTTTCGTTATCTTTATAACGATATTTATAAAAAAAACTATTCAAGTTTTTAAAAACTTGCAGTTTTGTTCAAATATGAGTGGTACATGTTTCTTTCAAATTTATTGTATATTTCCTTATATGTAAGTTAAGTGAGAGAACTGATGGTAAAAAGATGATAGTCCATGTTAGATAAAATGTTAAATTTAGGAAAAAAAAATTTGTATATTTCTATGCAGTACTTATATGTGAGTCAATAAGAACATTATTAGTGAATTAATGTAATAAAAAATAAGTCATAAAGTTTGTTAAAAAAAAAAACAAAATCTTAAAATAGCAGCGCAACAAAATGTCTTTACAACGATTCAAGTTAAATAAAATAGCAGTTTATACGATCTTATGGACAGTTTAAAATTTTGTATAAGTAAAAATTATTTTTCGTAGCTGCACTACATTATACTAGAGTTGTTAAAAAAATATCTAAAAGAAACGTTTACGCCCGCTATATAAAAATATCTATAAGTAACTAGATACGCCCCGCTACTTTCTTTTACCCTATATTATACCGGTTTCTATTTTATGAATATAAAATAAAAACAAAAAATTTTGAGAGCAAAATTTTAAAGTTTCCGAAGCTGTAAAGGGTGCGCGATAGATCCTTCTTCCATTTTTCTGTGCTTTATTTAAATTAATATTATTTTTTTATTAAAATTAAAAAAAGGAAATTTAATAATAAAAAAAAAAAAATTTTTTTTTTCAGAAACAGCGCATCGTATACAAAAATATTATTTATTTATTTTAAATGGTAGGTAATTAATTAATAATAAAAGTAATGCAAAGTCAATTTATTTTCAGTTATATTAACTTTTACATTATTAGGTCCATATAATAATTAATATAAGTTTCAAAAAACAATGAACAAATTAAGTTATTGTATATCTTTTTATTATTTATGGCCAGCGAATTGAGTCAATGAAAAAGTATCTATATAATTTTCCAATAAATTATGTTTATAAAATGAAGAGATTTTTTTTTTTGTTGCTAAAGGAAAAATTAATTAAAATAATTGAATATTTATAATTAGCATGCATTTTGTTATTTTGTAAAATTATAAAGTTTAATCGAATAATTTTAAATTTATATGCATTATTAATGAAAGCTCAAACTTTTTCATGTATACAGTAAATTAAGCAGAATAATTAAATATTAATAATTATATGAATATTTTTTAATTCAACTTTTTCAATTTATTTATAAATTTGTTTTTAACATAAAATAATAGTATGAAACGATATTAAAATTTATAAATAAGATCATATTTAAGGATTAATTTTATATATTATCTTTAAAAAATTCAAAATTAAATAATTTATACAGTTAAAATAAATCGTCTTACGGTAAGGTAGATTTACGCTTGGCCGGTAAAAAATTTTTATCGGCTCTAAAAACGGAAATAGTATGTATATTGAAATTTTCCTTAAAGAGATAAGAAATAAGCATATAATTTTCTATAATTTTTTTTTTTGGCGGTTTAAAAACAAAATTATCTGTTTTGAATTTTTGAAAAATAAATCATTATTTTGATTTTGAAATTTCATTTACTTTTTCGTTTTGAAAAGAACTTTAGTACCTACTTTTAATACTTTTATTTTGAAAAGAAAAACCAAACTATTCTCTTCCATTTTATTTTCAAAGTAAGAAGTGAAGAAAGAAGTGAAAACAAATTTTTAATACTCTTTAATGTGGCCGTACGAAACAACAAAATGGCAAAAAGGTAACAGTTCAAGAGATTAAACTGAAAATAGTGTTGCCGGTATAGAAAAATATTCACCATATTCTATAATATATTATTTAAGTAGGATAAAATAAAAATATTCCCACTTTCTATAGATGTTTTGTCAAATATTTTTCAATAACGAGGATTATTCATATCCCTGATAAATAATATTTACTGTTTTTGTCTTATACATTAAATTCTCATAAAAATTAAATTAATTTCATGCTACATTTCACTTTTTAAAACCAATAAAAAATTTTAATACTACATAAGTAAACAAAAATGTTAGTCTATTTATATCTTTTTATGCTTTTCTTTAAGATCCAATTTAACATATTTCTATATGGAGTTGGAAATTACAGGTATATAAAGTTAATAAAATTAAAGTTAACAAAATGAACTATTTAATGCTATTATGTATATACATTTTAAAAAAATTATAAGACTACACAGCACACAAAAAATAAATTTTAAAAAATCTAATTTATTTTAAATTAAGACTATGAAAATAAATAAAAATCCAATTAAAAATATTAATGCTTTATTAAATGTAATGAAAAGTACAAAATAATTTACTATTTTATTATACATATATGAAAATGCATCATACTTGATTGATAGTACAAAAAATAATTTTTATTTATGAAATATGAAAGTGTGATGTGCAATTTTGAATTATTATCATATTCTGTTTTTCATATTCAAAAGATCTGCAAATGTTATTGAAATGAAAGATCACTAGTATCATTATTTTTTATTTTTTTTATAGTATCAAGTATGTTTTATTTTCATATGTAATGAATGGAAAAGATAATTAGATTTATTTATTAAATGCATTAACTTTTATAAATTTTTAATTGTACTTTTAAGGGGCCTCAGTGGGCTAGTTGGTAAGAGCGTATAAAATACACTGTAAACACCGAGGGAGTGTGGATTCGAATCCCACACACATTGTAAGAGTTTTCCCCCTTATGAAATATACAGGCACGCTTGAATAGGAAAGGCTGTATAATTTTCTGTCCACATTTATGTGGCAGAGAAATGCATTAAAAAAAAAAAATAAAAAAATTGTACTTTTATTTATATTTTATAGTGTAAAATTCAATTTTTTTAAGCGAATTTCTCAAAATGACATTTATTTTTATGTAACATCGAATATTTTTTTAAAAATTAATAGAAAGTAAACTAAGATATTTTAAAGTAAGGGATGATTGGGGGATCGAACCTTTATAATTTATTAAAACTTTAAATAACTACTTTTTTTAATTTGTTTTTAATTGTAGTTGTTTTTTATTTTAAGGTAATTAATTAATATTTTTTTTGCCGTTTTCTCTATTATGCTAAATAAATTTTTTTTGACTTATTTTTAAGTTTTTCATTCATTTATTTCATTTAAGTTCCAGTACGTTTTTTCAACGCATTTCGGAATGTCAATTAGTTAAAAAATTTTGTGTAAGGTAAATAATTTCACACAAAATTTTTGAGTTTAAAAAAGATCCTTAAATAATTCAATTCTTGTTTTGCTTCTTTAATCAAATTAAAGTCATATCTGTTACGAATTTTAATATAAATACTAAATTAAATGGTTTTTTTTTTGCAATTTCCACAACTTTTAAATATACTAAGAGCAAATTAAGGGAGAAGTTAAAAACTGTTCGAAAAAGAAAATTCGGCTATGGTGAAAATTTAAATTTCAATGTACATATATATTTATATTGTATATAGTTATCTTGAGATTAAGAAGTTTTTAATAATTTGAATTTTTGAAAAATTTTTATTTAAACTAAAAAAGGGGGTTGTTTTGTCAATTTTTTCAATAAGACGGCAATTTATTTAATTCCTATAAGCTTGATAAATATGTTTTTTTGATACAAAATGCACCAAAAAAATTAATATGATCATTCACTTCACCACCACATTATAAATGTTTTTTTTATAAAGGTTTTTTAAGCACAATATAAATGTTTTGCATGTTTTTTTTAATATTAATTAAAGCATTTAAATATAGATTTTAACTATATATATACAAATTTTATTAAAAACCTTTTTATATCAGAAGTTTACTATAACAACTTTGTTCTATAAATTTAATGTTCGTTTATACATATATGTATATATATTTAGACATAACGTGGAAATAAATCATATGAAAGTAACATTTTTTTATATATAGAATTTTGAAGTATCATTTTTGGAGAAATTTTATTATCTTTATATTAATCATTGATTTAAAATTATTTATTAAAAATTTTGGAGGCTGATCAAAAGATATAAAATTCATTTTAATTAAATAATAATAAATTTCCTTTTATTTCTATTTATTTTTTAGATCTAAACTAAAGAAAGTCTATGTTTAGGAAATCCTGATTTTTCTCAACATATTTTTCAATATAAAAATCTTGAATATAACTTATCAGGCAATCAGGTGTAAATGTATATATACAGTAAATTTTATTTATTTGTTCTGTTTATTCTAAGACTATTTATAGCTTAATCAAATGAAACGAAAAAATAAAAAAGAATGGCTCCGTCTTTTTAGAAAATTTCACAATTTAATAAACATTGTATCTATATTATCATGTAACCATTAATATATATTTTAATTTATTTGTCCAAAAATATTCAAACTTTTAACCTTTTTTGTTTTTAACGGTTTTTATTGTCTTTTTTTTATACGGTTATTATCAGGTTTTATTCTAAAAATAAGTTTCCAATAAATTTAACTGAGTCTGAAAAATAATATACATATATGTATATAATTTAGCTTTTATATATAATATATTATATTAGTATTTATAGATATTTAAATTTATTTACTATAAATACTTCTGTATACATATGAAAGTACATGTATACATATAACATTTCTATATAAATATAATATTCATATTATATATTTTAGGGAGGCATGACTATCAAACTTCTGTTCAACCTAATATGTACATTCGTATCCAATAATTACATCACAAGAAAACATATATTTATATATATATGTATACATATAGAAAACAATTTACAGTTGTTGACAAAAATAATAACAATATTTCTTTTTACATCGTACAATCATTTAAGGTTTGAGAAAACTCAATTTTATATTAATATTTTATTTAGCATAGTGATAAAAAAAAATATATAACTTTTAGGGAAGTTAACAAGAAAAAAAATAAATAAAAAATTAGTTAAAAAAAAAAACAGTTTATCTACCTATATTTATTTGAATATAAACTTATTATTTTTTTAATTACAATAAGAAGAAGCATTATTAAGTAATAAAATGAATGTTTCTTAAAGTATTTAAAGTATTAATGGCAAGTTAGTTCTTCTAATTATTACTGCATTTAAAATAAATATAATATAATCTCATAATATGATAAAATATAGATGTATTATATCTGTCCTAATGACAGCAGATAAATATTTGAAGGCGTATATTAATCATCAAACAGTTGATTTATCCCTATTATTAAACATTCTACTATTAAATTTAAGCCTTTTTAAAGGTTAACAAAAATATTGTGCAATATTTATGTTTATGCAATATGTTACAAATTCTTTGCCATTTTTTATCTTCTTAAATATATTTTTCTATTTTTCAGTTCACATAATGTAATATGATATTTAGGCAATCTTGACCAATCTATTTTCATTAATCTTTTCATTTTGTTTATACTGTCAGTTACTTTTATTTTTTCATTTTCTTCGAATTTTTTTCGACATTGAAACTTCTAAAATGTTATTTTAATTTTTTTTTATTGAGCATTTTGTTAAATTAAGTCTTACTACTTTTATATACCTAGAATTGGATGAAATTCATTCATTCATTTTTATCTTTAAAGATCAAAAAATATTGTAAGAATTTTATACATTACTGTCAGTATATATAGTTACATCTATAAATATCATATAATATAAAAATAACGGCAATAATAATACAATCATCAAACTTTTCTTCTATATATTAATTTATATTACATTATAAACAAGGGAATACAAAAAAAAAAAAAAACTTTTACAAGGATATTTTTATCCTTAAAATGTCCTATTTTCAAACCGCAATGAAAAAAGAAGAAAAATATTGATAAAGAAAGATAATAAAAAAGTATCTTAGGATTCGAAGGATATTTAATATGCAAAAGAATAAAGAGAAATTAGAAAAATAAAAGTTTGCCCTCTTCAATGTTTTTCTGCCTTTAAACTTTATAGTTGAATTATTTTGTTGTTTTAATAATATATTTCTTGCTTCTTTTTATATTTTTTCTTTTGAAAAACTGTTGAATAAATTGTTGAATATGAATTGATGCTATATTATTGTTTTTATATTATTTAATATATTGTTGTATATGAATTATTGGCTATAAATGTACTTTTAGCATTGAAAATAAATTTTATTTATCCTTCTTTTTGTGAAAAACAATAAAAAGAAAAATATTTAAGATTTTTAAAAGATTTGCTTATATTATTTTTATTACACAGGGTGCTAAATATAAAATATAAAATATATTAATTATTATGCAGTTAAATAATGTTTTGAAACATGCAACTATAAGCACAATTTTAAAGTAATTTTGATTGTATGGGAATTTTTTTTTACATTACGTTTTAAAACCATATGAAGTTACTTAAGAAATAACTATAAGTGAGTCATACTTTATAACATAAAGGATATAAAATAAAATAATCTCATCTAAAAGAACCACCACCTAATTAGTGTTATACTTTACTTTGTGGAAGTTTTTTTAATATTTAATACATTTTCTAAGTAATTTTAACAATTTTATAGCAATTTCAGAATAAATATCAATACCGAACTGTAATTATCGAAAAATGAGGTTAACAATCAAAACTTCATGATATAACCATAGAAAAACTGAGATTTATCTGACTCTAACTAGTATTGCACAGAAATTTATATGACTTTTTAGTCTCGCACAACGTTCAACGAAATTAGTGTTAGATTAATAATGTGATTTGGTACAATAGCATAATTGAAACCGAAAGGGTCGAAGATTTACGTGTGATGATTGTTGAAATTGCTATATTTGAAAGATATAGTTAAAATTTTTCGCAGATGCATCTAATGCCATGTGGTTTTCAGCAGTAAATAGAAAAACCAACCATAGAAAAATTTATTTATTTATTTATTCTTGTTTTTAATTTCCTACAATTCATCTTTTTTGTAGTTTTTAATTTTCTAATTCTCTAATTCAACAAGGGAAAAAGCTGAGTGGAATACATTTTAATTCGTGAGATACATTTCTAGTGTGCAATCAATTTGACTCATCTTCCAACATGTCAAGATCCAACATGTCAAAACATTAAAACCGAGTATAAAATTGAAGTAAACATTATTTGTAACCCTCTGTACCTATGTCAATACACAATAATCTTGATGATAATAATGACGTAGACAAAATACTTACATATTTTCCATTATTAATTCTTTTATAAATTAAAATGTAAAAAAAAAAAAGTAAAATGTATATATATGTATATATATACATAAAATATACCATTTGAAGATGAAGATGTGTTAAAGAAACATTCGATTTTTGTTTACTTCTGAATATTAAATTACTCAATATTATTTTTGTTTTATTTAGGATATATCATATAACAATTTTATTTTAATTAATACAGTATATATAAAAATATTTATTTTACTTTCTTATTGCATTTTTGAAATTCTTTGATATTATCCAAGAAAAAAAATTATTATAAATCTTTTAATTTTTAAATTCTAATTACAAATATAATTTATTTTTTACCTTGTCCTTTAGAAAGTACTTCAAATCTTACTTTGGGTAGAGTCGCGTTTAGGTGGGTCAACTTCTAATGCCTGTAAAATGCTCTGTGATAGTGTGATTGATAAAATTTTTTTTTAAATAATTCTTTGGCCTTTTCTTGTTCGATGTGTGTAATTTTTTTTAAATTTTTTTTATTTTATATTTGCCATTTTTTAAGTTTAAAATTTTCGACTTTCATGCAATATTTTAATATTAATACTATTAAATGGTGGGCCAAATGACCTGGATCCCCCAAAATAGACTGCAAACTGATAGTCTTTTACCATTAGAATATAAATTTGCCGAAAAAATTAACTTTTTTGCATTATTTATCCCGAAAAATTTTTTTTTTCATACATCGACATTTTTGTTATGAAAAAAATCGCGATTAAAAAATGGCAAATATAAAATAAAAAAATTGAAAAAAAATTACACACATCGAACAAGAAAAGGCCAAAGAATTATTTAAAAAAAAAATTTTAACAATCACAGAGCATTTTACAGGCATTAGAAGTTGACCCACCTAAAAGCGACTCTACCCCTTACTTTACGCGTTAAATATAATCCAAGCAAAATACAATATTAAATAAGAGATACAGTTTGTATATAAAAAGAGTGATGGTTCAATCAAACAAATAATTTAAAAAATGTGTGAAAGTAAAACTATATAAATTGAGAGCTAATTGTACTAAAAGTATATAAATGTAATATTATATTATTAGGACAATTTGATATTTATTATTTAGTAAAGCTATAAAAAGTGATTGGTTAATTCATCGAAATGTTTAATAAGTACATGATTGAAGAGTCTGTTCTAAGAAATTTCCATTGAATCAAAGAATATGAAAGATTTAGTACTTGAAAATAAAAATTTCTCTTTAAATTAGTGATTTCTATAGCTAATAAGTACAATTTAATAAAAGCATTTTAAAATAAAAAGAAAACGATTTTTATGAAAAATTATGGAAATAAGTCCAATAAATTGTATCGCACTAATAATAATTTGCACCGATTGGACCTTAACGGGCGAAATAATAAAAATATAAATAAAAAAATTGCCTGCAGAAACTTAAAACTATTTTTTTTTTTCGTGAGAGTTTTATTTTTGTTTAAAACAAGACAAGATTATAATATGTCTTTCGTTTTTAGCACATTTCCAAAAAAATTTTGAAAAAATGTGCTTATTAGTTTCACTCTGTCCGTCCGTCCGTCCGTCTGTTTACAAAACTTCTACACCATAAATAAAATAATTTTGTGGAACAACTTTTTCATGTAGCCCCCCCCATTTCGGAGCTACAGCCCCTCAAACTTTGAAAAAGCCCTATTTTTAAATGCATATATCTTATGTTCTGCTTAAGATTTTTTCAATCTTAACAGGTATTTCGACAGGTATTTCTTTTATCTTTGTAAATTAATATCAAAATTATACAATTTTTTTAAATTTAGTATTTAAATTTACCGTTATGTGAAAACCAAATTTTGCATGATTTTTCTACTTTCATAACTCCGGCACGCTTCTAGATAGAAGCTTGAAATTTTGAGGCAAGAAAGAACTTTTAGAATTAGTATAAGTTTGCTCAGAAAATTTTTTCGGACCACCCCCTGTTTATGAGCTATTAGGGCTTAAAAATTGAAAATTTGCTATTTTTAAACACCTGTAACTTAGGAACCTGCACACATTTTACTTCTGCAAGATATAAAAATTAAAGCTACAATACTATATTTTTATAATATTTTGTAATTTACTATTTAAATTTACCGTTATGTGAAAACCACATTTTGCATGAAATTTCTTTTTCCATAACTCCGACACCCCTTTAGATAGGAACCTGAAATTTTGAGACAAGAAAGAACTTTTAGAATTAGTATAAGTTTCCTGAGAAAATTTTTTGGTAGCGCCCCCTCTTTAAGAGTTATTACGCCTCAAAAATTGAAAATTTGCTAGTTTTAGACACCTGTAACTTAGGCACCTGTACAAATTTTTCTTCGGCAAGACATGAAAATTAAAGGTTTTATAATATATTTTTACGTGTGTTAACGGCTTTTCTTAGTTATATAGGATTCCGGACTTATAGATAAACGATATTCAATCAGGATACCAGCTTAAGTGATCGCAGTATTGAGCAATTTATTATCTCATATATATCCATATATACATAATAGGATACATAAATAGAATAATGCAATATTATATAAAACCATCGGTTACTAAGGCCAATATAGTTTGAATATTATTATTAATTAATAAATCGAGTTTTCCAAAACCATAAAATTTTTCTCATTATATATTATTAGTTTATTACCAATTGGAGTCTGCATTTTTCTACTGTTTTATTATAATAATATAGTTTTCATTATTTTTAATTTTATATAAAAAACTAACAAAACTAACCTTTAATATAATTTATTAACATGCTAACACTGATAGTAAATGATGATTTAATCAGTTAGTATAATAGTTTCCTATAAATGAGCAGTTAACTAAAGCTTTATTTAGCAAATTGTCTGGTTTATATAAAAGAAAAAGTAAGTAGAAAACTTCATATTATTTTATATTTTTTACATATAATACAAGGTAAACTGTACTCATTTCTATTATTTCAGATACGAGCCAAAATTAATTTTATACAAAATATAAACATATAACAATAATTATTTCACATAATTTAATATTTTTTGTTAAAGCAATCCGTCAAATAAAACTATAGAACATTTAAAAATTGATTTAAAGAACATTTAAAATTTTTTTTTTAATTGAAAAATTCGATTTCCGTTTTTAGTGGTAAAACTGACAATTAAATATTGACAATAAATATTCCATATATATATATTTTTGGTTTGTTACAATAAAATTACGAAATTCTATTTAATTAAAAATTATATATTTGTATACACATATACCACAAAACTCGCTATGAATTATAATAAAATAAAATAATAAAATTTAATTAATAAAAATTCGATTAAAATATAAAGAAACTATGTATTAAATATTTTAAAATTTAAGACTAAGAATAGAATACAACATTATATTATGTTTCATTCAAAAATTTTATATTATATAGGTAAAAGTTTTGATCGCTGAGCAACAATAAATAAAAATAATTTATAAAATGTGTTTCGTTTTCTTTCTAAATATGGAATATGGTTGTGTTAAATAGTTTTTAGCTAATTCTGTTATGAGACAAGATCAAAGTAATATGGAAAAAATTAATTAAACATTACTTAACCATCCACAAAAGAATATGATTCAATCAAACATCTGAAAAAAATGTTATGACGTTTTGCTTGTAATCAGTTATAGTATAGCTGCTTAAGACCTTATAATAAAATATACAATTTTCTTCAGAAAAGCATATTATAGCATATTAATGCGGAAATAGAGATGTGCTTAGAGATGTCATTAAATTGATTCATCAGTATTACGGGACTATATAAAGACAAGTTTTATTTGGTGCGAAAAAAAAGATTAGAACTTATCCATATAGCTAAATAGCTTTGGTTCTATAAATTAAAACTTTTTATTTTATAATTGAAATTATATCACTCAATATAATCTTTTAAAATCGATTAGAATTTAGTCATTTTGGTTTAATGTTTTTATATGTTTAAAAAAAATTTCGAACATTTATCTTAACAACCATATATACTTTAATATGATATTGAAGGATATCAAATTTTTTATTATGTTAAAAAAAAATCAATTTATTTTTTTAAAGCGTCCAATTTGATATTTTTCGATTAATCATTTATTGTATATTAAAGTTTTGTATGTTTATAGACATATGTATATATATATGCAATATGCATGTATGTTACAAAAATATAAATAAACTTACAAAAAAGTACATTTCGCTTAATTGATTTTTATTATATCCTTTTAATAAGAAAAAAAAACATTTTTTTTCGTCCTAATAACACTGTTGATTATGATAAAAATATGATAAAAATGATGCTATAGTGTTGTTACTAACAATTTTTTTTTTTTTAAACGAGTTTTATTAGTTTTAAAGTTTTAAATTCTACCCTTCACCACTTCATTATAAATAATAGCATTTAAAAATAAAACTTAACACATGAATTCATTCGAAACATGAAATCTGTTCGATAATATGTCGTTGATTTTTATGAACGTTGGCTGTTAACATTCATATATGCAGTTTGTAATATTATATTATGTAAATTATATGTATGTTATATGGTTGTTTTAAAAATGTTAACAATATAGTTTTTATTTTTTTATATAATTTTTTAATGTTTTTTGTTTATTTTGTTTTTAGTTTTAATTATTCATGTTTTATTAATGACAAAATCAAGGGCAAAAACAAAAACAAAAAAAAAATTTTTAATTAATTCAAAAATTTTTTTTATTGTATAAAATTTTAGCATTTACTTTATTTATATACAGATTTATTAAAACCATCGGCTACTAGGGTCATTATAGGTCGATTATTATTATATAACTTATAATACATATTATTTATTTTTTTTATATTACTTTATATATTTATATTCTAATATATATTTGATAGCAACAAAAAATTACTTTCTCAGTAATTATATTTCCAATTAAAAAGGCTTGCTACCTGAGAAGATTTGAATCCGTACTTCTTCAGTTAATAAGTCACATTCTCAATAATTCGGCAATCCACACCTTTAACATTATCATTTTATTTATTTATTTATATTAATATTACATACATAAATGTAATGCAATATTATTGAACCATCGGCTACTTAGGCCATTATAGGTTTTTTATACTGTTATTTTTTTATTTTTACTTTTTATTTATTTCTTCTGTTTCTGTTTACATCCTTAACAAGTTTTATACTGTTATTAAATTATATACTAATATTATTTATTTTGTTTATATTATATATTATATATTTACATTATATTTGGTCGTAAGGGGGGTATGTAAAGAAAAAAACACTTATGACCTGTGGAGGGATCGAACCCACACTCCTTCGGTTAATATACCACACGCCTACCCACTAGGCTACCGAAGCCTCTAATATTATGAAAAAAATCCCTCAAGTATTAAAATATGCAATCACATACTTTTAGGCCAATCATTGGCGTAATACTTTTGCAATTGATGTTTTCTTTTATTGATTTTATTTTTTTTTTAATTTATTTTTAATAATATTTATTAATTTATAATAAATATGTATTTAAAAAATGTAAGTAAAATTATATTTTGTTTATATTAAATTTTGTGATTGAATTTATTTTATATTGGAGAAATTAAATTTAATATAACATATTACATCAGATCTTCTACCTATAATCATAATATAAGACGTAATGAAAAAAAATAATGACATAATAAAAATAAAAAAATTAAAGGAAAATATTTTTGCTACAATTTCCTATGATTTGATATGATCGTTTTAATTAAATGAACTATAAAGCGAAAAGTTTTAATAAATTGAAACATATTGAAAGATGAAAAATTTATTCGAAATGTAAAAAAATTGAATATTTTTTATATATTAATAGAAGAAAAATTATTGGTTTACGAAAACCAAACCAATGAAAATCAAGATTTTTCTAAAAGATTAAGAAATCTTTCGAAAAAAAAAACTATTTAATAAATAAATTTTTAAAATATAAAATTGATATTTCAGAGATTATTATTTAATCGTTAATACCTATTAATTTTGATATTTAATTGAAAAATAGATTAGTTAAAAATAAGTTTTTGCTTTGAAAACTGACAGAAATAAGGGAAAAATAATTTCAAATAACCAAACCAATATTCATTTATAACTAAATCATTTTTCTATATTATAAATTCCTGCCGATATTGTAATGAATAAAATTAAATAATCAATTAATAGTATATTAAACTTACATGGATTCATAATTAACTAAACAGTTATAAAGTATGAGACAGTTCTAAATTAATTTTTTTATGCTACAAAATAACTCAAAAATTTGTTATTCTAAGTATATTCTGATATACTTTTAACATAATTTGAAACATTCATACATATAGTATTGGTTTGGGACTTCATTATTTTCAAAGGAAATAAAATTAATAAGAATATTAATATAGAAAATACATAATAAACAAAGCAGAATGTAAACCAATGGTTTTTAAAAGCGCAAATTTTCTAAAAGGCAATAAACACAGATCAGAATTGTGACTTGGACCAAAATTTTCTTAGAAATTCTTATAATAAGGAAAAATGTGAAAAATTAAGAGACACTTTCTTAAATTTTAAGGGAACTCTACATAATTAAGAAAAACCATTAACACATGTAAATTATAAAGTTGAAGCTTTAATTCTTGCCTTTTATTTTGAAACAATTTGTCTAATTTACTGGTGTTTAAAAATAACAAAATTTTTTTTTGAGCCGTATAAGCCCTTAAACAACGGGTAGTACAAAAAAATTTTCTAAGATAACTTACACTAATTCTAAAAGAAATTTCTTCTCTTAAATGTTAAGGTTCTAACTAAAAGTTGGTGGTGGAGTTATGAATGAAGAAAAATCTTGCAAAATTTTGTTTTCACATAACGGTAAATTGAAATCGTAAATTGCAAAATATTACATAATTTTGATAATGTTTTATAAAGATAAGAAAAGTTCCGGCCTTCTAGCTTCTTTCTATTGTAAAACTACTATTCAGAACTTGAGATATATGCCTTACCGAAGAAAACTTTTACAGGTACCTAAGTTATAAGTGTTTAAAAATAGGAAATTTTAAAGTTTTGAACCCTAATAGCTCTTAAACAGGGGGCAGTACAAAACAATTCTAAAAGTTCTTTCTTATCTCAAAATTTCAAGTTCCTATCTAAAAGCGTATCGGAGTTATGAAGGAAGAATAATCATGCAAAATTTGGTTTTCACATAAACGTAATAATTTAAATACTAAATTTAAAAACGATGTATAATTTTGATATTGATTTTTAAAAGTAAAAAAAAGTTCTATCAAATGGCGTTTTTAAATTGAAAACATGTTAAGCAGAACTTGAAATATAAACATTTAAAAATAGGGCTTTTTCAAAGTTTGAGGGACTGTAGGTTCGTAATGTAACCCCCCATAAAAAAGTTATTCTACAACATTGATTTTTTTTATGAAACCTACTTATGCGGTTAAAATTTTAATGATCTATCTTAACAATGTAGAAGTTTTCTAAACAGACGGAGAGACGGACAGATTGAAACTAATAGGCATATTTTTTGAAAAGTTTTTTAAAAATGTGCTAAAAATATAAAGAAATAATAAAAATTAAATTTGAAAATATACTTATAATTTTAAGATTTTTTTCAGTTGAAACATTTTGATTCACTGATTTTTTTAATTTCCTGTTTTTTCTTTGTAATAATTAATAAATTTTCTCAAATGTTTTTGTTTTTGATTTTCTCGATAATTATGGTATAGTGCGAATAAAATTATTTATAAAGATTTAAATCTTTAATGAACAGAAATAAATACTTTTCATTATAAAAAGCAACAAAATAGAGAAAATTTTCAAAAAGGTCAAAAGATTCAGTAAATTAATATAATAAGAAAATTTTGATAAATTTATAGAGAAATATTGCTATATTAGTAATTAGATCCAAGAAATACATCAAATAATTAGATACTATCAAATAGCAAATATTCAAAGATATTTTTTATAAAACTAATTTAAATCTATTTATTTATGCTTTACATTTCTTTTAATCGATTATAATTAAAAATCTCCAAAAATATTAATATATAAATATATCACTAGTTTCTAGTCATAAAGCATAGATTTGTAATGAACATTTTCTTATAAGACTGTACATTTATATGTAATAGCTAATTAGCTAATGGTTTACTAAAGTAAATTAATTTTTTCTATATATATTCTATCAATGATTTTTATTATATTTTTGATATTTTTAATGAATAACCAACCGTTGAGGTTAGACATATAATTTATAGATAATCAAAGGAAGTACAATTTTATAGAAGCATTTTTATGTCAATAATAAATAAAATCAATAATATTATTATCTATAGGAGTCTAGAATTTACTTAGTAAATATTTGAACAAAAAACTCAACAATTCACACATATCTACATATAGAAAGAATAAATTTCAAAAAAAAATTTCAAAAAGGCTATTTGTTAAACCATAGTGTTTTTATCTATTTACTAAGATCATAATCAAAATATACTCGCTTAAAAGATTTATATAAAGAATAAGAATTTTTGAATATTTCCTAGGACAGAATTTTATTTATACGATTAAAACAAAATTCCCAAAAAGAACTTACCTTCATACATTTGTGCATATTGAGGAAATCCGGCTGCTCTTAACCATTTACATGCTTCAATTGCTTCAATTTCTGTAAAAATAAAAAATATATATATTAAATATGTATATTAAAAAAATTAATTTCTTAATAATAATCATTGATTGATTTATTTTTAAAAGAACGAAAAATTTAATTCAAATTTGAAAAAAACAAAAAAAAAAAAAATTTTTTCTAATTTTTATGAAACGTTTGGCGTAACCTTTATTAAACGTTTTATTTTAAACTAGATAAACCCGGCATAGCATACGCCAGTCTGGCAATCAAGAAATATAACATTGGTTAATAATACTGGTATTTTAGCAATCTAGAAATAATATTGGTTTTTTGTCACTTAACTTTTTAATGAAATAAGAAGAAATATCTTTCTGTTAGTTTTTATTTATCTTAAAAACGTTTTTGAGAGCTATGTTTCCTTTATTTGTTAGAATGGTTAACTTTTTACAATAATAATTAAAATATGTAAATTAAAAACGTGTGACAACACTAAGAAAACTAAACAAAAATTTTGTAGTGGGGGCGCGACAATTCCCGTTCCTTCAAAAATAATTTTTTTTTTCATAAAAATGTCTAAATTCGTATAAAATTCACTATTCTTTAAGTGAAATGTCAAAATAGAATACTTTCGTATACGAAGTTTTCAAAATTAATTATTTTCCATATGGAAATGTGAAAATTTTATTTTTTTTTGAATCAGATTTTGGTATATATGCATACTGTAAGTATTAATAGTTGGATTCAAAATCAGAGCCCTTTTCCAGAATATTTATATCCATGTATGTAAATCTATGCGAAATTTTGAAATTTCGTGATTTTGATTTTCGGAATTTTGTAATTTCGGGATTTTGATTTTCGGAATTTTGTAATTTCGGGATTTTGATTCTCGGGATTTTGGAAATTTGATTTTATGTACCCAACCATATAAATTTTAAATTTTTTTTATTCTTTTTTTCTGTTATGTGCAGTGCAGTATTAGTTTTTGCTATATCAAAAATAAAGGAAATTGTTGCAAACGTTTACGGCTTTTATATAATAGATAATTAAACATTTTCTTTCCAGTAATCATCTTAAAATAAATTTCATTTTATTACAATATTATATAATTTATTTTTAATTGTTATTAAAATATCATAAAATATAAAACACAATTTAAAAATAAAATAATTTATATTATAGTTGTATGATCAATTAGAAAATTATATTTTTTATAAGCAAATATATATTTATTATTTATTTTATTCTAAGAATTTTAAGAAATATATGCAATTTTATATGTACAATGTATATATGTATGCCTATTAATATTAACATGATCTTAATTTGTTTCTATAGAATGTTAAACGTATATAATTATAAACATTTCATTTATAGTCATTATTTATTATCCTTAATATATTTTAAGGATATTTCCACTGGCTGAATTCTGAACTCAAACAGAATTCACTTTGTTTTATTTTTTTTATGACACAAAGTTTTTTTTTTGCAGAGAACATTTACATTTCTATCAACTTAGAACAATATATGTTTAGAGACTCCATAACTATAGAAAAGTAGGAAACGTGATAAGTTATAACAATGAGCCTATGGTTCTTTAGATAATTAAATCCAAAATTTTAAAAGTTAAATAAAAAAAATCGATTAAATTAAAAATACCTAGAATATCAGAGAATCCATTAATAATCTCAGATCTAAAAAAGGATAAAGAGATATAAGTTGCTTTATAAAAGATTAATTGATTTATAAAGATTTTATATTATTAAGAATATATAAAAAAAAAAAAAAAAGTATAAAAAAGTTCATTCAAAATTTGTTATATTATATATATTATAAAAGCCATGTTTTAGTTTATTTAAAAATATTTTTTTTGACACTCATATTTAAGTCATAAACTTTTTACAAAACGTCTACATTAAAAATCGAATAAAATTTAGGATATTAAAATGGGAAGCCAAAATATAAACATTATATACATTTCGCTTCCATGAAATTTTTGGAATTGATAAATTATTTTAAGTAACAGTTTTATTAGTAAAAAGTTATTTAATTTTTTTTTGTTAATTTTGACAGAAACAGAATCTAAAAAATTGTAGATTATATAAGTTATAAAATAATACATTAAATTTTTTTTGGGTCTAAGATGATTTTTTTAATAGAATCATTTTTATGTGTTTGCGTTTAATAATTTTTTTTTATTATCCTTTTTATAATTTTAAAACTTTTTTTTTTTTTTTTTTTTTTTAGTGCATTTCTCCGACACATAAATGTGAACAGGAAATTACACGGCCTTTCCTTTACAAGTGTGGCTCTAAATGTCGTAAGCGGGAATAACTCTTACGACGTGTGTGGGATTCAAACCCACACTCCCTCGGTGTTTACAACGTATTTTATACACTCTCACCCACTAGGCCACTGAGGCCCCTTAAAACTTTTTCCGAATTCTATGAAAATTTTGTAAATTTTTTTAAAAATCATAATGTTTCATCCAAAAATATTGTTTTTTATTTAAGTATCTTCATTTTATTTTCTTTTATTTCAATTCTATAGACATTCTGTTGAATAAAGCTTCCATTTAAAGTATGTTCATATTTAAAATTATGTAGTCGAAGTTTATAAATTTGAGTAAACAACTTAATTTAAGGTTTAAAAGTTAGCAACAAATTAAGGTTTTCATTCATATAGGAACTAGAAACTAGAAAAAGTTCTGGTATTAAAGTTTTTGTGATTTAATTTATTACTAAACTTTCTAGATTATATTAATATTTAAAAGTATATATTATTTCTTTACTAATATTTGGTTGAATAAAAAATGTAAAGGATATCTATATATATTAATGAAATATGTTAAAGAAATAGAATTGATGATTTAACTATGTGTATATGTTTAGTATATATATATATAGATAGTATTTTAAAATTTATATTAAAAATTTTCTATTATTTTTTAAAGGATAATAGACAATAAGTGAAATTCTTTTCTTATATATATATATATATATATATATCAAATCTTTTGTATAACAAATATTAATTTTATAATAAAATAAAAGTATAAAACTATCTCTTATATCTTTCCTATATATCTTTCATTTTGTTTTTCAAATCTATATTAAATCTTTATTTCATTTATTTAACAAAACATAACCATATATACACAATGGAAAAGAAAAACAATAAATATCAACAAGTTTTTATCATTTATCTCGTTTACACTTTCATATTATATGAATCTTTTTTTCATTATTTTTTTTTTATTTTTATTATTTTTTTGTTTTTTTTTTCTAATTAATTTATTTTACTAAAGTTGTTGAATTTTATATTTTTCATTTTCTTCAAAATAAATGCTTTTTTATTTAAAGAAAAATATTATGTTCATTTCATTCCAGTAAAGCATATATGTGTTTAAGGACATCCATATACAATATATACATTATATACTATTAAGGATATCCATATACAATATATACATTATATATAGTTATTATAAACCAATAATTTCCTTTTTAATCCGCTCAAAACCCAATTAATACAATTTATGGACAGAGAAGATTTAAGATATGAATAAGAACAAAAAATAAATAAAATAATTTAAGACAGATTAATTTCATTATGATGCATTAACCCATTTAGGTCCGGCATTCTTCCAATAAACTGTTTGTTTGTGATTTATGTCAAAATATCAAAGGGGTTTTATAAATGTAGGTAATAAGAAGAGAATAATAATCTCACAAAAATTTGTTGTTGTTAATCGGTTTCGGGTAAGACTCTATAATAAAAAAAAAAAAAAGATTTTTCAACTTTTTATTGTCCTTCCTGAACTATTCGACTTAATTAATTTTAAATTGTGCAGATGCGTTGATATAAACATAAATTTTTAAATATCTTTTTTTTTGAATGCATTTCTCTGAAACATAAATGGTGATAGGAATAACTCTTACGACGTGTGTGGGATTCGAACCCACACTCCTTCGGTGTTTACAGCGTTTATTTTATACGATTTTACCCACTAGGTCACCGAGGCCCCAATTTTAAATATTTATAAAAACTTAGTGAATAAAGTATTCAATATTTTAATTTTTTTACCATAATCAAAATATTTTAATAAAATAGTAAAAGTGAGGTATAAACTTCCAGTTTATCAAAAAAACTAGCTAGTTCTAATATTTTTATTCCAAGTCTTCAGTTAAAAATCTTTAGTTTTAAAATGTTCAAAAATATTCCATGTGGTAAAAGAAGATAATAAATTTAGATTAAAAATTTACATGTGTACGATTTTTTGTTGAAGGGGAACAAATTGTATATTTAAGAAAGTAATGCAACTCTTAAATTTTGGTTTGCAAGACTATGGTCTAATTTATTATAAAAAAATTTATAAATATTTATAACTATATTTAATGAATTAAGAACTATTCAATCAAAAGATATATATAGAGCATGTCTATATTAAGACACATACAATTGAATAATAAAAATCTATTAATTTAAAAAAAATCAATAAATTTATTCTTATTAATGAGAAAATTATAAAAGGGTAAAACAAAGGAAATGACTCTGATGAAAAATTTCGAATCCTTAATCCGAGAATCTTTAGATTTAACCCAGTAAAAAAAAAAATCTCAATGGAAAAAATCTTGAAATTAGCTTTGAAATTATATGATTCAAACCATAAGTAATCACGCAATAAAAGAGAAATCAATTTCCTATACTCATGCATTTTTTGCGATCTAGCTAGGAAGTTTATTATAAAGAAAAGCTGTTCAGATTTCTGAAAAATCACCTGATCTTACAATTTAGGGCAGAGCAGATTTTAAAATTTGATTTATTGAATTCAAAATAACAAGTTTCCAAAAATGAATTTAGAATTTTTCTTTCAAGATTTTTGCTAAATTCAAGGAATTTTCGCTAAAATCTAAATTCAAGATTTTTTCCATCAACATTTTTTGCTCTCTTAATCTGTCAACAAAATTTTCAATTTTCTTATTTTTTGTTTTTACTTTACATTTCTTCCAATGTTATGTTTTCCAAATGCTTATAAAACGAAGAAGAAACATTTTTTGATATTTTGTTCAATACATTATTAAAGGCCATTATTTTTTTATTTATACAGGGTTACACGTTAGAGAATGGGGGAATATGAGACAAATATGGACGAGACAGGGAAAATTTGATACAAATGAAAACTTTCATGACAACGCTTTTTTTAACATGTTCTCAAGGTAATCGAACTTAAAGATTCCCTACAAAATACACGAAAAAAAAATTAAATTTTTCAATGACATTCAAAATTTCATGAGAAAAAAAAACTTTATATCGAATTACCTTGGATATGGTAAGAAATTATATTAGCAAATAGCAACATGAGAAATAAAAATTTAATGGCAACTGATGGTTTTAACTATCTAATAAATTTTGATCTTTCTGGGTTCTAAATTCATATAAAAAGTTAACTTTATATAACTTTATATTAAACTCATTCTGGAATCTTATTTAATATTTTTTTGTTCATATAGATATCTCGAAAACCGCTTTAATTTTCTTTACCACTTATTACTTTGGGTTGAACCAATTGCGGGACAATCTGAATATGTAACTTAATTTATACTTATAAATAAATATATGTATATTTAAACATATATATACATATATATACATAAATTTAATACACATTATATATATATAAAACGAAGAAGAGTACAGTAAAGTATAGACTGTCTCAACTCGGGGATACCCGTATGAATGTAATACATCCTGTTTCTATAAAACTTGAACATCTTTTAAAAAATTTCAGATGTTTTAGTACCGACGTTAACTATCGAGGTATATTTACGTAAATTGTAGAGTTGGACAGCTACATGAATCTATTGCACCAACACTAAACAACTAAATTTTACAGAAGTTATTGCCCTAAAACTTGATCATTTTTTGAAAGATTTCAGATGCCTAGCTTCATAAAGTTGCAAGAAGTACAAGAAGGCTGAACCTACTGTTCTAGCCCAATCAAATTTTACAGAAGTTTTAGCATGAAATTTGACATCTTTTTACAAAATTTCAGATACCTAGCTTCAATAGAGACTGAGTTATTTCCATATAAAGAAATAAGTTGTATGGCAGCTACCCGAACCTGGTGGACGAAAATGCTGGATTTAAACAGCGCAACTAACAATTTTGCAAAAATGACGTAAAAAAAATTTCAGTCTCCTAGCTCCTTTATTTTTTAAGCTATCGTGCGCGCGGACGTACATGGCTTAGTTGATTCAGAATTCAACTCTGAGCCGATCCATATCTTTGACAGTATATCTAGCTCGACTCCTTTAAGGTGTCACAAACATAACGGCAAATTTATTATACCCTTGAACTTGAACATAGTTCATACTTTTAAACATTAAGATTGAACTTTTTATAATAATAGTATAAGTAATAACTAAATAAAGCAAACCAAAATGAATTTAATTGAAACATGAAGTGATGTTTCAATATGATGTTAAAATATACCTACATAACACACATACATAAGATTTTACATATGTACATTAAAGAACTTCACTTCATAGAATTCGATATAAAAAAAAAAAAACTAATAAAGGTAAATTTTTATTTTAAAAAGAAAACGACAAAAAGAAACAAAAAGAGAAAAACATATATTTTTATCTCGACTTTTTATTCCAGTCGATTAAGTTTTACAGGGTTTTTTTTTTTTTTTATTAAATCGACAACTCGACAAGAATTAATTTATGTATTGTAAAAAAAAAATTGTTACTTTTACAAAAGAGCTATTTACTTTTATATTGGTACCATAGATTGGTACCATAAAATGTACATAATATATATATCTATATACATACATACATTGTGATTAATAAGTATATATTATATATATTAATGCTCTTTTTACTTTTTTGTCCTCAATATTTAGTTAAGTTATTAATTCGTTGTTTATTCGCGAATCGAAAGTACCAAGTAAAGTAACTTAAATTACATTTATTACATACGTAAGTGTATATATACTAGTGTACATAATTCTTGCATATGTATATATTTATTGTATAAAATGTATGAATAATTATGTGAGTTTTTTAAATATGTGTGACATTAAAGATGCGAAGTATTTTTGTATTTCTTGAATTATAAAAATGCATTTCGAATCGATATTATCGTATATATGTAAATCGATATTATCTAAGCATTAAATAAAAATTTTTAATATATCGTCATATCTCTAAATAATAATCAAAGACAATCTTTATAATCGCAGTCCGGATATAATATAGAATAGGAAATGTTAGCACTGTGTAAAAGTTCGAACTCTTCTGCATTTAAATGGTTATCATTATTGTGGAAAACAAAGTTTTAAATTTTAAATATTAATTTACGAATTTGAAAATTTAACGAAAAAAAGGCATAGTGAATAGAATTCACTACAATTTCATTCAATACAAATGTTCATAGTTTTGTTTAAAATTTTCTAATATATTCAAATCTAGTTTCTGTTAACTAAATGTAAGATAATCAAAAAGCAAACCCAATAAATACCAATTTATATTAAATGTTGTTTATTATATATGTATATATATTATATCTTACCTGGCAAGGAAGAACCTATTAGAATTGAGAGCGAAAACCCGAAAAAAAATCTTTAAAAGGATCGACATAAGTTTTTGAGACTTAACTTTCCTTCAAAGAAGTCTTGTGAAAAATTGGACTAATTCGTTTCCAAAGATTTTTTTGACAATTTGTCGATCCGCCGAATAATCACAGATCGTCGTGCTGAAATAACTAATTCTAAATCTATTATTATAGTGAAATCTACTGTAAACATCTTGTTCCCAAATGGGTTGATGGATTCAATAACTTTGTTCCAACCACTAATTTCCTTTATATGATGGAGCTACAATACAATCAATTTAGAGTCAAGAGGTAGGGGATATTTGTTACTTAGTCATTAATGATTTCACATATTCCATATATATTTTACATATTTTTTTCATGAATAATTCCGTACTTTAATATTAAAAAATTATATTTTTTTTTCAAAGTAGCTTAAATACTAAATATTTATCAATCCATTCATTGAATATACAAGGTTCAATGAAAAATCATAATTTTACCCAATTTTAAAACATATAAAAAAAAATACATTTTTCGTGCGATTGTATCAAATTTAAAATCATAAAAAATGTTAATTTCATTAAAAATTGTTTGATTTTGGCCTTTAATTGTAACAAATTTATTAAACTATACAAAACCATTATTATAGCCAAATAGTCTGTTATGACATTATTATTGATTATGATAACTACATATAGATTTATAAATAATGTATAATTTTTATTTTTACTACAATAATAATGGTGCTTATGATGTTTAGTTATTTTTAACTTTAATAATTTTTAAAAACTCAATCATTTAATTTTATGCAATGGAAATCCTTTTAATAAGACTTCATTAATATAAAAATTATAATAATATTTAATAGAAATATTTTATACAAGGAATCCATTTATAGATAATATCTTTAAAATGAATATATGTATATATATGTATATAGTAGTGCATAGAATGTGTAGTTGATGAACTGTTAGGTTGCACTTTATTTAAACCTTAAATAAAAAACAATTTCAATTATCCTTGAATATAATTTTTATAGAATATAAATCAATCCACGTGCCTTTAATTTTTGTTTCAATTGAGTATTTTTGTTAATTTAATTTAATTGTTGTAAAATTATTGTTAAAAATTTATGATTTCTGAGAAAAATCTGATACAGATATGGAATATGAAATAATAGTTTTTATAATTCATTTTCTTTAAATTTGACATATTTCGGTATATTTTCTGTTTTTGCAATAAAAAATCATTTACATTAAATCTTTTAACTCTTCTTGCTCTGCTTGGTAACGAAAAATTAGTTACTTAGATTAATTTTTGTAAATCTTTGTTTTTTTTTTTCTCCTTTCCACTTCTACAAGGAGCGAAAGCAATCCATTAAATCATTTATTATTCATACTTGGCTGAACTTCAGTTTTTAAAATCATTAGTTTCACTAAGCCGTTGGCTACTTGACTATAATAGCTATAATGCAAAACTATTCAACTTGTGCAACACATGTTACCTTATATTTAAAATATAATTATATGTTATGAAAAATCAATATTAATTTTTTTTAATCTATATATGACCCAACTCGAGATCATTTTTAATAATTTGGCTAGATGTGTTATTTTTTTTTAGATTTAGATTTATGTGTGTTTTTTTAAAATTATTTTACTTAAAAATTTTACATAAAGTCATTTAACATGACCATTTTCAGGTTAAAAAAATAAATATGTAGAAAATAGTTTTATAACTTTTATAAATATACTAAAAGTTTTAAATGAGAATTGAGTACTAATAAAAGTAGGACTGTATTGAGTTCTTGAAAAGTAAATTCCCTTTTTTAACAAATTCAGTCTGTTAAAATAATCCGCCATATGTTTCACTGCAGGTTATTCTTATAAAATAATTTGTAAAATATTAAAATTTAAAATTAAATAATCAAATATAAAACCAAAATGGAAATTTAACTATTTAAGTATATTGATTTTAAGAAATATCAATTTCAAGATAAGATAAGATTTAGAATACATATGGCTCATCAAAAAAGGAATATGAATCTTAAAGATATTTTTGATCGATAAGTAATTTATTTTTTTTTAGCGAGTGTAGGAGTGAGTTATCAAAAGTCTCTATAATGAAAAGAGCACGAGACCTATATGGGTATATGGGACTTCAAACCACTTTGATATGGGTATATGGGACTTCAAACCACTAAACACCGCCTTCCTTATTTAACCAAACAATAGGCTATATGATCTTTACCACTCATGTATACCGACTGGTAAAGGGAAGCTAAGTTTATGGAATGAAAATTGATTTCAAATTGATAGGCATATTGTGAACAAAGTTGTTAATGTTCATTTTGAATCTTTGGACATTGTATATGTAATCCACGCCAATATTAGGGAACACATGAGGTTGAAGATTCGCAATGTTTGTACCACGGAAAAGTTTCCATAAGCCGAATTATGTCATTTGAATTGTGCATTTCATAGAGTAGCTCTCATCCCTAAAAGAATTATTTTCACAAATTCAAAATACATATTATTACTTACAAAAAAACACAAACAAACATTTTTAAATTTTATAAAGATATTTCATAAAGCATTATATTGGTAGCGGCCAAAACAAATTGTTTTGAAGATTTTAAAAAATATACAAATCTATAAAGAGTGGTAGAAAACAAAAAATGTATTTATTAAGTTAAGAGTTTCTCCGTCTGTTCAGAAAACTTCCACGTGATTTGAGATAACACAATGAAATGTTAACCGTTTAGATAAATCTCATAAAAATTGTAGAAAAATATTTATGTAGTTCCAAAATAAAAACCAAACCAAAACATTATATATTTTTCTTCAGGTTTTAAAGGATTTTTTTAATTATATATAGGGTATCCTTAATTTAAAGAATAAATTATATTAAATGATCAAAATGATTTTATATATTTTTTTTTTTTGATCAATTTTTATTTTATTTCTAATATAAAAATAATTTTCTTTTTTTTTGATTTTCCTTTATTTTTAATTATAATTATATATATTTGAAATCATATCTTTAAAACAAATTTTATAGCTCTATAAAACAGATCAAAAAGAAAAAGAAAATTAATTTAAAATTATATTGGTATAAATTTATGTATATATGTATAGCTATAATATTATAAAATATTTTGCTATAAATAAATTAATATTCTTTATAATACATGTTAAATCCATTTAATATTAAATAGCCAATATTTATTTTTAATATTTATTTAGAAAAAAAAATAAATAAAAAAATTATTACAAAATAAAAATAAAAACAGTTAAAATAACTATTAATATTTTATAAACAAATTTTTTATATACATAAACATAATACAAAAAAAAAAAATTATAATTTAAAGCTTTGATTGCTTTAATATTATTCAATAGGGTGAATAAAATTATTTTATAAACAAAATACAGTTATGATCAAAAATGTTGCAAAAAGATATTAATTTAAAGATTTATATTTTAACAATATAAAATCAGGTTTTTAGATTATTATTGTTTCAGGGGTATAAGTCTAGTGTGCTTCGCCTGATACTACATATTGTGAATTTTGCCTCCACTTATAACATTTCTTCAAACTTTCCCCCTTTTAGAAAGTAAAGATTTGTAGAAGGCTTCTTGGCAGTTCATCTTCGACAAAATAAATAAAATATAAAATAAGATAAAATACTTAAAAATAAAAATAAAAATTGTATATTACAGTATAAGACTACATTCGAAAGGAAACGGACCCTCCATTTGGCTGTATCCTTATAAAATGCAGTTAAGTAATATAAACAATCAATAAACATTTGGTATATTACAAAAAAATGTAACGGAACTCAAAAAATTTACCCACTATGATAATAATTAATAATATACCATGTGATAGCCAAATTTCTTGACCTGGTAATTAGATACATATGTATGTATACTTATAATTATCAAATTATTTGTTAAGCATATTTTTTTTATATAAACAACGTCAGGATGAAATGTGGGCATTAGTATGCATGTTTAAACATTTGGTTTGAATTGTTTAGAAAGTGGATTTATAATAGTGAATAATTATGAAAAGTGGATTGAAGTTACTATATGTATTATAACAACTAATTAAATATTTATTTTTTTTTGTTTTTAAATTTGAGGTATTGATCGAAAACTTTATTGTCGTGATTTGATCGCTGTAAGGTGATTTTTGTATTTCCATAATACAATTTCCATAAATACAATTTTATATTAAAATATAATAAAATTCATTAAGAAATTTATGTTTGTTATATTTAAGCAGTTATCCTAATAGTATAAAAAAAACCTTATTTTTAGCACATTTCTCAAAAAATTTTAAATATGGTATATTGATCGTATAATATATTTGCCATTACGTTTGTGATACCTTAAAGGAGTCGAGGTAGATATATAGTGTCAAAGGTATGGAGCGGCTCAGAATCGAATTCTGAGTCAGTTAACCAATGTACTCTGTCCATTCGTTCGGCCGCACGATAACTCAAAAAATAAAGGAGCTAGGAGGCTGAAATTTTTTTACGTTACTTTTGCAAAATTGTTAGTTTCGCTATTTAAATTCAGCATTTTCGGCCGCCGGATTCGAGTAGCTACCATACAACTTCTTTCTTTATATGGAAATAACTCAGTATCTATTAAAGCTAGGTATCTGAAATTTTGCAAAATAGTGTCGAGCTTCAAACCAACAATATGTCTTAAATTGATTGTGCTGGTGCGACAGGTTCGGGTAGCTGCCATACAACTTTTCTTTTTAAATGGAAATAACTTAATGTCTATTGAAACTAGGTTTCTGAAATTTAGTAAAGAATTGTCGAGTTACACACCAGCAACTTTTGTAAAATTTAGTTGGTCTAGAACAACCAGTTCAGGCTTTTTGCACCTGTTGGAACTTAATGAAGCTAGGCGTCTGAAATCTTACAAATGATAATCAAGTTTTATGGCAACACCTTCTGTAAAATTTATATTAGTGTAACAGGTTTGGGTAGCTGCCATTCAACTTCTCTTTTTGTATTAAAATAACTCAGTGTCTATTGAAGCTAGGTGTCTGAAATTTAGTGAAAAGATGTCGAGTTACATGACAACAATTTTTGTAGAATTTTGTTGGGCTAGAGCAGCCAGTTTAAGCTCGTTTTTATATATATTTAATTTTTTGTTATTTGCCTTTTAAAGTGTTCATTATTTTTTGAAGATATTAATAATATTATATTTATAACATAAAATACAAAGGTACATTATATCATAGTACATATATGTAATTTCAATATAACAGTTAATATTAAGATTTGTCAAATCTATTTTTAAATCCCTTTTTTGTTTTGTTAAATCTTAACAATTCATTAATCATTCAACTTCAAAAAACATAAATTTTTCAAGGAGCTTTACATGACATTCCGTTACAAAAGATTTGTTGCCGAAAAAAAAAAAAAACCCCTCCTAAAAACATAATTTTCTTTTGTTTTTTTATTTTTATTTCGGATATATATAATTAACATGTTTAATAAAGAAACGAAACACATAAAACAAAAACGAAAATTTTTTTAAAAAAATATCTGTGATCAATTGTATAAAAAAAAAACATGGTAATGCTTTTATAAAAAACATATTTTTAATTATAAGTATTAACACAAAACCGATTAAATATTTCATTTATTAGGAATACATTTAAATTTCTTAATACTAAAAAAGATTTTAAATTTATTATAACATAAATATATAAGGATATTAATATTAAAAACCTAAATTTTGAAAATATTATAATTTAAATGTATATCAGACATTACCTGATGGTATCTTACATTTTCTAACATTATATGATTTAAAAATTATTAATTTAAAAAAAAAAAACAAAAACGTGTAAAGGAAAAAATGCCTAATTTTCAAAAAAGCACATTTCCAAAATTAAACAATATTCCATAATAAGTTTTGGGAAAATAAATTTAAAATACATATGTAATATAATTTATATATTGGGGCTCGGTAGCCTAGTGGGTTCGATCCCTGCACAGGTCGTAAGTGTTTTTTTCTTTACATACCCCCCTTATAACCAAATATAATGTAAATATATAGTATATAATATAAACAAAATAAATAATATCAGTACATAATTTAATAATAGTATAAAAACCTATAATGGCCTTGGTAGCCGATGGTTCAATAATATTGCATTACATTTATGTATGTAATATTAATATAAATAAATAAATGAATAAATAATTTATATATTTTATTAATTACAAATTATAATCTTCCAGTCGGTCTTACATTACACACGTATGTAAAATATTTTTTCATAAATTGTACATATTATTTATATATATGATTGAAGATGTATGTATGTAAATAAAAAAAAAATTTTTTAAATTTTGTTTAAAATTGGGTAAAATCAAGTCAGACTTTCGTCAATTTTAAGGTAACGATATATTATTAAGAAAAATTGTTAACACAAACAAAAATATAATATTGGAGCTTTAAATTTTGTATATTTGTATATTTTATGTATTGGAGCTTTGGACAGGTGTTTAAAAATAGTAAATTTTCAGTTTTTGACTCCTTACAGCTTCTTAACGCATAGCTAAAAATATTTTCTGAAATAAGTCATTACTTATTTCTAAAGATCTAACACCTCTCAAAATTTCAAATTTCTTAGTTAAACCGTTTTTTTGTAAAAATTTAATTCGAGACAAACAAAAATTTTGCAAAAAAAAAAGAGTTTAAAACTGACAGACAAGCAGACAAACTATTAGACAGACAGACAAACAGTTAGAGACAGACTAGCAGACAAACAGATAGACATACAAGCAGACAAACAGTTAGATAGACAGGTAGATGGTCAGAGTGAAATTACAAGACACATTTTTCATATTTTTTTGAAAATGTTCCAAAAAAGATGTAATTATTGTCAAATTTCAGACTTTTTTAAAATAATTGGTAGATATTATTATATTACTAATAAAAAAAAAATCTTTTTTATATTTTTATGCTTAATTAAATTTTTAAACTTAATTATATTTAATTAAAATGTAAAATTAAAATACTGTCTAAATTTATTTCATTGCTTACAGAAAAATATGAGGAGACGATTATAATGTTACTTAATTATTTAACAAATGAATTTAAATAAAATTTCCAATCGGTATAAAATATATAAATAGTCTTAAACCAGTCCAAAACTAAATATATTTTTGTTGTTTTTGTGAAAGAGTATTTTTAGTATTTAAAGATGTTAAGCTCTATCAGTTGAAATAATTGATTACGAATTTTTATGTATTTTTTTTATCTTATCTATAAATAAGATTATTATTATTTTATACAATCTTTTAATATCAATATAAAGTTTAATCATTTCTTGGAAGACGGAATATTTCTCTGTTTTATTTAAATATGTGGTTACCTTATTCAATATTTTTTTTTATTTATTATTTTTCCCAAAAATTAATTGAAGAAGTTTTAAAGCTTAAAAAATTCAATTAAAAAATTGATGTTGTTTTTTCTGAAACATTTCTTTCGAAAATATAAATATAAAAACTACGAATTAAAGAAAAAAAAATTTAACCCATTTCTGTACCCATATTTTTTGTTGTCACAAAAAAATTTAGTGAAAATTTTTAAAATAAAATTCCTTCAAAAAATAAAAAAGACGGAGAAGGTTTTACAAAGAATAACTATCATTAATAATTTACTATAATTAATTTCATACCAAATCTGAAATGTAGTTTACATATTTTATATAGGGGGGAAACAATTTGCCTTTTATCCATAAAACTAAACTAAACAAAGCTCTGTAGTAAGCTCTCTTTCCGTAGTTCGTACATTTAATTATAGTAATTTGTTAAAAATTTTCATTTATATCAAATAATGATCAAAAAAATATAAACAAAATCATAGATCAAAAAGATCTCTATTTTAAAAAATTAAATACTTTTGAATAATTTCTAAAAATATTATCAAATATAATATGTATCTTATAATTGACAAGAATTGACTAATATATAGTCGATAATATATTCTCATTTACTTTATTAAATTGTGTAATTGAAAAGTTATTGGTATCAAAAATTTAAAAAGTTATTTGATAAAATGACATCCATTTTATTTTAACATCTTTCACCTTTAACCTTATTTAAAAAGAACTTAAAAATGACTAGTAATGATTATGTACAACGATTGTAATAATGATGAAAAGTGTGAATAAATTTTATTTTATTATTACACTTGTTAATAAAATTTTTTCTTAATATTATTGAAATGTAATGTAATTGTAAAAAAAAAAAGAAAAAAAAAAAAAATTAAGTGCAATACGAGCAATAAAATAAAATAATAAAGAAAATCACCTTTCATAGTTGACGTTGTTGCTCACTTGAGCTAAGAACTTTTATATAATATATACACTTGTACATAAATCCATCCTTGAAATAAAAATTTTCTAAATTGCATTCCATTTGAAAAAAAAATGAAATCTATGATTATCTAAATCTATGAAATATATAATGTTGTTTTATATATATTAGATATATATATTTCAAATTAAATATACATTCATTTGATATATACATATATATAAACAAAAATACATAGATGAATATTATAGTGTTATCATTATTATGTAGACAGAGAGATTTATACATAACCAATAACATTAAAAGGTATTGGTATTATCTTAAATATTGATATGAAAAAAATTTGATAATAAATTTAATGGATAAAAGTGAAAGGTATTTTATGAATTTCTCTATTTATTCATTGTTAAGAAGAAGCATTCTGAATTTAGTAGAAATAAAATATATTTTTTAATGATAAATAATTATTAAAATATTAAACTTCAATGTAAAATTTATTAATTAATTTTCAATTATTTTATAACGATGGTAAACTGAAATAATAAAGAAAATATATGTATAAAATAAAATGGTGTTGGTATAGCTTAACTTGCATCAAAAAGGATTCTTAAATCTCTATAGTCATTAAAATCTTAGTCATTCAGATAAAAGAAACACCACAAAATTCATAACAAGAATGAAAGTTATGTTCTTAAAGGAATCTACATATGTACATATATAAATCTTCATTTATATGTAAATATATGTAGGTATATATCTCGTTAAATATATATATTTATATATATTATACATAAGGTAAATTAATTTGAGGTATATTAAAAAGAATAGAATACACCAGAACTATTATATTGTGCAATAAATAATTGTATGATTAAATAAATAACTATATATTATACATAAAGAAGGATAAATTTATTATAAATTTTATATTATGAATGTATGTTCATATAGGATAAGTATATTATAATAATAAGATAAGTTGTTTATATGCACGTTGAAAAAGAAAAGTATATGACTTAGATGTTGAAATTAATGACTTTAAATAGAGTTACATCTTTAGGCTGAATAATTATTGATTACGAAATTGAATAACATTTTTTTTTTTCAATAGTTAATATAATTAATTATATAGACAAAACTTTAGTTTATTATCTTAAGTTTCACTAATTTACTATAATATAGATATCTAATATATATAGATGTAACGTATACTATAAGTTATCCTTTGTTAAATAAGAAAAAGATACAATATATTTTTTATTTTGGATATATTTATACATACATATAGCATTTTTTAGTTTTTTTTTATATTATTGAAATATAAGAAGTAATTTATTATTTACCTTTAATTTATAAAAACCGAATGACAATTAATAATAGTTTAATTAGGTCCAAAAAGGAAATAGAAGAATTTCATTTATATTGTAAAATCCCAAATTCTAGAACTCCAAATAAGAAACATATATATATATTTCATCAATTGTGTCAATTTTTTTTTGGAACATTAGATACACATGTCCATTAAAATTATCTGTTTTAAACTTTTGCATTTCTATGTATATTTTTTCAGTATTGAACTGAAACAGTAGTATTTACAAACAGTACAGTATTTCAGTATTTATTCAGTATTTTATTTATATTTAAATTTTTGAAATTTATCATTTTTTATTAAATTTTCCATTTATTATGTAAATATCTGCTCCAAATTATAATGTTAATCTATTTAGTTAAAAAAAGTTTTAATTTTAAAATAAGATTTATTTCATCAGCTTCAAGATCAACTTTTTATTCCTATCTTATGAAGCTGTTCCTCAATGCATTAAATTTTAAGTGAACTTTCTTTACGATTACATAATTTTAAATTTTAATTATAAAAGATTTCCTTCAGTATTCATTAATGTATTAAACAATTTTGTGTATAGAACTTATATTTTTTATAAAAAAAAAAAAATCAATGAAAAGTTTATTAATTGTTCTGTTCTAAGTTTCTAATTTTAAAAATGTCTAGCATATTACTGTTTCCAAGTAATGAAATACAAATTAAAAGAAAGTTTTAAAAATAAAAGTTTTCAAGATTTTGGAACGATGAATGAAAAAGTATAGATAAAGTTTAATATTAGAAAATTACTGTTTCTTTGGTAAATTAAGAGGAAATGTAAAAGTATCTAATAGGTACATATATATATATTTTACGGTCGAATATTAAGGAAGAAGAATTCTAAACTACATTACTGTATTTTTTGTGGTTAGTCATTGTACAGAATAGATTTATGTTTGGACATGATAGTTTCTGTTTCTTATTTTTTTTTATTTAAATTGTTTTTTTTTTTTGTATTTATTGATTTAAACTCAATTAGAGTGAAGAGCAACACTAAATTTATTTATTTTTTTTATTTTTATGAAAGAGTGTTTTTTGTATTTAAAGATGCTAAGTTAAAGGATTGATTAGTTAAAAGGTTTGATTTTAAATAGACATTTCAGTACGAAATTTCATGCGTTTAAAAGACTTGTTAAATTTTATAACTGCAGTAAATAATAAAATTTTTAGTTTAAAAAATTTACGCTATTTATCTATTAATCCTTTAATATGAATTTATAGGTTGTTTATTTCTTATAAATAAAATAATTTAATTTAATAATTTTAGAAAATATCTTATTATTAAATTAATCTGTACCATAAGTATTTTTTGACGTAAATATTATATCTGTTTCAATAAAGAGGGGAAAACTATGAACCACTATAAATCAACTAAGGATTTGGATGAAATCTTTCCTATTAAAATGTTGTTGTTTTTAAAGTGAAAATCCTTGATATAATTATAACAAAAGTTTATTGTTTCGTTAAACTTTATATTAAATTTACCACATCCTCTTTGAATTAATTTTTTTTTTATCAAACATCTATAAATAGAAATATTAGATTTATTTGAGAATTATTAAGGAAATTTTGTTATTAATTATTTTTCCACACTAAACCTAATAGAAAACCATAGTTTTTTTTTTTTTACATTATAACAAATAATTAGAAAATATCTTTAAACAATCTTTAATCCTTAAATAAAATTTATTATTAAAAATATAGTATATTATATGTTTTAAAACTTTCGGTTTACCAATTAATCTATTTATGGTAAAAAAAAAAAAAAAACCAAACAAAAATAATTACCATTCATTGTAACTACCTATCCACTACCAATTCATTCAACTACCTATCCATTGTATAAGAAGAATAATAATTTATTATCGACTTAAATTTGTATATAATATATGTAAAAGTATTTTAATAAGTATTTGTTTAACTCAACTATACAAGGTGTAATAAAAATTTATAAAATATCTTAGTATAGAAAATGCCTAAAAGTATGCAATTGTTTTAGAAAAATTAAATTTTAAGTTATCGTATCACCTAAGTATAAAAAATATTGCCTTTTTTAAATTTTTTGCAATTAATTAAAACTAAGGAATTAATACATACTCAAAGGTATGATTAAGATAGTCAGTAAACATTCATAATAATTATTAAGACAAACAATTTAACATAAAAAAAAAACATTTTATTTTTACATGTTAATTTTTAAAGCACGAAAAACCTTTTTTGTTAACTATTTTTGTAGGTTAAGTTATCATAAGTATGTCAGCAAACAACAAAATAAAAGTTCAATAAAAAAAAAAAAAAAATCGTATCACCTATGTTGGTTTTTGTGGTTTCGGTTGTATTGTCGCATAGGTAACGGGAAAAGCATTTTTAATGGAAGTGCAGTGATACAAGCATTTTTAGATAGGAATCAAAATTACTAAAATAGATTTTTTTTTAAATAAAAAACATCTTACCGCCAAAGGGTAAATAATATTAATTTAATAAAAATATCTAACCCACAATGATCATATCAGTTGAAGCTTTTAGTCAATTCTTTTTGATGTGTATGCTTCACTATTTGCAATAATATATTAAAATAAAAAAATTCGATTTTTATAAGTGCAAAAAATAAACGAGTATATTTTTTTTTTTTTTTTTAATTAAACTTTATTTTGATCCTTTTATACAATCTTAAAATTAACTTAGCCTATAAAAAAAGTTTGAAAAAAACAGCTCTTAATATTATTGCAATTAACATTTAAATTTGGAAAAATTTTTATGTTAATATGATTCTTAATTTTTTTAAGTTATTTAGATATAGATTAAATATTTTGTTATAACAATATTTTTGTATTTTTTTATTGAAAAAAAAACGAGATTATAAAAAAATCAATATTAAATTTTTGTTTTAAGATAAAAACTTAACCTAACCTAACCTACCTAAAACTACTTAAACTAATTAGAACTAATCTGTATATTATACTTGGGACTGATTATGACTATTATCCAACCACCAATAATCTTTGTTTATAAATTTGTCTCTGTCCGGTATGGACATGTCAAATCTTAAGTTTACTCCGTTTATGTCGCCCGGGTTATATTCTATGGTTTTACATGTAGCCCGTCTATTATAGTGATATAATAGAGGGACATGATTTTGGTCTTGAATATAACCATTTTTGTCTAAAAAGATGAAGTGCTCAGGGGCGATGAATCCCGTGAGCAAAGTCTTTTTAATGTACTCCTCATTGTGGTAAAATATATGAGATATTAAACCATTTTCTGGAGTGTTTTGTGATCTATCATAATGTTTTCGAATCAATTTTATCAGAAAATTGTCGATTCTTATTATGTTTGCTTCTTTGTACAAGTATTTATTGGAATAATAATGCTTGTAGTCGGATTCGGGCTTTCTACAAATATTGGTGCAAACTCTTATACACTTTCTTTCGAACTTTCGTATTTTTTCCATTAAGCTTGCACTTACGTTGTACCATATGGGTGCACCGTATGCAAGTATTGGCCTTATTAATGATTGATAACAAATTATTTTAACCTTATTACTAATGTTTTTGTTATAAAGTATGTTTTTTGCTATCATAAAGGCCTTGTTGCCTTTAGAAATTGTATATTTGATATGTTCGGAGTAATTCAAATTGCGGTGAAGAAAAACTCCGAGATATTTAACAACTTTTTTGTTTGAAAGAGGTGTATTACTGGGAGTTTTTATAATGAAACTTTTCCAATTTTTTTTTATGTCTGAACTAGTTTTGTCCACCGTATTACGAAATAAAACGGTTTCACATTTGTTATAGTTCACTTTTAATTTCCAAATTTTGCAGTAGTCCAGAGTAATGTTGAACATTTTTTGAACTTTGGAGTGTATGCTACTAACAATGTTGTCCGCGCAATAAACTATTATATCGTCTGCAAATGCTAGTGAGTAGGTATTACCTTTTACACGTTCTAATAATTTTAGCAAGTCGGATATATATATTGAAAAAAGGATAGGTGCATTAACAGTTCCTTGTTGCAATCCATTTTCAATTACGAACATATTACTACAATCATTATGGGAGGTCTGGATTAAGAATTTATTGTTATACAACATACTCTGCAGCAATGCTGTTAGGTGGTAAGGAAATTTGTAGTCATAAAGTATTTTATAAATCAGACCATCTAACCATACGGAGTTAAACGCTTTTTCGAGAATAAACGAGTATAAATTTCATTCAATTGAAAAGTACGAGTATAGGTATAAGACAACTTTTAAAACAGATTTTGCAGTTTCCAAACATTTATCTTATTAAAACTAAAGTCGTTAATTCAAAATGTTAATCATAATCCAATACTACATATTGCATGAAAATTATAATATTTTCTTCTGTAAATCCATGTTAAATGAATAAAATCGTGTATAAACGAACAATTAAACAGTTTTTAATTAACTGACCAATATTCTATTACATATTAATATATTAAAGTACAAACAAAATTATCAAAAAAAATTAAAGACAAGTGAATAAAGTCTAAAATAATAATTATAAATTATTACAATTAAAGATATATATTTGAGCAGATAGTTTTGTGTTTATTTCCATTATTATACAAGATCCAATAATTTTAAACTGTGCTTATAGTGAATGAGTCAAAATTTATTTTTAATTATAATCAAAAACAAAACATCAAATCTGAAAATCCTGTTCTAAAGTTATTAGTAAATAATAAGTAAATAAATTTTGCTGACTTAGGCAAAATATTTCCCATAAGGGAAAAGTAAATTCAAGTAATGTAATGTACGTGTACGTTAACTGCATCAAGTCTTTTTTAAATTTATTAATAATAAATTATTTCTAAAATTAAAGAGAGTAAGATAGCTAAAAGAACATTAATTTTAATTTTAAATTTTTTCAGGCAATTTGCCTAAAAATCAAAATCCCCTAAGGTAGAATTTCCCATATGATACTATTATCTTATAATATAACATATAATATATGTCAAAATATAATATACATAATGTACGTATATATATATATATTATATATATATATATGCATATGTATTACTATATTGTATACCTAATTAAGAGAACCTTTTTTCCAATGTTGTCACACACAATATATGATTGATTAAATTCAATAACTTTCTTCATTTTTTGTTTTGTTTTTTATTTATAAGAACAAAAAAATGAAAATAATAAATAAATTTCACTTTTGATAACAATTTTACGACATTTCTTATGTTTGAGCGTTCTCTTTCTTTTAAAAAGAATTTGGGTAATACAAATTTTTTTATATACATATATTATAAAATATAATATATATATATATATACAGAGTGAGATGAAATTAATGTTATATTTTAAGATCTGAAATAATAAAAAAATCATTGCCATAATTTAACGATATTATAGAAATTATGAAATCAAAACAGAATCCTTTGAAGAGATTTTTCATCTAAATTAAATTATTTATATTTTGTTTAAAAAAAATTAAGGGTAGAATTAATTTAGATAATAATAAACGTTATCATATTAAATAGATTAGACATTATGCTAGAGATACATTATAATTAGAATACGTTAAATATTTGGTTAATTTTTTTATAGTTATTTTATAGTGCATTTTGTATCTAAAATAGGATTAAGCTAAGTTTCCATATGCAAGATTTCCACGCGGGTGCAAGAAAATTTTTCAATATAATTTTTTTTTCGAGAGTTTTTACCCGAGAGTTGAATTACCTTTAATTTTTTTACATTTTTTTTTGAAAAAAATGTCATTTTATTATTTTAACTGATTTTGACAAACGTCAATTTATTGTTTTTGTTTTTGTTTTGAAATATTTTATGAAAAAATTTATATTTAAAATTGTTTGTATTTTCTTAAATTTTTTTTTTCCTTACTCCTATAAGGAGCATAGGGCATCCACTAAGCCATTTATTATTCATATTTGACTAAGCTTCAGTTTCTGGGATCAATAATTTCACTAATTGATTACTCGGTTGTTACTGCGTTGATTACTCGGCTGTACAAGACTAGGCTTTTCGTTAGTTCTACGCCATCTATTATCTTATACAAGATTTATATTTTATTATTATTTTATTATATATTACAATATGGTATTAATTATAATTTATAAGACATATATACTTATTTTTAATTTAATTATATTATACTAATTATATATTATGAAAAATCTATATTATTTTATTAATCTATATGACCCAGCTGAGGTTTGAACCCGAGAACTTTCATATGAAAGGCTGGTGTCTTAACCACTACACCATTGCTTGGATTTTATATAAATTAATGTTTTTAGTAATCTTTAAATTTGAAAATTTTGGAATTATTTATCTTTACTTTTGATGACAATATTTTTTGAAAATCAATAAAAATTATTTTTTGACAATTAATAAAAACACATACACATTCAAGAGAAATTTCGGATATGGAAATCTGTCAAGGGAATTTTTATAAACATTGTCCCGCATCCGCATGGAAACCAAGCTTTAAAGTTTCTTATTATTAATATCTTATTATACACTTTTATTATTTATTAAAGCCTAATCTATGATAGATAACTTAGATTAAAATACTAAGTAAAAATTGGTTGAGATGTTACGTACAAAAAAAGACCGTCTTTAAGGTTTATTATAAGTTTTGTAATTATTCATACAAATTTTTACTTATGTTATAATAGTTTTGCAACACTATGTACACTAAACTGAAATGAAAAAGAGAAGAAAATCAACAGAAAATATTTATATATATTTTAAAATTTTTTTTTTTTTTAAGATTTAAAATAACATTGTTCTTTGAGTAATTTTTAGCTGAAGAACAATAAAAAAAAAATTATAAATTGCTGAAGATAATAAAAAAAGACAGTATAAGAAAAATTTTATTCTTTATGAAATACAATTGTAAATCCATATATTAATATGAAAATTTGAAATTATATATAATAACTTTTTTTACATATTTACTTATAGACACGCATATACGATACTCTGATGGTATGCCAAATGATATTGTTATAAATCAAAAATAAATATATTTTTGGTAATTCTTAAAATATTTAACCAAAATCCAAAAAAAAATATGCAGAAAAGTATGCAGTACATATACCTATATATATAAATTATTAATTTCTGCAGCCGTGCAATAAAAACTTCATGCAATTCTTCATGCCGTGCAATACTTCGTGCAATTAATTTCATTTCGAAGTCATAAGAAAGTTAACATTTTTAACAAATGTACGAATATTTCCATGATATCTGTTTTTTAGCCAAATTTGTAAAAAGTTGAAAAATATTGTGTTTTTGTTTTTCTTGTATATATATATACATATATATAAATATATATTTATTATTTTGCAGCCGGGTATAATTTGTAAAATTACAGTATGTTGTTGTTTTTAAAAAAAAATTTTGGAAAAAAAAACTTAAAAAAAAACAATGAAATATTATTGATAAAAAAAAATGTCAAATTCCAATTGTCTTGCGTCATTAAATGTAAATTTTTTTTAATATTAAGAAAAAAAAATTAAATTAAAAAAAAAAAAACAATCTAAAATATATAAAAAAAAAATTTAAACGTAAACATTTTATTGAGTTGAAGACTTAAACACTTTTAAGAACGTATATATAAATATAAAAAATATATTTATGTACACGCACATAATAATCATAAATAAAAACATCTTGTTTTGACATATTTAAATTTTGTTTTTATTTTATTTTAATTCCTTAAAGGACCATTTTTTTTTTTTTTTTTTTCTTCAAATCAAAGAAAATTTACTTTGTGTTTAAATTTAATAGAATAATAAATGGTCATATTGTTAATACGTTATGATTTTATTTTTATCGGTTTTATTTAAGTACAAGCCAGATAATATATTCTGTATATTGAAAATGATTTATAAAAAAAATCAAATTTTTTATCAATCTAAAAACTTTTATCAATTTTCATGGACCATGGTTTAACGTGCAACGAATCGTATCTAACTTTTAAATCAAAGGATAAAGTAAGTAACTGTTATAAATTTAAAAATATATCGATAAAAAATTTAATGAAATGAAACAAGGTTTTATGTAAAACAAAGAGTTTTTAAATGCTAATCTTTTTAAAACGAATTGTTGAAAACTATTTTTGAATCAAAATTTGTAAATTTTTTTATAATATTCTAAAAACACACTTCTTTAATTTTAAGAAAACTCTGTATATAATTATATAATTAAGTAAAGTCTTCCAGCTAACTTTTTATAAATTTCATGTCGTTTTATATTTTCAGATTGAAAAAATATTTAGTAAAATTAAAGATTTTACCATTTAGTTATAGGTATTTTAAAATTTTTTGTGGCTGTAGTTCTGTAAAGGATGTGGATCTATACAAAAACATTTGCAATATTATTGTAATAATATGATTTACTAATAATTAAAAATGTAATCTTTTATCTCCAACAGTATAAAAATTTTTAAAATAAACAGACATACACACGAATGAACGAAAGATGAAACTAATAGCTTTTTTTTTTTTTTTTTGTTTTAATATTTGAAAATATGCTAACAAATATTGATTTACGTCATAAATATTCCAATCCAAAAATTTTAAACCACAAAACCTACGTACTAGTATATATATATACATATATATATACTTATATCTATACTGATCATTTTCTTTTGGTTAATGCGTTTCGTGATAGATAGATAACAGATATATTCGTTAATAGATAGATTGTATAATTACACGCGAGTATATTTTACATAATATATTTATATACATATATACGAGTGCATAGCAATAAATTTAAGTTTAATAGATTTGTTTTTTTAAGTAAACAATGTTTCATTTTTGTTTTATATTTAGAATGAAAATAACCTTAACAAAACTGTATTTTTCAACACATTTTCAAAAAATTTTGAATAAATGTGCTTATTAGTTTCACTCTGTCCGTCTGGGTGTTTACAAAACTTCTACACCGTTTGAAATAAAGCAATGAAATTTTAACTACGGATAGGCATCGCAAAAAAACTAGATTTGTGGAAGAATTTATTTCTGTAGCCGCACCCGTTACGGAGCTACAGCCCTACAAAGCTTGAAAAATCTTTAAATTGTTATAACACAGGTTCTATAAAGTATATTTTCAATTTGGAAACGCCAAACGATAACTGGTTTAATAAGTTTTATAAATATATATAAAATAAATATGTGGCTTTACAATATTTTAATATACCGTTATGTGAACCTCAATTTTTACAAAAAACTTAGACCCCTTCTATCTTTTAAACGGTTTAACTTATAAGCTTGAAATTTTGAGAGGAGTTAGATCTTTGAAAATAAGTATGAGTCATTTTAGGAAATATGTTTGTGTCGCTAAAACGTGTCCTTTTTGTTGCAAAAACTAAATTTGGTAAAGTGCTTTTTTGAAAATCCTTGGTTTTTACATCACGTGTTTTTATTTTCATTCAAATAAAAGTTACCTTTGAATGTGCAATTTTAAATAATTGGAAAAAATTTTAACAATTGGAAAAAATTGGAAAAAACTCAAAATCAAGTTGTGATTGTTTTGTTAAAAAATTGATTAAATTCCTTATTATTTTAAAAAAAAATTAAAAACCGAAAAGTTTACATTCTAACTAAGGTTATTTTCTTGTATAAAATTAGAAAACAATTTCAAAATAGCATTTATTAAATATTTATATTACCTATATTTACTAATTAAATGATTTACAGGTGGTAAAGTTCATTTTATTTTTCATTTAGGCATTATACTAATATTAATAATTATTTTCCCATAATGGTTAAAACTATTTATTTATTAAAAAGGACTACCGAAAAATAAATTTTCGGAAAATAATCTTTTGTAATAATAACTTTCAAATTATTAATTACATAATATAGAAATATATACGAAACTTATTGAACCTAAATTATATAAAATACCTGTTCTATAAATATTTTTGAAATCTATTAATATTCTTAATTTTTTTGGAAATTTTTGATTTTGTGATAAATTAGACGCGACTTCGTAAATAAGAAAAAAAAGATAAATATGTTGTAAAATTATTTGCAATTGCAAAATTTTTTTATCACCATTAAAAAAGCATAACAGTAACTTTAGAAAATGCTAGTTGAGTATAAATATAAAATGTCTAAATTAATTTATAATTTTATCATTTAAATCTATTTTTCATATTTTATTACTATGCTTATAATATTATTGTTTTTCCACATTTTATTAAAATTTTTTCAATATAAAATATAAAATAAATACTAAAAGTAAAAAATCTTATAATCTTAACAAATTCTTATAATGGAAATAAATTATACAGTTAATTTAAGATATCCTGAAAATAGCCTTAAAGTATGCAATAATGTTTATTTTTGAAATTTTTATTTTAAGAGTTCAGTAAAGTTCAAAAGATTTTTTTATCAATCACTCCTGGGAATAATCAGTTAAATTATCATTTTCACATTAAATTAAGCATTTTCATTTTTTCCATAAATGTTGATATATATAATAAATTTCTTAGAAAAATAAAGAAGTGTTAAATCCAAAATTCTTAAATATCTAAATCTAAACCTTTTAAATATTTTTCTCAAAAAAATATTTATAATTTTTGTATATTTTGTTTGTTTTTTTTTGTTTTATTTTCAGAGAAAAACTAACCTTTTGCCATTTGTAACATTTACATCAAAGGAAATATATATGCTTACATTTTTATAATATGTAAAGTTTTTTTATATTCGACCTGTCACAATTGAATGATGAAAGAAAATTTATTTCATATTTCAAAATTTAAGATTTCACATAATACATCTACCTATATAAGAATACATTGAAGATTTTCCTAAAATAAATCAATTTTTTTTCCTTTTAATTTTGTTTTCTAGGAATTTTTTGTTGTTAGGAGGTTCAAATATCATTTTGATTTTTTTTAATTTAGATAGAAATTATGTAGTTTTATATTTCATAACAACTGTAATAAATTCCATAATTAGGTTTATTAACACTAAATAGAAAAAAAAAATGTTTTGGTTAATTTATTAACATTTATACAAAATCATTTTAAATTACCTAAGTTTGGGAATAGTAATTATGAAAATTTTGTTAAATTTTATAAGCTCTTGTTGACTTATACATAAAAATGTATATTGAATGGGTGAATAACAAAGAGTCGGTGAGTCCGCCTCTTATTTCAGGTTTCGAATCGCAATAAAAGTGAAAATTTTTTTTATTGCTTGATGCAGTTATTATTATAGGTTCATATTAATCCCAAAAAATTATTAATTATTATACATCAATAATAATAATATAACACAAAACATAAACTAAAAACAATGTAACTAAAAATTTTATTTATTCTTGATAAATATTAATCTATTAATAATTGGATTTTCAAGGTAAAATTCGAAACAACATAATATTTATTTAATCATAATTCTACAACAAATGTAATAATCTTAGATAAAACCTTTAATAATTTTAAACTATAACATTCTCAAAAAAAAAAACTATTTATTAGCATGTAAATAAAAGGGAAAATCATACACTTCTTAATAAATTTTAATATTTAAATATAAAACTTTTATATGCCTTTCATTTTAAATATTAAAAATAAATTATTATGTTTTTTTTTTATGTATATATGTAGACGAAATTTAAATACGAATATCTTTAATTTAAAATTTAAATATCTACATATTTATTTATTTTCTTTGGTTTTCCTACCACATAAAATATGATAAGGAAATAAATAAACCTTTCTTTTTCAGATGTACTTTCGGTACAAGTATTAAATTATAATTATATTTTATATAATATTTTGAGTTGACGAAGATTTGAATCTGAAATCATTCGCCTGAAAGATTGAGTGCTTACGCACTGCTCCATTTATCAGAATATTTATTTATTTATATTAATATTACAAATTACATAGGATATTGCAATATTATAAGGCCATCGGCTACTAAGGCCATTATAGATCGAGTACTATTATTAATTTTTGCATTAATATTATATATTTAAGCCTTATTTGGTAGCAAGGGGGATTTGTTTTCAAATAATAAAACTTGCTAGCTATGTAGGATTTGAAACCGCACTCTCTCGGTTAATAAGATGTGTGTATTAGGTCACAGAGGCTCCTTATCAGATTAATATAAATATATATTAGAAAAGAAAGTAATACACAATTGTATAGTATTAGTATACTATAAACCATTATTAACACATATGCGAGAGAATTAATTTTTAAAATTAAGATAATCTTTAATAAAAAATTTAGTCAAATTTATCAATAACCCATTAGTTTTACAAAATAATTAACTTAATTAACTTAATAAAAACTGTATCATAAACAATTATTCATAAATATTTTCTTTTGCAACTATAGATATATGCAGTTCAATAAGAAATTAAAACTCAGGGCAGTTGAAACCTATTTTGTAAAAATAAAACATCAAATATAAAACTAATAAACTTTAATGTTTAAAGTGGAAGGCAAAAATTTTCTTTGTCTTATCGCGTAAATATCAAATCCCAACCCCCAAAGTTTTTTACTAAAAATATAAAATTTTTTAAATATTTTATTTATAACATAAAATTTTTGTTTTTATCTTTTGTTTCCGTACTCCCTAATTAAAAGTTTTCTTAACAAAATAATTATTATAAAATTTTGTAATACAAAATAATTTGTTTTGTTCTGCTTAACTTTATCATCTTATTATATATTCTTCATTTTTATATAAGAATCCTAAATTTATACTTACATATATATTTTTTTCTTTTTTCTTTAATTTTAGTCTCAGATTTTATTTGTCATATAATTTTATATTATTTCAAAATATATTTCTTCTTATTAATATAGTTTATATAAATTTAAATTTGAAGTCAATTAGGAATAAATTCCAAAAGAACTTATTATGGTAGTAAAAATCAACAACAATAATTAAAGAAATATTGTAAGATGTAATGTGAAAATACAAGTTTATTATTTTAAAAAAAAATTATACAATTTTTCCAAGAGCAAAAAAATGTAAGAAAAGTAATCAGAGAAATTAAATTACAGAGATTAATTAACATTATTTAAAATCACTAAATTCTTTATGTTTTTTTAGTTTAATGTTTTCTAAGATATACAATGATTTGTTGTTTTTCTATAAATTAATTTGCTAAAAAAAAACTCTTACTAAATTTAATTATTGAGTTCTCAATTAGGTTTTCAATTTTAATTATAGGCTGGTATTCAGCTATATTTAAATAAGAGCAGCTATATTTAATAATTTTTCTCAACACTGTCCACATTTTCTTAGACATTAATCCGGAATTTTTGTTTTGAGTTTTTGTTGTTTTTTTTTTTCCGGACCAATGTCACGTCACCTTTTAATAAATTTAAATTAATCAATTACCAACAAATGTACGAATAAATTACATTATATAAATGTAAATGTCATTATATATTTCACATTTTTAGCTTGGCCAAAATCAATTTGTTTCGATTCGAATTCATAAAATTAAGTTAAAAATAAATTTTCAATTTTCGTACATACACATTTCAAGATAATTGAAAATATTATTATAACTAACATTGGTTTAAAATAAATTAAATTATAAATAATAAAATTAAAAACCAATTATATATAAAAAAAAAAATGAAAATAAATAAATGTAAAGAAATTTTAAACTGAAACAAACAAACTCTCCCATTAAAAAGAAAATTATACTAAAAGAAAATCTGAAAATCTGTTTTTTTTTTTTTTTGTTTTGATTTGAAAGAAATAAGAAAATAAAAAACATAGAAAGAAAAGAAAAGAAAATTTTATAGAAATGTTCAATTTCTGAAAACATTTAAATGAATTTTGCATTTTACTATTTCGAAATTTGATATGATTATTTGTAGATGAGATGTAAATTTTGATAATTAAAATGAAAATTTACTTATATTTCGATGTAAAATATGGTATGTGTACCAATGTTAAAATATTTATAAGATTAATGTACATTGTATATTGAAATATATGATAGATACTTAAATTTTAAAACTATAGACAATAAAAAATGAATTAATGAGATCTATTTTATTTTAAATGTTTATTAAACGAACAATGTATTTTACTTTATCTCAAATATTTGAAATTAATGATCTAAAGTACAAATAAATAACAAAGAAATTTGGTTGCAATTACAAATCGCTTTTTAATATATGGTCTATATAGTCACTAGTCACTAGGATAAGAAAACCATTATAATACGTTGGAACATCTAAAAAATGTTGTTTTATTCGTTGATATAAAAATCTTTCACATTAAGTATAAATATAATATTTCATGTTTTAATAAAATAAAGGTTTTTCAAATTTGAGTGATATGATTTCTTTTCAAAAATAAAACGCACTAATTGTTAAGGAAATTCAAATGTTTTTTATTTAATGTGAAGTACAATCGATACAATTAAGTTCTGAATAAAAAGTCATTCAAATGGCCTCCACGACTTCTTTTGCTGGAACGAATTCGATGAATCCAATTTTCGAGCACTTTTTTCACTATATCAAGTCGTATGTCATGCGGTAAATAAACAAATCTGTCGATTCTGGTGCGAAGAAAATCCACAAATTATTCATGAATAAGCATTAGATTCATCTAAATTGATAGTTTGGTGTGGTTTTTGGTCTGATGGAATCATCGGTCCGTACTTCTTTCGAAATGAAGCTGGTAACATAGTTACTGTCAATGGAGAGAGTGGTATAGATCGATGATAACCAACTTTTTATGGCCGAAATTGGAAGAAGTTGATCTTTACAACAACTGGTTCCAACAAGACGGGGCTACGTGCCACACAGCACTTGCAACAACCGAATTATTGCGATAAAAGTTTGGAGATTCGATTATTTCTAGAAATTGTGACATTAAATGATCTCCAAAAAGTTGTGATTTAACACCATTAGACTATTTCTTGTAGGGTTATTTGAAGTCATTGGTCTTTAGCAATAAACCAAACTCTCTTCAAGCTTTACGTTTTATTCAGAACTTAATTGTATCGATTGTACTTCACATTAAATAAAAAACATTTGAATTTCCTTAATAATTAGTGTTTTTGTTTTTTGAAAAGAAATCATATTCCTCAAATTGGAAATCCCTTTATTAATTAAAAATTTACTGCACTGTTAAAGTTATTATTTTTTATTATCTATTTTGCTTATAAATATAATCAATGTTGAATTATACATAATAATACCCAATTTAAACTATAATAGGCTATATTAATTACCATATAGAATACATTTTCATTACCTCTATTTGAAAGTTTAATCATATATGGTTAAATAATTCTTAAAAATTTTAAAATGTTAAATTAAATACGAGTATATATATATATGTTTTATAATAGAAATATATCAGAAATTTGACCTCAAATATATCAGAAAAATTTAACTAAAACAATAGAAAAAAAATAATAGAATATAAAATTGTTTTGATAACCCCTTAAAAAAAAAAAAAAAAATCCCGCCACATCTTTGAATCAACCCCTTAAATACTTTTAAAATTATTTTTTTAATGGTTGAAGTTTTATTATGCAAATATTTATTTAACTTCTTTTTATTTTGAGTGGCTTAAACTCATTGAAAACATGTTAAAAATATTGACATCACAAGAACATTATTGTTTGTTTCATTTTGTTCTGTTTTTTAACTAGACCAGCGTCAAGATTAAATTGCTAATTCAAAAAAAAAAAGATTTTTAAAAGTGCTAACTGTTCTGAACTCTTATCCCTTATTTTTTTAAACTTTTGTTATGTTCTATTTTCATAGATTTTCCGACAAAAAAAAAAATAAATAAATTTGAATATTTAAAATCAAATTGAAAAAGTAAAATAAAAAAAAAAATGAAAAGTCAGTTAAGAAAAAATAAAAAAAATTATATAGAAATTTAAATAACCTAAATAAATAACTTTGATTAGCATTTAAAAGATTTAATTGAATTTCAAGAAGTTGTCGTACTTTAATTTTTATTTTGTTATTATTTTGATTTTTTTTTGTTAAAATCCCTTCGAGCCTTGAAATTCAGTATTTTATTTAAAGATATTTCTTTTTTTTTTTTTTTTTTTTGTTATTATTATTATTTATGATGATAAGGACAAACAATATAATTTTATCATAGAGAATCCCAGAAAAGCAATTTTTGTTTTTGATGATGAAATTAATGTTTTTTTTTTTTTTTTTTTTTTTTGGTAAAGTAGACGAGAGAACATTAAAAAAAAAATTATGTAAGGTTTTCATTTTTTTTAAATTGATGAACATTAAAGAAAAAAAAAAACTTTAATAAATGAAAATTATAAGGTACCTATATATAATTTTATATATAGATAATTATATAAATAGATTAGGAAGATATCTCCTATATAGAGAACGTATATAGAAGTATACTATATCTAGGATAAATTTTAAAACTTGTTTAGGTTTTGCATTAAGTTTTATAAATTTTATAAATTATGTTAAAATGTATAATCATAAAGTTTAGTTTTTTATCTGTATAATGTAGTTACATTATGATACAATTCTTCATTTCTAAAGTTGAATCTTGTTTGAATGATATAGTAAATTATAAAACTAGAAAATGATATTTTTAATTTAATGTATTAATGATATGATTCATCACATCACGCAAAATGAAAATAGGAACTGTAATTATAGCTTAAATGTTACTATTACTCAGAAATTCAAAAAAGTACATTATTTAATTTTAAATAACACAAATTATTTATTTATAATTTTTTGCCTAAATTCTATTAAAACTTGTTTCAAAAGAAAAATATAAGTTTACAAAAATTTTTCATGAGTAAAAATTAATATATGTAATAAAAAGAGTATAAAAAAATAACTATTCTATACAGAAATGTACAAACAAGGGTATATAGGAAAATTAAAAAAACTTATTCGAGAGTAAAAGACTAATATACTTTTTGATATAGGGTACAATAATTAGTAAATATGTTTTAACAAGCATAATATAACGAGAAATATTATTCGACGTGGTATAGAAGTTTATAAAACTCAATTAAGTGTTGTAAATATCCGATTAATAATAATCCACACTAAGCTAGTTAAATATTACACTTTATTCAGTACTATGGAGTTATTATTCACTAAGTGAATTCAAGTTATTTCAATTATAATACCATAATTAATTTTAGTACTATAATTAATAGTTATTATTATGCTTGGGCAATAAATACATTATGTGCATAAAAAAGTAAAAAAACATAAATATGATTTCGAAAATCTTTTCAAAATTATCATATTTTATTAAATAATTTAAATCTATTAATTTCATCAGATATTGATTATTAATATATATAAGAAGTAAGAGGTAAAATTTCATGTATTAATAATTGATATTATTTTAATAAAACTAGTTAATTATATATATATGTACATAAAAAAAAAGAAGTGAATTCAATTCATTAATAGCAATTTTATAATACCATATTTATTTAAAAGAAAAAATATTTTTATTTTTCACTAAATAAATTAAATATACATTCAAAGAAAAACAAAAAAAAAAATTCAATTTTAATAAATGTAAAATATGATTTTCCAGAATTTTGATTTTCATCCACAAATATTCAGGTTCTTTATATATATATATACTTTAACAATTTGTACTATTAAAATAAAAGTACTATTAGATACCGAACCTTTTTGAATTATCTATATAATATGTATATATAAATACTTCTTTATCAAATATATCATTATATTTTATAATATAATTTATGTATACATTTATATACATACGTATATAATATTATTTACCTGCAATTTTCTTTTCACGCATTTTCCGCCAAATTGCTTCTGCTTTACGTTTTGGCCAATTTTCAAATTTTTGTGAAAAACTTCGAAAGAATTTATATTCTTTGATCGTTAATGAAACACGACGTTGCATTTTGAATTTTTTCTTTTTTTTTTTTACTTTCCGAACAAGAATTAAAAAACAAAAATTCAAGTTCGAAAATTATTTAAAAATTATTTGAAACCTTTTTTTTTTGTATATATGATATATAGTCTTCTTTTTAGAATTTATATTTTAATGAGAAAATTATTTTTAAGTTTCTTGATTTTAAGTTTATTATAAATTAAATAAAAAATTTAATTTTCATCGAATAACTTTAAATCATTTATTCTGTTTATTTCTTTTTTCTAATTGAATAAAATTGTAATTTAATTTAATTACATATATTTATAATTTAAAATTAATATTCAAACAAAAATATTCACACAGGTGGTTATTTGTACAATTTCATTTTGTTTTCTTCTCTTTTATATACTTTAATTGTAGAAAACTACACAATTGTAACAATAATAACATGTAATAAAAAAAATTTGTAACACTTACTTAACATCACTATTTTTTTATTATTACAATTATTAAACAAACAAATAACACATACTTTTATTATACAACAAAATCAAAATTTTTCTTGTAAAACAAAACATTATAAAGTTGAATTATAAATCAAATAAAAATGAATTTTTCGAAATTTCCTATTTTTTTTTTTTTTTTGTATTATTCTTCTTTCATTTTTGTTGGGAGAAAAAAAATATTTAATCACAAAATTAAAAACCAAAATAAAAAAATATCAATTTTTTTTGAAATTACATTTTCTCTTTTTTTTTTCCTATGTTCGTTTTCCTATGTTTCATCTAAACATCTTTTCTAATTTTCTTTTTTTATTTTTTTTTTTTCAGTTTTAATTTTCCTTTTCAAAATATATATATTTTTTTGTTGTTTTTTTTTGTATTCGGAAGAGTACCGCAACGTACAAGGATTTAAACGTTACTAATTATGAAAATTAAATTTTTTTTTTTCATTCTGTTTTTTCCTTGGTTAAGGACCAGTACCAGTTTATCAAACACAGCATCATTCAACAATATTTAAAATATACAAACACGCAACAAGCAAGGAAAGAAACCGACATCCTCTCTCTATACAGAAAACTAAATACATAAATATGTATTCAAATATATATATCATAACATAAATACATATACATACTTACAAATATTATGTATACAAATAACAAGTATATTCTATATATAGAAAAATATGTGTAAAACAAAAACAAATCTAACAAATAAAAGGATGTCATTTTAACGGTATAGAGATTTTTTTTTTTGTGAAAGCAATAACAAAAAAAAAAACAACAAACAGAAGAAAGATTTAAACGTTAAAAAAAGGATCAAATCGGAACAAAAAAAAAAAAAAAAGGAATAAAACTAAGCATAACAAAAATGAAAAAAGATAAAAAAGATACATATAGTATAAAAACAAAACTTAGCAACACTCATACTATGACAGTACACCTATGATATTTTTTTTTTTGTTCTTTTATTAACTGTCATTCATATAAAATTGTATCAATTTAATATACAGTTAGAATCAATTCATTTGTAAAACAGTAAAAATAATTCAAATTAAAAATAATAAATTAAATATATATGTATTTAATTTTTATACATAACTAATAAATAATTAATTAATGTACAAATTTATTTTACATATACATATTATATATTCTTTTATAACAAAAACTTAACGGAAAGGAAAACAGGAAATTTAACTGCGTTCAATTATATGTGTGTTAATAATAAGTTAACAGTTCTATCAAAAATCGTTACAAGAATCACTACTGTATTCTGTTAAATAGAAGTAAATAAATAAATGTAACAATTTCTTTAAATCTAATATTTATTTAATATTTATTTGTGGTGAACTTATCCGGACAAAAAAAATTTTTTTGAAGAAAAATACATTTGACTGAAAAACAAAAATTTGTTATAAATTAATAATAAAAATTGTGATTTTGTTTTAACATAACATTCTCGTAAGTTTTTCAACTTTTCTTTTTTACCTTACAAAAGATTTTCTGAAATTTTCTTATTAGTAATAAGACTTGTTGAAAGTTAAAATTAGGAATTGCCTAAGCATATCAATACTACTTGCTAACTGAAGAGTTTCGGTAGTATTGTAGAACGTAACATTTTCTAAATTTTATATTTTTAAAATATAACATTCACGAATTCTAATATAAGTAACAATATATTTAGAATTCGTGAATACTTTACAATATATACTTTCTATATAAGATTTATTAATTTTTTACAAAATTTTAGATATATAACTTAAATAAGTACCGAGATATATTTATGTTAACAGGAATTAAATATCCACCGAGTTCGTTATGCCATACTAACTAAATTTTGCAGAAGTTATTGTTATAAAACTTTTTTATCTTATGGAAAATATTAGAAGATTAGCTTAATTAGGTAGTAAGTTATGAGTATGTAAGTTTCACAATTGTACGACAGCTACTCAAACCTGTTGCGTTAGACCAACCAATTTTTGCAGAGTGCCGTTTGAATAAAAATTAACTTGTTTTGACAAAATTTCAGATACCCATTTTAATTAAACACTGAATAATGCTCATATAAAAAAAAAGTTGTATGGTAGCTATACTCTAAGTTACCGTTCGAACTTAAAATTTAAATGCTTAAATTAAATAAAAATAAAATGGTAAGAATTTCGGACTCCTAAATCCATTATTTTTTAGTTATTGTTTGTAGCTCCGTTTGTCCGTCGGTACCCACATATTTAAATCAACTTAGAAATCAATCTTGAGCAAGAATATATATATCGTTCCATATTTATATGATGTCTCCATTCCAGTGCTACAAAAATAATGGCAAATTTAGTATATACCCTTGAACTATGTTCGTACGGGTATAAAAATGCTTTAGTGTCTCAGGACTATTATTTTAAACTGTATACAACACAACGTTTCTGACTGTATTTAAATAATAGATAGAAAGATAGATTTTCATGTATGTGGGTAAAAAAGAAATACTGTTTTTTTTTGAATACTTATAATTTAGTTAATATTTTTTTTTTTTTTTTTAAGAGATAAAAAGAAATAACGAAATATAAAAATCATAGTAAAGGTTTTTTTTTTTATAATTAACATTCATATGAATGATATGTGAACTTGGATTTTCAGGAAACCGTTTATGGCACATTTTTATATTTCATTCATTCATAATAACACATAATAGTATTTATACATAGAAATCAATATGTTTTTTTCTTTATTTATTTATTTTATAATTTTAGTTAAACGTTAAATTTGCAACCATTATTTGAATAATGGTAACACAATTTTATATATAGACCATAAATTCATTTTGAAATTTATAAAATTTGTTTGACAAAATGTTTCTAGAAGATGGAATAAAATTGATCCTATAAGTATGCAATTTTTTTTTAAATAAGTTTAATGTAAAATTAAATTTGAAGGGGGCTTCGGTAGCCTAGTGGGTAGGCGCGTGGCTTATTAACCGAAGGAGTGTGGGTTCGATCCCTGCACAGGTCGTAAGTGTTTTTCTTTACATACCCCCCTTACGACCAAATATAATGTAAATATATAGTATATAATATAAACAAAATAAATAATATTAGTATATAATTTAATAATAGTATAAAAACCTATAATGGCCTTGGTAGCCGATGGTTCAATAATATTGCATTACATTTATGTATGCAATGTTAATATAAATAAATAAAAAAAAAAAATTTGAAAAATACTCCTAAATTTGGTAAATACTCCTCATTTTACCACAATGAGGAGTACATTAAAAAGACTTTGCTCACGGGATTCATCGCCCCTGAGCACTTCATCTTTTTAGACAAAAATGGTTATATTCAAGACCAAAATCATGTCCCTCTATTATATCACTATAATAGACGGGCTACATGTAAAACCATAGAATATAACCCGGGCGACATAAACGGAGTAAACTTAAGATTTGACATGTCCATACCGGACAGAGACAAATTTATAAACAAAGATTATTGGTGGTTGCATAATAGTCATAATCAGTCCCAAGTATAATATACAGATTAGTTCTAATTAGTTTAAGTAGTTTTAGGTAGGTTAGGTTAGGTTAAGTTTTTATCTTAAAACAAAAATTTAATATTGATTTTTTTATAATCTCGCTTTTTTTTCAATAAAAAAATACAAAAATATTGTTATAACAAAATATTTAATCTATATCTAAATAACTTAAAAAAATTAAGAATCATATTAACATAAAAATTTTTCCAAATTTAAATGTTAATTGCAATAATATTAAGAGCTGTTTTTTTCAAACTTTTTTTATAGGCTAAGTTAATTTTAAGATTGTATAAAAGGATCAAAATAAAGTTTAATTAAAAAAAAAAAAAAAAAAATTAAATTTGAAAATTTAGGGCCTCGATGGCCTACTGGTTAAGTACATGACATATTAACGGTGACATATTACATGACTTATTATGTTAAGTACATGACTTGCTACAATAGTGTAAATATATATAATATGTATATAATATAAACAAAATAAATAATAGTATTGTATAATTTTATAGCAGTATTAAATTTACAATGGTCTTACAGTAGCCGATGGTTTTGTAATATTGCAATATCCTATGTGATTTGTAATATTAATACATATATAAAAAAAATAAATATATTGGAAAATTTTTCGTTAGAAATTTTATGTTTAAATTAAAATTAATTAGTAAATTATTTAATTTATTTTATAATACCTTCTTATAAAATGCTTCAGTATTGTATATGTGATAATTTTTCATTTATTTATTTAATTTAATAATACATATTACATATTGGATAATACAATTTTACTAAACCATCAGCTACTAATGCCAATATTGGTTGAATATTATTATTACTTTATATGTAGTAATATTATTCATATTGTTTATATAATATATTCCATATATATTTACATTATATTTGGTGGCAATGGAAATTTGTTATGAAAAATGTTTGATCAATTCATTATATATTATATAAAATAATACTATTTTACAGGACTTAATATTACTAGTTCAAATTATGCGTATTGTTACATTTACTCTGTAACAATACATAAATCTTCTTATTCAACATTACTATTGATTTAAAAATAATGTTTTAAGTAAAAATATCAAACAAATGGAAAGACAAAATTACCCTTTGAAAATATTATGAAAAAGTTTTTTTTTTGTATTTTAAAGTGACCTAAAAATAGATATCAAGTGAAAGTTTTCCCACGAACATAAAATTTGCATTTATTGTAAAGGTAAAAATAAAAAAAAAATTTATAATATTATTTGAAATAAAAAATAAAAAAATAAAATCTACCATTCAAAAGTTTGTTAATTAAAATAAACTTTTGTAAGAATTGAAAATTGTTGCTATGTCCTGCGACCACAATGTGATAGGATAATAAATCAAAAGTAACCACAATTTTTTATATTTTTATTTTTTTTATTTTTTCAATTGTTTTGAACTTTTTTGCTTCATAATCGTTCGTTATTATTATATCATACACTTAATATTTATTTTATATCGTCTATATTTCTATGACCTAAATATATGTGATTTAATATATACAGAAATTAAATTTTTATTTTAATTTTTTATCCAAATGTGTTTTTAGTTATATACTTTGAAACATTATGTAACACAATAAAAATACAAACAAATAAATCTAGATAATATTACATAATATACTTGTAATAGATAAATAACAGTAGAAAGCGCACAATGTGTTATATTACACTAGCTGCAGCTACAAAAGTCTTATAACTGGCTAAGTCCTATTTATATAATAAAATCTATAGATTTAGTTTTTTTTTTGAATACTTTGCAAATGACACCTCATGCTCTATAAAAGGTTGGATTTGTTAGTTCGTCTGTCTATTATAAAATAACGGAACTGTTTGAAACAAATAATATTTGAGAGAAGTATTATATATTATATGCCACTTTTTGAGTCGTACCCTTTTTAGATCATACCCTTACTTCTTTTGTATGTACCCTTAATTCCGCAAACAATTATTACGATAACCATTTAAATTGAATTAAAATTCTATTGATTTTTTTTTTTCAATTTGATAATGTTAAACTACAGTCCATTTTGGAAATCAATTTACACACAGCTATGCAGTTTTTTTAACATTGAAATGTATAAGAACTAAAGCTTACATATATTTTGATATTTTTATATATATTTAATATATAATATATATAGAATTATTTTATATATAGTATGTATATATAAAATAATTCTTTGCCTTTTTCAACCCACTTTTTGATTCAAAAATTCTATTTTCATCTAAAAACTTTCGATTATAATAACATAAAGAAAATTAGAATTTATAAAAACCTCTTGGTTTTTTACACTATTTTTTTAATATTTCACTAATAGATAATGAAATCAATAGTTTAGAGAAAAAAAAAAAGAAATAAATATATTAAAAAGAATTTAAAAAAGTTATTTCAATAATAAATAACAACAAAAGATAATTAAATAAAAAAAAAACAATAACAAGTTCATTTCTAACTCTTTTGAAAAATTAATTAATATATTACAAGAAACGTGAATCCAGCATTATTGTAACTATACTTATACCACACTAAACTTAAAATTACCTAACTATAAATAAAACTTGAATAAAAATATTTTAATTTGAACAAAATTTAAAAAAAAAAATTAAAAAAAACAGAATGTTTCAGAAAAGTTGCTTCTCATTTTTAAATTAAGGATAAGTATTAGAAAAACGATTCTACACACAATATAATTATTAGGTAGCCAAACATAATGTTCTATTAGTCATTATTCATTAAAGTACTAGATATAGTATAAATACGATATGGTATTTTTTTTTGGCTATTTGCCTACAATATATACATTAACATATGTATATATTTTTTTTTTGTTTTATTTAATTTCAGACAACTTTACATTGTGTATAAGAAATTAAATTAATCTTAATCTTAATATCTAAATTAATGTACTAATGAACATACTAATAAAATAATATACCTATATAGATTATACATTTATATAATATAAATTTTTTAACTAAAATTAAACTTATAATTTATGCTCTCATTCTTATTTTCTAAAAATTTTAATATACCTTTTTAGAGATGATTTGAACTTTTCAGCATGTTTTGTAATCCTTTATGTAAATTGTTATATAATTTAACTGCGCTATTTTTCAGACTATTGTGCTTAGTAGACGTTGTAGCTTTGGGTATATTTAGTTTAAATCTATTCCGTGTGTTATAATTATATAGTTTTTATTTACAATATTAAGAATATATTTAAACTTTTCGAATTAGATTAGTTGATTAATATATAATTCTTCTGTCATTATAGTTTTTGTGCTACATCTCATATTCATCTCATACAAGATTTTTGGTGCTTTATTCATTATTGTACCAATTTGTTTTAGATCAAAACTTGAGCAATAGCTGCAACTAGTAATGTTATATCTAATTTTGGATAAAATATGTCCATTATAGATTAGTTTAGTTACTTTTTTAGGAACTCTCCCCGATCTTCTGATAACCATTACTATTGGAATTGCACAATTTTTTATTTGTTTTATATGCTTTCTATAATTAAGCCATTTTAGATTTTCATCAATAGTGACTCCAAAATATTTTACATTGTGTGCTCTGATTAGTGCTTGATAGTTAATTTTTATGTTAATTTCATAACCGCTTCTCAGATCAGGCCTAAAAATCATATAATTGTTTTTTTCTTATATTCATAATAAGTTCATTCACTTTCAGCCAATTACAAAATTTTTACAAGTCCTCATTTAATACAGTTTCTAATTCACAAAGAGTGGCTTAACTTAGTAACACTATTTATGTCATCAGCATAAATATTATACATATTTTGATATTATGCCACTCTTAAGCCATATTCATAATGTATAGTAAATATAATAGAGGACCCATTACTGATCATTGTGGTACATATATGTACCAGTCACGTTGATATATTAGAATACTACATATTAGAAAAATGTTTTTACATCAGGATATTTTAAAAATGTTCTATTAATAATCAATAACTCCCTACTCCATTATTCTCTAAAGTCTTACTATTTCTAATTCAAGAATCATTATACTGCTTAACTTTTTAAGGTATGCAAGTCATTATTTTAACTATGGTAGGAGTTGAATTTATTAAGTAAAAACCATAAAAATTAAAGAAGCTTGTGATTTCTTTATGTTTTTTAAAGTTAACAACCTATTAAATTTGAGATGAAAAAAAAGCCATACTTATACAAATAATATAATAACTGGCATACAAACATTTTTTTTTTAATAAGAAATAGTCTAAACAGCGTAAAATAACTGAACCTTGAAAAAATAATTATAGAAATCGTAAATTATATTTGTAAACCTGTACCTGAACAATAAAAATGTTGGTATCGAAAGAAAATAATGAAAAAATTAAACATATTAAAAGAAAATAAAAATTTTTTACAAATTATATACCTAATAGATAAAGATACCTGATTTGTATAATGAAAATGATTAAAACGAGGAAAAAAAAATATTTTTACAAAATGGATAACATCTAAAATACAAATAAAAGTCTACATAAAAATTAATATCCTATATCCTATATTAAGATATCCCTGAGTTGATATAATATTATTTTTATTAAATAGAATATTATATCAATTGTATATCAATAACATGATAAAATATATTTAAATCATTTTTTAAAGCTGTTAATTATTTTTAAATAATTAATTTCCATTTCATTCTTTTATTACTTTCTGTTTTTTCCTTTTTTTTCTTCATTTTTACTTAAATCGAACTTCAAAGGCGGACCAAAATAAATAAATACAGTAAAATTAAAAAAATAAACTTTAATGAATTATTTTCTTTATTTTTAATTTAAGCGAAACTTGCTATCCATCAAGATTTTGGATTAAATTTATTATGCTGTCATCCCTTGATAAATGAAAAGGAAAAATAATTTTTTACACCAAAACAAAGAAATAATAAAAAAAGATGAACCAATGTTATAATATGATAAAATTATACTTAAAGGGGTAACATTTTCTTACAGTACCTATATATATATTTTTGTGCATAACAGGAATTCTTAAAAAAACACCAGTTAGTTTAAGAGTTACTTTTGGGTAAAGAAAAAAAGTTAAATAATATCATCAGGGATGATTAAGGAAAATGATAAATAAAAAAGAAAAACACAGAATAAAAAAAATGCACTAGTAACCTCAATTAGGAAACTTTTCTTAACTTTTTGCGTTTGTGCACCAGTGGTGTGCAATTTATTTGAAGGTAAACAATAAATTTTATAGAAATATGTCGAGGGAAAGGAAAATGTGAAATGAACTCTATAATAAATTGTATTTGATGTTTTTCTGTGAATTTTTTCCTCTAGTTATGTAATTGCACTAAAATTTAGAAAATACAATATTTATGCTGTAGCTGTAGTGAACAATTGTTCACTTTTAGCATTAAAATACAATCATTATTATTGTAAAAATTGTAAATTTATGTGGACACAATAAAGAATAATTGGATTGAATTGAATTAAACTCTGTAATCATAAAATGCAAAACATAAATAGACAAACATAATTTATATAATTACCATAAAAATTCCTCTTTTTATACCGGTACGAACATAGTTTAAGGGTATAATTGCCATTATATTTGAAACGAATGAGATATGGAATAATATATATAAGTTATTCTTTCTCATTGAATTCTGAGTTGATTTAGAGTTTCCAATTAAGCTTTCTGAGTATATGGAATTCAAAAGAAGTTAAATTTTACGTTAACAACTTTTGCAAAATTCCGTTCGGTTAATGCAACATGTTCGGCTAACTGCGTGATTTATATTCTCATATCTTAATACGTAATTAAGGTAGATAGCTGAAATTTTGCAAAAGATGATTACATTTTCCCTTATTTGAAGATGCTTCTACATCTATCTCATTTTTTTTTTAAGTAAAATTTTTTTCTAGATTGTTAGGTTGACATTTATCAATACCGTTAATGGATGGATCAGCTGTTAAAGTTTAGATATCAAATAATGTATTAATATTAATGAAAAATTAATATTTTTTGAAGAAACTCTTATTTAAAAGAGCAAACGTGGAAAATATATATTTTTTTAAATAATTAATTAACAATCTTTTAATAAGTTCTATTAGAAAAACTATTTTATTAAAACAAAATATATTGATATAATCAAATTTTAATAGTAAGCATTGCCCTTCTTGTTTTTATAATTTCCCCGCTTTAAATAATTATACGATATACATATGTATATATTATGTACTTAAATTAACAATTATTATCCTTGGACTGATAGTAATTATTTAATAATATTTACCTTCAAAAAAAAAATGTAATTTTTTGTTTTACTTTTTATTTTTTTTTTGTAAACAAAGAAAATACAACCCATGAATTTAATTTGTGAATCTATTTTTTATGCTATTTTAAAGAGACAAGACTTACTGTGTGTAAATAAACTTTCAGTGTAAATTTATTTCTTAGTGGTTGAAATATTTTTTTTAATGTTAAACAACTCTTAAGACTAATTACTTTATAAAATCGTAAAAGAAAAATTTGTATAGCTATGCTGATAAAAAATTTACTACAGTTATTCTAAACATAAATACTCAATAACTGTGTGTTTGTGTTTTGCATATTTTTTTGACGTTCTTTAATATTAAAATATATAAGCAATTTAGTCTAGTTTAAATTATTTTATAATACGAAATTAAATATAGTGTAGTAGAAAACGAAGATTTGATCTATTTTATATTTTGTAGTTAAAAGCAACTTCTAAGTTTTATATCTAATGTACCATAATAACATTATAATTTTAAATAGTATCTAAAGTTATTTTATGTAATTATATATCAAATCGATTAAATTTGGGCGTTGCAAACAATTTCTTATGGATTTGAATTTCCTTTATCATTTTATTATATTATAGATCCCATAGAAGTATTCCAGCTTTTTTCAAATTTAATTAAATTTTTTTGACAAGGAGATGTGAATGGAGCAGTCGTATTATAATGAATTCTGTTTAATCTCTAAAAAACTAAATTTTGGTTATTTAATGTGTGTAATATATATAATTAAATCTTAAATATTTTTGCCAAGTGTAAAAAATAAAATATTTTTTTATTTGCCGAACCTTTTTTTCGCAATTTAGTTTAAAATAGTTGATTTGAAAAAAGTTGATTTTAAAAATCAAGTTGAGTTGAAAAAATTAAAAATGCCGGTGTACTAATTGATACAAAAGAATTGCATCACTGTCTGACAGATGAAATGCATCTGTCAAATAAAAAAAATCAACTAAATTAAAATGCATGCGATAAACAAATTTTATTTCTTACCATATTTTTGGGTACGACTGTATGAGGGGTATGAATAAGTTTTAATTATATTTTTTGAATTGCAATTTTACTATAAAGTAAAAAGAAAATTAATAAAAAAATATTAGTATAATATTTTTCTCATTATTTCTAGATTGTTCCACATAATTAGAGTTCGAAAAGGAACTTTGGTACCCCAGGACATAAATTATGGTAATACTTTATAATTTCATGTGTTTTGAAAAACGGCAGGCATAACTCATGACCTAAATCAATATCGGTAGCGAGGCGTATACAACGTATCTTAAGGCGTGCAAAACATTAAAATTTCACTATACATGACAATTAAGATGTTAAATATAAACGAAATATACAAGGTTTCTATATAAGGTGAGGTATATAAGAAAAATTTATCCTAGGACAACCCTGTATTTTTTGTCTATCTGTTATTCCTCAAATAGTTAGAAATAAATAAAAAAACAATTCATATTTTTACCGGATATCCATATATGATTAATTTACATGTTCTCATATAACGAGTTTTAAATGATATTTTTTTAAATTCAATGCCGCTAGATAAAAAACATTTAACAATTGAAAAAACATTTAACAACAACCAAAAAACAAACAAGGCAGAATGTATACCAACGATTTTTAAAAGCGCACATTTCAAAAAGATAATACAAACTGTTTATTTGTGATTTGCACCAAAATTTGAAAATTTCACATAAGAAAAAATGTGAAAATAGGACTTTTTGCAATTTTGATAATATAACTAAGAGAAACCGTTAATACGCATACAAATATATTACTGGAGCTTTCATTTTTATATCTTTCCGAAGAAAAATTTGTACAGGTGTCTAAAAATAGCATATTTTAAATTTTTGAGCACTAATAGGTCTTAAACAGGGGGTGATACAAAAAAATTTTTGAGGAAACTTATACTAATTCTAAAATTTCTTTCTTGTCTCAAAATTTCTAATTCCTATTTCAAAGCGAGCCGGAGTTATGAAAAAAGAAATATCATGCAAAATTTGGTTTCCACATAACGGTAAATTCAAATAGTAAATTACGTAACATTACATAATTTTCATTTAAATAGGTAAGAAAATTTCCGGTCTTATAGGGTTTTTAGATTGTAAAACTATTACGCAGAGCCTGAGATAATATATACATCTGAAAATAGGGCTTTTTTACAAGTTGGTGGGGCTGTAACTCAGGAATCCTATACAACTAAAAGAAAGAAATTAAGGTAGAAAAATCATCCAAATTTGGTTTTCATATAACGGTAGATTTAAATACTAAATTTAAAAAATATATAAAATTTTGATATTGATTTACAAAGGTAAGAAACATTTCTGTCGTTTTCAGGCGAATGGCGTTTTCAGATTGAAAAAATGTTAAGCGGAACATGAAATATACACATTCAAAAATAGGGATTTTTCAAAGTTTGAGGGGCTGTAGTTCCCTAATGGATGCGGCTACATGAAAAAGTTGTTCGACAAAATTAATTTTTTTATGAGACCTACCTAAATTTTTTTTCTAACTTTAACGGTGTAGAAGTTTTGTAAACAAAAGGACAGATAGACAGCTGAACGGACGGACGGCAGATTGAAACTAACAGGCACATTTTTTTTAAATTTTTTTGGAAATGTGCTAAAAATTAAATTTTGAAAATATATATATAATAAACTTACCAGCTAAATGCCTATCACTTTGAGAACGAGAATATCTAAGAGTCTGGAATTAAAAGTATTAAAATGAGTATAGATAATATGCCGAACTAAAATTCAATTAACAAATTATTTATGATTTTCAACTTACATTCTCATTGTCATCATATCCATATTCATCAATTTTTGATTTTGAATCTTTCATTAGTAATGGTGCCGAATTAGATTTAGCTGTAAGTTCAATCATATCACTTAAATTTTCATTTCCACTATGCAATGATGCACTACTTTCAGCTTGTAATTCTCTTATATTTGAAGTTGAATTGGAATCTTGAAAATGTTCTTGTTCTGATATTGATTTATCTAAATCAATCATACTATCTTTGGAACCGCTATGTTTAACAATATCTTTATTTGATATACTAAATTTCTTTGTTTCAATAATATAACTACGTGCCTTTATAGTTCGATTATTTTTTGATGGTAATGAAGCCGTTACACCATTCCTACTATTTTCATTAATTTTTTTATAATCAATTTTTTTTCTTAAAATTACTTCATCTTCATTTGTATTAGTACTACTATGTGGTGGTGGTAATGATTTTAACGCAGTAATTTTTGGATGTTGTTGATGTCGTTGAATTAAATTATTATTATCTAATAAATAATCATTTACAGTTATTCTACTATTATTTCCACCTTCATCCAGACAATCGGGGTCATTTTCAAAATTTTGACAAATTAAATTTTGTTGTTCACTTTCATCATTATTAACTCCATCATATAAGCTAAGTACTTCTAATAGATCTGGATCATTAATTGAATTTGATGTTAATACAGTTGAATTATTGCCACCATCGTCACCAACACTTTTCATAAATTTTAATTTATCTTTTGATGTGTTTGATATTGTTGTTGCATTTATCCCATTATCTGTCAATAACGGCCGTTCATTTTCCATTTCAGTTGAATCTAATGAGTTTCCTGATTTACCAGAACTTAATATACCACCAGATGCAGCATCATCACATACTGATGATGATGTTGTTGATCTAAAAATAAAAATGCTCATATAAATATATAGAAATTTTTAAAAATTTTAGTTGGTCGAATCACAATGGTTTAAATGATACATTAAGCTAAGTATATTTCATACAATATCGTTATAAACCTTATAACATAAAAATGTCTTCTATAATTAATAATTAAATTATTTTTCATGTAAAAATTTTTAAAAAATGAAGAAATTTTAAAAATAGTAAACAGTTACTTAGGTTTTCAAAACCATAATTTATTTCGCATGACATGATAAACATACTAATGAATTTAAAATTTTTTAAAAACATTTCTTGTATTGTTATTTGTTGATATAAAAATGAGTCAATATATAAGTAATAAGTAAAATAAACTTTTAATTAATGAAAAAGCGTTGCGAGGCGTATAACAGTTTAATTATATCTTAAGTGTTCCAATTATGTCCAATTATCTTCAGCGTTCCAATTATTATATAAAATCCTTGAAAGAGAGATTTCAATTGAAAAGTTCGATTTTTTACATATATTCCAGCACAATTCTCAACATAAAACTTGATGTAGTGTTCCGAAACGGAATACCTCCGATTTTCCTTTAACTTTGCTTAAATATATCCTAGATCACCACGTTATAAAAATGTATAAGGATTCACTTATAATTGACGATGACAATTTAATGGGCTTCAATTAGCCCTTTGAAAATAAAGTGTGATAACGTAGTTAAAGACGCGTACTACCGTCATTTCGAAAAAAACAGAAATCTTACAAAGCTTTTCCATTTAAACTATTAAAATTCCCTTTGGATTCAAGCATGTAGTTCGTTTCAAGTAGTTAGGATACAGGGTGAGACAGATTTTACATCCAATTTCTCTTTAATTTTGCACACAATACATTACCTAAATATAACTAAATATATAAATATGTATATATATAGTTTTTGAAATTGAATTAAATAATATAAACAATGTTGTTATAAATCGTTTGTATGTGCTCGTTATATGCAATATGGTATATGCATGATGCATCTAATAAAGTGAATGCTATTTTTTCTTACATTTTATAAATTTTTTTTCGACAATTATGAAAATTTAAGAAAAGGTGAGACCATTTTCGAAAAATTGGCAAAAGCCGATAAATATATACCTAACAATAACTCTAAAACTAAACTACACAGAGGAGTTTTTGAGTCTATTTTAGAAAAAGGAGAAGGGATATAAATTAAATAAAAGTATATTGTTTTTTATCAATTTAATTCAAAAAAATGTTTAATAGCTTTTTTTATTTGAAACAATCCTGTACATGTTAACAACACTCACTACTAAAAGCTAACTAAATACGTCAACACTTTTTGAAGAAATACCTGTTTCAGTAGATTGTCCTACAACTTTCTCAAAGTTCTATTTGAATTAAGCAAAAATATTAACAAAGTTAATACTAAGCTAACATACATAGAAATAAATAAAAAAGAAAATAAAATATGAATTATATAACATTTTTATATTTTAATGACCTTAACAAAATGTATATTGATTATAACTATAAACAAATTCATAAATTGCATATTTTTGGGAACAAACAAAATTTTTAACTTTAAAAAATTTCTGAATTAATGTTTAATTTTAAATGAAAGAGATCTAAAAATTGTATATTTCTATTTTATTTTGTTTTATCTAATTAAATATTAGTTTTTTTAATTGCATAAAATGCTATGAGCAATATTGATATGTGCAAGAAACTGCCACTTCTTCATTAGAAAAATAATGAAGAAATTATTTAAGATTTACATACAATTATGCACAATTTATTAAAAAAGAATTTTAAAAATTCATATATATAGTTAAAATATTTTACGCCTTTTTGGAAAAATCCTTGTAAAATAAAATTTTAAATTATCAACCTTTTATTGAATAAATAAAGTAAAAAGACCAGTACCTAACAAAAAGAATACAAAATACTATTAATAAATAATAACGTTTCAATTTAATAAAGACCTAAACAGAAATCATCATTTAATTAAAATGAACACAAATAATATAACTAAGCAATCACCAAATTACAACTATACAAATTAAAATTTGTAAATACATACTTAGTTTTAAATAAAAAAAAGAACGATAAAGAAAACTTAATTATAAAAATCAACAAACCGAAAACAGTTTTAGTATATTTTCAATTAACACCATTACTTTTTCAAAGTGTCTTTTAGGATTTTTCAAGATGTTGATGAAGATGAAAATGCATATAAAATTCATTAGATAAAAAGGAAATAATATAAAAAAAAAAAACCTTTTTTTCTTATCCTTTTATATTATTACCCATTAATTAAAATAACCGTATAACAATTTAATTACACCAAATGTCAATCAGACCTGAACGTTCGTTCTTTTAATTTACATTGACCTCTAAAATACCTATATTCATACCACAAAAAAAAAATCAATTTATATACGTAACGGTACATAACAGTAAAAATCATACATATAAGAGATGTAAAGGAGAAAATCATCTTTGCTAATGAAATTAATTTTCAGATTAAATTATTTACAACATTTTCATTTACAACATTTTTGACCTTTTAATTAACATTTTAAAATTTGTATTAATTTTAATGGTAAATGGTTCTAAAATGTAATAATTCAATGATAATGACTATTATAATCAAGTAAATAGAACTTGTACTTTTAACGTTTTCAGAAAAATTTGAATATTTAAATAAATAGTAGTTATAAATTTCAATCACGTACCTATATCTAATCGAAAAAAAATTATTTAAAGATTTAATTAACAAATTAAATAAACTCACAAAAATATTGTATAAAAATATAAAGGTATACAATATACATAATATTTCACTTTAATTTTTCAAATCTTAAGATTTTGGTAACAGCTCGAAACACAAAATTTCAAATGATTTTAAAATTTACAAATCTCAAAATTATATTTGAAAAAAACAAAAAAACTTTGAAAAACTATGCAAAATTATATCATATATTCCATCGAATTTGATAAAAAAAAAAATATAACATCTGTGAGACATGTTCAATGATCCCGTTCATGCACAATATACACTATTTTATAAAAATCTCATTATATTTATGACGGAAAAACTGAAAAAATTCAAACATAAAAAATCAAAATTCAAAATAAATTGTGTCATTAAAAGAAAAAAAAAAAAAACTAGTTTAGAAAGGGTTAATATGGCATTACGTCGACTGACACACTTATATTTGATTCTACGATAAATCTGGTATAAATTTAATTCTAATTTTTTTTTACTTTTAAAATCTACATATTATGTAGAAAATAACACCAAATTTCCGATCCTATAGAAAAATAAGCCATCATTTAATGAAGATTTCTATTTTTCTATCATATATACAGGCATACAGCTTTTGTGTAAAAGTTAATTAATAGTGCCATTTCTCAAATCTATGAAAACAAATCTATCATTTTAACATTAACTGCAATGTGAATATCTGATAATAATAACAGATTTTCTAATTTTGCCAATTACTCTTGAAACAAAAATATTCAAATAATCTAAAATATAATTACAGACAAAGTGTTTAAAAATATTATTTAAATTGGGAAAACCATTTTCTAATAATTTAAATGATGTCATATCAATATATATTAACATTTAACATGTGTTCTAAATAATGTAAAATATAGCATTTTTTTTTTATTATTAGAAATGTCTAATTTTCATAAACGTAATTTTATTTTTAGAAAAAGGAATTCTTCAAAATGCGGGTTTCTTAAAATAATTTTTTTTTTTTATTTTTTATTATTTAAAATTAATATTTTTATTATTTTTTGTTATAATTTTCTTTTTCGAAGACTCTAAATTATACTAAAATTCTAAAATATAAAAAGAAAACTTTCTTTGAAATTTTGTCGTAGACACAAAAAAAAAAAAACACAAAATGAATTACGTGGTATATTTAAAACATTGTTTTATGAAAACAATTTTCAGATTTCTATACATAAAAGTACGTTCATAAATTGTTATATCATCTATTAAAAAATATTTCAATTAAAAGTAATTTTAATACGATAAACAGAAAAAATATAAAGACCTTCATATGTTCAATAAAAAAACAAAAATACACAAGTTAACACAAAGTAACAATATACTATATAAAATATTTAAAAATAAATCAAAAAATAACCAAAAACAAAAGTAAATAAAAGTAAAAAAAAAAAAAACAAAAATAACAGACGAAATATCTTTAAAAAAATAAAATATTGTTAAAGATATTAAACTTACCAATTTAGGATTTCGACGTAATAGATCTACAATATTGACCAATGCTTTAAATAAAGAAATACATATAATAATAATAAAAAAAAAAAATCATTTTTTACTTAGTATGACTTATTAGACTAGTATATGATGTCATCATAAATAATTCAGTCAGAATTTATTTATTTAGATTAATTTACTATAAATATATGTACGAGTATGTAAAAAAAACAATTTTGCAAAAATTATATCGGGACAAGTAAGTAATGATCGGGGGTTGGTGCGTAATGACAAATGAGTGAGTAATCACGAAATTTTATCGGATATATACTAAAAGATGTACTAAATATTAAAAATAATAGAATGATACCCTCTGTTCACACTTAGGTGCATTCTGCAGTTGTAACTTCTTCATTCTTTCTCCCACTTCCTCGTTTCTCCTAAAAAAAGCTTTAAAACGAATTTATGCGAAAAAAAAACGACGAAAAAGTAGTTGCAACTTTTTCAACCAAAATTTAACGGTTGAACCAATTGCAAGACACCAATACATGTAAAACAGCAATAAAAAATTTTATCAGGTCAAAAAAAATTTTATGATATACACAAAATCATTCTTATATTAAAAAATTGAAGTGATAATACTAACGCACACATATAAAGTTGCAATTGCAATAGACAACATAGAGTGAACGCGGAGAGTTTTTGCAATTATATCTTACAATTGCAATTGCACTACAGTGTGAACACGGGCATATGGATTAAAACTTCATTATATATTAAGGCTTAATTTAACAGTTGTATTTTTTAATTGTTGTAAGTAACTGCACATTTCGTAGTAAAAAATAGTAACTTTGTTTTAAAGAATCAACTTAAAGTATCTACAAATTATCCCAAACTTTTTGCAAAAAATTAAAGCTTTCAATCAAAATCGTTGACATTCAAAATAAATAGAAATTTATTCTTCTTAGAACTTTTCCCTTTGTTTATTATTCTGAAGGATGGTTAACTATACGTTCTCTATAAAATAAAAATAAAATGAAAAAATCTTGAAAAATACAAAGGAAAAAATTTAAATTAAATAACGTAATATTAAATTTCAAAAGATTTTAGAAATAAAAATTATATAAATGATTATTTGATTCTATACACTGGAAGTATGTGTACAGTATACTTGTTTATTTCTTTTCTATTACATTACGCTTAAAAAAAACAAAACTTTGTTTTATTTTATGTTTCAATGATATTTTTAATTAAAAATAAAAATAATAACGCAAAAGTACGAGTAAATACTAAAAATAAAAATATGTAGTATTAAAAGTAAAAAGTAATTTTAAATTTAATTATTTAAGCCGATTTTTATGCATTTAATAATTGTAGTATCAACAAATGACCCAATTTGTTGAAATATGTAAAATAAGTAATTAAGAGGGAAAGTTAGTATACACTTTTTCCAGAGTATTTATATATATGATATGAGATTATTTATTATGAGAGTTTCTAGAGTTGAATTCAAAATCAGAGTATTCCCATTTTAAAAAATATTTATATATATATGAATATGTGATATCCTGAATTAGGAGGGGTGAACAAGTGAATTCAAAATCAGAGTTATACACTTTTTCCAAAATATTTATATTATATATACATGTATATGCGAGATTCTATATATATATATTATATATCAATAAATAGATAGAGATGCGAGAATTAGGAGGGATTTTAGTTACGACACATAATCAGAGTATTCGCTTTTTCCAGAATATTTATTATATAGTATATATGTGATAATGTGAATTAAGAGAAATTTTAGAGTTATTTAAAAAATTTGTTTTGACTTCACCAAAAAAGCCTTAACACATCACTAATATCAATATCAAAACATAATTCAAGTTCAAAATACATTAAAAATATGTTAACAAAATAAAATAATATAATTGATTATTTTTAATTTTTAAATGCATAAAAAACATTATTCTTTCTGGTGGTTTTTTTTTTGGGAATTTTGTCTTTGGGGATTTTGATTTTGAAGACTTTGTTTCAGAAAATTTTGTCTTGAGGATTTTATGAACAACCTGAAGAATTATAGATTATCGAAAATGGGATTTCACACAAATTAATTAAACTAATCACATATGAACTAATTTTGAAAATATTCGCAATTAGGTATCATGGTATCATACAATCGTACAAACTTTTATTAATTTATATTTTTAAAAAATATCCTTTTATCAAGATTAAATAATTATTATGTGATTAAAACAAAATAAAAAATATTGATAAATTGAAGAAAACGTTTATTTCATTTAAAAGTTAAGTGACAGAAAACCAATATTATTTCCAAATTGACAGACTAGCGTATGCTACGCCTGGTTTATCTAGTATATTATATTTATAATACAGTATATAATTACTATATTTATAATATAGTAATACTTATTATTAATTACTTATATTTTATCGTTACTTTATTATCAGTTTTTATTAAACTTTATTGAAAATAAAAGGTATGATGGTAAATTTAAAAAATTTGAAAAATTATAAAAAAAATAAAATAATGAAAATGAGTGATGGTGAAGAAAATAATAGTACATTGTTGAAATTTGAAATAATTGCGGGGTTACGAAAAAATAGTAAATTATTATTAAAACCAACTGAAAAACAAATTTATAAATATAAATACCAAAATAATTTAACTGAACATTATGTGTGCTACAACTACAACTCCAAATGGCCTATAAATATTGATTGGATTTTAACAATCTAAATTTGTGTCTACTACGAAATTCGGTTTACTGAAATCCAGTTTCTATTCATATAAAATTCACTATTTTCAAGTGAAATGTCAAAATTGAATACTTTTGCATGTAAATCTGTATGCATGGACATACTTTAATATTGATTTTAGAGTTGGATTCAAAATCAGGGTTTCATTAATTATGTAGTGGGGGTTTTCAAAATTAATATTATTTTTCATATGGAAATTGGAATTTTAATTTTTTTTTTTTGAATGAAATTGGTATATATATGCGTGGGCATACTGTAAGTATTAATAGTTGGATTCAAAATCAGAGTATTCCCCTTTTCCGGAATATTTATATCTATCATATTGTCTGTTTATGCGAGATTTTGAAATTTCGGGATTTTGATTTTTGGGATTTTTCTTTTTACTTTTCGAGATCTTTTCTTCAGTATTATGTACCCAACCTTATAATTTTAAATTTTTTTAAAATAATTTTTTAAATAATTTTATCGCGCCCCTTCGAAAGATTTTTGGTCGTCATTAAAACAAAACAAATATCCAGTTGTATTTTTATTTTTGTAATATCATTCATTAAAGTTATAATATAGTTACATACATAAATATTTTTATTTTTAATATTTTGTAATATTTTAATAAAGATGATTGCAAATTTTCCTTAATCAAATAAAGTAACCTAATAAAACGTAATCAACAACCCTGTCTCGCAACTCTTGCGCGGCTGTTTCGCCGGCCCTGAATCAATTGATCTATTTGCATTGTCATTAAAATTTTATATTAAATAAAACTTTTGAAATTAAAAATTTAGAAAAGCAGCAAGCAATTGCTAATGGCTTTATCTCTCAAAATGATAAGAAAACTATATGGCTTTATCACACAATTGAATGAGAGATAAAGCCATACGCGGAAATTTCGCGTATATGGGCTATAATATATACATATGGACCTATAATATGGACCATAATGGCTTTATCTCATATGGGCTTATAGCACGCCACCTATTTTCTACTATTCAACAAATAATATAAAAGGTTGGAAAAAGCAAGAAAAACAACCAGTACGGCCAATCAATGTTAACAAATTAGTACGTTATAATAGATTGAAAAGTGGATTTCATCAAATATTTTCATAAATTCTTATATAATGATGATTTTTAAAAAAATTATTTTTGTATTTTTGATTAATTTTTCTAAAATTTTTTCATCATTAACAATTATATAACTTTATATATAATATGACATACATAATAAATATACAAAATTATTTTTACAAGTAAATAAAATATGAGTCTTTACGGGATATTGCATCGTAGTAAAAATTATATTAAAATTTCATTGGTTTGCAGATCCAAATCTTAAGCTAGCATAAAAAATCGTGCCAAAAATTTGATAATAAATTTGCGCTAACTACCCCTAATGTTACAAAAATATGCTAGGTTTTTACTTAATTTTTAATTTAATCTTGCTGCTGACTGATGTATCAGATTAATAAATTAAGGTATGGTTTAGAAATATAAACTCAAAATAAATTAGAAATTAGAAATAATCGAAATAAAAGAAAATGTTTAATTTAAAATGAAAGTTTTTTGTTTACTTTTCACTATATTTTATGTAAGTTTTGTTTTCGAAAACAATAATTTTCATCAATGATTTTCTGAAAAACAAAAATTCTACAGAGTGTAAGGATCGCAATTGAAAGTTCAAAATTGTTATCACAATAAAGATCTATATTTTCCAGTTCATACCCTTTTTCGGAAAATCACACCATTCCCTTTTTTGGAAAATCTATACATTTTTGCAAATTTTTAAGATGAAACCTTCTCCAGTAAAAACTCTAATCTCGGCATAAATATTTATTAATAACTGATTAGATTACATTATAATTCAATTTCTTTCGATTTACAAATCTTTTACGTTCTCTATTATAGAAGTAGAAAACATCTCTTTACATACTTGGAACAATTTTTTATTTCCTTGCACCAACTTGTACATAGTTGAAAAACAGAAATTGAATAAGAATTGTACACTTCTGTGGCGTTTAATAATTTTAATAGTTCTATCTTCGAATCTTAGCTGTACTGTACTAAAAAACAGTTTACGTATCTAAATTGCATATTTTCTTTTATATAATATAGATTATAGACTAGAAAATTTATATAGCACTTAAATAAAGTAATTATATATTTATATGTTATTCAAATCGAACTCTCTTGAGCTACAAATAGTTAAAGAGGTCAATAGTTAATATCTATTTTAAATTGTTTATTTCAATAGATTCACTCTAACATATTTTCATAGCACAAAGCACTATTTTTTGACAATTTTTTTTAGTTTTGGTTTGGTTCATTTCATGATTGAATTCCTAGTTTATATCAATTATACAAATATTCTTAATAAAAATTTTTTGTCACAATTTTAAATTTCTTATTGTGGATCGCTTATGAATATTATTTTTATAAATAATACACTTACTTAATATCATCATCAACACCAACATTATTATGGTTACGTAAAATTGATTCATCTGATGTCCAAATTATTGAAGATGATGAAACCTTTTTGTTTGATGATGAAGTTGAATAACCACTACTACTACAACTACCACTATTATTGGGAGAATATCTTTCTTTTTTATTTAATTTCATTAAAATTGGTGAAGATTTATTATGACTTTGTACTGTGGTTGTTGTCGTTGATCTTGTCACAGATGATGTTGATGAAATTTTATCATTTTCTGTACCTTCTTCAATTCTTAATATTGCCGATTCATTATTACCCTTATTATTACTAGTAGTTGTATCAATATTCTTACTATTATTACAACCACTAATAATCAAAGGTGATAGTATAGATGTTATTGATGATGATAACGATTCATTTGCACCACTTTCAAATCTTTTTTGTAATTTTGCAAAATCTATACTATGTATTTTTTCACGAGTTGATAATGTTGACGATGAATCTATTAAATGAAATGATTGTAATGGAATTGTAGATCGTTTTTCTGGTTTAATAATACATTTACATAATTGTTGCTGATGTTGTTGTTGCTGTTTTAATTTATTACTTTCATCTTCATTTGTTGCTACTAAACTATCCAATTCACGAATTATTTTATTTGCCCATATATTAACATCTTTAACTTCTTTATTTTTCATATTTAATTTTGTTTTTTCTCTTAACATTTCTAATGTATTTAATTCATCACAGTTATTTGTATTAAATTTTTTAATTTTTTTTAATGAAATTAATGAATCATTATTATTTGTATTATTTGGATATTCTTCAGTATTATTTTGAACCTCGAAATTTTGTTCAGAATTGTGGTGATGACTTTTTGCTTGATATTCTTCAAAAACATCATTTATTTCCCGCTAAAATAAAAAGAAAATTCAAATTAAAAACATTAATGATTAAAGTTTTATATATAAGGTTCAAAATAAGTATGAAATTAGATTCTAAAGAAAAGTAAGCTTTAAAAGATTCCTTAAAATCTGGTTTAGAGTAATACAAAACAAGTAAATGTAACAGTAAGTCGATGCAACCGACTTATCAATACCCTACACCTAAATAATTCGAATTATATTAAAAGTCCATAATTTTTTTGGCAGCTGCTTGAACCGCCTGTAAAAGAGGCATGCTTTAACACTCTTGTACAAAATTTCAAGTTTCTATCATTATTAATTTCGAGCTTGTTAGGGCTTGGGAGGCGTGTGTCAGCTACCCGAATCGCCACTCCAATTCATCTCAAATTTCAGAGACGTAAAGAAAACATGAAAGAGCAACAGTGTACCAAATTTAAAGATTCTGTCTTTGTTCGTTTTGGAGATATACTCGTTTGCTCTGGGTCTCGTTCGGAAGCTTCCGAAATCCGAACCCATGGACGAAACTCTCTCAAATTTCAGAAACTGAAACGGAACCTGAAGGAACATCATTGTACAAAATTTAAAGGTTCTATTTTTGTTGATTGTAGAGATAATCTCGTTTGCCCCGCAATCATTCGGAAGCTTCCACAATCCGAACCCATGGACCAATTTTGCCCAGATGAGCCCAGCTTCCTTTCGTAATTAGTATAACCTACTATATAAATTTTATCAAGATAGCTTTATTAGTTTTTGAGTTATCGTGCGAAAGAACGGACGGATATCGTTAAATCGACTAATGAGGTGATCCTGATTCAGAATATATATACATGTTCATATCTAACTCGCTTCCTTTTGGTGGTTACAAGCACCACACCAGTTAATATACCCTATACTTTAGATGTAGGGTGTAAAAAAAGGTAATTTGTTTAAAAAAAATAATATTGTATTATTTTAAAATCATAATATTGAATTTTTTTTTTCTTTTATGTAAGTTAAGTAAAAAGAAGTTGACTATTAAAATAAAACAAAAAAATAAATTATGTATGTAAATTAAACATTAATATATTTATAGACATATTAAAATATTTTATAGACTTTAATATAATCAATAAAACGCTATCTGTGTTCTGGGTGTTTCCCTTCTATCTGGAAGGGATCATATTTATTTCAATCTAAAAAAAATGTTGTCAATTACTAAACTAATTCTTTCACTACTCCTACTCCCCTGCTCCCTGATTTTTATCTTGTCTGCTATAGTAATATATTATCTTATAGTAGGTAGGATATTACAGACAATGGTAACAAAGAAAAAGTTTGGAGTTTATTTTTATAATTAAACAAAATTCAATATTCTGAGTTAGTATGACATCCAGTAAAACGTTTATATACGTTTGAAGAACGTTATGTAATTGATATTAATAAAGCAATTGATAAAAATAATATTTGAAAAGAAAAAATAAATTAAAAATAAAATAAAACCTAAATATTTAATTAATTAAAAAATGTACTTCTTAGTTTAATAATGTCAATGTGTCTATTTATAAAACTTGAAAATAAAATTTTTACCAATATTTATTGATCTCATTAAAATATTACCATTGTTGAAGAACATAGTATTTATAGTATAAATCAAATGATTAGATTAAAATTGTCATGATTCTACTGCCTATACAAATAATTTTAAAATCTAAAAACGAAAGACGATTTCATTTATATGAATAAAAACAAATACTTAAATTTTTATTTGCTTCCGATTTTAAATTAACCGACTTTTTCAATTATTTTTCGATAAACTTCAATTTTATTTAAAAAATAACGATTTATTCACGATTTGGAAATGTACTCCTTTAAAAACTTTTAATTCCTTATTTTTTTTTTTTTTTTTCAAAATTTTATTCAAATTAAAAATGTTCCAAGAAAAAAATCTTAAAATTATAAAGAAATTTAATTCTTTCTAAAACATTACTTAAAAAAGATTTAAGAATTTCTTAAATTTTTTTTAATATAGAAGCATAAAATATATTTAACCTAAAGATGATTTTATTTATTTTTCCTTTTTTTTTTTTTTGTTGTTTATTAAAAATGTTACCAAGTTGTATATTTATTCTTCATTTCAATTAATAATAAAAATATAAGCCAACAAATAACGAATTTAACCACATAAATAATATGTTATATATGTATTTACGAGTAAGTTTGATTTCTCGTGAGATTTGATATTGCATTGCTATTATTGCTTCAATTCCTTTCTTTCGTCCTGTATTCCTTCGTTTAAATAGAAAAAAAAAAAAAAATCAGTTCTTAGGAAAAATCTGAAATAATTTCATTTCATCATATTATTATTTCCTACACACATAAATCTTGGTTTCTTTAATTTCACGCATCAATTAGAAGTAGAAACCTGAAACTAAGACTCTCTTTTTTTTTATATTTTTTTTTTTTTCATTTTTAACAGAAATTATTAAGGAATTTTTATACTTTTTTGTTATTACTTGAATAATTCCCACGTAAAAAAATTCATTTTTCCTATGATGACGAATAGAAATTGAAAAAATAATAAATTATTTTTATTTTGCTTTACCTATTAATTGGACCGCAGAGTTTCCACAAGAGAAAATCTTCCCTTCATCATATTGTTTAAAAAAAAAAAATATATAATTGTATTTTATTATTATTATTATTATTTTTTTTTTTTTAACACTCAAGAAATTATTCATATAAAAGAAAACTGTAAAGATTCTTTTGAGTTTAGTCAGAGCTCAATTTTCATTTCAACAAATCAAAAATCAAATAAAAACAACTACGGACAAATGTGATAGTGAAAAATTAAAAAAAAAAAAAATACATATACACATATATATATATATATATATATATATATTATATAACTATAATTTAAAATAATTTAAATAAAAACTATATTTTAAAATAATAAAAGAAAAATGTCATTTTTATTGATGATAACATTTTTATTAACACTCGGATATATAACCCCTATGTCAATACCACCATTACAACAACAACAATTTGATCCAGATATTTTAGTAACAGATAATGATGATATTGTTGATAAAGCATTACAAAACAATAAAATTTTATTAAAAAACTTTTTACAAGATACTCAAAGCAATTATAATAAAAATAATAATAATAATAATGATGTTGGCAATAGTGGTATCAATGACAATATTATTGATAGATCGGGCTCTACTACTATTATAAAAAAACGTAGTGAAAATAATAATAAATATAATAACAATAACAATAACAACAACAACCAAAATATTGAAGGAATATTAGATTATCCCAAAATATATGATGAGTGTGAAAAAAAATGTTTTATGGATTATAAATTGTAATTAAAAAGTTTTTTTTTTTTTAATTTGACTATGTATTATATTTAAATATACCTATTAGTTTTAAAATCTCCAATTGAAAATGATCATATAAAATTATGAAGATTTTTGACTAAAAATTTTATTGCATTAATAATTTACAAATATATATTTATCACTAATTCAATTAAAACAAATGGTTACTTACATATCATTTAATTGATTATTTACATATCATTTAATTAAGTAATTTACAAATAGTTTTGAACAATAGTAATTCTCCATTTAATTATTTTTCCTAAATCATACGAATCTTTTTTTAAAAACTTTAAAAAGTAATTTATTAATACATTATTTTAAAGAAAATTATTGTCAATGTAAGCCGAAGGTATATCCGATTATAATTACTGAATCGATTTGCTTAACAGATGATATTCACAGAAAATAAAATTTTATACAATAGATTTTATTAAATACATATTAATTAAAAACATTCTTTGAAATCTTGTTTAATACAAGAACTATAATAGATTTATGGCATCTTTGATATATATATATACATGGCAAAGTGTGATTCAGTAGCAAATTGCAAAAATTCAGGAATTCATTGAAGAGCTCAAATTTTATTTCATTTTAAAATTTTCCTGACACGTTAGCTATAATTAATATTTTTTATAAAAAATAAAAAAAATTACAGTTATTCGAAAAAACATAAAATTATCCCAATTTTTTAAATTAAAAAATTTATAAATTTATGCAACTATGGTCACGATAACATTTTTTAAACATTTGTATAAAATATCATAATTTTAAAATATAGACCGTTAAATATAGACCTTCTATCCGAAACAATTTTATGCTTGTTTTGAGCCTTCTGAGCCTGCGAGTGATAACTGAAGTTATGTAGTTTTCTTTCGAAATACCCTGTATAAATATATTCAAATATCTTAAATACTTATTTTAATTCGAAAAGGTACCAATAAAATATGTTATCAATTTGTTATTTTCAAAAATTATTTGCATTCAATATAAAAGTTTTAACTTGATTTTAACTATTTAAATAAATATCTAATTAGAAAAATTATCAAATATAAAAAAAAAAAAGTCTGGCATCTAATAAAATATAAATTTATTTAATTAAATGCAAATTATTAAACTCTTATTAAACTAAAAATTTAAACTACAGATACGATGATGATTATGACAATTTATTACAAAAATATAAATTAATGGAAAGCATTATAGCCTCATTAGGACCAAATTATCTTGAAGCATTTAGTAATTCAGGATTAGTTAATTCATCAGGACGTAGAGAAGGACCATTATATGCTGAAGAACCCAAATTTGTTGTTATACCAAAAGAAGTTGATGATGAATTATTAGGTACATTATATTATACAGATTATATAACGTAAAACAAAAAAAAAATTTTTTTTTTTCTTATTAATTTGCTTTTTGCTATATAAATGTTTGCTTTTTCTGTTATGCTGTTATTATTGTATTTTTATTTTTATAATCTTGCCACAGATTTATTATACACTTCAGGTTCATCAAGTTTTAAGGATTTTTTTATACCACCAAGAGGTAGAAAACAAATGCCATTATTAGAAAAAATTAAAAATCATTATGAACTTTTTGTTCCGAATCGAGGTAAAAAGACAACAAATATAAAAAAAGATAAAATTAAGGATATCTTTAAATATAATGATTTATTTTTTCCAAATCGTGGTAAAAAAAATGTAATAACTCGGAAAAAATAAAATCTGTAAAAATTAACTAAAATAAACAACATGAGTTATATAACAGGGGCTGGAACATAGAATTAATATAATCTAGTACAATCTATCTTATGTACACAATAATTTAAATAATTAACATGCATTACATAACATACATATCAAAATATTAAATAAAAAAAAAAAAAACAAAATATAGGGGGCAAAACATTTAAAATATTAAAATTTTACAAAATATCAAAAAAAAAAAAAAAACTACATATAACTAATATCAAATTTTTAATGTTTTAATGTTTTAATAACAAAAAAGCAAATACAATTATAATATTTACATACAAATAAAAAAGGATAATTTGGCACTACTTTTAACCAAAAAAAAAAAAAAAATTAACATATTAAATAAAACAAACATTTATTATAAAAATTAATTGAATATTTTGTAATTTAAAAATAAAATTTCTAGCAGTTATGAATCATATGAATGAAAAATAATTTTATTCTTTTTAAATAAACTGATGAAATAAAATGGTCCTTTCGCAATACGAAGAAAGATACATACTAAAATCTTTCTAAGTAAGATTTTTCAAAGACAAACTAAATTCAGGTAAGTAACAGTAAGATTTGTTTCTTCTATATACTATTTGAAACATCTTAGGCAATCTTATTAAATCTAGGTAAGTAGAACTCGACAACAATACCAGTTAAAAACTATTTGGATCATAATTGACCTTTTGATGGTCCTAAATAAACCTAATTCTGTACGCAATTGACGGAATTTCTAAAAACACAATAAAAAAAAGCATAAAAAGCATAATGAAAATTTCACTCTGCAGACAATGATACTATTCTACTATCTCGGATACTATTTTAAATTAAGTTTTAAATACCTAATATTAAAATAAAAGCTAGTAAAACTAGAAACAATCTAATAAGTTCTTTTAAACTCAGTATATAATCTTCGTGCATTTTAAGCAAAAGGACATTTTAAATGTTTACTAATTTCTTTTTACATATTTCCAGTTTTAATATTTAATAAATATCAAAATTAATCTACCTACATTTTTATTTTTAATCACTTCTTGAGAAATTATTTATTTATTAATAGTTTTTGTTTATTTTAAACATGTTCACTTCTTTTTAGTTTTATGATCAATAAAAATAGTAAAGTAAATGGTAATTAATTGGTAACTGAAAATATCTTAACAAGTCCTAACAAATGCATTTTGTAATAGAAATACAAATATAAAAATTATATAAATTACTGATGGGACAACTTTTAATCAATTTTTTAAAAGAAATGGAAATGCAACCACTGCAATATATATTTATGATCTTACAGAGCCTAAAAAGGGTTTTGAACAATAAAAAGTTGAAAAAGCTTTAATATAGGATTTAAACAATATAGATAAAATATTTAAAGTTTTCAGACACATGTATTTAATATCTTAGCTTTTTTCAGCACAATTTTGTAGTTTAAAGTTAAAAACATAAAATAATTAATTCGACAACCTGCAGCGTTCTTTACAGGGTAATATTTACAAAATTACATCAATATTACATAATACTTTTTTTAATAAAGTAAGTATAGGTAATGTAAAGGTTATTTTAAAAAAATTAAGTTTCCGTTTCGTCATTGTAATTATAATTTTTTTAATAGTGGAACATGTTTCATTTGAAACATATATAGAAGAATCGGTATGAACGAGTCTATTCTAATATTTTCTGAACTGTATTCAAAATTTTTGAACTATATTTTCGTTTTTCAACTGTTATGATTTAGAAGTAAAATTATTTAATTAATTGTTAATTTCACTCTGTTTAATTTTCTTTTTAAATAAGAAAAAAAAAAAAAATTATTATGAGGTATGTTAAGATATGATGTTAAGATTTTCATCACAAAATTAAGAATTTTATTTGCATGGTTTAAATTTTATTTTTCTATAAATTCTATTTGAAACTTAGAAATATAAGTATAATTAATTTTGAAATTTGCGCCAAAAATAACAAAACAGAGTTATTATCAGTCTGTTAATGTATTAATGAGTTCATTTTAATTGTATTTTTTTAACTTACTTTAACCTTTTCCAAATACTCTTGTAATTCAATATATGGATCCTCTTCTAAATCATTAATATCTCCAAAAATTTGTGAATTATAATCAAGTTTTTGATTTTTAATACTTTTTGATGCAATTTTTATCCTATTAATATTCTTAGAATTTTTACAATTTGATTGAGAACAATGATTATCAATTGATTCATCTGATGGTTTATTTTGATCTTGGCAAGTTGATGTTTCTAAAAATAAAATGAAAACAATTAAATCATTTAAAATAAATTATAAAAAATTAACAAAATATAAATAAAATGAAAATATGATCACAAGATCATTTTTAACTCATTTGTAGTGGGTAAGATAATATTAACAAGTATACCTGTTTTTAATTTTGTGAGGGTAAGTAGGAATTATCGAAAGACAGTATAAAGGAGTGAAACGAAAACAAATCTTCTATGAGCGTGCGAAATTTTAACCCACTAAACACCGTCTCTCTTTTTTGACCAAACAATACGGTATATGACCTTTAATACTCATGTACTGCCCAGTCAAAAAAAGCTAAGTTTACGAAATGAAAATTGATTTTAAATTGACAGTCATATTGTTAACAAAATTGTTAATGTTCAGCTTGAATCCTTAAACGTTGTATATCTAATCCTTGCCTATTCTAGAGAACACACAAAGTGTGATACTACATTTATAATTTTACAGAGATCTTCTAAATTTTTTGAAATGATTAATACAACAGCGATCTCAGACGAATTTGCAAAGTTTCATACAACTTCAATTTCGATTAAATTAAATATATTCTATACATTTAAGAATCGGACTCTAAAACTTGCTACATTGTCGTTAGAAAATGAGACAATCATTTTAAAACAGACACAAAGGTAAGGAAAAGTAGTTATTATTAGCATTAATACAAAATTATATTATTTACTTGATAAGAAAATTAAATGATATTTTTATGTTTAGAATTTAAATATTTATCTGCTAAAGTTAATATTTATGGACATAAAAATAAAACAAATACTTGCATGCCTTTGAAATAACAATCAGTAATATTTAAAATTTAAAAAGAAAAATTAATTACCAATAACTTTTGTATCCTTTTTAATTTTATTAAAACAATTTTTTGTATCTTTTGGAATTGCTCCTAATAATTTAATTTCGCCAGAAGATTTACTTTTAACTAAATTTTTATTATTATTGTTATTGTTATTATTAATATTATTATTTTTATTGTCACTTGATATCATTTTATCACTATTATTATCATTTTTATTATTTTTATTATTACTATTTTTATTATTAGTATTATCATTACTACTATTACTATTAGTATCATTATTTGATAATATATTTTTTTCTTTTGGTGATGAATTTTTATCACTATTTTTACTAATACTATTATTTTTATTAAGATTACAATTATTACTATTATTATTATTAATATTATTAAATTTAAAATACATTGTATTAGATTTATCTGGATCTTTTGTTGTTGATATTGTTGTTCGTTTTGTTGAAAATCTTTTATTATCTTCATCAATATTTGATATTTTAGATTTGGAATGTATTTTATTAAATTTTTCAATTTCATTTCTAACATTTGATTCCGATTTTTTTTCTTTTATAGTTTTTAAATTATTATCAACATCCATTTCATTTATTTTATTATTATTATTATTAATATTATTATTATTGCTATTGCTATTACTATTACTATTATCAATATTTATATTACTAGTATTTGGTGAATCATATTTAATTGTGACAATTTTTAATTTTACAGGTGTCGAAGGCGGTGTTAAATTATAATTTTGTTTTAAATTAAAATTATTAATTTTTTCACTATCGCAACAATTCCGATTATTATTATTATTATTATTTAAATTTTTATTATTATTTTTATCTTCTGTATCACAAGCAGCAACAGCAGTTTCATCACCACCATCATCATCAATATAACTAAAATCGTTTTCCATTAATATATTATTACGTTGGTTATTTTGTTGTACTTGTAATTTTTGTTTTTGTAACTGTTGTTGATCTGTTTTTTGCTTTTGTAATAATATCGGTGATGATGATGATGATGATGATGGTGATAATTGTTGTTGTTTTGATTCAAAAATATTTCTAAAAAACTCTTTACGCCTTTCTTGATCATTTTTTGATATTGGTAATGACGTAGATGATTTAACTGGTTCTTTAACTAATGCTAACTCCTTAATTTTTGACATATTGACATTTTGTGTTAAAAATTTCTAAATAAAATAAATATCAAATCTGAAAAGCCAAAAAAAAAAAAAAATAAATAAATAAATAAATCAAAATAATTGCTATATAAGTAGGTATGTTATTGCAAAACATAAATTAATATTTAAACTATTAACACAACAATTAAAACACAATTTTTTATATAAAATGAAGGTTCTTAAAAGCACGTATACTTTATAGCAAAATATGTAATTTCTTAACATGTTAATTAAAAAAAAAAAAATAAAAAATATTTTTAAAAAATTTAAGGAGAGATAATTATTTGTTTTATGTTTAATCAATATTACAACATTCTTTTTATGTAAATTAAAAATAAAAAAAAAAAAACTCATTTTTATTATACAAAATAATCTGACGAAGTAAACTGACGACTTCCACGTAAATATTCATAATAAATTAAATTATTGTATATGAAATAGTCACGGATAAAAATATGAAAGTACTTTTTAGGTAAGAAATAAAAGTTAACAAAAAGAATTTTATATTGAATTTTTGTTTTTTTGTATTCATTTCAATTAAAATTTTATTTACCAGAATTATTACACAACAGCTTCTATTAAATTTAATTTTTATTTAACATAAATTATAATTCTCTTATTACACACTAAAATAATAAAAGATATAGAGTGATAGAATAAGAAGAAAAAGAGAGATAGTTATATAATTCTGGTTGTTTTTTTTATATTATTATACTCGTAAACAGTGCGTAAATAATTAAATATGTATGTATATACAGAGTGCCCCGCGTTAACTTGCACATAGAGCAGGAAGTGATGGGGAACATCACAACGAATTAAAAATTATATGGGAGAGGGGTCTATTCTGGACCCTTTTCGAGATATGAGAGATTAAAGATGTTTTAGCGACTTTTCATAAAAAAATCTATAACTTGAACGGCTTGCGATAATGAGAGATAAAAAAAAATGTGTAAGTTGTTATCTTTAATTTTTATGTACTAATGATTCCCATATTATAACAGTTACATAGTTATGAAGGTTCAAAATAATTTAAAATGAAAAAAATATGTTTCTTTCGAAACAGCTTTTCAAGCCCTATAATTAGTACCTAATAACTTCTTCTTTATCTCTAACCGTTTTTGAGATATAAAGAATAGAAAAGTGTGTTATAACACAGAAAACGTGTTAACACATCTTTGAAAATAACACACTTTTCTATTGTGATTGAAAATAACACACTTTACTGTTTTGAAATATGCCATAAAAACTACTCCAAATACAGGATGTTTCAAAAGAAAATTGAGTTTGAAACATAATTTTTTCATTTTAAATTATTTTGAACCTTCATAACTTGGTAACTGTTGGGTATATGGCGATACACAGAAATTAAAGCGGACAACCTACTCTACAAAATGTATTTTTTGTTATCTTTCTATAGCAAGCTGTTCAAAAGTTATAGATTTTTTTATGAAAAGTCGCTAAAACATCTTTAACCCCTCATATCTCAAAAAGGGTCCAGAATAGACTCTCTCCTCCCCCTTCCCATATTTTGTGATGTTTCCCATCACTTCCTGCTCTTTTGCAAGTTATGTGCAAGGTACGCGGGGCACCCTGTATAAAAACTATGAATAAATGAATATCAACTCAAAATGATGAATAAATTTACATACATATGTATATATACATGAGACATTTAAATTCATACAAATTTTTTTAAACGCAACTGTTTACAAGTAATGTACTATTTTACATTTTTATAAAATTATATTTAAAAATAAAATATTTCTTTAATGACTCAGAATATATTACACACTTTATTTCTGCGTTACTTATAAATTCTAATATACATATGTATATAAGTTTAATTTACACTCATTATGGTTTTAGAAAAGTTAAGAAAGTTTTTTTTAATTTATGAGAATAACAAAATGAAAAAATATAAATGAAATTCATGGCAAATGACGAATTATTGAAAACAACAACAGTCTGACAAATAACATACATTCAATTTGCAAAACTTAAAAAAAGAATGAATTAATTAAAAAAAAAAAAAACATTTCATTCAATTTACCATGTGGGGATATTTATAACACAAACTTACTTTCATATATGGAAAAAGAACATACTAAATTTCAAAGCCATTGTATATAGAGTCATACAAATTACAAAGAATTAAAAAAACAATAGAATAAAACTCAAAATTTCAACAAAACTATAATTTACTATTATTTTTTCATATAAGTACCCTATATAAAAAAAAGAAAATTAAAATGCAAAAGAAAAAAAAAAATTGTATACATACATAATTATTATAAAGAACACAAAATTGAAAATTATTTTAATTCTATATTGATTATATTAAATTAAATTAAAATTACATAAGTAATAATAACTATTCATTTTGTATATTTACGATATATTTAAGTGTCAAAGTCAAATTAAAATGAAAAAAAAAAAAAAATAAACTTCATATTAATTAAAGTTCAATATTAAATTAAATCGCCTACACATAAATTTCTATTATATTTTGATAATAAAAATAGATATACTTTTATTTTAAAGTTTATTCATACATATATAAAGTATATTACACATTATCAGTTCAGTTGCAAAACTGATTACTGAACTGACAACTGAACTGATAATGTGTATTTATAAAACTGTCAGTTTTCATTAAAATAGCTAAAAAATTTGATATTCATCACTTGCACTGCATTGTCAAACTGGCTACTGAACTGATAATGTGTACTATACTTTATATATATACGTAACATCTCCTGGAATAACATCAGCGCAAAACCGCGCGAGATGGACGTGTCAAATGGAAGTTCTATGCTCCAAAGGAAGGAAACAAAAAAAAAATACATATATAATATTGAAATATTTGAGAAAGAATTTTTAATTTATAAAATTTAATAAAATATAAAAAAATATCTCTAATTACAGAAGATTAAAATTAAACTTAGCTTTCTTGATCAGTTCTAAAAAATTACTAAGTTTTATATGGTATTAGCTTATAAATTTATAAAATATTGGGCTCAATTTGGTCTCCGTCGTCTAACAGGAACACTTACCCTGCTTTATAAATACCTTATAGGAGTGGGTTCTTGTTCTAATGAAATTAAAAGTTTTATGCCTGCTCCCAAAAAGAAACAAGGAGAGCTTCTGCTGCCCAACCTTATGTAGTTCAAATTTCAGATGGCATTATTCGGTTTATAGAAATTCGTTTGTAGTACGAACATCGTACAAATGTGAACCATCTCCCCTCTCATGTGTTCCCTAGAATTATTAATGATTACATTTACAACATGCAAAGATTCAAAGTGAATATCCACAACTTTTTCCATAATATTCCTGCCAATTTTAAATCAATTTTCATTCCCTAACTCAACTTCTGAAAAATTACTAAGTTTTATATTGTATTAGCTTATAAATTTATAAAATATGTTTTCATATTGCATAAGATTATGAAATTCTCAAACTTTTATAATTTTGACACAAATATATTATTAACAAAGAAATCTTACAAAAAGTCTATTTTTTTTATTTATATTTTTACTTTGTACTATTTTTTTTTTAATTTTTAGTTTATTGCTTTGAGACATTATTTCTATATACATATGCTGACTTTAAAACTTCTTTTTTACTATCTACAATATTACTACATACATTTATTAGGATATTTTTAATATAAATAACCTGTAGTTATAGAACTAATTTTAATTTGCATTAATAATTTATTTTTTACAACAGCTCCTTAAATTACTAGAATAACCATTATCATCCTTTTGCTTGCATTACCATACACTTAAATCATTTTTTTTACTTATTTTTTTTAGCAAATATATTCAAATTTGAGTTTTTAACAATAACTTTTTTTTAGATTAATAATTAAAAAATGTTAAACCTTTAAAATTTGAGGCTATACAACTTGTTTATATAACGCAGCTAAAACGAAACACCCCAAATAATTAAATTTGCTTTATTGCAACTTTTCACTGTTTTATGCTTCCCAATTAACATATTTAGACTTCCTTTTCCCACTTTCTACAAATTTCTCTTTAAAAAAAATATCTAATCTGAATTTTTGGATAAATAGATTTTCTTTTAATATATATTTTTTTATAATTTAGAATTTTAAACTTTCTGTTATGATTTTCTTTATTAGATGTAAAAAAAATTTACTAACATTAAATCACAATATTTGACTTCGTCATAATATCAACACTCAAATTTGTAAAAAATTTTTAAGTTATTTTTTTTTTAATTTTTAATTTAAAAATTTATCTAATAGTTATTAATGACGCAAATTTAAGTTTTATATCAATTTAAAACAAATAATAAAAGATTACTTACTAATATGTATAGACTATACAGATTTGAAATAAAGTGATTGAAATTAAAATTTTTTAAGCTTTTATGTAATTAAAATGTTTGAAATAAATTTAATATGATTTTTGTTAATTATACACTAAATTGTTATTAAGTAAGTATAATAGTAAAATAATAAAATCTCATGACAAAATAATTTTTTTTTTTTATAATTTTTAATTTAATATTATATGATTCAATAAAAGAATCATTATTAAATCAATAAATTCATTAACTTGACCTGTATAAATTTTTCATTAATTATTTTTTGTGAAATATTTTATTACTAATTAATTTTATCGAATTACTTAAATAGATATATAATTTATAAAAAGTAGTAAACATGATCTTTAATTGGAAAAAAAAATTAAACCTTTGACTTTGATTTAATTTTTATTTATTAAAAATAAATAATGATGAAAATATTCATTAATCATAAAGTATTTAAACCAAATTTCATCATATTTATCATATTAAAATCTGATTCCAGTAATTTTTTTCTTAAAATTAAAATTGAGTGAAAAAATAACAATATGACAACACAATTTTTCTACATTTCCTGATAGATTACAATTTTTTTTTACAAAAATTATCGTGATTAAATCACAATAACTTAATAAACTTTTTGTTTTTTTTTTTTTTAAATTAAAAACTATGCAAACTCTTCCTTAATTAAACATGAAACAGCACCCTTGTATCAAATTTGAAGTTTCTATCTTTATTATTTTCGAAGATATGCTTGTTCGGTTTTGGGAGTTGCGTGTGGGTATCCGAACGCAAGGTCCGATTTCGCCTATTTGCAATCCCCGCCTTACTTTAGTCATTGTTAACCTACAGTATAAATTTCATCAAGATAGCATCATTATTTTTTGAGTTATTGTACGTACGGACGAACGGACATCGCTAAATCGATTGAGGAGATGATCCTGATTCAGAATATATATACATGTTCATATCTAACTCGCTTCCTTTCGGTGGTTACAAACACCATACCAAAGTTAATATACTCTATACTTTAAGTGTAGGGTATAAAAAACGAAGAACTATTAGGTATTAATTATTTTATATATTATGTACTTATAGTTGTAATATTTCTTTGGATATGGTCTGGCAGAGGTTTGAATTTAAGATTGAAAGATCAGCTACTTAAGCACTGTACTAGTCAAATTCCATATTAGAAATTAATTAGAAAAATATATTTTTTATTTAATTATTATAAATTTTAAATTATAAGTTATAGTTACATAGGGAATCATAGTGATTTAACGGGAGTATATATAAATAGAACTCATATTTGACAATTCATTAGAACCCATATTTACATATTACATTCCATTCATGCACGTAATTTTCTGTTATTTCTTTAATATAATAATTCTATATAATAATGAAATAATAATTATCATTTATTTCTTTTATATATATATTTTTTTTTATCACTTTTGTATTAAATAAAATTAAAGAATTGGCGGAATTAAATTGAATTTTAAAAATTATTATTAACAATTAAATAATAGACTAATGTTTATTAAAATTAAAAGAAATAATTTTTAATAACACAAATACCGTTTATGTCCACCGTCTCTTTTAAATATATATATTTTTCTTTAATTTTGGCAGAAAAATCAGTTTTACTCAAAAAAAAAAAAATATGAATATGAATATGAATTTGAGATATCTAATATCAATATCGAAATATCTAAAGCAGTAAACGCAAAAATATAAGAAAAAACAAAAACGTAAAATAAAGATTAGAGCAACAAAATTACCGCGATAATCAATTTAGATTAGGTACTTATCAATTTAATTTCCATAATACAAAAAATCAAATTAAAAATTTTTTTTTCTGTTTAATATTAATTTATATATGTATATGGATTAATATATATATATATATTTATAGATATTTATACATATATATCCATATTTGATATTTACATACACAGAATTAACTTAATTACATACTAATTTTATGCTAATTTTAGATAAAAAGGAAATTAATATTCTAATAAATTTTACAATATTATTATGTTGATTTATGACTTTATTTAGATTTTAGATTAAAAAATAAGTAAACTGATAATACTAATAATTACTAATAATAGAACAGAAATTATAGAAATAAATATTATAAAAATTAAATTTAAATGGATTTAATATAGTCAGCTTTGATTTAAAAAAATAAAAAAAAAAAAAAGATATAAATGCTAAACCAAGAGTTTTAATAAAAGCGCAAAACTTTAATACAAAATATTCTTTTATTATATTTTTTATCTATTATTTTTTTTTATATAAATTTTCAGTTTTTCTAGAATTTTTTTTTATTTAAAAAAGAAAATAAAATTAAACAAACTTGTGAAAAATCTGAAAGAGAAACTTTGTTTTCTAAGATTTTTTTCTATTAAACAGAAAAATAAAAAAAAATTGTAAAAAATCCAGAGGCACTATTTTAAATTTTGTATAGAAACCTTATGTACAGTTAATAAAAACTTTTACAACATTTTAGAACATAATATTTGATTTTTAACTTTTTCGCCTCACAAAAAAAAACACACAAATTGTTTTATACCCATAATTTAGTGCCATGTATTTAAACAAATAATAGTCAATATTTATTTTTTCAACCCTTTGCCTATTTGATACGTGAATCAGTTACCATTTTTTAATTTTATATAAGTAGTTGTATTATATTTAGATAAACTGAGATTTAAACTCGAAACCTTCCAATTAAAGGTCAGTGACTTAAGCACTGTACCATTTTTATTAGATTTGAGCATTTCATTGAATTATTTAAGACTCCATACAACAAAACTTTTCTGCAAAATTTTTTTAATAATACCATTATCAAAAATTATCTATCCAATATTTCATTGTCTTACCGCAAATAAGGTATAGAAGGTTTGTAAACTGACGGATGGACGGACAAAATATAATTTAATTATTTTGGCAGAATAAAATGAAGGTAAATTATAAATAATTATTTTACCAAAATATTTATCAATAGTTTTACAAAAATAAAACAAGCAATTGTTGAGCAATTCGCCTAATAAATGATCCAATGTCATCTTTACCCTCTCTCCATTTGGTTTCCCTCGCCCAACAAGAACACTTACCCTGTTTTATATAGATAGTTTATAGGAGTGGGTTCTTGTTCTAATGAAATTAAAAGTTTAATGCCTACGCTCTCAAAGCATTCCAAAGAGAAACAAGGAGACCTTCTGCTGCTCACCCTTATGTATTTCAAATTCCTAGATAGCATTATTCGATTTATAGAAATTCGTTTGTAGTACCAACATCGCGAATGTGAAACCATCTCCCGCCTCATGTGTTCCCTAGAATTGATGATGATTACATTTACAACGTGCAAAAATCAAGGTGAATATTAACAACTTTTTTTATAATATTCCTGCCAATTTTGAAATCAATTTTCATTCCCTAACTCAACTTCCTTTGACCAGGCAGTACGTGAGTACTAAAGGTCGTATATCCTATGGTTTGGTAAAAAAAAAATGGAGGTGGTGTTTAGTTAAAGTCTCGACACTCATAAAGGACTCGTGCTCGTTTCTTTTTTCTATAGTGTGTTTAGATGATTGCCAATTATTCTCGCACAAACAAAAAGTTGAACTTGTAAAATATGTTAACAAAATATATTAATCAACATTTAAGTCTATGTTATATTTATTTTTAAACAATTAACTTTTAAATTTTTTACTTAATTGAATAAAATTTTGATAAAGAATAATCAATGTCTTCAGATAATTAGGACTAAACATTTTGTTATAACAATGGAGATTTTTGAATAGAATTTCTTAACAATGACAGTGTTCTTTTTATATGGATCATTCTATATTTTTGCTATACGATATATGACATTTAAATATAAGGAATGAAAAATTAAAATAATTAAAAGTAATTTTGTTCAACTTGATTCCTCCAAGGTCTTCTAACGTTAAAGAACTAAATTTGAAAGTAAGTATTTTATTTCAGAGTTTAACTTTCTTAGTATGATTTTTTTTTAATTATTTTCTCTCTCCGTTTTTATTCTATGCGAACGCAACTCGCCTAGTTTTTATCCTTCATATAAATATGTAGTATATATACTACATATTTTCGTAAATAATTTTTTTACTAAATTAATTATAGAAAAATAATTAAAAATTAATAATACTATGGTTTTGTTATTGATACAAACATTTTTCAAAACAAAAGACCTGTTTTTATTTTTTTATCGTTACTCAATTCTCTGTAAGTGAAATAAATTAAAATTGTTTGTTACAATTATTATACTATAATTGTTGTCATTTTTTAAAATTTTAATAACAAAAAGTTAACATTCCAAGTTTGGACAATTAAAAATTACATTAGTTAATCATCAAAATATTTTTAATTAGAATTTTTCGATTTTATCGCAAAAACGGGGGAAAAAAAAAAATCAAACTTACTTTGAATTAATCATTATGTCTATTTTGTAAATGAGTAAATTATAAAAATCGTTTTTAATAATTTAATGAATCAAACAGATTAAATTCTCTGTATAATTCATAGTTTATGCTTATTTACTAATAATATATATGTAAATATACATAATTTTTTCATATTAAATATTATACTTAAATGATATTTTAGTTTCTAATCAAACAAATAACTGTATATACAAATCTTAAAATTACAAAAATTGATATAGAAAAGGTATTTAAATCGTCTTAAATATATTATAGTTAAGACCAATGTCTAGACAGAAATAAAGATTTTTTTGGGGGAATCAAATGTAACCATTAATTTCTATTCTTTTTGAAAAATTTTTTGAAAATTTAAAAATTTTTTTTTTTATATTGGTTGTATATTTTTATCCCATAGAAGTATGACTTCAGTATAAGTTATAACCATAGATTAAGTACCTACACATAAACTTCAAACAAAAATTTTAAGAAAAAAGAGAATTCATCAATATTTAAAAAACGCAAACTTAAGAAAAGGATAACAACAAGGGTGTAATAAAATTTATTCAAGTACAAATAGGTGTAAATACGGAAATCTTAAATTAAGTAGAAAGTTTATAATTTAAAAACAAAATATTCCTATATAGACTGAATATTGAAATTTCAAAAAGTATATTGTTAACGTCTAAACTTACAACGTTTGCAAATTAACAACAATGTACTGATATGATATTTCTTTTAATTTTTTGTAAATTTTTTTTTTTTATTATAAACCAGGTGATGTAAATTTATATTCAAAAAAAAAAAAAATAATGTGGATCTAATAAAGTTTTAAATAAAGTAAGTAAATAAAAAATTAAATAAATATCTTCATATTTAAATACAGAAAAATCCGGCAGTGTCAAACTTATATTACTTCATTTTATAATTCAATGATAATGATGATGATATGATACTATGATCGTAAATGACAGATACAACAGTTAACACTTAAAGGCTTTTTTTCTTTTTTAGTTCAGAGCAGAGCCAGAACTGTCAAAAAAATGTTTTTGCTTTTTTTTCACTCTGAATGATCAGAGTTTATCTTTTATAATTCTTTTTTCATTCAAAGTGCGCTCAGAGTATAATCTAAATGTTCGATTTTAATTTACAGATATCGTAGAACATTTGAATTTAAATGTCAAAAATTTCATTTTTTAATATGATTTGACACTTTTGACAGCTCTATTGTGTTTCAAAATTATTTCGGAGCGTTTAAGTCAGTTTAAGTCAAAATAAGTTAAATCAATGAGAATCAACTCCAAGTTTTGAAGTTTTTAATGTGTAAAGTCTTAAAATCTAACAAAACGATTTTAATATTATTTTGTATATATGTATACGAAAATATTTAAATAACAAGATACTTTTCAATGTCGATACTTTTTGTATACCTACTATAATTAAGTATATTAGGAAAAAGTAAAAAGTTAAACGTTATTAAAGAAAAGATGACAATCTTTCTTCAAAAGATGAGATCTTATTTTGTTGCTGTTACTACAGTTAATTAGGTTAGTTAGAAGAATATGAACATTCAGACAAAAAATTTACGTTATATTACCTATATCTAAAGTTTTCTTTTGTGACAAAAATAAATTTAGGAAAAATTTCTACATTTTTTTAAAGTTAGCAATAACTATACATTATTTTATGAATGAAAGATTCATATAATTAGGATTTTACTGTGTATATACGGACAAATATATAAATAAATATATTTCTTGTTATTTATAAACTAAATATTAAGTGTAAGTTAATTTTCCTATCGGCGAATTTCTTTTTTTATTTTACAATAAAAAACAAAAAAATTTAATAAAGTATTTCTACGCTTGCTAGAAATGAAAAGAAAGACAGTAAAAACAATAAAAAAAAAAAGTTTGAAGTAAGCATGAACTTTGAAAATATTGTCACGGTATGATAATTTAAAATAAAATAAAACAAAACTGTTGAGAAAAAAAACAAAAACAAAAAAAATAGCACTAAATTTGACGTTTAATATGATAACAAAATAGTAGAAAAATTATGCATTTTTTTACTATCCAAATTATATTAATATAACTCGTATATGTACACATATGTATATATGTTTATATACATTATACGAATATATAAATATTATACTTAAATAGTTTTCATTTAAATAAAAAATATATGTATATACAAAACAAAAATTGACTTTTTTTCATGTAAGTGTAAAAATACATTTCAATTAACAAGTTACTTAGAGTTTAGACTACTTAGATCTTATAGTGTTATGTTGCGTTTTTTTTTTTGTTTCATTTAATTTTTATTTTTTCCTCTTTTCTCTTTTTCTATTATAATGCATTTACTTTAATTAATGTAATAAAACAGGGCTTGGAAAACTTAAAAAAAAACGCAAAATTCATTCTAACTGCAAAGTCAATTAAAGTCAATTTTTATAACATCAAAATTTATTAATATTTAAAATACCTACAGTAAATTTGACAAGATTTTTGCAATCCTTAAATATTATTATGGTATTTTAGTGTTGTTCTAATACAGCAAAGCAATATTTAGAGAAAGTAGAAGAGAAATATATCTATATTATGTATATGTTAACAAGAAAAAATTTAAGCTATAAGCTATTAAGGTATTTATAATCCAATGTTTTCTAAATAAAAATCATAATCTGATAAATGTAATTTTTTTAACAGATACTAATTATAATTTATTGATCAAGATCGTGTAATTTAACATATGTTTTAGCTTTTTTATATTTACCTTATTTAGACAAATTACATATTTATGATTACAATTCTTTAACCATTTACCTTTTCAAATAATATAATACGTTTGAATCATTAGTTAGCTATATTGATTGAAATTGACCAGAATGGCCATCAGATTCCACCAGACCAAAAACCACACCAAACTGTCAATTTAGGTGAATGTAATGGTTGTTCATGAATAATTTGTGGATTTTCTTCGCACCAGAATCGACAGTTTTGTTATGACATACGACTTGATTTAGTGGAAAAAGTGCTCGAAAATTGGGTTCATCGAATTCGTTCCTGCAAAAGAAGTCGTGGAGGTCATTTGAATGACGTTTTATTCAGAATTTAATTGAATTGATTGTACCTACTTCACATTAAATAAAAAACATTTGAATTTGCTTAACAATTAGTGTGTTTTTTTTTAAAAGAAATCATATCACTCAACCCTATATTTCTCTTTTTAAATTTGTTTAAAAAAAAAAGTCCAAAACTTATGATTAACTAGCTTTACTCGTAAAAATTTAGTTCTTTTATATTTAAAAAAAAAAATAAAACACCTGGCTCACGATCTAAATATTTAACAGCCCCTGAACTAAAAACAGAACGAGAAAAAAAAAAAGTTTTTCTTTATGCGCTAAATGTGATATCAGAGCAAATTATTTATTACAATTTTGTTTCATTTTTTTCTATACTTATATCAATTTTTTAAGCGAAGCAAAATATATTTTATTTTCATGTCTTACAGTCTTCTTGTATCATTAATAAACTATTATATTACATACATATACTCATAGTCTGATTACCAAGTTTGGTGTTACCGGAAATTAAAAATGCAAAATAAAAAAAAATTTTAAAAATTTAATGCTTGTAAAAAAAAACTGATTGTGTCTAATTTATATATTTTTTTTTTATCAATCGTAATACATAATAAAATAACATATGTTCTAATGTAAAGATAATCAACAACTTTTTTTCTTCCAACATTATATTGTGTTCTTAAAAAAAATTATTAAGAACATACATAATATGCAAGTATTATTAATGAAAATTAATAAAACAGCATTAAAGTTAAATACCAAATGGTTAGACCTGAGAGCGTATAAAATACGCTGCAAACACCGAGGGAGTGTAGGTTCGAATCCCACATACATCTGAAGAGTTATTCCTCCTTACGACATTTACAGCCACGTCTGAACAAGAAATTTCCTGTCCACATTTATGTGGCAGAGAAATGCATTAAAAAAAAAAATAGATTTTAAATATATCTACTTCTTATTTGAGTATTAAATTGAAAATAAATATATGCTATTTTTTTTTGGTCTAAAAAATGTTCAAACTGGTTATGCAAAGAAAAAATTCTAATTTTATAACAAACTTTAACCAGTTTATAAAAAATATTTCTTGACTATTTTTTATTATCCTGTTTTATTTTCATACAAACTCAATATATTTTTTTTATTTTTTCCTTTTTACTTCTTTAAGAAGCATTAGGAATTTCAGTAAAATGTTGTTTATTCGACGGATCATATTGGGTCAAACGCAAAAAATTGAGCTTGAACTCAAATATCAGTTTTTCTAACAAAAATACGTGTTGAGTTCAAGAGTGTATTTTATTTGAAAAGGTGACTATAACTACTACTACGATAACTATACTAATTACGATAAAAATTACTAAAATATTGAATATGATCCTACCGGAAAGGATTTAAACGCACGTCCTTTCGATTGAAACTCGATCGAAAATTCGACAACTTAACCACTACATCATTGATCAGTATTACAATTTTTATAGAATTAAAAGAAAAATTTTCTGTTCAAATAAGAACAATGTTTTTTTTATTATTTTCTAGTTCTGGCTAAATTTTAAGGAAATACTTATTAGCTTCAGAAGAATATAAAAAAAATTTAAAGATCTTGATAGACTTTTTGATGGCATTTCAATGATATCACCACTTGAAATTTTTTACACGATATACTGATAAATAAACATTAATTAAAAATAAATAAATAATTAAATGATAAGAAACAGACACTGACAACTTTTAATATTATAATTATATCGAATTTTGAGGTGTATTTGGCAAACTGCAAGAAAAATTGGAATCTTTTAACTTAGTCAATAGTAGAAAATTATTAGTTTTATTAAATAAAATCGAATAAAAAAAAAAAATAAACACATATTAAATTAAATTACTTACATATTACCTATATTAAAAAGGAAATAAAACAATAAGAAACTCTGTAAAAAAAAAAAAAGTAATTTTAAATATATATTTAATTAAATATACGTAATTAAAATAACTACTTTGCTCAATTTTATGCTAAAATACTTAAAAATAAAATAACAAATTTTTTTTTCTGGTTATTTTTGTTGTTATCATAAAATTTCTTCGACGACAATTCAAAAATATAAAAAAATTTATAAGTTTTATAATTTTATTATATCAATCTCGAAATACACATACAATACGTTTTTTTGTAAATTTTTAATTCTTATCATTTATATTTTATTATTATTTTATTAAATTATTTATTATTTGTTATCGGATATATCGACACCTAATTACAAGAATGACATAATACAGTTATTGCACAAATAATACGCTTTATTTTCTTATCGATCCTAATATCTTATAATTTATATTATATTATATGATGATTTTCTCACGAAATATATTTTTAAAAAAGAGCAGAACATAGGTATATTACTTGTAAGAATAAGAACGGAGAATAAATTAAAAAAAAAAAAATTTTTTTATACAAACTAAAAGGTAAGATAAGGTAAGATTATTAAGTTAACCTAAAGAAATTTAATTAAAAATTGTATGTAAGTATAGTAAAACAAAATCACATTTGTTATTTATTTAATAATAATATTATATAAACAAAAATTTGGAAAAATGTGGACATATGTGATTATCTGAATTTGTTTGCCTGTCAATCTATTTATCAATTTTGTTTACAAAATTTTTACACCATTATACCATTTTTCAAAGTTTAAAAAAACTTAAATAAAAATAATATTTAAAAATCAAAATAAAGTAATAAAATTTTATTATAAAAAAATGTATTATCTATGCCTATGGGTTATACATTAAATAATTTAATTGTTGAAAAATATTTTATTGTATTTTAAAAATGTACGTTTTAAAAACTTTCAGTTTTACATACATCAGTTTTACCTTAATTTCATTTAGTGATTTTTTTTTTAAAAAAACGGTTGAAATATGGTTTATCCAAATGATTATTTCAAACCATTTTCAATTAATTTTTTGAGCGTTCTCTATAATTTAAAAGTTCATTATGAAAATTCGAAACCTATTATAGTACATAAATAGTAATTAATTTTATATCAAATATTCAATATTCGAAGGATTTATAAAATATGATTTAAAATATTAGATTAAAAAACAATAACTTATTTTATTTTTTTTATTTAATTTTTTTAATTTAATTGTACAATATGCTAACTTAAATATATTATGTACTTATTATAATATGTACTTATATATGTTTAAAACAAGAAACTATACAGTTAAAAAATTTGCTATGATGAAAAATATAAATATGTATTTATTATTATAGATATGTAATTTATTTGTTAATACGAACAATTTTCTAAGTAATAGAGAATCACAACCACCACCCTTTGTTTAATTTAAATAATATTTCTATATTATATATATATATATATATATATATATATATATATATATGTATGTAATTCTTTTTTTTTTTATTTAAATTTAAAAAAAAATTAAAAACAAAGGAAAAAAAAACAATTTATAGATATAAATGTTTATATAATATTTGTTATTTCCGTACATTACAAATAAAAAATATATTCTATATATAGATTATATTCATATTTTCGACTGTAAGATTTAATATTAAAAAATTATTAAAAAGGAAAAATTTATTAATAAAATTTCTTCTATTTATGTTCATGTTTTGTAAATTATTAATGAAATTGAATTGATATATTTTTCTATTCATTATCTGCAAATCAAATGAAAGAATTCAACTAAAATTAAAATAAGTGTAGATTTTAATAATAATTGAGTATATGTATATCATACTTTATATTGTTATAAACTAGAGAATATTAAAACAGTAATAATTATAATTTCCATCTTTAAATAATACTTAAGTTATCACAGGAATTTTTGTTTTCTCTGAATAAAACGTTAAAATTAAAAAAATGTTTTATTCTTAGGAGGACACGTTTTGTCCAAATATCCTTAGGTACGCATACTGTTATTGTTTCTCAGTCAGTGTTTTTTATTTTTAATTCAAGCAGTGTTGTTATATAACTATATATATGTATATATAATTTAATTATAATAGAACAATCTATCGAAATCCACTTTTCGACAGTTTTCTCCTATCATTTTTCTCAGATGATGCTCTTATAATTCCCATTTTCTTCTTTTTATTTGCTTTGAGATAAGTACTTAAGTTGTTTGAATAAATTTCTAGTTTAATTTATCGTATTGGAGAACTATTTTTTTTTTTTTCAGTTTTGTTCCTCTTAATATTTGTCTGCTCCTTCATATCAGTTATAATCATCCCTACTATTGCCCTGATTTTTATTAAGATAGTGAAAAACTGTATAATTTAGTTTTACACGAGGCTTATACGAAAAAAAGTTCACATTTCTTTATAACAATTAAACTATAAATATAAAAACTTGTCACTTATTTCTTTTAAAAGAATTTTTCAATTGAAAATTACGAGTCATGTATAAAAAGAAATAAGAATCACCCAAATAAAAACTATATTTAGTTTACAATGAAATGTAATATTCACTTAAAACTTAGTTATAAAAAATATTTAATTCGGATCACAATTAGTATAGTCTCAAAAATAATTGTACAAAAACCATATGTTTTTTTAAATATGATCATATTTTTTTTTTCATTTTTGTTAGTAAAGGAAAAAAAAATATTTAATTTTCGACAACTATATTTTAATTTTATTCTTTAATAGTATTTGAGTGGGAAAGTTTAAATTACTTAAATTTGATATTTTCTTTACAACTTTAGACAAATTATTAAATTATTATTGAATTCAAAAAATGTCAAAAAAAAAATTTAATCAAAAAAGTCTATTGAATCAGAAAAATGTTCGAAAAAAATGTAAAAGAGAATAAGTATGCCTACATAAGTACATAATATTTATATTTCTTTTTCTAAATATTCTGGAAAAAGCTCCAAGGCTCTTCTAATTATTTATTTTACATATATTTAAACATATAAAAGGGGCTACCGCACCTAAACCCCACTAAACAAATTATTGAAGCGCTGATTCTGAATCCATGTTTAAAGCCCCTCCTAATTCGGAATCTATATATACATAAAAATTTGAAAATCTATATATATATATAAGTATACATAAAAATTTGAGAAAAGCTTATAACTTTGATTTTAAATTTAACTGTAAAACCTCCTCTAATTCAGAATCTCGCACATACATATATAGAAATATTCTGGAAAGAGCGTATAACATTGATTTCAAAACAAACTAAAAATCGCTTCCAATTCAGAATCTCGTATAAAAGCAACATAGAAATATACATATAAAAGCAACATAAACGCGCTAAATTAATTTTTTTCTTAAATATTTACCAAATCATAAGTTTCTTTTTAATAATTCTGATGAGCCCGAAACCTCTACTAAACAATTCCATCATTTTGTAGATAATTCTTAAATCAGTAAATTTGCTTAAGTTGGGATTTTGATATTTTGGGACTTTACAGTTTGATATTTTGGTATTTTGGGATTTTGTAATTTTGGATTTTGGAATTTCAGATTTTGGAATTCGGGATTTATAGTTAATTTCCGATTTTGTCATTTTCCTTTTTTTTTGGAGGGGTTTCGTGGCGTTCCCTTTTCAGATCTTAGGATAGGACATTGTATTAAAAACTTCCTAAATGCATATGTAATTGCGTTCCTGTCTATAAAATAAATATAACCTTTTAACGTATATATTTCACCAATAATTATATAACTTTATTTTCAGAACATAACTAATAAGTAAAAATATTCAAAGATCCAAAGAAAAAGTGTTATATTTTTTAAAATTTATAATTATTATGTATTATATTTTGGGTTATTACAATTATGGGGTTTTTAAGAATTGTTTTTTTAGTTTTAGAATTTTTTTTTTTTGATACTTTTCGTACAAAATTATAGCTGCTTAATTAAAATATGGTTGGTACTTGGTTTAATGATTTTTATTTCTATTATGTAAATGTAGGGAATATGAGCACTTTTTAACATATATATACCTAGCCTCCTGATGTAATTAGATAAAGGTTTTTTTATAATATAACTACGTTCTGTCGAATTTTTTTATTATTCGAAAAAATTGTAAAATTTATCGATTATTTTTTAGTTAAGTAACAAAGAATAATTTCTTTTATAACACATATGGGTTAGTTACATGAAAAGGTAAACAAATTGATTCATCTAAATCCATGTACTACTTCGGTTTATCTATACTCTATTATAGTATCTATAACTAAAGTGATCATAAATTTTATATGAAAAATAATTTATTTTTTTTTAAAAACAAACCAATATTTTCTATTTTTCAATACCTATTTTTAAATTTTTGGTAGTTCCAAAAAATTTATACAGAATATTATATAGTTTTAATTACGTTATACTTTTTTTAAGGAAGTTTTTATTTATATAAAAAAAAAGTATCCACGTATACGTTTTTGTTAATTTTAAACAAATAAACATGAAAAAAAAGAATAGTCATATTTACTTTAAATATAAAAAAAAAACTTTCTTGTTTTTTACACAAAAAAATTAGATAATTAAATTAACTATACAAAAAAAAGAAGAGTCTATAATTTTGCAATACTTAGAATATAAATCTTTAACACAATTAGCACATCAATGAATCACTATACATAATAAATATATAAAATTTAATTATTTAGATAGAACAAAATGCGAAAATTTGGTCGTTGTTTTCTATATAAAATTTGATTATTTTAATAAAGAATAAAAAATTTCATTTTTATTAAGTTTTTTTTTTGTTGATCTTGTGTAGAACATGTTTTTCACATAAAATTTTTTAATTAAATTTAGAGTTGATGATAAAGACAACAAAAAAAAGAATTTTTTAAGTTAAAAAAATATAATAGGTAGGATACTAGAATTTATTATCAAGAGAAATTCACTTTAGTTAAAAATTGTTTTAACTTTTATTGGATATACATATTAAAATTTCTTATTATTATATACATATTTCAATATTCTGTAACTACATGTTAAATTATATCTTATCTAGTTATTTCCCAAATTTGAAACGGCTTGATATCCTTTAATTTAAAACAAACCCTTTCAAGAATTAAATTAAACCTATTGGTAACCTATTAAATTAACCTATTTAAATTAATTGGTATTAAATCTAACCAATAATTATGTGCGTCTAATGGGAGCATATAACTTGACGCAACTTAGATAACAAATATTTATTTTGCCTCAGCCCATTTATCAAAAAACTCAAAATGCAAAAAAACAAATTAGCATATTTCTCATTTAAAAAAATTTGAATTTGTAAAACATCCATTTGTCAAAATTAAAAAAATGTCGCTTTAATCAAAATTGTAGATAAAAAATAACAGTACCTATTTGCAAATTGCCGGATTGGTTTTTGTCTTATAGAAGCAAGTGCTACAATTTTTTTTAAATAAATTTGTCAAAAAAAAAAAAAATCTTCAGGAAAATGTTAGGTTAGTGTTTTTAATAATTAGATAATTTTCAATTGGAAGCGTTTTGAAATGCTAAAGCTAAAAATAAATATTTACGGTTTACTTATCATCTTTCTCTGTAATAAAAAATAAAAAACAAATCAAATTACAAAAAACAGGGTTTTTTTTTTATAAGAAAAGCAGGATTACGACACGCTCCCGTTTGTAAATATAAAAATAAAACATGATGCTACCGAACTCTAAATTACATTACTTGTATACCAAATAGGTACCAATTTTTTTTTTTTTTTAATTAAAATAAAATGTAACGGTCATTTTACAGATTAAAGCCTTCCCCAAACCGGCGCGTTTTTTTTGCGGCAGCGGTGCGTTTTTTTTCCGCAAAATATTATTACATGGCGGCTTATGAATATGCCCAAACCAACACGATTGCGGCGCGTTTTTACAGCGTTTTTTTTGCGGCAAATATACATAAGAATTTTTTCCGCAAAAAAAACGCGGCTGGCAGCGATTTTTATGCGGTTTCCGCATATAAATGTCAAACATTTTTATTTTTAAAAATAAACAAAAGGACAAAATGGAGAACAAAATGGAAAAATTAATCGAGCTAGTTAAAAAATATCCCATATTATACGATCTATCAAACAAAGATTATAAAAATATAAGAAAAAAAGATCAAATATGGGATGAAATAGGGATTGAATTAAATGAAAATGGTAAGAAATAAGAAATATTTTTTGCAATTGTATTATTTTATAAACTATTGTGTAATTGTGTAATTTAAAAAATTATGTTATTTTTAGCTGATGATTTACGAAAAAAATGGAAAAATTTAACGGATTCCTATGCTAAACATATAAGGAATCAAAAAACTAAATCTGGTCAAGCAGTCAGTTTTAAAAATAAATGGATATGGGCAGACCAAATGGAATTTTTTAAACCTTTTTTTAAATTTGCGAAAACCAGTTCCAATGTCGCAAATCTGGATATAACTTATTGTGATTTAACTAATAGCAATAGCGAGAATAGGGATGAAAGTAGTTTGGAATTAGATATCACATCACCACCTATTGCTGAATCTTGTAAGATTATTTATTTATTTGTAAATATGTTCAAATAATAAGAGTTTGTGTTATCATTTATATAGCTTTATTGAATAATTTGAGACACCATCATCTTCTAAAACACCCGTAACAATTCAAGCCTGTGACAAGTCTGCTATAAATCAACCATCTGCATTTGTTCCTGGAAAAAAAGCCAAGAAGAGTCGTCCACCATCACCATCTTCAAATATAGGCAGAGTAATTAATTATTTAGAAGAAAAAAAAAAAAACAAGGAAGATGAAATTGATTGCCTTATGTTGGCCCATGCAAAAACCATAAAAAAATTTTCAAAAAAAAGGCAGATTATTACCAAAATGAAAATAGCAGAATTAATTATGCAGCAAGAGCTATTAAATTTGGAAGAAAGCACCCGTGATAGCACATCATATGCAAGTGATATATGCTCATCTGAAATATCTATTTTATCTGAGACACCAAATTTTTCTCAATGCTTTAGTTTAGATAATTTTAAAAATTAACAATAAGTTTAAATTTTACCTTTTTTTATTGTTCTCGATAATTACAAATATATATAATTCATTTTATTCTTCTTATAATTCATTATAACAACTTAAAAAAAATAAAAAATATAATATAAATGAAATTTTTTACTTTTACTGGATTTTGTATTACTAGATTGTATACTAATGTCTTGAAAATAAATGACTCAATTGAAGTAATTGACAAATTTGTCTCTAGTTTCAAATGCTATATTTGTTGCTCGTCTTGGATCATTCGTGATATTGGTAAAAGCTCCCAGTTCTGACTCTGGTGGATCTAGATATTCAAAAAAATTATCATCACTTTTTTTTGTTCGTAAAAAATTGTGTAAGACACATGCTGTTTTTATAATTAAAATTGTTGTTGTTGTTTTGGTTTCTATGGGTCTATAAAATATTCGCCATTTTTGAGCCAATATTCCAAATGCATTTTCGACAACTCTTCTTGCAGCACAAAGTCTTTCATTATAGTTTTTTTTTGTTGGATCATTTCTTGATTGACGATAAGCAAATGGTCTCATTAAATATGGTTTTAGTCCAAAAGCTTCATCTCCAATTACAATGTGTGGACATCGTTCATTTTGTCCAGGCAAATTTTTAGATTCAGGAACATTCATCATATTTGCTTCAAATTTTCTTCCCATATTGGATTCTTCGAAAATACCGCCATCACTATTTTTGGCATACCCACCAATATCTACACATATAAATTTGTAATCTGGACCAACAATAGCCATGAGCACCATAGAAAATTTATGCAAGTAGCACCAATAATTCGATCCAGTATTATCTGGACACTTGATAGACACGTGTTTACCATCAATACTTCCATGGAAAACGCCATAAATTAATGTACCCTTCAGAAGATTCTTTCCAAATTTCCATTGTTGGTTCTGGTAGATAAATACTTTGCAGTTTATTGCAAATAGCTTCACAAACTTCTACAACAATTGCACTAACTGCAAGAAATCTGTAAAATTATACATATCAAATTTGTAAAAATTGTTTTCATAAACATATTATGTTACAATTTCTCACCTTAATGTAATAACAAGTCTTTCCTCAGATGAAATAGCTTCCCGATAATTTGTATCTACTTTTCGAATATCGCTGTCTATTAAGCTTAAAACTTCATCGAAACACTTACTTGTCATTCTAAAATATATATAAAAACGTTTTTCATCGTTTCGAAGTTGTGGCATCAATGTATGATATTCTCCATACTTTAACCGATCTAGGTTAATATCATGCACCCACTTTCTTTTTCTCCTTAAAAAAAATATACATATTATATATGAGGAGGTAAGTTTCAAAAACAAAAATAATTATTTTCACATTTACCTATTTTCTTCGTCTTCTAGTAAGGCAAATAACAAAAGTGCTTCTTCTTCATCTGACGACATAATTATTTTGTTATTTTGTTTAGATAAAATCAAAAGTATTATTTTTTTTGTAAACAAACACAGGTCACTCGATGTAAACAAAATTTTTTTTTTAAATTTATTGACAATACAATAATTTTTTATTTTCTGTTTGACATCTATTACGAATTTTTAAATTTTCAGTGTGGGCACATATGCGGATTCCGCGCGATTTTTATTCCGCACCGCAACCGCGCCGCTGCCGCAAAACAAAACGCGTCGGTCTGGGGAAGGCTTAACTCAAGAAATTTTTTTTTTTTTTCCAGTAACATTGTTAAACTAAATGAGAATGCAGATAAATATAAACAAATACTACATAATATTATGTACACTTATGAATATACCTACTTATTTCATCAATACACTAAGTGTGTAGTAGTATGTAGTACTTTTAATTTTCAGGTTAAAAATTATGAATCCAGTTTTGAATGATTAGATAAAAAAAATTTTGGAGCTACAATTTTGAAACAGAAAAATTTAAAATAATTACAAAAATATAAGTAATGATTAATAAATATAAAAATAAAATTTTAAATGGTGATAATTGATAAGTGATTTATCATATTTTCAAGCCATACCTATTGTTTTAAAACGAAATTATATAAATTTTTATAAGATTTATTATTAAAAATCAAAAATAAAGGTAATAATAGGTATATAATTTGCAATAACTAATTAGGTATATCTAAATAGGTACAATTATTTAGGAAATTCAGAATATATTTTACGAAATATAAAAGAAATTCAATTAAATGGTATTAAATGCAAATGCGGAACGCCATAATTAATCGCTATTTCATTATTATTCATTATCCACTTAAGTACTTTAGAGATTACTTAATGTTATATAATTATTTAAATATATACATATATAGATATATATATATATATGTATATACATATATAATAATATGTAAACTAACAAATTCTGATATGTAGATGATAACAAAATGTTTATACTTATAAAAACTTGAATAAAGTAAACAAATATGTTTACAATACAATATGTACATATTATTATATATGTTCATATGTATATACATAATATGTAGATAGATAAATAATTCAAGTATCGATAAAAATCATTAAAAAACAAACCTCAACAATACAAAATCAAAAAGGGCAAAAAACAAAAAAAATATACTATTTTACAAACAATAGATTTTAATGTTCAAAAATATAACCTTAAAATTAGAAAAAAAAATAAAATAAAAATTTTTTTATTTACGCTTATTATCACAACCAAAACCACTGATAAAAAAAGGAAACTATGTATATTTTTTTTTTGTTATAAAAAAAAAATATTTAAAGGAATCGCGTGTACATCATAAATATTACAAATAGTTACATACAACATATGTACAACATACATAATATTTAAATAAAAAATGTGCATTTATTAAATTCTAGTCATTTTGCGTTAAACAAATTTGCCTTAAAAATATAAAAAAAAAAGAAAATTATGGTGACGTCGAAACTACATATTAGAAAATGTCGAAAAGACTATTTTGTCATCAACTGGCGTTCATTTTTTATCATAATTTATTCTTTTATTCTAAATAAAAAAATAAATAAAGTCGATTCGATTTTATTACCAAAAACAATGGAAATAGAGTCGAATTAGCAATTCTATCTTATTTTCAAAAAAAAATGTTCAAAAAATAAAATAAATGAAATAAAGTCGAAAAAATAAAGTTTGAAAACATTTAATTATATTTTTTATTACATGTACAAACATTAATATTACAGTAATATGATATAACTGCTACAGCCATAAGTTCCATGAAAGTGGTTCTGAAGTTATAAACGAACAAACAATCCAAAAAACTTTCTTCTATATATAAGAGAAGATATGTACATGTCAAATTCAGAATTAGGAAGGATTTCATAGATGGTTACAAAAACAAGGGGCCACCCTTTTCCGCAATTTGTATATAACTTTAATTTTCCTAGATTTTGTGGCATAAGGTTAGATCACTTATTTCATTCTCTTAAAAAGGAAATTATTGAAGAATGACGATAAAGCAAAAATTAGTATCTATTTGACACACTTAAAGATCCATCTTTTGGTTATAAATATTATAGTTATAATGTTCAAAGAGGTCTATTTATTTTTTGTAATGGCAATGCTAAAAAACTTGAATGAAAAATGTCATAATTTAAAACATATCTTATTTTAAATTTAGAAAAAAACACGTCTGCCGAATATCCTATATTGAAACAGAGGTTTTAATTAAAAATTTTGGGAAAAGTGGAATACTTGATTTTCAGAATGAATTTGATAAATAAATAGTAGATACATAGTTAATATAAATTTCAACATGTGTAAAACACATTAAGTAACAAAATAAATAAAAAAATTCTTCTTTTTCAGCATGAACTAAAAATTAAAAAATAAAACATAATATTTTTCTATCTAAATAAAGCCCAAAAAGAGTTCCATTTTTCAGCTGAAACATCCTGCCAGTTTAGAGCTTAGACTGATATTCATGAAAAGAAGTTTTCAAATACATATTGCAGAAAAGAAGGCAACCGTAATTTTGCAACCAGCTATGTTTTTGTTGTTGTGCATTTAACAAAACCCAATATCTAATTCTAAATAATAAAAATTAAACCAGTTTCAATTTGTTATCAATAGAATAAAATTCCTTTAAATGTAACAATTGCATTTACTATTCATTACATTTTTGAGTTTGAAAAGAATGAAAAGAGCACTCCAAAATTAATACAAACACATAATATGTGTGTATATATTATTATATACATACATGTACTTATAACCGATGTTTTTTATATTAAAAGATAAAATTTAGTATATGGTCAAACTTCTAAAGTACTTCGTTGTTGCATAATACTGATTTCTAGTTTATGAGGCAATATTAATTAAAAATTTATTGAATTAATATGAGATCATCCTAATATCTATACAAATTAAATTTGTAGCAAAACAAGAGAATAATAGAAATAAGAAATCTTTGACATTATCTTGGAAAATTTCCCAAATTCTGTTATTCCATTTAACAAGACTATAACAATTTTTAATAACAATTTCTAAAAGATCTCTTTATTAGTCCTTAAAAGTTCATTTTTTGAAAAATTTTTGCAAAAAAAACAAAAGAGATTCAAATTACTTATTATTTTATATATTAAAAATTAATAGAATTTGTCCGATAAAAAACTCAAAAGTAAAAAAAAACAAAAAAATTTATTTATATAAATATATGTAAATAATATCTTTTTTTTTGTTTTGTGATAATGAAATGTGTAAAATTTAATTGATTTATTAGTTATTAATTTTACTCTGTTATCTAATCAGATAATATTGGAGAACCCCAAAAAAAAAAAAAAACTGTAAATCATTTATAATTATATTATAATATGCAAACATTCTAAATAAATATTAAATGGCGCTTAAATCTAAAAAAATAAAACAATAATTTTGTTTAAATTAAAACAAAAAGTATTTAATTATCTTATAGCAACATTTGATGAACTTTCTTTTACTGCAACTGATTTTTAAAATTTTTTTTTTATCCTGTTAGAAATATGTATTTGTAGCATTGCATATACTGTACAATAATTAAATGATTATAATTGAAATCAGTAAATTTTATTTTATTTTAACTTTTCGAATTTTGAACTTAAAAATTCAGTTTAAATCTAAAATAGCTTAAAAAAAATATAGAAAACATGAAAAATTAAGGTAACCTTTTGGTTAAATTTCGAAGTAGTACTTATTTTAAAATTTCGAAGTAATATGGCTACAGTTATTCGAAGTAATATCGCTACAATTGCATTAATGTTTACATTACACTAAATAATTTTTAATAAAGTAATATTAAAAATAAAACTAAAATCTAGCACTAACAGATAAAAGTTTTTTTATTTAAAATCTTTTAATATATTTTTTTTGAAAAAAATTACTTAAATTCAAGGTGTATTGATTTGTTCTAATTTAAGAATTCTATGCGATATGTACATATACATGGACATATGTATTTAAAATATAATAATTCCATTTTAAATTTTTATGAAAAGATTTACTTACTTGTAATTTGTATGTAGGTACATACATATTTCTTGATATTTGTTAATTAATTTTTTTGATTTTATTGTTAAATAAATATATGTATGTACATATTATGTTAAATGTATAACCTATTTGCAAATATATAACTATATATGTAAGTATGCAATAGTAATGACTAACGTATTAAACGTATATATATATCGTATATTTATTTATTTATTTAATTTTTTTTTAATCAAATTGCGACTTTGTGTTTTTTTTTTTTTCAAATTCATATACTTACATATATATATTTATACTGATATGTATAATTATATATATATACATAATATGTACATTCAAATAAGTTAATAATTTATATGGATAAATATACTTTTGTATTCTAAACACTTATCACACCTCAAAAAAAAAATTCAATTTTTAGTTATATGTACATATTTTCTTTTTATTAATTTACATATTAACATTATAAAATACAAACCATTACCATATACTCATATACATACCTACTTATAGGTAAAGATAATAAACTTAATTTTAAATTAATAATAAAAAGTAAAATAAAAAATATATATGTACCTATAATACACATATATATATTATGTATATATAAATACTGACTGACTGAAGTAAATAATTGAGGAGGGGACAATTTCCAGGTAAATAATATGATTAAAATTTAAAAAATAAAAAAAAAAATTTCGATTCGATATCTATAAGTATTTTTACAAATAATTTAATGGTTAAAATTTGATAATCATATTATTATATTACGTACAGTGAATACTTGCTTATAAATAATATTGCTTATAAATATAAATATACTTATAAATAATACACAATACCTATATAGAAAATAAATAATATCCCGTAAAATATGTAAAAAAACAAATATATAAATTAAGAAAAACCTTAAAGAACATTTATAAACAAATTATTTTTAATAAAGATCACAATACTGAAATTCACAGCAATATCAGCATAATAGAAGTTAAGAATAATTCTCAGAAAAGAGTGATATTGCTGAACATTTCAACACATTCTTCATAAATTTTACAGAAACTATAAATTTACCACCGGCTTCTATAGATTTCGCATATTTAAATAATTTCAAATTGAATTTATTCTATAATTTTAATTTGTCTCCCACTATATTCTTGAAGCAAAAAAAGGTATCTAATCACTTAACACAACAGCAGTAACGGGCTATGATAAAATTTAAACTAAATTTATAAAAAAGTTTCCTGAACAACTAAGTATACAAACTTTTGGTAAATCACAATTCATCTAGTTCATCTAGCACATTACATAAAGCACATTACATCTAGTAAAACATCAAATTTTTCTATCTCGCTTAAAAAAGCGATTGTAACTCCCATCTTCAAAAATAGTAGCAAAAAAAGCTGCTCCAATTATAGACCCATTTCAATTCTAAGTGCGATCTCAAAAGTTTTTGAGATCATAATAAAAGAGCGTCTAACATGTTTCCTTACAAAAAATAATATTCTTTATGAAGATCAATATGGATTTGAGACAAACTCCAGTACAACAGCGACATGTCTAAGTTTGACGGACCTCATTTCCAAACATACAGATGTGAAAAAAAAAATATGTAGCGTAGGTTTTTTTTAGATCTATAAGAGACCTTTGATTATGTAAATCATGAAATTTTAATACATAAATTTAATCTAATGAATTTTACGGAAAAACAGTTAAAATTTGTCGAATTATATCTACTCAATCGACAGCAAGCTGTTCGTATAAGAAATTACTGTAGTTCTTTTAAAACAATTGAGAAAGGAGTTCCACAAGGTTCTATTTTGGAACCAGATTTTTTCAAAATTGACGTTAATGATATAGCGAAAATTAATTTAAGAGGTTCTCTAATACAGCGGATGAAGCTGTCTTAAAATATGCCGGCCGTAAATGATGGATGATTTAAAATTATCAATTGAGGGAGATCTGAAAATTATTAATAATTGACTCACTAAACATCGTCTATCGCTGAATATCAAAAGGACAAAAATTATGACTTTTGAAAATAGGAAAATTAATAATAAGTAAGTCTTTTTTCATGAATGATACACGGCATACACCCATTGACATAGTGACGACTTTTAACTACCTTGGTCTATTTCTCAAAATTGGAAAGTTCATGTTGAAAATGTAATAAAAAATATTTCTCCATATGTGTTTATACAAAAGAGGCTTCGTAATTATCTTTCATTTGAAATGCTTTATACAATTTTTTACTCCTATATTTTATCGAATATAGTTTATCCCAATCCTATATGGAGTAGGCGTCCGAAAATTTCGTTAGCACCGTTAATTGTAATGTATAAGAAGGCAATCAAAATAACTAATTCATAATTATCCGCTAATGTTTCCCAGTAAACTGTTGTATAACATATTTTTCGTTATGAGCCTATAGATAATATTTGTAAGAAAGAATTATACATGATCGCTTTTAAGATACTAAATAACCTTATAAAACATAATTTCATACTAAATAGAATGTTAGATCTTCACAGCTTCATAATACCTATTATATCTATGTCATTGTTTAAAACGAAGTATCAAGAAAATAACTGTATCAATAAGTGTCTTAAAATTTGCAATGAGTTACCAGTTGAGCTAAAAAACGTAGATGACGTTGGTCTGTTTAAGAAAGTAATAAAAAAATATATTTTAGTTCAGAGTACCTAATTAGAATATCAAGATTAAAAAAGAGTTATAATTTTATTATGAATTATTTAATATGTTTTTTTATTTTTTCCTTGCCTCTTTTATGAGGAGTATAGGGTATCACCTAAGTCATTTATTATTCATATTTGACTAAGCTTCAGTTTTGAGAATCATTAATTTCGCTAAGCCTTTGATTACTCGGCTGTAGCTATTGTACAAGACTAAAGACGTTTCTTTTTTATTTCTACGTCATCTATTATCTTATACAAGAATTATGGTTTATTATTATTTTATTATAATATATGTATAACTATTACAATAAGATATTAATTATAATTTATAGGACATTCTACTTATTTTTAATTTAATTACATTCTACTAATTATATATTATAAGAAAAATCTCTATTATTTTTTATTAATCTATATGATCCAACCGGAGTTTGAAACCAAGACCTTTCGTATGAAAGGCCGGTGTCTTAACAACTACACCATTGGCTGGAACCTTGAAATCTTTTGGACCTTTTAATATACATATATATACACATATATTATAAAGTTAAGAATAATGCAAACAGAATCTTATGTAAGAGAAGTCACGATTTCTAAAAGATATATGAGTAAAGATAATATAATACTTATATCATTAAAACTCCCCAAACAAGTCTATACATTTATAAAGTTAAAATATGTTATTAAATATTAAATTAATATTCAAGCTTAAAGATTAAGAAAAGTTGAAAAAAAATATTTAAAAAATAAATTAATAAGTAATTTAACATTAAAAAAAATATAATTAGTTTTAGTTAACAAAAATCGAATTCAAGCAATATATATTCCCAAAAAAAAAAAGTTGAACTACATATAATTTATAAAATAATTTTGCAATTAACTATAAGTAAATAATTTTAATAATAATGCGTTAATAAAAAAAAAATTAAAATATTGTATTAAAAACGACTTCACAATCTGAAGAAAACTGAGTTTTTAATAAAAATAGAAAAAGTATAAAAATACTTATATGCATCCTGTTTTTAACAACAAAATTTTCTTAAGTGTCTGATTATGTTCTTTATTTCTCAGTTATTGTCCTGAAATTAATAAAACTAACCAATACTTTTTTTTTTTTTTTTTTGGATTATTTAATAAGTAAATGCCATCATCTGTTATTATTTATTTGTTTTTGACAACTAATCATTTTAAAAGGAAATCTTAATATTTTTAAAATTTTTTGAATGTCAAACTTTTAATATGGATATGAATAAAAACAAAAACAGCAATAAAGCTAGAGATTTCTGTAGACTGTAGTTAACATTCGAATTATCACATAAAAAATACATTCGTCTACAAAGGGTTAAAAATAAAAAAACAAAAGAAGAAAGAAAGAAAGTAAACAATTTATATTTTAGTCACTTATATCCGTATTTATTAAAGAAACAGAATAATAAATTTACTTATCTGCATACATAATTATATACGTATGTATAACTATAAATAATTGGGATTTCATCTAGTTGTTTTATATGTAATAAAATTAAACATTTAGATTAAGTTAAAAAATCATTTTGTTTTTGTTTTGTTTTTTTTTTTTTTGTTTTGTGTTTTTACAGAATTGATTACAAAACAAATAATAAAGCAATATAAAAAATTTCACTTATATTTCATTGAATTAAAAATTGCACATTTGATTTTACTATTGTTAATATATACATATATTATTATTATATATATATAATATATGTATATATTAACAATAGTATGTATATACAACATAATACATAATAATTTCATTAATTTTTTTTTTACAATGAAATGAAAAAAATCGCATTAAATAAATAAGTACTTATGTATAGTTAACTAAATATTTTACATATTACATATATTATATCGTAGACATATTGCATGTAATATTTATTGTGTTACATATAACATAAGTAAGTAATAATTATCAACAATTAAAAAAAAAAGAATTAATTAAGTAGAAAAAAAAATACGTGAAAAAGAAAATACTTAAAATATTATAGTTCGTAATGTATTGTAGTATTTTACTCCTAACTTTCTTTTATTCTTCTATAACTAAATATAAAGAAATAGAAACATTTTGTAATAAGTTTATACTTATTCTTTAAGTGTCGTTTACTTTTTTTTTTTTATCACATGAATAATGCAAAATATTGTTTAGTAACTTAACTATTATATGATTTATGATTAAACAATCAATCGTTTAGAAAATTCTGAAATATATGTACTATTTTTAGTTGACTAAAATAATAATCGAATAAGTAGCAAAAAATGACTTTTCATCGATTATTCGATAATAGTTATGAGAAGTAAAGGATTTATTTTCGAATCGATATTAAAGTTTGTAATAGCCGAAACACGAAAAATTACAAAATTTGCTAATTTTGACAAATTTTCTAACAACTCATTTTACAGAGTAATGCATAGTTTCAAAAATATGGTAATTTTATTTTCCGATATTAATAGTTCAAATTTTGTAAAGATTACAATACTTTAGTATGTGTATATGTATAAGTAAAAAAAGGAAAACAACCAACAAATGATATTGGTAATGCAATTCAATCTATGAATAAAACTTAAGATTAAGTTATAAAAATGAAAGAAGTCAAAAATGAAAAATGCAAATGACCTTATCATATAATAGTGCTAACAATATTTAAAATAAAAAATTTACAACAATAAAATAGAAAATAATTGAAAATAAATTATTTAAGCAATATAATTACATTTCTCCCTTTTGTAAATAAACGATTACGTATACGTATTTGTATCTGTACCTACACATATTGTAAAAAACTGAAAGAAACACAAAAAATTACAAAAAAATAAATAAATAACTAATAATAATTATTTAGGAACTTTTTCCTTATTAAAAACGATCATATGTAAGCTAAAAAAAACTCCTTCTTAATTAATAATTAATTAACTATTATTAATTTTTTTTTTTTAATTTTGATAAAAGAAAACTATATTAATCAAATTTAATTTAAGTACATGTTATTTGTTCTCAGTATATTTTTTTAATGCTTACATATCCAATGACGAGTAAGCATTAAAAAAATATTGGAAGTGCCGAGAATTAGTCTTCATAGTAGTTCGAAAACTGCAGCACATAAAAATTACAATGATATTGTAAAAGATAGTTTATGTTGTTGCAGTTGTCAACGAAAAAGCCACCGATCGTAAAGTATCGAGCGATCTGTGGATTAAACTTGAGGCGCGGTTGTCCGAAATGGTGAATGAGCACATTCTAGCAGGGGCTCAAGGGACTCTTTATTTCGTGCTTTGGCTCATCCGAAGTAGTCAGGGGCTACAGGGTAATCCGATGCGAGGATCAGTTCTCTTTGGATTTCTTTAGCAGAAGCATCGCAAAGTAGATAAGCGGGGAAAAGCCTCTCGGGTGCCTCTGACTCCATAACCCGACGATTCCAATGGGAAATTGGTCGGTGATAATGAAAGAGAAATCATTCAAAGAACAGTTGAAGAAGAGTACATCGTTTCTCCTTCTTATCAGCGAGAAGAGTCTCCACCTCTTGAAAAGCTGGAGAACAAGTTAAGGTTTGGTATACGTTATACCAAACTGAAAATATTTAAGTCAGGTAGTCCAGACGTAGACTACCTTGACAAGGTGAACGGGCTACTATAGGAAATGTCAGTCGACAAAGAATCTGTATAGCAGTAGCAGCCAGTTGTACATGGGTTAACGCCTCCAGGATCAGGGGGTTAAACCGCGGTGACTACAAACTGTTCTACAAGGATGTAGGTTTAGAAATAGGCAAGCCAAGAACTTGTATTCTATTCAAAAAAACACATCAATGCACATCTCTGTTCTAATTTCAGTTATGCACATCTCTGTTCTAATTTCACAGATTACGCAATGCCAAGTTTGGAAATTATTAAGAATTTCAAAGTCAAGATTCCATCAAGAAGTAAATGGAAACAGGAAAACCTCTAGGGGGAAATTGACACCGCACTCTTCACTGATGGTATAAAGATAGACTGTGGTGTTGGTATTAGTGTCTATTCAGAATCACTAAAAATAGAACAAGCTTTCAGACTTCCAGATAAAGCGAGTGTATTTCAAGCTGAAATGCTAGGAATCTGTAAAACATTGCAAATACTAGGGAAGAATACTTCTTTGGGAGGAAGCATTGCAATAGTTACGGACAGCTAAGCAGCAATTGCGGTTTTCAACTCTGCAATAATAACATCTAAGCTCGTCAGAAAATGCTTTGACGAGCTTAAGAATGTAAGTAATCAATATAATGTTGCATTACTGTGGGTTCCGGCACATGGTAACATCGCAGAAAATGTGTTAAGTTAAACAGCGTTAAGAGTAATTGGAATCACTGCCATGAGCGGCTATGGCCAGCCACCTATACCAATCAATCAACCAATTTTTATATTTTAAAAGTAATTTATATAACGTGCAGGTACTTAATAAAAACTCGTCACGTGTAATTGAAACACTTTAGTTAATTACTAAACTTACTCAAAATTTTCAAATTCATCGAAAAAGAATGATTACATCTGGAGTTTAATTAATTCAGGCAAGAAACTTAAAAATTTTCAGCTACTTAATATGTAACTAAATGAGAAAATAGTCTACCAACTATTAATTTAATAGTATCAATTCAAATAACTAGAAAAGTTGAAATAAAATAATAGTTATACCTTGATTAATATAGAAATACTATTCCTTTAAACAAGGAATTTATTCTCTAATACGTAATAAAATAACTATACCAATAAAAAATGAATATCTCTGTCCCATTGTAATTATCCAAATATTTCGAGGAAAATAAAAAAAAGAAACCGTAAATATTAATTTATTATCCAATAAAATTAATATTAAAAAATTAAAATGAAATTAATTAATTTAATATTTTTATTATTTGTAAATGTTTTAAATAGTTAAATTATTAATAGTCGCACTGAAACTTTAATATTATTTTTTTCTTCTTTTTAAATATCTAGTCTTATACTTATTGTTTTTAAATTATGAATTATTCCAGTAAATAAAAAAAAAATACTAATGTTTTTTAACTAAACTACCAAAATTCAAAATAAAAAACGACTTTTTAATAGCAGCAAAGCAGGGTAATTTACTTAAGTTATACCTAATTAAAGAATTTACATTAAGAGAAAAAAAATGTATAATTTAAGACAATAAATTTGGTAATCAAAAGATTTATCAATAAATGATATAAACATTAATATGTTATGTAAATATGTATGTACATAAGATTTAATTTTTTTAATCAAACAATTAAGTATACAAATAAAAATCTAAATTGTGCCCGGATATTAACATCATAAAACAAAAAAAAAAACAAAAAAAAACAACAGCTAAATGGCAAATGCAACCACCACAAAAAAAAAAAATAGTAACAAGTACTTACACAAAGGTACAACAGTAGCAGATATAAACATGACATAAATAGGAAAAAAAAATAAATAAAATAAAATATAAACAATCAGAAGCAAGAAGTAAAACTATTATTTTTTTTTTTTTTTTCTTTGTGTCAAATAACAAGGTCAAACATAATTTGGTAATTTTTATTTTCTTACCACTGTTTTACAAAAAAAAATTAAAAAGAATCAAAATAAAAATTAGATACACCAAATCAAAATGAAAACATAACATAAGTAAACATACATAACTACCTACTACACAATAAATGGTGACTTTATTTTAAAGTTTCAAAGGCAAATAGTTACTTATTACAAAAAAATATATTACAAATATTATTTTTTTATATGTACCTTTTTTTGAAATGCTCAATTAAAAATTAATTATTTTTACATCAACTCCAAGTTTAAAAATCGTTAATCCAAGTAACAAAAATAAAAATAAAGAAAAAACAAAACTTGAAATTAAAATGTGCAAAATAAAATGTATACTGGTATAGTAGTTTGGAAGTTAGTTTTTGTTTGCAATCAACAACGTAGAACGAATTAGCTGGCCATTGTATTTAAGTTTCATAACATAAAAAAAAAAAAACTTAATTTTAAGAATGATTTTATCATACATATCGAAATTTTATCTTATGCATGTGTAAAATTTATACGTTATACATTCATATATGTATACACAAAACTACAAAATGTTAAATAACGTTAACAACACCGTCTATGTATTCTAAAGTTAAAGTTATAACTTAAATTATAACCAATAAAATATTTAATTTAAAATATACTTATTAAATTTTCTTAATCACCCAATTCTTATTTATTATTCTAAAAACTTTAACCAAGACTAAATAAAACCGTAAAATCTGGCCCGTAAAATCTTTATATAAGTAACTAGGTAGGTACTAACTGGTGTTTCCTAAAATTACTTATCAAGTATGTACATATTAGTATATATAAATTCATCGAATTTGTAGTGCATTTTGGCTAAAAAAAAAAAATTAGATAAGAAACATAGACTTTTAACATAATATGTATTAAAATTAGATAAGTAATCATTATAAAATAAATAATTTACTTTAGAAAATTTTTTAAATAATATAATTAATTAATATGACCTTTTATTTGACAAAATTTACTGTAAAAATCTACACTTAAATTAAACTAATAATAAGGCCATTATAAACTTACTGCCGATAAAATTCAAATTGTTAAATATTTTTATAAATATTGGCATTTTAGTTACTTAAAACAATAGAATCTTATATAATGAGAATTTAATTAGAAAACTCTATTTTGTTAAAATATTGTGTCATGATGAAGTAATAAACATATGATTAATGATAATAATCTTTAAAAATCTTTCTTTGTTTCAATTATACGTACTACATATGTAAATATATATACATAACGGGTTTTCCAATTTGAATGATATGATTTCTAAGAGACGTTTCCGCCATTTGTAGTATGTCATGATCTGTCTTTTTTTTTTCATTGTATTCAGTAATGTTTACAATTTCATCATTGGACCAGCGTAAACGTCGTGAATTTGCTGATTTTGTTTTGGAACAACTTGAAAACGATAACGATTCCCTTTCATCTGAGTGGTGAGGTAAATAAACAAAACTGACGATTCTGGTGCGAAGAAAATCCACAAATTATTCATGAACAACCATTACATTCACCTCACCAACCAAATCATATCACTCAAATTGGAAAACCCTGTATATATATAGATAGTACTTAAAGGGGCCTCGGGGCCTAGTGGGTAAAAGCGTATAAAATACGCTGTTAACACCGAGGGTACTTATACTTAGTACATACTTAACATTTCTTTCTATAATTTGATCTTTGTTAACTTTAATCGATTCTTTAAATTTCCATCCTTTATTTCGAAAATTTTATAAATACATATGTCAGTTTTTGTGATGTTTACTTTTCAAATAACAAAATACAAAATTGTAACATTTATAGTTATTTTATTTTCTAGAACTAAGAAACTAACTACTAAAAACGAAAATGTTAATTTCAATCAATGCATTAAGTTAATGCATTAAACTTAATAAGAAACTAATGAAGGTTGAGAAGGCAATAATATCACACTTACATACTTATAAAAAAAAAGGTCAGAAGCTGCAGCTAATTATAAAAAACTAACAATACTATGTTATATGTGTTAATACCCAGTTTATAAATTAAACTTTGGAAATGTACATAGAGATGTGAAAAAACATTTTTATACCCGTATAAACTATGTTCAAGGGTATAATAATTTTGCCATTACGTTTGTGACACCTTAAAGGAGTCGAGCTAGATATAGTGTCAAAGGTATGGATCGGCTCAGAATCAAATTCTGAGTCGATTAAGCCATGTACGTCCGTCCGTCCGCACGATAACTCAAAAAATAAAGGAGCTAGGAGGCTGAAATTTTTTTTACGTCACTTTTGCAAAATTGTTAGTTCTGCTATTTAACTCCAACATTTTCGGCCGCGGGGTTCGAGTAGCTGCCATACAACTTCTTTCTTTAAATGGAAATAACCCATTGTCTATCCAATCTAGGTATCTGAAATTTTGCGAATGATGATCAAGTTTTATGGCAACAACTTCTGTAAAATTTGGTTGTGGTGGTGCGACGGGTTCGGGTAGCTGCCATACAACTTCTCTTTTTAAATGAAAATAACTCAGTGTCCGTCCGCACGATACTCAAAAAATAAAGAAGCTAGAAGGCTGACATTTTGTATACGTCACTTTTACAAAATTGTTAGTTTTGCTATTTAACTCCAACATTTTCGACCGCCGGGTTCGAGTAGCTGCCATACAACTTCTCTTTTTAAATAAAAATAACTCAGTGTATATTGAAGTTAACTAGCTATCTGAAATTTAGTGAAAAAGTGTCGAGTTGCATGTCAAAAACGTTTGTAAAATTTGATTGGTCTAAAGCACCCGATTCAGGCTTCTTGCATTTGTTGGAACTTAATGAAGCTATATTACGACAGGATATATTACGTTCATACGGGTATCCCAGAGTTGACAGAGTCTACTCTACTGCACTCTTCCTCGTTTTTCTTTAATTTAAATAAATTACTTAAAATTAAATTTTTATCAAAAAATTTAGTAACTTACATATTTGGGTTTTATAAATTAACATAATTATTATAGTAAGCCTTAACTGTATTAAAAACGCACGTATATAATACGTTTTTTGATTTCAATGTTAGTTACTTGTGTCTTATAAATATTATACGTATTTTATTTTGCTAGAAAACGCAACATAAAAACAAAACATATTTTTTCTACCTTTTGCAAATTTGGCAATACTTTTTATTTGTTTTGATAGAAATGCGCCAACCATTTAAATGACCGTATGTCCGTATCAACTCCATCTTTTTTGTTATAGAACTCGAACTATGTTATTTAATAATTTTGTCTGGTAATGGAAATAACTAAAAATACAATTTACCAAATAAAAGTTGAAACAGAAACGATGTTATGCGACCGCATTTCGGTAACTATAACTTTTACATGAATAAATGTGTCCCGACAATGGGGTATCAATTACAAAAAATTAATTTGCTACTTTGTATTCCAATTCATAATGCCAATTTGTCTATTATACGTTATCCTCCATCATTTCTTTAGCAAATCTAAAAAATCTGCTGTTTCTTATTTTATAACTTTCAAATTTATAAATCGAAATTCTTATTCCAATTCATAATGCCAATTTGTCTATTATACGTTATCCTCCATCATTTCTTTAGCAAATCTAAAAAATCTGCTGTTTCTTATTTTATAACTTTCAAATTTATAATCCGAAATTCTTATTCTGTTTATATAAAAAACTCACTCTAAAAATACATATTCTGCCCTAATGTAATTTCCGGAGTAGTAATTTATTTTCCATACCAACCCTAAGAAATTTATTTTGTAGATCGTTGTGGTTAGATTTTTGGTTTTTTTTTTTTAATTTTTGAAAATTCCAATCAAAGTAAAAAACAAAATTGTGCTTTTAAATTAACTATACAATATCATATTTCTCAACCATTCTATTTTAACGTATATGATCATCTGAGGACAATACAGATTTAGGTCAATACCCCAATACAGAACAAGAGGTTAAATAAAAGCAATAATAAATTCAAAATTTAAAATATTATTATGATTGGTCAAAGACCTCTAATTAAATGTATTTAACGTTAAAAAAAAAATTTTTTTAAAAACTAAAAATGTACAAATTTATAACATTTTAGAAATTCAAGATGATCTAGTCCGGTTATTATTCTGGTTTTTTTTTATACTTATAGATATACGTTCAATATATATATGAAAAACGAATGTATATAATCATTTATACATACATATATATATGTTTTAGTAATAGGTATCATTAATTAATACATGTATCTTAATATGTATATAGCCATAGTACCAGATACCTATGGTATATAATATTATATATATGTATATATACGGATATACTAAAGTAATATTAAAAAGACTGCTATTAAAAAAGTAGTTTTTAATTTTTTTTTTTTTGTTTTGTCTTTTCTTTTGAAATTTTTTGTCATTTCGTCATTTTTGGCAATGATTTTTGATATTTTTTTATTTTTTTCATAAATATATAATTTATACTAATGTACGTACATATAAGTTATACCTATACATTACGTATTATTATAAGATATTTTTTTTTGGTTTAAATTTGTTAAAAAGTTCAATTCATTCTTTTATAATTTAATACGCATAGATATTTATTACCATTTTTGACAATAACCCAAATAATAAAATAATTAAGGCTCAAATTCTTTAAACAAAAACTTTTAGAAATGAAAACAACAAAGCGTATATATACGATATAATAGGTATGCAAAAATCACTTAATAAATTTAATTGTAATAAATATCTACATATGTATATTAATTTTGAGCACCTTTTCAAAAATGAAATGAAAAATTTTCTTATTAGTTGCACTCTATTCAATGGTCGTCCGTCTGTTAACAAAATTTTTACATTATTTAAGATGGAGCAATAAATGTTTGTACTTGTCCCTGTTTAAAAACTAATAGGAGTCTAAAATTGAAAATTTACTATTTTTAAGCAGCTGTAAGACACATGTACAAATTTGGGCAGAAAAAAAAAATTTTATATTTTTACATATTTTATTACAGCTGTATTTACGTACAGCATTTTCTTAAAATTGAAGAAAAATGAAAGGATTTTTTAGAAATTTTCCTACATAGAAAATTCTATGCAAGAACAGAAAAATCAAGTTTCAGGTTTTTTGCCGATTACGAAAAGAAAATTTTCGATTGTAAAGGGATTATGATGTCGTTCTGAAAATTTCTGACGTTATTATAATAGTTATAGAATATTTTCTTAAATATTTTGATAATTAATATTTAATTAACTTCTAAATATCCTGTATCATTATTTCGGGCTAAAATAAATGTTTTAATATTAGGTTAAAACGGGTTTAGAAAAATGAAAAGAATTATAGAAAATTAACTTTTATTTCTCTTTAATAAGTTTTTAATAATTTTTTTTATTCAAATATGTTTATTTTAACTATACTTTTAAGAAAGAACTAAATTACTACTTAAAATATTGTACAAATAATTTGAAATGGCTCAACCCAAATTAATGAAATTAGAAGTATGTATAAGTACTAATTTAATGTTTAAAAAAAATATAATTTTTTGTGAAAGTTTGCGCAGAGTCAGTAATCACTGTTAAAAATTAATTTTTTTAATTTAACTCATTTTTAGAAATACTTATTTAGGATTTGATTTTTTTTTTTTTTTTTTGAAGTAAAATATATTAGAAGTGAAAATTTCTTTGGAAAATAGTTACTATATGTAAATGTAACTAAGTATATCGTTTTATTTTAGAAAATATATTTTATAATTTTTTGTACCAGGTTTAAATTGCAAAATGTAAATCGAAAACATATGAATTGTTGTTGATCCTTGAAAGTTAGATTCGCATAGATATTATTAAAAATATTTGAAAATTTAAGTCACAAATTCTAGACGAAATATTTAGTAGATATAAAGACAATTAAAAGACGCAAATTTTTAAGAAAAATAACAAACACTTATTAAAATGCTATGGAAGAATCGGTGAATTTCTATACAAATTTCCAAATGCTATATGCTTATCAAAAATTATAATTAAATTTTATAAAAATTATATTTCTTCACTTTAAATTTTACTAAGTATACATTTTCAAAAAATTTAAAAAAATTAGGTGTAAATCTATTAAATTTACTATATAGTATCTATTTACAAAACTTCTAAACCAATTAAGACACAATGATTTATGACAATTAAATTTTACCGTATATAGATATAGAACCATATACCTTTCATTCAAAATTAAAGTAACTCCACTCGCTATGGATCTAGAGCCACACAATGTTATAAAAAGCCCTATATATTCAAATAATTTGTTAGTTCTATACTGCATATTTTTTTAATTTAAAGCGTTAATTGGCAATAAATTTTTTAGGAGTTAGTTACAATAACTTATAGTAAACATAATAAATACCGTAAAAATAAGAAAATTTTAAAATATTGGTATCGGAGAAATTAGTGAAAATAAGTTTTTAAGTAAGCCAAAAAGACTCAAAAATTGGAATTAAAATCTTAGAATAACTACTTTATATAGACAAATTACGAAATGGTTTGGATTTTATAATTTAAATTATTTATTATTTAAATGAGTCCCTAAGTCAAATATTTAAATTACATATCTGACTCATGTCGCAGTGGCAATCGAAGGGTCTTGGGTTCAAACTCCTGTCAGGTCATATAAATAAAAAATATGTAGTAATTTCATATCGTAACAATGAATATCGTATAATTATTAGTAGTAATAATAATAATAATAATAATAATAATAATAATAATAATAATAGTAATATTAATAATAATAATAATATAATAATAATAATAATAATAATAATAATAATAGTAACAATAATAATATCTTATCCAATATATTGGATTGGAGCTATCTTTGGTTACATCCTGCAGTAAGGTGTTATATATATGTACTACTGTACATTGTAATCCGCTGATGGCCCTGACTCTGTTGTAAAATATTATCCATTTCCTATCCTTTCCTATTCCTACTCCCTGGCCAATATACTGCGTTCGCAGATAAGGATTTCATCCCATTATATTGGCTAAAGGGGGAGGTGGGTTTAGTCATTAAGAATCTGACACTACCAAGGGGTAATTCTTGGTGTCTTTGGAAGATTCCCACCTCCCTTAGGAAAAAAAAAATTAATCAGAAAAAAAAAAAACAATTATAAACGTATAATGAATTATTACAGATAAAGTTTTATATACATTTTTTTTTAATTCTTAACCTTTTGATACGTCCATAATATTTAAGTAAGTAATCGGTTGAAAGACCATTGGCAATAACAAAAATAATTATAAATTTTAATTTTTAAGGTAAACTAGCAAATTTTTAATTCAAAAAATACAATTATTCCACCCTTGTGGGATTTAAAATACTTGAACTTATCAGAAAAAAACTAAAAAAAATTATTTGTATTACATTCTTCACATTTTTTTTCCATGGGACACGCACAATATATTTATTTTTACATAAGAAATTTGTTATTATTTTTGTAATTTAAATCTAACTTATGTTACGACCAATTTAACTATATGTATTTGATTATATCTATAATTTAATTTTAAAATTATTAATTATTAGAACTCTATTATTATTAATTTCATCTATTGTGTCATTAATTTTATAAAACTGAAGTAAAGCTTAAAACCAAAACTTTTTATTTTTAAAACAATTTAACCCATTTAAACAAAATTAATATGTATTTTGTAATATATAATTTCCAAAATAATTAACTAAAAATAGTTAAATAATAGGTAATATAGTTAATTAGAAGTTGTTGAGACATCATTGCACATCAAAATCATCGGTCGATATGCTACTAAATATGACTGGAAAATTTTTTGAAGCCTGACAAATACTACAGACTATAATATGTTGTGCTCATATTCTTTAAGCTGTTCCTTTTTTTTTTTGCCCCACCTATTATACAGTTCAATACTGCTTCAATTTGTTTAGGATACATTTATTTGTTTCAACCCCTCGATCTAATAAAAATATTTTGGTAATACGATTCGCATCTAATGTTTTAGGAGAATTTTTAGTCGAATGCTACAGAAAGCTCTTTCTAAGTTTATATAAAATCTTACTAAGCGTAAATCTTTCGGTCATATTAATAGCTAGGTATAATTAAAAAACAAACATCAAATAATTAAATGTTTTAAGAAATTGTAATTTTCGGACATAAAACTGGGCAATGTTAGTTAGTAGTTATTGAGTGAGTGAGTGAAGTAACTACATATATATGAAAAATATCAGAAAAAATTCTTAATTTTATACAATAAATAATATCATTATTTAGAAATTATAATAGATTATACATACACATATACAGCTAAATCTTTATAAGGTAACAAAAATGTTCATAAAAGAAAATTACATAAATTATATAATTTGAACACTTCGTAATTATATAAGTAGTTATTTGTAATTACTAAATTAATTATTCAATCTTGTTTAATGACTAAAAATTGAATTAATATCAAACAACAATTTAGAATGAATTTAGAAGCAGTTAACAATTCTAGAACAAAAGTTAGTTACAATATCTTTAAAAATATGACAACCCTTATATAATGCTATAAGTATATCCAATAATGAATAACATGATTTTTATTTAGTTGCACAGTTCAGTATGGTAGAAAAAAGTTACTTATATTATTTTAATATTTGTGTCTTGAAAGTAACTCAGCTTTTAAGTTATTTGAAAGTAACTTATTTGGGTATGCTTTAATTAAATAATGTACATTTTGTTTTCAAATAATTTTAATTTACTTTTAGTTACGAATAATGTCTATAACTAATTAATATACTGTTATAGAAGGACTTTGTATTTTTTTTCATCATTAAGTATTTGAAATCATATAATCATCAGCAAGTATTTGAAAAATAAAACTAAATTAAATTAAAATAAAAAATTGTAATACAATAAATATTGATCAAACAATCATCGATCGATCAATCAATTTAAATAATATTAGCGTACTGTAAGTCCATAAGAGGCAAGTACATATATGTATCTACATCCATAAAAAAAAGTAAAAAGAACAATTGATTTTCTCCTTTATTTTTTTACCTGATGAACACCTTTTTATAAAGGTTGTAAATATTAATAGAGGTGTATTCGAATAGTTGAAAAAGAAAAAATAATAACTAAATTTTGTTTTCTATTTTATAGAAAAACTACTTACATTAAATTAACACAAATATCAAGAAAATCAAATTAAATAAACAACAACTCCCATATAATATCATATACGTAATATCTACACAAAAACAAATTTACACTTGAAAAATTTAATATGTACGAGTAAGTACACCAATTTTTTGTTTCTTTTAGTTTTCATTTGATATTTTATCATTATTATTATTATTTTTTCCATTCCATGTATGACTGACTACGTTTTTTTATTGTACAATTGTTGTTTTGTGTTCATTAGAAAATATACATAAGTGCATAATATGTACGTTAATAACTACATATATGTATATTGTATATATAGATATAAGCATATATATACGATACAGCTTGCACCCATCAAAATAGTTACAAACAGAAAAGTCAACTAAATCTTAAAAAATCATAAAAATAGAAAAAAATTTCCGTCTTAATTTTCGGAAATGTCAAGTTTTACCAAAAACTAACTACAAAACATCGTTGCGTATATTTATTTGTATGAAAGAATATTAAAACCTTTTTATGTAACGATTTATGTATTTTCTTAGCATTCTTATATAATTTTGTAATAATGAACAATAGATTCCAAAATATCTTTAGAATTGATTTTTTTCTGCTTAACTCTGTCGATAGGGTTTTTGCCATGTTGTTTGGATTTGTTTTAAACCTTTCTGCTGAATAAAAGTCTTATGAAAATGTAAGCAAAAGGAAACAAGTTAAAATATTATTTAAGTGAAAAGAAAACTGATAAAATTTTGACAAGTTGTAAAATTTAATATTTATAGACAAATGTTTGTTAATTATATAAATAAAGATAAAATAATATTTTTTATTATACATTCATATATGCTTAAACAAAACAAACGTTCATAAAAGCGTATCTTTTTTAACTTTAATGTTTGTTTAAATTTAAAATATAAGTTTTAATACAATACTGTCATTTATCCCATCAATAAGTCCTTTAATCTAAAACAAACTTTCATCGATTAAATTATAATAATCATTTATAATTTATTTATGGAATTTTGAATCAAATGGCTTTTTAATCGATTTAATCTTAGAAATAATAAAATAGAAAATTACTTCTGAAATTTAAGTCAAAATAGAGAAATAACTGAATCGAATGTTACGTATGTAATTCATTCGAGAAAGAATTTTTACTGCAAACTTATTTTTGCAGACATGTTTTAACTCTAAATCTTAAAAGTTTACTGAACTTCCATAATTAGCTCTTGATATACATATACATTATTGAAACCACACACGGAAACAGATAAGCATATCAATAAATTCGTATGCTTCTTTTTTCAAAAACAGTTTAAATTTAAGTACCTCCTTATTTTAACAAACTCGCCCCTTAAAATATCACATTGATATCAATTTTAAAATTTCCATTTTTCCAATATAAAGTTGATTATAATAAATTCAATGTATAATATCAGTCGCCACGAAATAAAAGTATAAGTTATGTTTATAGAAAAAAAGGTTTCCTAAAAACTTGTAGCAATTATTTCAGTTTTTTCATAGGTTAACGTACAATAAATTTACATAACATTGACAACTTTTTAACGATCTTTTTATTTAAGTAGATCATATTTGCAGTGTTAAAACTAAATGGATAATTTTATTGATAATAAAATAAGTGATAGAAAATAATGAAAAATAGAAAAATTAAAAAATAAACATAAAATAGTTATGTTTACTTAATTATTAATTTGAAATTTTAAATCTAATCAATTTAACTGATATCTCTTTTCTTCTTTATTATTTATTATGTGCTTGATAAGTGAAAAATTCAAAGATTTACAAATTAATCTAACAAATGACTGTCAAGTGACAAACATTAAGTTGAGCCATTCATAAAATATAATTTTTCTGATATTTAAGCAATTCTATAAAATACACATTATTTATGGAAAAGTTTAAACCGGCCTACTTTAGAAAAAAGTCTGAAATTTATTATTGAATGTTTATTAAGTCGAATTAAGTCAACAACTTATATTTTGAAAGCGTATTTTTGTTGGTGGTTTCGTTTCTCAAAATGAAAAATAAAGAAACGTTCAATTTTTTTCAAATTTATCGCAATAAATGTTTTTCGATATCTTCAGTCTTCACCTTCAGCAGACAGATACCTTCATTCTACACACAGAATGATGGTGTCTTCTCTCCAGTGTCATTTATTTTATTTTATCTTACAAAATAAGGCACATAAATATTAAACAAAAGGAGCCCTTTTAACAAAAGCATAAAAAAAATTTTATTAGGTATACTCCTAAAAAAAGAAAGAGATAAAATGCAAAAATGATTCAAAAAATGTTAGTTTTAAAAAATTTATAAACTAAGTAATTCTAAAAACACAAAACTTTAAAAATTGTAACTCAAAATTTCTTCATAAACAAAATGTTTTAAAACATTCATATAATGTCTAATATGAAAATGTAATTTTATGTTTTTGACAGGAAATATTTTCATACGATGGCAATATTTGAAAAGCTAATTGCTAAACTAATGAGCCTTCAGTAGACTCACAAATTACGTATACTTACGTAACATTTTTTAGTAGACTTTTCAAAATCGAAATTGCAAACCCAATAGACTTCCATAATAGGCATCTATATATACATAAGTATATCATAAAAATTACAACCCTATGCTATCATATTTGCAACATTTTTTTTCAATTTAAAATTGATGAACTCAAACGAATCAACTGAATTAAATAAACTTGAAAGTTATACCGTTATACATATAGGTAAAAATGTATTTGAATAAATTAAATTAATCATTTATATAATGTAGATATTAAATTTTTAAAAATTATTAAAAAATAAAATTGATATGTAAAATAAGTATATAAGAAATATTGCATATTATATTAAAGTTTCTATGTTAATAAAAATAAGATATTGAAAAAGTACAGCTATATTATGTATTAAAAGTCTAAATTATATCAAAATTTTATTCAAAATATACAAATTAATATAGAAACTGCTTAACATTATTTTTAAAATAAAACAGTAAAAATACGACATACGACAATCATAAAACACTTTAAAAAGTGTAAATAAAAACGTGTAAAAAAATGTAATTACATAGGTACTTTAATTTTTTTTTTAATTTGAATAAAAAATATAACTTTATAATTTTAAAATTCTATTCAACTAAAAATACTTTTTTTTTTTTAATATTTTAATTTAATGTTTAATTATAAATACCACTTCAAAATTTAATTTAAAGAAATTATATCCAATTATTTGTGTCAAAATTGTTACTAAAAATCTTTATTGTGATCTACAATAATTCAACTTTCATTTAAATAATAACTTTTTTGTATACATTTTTTTCTGAACCTTTTCTTAACCACTTAAAAAAATTATTTTATTTTTTATATTATGTAGTTATAGAATATAAATATCAATTTTTTTTTTTTAAATAACAGGATGTAAAGCAATTACATTTTTTTTTTTCATTTCATAAAAGATCATAACACGCGATCATACAAATCAAAAACAAATAAAAACAAAACATATTTTGACATTTGAGAATTTTCTGCACTTATGGAATGACCTGCGTATTAAAAAAAAAATATATATATATATATACATATATATATATTAAAATCTACACATATAAACGTACTTGGAGAGTATTTATTTCTTAAAACAAACACACCCATAAATTGTTAATATCATGTAAGAATATTTAGAATTATTTTTTATTTTTTGTGTTATTTTATTATTATTGAAGTTTTTTTTTTTAATTTTTTACTTTATTTTAAAAAAGATTGGAACTAAATCCGAAAAAAAAAATTCAATATTCTAAGCATGTAATATGTGAATAGAATTTATTACTTTTTTTAATTTTTTAATTTTTAAATAAATATTAATGTAAATAAATACAACATCAATGTATATATTCATGTCTACATATTTTGTTATAAAGTAAAAATTCTTATTTCAAAAAAATATTATTTTTCTAATAACTAAAAAATGTGAACAAATTAATTTTTCTTTTTTTTTGTATTTGTGCTTCATTATGAAGTCATATGCCTTCATTTTATTTCTATTGAAACTGAGTTTAAATGGTATTTATTTTTTTTTTTCTTATATTATTCCGTCACCATCATACCTACAATGAAAATGTTAAAAAAAAATCCTAATTTTTATTATACATATTTTGTTTAACTTTTTCTTTTTTCTTGTAAATGATGTAAAAATTTCTTTTAAGAAATTATTTATAAGTTTTTATTTTATTTTATTAAATATTAAACACTAAACAACTTTTTCCATTTGTTTTTTTTTTTTCCCTTAATTCTCTTTTTCTGTTATTGCAAATTTACTTTATTTTTATATTATTTAACGATAAAACAATTCAATATTAATTTTATAACTTAAATTAAAGAATATATATTTATTATAATATGTATATTTATATATACAAATTAGTATCAAGGAAAACGTCTGTTTAAAAAAAAATAAAAATAATAAAAAAAAATGAATAAACCCGACGAATTAAATTTGTGGTACTCGACTCGTATTCCCACTTTTGTTGACTGAAGAGCGAGCGGTTTAAAATATAAAATAAAGTAAAACTTTTTAAACTGATCCGTCTAATTGAATTCACATTCATATTCGTCTTTATTCATCAATTCAATTCAATGTTGATCAACTCTTTTTTATTTTACAAAATTTATGTGAATATTGCTCTGGCAGGGCTAGTAGTAGTAGTATATACTATATAGTACAGGCTTAAGTATGCTTAATACTTTTGTGTGTGTAATTAATGTATCTAAATCTACGATAGTTACAAACAAAACAATACTACAATTAATTACAATCTGCATTATAGTATTTCATACACTAGTACTACCTAGTACATACTACAAAAATAGAAATTTTGCGCTGCCATCATTAAATCGTTAAAGTTTATAACATCCGCTGGCTATGATTTATTCCTAAGAAATTCAAATAATCAGTTATTTTACCTTGTTTTATATCTAACAAGTGCAGTCATCCCGAATCACCAATATAAATAGCCATAAAGTTAATCATGAATTAAGTTGCCATCATGAAAGCTTAACAGAAAAGTTTATCAACTCTTAACTTTTATTAATTTTAACTTTTTACTTTAATTCTGTATTAATATCTACTTTGTTTTATTTTGTTTTTGTTCCTAGCATTTCAATGTTTATTTTTGCATAGATACTTTCTGTGGTTCTAGCCTCGTATACGAGCAGCATTAAAGTAGATTAAATTAAAATAAATCGTTTTTTGGGGATTAAATGAATCATTTGCTAAGGAAGATGGTGCAATACTTACACTTTGCTCCCTATACATTTTTTGTATACTTTGACAGCTAAAGCTATACTAGTTCTCATGGTACTCTTGTCGAATAGTTCTCCTACAATTTTTTTTTTTGATTAAAAAGATATAAAATATTTTACAAAAATAAAAACAAAAAAAAATAATAAATGGAAAATTAATTAGAAATTCTTTAATGCTAAGAAAAGAACTTAGGATCACATTGAGCTACCGTCAAATCAAATAAAGTTGTAAAATATCAAATAACATTTGAGCCTTTTAAAAAAAAATAGTCTGTAGTAAATTTGCAGTTTGAATTGAATAAATTTTCGTTGTTGTTCGAAGATTCGGAATATGACTTTTCCAAAATTAAAACAAAAAAACTTTATGAAACTAAAACAAATGGTTTTTATTTTTAATATTGTTTAAAATTCAAAATATAATAGGTATCTATAATACTTTTTAATTTTTTTACTCTACGCTTTGTGTTTCTTACTTTATTAATCTAATAAATTGACAAATTTCCAAACAATCATCTTAATATATAGTTAAAGTAGATTTTCTTTTTAATATTGCAAAAACATAAACAGATAAAGTACGTTGACTCTTTTTTATTTAATTATTATACTATTTTATAGTACATGGGCCAAAGAAAAATCAAACCAGAATAATATTAAAGAATGCTAAATTACCTTTTAAACAAACTATTAATTTATATATATGTACATAAGTATAAATATTATGTTAAATATTATTATATACATTGTTAATAAATAATTTATTATTTTATCACATTTCAAAAACAGAAAAAGCGTTAAAAGTTAACTAAAAGTCCTTAACAATTTTTTGAAGTTTTAATCTGCCCCTTTATCTTCCAAGAAACTATACACCTGCCACCTAGTAATCTGCTAAATAGAAGTAGATTTCTATCATCATATACTAGTTAAGAATATCTTTGACAAATGCTAGCTAAAGCTCTTCAAGGCATTAATGTATGTGATCGGTTTGTACTTTAATTCAACTTCATATACTTAATACCACTTAAAATTTAATTCAGATTTTCAATTACTTCATTCTATTAATTTTATTTGTATTCAAAAAAAATCAGCTGCTTTAAAATATCTTATATGTATCTTATTAATAAAAACATTATACTTATTATTTCGTAATGTTTTCACTAGCTAAAGTATTTAGTTATAGTATGGTATCCTAAAATAATAATGCAGTAATTGAAAATTGACAATTGACATTATTAGTTTCATCACTCGACACTCATACATATGTATGTTCTCACTTCTCATACTCATTATTTTGTAGAAAATTATTTGCAGAATGCAGGGGTATGTTTTGGAAATGTGTATGTAATATCAGCCATCGCAATTCGCAGGTATAATTAAAAAATTAATTTGTAGAGTGTACTATATTGTAGTATGTAGTTACTGTAAGAAATGAATATTTCGAGACTATACAATATATATGTTAATATTTGGTTAATATGAATTATATGTGATTAAATGTTTTGTATTTTGTACTTAATTTTATTTATTTTTCTTAATTTTCTCTTTTCTCGCATTATGCAAATCTATTTAATAAAATATTATTATAATAAATAAAAATAACTCGAACCGAGACTCGAGAGTATCGTATAGTATATACTATATACGTATTATTTATATGTATTCGTTTTTTTCGAACCCATCATATCATTGTGAATTTTCATTTGTCCATTCTTGGCATGAAATAGAAATTATAAAAAATGAAATGAATAAAATTATATTGGTGGTAGTTTTATTTACATTTTTTCTTATTGTAAATGTAAATTAGTCATACTTTACAGAAAGTAAAAATAAGTTAAAAAGAAAAATAAAGTAGATAATGATCACATGTATATTGAATATTGTACAGAGTGATTTCAAAAACAAAAATTAAAAAAAAAATAACCAGTAAAAAAAAAAACAAATTGTTAAACACAATTATAGAATCTCACTTCCTTTAAGCCACTAAAAAGTTAAAAACATATTTTTTTAATACGAGAGTCGGGAAGGGAAACTCTTAATATTAATTTTCTTTAAAATGTATTAATCTAGTATACTTCTTTCTAATACAAAACTAACCTTTGTTTACATTTGTCATAACCTATACGGCTGCCATTTAAGAAAAAAGTTAATGTTAACGCTTGTCAGTATAAAGGTGACTTTGGTTTGAGTTCTTGTTTGCAGATCTTAAAGCAGAATTCTTATTCAGTCAACAGAAACTAAAAAAACTGAAAAAAGCAGCCTTACTTTTAAAAAAAGTTTACTGCACTTCATTGTATATTACATTTAAATTTTTGTATTTTGACATTTAAAAAAAAAAATTGAAATGAATATTATAAACAAGCAAAATTTTATATTAATTAATAACTGTTACACAGTTTTCAAAAAAAAAATAAAAATTAAAAGGTTATTTTTAGGTTATGTTATTTTTTGATTATCGACAGCATAAGTTTTCATTCTGCAAATATGACAGCAAATCTTTTAAAGTTCTTAAAACAAAATCGGCAAACTTTTTGCAGTGTTGCCTCAAAAACGCTGTGCATTTGTAGAACTTCGTAAGATTTGCAAACATGAACTCAACCTATTGTCGTTTTCTTTTCTGAAAAAAGTTTTGACCTGGGGTTGCACTTTTTTTTCAGGTCACATTTTTTCCGTTCTTTTCTGAAAGAAATTCAAAACTGAAAAAAAAGTTCGTGTTCTTTTCTGAAAAAAATTAGGGCAAAACTCGCACAGGGCAACATTTTTTTTAAAAACTTGACCTCAAAATATTGATGGGGCAATAAAATGAGTTTTACACTCTCCAGAATGACAACATTAAAAAATATATGTATATAATTGCCACTGTCAGTTAAATAGTAATTAATGACAATATAAAAATACATACATTATTTTCATTTCGTTGGTTGAGTTTTGAAAAATATCTAGTTTACAAAACAAAAAAGGAATTTATATTTCATTAGAAACATAAGTTTAAAAATTTTTAAATAAGTAAAATATAATTTGTAGATAACGAAATCAGTGAAGCACACTAAAAAAAAAAAATGTTGCCCTTTTTCTGTTCTATTAAAAATTTCAGGTCAAAACTAACTGAAAAAAAAGTGCAAAACTAGAAAAAATAGATTTGACTTTTTTCAGTTTTGCACTTTGTCAGGTCAAACTTTTTTTTTCAGAAAAGAAAACGACATATGTCATGTGCAAAAAAAAAATTCAGTTGATATTTAAAAAATAAACTTAGGAATGCAAGGAAGTATGAATTCAAAAGGTAACTTCTTATTATTGAATAAATAAATAATAAATAAGAATAAAAAAAAGTTAATGGTGGCAGATTTAAAGACTTTTTTAAAGATTCTTTAAAGACTTTTTAACCTTATAGTTAAAATTACAAATACAAAAATTACAACTGGGATTAAAATTCTAACAACTAAAGAAATGGCATGGAATATACACTAAGCTCAAGGTTTATTAAATAACTTCAATCAAATCGAAATGATGGCTTTTAATAAACAACCAGAATTTATAATATTAACAGAATCTCATATCAAAAATGATATTGAAGAAAATGAAACAGCGTTGAATGGATACATACAAATAACACCTTTCTCAAATTCTAAAAGGACAGGCTGACTCCAGCATTTATTATAAAAAGCAGTTTAAAATACAAAAAATTATTGAAAAAGTCGAGGATTTTAAATACTGGACTAATATTTGTATGTTAAATTATGGTAGAACACAACCATAACCAAAGCAAAGACCTAATTGCAGCAAAGACATATAAAATTTAACAAAAGTGGTTGATTTAATAATTAAATAATTTCTAAAGAATAAATTCAGCTACTAATCTTTTAAATTTTAAGTTAAATATATAAAAAAAAAGATCAAATCAATTTACACTTAAATCTTATTTATTTTATTTTGTTTATTTAATAAAATAATCTTTATTTATTCTTTCTAGTACAATTTTCTATCAATAATGAAAAAATAAATTAAAATAATAAAACTTTATTTTTCAAACATCGAAATAAAGTTGACAACAATTTAAATTATTTTTATTTTGATTTCAGTATTGTCATTAGTACGTTTTGTAATTTGTAAAGCCAAATTCAAGTGTTGTAATCACAACTCTGTGATTGTGAAGGCTGTTTCTAGTCCCTGGCTTACAAAGTTTTTGAAACTAAGATTTCGTGAACTTCTGGTAGGCTGGTATACCTGCAGCAATTTCTTTTATTCTTAACATATTTCTTTTAAAATACAGTATTTCATATTTGTATCACGGTTTTTTGTCGAACAAACACCGTGCATTGATTTCATAAAGCGAGTTTCGAACTATACGAAATTCGAAAACTTACATATGTATGTACATGCAATTATGAAATTCATATTAATGAGGTGCCAAACCTCTATCATATTATTATAACATTTATTTTGTTAAATTTTGTAACATAATTATTTAATAATGAAAAATAATTTTTGAGTTATCTGTACATCTAATGTGAGACACCCTTTAATTATGAAATTCTAAGTACGTTAGCTAGAAAATAATTTTTTCTACTTTTACAATAATAAACCATAAACCATATAAATAAAAAAAAATTATCAATATGATTCTTCTAAAATTAATTACACAAAATTTTTTTTATACTTTTATTTTATGCAAAATAAGAAACAAAATCTATTTCTTCCTATTTTATTTTAACATATTTATAGATAATGACAAATAAGAATGTTTAAAGTAAATTGTTTAAGATAAAGTATTTTTTTTTTATTAATAAGAATAATTAACCTACTGCTGACGTAATTAATTCCGCAACATCTATATCTGCAGTCCGTACAGTTAATTGCATTGTAACTCCATCTGATAAAGCAAATTTAGCCCTTACTAAAATTTCTGCGCCATTGCGGAATGTTCCTTTAATAAAAAGAAAACGAACTAACAATCTTGGTTAAAAAATATAATATTAAAAATTGATTACCTGAACAAAGAAGAGTATGTGTGTTCATACCATCAGCAACCTTTTCTGACCAATTCGCAGAAGTTAATCCTAAGAATTTCAATATATTAACAACAGCTTCTTGTAAAGTACTAACTGCAGATAATGCATAAGTGTCTTCAACTTCAACCCATTCTACAAGTATTAAGAAATAATTCGAAAAATATGTTTTTATTTACATCTTATATAAAATGTAGTTTATTTGATAATACCTGCAATATTAGCAGAATCCCAAGCCGCCGCAAAATTACTTTTTTTTAATCTTTGCATTTGATCTGCAACAGTTACTTCTAAATCTTCAAGCATATATTCGTCATCGTAACCATCATCTGAATCAGGCAAACCTGTATTTGGATCACAATCTTTAACAACAAAACGTAACGTAGCACCGAAAGCTCCAATACTGCCGGCTACATCGGGCGGAAATTCCACTAAAGTATATGTTGAACCCATTGAATTATATGGTAATTTTTGACAAGGAATTTGAGAGCGTGGAATAAAACCTTCTGGTATCGTTAATTCAACTCTTACATTTTCTAGTAACTGATCAGGCAAAGTATTTAAACAATCAAACTACAAGAAAGAAATAGTTGAAAAGATTTAAACATTGTAATGACTATAATTGTTACTTGAAAAACAACGTAGTTCGCAAAAATATGTTTAAAGCATTGTACAGTATATTCAGTTTCACTTTCGGTCAATTGAACTGCAGCACAAGTTTTATGAATTGGACCAAGTCTATGTAAACCAGGTATTTGCGATAATCTTTCAGCACTTTCTTCTTCTCTTGTAAGTTTAGGAGCTTTATGTACTAAAAAAAAAACATTACATAAAAGGTGTTTTTGTAAATTCTAAATATACCATTTGAGATTAGCATCGGATCACTTGGTGAATCTTCTTTAATAACTGTCGTTTTGGGTACGATAGATAAATTAAATGGCTCAGTTAAATCGCCATGTAAATGTTCAGCCAAGGCCTTTTCTAATAATGGCAAAGAACAAGTGGATTTATCAATAATGTATTTTTTGCTAATATCAGCTTTATCTTGTTGAAGTAAATATAAATAATAGGTTGCTCTGTCCCGAACTTCATCATCGTGGTCCATTTGGCATCGACCCAAAAGTACAAGAATATTTTTTAATAACGCTGGGCAAGATGCTGCAAATTGCGCTAAAGCCGAAACTGCAGCAGCGCGAACAGTCGGATTTTCCAAAATTACTCTATTGTAAATAAAACGGATATATCTACGAAAAAATGTTTTAAAAAATTTTACATAAATTATTTAATAAAGATTTTACTTAGATGGATTATTAGAAAAAGGCCCTTCTTTTCCTAACAAATGTAAAATTCTGACTGCTAACGAGGTATGTTCGCAATCTTCAATAAATTCACATAAATGAGAAAGACCTGATTCTTTCGCTTCAGCGTTATCTTCTATGATGGTTATGATTGTATCAACAATAGAGGTTTTATATTCTAATCCTCCTTCTTCTCTTAACATTCCACTTAAGAAATTCATTAATACCGTATGTTTACGAGGATATTTAGTACACAAAGCACAGATTGCTTGTACAACTACAACTTTAAATTCATCAGAAATTTCTGCTACAAATGATGATATTTGTTTCATTAAACGTTCGACGGAACTTTCAGCACCGGTTTTAAGAAGAGTTGTTATTGCCAGAGTAGCTACAGATCTATTTGAATCCGTGATTAAACCTTCTAAGTCAAGATTGCATGTTGTAACAGCAGCTGGATGTAACATTGCAACTTTATTTAAAGTTCTAACTGCCGCAAAACGAAGAGTGGCCTTAGGTGAACTGCAAAATAATTGTAACACACTAAATGCAGGAGCTAAAATTCTAGCATTTGTATTTTTTAAATTGACAACCGCTTGCGCTGCTTCATAAGCAACCATTTCGCTTTTGTGTCGAAGGCAAGACTCGATGAAGGAGAACATTGGAGAATCACTTAATTGTTCAATTGATATATCTTCTTCGTCGATCAATTTACACGCAATACGAATCTAGAATTTGAATTATATAAAATTTAATTAGTGGTAACTAAATATGATTTCTTTAAATAATTACCAGCATACAAACTGCGTATGGACTATTCATTGAGTTTCGAGCTAAGGTTAGTTTATTCACAAGTTTAGAAACAGCCAAGCGATCTGACTTTCTAATATGATACAAAAGACCCAAAGCATGGTATTGTACCATAATATTACTACTATTTAAAGCTTCTTGTGCCTCATTTGCCCATCGTTTCACTACGTCGCCAGCAGTACCCGCTAATTTTAGTGAACTTACTAATGCAGCGCTTGAAACTGCTGCATTTTTATCAACAATGCACTGTTTCATATATCGTTCCACAGCTTGAAGCATGGTATTATCAGTTATACTGCACAAAGCTCTTATAGCTGCTGCTCTATACAAATCTTCCTTTCCAGTCATATCTTTTGTCAAGGAGCTTGTTACAATAATTACATCTTCAGCAATTGAACTAAGCTCTTTGATCCCTAAATAAACCATTCGTCTAAGAACTACATCTTTGGATTGGAAAAGTTTAGTCATTGCAAAAAAGCAATCTGTAGCTTCTCGTGTGACCAATTGTTCCCCCTTAAATTTTAAACAAACGTTTATATTTATTAGTGTATATTTTTAAACACGAGTACGGTTTAGTTTTTACCTGGTTTATAATGTAAAGTATTTTTGTTAAGATTTGTGTACATTTTTTAGCATTCACAGGAGTATCATTAAATGCACGAGTTTCTTGGAGGAGTGCTGTTTTTTCCAAATTGTTGTACATGGCAGAAACTCCTAAAAATAAGAATTAATTGAAAATTTGATTGAAATGTTAAAACATTTTTTTTTTTTATTCCAAACAAATTAATTACATATGCCCTTTATTTGAACACAGTAAAACAGACCACACTGAAATATCTTGCCAAAAAGTATTATTTTTCAATATTTTATTAAATTTTTTTTTCTTTAAAGAAAATATAAGATATATTTAGAAAAAAGCTAGAACAAGCAGTCGAAGCTAAAGATCTTTAGATAAAGTTTTCTAACTTTATCCTGACAAAAATTATAAAAATTAAATAGACAGCAAAGCCGAATATCCAAGTGAATACTAATTTACTTCAAAAGTTTTTTTTAATTATACATTTAAAATGTATACCAACCTTCATCTTCATCTTCTTTATCTCGTCGAAAAGAGCCCATTCTTAATTAGTTTAAATAAAATAAAATATTTAAAATTTTGTCTTAAAAATTAAATTCTTGCAATACACGTCACCTAGCTCAACGATACAAGAAATTTTGACATTTATTTTCTTTTTATTAAAATGTCACTTTTAATCAAACGTCATTTTAAACAGCAAACAAAATTTTACAATAGCCGAGTAGCGTTTTTATGTTGTTATACTTCACTCACACTGTAGATTTATAACAATTCATTTAAATCCTTATCTATTTTGTTATAAATGGTTATAAAATATAAATAGATATTTATAAGTGGATATTAAATAATGTTATATCCTACGGCTTAATTCAACGTTATACTAAGTTTTATATTTATTTTAATATACATTAATTTTTTCGTACTGTAAACTCTAGTGTTTAAAACAAATAATTAATATTGAAAAGACATTTCCAGCTGGGTACAAAAGCGACACCCTGCGGAATAATGACATGCTTATTTTAATATAACAAAATTTTTGTTTGCATGAAATGTCATGAAATACATTTATGTTCTGAATGTTTTGTTAGATTAGAAGCATTATTAGAAGTTAATTTTTCATAAAATTCTTTATTAAATTGTTATTAAAGAAATTTATTAATAAAAACAAATAAAACTAAGCATCATAATTCAACATTAAATATAAGCTAATAACTTTTAATGCCGAAATATTACTGCGATTATTGTGACACATATTTAACACATGATTCTCCAAGTGTTAGGAAAACGCATTGTACTGGACGTAAACATAGGGATAATGTGAAGTTCTACTATCAAAAGTGGATGGAGGAGCAAGCACAGCACTTAATTGATGCAACCACTGCTGCATTCAAGGCAGGTAAAATTACCCAAAACCCGTTTGTGGTTATGCCTCCACCAAAAGGAGTCGCCATTCCACCACCATCAAATTTAGGTGCACCTCCACCAAGACCCGGTAAGTTTTAGATAAATGTGAAACAAACAAATTTATAAGTTTTCGTTTTAACTTTGAATTATTTTTAGGAATGGTACCACCACAAGTTCCACCTATGATGATGGGGCCACATGGACCTATTCCACCTCCAATGTTAATGCGCCCACCACCAATGATGGGCCCTATGGGACCCATGTTGGGTCCTCCACCACCTTTAAGACAACCTATTGGAAATCCCCCTCCTATGAAGTAAAATTTAAAATATCACTTACAAAAGTTATAAACGTTTAATAAACTATATTTTCGATTTAAGAAAAAAAAAAAAAACAGTTTTAATAACAAAAATAAATAATATAAAATTTTATACTTGATTCCATTCGCGTTGAATTTTTTGTGCCAAATGCAAATCTCTATGTTCACAAATTTTCAATTCATCAACAAAACAACCACATTCTGAGCATTTTACAGAGTTATTTGATTCACTAGTAGTTAATTTTTCAGAGGGTTTCAAATATTTCGTAATATTACCAACTGGAGATGTAACTGACTTTTTCATTTTTCTATTATTGTTTTTGAATTTACTTGTAAGTGAATTATTTAATTCATTTCTTTTATTTTTTATTTTTTTCTGAGTTGCGTTTTCTGAAAACTTAGATCTTAATTCATTTCTATAGTCTTCTCGTAATTGCTGACTTAATTTGAAAGCTAAATGTCCATCAAAATGAGTTTGAAGATTATCAGATACAATTTTATTGCCACATTCGGGACAGTTAACAATATTTTCTTCCAATAGTTGAATTGTTGCGTATTCTGCATAAGTTTTAGTATAATCTAAAGATGAAGACGTACTTGGCCCTTATGTGTAAAAATCATTAGTTAATATAATATGTGCTAGGCAAACACTTTCAATAATCACATTATTTCGACATGATTTTAAACTTGGCTTCAAAATCAAGAGTCCCAATTTTGAAGTCAATGTTATGTCTTTACAAATTTAAATTTTTCTTATGTACTTACTATACATAAAAATTATAAGATGTTTTATTATTAAAGTTCCTTTTGTACTTTACTTATCATCACATAGTAGGCAGATGGAAATTATGATTATTAAAAATATTTGCCTGAATTAACTATAGGACTACATCATACATACGTATGAAATGTATGTAAATAACATATTTACCTACAATATTTGATGTTAAATTGTCATGGTGGTGACTGATTTCGTTACCTTTTTCAAAAATTTCTGGGTTAGTTGATTCTAGTTTTGACTTAGGAGTAACAGAGTCATTTGTGTTTGACGTTTTTAATTGAGAATTGAAAAGTGTTTTGAGCGAGGATTCAGTTTTGGATATTTTTGGTTCAATGATACACTCATGATCTTCCAATAATTTGCGAATACCAATAGCATTACTACTTTCTGTTGCAGACACTTTAGTTCTCAAAAGATTTTCTCCATTATTTTCTAATAAGGAACCTATTTCTAATTTATCATTATTATTTGATATAAACGTATTATTATTTTTATTAACGTCTAATAAGTTTTCATGCGATAGGTTGTCTTCGAGCCGTTTCTTTTGTTTGGAAAACATTTCCTGAAGGGTGTTTTGTCCAGAAGCTATATTTTCAAATTTACCCACGCTTATTCCTAAAAATTTGATTGGATTATTTAAGTTTTTAGTGCTGTCCTGTTTAAAAAATTGATTGGTATTTTTTTGTAATATATCCAAAGCTGCCTTTGATATTATATCTGGATCATAAGATATTAAATTTCCGCTTCTTGAACTGGAAACATCATTCGCATTTATTTCTTGAACAAAACTAACAACCATTTGTTTTGCTTTCCTATTGTTTTCTACAATATCTTTGTCAAGACGGTCAGCAATTTCATTTGCTAGTTCTTTTAGCCAATGAGTTAATGTATTTATTCCAGTAATAGCATTTCTACCTGGAAATTTCTTACAGCAACCAATAGTTTTTGAATAGAATCTTGGGGTTACAGACTCTAAATCAATACCTCTAGCAATAAAAAATAACCAATTTCCATTTTTTTCATCATATTTCTTTTGTAGTTCCGTTTTTGAAAACTGTAACAAATCTCCTATTGTTTTAATCTTAAGTTCTTCAACAATATCTTCGCCAAATTTTCCTCCCAATCCCTTAATTTTGTGTACAGGTAAACTTTGCAATAATTTAGAAGTTTCGTTCGTTGAAAGAATAGTTTGTTTATTTGGTTTATTTATACCGCATGCCAATTTAGCTAGTATTTTATTATGAGCTATTCCTGCAGAACATTCGTAGCCAGTCTTTGCTATAACAGTTGATCTAATTTCACTGACAATTGTTGCACCAATAAGTAATTTTAAATTATATTTTTGTAATAAAGCTGGATCTAAATCATTTGGCTCATTTTCATGAAATTCGAAGAATTCATTTTCCATATCTAATTGATTTGTAGATATTTCATGTATGAATAATCCAACAGATTCATACCCGACAGCAAATGTATTTTCTAAAGAATTTGAAGCTATTTTATAGGTTCCATCATTTAATTCTCTTAGACGAACTTTAACTTGTTCAGTTATATCTAAATATGCTTCGTCCACACTAGCTCTTTCCAGAAGAGGTGTAAATGTTTGTAGAACCTATAAATAATAAGTATCTATTTCCAAATTCTTTTTATAAGAGTTTTAAAGTATTTACTTCTGCTACTCTCTTTCCAGCTTCGCGATATTTTGTCAAATCGGCTTTTTCTCTTACATTTGGAACACGTACCAAATTAATGTCTGGACAATATTCTTGGGCTTCTTCTCCCCTCATATGCCGTGTTACACCTTTTGCTCTTGCAGGATAATTAACAGCTATAATTCCACCACCACGCCAAGCGTTGTATTGCACTTTAGATGAACAAAAACATATTGTTAAAAAAATATTTATTTTAAAAGCAAGCAATTAGTACCAACGGCTATTGGTTTTCCTACCAGTTCTGGATTTAACTTTTCTTCCACTTGACAATAAAAGCAATCCATATCAATAAGAACTATAACTCGATCATATCTATTTTCTAAATTTATATTTACTTTAGTTAACGAAGATGTCATTTTCTAATTACTTTTTTTTTAAATACTTTCGAGTAGTATCATATATCATCATATCAGCTTAAATATTTGTATGATAGGTATAGTCAGGTATACATACAGCATAAAAAAAAATATCCGCCAATTTAAATTTCTACAATTTCTGCAATAAAAACAGAACTTTGATTTCACAATTGACACTTGACAAGACTTTCAAAATTTGTAAAAGTTGAAATCTGCAAACTGCATATTGAAAACACTATGTAGTATTGTAGTCATACCATAACCTACATTAATTTTTATAAGGTCTGGCCATTAAACTTGAGAGAAAAGCTAAATAGTAGTCCTTTTTATTTTTTTAAATACACGTAGTCTTAAAGGAAAAATATAGCAGTCCTTCTAGAAATCTGAAAATAATACAAAAACTACAGATTTTTTTTCAATTTCGTCCTAAAGGAGCATTAAAGTTCTATCTTTTTTACGTATTTTAGTAAAAGGAAATTTTCAAAAAATGTCTTGCAACTACTTTTCAACAAAAAAAAGCTTCTTAAAAACTTTTTAAAAATATATTGATTTGATACATTACCAAAGATAAATAATACAACAATTTGGGTAAATATTTCATATCGAAAACTCGAAAAGAAATTTGTTAAAAATGGTAATTTTTCTTAAACAAAAACAGAAAAGAACAAAAAAATCTTTGAAATATTATTTTTCAAAGCTTTTTCTCGCAATACATTTACAATTTACACAAACAAATTTAAGTATTTTGATGTTCAGACCATAAACTACATAAATATAGTTTATGTAGTTTATGGTTCAGACCTTCTAAAAATTAATGTAGGTACAACTGACAATGTAGGTTAGAACCTACAAAATATTTTCCCAAAAATGCCAAATTTTATATTAAAATAAAATTTAGATTTTACATACCAAAATTTCAGCTTTCAATCCGAAATTTTCAACATATTTTCAGCAAAATAAAATTTTCAATTTTTTTCTAGCAATTCTATCGCCGCCATTTAATACTCTCAAAAAATAATGAGAGTAGACAATTATAATAAATTAGTGAACATAACCTAATAATTTAAAAGCTTCCTAATAGATTGTAGTGCAAATTTGATAAATATATTTTAGTTCAAACAAGTTTTTATATTTTTAATATACATATTTCAAAAATAAAGTTTAAAGATTTTTCTTTATGTCAATAAAAAAATTAACCTTCAAATCATATTTTTCAGCAGTATTTTGAAAAAAAGAAGTACCTGTTTCTGGTTAAGTAATTTTCGTTTTTTAAGTACATGAATATTCTATTTACAATAAAAAGAAATTATTGTAAATAGAATATTCATGTACTTAAATGAAATAAAATAATTTTTTTGAGTAAAATTTTAAATTGCAATACTATTTTAAAAGTATTAGAAAAAAATTAATAAATTAATATTTTATTTTAAATAACTCTAAATTTTAGTAAGATTTTATTTTATGTACTCATATTTTTGTAAAGTTATATTTTTGAATTGAATTATTTAATATTTTTAAAAGATTTCATGTTCATAACATAATTAATGAACAGTCAATGTTCCTATGCCCAATGTTCCTCGAAGTTGAAGAGGCTATTAGCCAACTGAAAATCTATTCCTCCCCGGGAGCGGACGGAATCGCCAATAAAGATATAAGAAACATTAGTGGAACAATCACCCCACTTCTCCCAAAGTTAATAAACTCTGCGCTGTCAACGGGTGTCTTCCCTGACATACTTAAGAGGACGATAATTGTTCCGGTCCTTAAAAATGGAAACAAGAAGGATGTGTCAAACTACAGACCAATATCGCTACTTAGCTCCATAGCAAAAATCTATGAAAAAATAATCAACAAAAAAATAGTAAACTTCGTGAAACAAACATTTGGTTTCGATAAGCACCAATTCGGGTTCCAGAACTCTTCAAACACGGAAGCGGCTGTAGCAGAGATGATCAACTACGTCAACGACAACTTAGACAAAAATAATTATGTTGCAGCTATATTAATAGATATGAAAAAAGCATTCAATACGGTCAACCATGAACTTCTGCTCCAGAGTCTGGATGCCCTCGGAGTTAGAGGTATACCGAACAACCTTGTCAGAAGCTATATCAGCAATAGACCAGTCAGCACAAGAATCAATGGGGTTGAAGGCGAAGCGAGGTTCTTGCAGTGCGGGGTTCCACAAGGATCGAATCTGGGACCTACTCTTTACCTACTATATATTAACAACATAAAATACGCGCGACTAAGTTGCAGGTACAATATTTTTGCGGATGATACGAGCCTGTTGTATAGTGGGAAAAATAAAGAGGAGATAGAAGAACAAGTTAACGCTGATCTATTGAAATTTGTAATATGGGCTAACGGAAACAAACTAACTATTAATGAAAATAAAACCAAGCTGCTCATTTTCGCAAACAAGAAAAAACAAGAAATTGATCCATCAAGATCAATGATATTAGGATCGAGAGGGTAAAGGTGGCGAAACATCTGGGGGTCATTCTGGATCAACATCTACAATGGTCGCATCACGTGGGTCATTTATCAAGTAAAATTGTTCCCCTAGTAGGAGTACTAAGAAGGTCCAACATTACGCTGACGCCAAACACAGCCAGAATGATAATCAACGCCCACGCAATCCCACACATCAGATACAACATCATCAACTGGTCCTCTTGCGCCGGCTCACTAATTAACAAATGTCAACAAGTTTTAACAAAAGCAGTCAAAGGCGCATTTAACTACACCAGGGATTACAGTACCTCAAGAAAGTTTGCGGAAACAAATATAAACAAAATAAGGGATATCATCACATTAGAAAAGGCAATATTCGTATTCAAACATCCAACAAATTAACAAAAAACAACATCAAATGGGAATGTAGGTATGCCATCTCCAATAGGAACACCAGAAATAAGGAGCTTTTAGACATACCGAGCAGCAGAAGGCAACTACATAAAAAAAGTTTACTTCCAACGGCCATAAATATCTACAACACTATGCCGAAAATAATAAAAGATAGTAAAAATGTTGCAGAGTTTAAAAAAAAGGCGATAAAGTATATAAAAGCAAATACATCTCTATTTACTTAATCTAGCAAGCAGACAAAACAATGCTGGAAATAAAACATCAAAAGACAACTACACGAAGTAAAATGGAGAAACAACAACTCCACACCAGTTACTAGCTGTATGAGTTGTCAACATACTCATATGTAATTAAAATAATGTATTCCAAAAGTAATTGTATATTTTGAACAAGAAATAAATAAAAATAAATAAAAAATATTTTTATGAATACATTTAAAAAAACTAATTCAGTTATTTAGTGCCCTTATATTGCCTTTTTTAATAAGTTCCTTAAATAAAATGGGTGCAAAATGTTCGGTTCTTGGATGTAAATCCAATTATAATAATAGCTCAATATCATCTGCTGCTACTTTTAAATTTCCGGATAAAGAGCCTTTGAGTAGATTAATAGAGCCTTGGATAAGCACTGTATAATTTGGATAAGCACCTTGTGTTAAATAAGCAAACGTATTTTAAGTTAAATAATGATGAAAGTCCTCGTTTAATGCCAGATGCTGTTCCAAGTATTTTCACCAATGGCGCCAGTTATAGCTATCATTGAAATGCTTTCGGGAAATGTTTGTTTTCAATTTTTTTGCACCAGACATATAAAATTTAAAGTGTTGATTTAATGGTTAAATACTTTCTAAAGAATAAATTCTGCTACGAATTTTTAAATTTTAAGTTAAATATTTAAAAATAAAATCAATTTTATAATTTTCCGGATTGGTAGTCATTTTCCTGAACAACTTATCAGTGATCAGTAATTGTGCTAATAAAAGAAAATTGTTCCAATGACATGTTTCATTTCTTCCCATTTCAGTTTGTCATTGAAAAAAATTCTGATGCAATTCTTGATATATTTCATTATGATTTTGTCTTTTAATGAGTTTAGACTTAAAATTTGTTTTTTTATTATTATGTTTAAGTTTAGTTTTAAAATGGAAATTTCAAAAGTAAAAAAAAAAAATTATTCTAGAAAATTTATACTTTTTTATTCCTCTCAATTCAGCCAATGTCATTATTAAATAGAATAATCTTTTTTTATTCTTTATTAGTACCATTTTCGGACAATGTGCAGGACATGTACTTCACCCAATAAAATCCAAATTACTGCTCCAATCTTCCTGATTTTTATCTCAAATGACTCCTTTATGTCCTTTTAACTGATAAATATCCTTTTTTTTTTTAAAAACCTTATTTTTTTATTTATTTTAAATTTTAAATTTTTGAAATTCTCCATATAAACAAAATAATTTTACTTAAATGGCCACAATGATTTTCCAATACTAAGGCATTTTTGACAGGTGCTGCCATAGTGCAATTTTTTAAAATTGTTGCCAAAATTTTCTTTAAAATGATAACTCAAAAGGGTTGTACATTAAATTTATGAAAATTATTGTACTTAAAATTTTTTTTTACCTACTATAATTGGTTTTTAATTTTTTTTATATAAAATAGGTATTAAAGTTAAAAAAAAGTTACTGTTTGAGTAGCATTCAATAAACATATCTTATCATTTATTTCAATATTTAATTAATTCTAAATGTAAATGTTAAGATTTATGGAAAATTTTAATTTTATATAAAAAATTAAAATATTGACACTTTTGTGTTAAAAATAAAAACAATAATTTAAACTTTTTTAAATGATAAAATAAACATATTTTATCATTTATTTCAATATTTAATTGATTCTAAATGTAAATGTTAACATTTTTAGTAATTTTTATATGTAATTGCAAAATTTTAAAATTATATGACACTTTTGTTTTAAAAATGATGTATAAATAATAAAATAAACATATTTTATAATTGATTTCAATATTTAATTAATTCTTGCTGTATTCGTTTACTTACCGAATTAAAAAGAGGATTTTTTAAATTTTTAGCGGGGGTTTCAGTCCCCGACTTTAAAAAATTAATTTTAATATAAAAGAGTAATTCTGTTTTTTGATTTATGCAAGGAAAAAAATGTATAAATTGATGCTTGCCATATGGATTTACTTGCCGAATTTAAAAAGAGAATTTCTTAAATTGTTAGTGGGGGTTTGGGGGCGGCAGCCTCCGACTTTAAAAAATTAATTGTAATATAAAAGAGTAATTCTGTTTTTTTATTTCATGCAAGGAAAAAAATGTATAAATTGATGCTTGCCGTATGGATTTACTTGCGCAATTTAAAAAGAGGATTTCTTAAATTCTTAGCGGGGGTTTGGGGGCGACAGCCCCCGACTTTAAAAAATTAATTTTAATATAAAAGAGTAATTCTTTTTTTTGATTTCATGCAAAAGTTTAAATTATTGTTTTTTTTTTAACACAAAAGTGTCAAAATTTTAATTTTTTATGTAAAATTTTGTATTTACATATAAAAATTACTAAAAATAATGGCAGTTACGTTTAGAATCAATTGAACATTGAAATAAATTATAAAATATGTTAATTTTATTGTTTCAAAAAGTTTTAATTATTGTTTTTATTTTTAACACAAAAGTGTCAAAATTTTAATTTTTTATATAAAATTTTGCATTTACATATAAAAATTACTAAAAATAATGGCAGTTACGTTTAGAATCAATTGAACATTGAAATAAATTATAAAATATATTTATTTTATCATTTAAAAAAGTTTAAAATAATTTATTTGCATTTCTACAATAAAGATGTCTATAATTTTTTATTTTATGTAAATTTGAGTTATCTGTAACTACCTAAATATTTCTTGTACAACCCTTTTTTTTTTATTATTTAAAAATTCCATTTTGATTTTTAGATAATTGCACAATGGCAATTCTTTCCATATATGTATATACTAAAGATTATAGGAAAGATTAAACGTCAAAATGTCAGTCGACAATTATTTTCATAACAAAAATGTCGATTTTTGTATGAAAAAAAATTTATTCGCGAAAAATAAAGCAAAAACGTTTCTTTTTTTGGTAAATTTAAATTCTAACGGTAAAAGTTTATCGAATTTTGGGGGGTTCCAAACACGTGGCCTTTTTTTTCGGTGAAGTACAAGTCCTGCACATACCCCCCATTTTCTGCCAATAATAATTAAATAAATAAAAATAACAAAACTTTATTTTACAAACATCGAAATAACGCTAACAAGTAACAACAATTTAAATTACATTTACTTTTATTTTGCCTTCAGTATTGTCATTTGCCATTTGACAGATCATTTTAATGACAGTTTTCTCTGATGGCTATAATCGCCTATGCGGAAAAAAGTATACGTTTTTTCCGGAAGCATTTCAATGATAGCCATAACTGGCGCCTTACTTGGTAAATTTAATAGAAACGAATAATAAAAATTTACACGATGATAATATAATTTTAAATTTCTCTAATTTAGTTTTAAATATTAGTAAAAAAAAATAGATTTAAAAGACTGGAAATTATATAAAGGTCAAAATAACATTGTTTTATATATTTTAATAGAAAATAATCACTTTAAATGTGATTTTAAATTTAGAATAATAATTAATAACGATCTAAGTTACCTATTTCACAATTAATACAGAAACAAAACAATTTCAAAATATTGAACGATATTGAAAAGCGCGAAAAATTAAATATTATTATTGACCAAATTAACCTTTTAGATATGAAGGTGACGTTTTGGATAAGATTCGAAATATGCTATAAAAAGTGCCCCCAATACAGGGTGTTTCAAAAGAAAATTGAGTTTGAAACATAATTTTTGCATTTTAAATAATTTTGAACCTTCATAACTTTGTAACTGTTATGTTATGGGAATCATTAGTACATAAAAATTAAAGCTAACAACTTACTCTATATCTAATTGATTTGTAGATATTTCATTTATGAATAATTCAACAGATTCATACCCGACAGCAAATGTATTTTCTAAAGAATTTGAAGCTATTTTGTATGTTCCATCATTTAATTCTCTTAGACGAACTTTAACTTGTTCAGTTATATTTAAATATGCTTCGTCCACACTAGCTCTTTCCGGAAGAGGTGTAAAAGAGGTGATTTCCAGCAGAGGTGCTAACAACTTACTCAGCAAAACACATTTATTTTCTCCCTATAACAAAATAAAATATAATTCATATTCAAACAACGAAATTAAATAAATTAAATAAAAAGAAAATAAAAAAAATTAATTTACAACAAAACAATATTAAAACTAAAAAACAAAAAAAATATCACCAAAATCGATAAATATTGCCATAAAAATTATTTTGCAACATTTATTTGCTCAGTAATGTACCAAATCAATGTATTTTTAAAAAGTTTTTAAAAAGCTATTTAGCTTTTTTCTCTCAATGTTCAGGTGTTGTCATACTCACGTAACTTACAAATGCATATATCTATATGTGGAATCTGTAGGTGTTTTTAGAACTAAAAATATGTGGAATCTGTAGGTGCAGAATAAAAGAACTGATGCAGGCGTTCGTAACCTTTTTCAAAAATTGATAATAGTAATACATGTATTAGGAAACATTTTTATTGCGCAATAAGAACTTAAATCAATATAAGTATTTATTACTTTTGCTAAATTAGTTATTTCAACTTAAGTGGTTATGATTTTTTAAAATATCTTCCGTTAAAATTGGAGTATTTATATGAAATTTTGTGAGCATACGGTTTTTAATTCGCTGAAATAAGATATACTCTTAATTCGATTTTGACTTAAGTCGACTTAATTGGTTGTTGTTTATTGCCACAGATATTAGTACACTGAAAACCAAAATTTTTACAGAAGAGAAAGGGCCAGCACACCACGCAATTTTTGTATTTGCTATATATGAATGCGTGTTCAAATTATGACAGAAAATAATAGGAAGTTCGTCCATCAATTTATAAGTCATATACCTGGAGTGCGTTTCGTTTCTTTATTACTCCGAGTAGAGTTTATGCTTTTATAAGATTACCCAACTCACATCCATAGCTAACTTTATTCTGCCATTTCGAAACGACTAGAGTTAAATATGAATTTGAACTGTCAACATTAGATTGAAATATTTATTTATTTCAAACAAATAATGGAGTTTTCCAAAAAAAAAAAATTGATTTAGTAGTATTATAAGTTTAATTGAACCAAATTGAACGATTTCACTTACAATTATTTATATGTAGTTTTAAATAAAAAAACAATAATGATACTTGATAAGACTTTGACATTTGTAAGACCTTATTTACATTTGGGGGAAAAAGATAGCTTGTGAAAAAGGAGTTTTTTTTGGAAAAATCATGTCAAGACATTGGTACATTAGAAATGAAACGACGATTTCCTTGCATTTCTTTTTCATTTTGTTCCGACACGTATGAAATTTTATTTTTCGTACGTGTTTTTCTTTTACCATTCCTCTTTTCTTCCTTGCCTAAAAATTTTGGAGTAATGTACGTTTTCCGCCAAATGTAAACAAGGTCTAACACACCTTAATTCTCGTCCCGAGTAAGATTAAAAAAATTAACTCTATTAACGCGATTCTGGTGTTTCAAAACGATATTTATGCCGTCAGAGAGTTTATTTTATTTACTGCGGCATTTTGAATCGACTTTTATCTGTCATAGTGTTAACTAAATACCAGAGAGAAACGAAGCGCACTCCCATGGCGAATTAATATAGAAAAGAATATGACACAATGTTATTAGATTTTTTTTAAATTTTCTAAATTCTTTCAAATAAATCATCAAACATATTACATAATTAGCTTTAATCAAGCATAAATAAATATTTTTTGACTTTCTTTTTACATTTATTAATCTGAATTATGATTTATATTTCTTAAATTATTTTGCTGTACATCTTACCTATCTTTTTATTTTCTACATAAATATATATTTTTTTAGTAGTGTAGTACGTAGTTGTTGGTTTTTGGCGAATTTCGTTCTTCTCACTCTTTTGGTGAGACTTTTATAATTTGTATATTGGGTTGTTTGTATTGCAAATTGTAATGCAAATTAATTCACAACCCTGTTCATTCAAAAATATATTTGTTTGTTGGGGTCTCTCTCTCTCTATTGTGAATTTAAAAAGAAATTTCATTTTGGAATTTAGAAAAGCGTCGTCTTTGTGAAAAAATATTTATATTGTTTATAATTTATTTGAATTTTGATTGTAGTATCAAAATAAGTTATTTATAGAAAAAAGTAAAAAAAATACAAAAAACAAAAACAAATTTAAAGGCACAAAACTTTTAAAAAATGACTGGACGTGGAAAAGGTGGTAAAGGTTTAGGAAAAGGAGGTGCAAAACGCCACCGTAAAGTATTGCGTGATAATATTCAGGTACATTTTAATCTTCAATTTCCTCTAAATACACAATACATATCTATATATGTATATACACCACATCTTTTTATTTAAATTAAATTTGCTCTTGATAGCAAGTTAAATAAAAAAACTGTAATTATTTTGTCAGTGTTGGCCAAGTTTTAATTATAGTGAACATTGTTACATATTTATATTTTATGTATTAAATAAGTATATGAAATTAAATCAAAATTTTGAATTGGGTTTTAATTTTTAATAAACATGCTTTAACTGTTTCAGGGTATTACAAAACCGGCTATTCGTCGTTTGGCTCGTCGTGGCGGTGTCAAACGTATCAGTGGTTTGATATATGAAGAAACCCGAGGAGTCCTCAAAGTATACAATATATGCATATCATTATTTAATTATTAAAAATATTAATAATTTTACGAAATATATTTTAGGTATTTCTTGAAAATGTTATTCGTGATGCAGTAACATATACCGAGCATGCTAAACGCAAGACTGTTACAGCTATGGATGTTGTGTATGCTCTTAAACGTCAAGGACGTACTCTTTACGGATTTGGAGGTTAAATGATTGCTATTGGCTTTTAGAGCATTTTTTTTTAAAGCTCTACATTAATTAAGAATAATTCCACAAATGTTTTAAGATTATTGATACACTATTTACATATTTCAAAATAAATTGTGTAACAGAAATTACTTTGTTTTATTGTAATTTTCAGTCTTCATCTTGTTAACACAAATTTTGAATAAAAAGTGCTCCAAGTATATTTATTTTGTGCTAAAATGTCTGGAGCGTGAACATAAAAATGTTAAAATGAAGTTTGATTAAGATCGATATTTCTGTTGATGAGAAACCCAATCTTTATTCGAAATTTGAGAAACCAGTTAATTATGAAACACAAATTTTTCCAAAATATGCTAAAATTAACAAATATAACTATTGTGTACATTACTTATCAGAAAAAACATGTTAAAAAAGTATATAAAAAAAAATCCATTCAACTAACAAATCGCTCTAACTCCACTCTATTAGAAATTAATTTGACTGATCAAAAATTACACCAGTTAGATTTGAATTTATTTCAAATGTGCATAATACCAACACTTAAGTAATTAATCAAGATTTATAGTTGATTTGTAAATAAGTCAAAAGCCTGGTCTATTATTAAAGTTTTATATGCCAGTTAATAATTTTATTGTAAATAAAACATTTGTACGAAGTTAGAAAATAAGCTTGAATTTGAAAAATTATGTATTAATTTTTTTTTAGATGTTTATTTTAATTTTAAAAAATGTCTACAAAAACGAAATTAAAAATTCTACACATAAATGTATAAGTTATTTAAATACAAAATGACTTGGACAAAAGTAAATGAATAAATTAATAATGAAAATGTAATCCACTTAAATAAAAAGTAAAGGGTTTCCTAAAATTATTATAGAAAACAAACTAAAGTATAAATTAGTTTTGACTACGAGAAAAATTCTTACGAATCAATAACTTATCATTAACTTAGCATTTCAAATGAAATTTGTATTTTTACAATATCTTTGTTCTTATAATTACGTATGCGATTGTAAGAATCATCAATTTTTAATAATCTCAATTTAGAGAGCATTTTATAATATGTAACCAAATAAATAAAAGTGTTAATTGTCCTTTGGCAAAATAGATTTTTAGACCAAAAAATTTTAATTCAGTCTTTTTCTTCTTTAGCTGACAAAAATACTTTCTGCAGTATTATTGTAATATTAGCTAGAAAATAAGTTTAATTTGTTATTTCTTCTAATAATTTCAGAACAATTTAACATACCAAAAAATTTTGTAAACCTTTGTGGTTTATTTTTCCACACAACACCTACATAATAAAAAGGCACACCAATTATAGTAATAAGAACACCAATTCCAACTTCATATGGTGCAACATACACAGGTACAATTACCAAAAAAGCACAAATTATAACAAATACAATAGGAACCCATAGAGGTGCCTTAAATAAAAAAAAGTAAAATATGTTTTTTAATTCTTGAAAATTTTAAATTATTTACTTTTATAGGCCTTTCCATGTCTGGTCGTTTATACCTGAACCAAAGAACTCCAGAAACTGTTAACATTATGAAAAAAGATTCAACAATACTACAGTAAGTTATTAAAACATGAACATCACTCACTACTAGCATTATTAAAGATAAAATACACTAAAAAAAATATTTAAAGAAACTGATTACATGTAGCTCTGAAAGAAATACCAAAAACACTAATGAAGGTGTTGGTGAAAATTTTTCAACACTAATGTGCGATAAAATAGCAGGCATATGACCGTTTCGAGCTCCAACAAAGCACATACGTGATGAAGTCATGATATGAACTGATAGTCCACCAAAAGCTGAAATAGCTACCAGAATAGGAATGAAGAAGGACCATACACCCAACACCTTCTGCCCAAAGGTCTAAAAAAATGTGTTTATTTAATTTAAATCTAAAACCTAATTCATTTTTAAGAAAATTACCACAGCTATTGCTTCAGATGCTATCATTTGTTGAGGAGTTAGTACAGCTAAATACGCCATATTTGCTAAAACATATATACCGGTTACTAGAGGTAAAGAAATATAAATTGCTCTGGGTAAATTTTTATAGGGTTCCCTTAATTCTTCAGTCATGAAGTTTAAATAATTCCACCCAGCATATGAAAATATTCCTGAATAAAAGGCAAGCGATAGTTTCCCTGGATCAGTTTCAGTGTCCTCGAAAGGCTTTTCAAAGTTCTCAGTGTGCCCTAAAAATAATTTCAGCAAAAATTGAAATTAACATTAAATTTATATTAAATACCCATTGCCATCCAAACGACACCTATTAAAATAACTAGAACAAGAGCAGCAATTTTGGTAAACATTATAATATTTTGCATTTTTGTTGTTGCTTTAACATTTGAAGAATTGAGGTATGTAAGAGAACATATAGTAATTGCAGCAATAAGCTGTAAAGCACCCTCTGGAATTTTACATTCATCATCAAAAAATGGTTTAAGTACATATGACGCAAAAGTTAAACCCATAATAGCATTTGTGGTAGGTCTGAAAATAGAAAAATAAACATTGTTGTCTAAAATTTTTCGCTATCCTTACACAAATATCAACATAGCATCCCATAAATAAAGAAAAGATGGTAATGAGCCATACGCTTCAAATATGTATGCATAGTCACCCCCTGATTTTGGTATTGAAGTACCTAATTCAGCATAACAAAGTGCGCCAATCATAGATAGAAATCCACATAAAATCCAAATGATTAAAGATGTTCCAACGGCATCAACTTCTCGAACTACTCCTTGCGGGGAAACAAAAATGCCAGAACCAAATATTATTCCTAATATAATAGCAACGCCTTCTAAAAGCCCAAGCTGTTTTTTTAAATGTACTTTATTAGATTTGTCTAGTTCTACATCATTTTTCTTTTGAAGAAAACTTGGTATATTTTCACTCATAGGTGTAATTAAAGCCACTTCACTAGGAGAAGGCAAATTTTGTGCCATTTTGAATTAAAACAAATTTTTTAAAAAATTTTAAACAATTTTCACTACAATTGACCATTCAATTGCTATTTATAAATTTCCAATATTAATAATCAATTATTTATTTTCCGTAATAATTTGAATAACCTCATGGCTTTTATTTATTAAATAAGTATGTAGGTTATATTATTTCATTTACAACATTAGTATTATTTACTGATGTTTTATTATTGTATCTATTTAAAAACTAAAAAGGTATAATTTTGTTCGTAATTTGTTTATAAAAAAAAATATGTTATGTTTAAACAATTGTATTATTGATAATTTTACTGAAAAATTTTAAATTGAAAAGTAAAAACTGTTGTTTTCCAAAAGTTCTTTTGCAATAAAATTCCCTTCTTTATTTTTTGTTTATTTAAGGTGCGACTGCCTGAACATATGCAACAATAGCAAAATATCTGTCTATTGCATTGACATAACATTTCAGTCATTACAGGGTTGAACGCAAAATCTGGCAAAATGCAACAAAAACAAACGAAACATACAGCAGTTCGCAAATTTTAAAAATAATAATTTTTTCTTTTTTTAAGTTTATTTTAAATATACAAAAGTACAAAAAGTGTTAAAAAACTTAAAATAGGTAGAGTAGAAATTTAAAAGATATTTAAAACCAAAAACCGGAATCTCTATAAGTTGTAAATATTTTTTCAATTGCATTTATGTAAGCTGCAGTTCTAATATCTAAGCCTAAGTTAAATTCTTTTGCAGTAAGCTTTATTTCATTGGCTGCTCTTAACATTGTATGATCCAGTCCAGCTTGAACAATATCTTTTTCATGTGCTCCAGCAATTCTTTCCTTTAATCCTTGTGAAGGCTCAATATTTATTTGCTGATTTAAACTTTTCTCCAACGACTTTTGAACCGATTCTGTTTAAAAGAAATACAAAAATAGAATTACTTCTTAAATTAAATATGTAACACGTTAAACTGTACCCAACAAGAATTTGCTGTTATCATGTTCATATTTGAATTGAAGACGTCCATAAGAAACATGGTTTAAATTTTTTAACCACTCAAAATATGAAACCGTTACACCACCTGCATTTAAGTACAAATCAGGTATCACTAAAACTTTTCTATCTCTTAATATTTTATCTGCAGCTGGTGTTGTTGGTATATTAGCACCTTCCCCCACTATCTATAATATTTTCAAATTAACATGAACAAAGACTATAATATATGTAAGTAAATATCGAAATTAAATTTTACAAGCAAGAATGCAAAAAAAGTGGCTATAGAATTTCCGAAAGCTCTCCCCTCTAGTTTTCTTAACTTTAGCGAAAGATTGTTCAAGCGGAACTTAAAATATTAATTTAATTTAAAATTTATTAAAAGAAACAAAATAGCAATAATAATTTTCTCCCTTTTATAATATCAAAATTGTGAACGAGAATTTGAAATTTACAATCTGATATGAAGGTAACCGAACAATAAAACTAATTTAACCTGATTGGCTTGGGGATAAAACTCAGAAAGGAAAGATATAATCTAGAAAGACAGAATCGAGAAAAGACAAAATTCAAAAAAGATAAAAGCAAAAAAGACAGACTCTGAATTTAGTCTTTTTTTGATTTTTGAAAAATTCTGGATTTTATCCCTACTGGATTATGTCTTTCTGGATTTTATTCCGCATCCAACCTGGTTTTAAGCCCTTAATATTGTTACACACCAGTTTATTTTTAAAACAAGAGAGAAAAATTTTAATATTTTATCTAATTTGTATCAAAAATTAACACCGTATTCTCAGAGAGAATTTTATTTCCCCTTAATCGCGGCATTGGCAATCCGTAATGTGGGGATTTTTGATGGAAAATCGAAGGAGAACACAGCTAAAAACACAAAACCTTTGCTTTAATTTTATCCGCATTATCAGTAGTAATTGATTTGCCAAGAGCTCCTGGTATAAGAATATCACATTGCTCAATTAATAAACTTTCTCCTTTATATTCTTCAGCACCTCCAAATCCACTAATGGTTTTGTTCTCCGCTGCATATTCAACTAAAGCCTATACACCATATATTTAGATATTATAAATTAGAGTAAATTAGTGATTTTTTTCTTTTTACCAATATATCAATTCCGTCTTTATTGTAAAGATTTGCATCACGTTCTGCAATTCCAAGGCATTTTGCTCCATGATTATGCATATAGCGAGCTGAATGCATTCCTACGTTACCAAATCCTTGAACAATATATGTTTTACCTTCAATTCCAGGTTCTAAGCCTAAAAATAAAAAAAAATAAAATTTTTTTTTATAAATATGAATAAATATGAAGGTAAAAAATTTTTTATAAATATGAATGTATAACTTTACCAATCATTTTCATGTATTCAGGATCCTTGCAAAAGTTTTCAATTCCATCAAATACTCCTCTTCCAGTTGCAGATGATCTGCCATGTACGCCACCTTGATTAATCGGTTTCCCAGTTACACAGGCACTTGCATTTAAATCTAAATATCCGATAGTAGCTTCATAGGTGTCGGCAATCCATGCCATTTCACGTTCACCAGTTCCATAATCTGGAGCTGGTACGTCTAAACCGGGTCCCATAAAATTTTTTTTTGCCAGTTCCAATGCCAAACTTCGTGTTATTCTTTCTAATTCATTTTCAGTATATTTTGATGCATCTATTTTGACTCCAGCTTTAGCACCACCAAATGGTACACTAACACATGCATTTTTAAAAGTCATAACAGCAGCAAGAGCTTTTACATAATCACGAGAAACATCAGCAGAAAATCGAATACCTTTAATTTTAGACGTTATCAATTTTTTATTCACTTATGGCACTCTTCGGCTAGTTTGGTCAAAGTCATTATTCCTGTATTGAAAAATATATTTATAATTTTTAAATTTAAAAAAAAACGACCAAACTCCCCGAAGTTTCTTGCCACTTAAAAGAGTAAATGTTAAATTGTAAATATGTACATACATATAATTTAACCGTTAATTAAAAATAACTATCATATAAAATTAACTATCTGTATAATTTTAAAGTAACATTAAAAATACATACATACGTACATAAAAGTATGTATTTTTTTTTTTTAATTACCTCCCTTTACTGGCATACGATGAGTACAATGTTGAGCTCTAAATGCTGTTATCATTTCATATTTTCCACTATCTAAACGAATCGGAAAATTTAATTCAAGTACATAAGCGCAAGGTTCAATTAAACTTAAAATTGCATCAACTTTATTTCTTTTATCTTCACACGATCTACCATAGACTCGATCATCCAGGAATTTCTGATAAGCTACGTCACATGCATGATGAAAAAAATATTCTACAATATGAAAAGCATTTGGATCTTTTGCTGTTCCTACTCCTTTTAAATGTTCGGGAAATTGAAAATTTCTTATTTGCTGGGTATTTTGTAAACAATACTTTATAATAAATAAGTTTTGTTTTTTTACTAAATTCGATAAAAATAAATTTTTAAAATATGGAATCATTTTAATTATTATATTGAATTATAAAATATAAAATTTTTGTTTTTTATGGCAATTGAACTGAATTTTGTAAATTTTGTTTTTGAAATATATATTTTATTTTGATAACAATAAAAAAAATGACCATTAATCTGATTAAAAAATTGAGGTTTACTAGAAAATCTTTTGAAATTTTTCTTATCTTAAGGATAAGTTTAAACTCTTATTTTTTTAACTCAGTTTAAATTGCACAATACGAGTTTGCGTAAATAAAATTAAATAAATATGTACATATAACGGCGAAAAATTCTGAGTGTGGTTTGTATAGAACAGTTTTACAAAGAACTTCAAATCTGACTAAACTACATATATGCACATACATACATAATATAATATTCTAAATTTTTCAGCATCTCAATAATTGTAAAATAAACGTAGCTAAAATTATATGCTAAAAAGATATCTTATTTTAATTCTAGTTAATGCATTCAAATCCTTTTTGTTCATTTTTTGGATATATCGGTGCAGTGACAGAACGCCCGAGGAAATAAAGCCCGCGGTTTTTAATTCTTTTCTGAATTGGAATTAAAGCCCATAATTAAAAGGAATTAAAACCCGCTGCCTTTAATTCGTTTTGAATTGGAATTAAAACTCACACTATTTTTTGTTATTAAAAGAAGGGAGTAATAGAACATGTAGAGCAAACGCTTTAGGAGGGATTTTAGAGTTTTGGATAAAAACTGGGGTATTTCCTTTTTCCAGAATATTTACTAATATGTATATGTGCGAGATTCTGAATTAGGAGTGATCTTAGAGTTGGTTACAAAATCAGGGTTATATGCTTTTTCTAAAATATGCATATAAGTAATACTCCTATCGTCAGAGATTTTGGTAGGGATTTTAGAATTGATTTCAAAATCAGGATTATACGCCTTTTACAAAATATTTAAACATGTATATGCATATACGAGCTTTGAATTAGGAGGATTATACACATATTCTGGAAAAAGTGTATAGCCCTGATTGTGTAACCAACTCTATTTGACTATTTGTTTGACTATTTTTTTTTTTTTGCGAAAGTATATAATCATCTAAAGAAACTGGCGAAGAGAAACGAGGACGCTCGTCCACGACTGTATAATCTGTTGTGACTTTAATTCACTAAGCACAGCTACCTCCAAGAAACAAAAGGTTATATGACCTTTAATAATAAATGTACTATTTGGACAAGTGAAGATGAAGTAGAGAATGAAAATTGTTTTAATTTGACAGGTCTGGAAGTATTATAAACGAAGTTGTTAATGTTCATTTGAAACTTTTGGATATTGTATAAAATATTCTTGCCAATGTTTGGAAGCTTTAAGTGAAGGTAGCACTTTTGGACACCTTAGAAAAGGTGCGCACTTCTACAAGATATCTATAAAAGCATAAGAGTTTCTAATTGGAAACGAATGCAAAATAAAGAGAACGTTAAGGTGACATTAAGATCGCTTATTAGACGAATTGCTCTGTTGTGCAATCGTTTCGAGACTTACGCTGAAATCGTTTTCGAGACTCACGCTCAAATGTGCACATTATGCTCCATCTTAATTGATCTATAAATACACACATACACAGATCTTTTTTAATATATGTGTGTATGTGTGTATTTTTAAAAAATCAGAGGCGAAAGGTTTTACATCAATTTAAGAAACCCACACATCTGCGTCTTTAACTTTACAAAAACTATGGTTGGATCAATTTAATTTTTGATTTAGCGACACGTCTAAAATGTTACCTTCATCAAAAGTGCTCTAATTTTCTTAACCTCGGAGTAATCATTTTCCTGTGTAACTCTGAAGTGTCTCTCAGAAAAGTATGATTTAAAAACTTCTGTTAATTGTTTTGGAAATAAAATTATTTTGGAAATAAAATTATTAGCTTATACGTTATCGACAGCTATAACTAGGGAAACTAAAAGGGGCAAATCAGTTTCAAGAGCTTGAAATATGTATATATGTTATGAAAATCTATTTTAAGCATTAAAAACATGTTCTATAAAAAGGATGTAAAAAATACTTAGGTTATGAAAAACCGCCTAAAATCGCTCGTTTAAAAATATGATCCAACATACGTTGTCTTTTATATGACGTTAGCCATTTAGTGGTTCAAAAATGGTTAAAAAACAATAAATAAATTTTTAAGTTTAAACACCACCTCTTAGAAAAACCTCAATGCTTTAATACATTTAAGTTATATTTAATTTAATTTTAGCTTCTGCTAAGGAAGCACGCTGAACTTGTTGCGTCTTTTTATTACCTCCTCTAAGGTGTAGTATCTTGGTTAGTATTTATACATACATATGAAATAAAAGAAATTTTGTAGATGTTTGGCGAATAACTTTGAATTATTTTCTTTACATCTAACGCACTTAAATTCATTTGCTCTAATTTGAGAGATGCATTATAGGTCTTTTAAAGTTTGTCTTATATACTTGTTATATGTTTGTCTATATAGCTTCACTTGTTTTTCTTTTCGTAGAAAGCATGCGTTCGGCCGTTTGCATCATTGAGAGAATTTATATGAGCGTTAAATGTATTCTTCTTATGTTGTGTTTAGATTGGAGTCGAATAACGATGATAGAGAATAGTTGTTTTTTCCCAAGGCAATTTTTAATACAAATAAAATAAATCAAAAATCAAGGCAAAAGACAATACTAATAGTTTAGAATGTGACTTGCACCAAAATTTGTAAATTTTCCTTAAAATTTTATCATTTTTATATGTTTTATATGTTTATAATTAAGAAAATCTGTTAACACAATATGCAAAATATAATATTACAGTTTTAATTTTTGCATTTTTGTTTAAATACATTTTTGAAGATGCCAAGCTACAGATAGCTGTCTAAAACTAGGAAATTTTAAATTTTTGATCCCTAATAACTTTTAAACAGGGTGCGACTTATGCTAATTTTGAAAGTTCTTTCTTCTGTCAAAATTTCAAGGGTTTATCTAGAAGCGTTGCGGAGATATGATGGAAGCAAAATCTTGTAAAATTTATCTTTCACATAACGGTATTTTTAAATACTTATAATTAGAAAAAGTTATAAGAAATTATAAGAACTTTATAATTAAGTATAAGTAAAAGAACTTTAATTCTTTTGTCTTATTTTGAGAAAATCTGCACAGGTGCTTAAATTACAGGTGTTTACAGTTACAGGCGGAGATATGAGAAAAGCAAAATCGTGCATAATTTTGTTTTCATATAACGCTAAATTTAAATACTAAATTTTAAAAAATTGTATAAATTTGATATTGATTTAAAAAGTTGAAAGCAAACTCTGCCGTTCAGGGTTGTTAAATAGGAAACATGTTATTTTTAGAACCTGATATACCTATAGGGCTTTTATAAATTTTGAGGGGCTATTATAGCTCCGTTACGGATGGGACTAAATAATAAAGTATTCGACAACATTAAATTTTTTAAGGGATCCAATCCATTGTTAAAATTTGATTGTTGTACCTTAAACCTTGTAGAAGTTTTGTAAACAGACGGACAGACTGAAACTGATAGGCAAATTTTTCAATTTTTTGAAAAGTGTGAGTGATATCGAAGACGACGAATTATTTTTATATCAAAAGTATTAGAAAATATTAAACATAATGCAATTGGCTTGGTACAAAGCTATACATACATATGTATATATATGTATAGTCTTTGCTTGGTTATACATATACATTCATTCTACAAGACAGCGATTAAGAATATTCAATTAAGTTGGCATAATATTAAATTAATTTTATATCAAGATAAAGAATTAACAAAAAAAAAACCGTTTCGGCACCAGAGCTCAATGATATTTTTTAATTTCTTTATTGTCGCGCTTAAACGGTTTAGGCCAATTGAGTTGAAAATTTGCAAAAGTGTAGCTCTTTACCACAGAAGCTTACTAATTTGACTTGGTTACGATACATTAACCTATTTCAGCATCATGCCTCAATGAAGTTTTTAATTTTTTTTGTTGTCGTGCTTAAACGGTTTGACCAATTGAAAGTTGCCACAAGTATTGTACTTTAGTAATGCAAATACTATTAGAAAACACATTCACATTTTTGTATAGTATTTAATCAAAAATAAGTATATACATATTTAAAGAACAGAAGCCCTTACATTCTTATCCATATGCAGTTTTTACACATATATTTAGCATACATACATATATCAATTTGAAAACGTAATTTAGAAAAATTTAACGTAAAACAATTCTGGTTGATTTATAAAGATAACAATCCCGTCTTTTGTTTTTTTTAAAATATGTTAAACAGAACCTGAGTGAGATGTATGCATTTAAAAAGAAGTTTTTGAAGAGCTGTAGGTGCTGAAGGAGCTGTAACTGTGAGGCTACATAAAAAAGTTGTTTTACAACATTGCTCTTTTAAGAGACATATGAATGATTAATATTTCATTGCTTCTTAATAAATAGTGTATAAGGTTTGTAAACAGACGAACGGACATAGTGAAACTTTTCGGAGTGAAATTTTTCAAAATGTCCTTAAAAGGATAATTTATAAAACAGTAAGTAAGTCGATGTAACCGAATTATTTATACCCTACACCTAAAAAATTCAAATTAAATTAAAAATCCATAAGTTATTTTAGTTAGGTATTTAATATAAGCTAAAAAAATAAATGCTTTTACAACCTTTGTACAAAATTTCAGGTTTCTATCTTTATTAAATTCGAAAATATGCTTGTTAGGTCTTGGAAAGTGTGTGAAGGCACCCGTTATCAGAACCCGTTATCAGCCATTATCAGAACAGGATAGAATACTCTTATAACAAATTTCAAGTTTTTATATTTATTAATTTCGAAGATATGCTTGTTCGGTCTTGGGAGTTGTGTGGGAGATACCCGAACAACCATTCCAATTCATCTGAAATTTTAGGGATATCAAGGATTCAGGAAAACACACCCTCGTATAAAATTTTAAGTATCTATCTTTATTAATTTCGAAGATATGCGTATTCGGTTTTGGGAGTTGTATGGGAGGTACCCGATTCCATGGACCGATTATGTCCAGATTCGAACTTAGCCTTCCTTTCGTAATTAGTAACTTACTATAAATTTCATCAAGATAGCTTCACTAGTTTTTGAGTTATCGTGCGAACGGACGGACATCGCTAAATCGACTCAGGAGGTGATCCTGATTCAGAATATATATACATGCTCATATCTAACTCGCTTCCTTTTGGTGGTTACAAACACCATACCAAAGTTAATATACCCTATACTTAATGTGTAGGGTATAAAAATGTATTACAAGTTCAAGTACAAGTAAAAGTCCATAATTTTATAATTGAAATGCAATTTTAAGTTTCGGTATTAGTAGCGAATAATATTTATATTGTAAAAACTCACTTCGCCCTAATAGTATACTCAATAGATTACTAAATTCCTTTAAAGATTTAAAGATTTTTTGTAGACGAATTGTCTCTAATTCTTCGCTCTGTTTATTCAATTTGCTAAAAAAATTGAATGAAATGTAATTAAATGTAATAAAAATTAAAGTATTAACTGCAAGCATCTGTGAATGCACAGTAATACGTGTACTATATTAATTAAATTCTATTAACGCAAATGCAAAAGTTAATAATTTTTATTTCAAAGCCAACAACATACTCCGGGCAACGCCGGGTATTTTGCTAGTCAAGAATATTTTATATACTCCAATTTAGGTGCTAGGATTTAAATATTTATCAGTGTAGCTTTTATTTAATTAGTTTCAAATTTTTGTTCTTGATGATTTGCTAGGTTCTCCTTAATAATGACAGCACTTTCTCTTTTCGCAATGTTTTCATAATGGATGATGGTTTTATGAGTTTTTGATATGGGGCAAATATTTACTTTTTTTATTTGCCCCATATTTATACTTTTAGCGTTTTCAGCGTTTTAAGATATAATATACTTTTTGCATCAATTTTAAAAAACCAAACCAAAAAAAGGTATAATAAGTACAATTAAAAAACAAAATCTATATTTTCGTTTTTGTTTTTATTTTCAAATGCATTTTATTTTCTCACTTTTATCTTTTAATATGTATTGCTTTTAATATAATAAAACAAACAAAAACAATTTCAATAAATGTATAATATAAAGTTAATTAAGTAATTGAAAAGAAGTAAAAACACAAATGTAACTATAAGGATTTTACTTTAAGTATTCTTGGGCATACATTAATAAAAACAAAACTACTACTGCAAAAACAATAAATTTTGAATTTTCTTTTACAATTACAGTGTATATTTTTTATATATACTATAAAATAAACTAAAAAAAATTAAATATGATAGTAAAAATTAAAAAAAAAAAAGAATTTTACATTTTTTTGATGTTGTAGTTGTATCTATTATGAGTGCTAACTTTAATGCAGCAATGATGTATTCTTAAAAATTGTGTATGTTAAAAGATGGCAAATTACTTTTTACTTAAAAATATTAATTTTAATTCTTAATTTTACTGTTTGCTTTTTATATAGTATATGATTTTAATATCATTAACTTAGCGACTATTAAAACATTCTTTTAATTGAATTCTTCTTTAATGGAAACTCTTGTTATTCATTTTTAATGTTTAAACTTTAAGTGGTATTTTAACTTAAATTATTTCACTTTTTTTTTTATTTGCATAAAATAAAATTATAAGCATTGCTATTTTTTTATTTAGGATTTTAAATTAACTTAATATAATTTATTTAATGTTGATATCTTTCGCCCTTTTAACACTTGTTTTAATTTTAATTCATTTCTTTTTCCAATTTTGTTTTGAAAATTCTTAATATTTAGAAGGCTAAACCAGCATCTCTGTAGGTTGTGAAGATTTTTTCAATAGAATTAACATAGGCAGCTGTTCTCAAATCTAATCCCAAATTATATTTTTGGGCAGTTTTCATAATAGCACGTGCTGAACGTTCCATGGTATAATCTAAACCAGAATGTACAATATCTTTTTCTGAGGCACCAGCAATACGTTTTTTGAATGCATCTGATGGTTTTACTGGAATTTTGTTGGTTTTTTCACCAAATGAACGTTCCAAAGATTCTTGAACAGATTCTAAATAGAAAGTAAAATAATAAAGATATTAGATTGTTTTCATTTTGTTGTATATATATATAATATGTATATTGTAAAAAATGTATTTTTTTTCCATAACAGCTAATTTTCTAAATAAAAACAACTTGAATATCATTCATGCAAAATAACAAAAAGGTTTCATGTTTCTTTAAATTTTACATAACAAAGTTTTTTTAAAAATTTAAATTGTGAAATAAATGTAAAAGGCGTATATTATGTTATAATTTTATTTTAAGTATTAAAATTCTTCTTTTTAATGATTCATTCACTTAAAATAAATAACAAACATATGCATATTTTTAAATCTACTGTAACTACATGGGAATGTAACTAATTTTAAAACCAAAATTATCTAAATTAACAATACTATTAAAATTATAAAAAAAAATATAAAATAATAAACAGATTTCATATATTAAATTTATATCTATTCTTTAGAATTTTCACACACATGCATTTTTTTTTCTAAAGTAATTTTTAACACAATTAAAAAACTGGAAAGAAAGAAATCAAAAAAATTAAACGGGGAAATAAAAATCAAAATCAGAAGTGCAGAAAAATAATATATTAACTGTACCATTGAAAAATCTTTCAATAGACTGCTGAACAGAATCTAAATTCAATAAAAATAAAAAATTAAATTAAAAGTAAAAAATAAAAAAAAATGAGTTATACAGTAAAGTAACAAAATGAAATTAACTCTTTTTCGTTTTAATATTATTTTTTTAACATAATTGAAGAGTAAACATTTTTTTTTAAATTATTAAAAATAACTACATTTTACATTTTAAGTGTCCCAAAAAATCTTTCATATTTAATTCTAAAAAGAATTAAAAAATTAGAATCATTTTAAATAGAATAAAAGAAAATTATTAATATTGTCTTTTTAAGATTAAATATCCCTTCCGAAATTTTTAAAATATTTTTAATTTTTTTATAGATTTAATTTAATTTTTTTTATAAAGTATATTTGGCTTCTTTTTTAATCAGATTAGAAATGTTATATATTGAACAACTCTAATATCGAAAATGATGTATTATATGCTTATAGTATGGATTATGGTTTAAGTACGTATATAATCCTCGTTATTATTTAATTGATTGTAAATAATTATAAAAAAAAGAAATAAATAATCTTTAAAATCTGTAGTTATAATAACTTGAAAGTTGCTTGTAATTTTGAGTATTAATAAAATAATAAAAAGAAAAAATAATATTTTAAGATAATTATTTAATTTAACATATCAAAAATCATATTAATAATTCCTTTTTTGCTAAAATATTTTTAGGAAGCAATCATTTATGAGATTTTGTACTTTTTGTTTTTTCTTTTCTTTGTTTTATTGAGTCTTTGATACCATACCTTTGTGAAATATATTTTTAAATACTCGAATTGAAACTTACCGAGCAAATGATAATTAGAGTCCCGTTCATATTTAAATGTTAAACGACCGTATGAGACATGATTTAAATTTTTTAACCATTCAAAGAATGAGACAGTCACACCACCAGCATTCAAGTATAAATCTGGTATAACAAGAATATTACGATTCATTAAAATTTGATCAGCAGCTGGTGTAATTGGTCCGTTGGCACCTTCACCAATAATCTAAAATAATTAATGAAATTAATTTTCATTTAACATAAAGTAATTAACATTGTAGGAAATAATTTACCTTGGCGTTTATTTTACCAGCGTTTTCAGATGTAATAACCTTTTCAATGGCTGCTGGAACTAAGATATCACACTTTTCAAACATTAGATTTTCACCTTTGTATGCTTGAGCACCAGGGAAACCAACAATTGTGCCATGTTCAATACGATGATCTTCTAAAGCCTATTTTATTGAAAAATACTTATTATATACATTTTTTGATTAATTCATTTGATAATATACCTTAGGGTCAATACCATCTGGATTATGAATTTGACCATCATGTTCAACAACACCAATGCATTTAGCACCAGCCCGTACTAAATATCTGCATGTGTGTAAACCGACATTACCGAAACCTTGAACAACAAAAGTTTTACCAGCCCAGCCAGGTTCAACACCTATAAAATTTATGTAAAAATAAATTAAATATTATAAAAAAAAAATTAATATCACCAATCATTTTCATGTAAGTTGGGTCCTTGATAAAGTTATCTAAACCATGGAAAATACCACGACCTGTTGCTGAAACACGTCCATGAATACCACCTTGGTTTATTGGTTTGCCAGTAACACAGGCAGATGCATTAATATCCAAATAACCTACTGTTTTTTCATATGTATCAGCAATCCAAGACATTTCACGTTCGCCAGTACCATAATCTGGAGCTGGAACATCAACACCAGGGCCAATAAAATGTTTTTTTGATAATTCCAATGCAAATCTACGGGTAATTTTTTCTAATTCATGTTCAGAGTATTTTTTTGGATCAATTTGTAATCCAGCTTTGGCACCGCCAAAAGGTACATCAACACATGCACACTTGAATGTCATCAAAGCTGATAAAGCTTTCACTTCATCACGACAGACATCCATTGAGTAACGAATACCTAAAAAAACCAAATAAATTGAAATAAATTTCTTTGAGAATAGATATTGGATCTATTAGCCATGTTTTAATTTAAATTGATTAAATTATTGAGAATAACTGAAAAGTAATTAAGGGGTCAAGGTCAATCATGACAGTTTTGTGAGTTAAGACTTTCAAAAAAAGTAACCCAATTATGTCCATACAAAGCAAAGTCGAATTGAAAAGAAAAGACTTTGCTTTGCATGGAAAATGTTTGGTGTCAAAAATATAAACTGCATTATCTTATTGAAAACAAAGACATTTTTTTGTATGTAATTTTGTAGATTGAAAATAATAAAAAATAAAATTGGGAAAACTAGTTATATTTGGAATTTCATTTTGGATGAAGAGATTGAAGAAATGGAAAGGGAAGTAAATACCATTTTGTACGGTGAAAGAAGACGCCTCATCGAATTTTTGGATACACAGATAAAAATAAATTGGACTTAGGGAAATAAACGTTCATTCATTCTTAAAAGAAAAAATTCTTTTCCCAAGAGACTTTCATGATTGACAATTAATGACTTTTTTCTAAAAAAAAAAAAAAAGTCTTAACTCACAAGACTTTCATGATTGACCCCTAAATAAAATTTTCCATTCATTTTTAACTTTATTACTTCATTTAAGCATTTAGCAAATGCACAAAATTTATTATAGTATCTATTTATCTATTAGGGATCAACGAATCATTATTCTACTAGCAATTACTTAATTATTAGTTGTAATTCATAAAATTAATTTTTAAATTTTGTTTAAAACAGATTACAGACTCAATTTACATTTATAAAAAAAAAAAAACTAAATTGTCATCATGCAAAATAAAATTTTTTAGAGATATAAGGTATACTAGTACCCTAAGAAATTATTTGTCCTAGTTTTGTTTAAAAATAAAGAATGAATTAAAAATAAAAAAATAAAAAATCACCTTAAAATAGATTTTTTACATTTTAATTTTAAAGAAAAATGTTTTCTCGATCAGATGTTGAGATCTACGGGTAATATTAAACAAGTATCTGGTACACTGTTTTCTAAATAAAAAAAAAAATTGCGATAGAAAATCTTAAGTATTTTATCTTTTATTATCAATTCAGAATGATTTATTTTATATATCAGGATGATAAAAATCATTAATGTAAAATTTTTAAAAATTAAAATAACAAAAGAGGAACTAGTTGCTTTAAATATTAATGACAAAGGAACACGGGTCTGAAGTTAAGAGTATAAGCCAAAGAAATTGATAAAATGTAAAAACTATAGACATAAGAGAGAACTTCATATCCTGATACAGACAATGAAACTGAGTTTATCCGTATCATGGAATAAAACAACAAGAACAACAATGAATTTTTCATATTCGTTGATTGTTTTAAAATTACGTTAATATATTTTAAAAAACTTCGACAATTTTATAAAATATTGATTAGGTTATAATACATATCTTCAAATTTAAATCCTCTTAAAAAAACATAAAGCTTCTTTAATTATAATTTTATATTTTTGATTAATTATTTCTAGTACTAATTTAAATTTACTTAATAAAAATAATTTTGAAAACTGACCTATAATTTTTTTTTTTATTCTATTGTTAGCATTTTACAATTTGACTTTAAAAAAAAAAGAACAAAATGTAAAAGTTTATCATTGAAAATTTATCTCGTGATTCGAAATTCTTTCCTAGAAAAGAAATTTCACTAATAGCTATTGTTTTTCTTTCAGGCAATTTTTTATTTTTTAATTAATTATAGCTAACTTTATAATTTTTTTTTTTTAATTTAAATGAATCATCATACTATTAAACGTAATATGCTTAGATTACGTTTAATAGTATGTATATAAAAACATATTATGTATATAAAGTATATACATACATATAACATTATAAATATAATAAAGAAAATAAAAAAAAAAAAAATGTATACATATACATAGGTATTTATAAGAAAATCATTTCACTTTCTTTAAAAACATGTGACTTCTAACATTTTAACATTGAATAGAATAAAATAAAAATAAATTAAAATTAGATAAAGAAAAATTAAAACTTTTAAAAATAAAATAATTTTAAAATAATATAGGTAATAAAACTTTTTAAAATTTAAAGATTCAACATCAACAAAATAATTAGAATTTACTTTATCTATTAAAATATGATAAATGAAATTAAATTGAAAAGAATCACACCTACTAAATATATTACATTATAACATAAATTTAATTTTATTAATTTTTTTAAATACATAAAATACATTATGTAAGTCTGTACTGGGTATGGTATGGTGACATCAATTTTTAATAATACATACATACATAGATGTATAATAAAATTATTAGATATTATATATATAAGTAAAAGTTTAAATTTAATTACTATTTGTGATTCGATTCGCACATTTTGAGTAGAAAAGAGAATGATCCCAAAAAAAAAAAAAAAATTTTAAATTTCCAGACAAAATTGAATTTTAAATTTATTTAATTCCGTTCCATCAGTTGTTACACTTGATAATAAATAATTAATTTCTACAACTTAATAGAAAATGTACAAGTTTTCATTAAATAAAAATACTGTTTCAATAATTTCTTTATTAGTTAATATTAAGTGTATTTGTTATTCATATATTTACATACATACATCATCATTGTTTATTTTATTTTTTTTTCTGGCAAATAAAAATTTTAAAATGATTTATAAATTTAAAGCTTTGAATAAAATTAATAACGATAATTTGTTAATCTTATATAAATGTATAATAAAGCAATCTAGTTAATATTAGTTAAATGAAAATAATAACTATATTTCAATTTTATTAAATACATTACTGTTTGCGTTCCTTTTAAACGAAAAGAGTAGTTGAGAGTAGTTGGGAGTAGTAGTTGGTAAATTGGAACGCTTATTTAACATGATCGTACTTACTCCTATATCTAATCTTTCTCGAAGGTTTATGTAGTTGGGAGTAGAAAAGAGTAGTGTACTCTTCTGTAAAAGGATCAACGCATAAATTGATTGTGAATATTGAGAAACAAAATTAGTATATATGCAGCCTTTTACAGTTCTACCATTCTATCGTTTAACTATTTTTAAGAACTAAAATATAATTTTGAATTTTAATAAATTATCAAATGATTTTAAAAATAATATTATTATATTTAAATTATAAATTTCGTTATTAATAGATTTTTTATTTTTCATTTCAAGTTTATGAAAAATTTATGAAAAAAAAGAAAAATAAAATAATAATATTGACATAAAATTGACATTTTATACAGTAAAATAAAATAACATTCATGAAAGTAATAGTAAATTCCATAGAAAAAAAAAGAAGTTCAGTCTTAAGAATTAATTTAAAACACGTTAAAAAATTTTTTACATATATTTGTTAAAAAAAAACAAATAATGAACTTAATTTAGTAGGTAATAATTTAGATTATATCAATTATAATTTATAACATATTTACTATTTTCTTTACAGTAACTATCAAATAGGTTTGAAATTCTTATTAATTATTGTATCTATTTTATTAAAAACAAAAATACAATTTTGTAATTTATTTGTTCATTCTTTAAAAATTAGAAACTGTCACCAAATGATGAATAAAAACTCGAAAATTGTTTTTGTAATTAAATAAAATAGAATACTTTATTTAGTTCAAATAATAAATTGTATAAAATATTTACGAGTACATATATTATGTAGATAAATATTATAGAAACTATGTATTTGTATGTTACGGTTAATGTCGTTAATAGAGCAATAGTTATTTGTGTTAGGGTTTCAACAGAGTTTCAACAAAATGTTAGGGTTACGATTTCAACAATATGATTAAAACTATGATTAACTAACTGCACACAGTAAATATTTAACTTTTATATTATTAACTATTATAATATTACTCTTCTCTTTATTACAAGGTTCTAAAAATGTATTTTTATTGATATTATCATGTTATTTACCTATTACCTGTTAAACTATTATTATTTATAATAACCCGTAAATATTTATAAGTATATCTTTTGTTCATTTGTAGGAATACATGTTAGGAATGCAAACCCTAGTTTTAAATGTAGTTTTGATAAATATTCCACTTTAACTACGATATGGTCTGAACCTAAGATGTATGGTATGTATATATGTAGCTATTTCTTGTTAATAACTGCAACAATAACTAAACGTTGATAATTTCCAAATTTGATTTTGTTTACCAATTTTAAAAAGGAGGAAAAAGAAATTATTTTCTATATTATTTTTTTTATCTCAATAATTTCCATGCAGTAATAAAACGTGACTTTTGATATACATACCTATTTAAATATTTATATTATATATGTATATATATTATGTATAACAAAACCAATTTTAATACAAAATTCATATGTTAGCTACATATGTCATAATATGTGTAAAAAAATAGTAATTTAAAAAATTTATAGTTTTTATTTTATAAATTATTAAGAATATTAAATGACATTTCAATTAATTTGCCGATAGAAAGTGATATTCAGACTAATGGAATGTATCTGGTTATATTAATATTTTATGGGAACGCTACAAATGCTCGTATCTCAAAAACTCGTTTTATCAAAATCTCGTTTTACGACATTTTATCAAAATCTTGTTTTTTTTTAAATCACGGAAAATTTTATTTTTGTTTAGAAGATAAGAGGAAAAATAAAAAATTGTAACTTTTAATTTTTATCGAATAGGAGGGATTTTAAAGTTGGTTTCAAAAACAGTGTTCCTATAATTGGTTTAGCGGTTGTTTGAGGTCGGCAGCCCCCTTATGAAATGCTTTTGTTTTGAAATATACATGAGAAACAAATAATTACGAGGGATTTTACGGTTGGATTCAAAATCAGGGTTTCAATAATTGATTTAAGGGGTTGTTTGGGGGGCCCACTATATGAAATGCTTTTGTTTTGCTACATAGGAAAAAATAATAGGGAGGAATTTTAGAGTTAGATTCAAAAACAGGATTCCAATAATTAGTTTAGTGGCGATTTAGGGCGGCAACCGCCACTACTTCAAAGACTTTTATCCCGCAAAATGTATGAAAAAGAAATTAGGAGGTATTTTAGAGCTTAAATATCCGACCTTTGATATCCATATCATTCTTGTTAAAATTTTACTAAAACTAAAAAAAAAATTAAAAAGAAAACGAAGAATTAAGAAGAAACGAAGTTTTAATAAAAGGAGATTTTAAAAAACGAAATTTTGATAAAACGAGATTTTGGGATACGAGCATGCGTACCCAACCCATATTTTATATTTAGTAATTATTGTCGTAATTTATATTAACAAAAGAAAATGATTTGAAATAATGTTCTTAGTTAAGCTAATTAATTTTTAAGAATTTATAAAAAAATCTTTCTTATCATAATTCAGATAAGTTTAACTAATAAAAATAGTAAAAACGAGGAAGAGTGCAGTAGAGTAGATTGTGTCAACTCTGGGATACCCGTATGAACGTAATATATCCTGTTTCTATAAAGCTTGATCATTTTTTAAAAAATTTCAGACGTTTTAGTACCAAGTTAACGTTGGCCGAGATACATATATTTATGTAAATTTGTGAAGTTGTATGACAGTTATCCGAATCTATTGAACCAGCACAACCAAATTTTACAGAAGTTGTTACCTTAAAACTTGATCATCATTTGTAAGATTCAGACGCCTTGTTGCATAAGTTCCAAGAGGTGCAAGCAGCCTGAACCGGCTGCTCCAAACCAACAAATTCTGGATTTAAATAGCGAAACTAACAGTTTTACAAAAGTGACGTTAAAAAAATTCTACCTCCTAGCTTCTTTTTGTTTCGAATTAACGTGCGGACAGACAGACGGACGGATGCACATGGCTTAATTGGCTCAAAATTCAATTCTGGGCCGATCCATAGCTTTGACACTATATATAGCTCGACTCCTTTAAGGACGTGTCACAAACGTAATGGCAAATTTATTATACCCTTGTTCATACGGGTACCAAAATAGTAAGTGTATGTTTCTTCATTGACAACAAGGATTTAAAGTATGTTTTTAATGAATAACTCGAATTACAAATATAAAAATTTTAATTGCAAAACATCTTTTCAACCAATGATCTCACGAAATAGCTAATGTCTCAGAAAGAAAATTTTACATGCTTTAAAATGATGAGTTAAGAAAAGGTTTATTTAACGTATTATAACCGTTAATATATTATATTAAATATATTAAAATTAATTTAAAAAAAATACCGTAAGTTCGTGAAGGTTTTACGACTAACCACCGCCTCCCATAAAATTTTATCCTTATGTTGATTTCTCTAATTTCAACTAACCCATTCTTTTAGATAATACGCCGCTAACGGAATATGCTGTATACATATATATATGTGCTGTATTTAATTTAATATTAATTAATATTATATAATATCAACAATATCTATTAAAATTTAAATTCATATGTTTGCTTTAAATAACGCAAAAAAAAACTACTGCAAACAATAATATTAATATATCGATTGCTTATTTTTAAAATAAAATAATAGCAATCTACAAATTTCAATGCAAGTATTTCAAATTATTTTTGTTTTATATTTTTTTTTTTTTTTACTATACCTAATTTCAATTATTTAAATGTACTTCAAAATAGAAACGTAAATATAAATTTTATATATAGTATAGAAAGTAGTTCCAATCATAACAGAAATAAATTATTGCATGCTATAAAAAATTATCAATTTTATTTACACCATATCATCACCTTAAATTAAACCATTATTTTATTTAGATGTATATTAATTTAAAAAAAAGAAAAACATTTTTTTTTTGTAGAAAAATATTCTTGAATATTTCGCTTTTTAAAAATTTGCAATTATATATCGATGAACGCGATTTATATTTTTAATTTATATTTTTGTTTGTATATATTATGTTATATAAAACATAGGCAGTGCCTAATCGAAAACTTAATGTTCTGTATATAAAAATTTTGCAAAAATCGATAAATCCACAAATTAATTATTTGTACCAGTGAAGAATATAACGCCGTTTAATAAAATTATACTACTACAAAAGAAATATTCTTTAGACAGCAAGTGAATCGTATTTAAAATGTACATATACATACATATTTTCAAACTAATTAAAATAATATAAATTAGACATCGGAAAAATTTAAGAAATTTATAATTTATAGAATAGTACAGTAAAAATAATTTTTAACGTCAATAATAAAACAAATAGCAGAGCTTTTCATATCTAATGATGAATATTAGTTATGCCGTAAAAGAACATAGGAGATGCGCCCAAATAAATTAAAAAAAAAGATACGTTTACATGGGATACTTGTATCTGAATATAAAATAATGATTGATTGAAAATATATATCGTATGGATGATGTGTTGTTCCTTTCACACATTTAAAAAGCAAAAATGTTTGCATCCTCTGTAAGATGTATACAAGATACAAATTTATATTAAATGTCAAATACAGCTGATTATTATTTAAAAAATATGGACATAATATGGATATAAATTATATTTTAAAAAGGTTTTTAAATTCCTAAAATAACACTTTTTTCAATTTAAACAAAAAGACAATATAGTAGATGCCTACCTGCATTCTTTATAAATTTCAAATTTAAAATAATTCTTTGTTTACAAATCTCATTTAACGTCAAAAAATATAAGTCAGCACTACCAGATAAAACTAAAAATGTATTCCTTATATACAGTGTAATATAAATGAGAGGATGCAGAATGCCATGTTGGATTCTAAATACCCGTTAATATTTTTGAATCCCATACACGTCGTATGAGTTATTCCCCCTTACGACATTTATAGCCTGTCCTGTCTACATTTATGTGGCAGAGAAATGCATTAAAAAAAAAAATTTTGAAGAATATGCGAAACCGAAATATGTTTTGTATCCGGATGCATGAATCCCATATAAACGTTCTTACTCTAGGGGCCTAGGAGAATCATTTAAAAAACAAAAACAACATTTAAGAAACAAGTGAAAGATTTCGATTTTTATTGCTTATCATTCTCCTCTTCTTCTAAGATCAAAAATTAAGAACTATCTAAAATTTCTTCTAATCTTGGATATTCTAAGAAGCATCCAAAATTTTAACGACATATCACTAATTTTGATGATTAATTACATATTAATATGATAATTAATATGATATTACATATCATTAATTTTATGCTTCGATCGGAAGCATGTATAGTGCAAAAAAAAAAGTTTTAAAGAGAAAAAAAAAATTAATAATTATAAATTGAACTGAAATGAATATGTTAGAGATTGAGGGTTGGTTAACATTAAAATGGAATTAGAAAATCCAAAAACAAAAATAATACTAAACACGGATAGCTGAAAAATATTAAACACGAAAGCGCAAACAAAAAATTAAGAAAAAGAAAAGAAAAAAATTTGTTAAATAAAATTGGGTATCTGCACAAAATATAGTTTCTTAAACTACTTTATTTAGCCTTAATATTTTTCTTATAATTTTAAGTGCTTTTACATAAGTATTTTCAGCTCTAATTTATTTTATCTAATTAATACTTTTCTTAGACTTTCTTATAAATTATACTAAAGCTAGATATTTTCATGTACCGTTTTGCTGTGATGGTCATTTAATTCCGTGACGAAATTCACACATGCTAAGAAATTTTAGTTGACACTAAGAGATATTATTTGATAATTAATTTGTGATTCTTCCAAAACAAAGGAGGTTATTTTCCAAAAAATTTCTTTTGCTTTTCTTTTGTGTGAAAATGCGTCGTATGGTGCAATCTTACCCAAAAAATCACGGAATGAAATTATCATCACGGAAAATCGGCGCATGAAGAAATCCAGCTTAATGCTTTGAGTTTTTTTTTAGAGAAACTCTACTTTATTAATTTTAACTTACTCTATTTTTTTATTATTCTAATCTACGAACTAAAACCTTACATCTAATATTGGCCTAATCAAAAGATAAACAGCATATTCGAAACTTGCACAAAAAGATAATTCAAGTTTGTTAATTTGTTTGTTTTATGCAATTTATTCAACTTAGCTGATGTAAATATTTTATAGGAATATATAAATGGTTTTCCTAATATTAATTTAAAAAATTTTATTTTGTTTCTTTTCTAGTATGTACATACATCTAAATTTGATTGCTGCACTTTTCCAATTCGGAAAACCATATAGTAAGATACTACGGAAAATAGTTTTGAAAATTAATATTATATTTGGGGTGTTCAATTCGGAATTCTTGTTTATTAATGGATATAATAAACGAATGAAAAAATTAATTTTGTTAATTATTTTGGAGAGATGGAATATAAAAAGTTGGCTTGTTTTTTGTCTAAATGGATAACAAGATAACATATAGCTTCATATTCCCATGCTATTTCTAGAATGATTTAATCACTTGAAATCCAACTAATTTTTTTAAATTAATACATTATTTTAAATTGTTTAAAATAATAAATAATTGCTAGTAAGAAGAAAGAGAATAAGAAGAAAAAAGAATGAATAAGAATTTTAGAATGAATGAGAATAAGAATGTTTAACGAATGGTTATATAGGTATAAATGCCATGAATTTTATTAACAAAAAAATAAATAAAACAAATTTTTAAAATTTTTATTAATTTACTTATTTTTATTAATTTATTAATTTATCTGAATATTTTTGTGGGTATTAAAAATTGAATCATATAACCACAGGTTTAGGCGGTGACAGGTTCAAGATTTTTGTATATCAATTATGATATTGAAAAATAAAATTTAATAACTGATCATAAAATTTAAGAGCACAATTAATAATAGAAATGAAAAAAAAGATAAGTTTAAAGCTTTCTTTTAAATGTATAGAACAGGGGAGCATCCCAGTTTGCGTAAATCTAGTTCGCAAAAAGACATGTTACCTAATGCCATTTGACAAAAAAGACTTATTGCAAAAATACTCTTAAAAGCGACACTTCACAAAAAGACTTTTAACAAACAAATAGTTTTGTAATAAGTATTTATTAAAAAGATATACATAGATATGTATGTATGTATATTAGAAGAGAATTTAGTTGGTTTCAAAATTAGGGTTTTAACAAATTGTTTAGCAGTTTGGGAGCGGCAGCTATTTAACCTATTTTAAAAGTTGTGTAGTTGAAATATGTATGTATGTATGGAAAAAAACTTAGAATCGAGTTTAGAGTTAGTTGGTTACAGAATCATGGTATTCGCTTTTCCAGAATGTTTATATATGTATATATATATATGACAGATTCTGAATTATGAGGTATATGAAGTTTGTCTCACATAGAATTTGCGAATAAAAAATGCGAATGAATCATTTAAGAATGAAAAATTATTTTTTTAATAATTTCTGATCAATAAATAGAAAGGAATATTTTATGCAATTAATTAATAAAATTGTGTAATTAATTTTTGACTTTATATTTATTATGTAAGTCATATGAATTAATATATACATAAATATTTTAGGTTTGTTAATTTCGATTTTGGTTCGCCTGTTATTAATAATATTTATATCATAAAAAATCATTAAATTTGCTATTTAAAAAAAAATTGTACGACATTTTCTTGAGAATTATAAATTTCAATATAGTTTTCAGCAAATGGATATATTATGGTTTCTCGTGTTTTTTTTTTGTTTTTTAGTTATTATTTTTTACTTTTTACGAAAATATTTTCCAAAAATATGTATTGTGCCAAACCAATTCATCGCTCTTCTTCTAATAGTTTGTCATATTATTGCAGAATGGAATTATGTGATAAAAAACTTAAGAGCAAAATTGCTCTCATTTCCAAAGAAAATTTTTCATTTTGTCCATATTTTCTTTGAAGACCGTTATCATTAATTATGCATATACGTGTGTCGAAGTGTCCCTTTTGTTAAAACTCTTCTTGAAAAATGTCCTCTTTGTAAAAGGGTATTTTGCAGTAAGTCTTTTTTGTCAAATGGCATTAGCCGAAATGTCTTTTTGCCAAATGGCTTTAGGCCAACTATCATATATAACCCATAGAACAGAGAATAATAAATAAATATATAAATGAATGTAAATCAAGGTACATAAATAAATGAATTTAACAGTAAGAAAACTAATAAACTGTATAATAATGTAATAAATATAGAAAAAAAAAAGATCAGTTGGTGATGCTACAATTTAGACTTAGCAGATATAATTAAGACTAGTTTTTTTTTCGTTTCGTTTGCATAAGTTTATAGCATATTTTAAGATTATATTTCTTAAAACATTAAAATACAAATTATTGAACTGAGCATTTTTCTATTATGTAATAATAAAACTTACATATGTATATGTTTTTTTTTTTTCAATATTTTTTTTTTTTTGTAACATTAACGATGTGTAAGTGGTAAGATAACGAAAAAATTCGGAAGAAAGTTCAGAAGTGGAAGTTCGGGTGGGAAATATCTAAGCCAACAGTCCATAGAAGTAAATTTCTTTATGTAATTTTAGGTTAGACTAACCCAGGCCTAAATCACTCGACCAGAGTGATGTCCAATTTTTTTTTTTAACGAAGGATAAGCGTCATTTTTTTTAGTAACTCACTCTATTGGTAACTCACTCATAAGCATACATAAGACATTCGCACTCAATTCGCTGGACTAGTCTTAAAAATCACGAACTTCCATTACGAATTATGGATGATTTTTCTGTAATTAAAATGATTAAAAGTATAAAAAAGTTTTTTGGAAGATAAATGATTAGGAGATTTAGTTTTCCGCAAAAATCTTTAGAAATATACACATGTACATACATATATATAATATAATATATGTATTTTAATATGTATCATTAATATTCCCTTCTTTCAATATAATGGATTTTAATTCTTTTTTAATTTTACATAATATAATTAATATTTATCGCTAAGTATAAAAACCGAAAGTTCAAAAATTTGATTAAAAAAATTGTTTAAAAAAACATTTTTCATAAATCAATCGTTTTTTGTAAGATAAGATAAAAAAAAAAAAGATTAGCAAAAATATTACTACAAAAATAACAAAAGTTCTGGTATTCCAAATATCAAATTAATAATATTAAAAATAAGTTATATTTTACAAAAAATTTGAATTTTTTTAATGCATAAGATTTGGATTCAAATAGAAATACATATGTCTATTAAGTGAGATTTATTAGAAATATTATGATTAAGAAAAAGACAATAGGTATTTTTGACTGCAGTAATATTATAGTTGTTATAATTACTATTCCCAAAACCATTTCAAAATTTAAAATTTAGGCTTAATTTAACTGTTAATGAGTTAAAACCATTAAAGCTGTCTTGAGCTAAATTGTCTTGTTTAAATTTAACTGCTGTCATTATCCAAAGTTATAAATCCGCTACTTACTATTCTATATATAACGGAATTCTTGCGTGATCTTGATGAAATGTTATAAGTTATATACTTATATACAGGGTGTCCGGGACTCAAGTACGCGCACTGCACTCAGTGATTGGGGGCATTAAAACAAACAAAAAATTGTACTGGAGGGGGGGAGGGGTCTATTGTGGACCCTTTTCGAGTTATGAGGGAATAAAGATTTTTTAGAGACTTTTCATAAAAAAATCTATAACTTTTGAACGGCTTACTGTAGAGAGATAAAAAAAAATACATTTTGTAGAGTAAATTGTCAGCTGTAATTGTTGTATACTGATGATTCACATATACCCAACAGTTACAAAGTTATGAAGGTTCAAAATGATTTAAAATGAAAAAATTATGTTTCAAACTCAATTTTCTTTTGAAACACCCGGTATTTGGGGTACTTTTTATAGCATATTTCGAGACAGCTTTTCAAGCCCTATAATTAGTACCCAATAACTTTTTCTCTATCTCTAACCATTTTTGAGATATGAAGAATAGAAAAGTGTGTTATTAAAAAAAACACCTGCACATTCGATAAAATTTTAAATTATTGATAATCTAGTGTTGTAATTTAATTTTATAACCAATTTTATCTATTAAAAATACAATAAACACACTTTATTGTATTTAAAATTAAAAATAAAAATAAAAATAAAATTAAAAATATTAACATTAAAAATAAAAAAAATGTAAAGAAATTTTAAATAGAATTATATTTATTATAAATATAAAAATATTTTTTATTTTAACTTTAAATCAAAATTATCATTAATATTCTTTAGATGTCAGTCAGGCAATCCACAAAAATTGTATTATACAGTTAACAGTAACATAGCGATAAGTAGGTATTATGTATATAATATACATATTTATTATGTAAGTCATATGAATTAATATATATGTAAATATTTTAGGTTTGTTAATTTCAATTTTGGTTCGCCTATTATTAATAATATTATATCATATATAAAAAAAATTATACGACATTTTCTTGAGAATTATAAATTTCAATATAGTTTTCAGCAAATGGATATTATGGTTTCTCGTGTATTTTTTTTGTTTTTTAAATAATTTTATGGGCTATTTTAAAATGGCGATCTTAAATGTTATTATAAATCATTTTAAAAAACATAATTACTATTTTCTGTAAAGAAATCCAAGTTCTATCTATCTTTGGTTCTGTTAAGTAAATTTTCCTAAAAGAGCATAAAATTTAATTAACTATTAACATAATTCTTTGAATAAATAAGATAAGTAAGAACTTTATTAAGTGGTAAACTGGTGACTTTTATTTGTAACTATGATCTATGATCTTTCAGTTAAATAATTGGCAAAGTTCTTTCGATTTTTAACCTTTAGAAAAAAAAACAATGCATTTTTACATAAAATTTTAAGATTATAAAATCAGAATTATACTTTAAACTTTTCTGTTCTTCCTATTCGTATTTATGTTAAGTAAGTTTAAAATCAGCAAAAATTTAGCTGATAAATTTATATATTATACCTACACCTTTTCAACATACAATAAATAAACAAAAAAAAAGCTGAACAAAATTTATTTTGATTCAGAATGTTGTTTTTATATTATTTATATGCGCAGCTATTTATAGCAAGCGATAAACTTAAAAAACAACAATAAAGAAATTAAAAAAAAATGAAAGTGAATTAATAAAAATAATAGAATTAAAAATAAAAAAAAAAAATACAAAAAGATTCATTCAATACTCGTGTTGAATATTAACAAGTCAAAAAAAAAAAAAAAAAAAATATTTTGTTTTGTGTTGTACAAAAAAAATTAAAAATGATAACAATATTACGAGCCGCCTTTTTATTTTACAATACACGTCATCGTCTTCTTGGAAGTTTTAAATTAATTTATATTTATTTTGTCTATATGTATATATTGGCTATTTGTATCCACATATACATGTGTATATTTATTTATATATACAAATACATAATAATGTATACATTGTTTGGGTGACATGTAAGAAATCCAACTGTAATAAGGCAAAAAACTGCGAAATTTGCCATTATGATTGGAGTTGTATTGTAATAAAGGCAATATTGAACTAATTACTAAATTATATTGTTGGTCACATAATTTTTTAGTTAAATTTAAATTAAACAAAATAAAAAATTTTACATAAGAAAAAAGTTAAGTTTTTCTATATACATATATATACATATATACTCTAAAATATGTATGTGTGTATGTATGTGATATGTAAATAGATTAGGATATACTTTACTTCAGGTACATTGTCCGATTGCCTTGAAATTTTATATAACGAAGTGACGATGATATATGGTGACGTAATTTTAGTGTTTGATTCTAACTCAGAATCGCACATAGTATACATATATATTCTGGAAATATGAAAATTCTGGAAAAGGCGTAAAATAAGATTTTCATCAAATAAAATTTTAATTCATATTTTTTTATGAAAAATTGATATTTTTTATCATTCTACCCAAAAGTATTTTACCATAACTCAAAAACAAAAAGGACCAGAGAAACCAATGAGGGCTTCCTAGAAAGAGGAAGAAAGGGAGAAAAACAATTGATCACAAAAAAGATACCGTTATATTTAATTTTAAAATGAAATATTGAAGAAAGTTCATATTAAAAAAATTTTTTTTTTGTTTTAAGCACTCTGTACCCAAATGAGACCTGTACTAATTTTAAGTATATCATATTAAGGATTGTTTACAGACCTATGTTTTGAGGCTACAACGGTATATAGGTATCTAACAATTTTTAAGATATTTTCGTTATTTAAGCATAATATTTTTTTAAGCATAGTTATTTAAGCATAGCATTTTTTATTAAAATTATTATTTCAATTTCGCATTTCTAACCTCTGATGGGACTATTTACCAAGCCGTACCATACTTATTATATACTGTTGGAAAGGGTGTGAAGAGACCTTTGTAACAATATAAAAATAATATAGGATATCTTTAAAAATTTATAAAGTATGTATAGTGGTTTCCAGAAAGGACAGAGAAAATTTTTTTTTTTAACAACATTTTCCGTTTGAACTGAGTATCCCAGTGATTAAGATGAAACAAGATATTTATTAAAGATAATAGTAGGGCCCACAGACAAAAATGTAATAGTTTAAGTAAAATACTACAAAATGTTAGGAACATTTCAAAATAATCAATTTGACCTTTAAATGACCTTTCCGCAAAAGTCATGTTCAATGAAATGTAGGTGACGTAACTAGGTACCGTTATGTAAAATTTTGCGTTTTCTGTGATAGGTAATGGTATACCTATACGTAAGTATGGATAATTTAAACTATGTATTTACAAAGCTGTATATACATATGTATTTAGAACACGCTACATTTCATTATGTATTACAAAAATCCTTTTGAAAAAAGGCTCGCTTTATATTAAATATTTCAGATTAAAAACAACCAAAAAATTATATTTTTTTAAATAAGCATATTATTTTAGATTAGATTTTAATTGTTTTGTTTACTATTAGAAGAAACGACATAATATTTTAATAAGTCAAGTACGTTTATGTATGTACATACATAATATATGTATATTGAAAGATGAACTTTATAAACCTAATATGTTATCAAAAATTAATTAATAGTAAAAAAAAACAAATAGGTATACTATTTAGGAAATCGTTTTGGTAAAAGAGTCATCTTACTTTCGCTTAAGTTTTTTATTTTTAATTGGAAATAATAAATTTTAAATTTTTGTATAAAATTTATCAATTCAGACGTACATAATATATTATTATATAATGCTCCTTATTGTACGTAATAAATGAATTGTATTGACTTAAGTATCATTTTTTCCCCGTTTTGTATCGCCTAAATAGTATATACTGCGCCATTATCTTACAAGTTACAATAATAATAAAAGTATTGAAACTGAAGAGAGAAAAACTTAATATTAGGCCTAGCACATAGTGTAGAGAACATAGTGTTAAGAAAATGAAATATTAGGTCACTATAAAATACTTTATACTTTACTTTCTTTAACTTTTAAAAATCTAATTGTTTTTAAAATATTACATAAAAATTAGTCTAACATTCATCATCAGGCCTTAAAATATATTAAAATCTAAAAAATATTATTACATATGTACATATTTTAATTTGAAGATATCAATTAAAAAAGTTTAACTATTTTTCTATCTAAAAAAAACTTCTCACACTTTTGTAAAAGTTATTACGCCTCTCTCGTTATTTTTTGAAAACATTTCTCGCGGAAAAAATAAACATGACAGATTTAAAAGTAATTATTGGAATTAGTTAATTACTAATTTTGCTAAATATGTACATTGAACTAAAATTTTAATTTGAAAGTTGATTTATTGATATATTATAGAAATTTGTTTGAAATTAAAATCTGTATGGGGCTAATTTATATAACTGAAACTTATAATGAAAATTAATAAAAATGAATATTTGAATATAATAAATTAATAAAATGAATATATATATATTAAAAAAACAAAAACAAAAAAGAATCGTAAAAATTTAAACGAAATCGTCAATCGTTTTGATTTTTGTTTCTCATATTTAAATCATTGAATAATATGTAATTCCAAAAATAAAGAACAAAGCACAATTTTTGCCAATATATATGGTTACGCAATCATATGTTTACAACCACAATAGAATTATACTCTTTAATAATTTTATTTTTAAGTTAAAAAAAAAAAAATTATGTTTTAGAACACCTATGTTTCTTACAGATCAATTTTTTTTTGAGTACGTGCCAAAAAATATTCGTAATTTATCATTGAACTACCGATCGTAACACGCTAAAGAATCATATGCAAATGACATCTTAAAATATTTGCAAGAAAATTGAAAAATGGGAAGAACAATCATTTTTGAATACAATATTTCGTAAGCTTTTATCTTTTATTTTTTATATTATATGTTTTTTGAAATAAACATTTTTAAATAATCGATTCATAAATATTAAATTTTAAATAAATACAATAAGATTTTTAACAGCTTTTCTTAACTTCTATAATGGATTGGACGTTGAAATCTAGAAGGGTCTTTTAGATACAATCTCTGAATTTGAAACTGCAAAACTTGAAATTTTGAATACAGTTTGGTCCCCGTTGACAATAAATGATTTTAATATAATTACAACAAAAAACATCGGATAAGTTAATGCAATTAACAAAATTAACGATATTTCTTCTACATTACAGAATGAATTACAGAAAAATGAATTTTTATAGAAAAAAATAAAATTACATATACGTATGTACATATGTATATGTATGTATATACGATAATATAATACAAAATTAAAGAATCAAGTTTTTTTCAAATTTTAACTTGAAAACTACTTATCCAGTTTATATTGTTTATATTTTGTTAAATTATTAATAAAATTAAAAACAAAAAGTTGAGGGCGATATTCTAAAATGTAAAATGTTTAGTTTAATTATGCATATATTGTTTTCAACTTTTGATAGAAATATTGTCTATATATGTATGTATATAATATGTATATCATTGAATATCATAATTTCTAATTAATACATATATCATAATATAACTCACTATTAAATTTGTTGGCAATACAATAATATTAATCTTCGCTGGTAGTACCTATGTATATATATCTTTAATAAGTTTTAAATTGGTAAATAATTAAGCTTGTTAATGAACTTAATATGTGTACTATTTAATAATTTTGTTCTAAGGCACTTCTTACATGTATTTATTATGCATTAATTCACTCTAAGTTAAATTATGGATTGGCATGCTGGGAAATGCTTAATTACCACTAAAACACCTGTATTTCTATAAAGTTTTAAAAATATTTTTTAATAGAGCAGGTTATTTAATAAACAGAAACTCGGCTTCGCATAATCTTAGAAGAAATAACCAAAATTTAATGATAGTGCCATCATATAACACGCAACATTTTTGTAGATATTTTTTGGTAGTTGAAAGAATTTTTAATAAACTACCACAAGAAATCAGATGCTTACGGCGTAAGACCATATTTCTCAAAGTGGTGAAAGTTTAGCTTTTTAACTTAAATGTTCTTGAGATTAATAATGTTTTAAATATATTATTATAGTGTTAATATTTTGTTGAATAAAAAAATTAATAAAAAAAAAAAAAATAAAAAAAAGTAAAAGAAAAAAAATAAAATAAAATAAATTAATAATAATAGGAATATTTGGTCAATCAAAAATAATGGTCTGAATAGTCTAAATTCATTAAGTATTGTAAACATGTCTTGACTCCAATAATAATAATAATGATAATAATAATAATGCTATTAATGTTATTTTTTTTTTCTTGTTCCAAAATAACCGTTCAACTTCAAACTTAATTTTTTAACTACCGCATACAATTATGTATAAGGTAGGTATTGTTTTCATACTAAAAATTTGTACTCGAGATTTTAGCACATATCTGTGTGTGTCTGTGTGAGTATGTCTCTGGGCACATGTAGAGCCTAAACAGAATGTTTTGATGTAAATATATCGGATTGATAAGCTTTTGGAGTAAATCGGACAACTGGAAGTAGTAATTTACTAGTGTCATTTTTAAGTTTTATACGAATATTTCTTAACAGAAAAATATTATGAGAAAAATTATTAAGAATAAAATAAGAAATAAAAATTAAGAAAAAATTGTTACACAAGTAAAGAGCAACAACTTTACCATAGAACATTTTTTGATCCGACTAACTTTAACTTTTATTTAATTTTTTTTCTAACTTAAAATTTCATACATATAACACGCCATATAAATTTATATGAACCAATTTGTTTTGTTTTTTTTTTATATCTCTAAAAATTTTTTTTTTTTAATGCATTTCTCTGCCACATAAATGTGGACACGAAATTACACAGCCTTTCCTGTTCACGCGTGGCTGTAAATGTCGTAAGAGGGAATAACTCTTACGACGTGTGTGGGATTCGAACCCACACTCTACCGGTGTTTACAGCGTATTTTATACACTCTTACCCACTAGGCCACCGAGACCCCTCTAAAAATTTATATAATCTATCCTATGCATGCATATTATTCTCTTCTCCTTGATGCAAAATTCAAACTGTAGAATTTTTGTTAGCGGATTCAATATTAATCTTATGTTTGTTTTGTATTTGTTTATAGTTTTTATTATTTTTTACTTCTAATATTTTTGAATGAAAAAAAAAATCATGTAGGTACATATACACATGTAAATGGATGTATGAATGAATGTTATATATTTTTACGATTTCATTGCTTATTATTGTTATTGAATAAAAAAAAATGATGTTAAATTGTTAGAAGTTATTTTGCTTTGATATAAATTATTATGTAAAATCTATGAATTTTAGCTTCATACTTTTCGTTAATAGCGGTCGGTTCTCTGGTGGAAACAGCTGATTGTTTTTATTCTATTATGTTTGTTGATTACACGCATTCGAAATGTTAATAATGACGTCACCAAATATTTTATTGCTTTTAAAATAAATAAACGAAAACACTCCAGCAATCAATTTTTTTATCATGAAATTGCGTAAAACACTTTTTTTAACATTTCATAATATTTACTAATACCAAAGATTCATAATAAAAATTTAATATGGTTATGGTGAAGTTCGAATGAAAAAGTTTGTTTCGCATTCGAAAAAATTGGTATGTTGAAGTCCATTCGGCTGCACAGTGGAAACACTTTTTGCAGATGTCAAAGTTTTATGTTTTATAAAATATTTTTTGTATCCAGTATTTTTTGGTATTTATTTTTTTTTTGTGTTTGTTCAGTATTAAGAAATAATTCAAAAGTAAAATATGTTTAAAATAATTTTTATAAATCGATAAATTTTATAGCGACTTTAGAACAATTGGAGACTGAAGAAGCGGAAATTTCCAGGATTTGGGAAGAAAATTGCTCCGAGATAAATGTGATCCTATCGAATTAAATGATCAATCGTAAAGGATATATGTATTAATATATCTATTTAGGTCGAAAATTAGTTGTTATACTTGCATCTATTTAAATTTTGTTTTCAAAATATTATTTTTTTAAGTTGAACACTGCACCTATTTTAAAAAAAATATTTTCAATTTATAAATTTAAAAAAACAAATTTATCAAAACAAAAATTATCTTTAGATACTTTTCTCTTTAAAAAAATTAAAATTATTTTGCAATAAATAACACTTCCTTCTTATGCTTGCTTTCGAATGAGAATTGTGTCGAATTCGAATCAAAAGGAATTTCATTAATTTTTAACGGTCTCGGGTCAAAGTCTCGGTTCAAATCCCGATCAAATCAAAAATAATATATAAAATAGAATAGAATAGAAATAATGTAAACAAAATATTAAATATAATTATAATTGAATACTTGTACCGGGGTGGCCCACATCCTTTAAGGCAAAAGGGTCCTAAAAATAGCGATAGCTATTTATATCTGCACGATATAATATAAAAAAATAAATAAAAAATTATTTAAATTAATTTTAGGTAACTTGTTGTAAACTTGTTTTCAATTATTTTGGATCTAAAATGACTGGGTTTAAAATTTGATACATGTTCAATAGAAATAATTTCTGAATGTGAATTACCAATAATTCTTAAAAATACATAATAAATAATAATATACATATATTATATACTTAGCTAACCTAGCTACTTATTTGTGGTATTTAAAGTTTCAATTTTTTAAAATTATAGAAAACCTTTTTTTAAGGTTCAATAAAATGCGAAATAACATTTAAAAAAGTGGGAACCACTCACAAAGGGGGAAACAGTTTTAATGTACCCATAAAGCTTCGTTTGTACAGGTATAAAAAATAATTTTTTTTTATGGATCATTTCGAAAAAATAAGAACTGAAGGAACAAAGGTTAAAGGTTATTATGATATAAAAGAAAAATAAATTCGTTCGTTTGTACGTTGAGTTTATTTAAGATTCTTTAAAAATTAGATATTATTATAAAATGTTTAAGTTAACAAGTTGTGATAATCATATGCTTTTTTGAAATAACTGATTTTATGACATTTCCAAAAAAAATTGGAAAATATGTGCCTATCAGTTTCACTATGTCCGTCCGTCTGCCCGTATTTTTACAAAACTTCTACACCGTTAAAAATAGAGAAAATAAATTTTAAGCATAGGTAGATTCCATAAAACAATTAATGTATATCTCATGTTCTACTTAACGTTTTTTCAATTTCAATTTTTTTTACCTTTCTAAATCAATATCAAAATTACACAATTTCATAACTACACCTTCATAACTCCGACACGCTTTTCAAATAGGGAATTGAAATTTTGAGGTAAAAAAAACTTTTAGAATTAAAATAAGTTTCTTCAGAAATTTTCGACCTTACGGGGTTTAAACCAAACGGTTTAAGTTGGAATTTTGAGAGGAATTAGATCTTTGTTTGGAAGCTGTAAGGGGTCAAAAACTGAAAATTCTCTATTTTCAAACACGTCCTGTAACTTAATATTTGTCCAAATTTTTTTGTAGGAATATGTAATTACTACAAAATTATATTTTTATCTATGCATTGGTAGGTATATAAATTTTTAGAGATATAAAAAAGATAAAAAAAAAAACAAAAAAATTTGTTCATATACTTCATATGGTGTTATATGAAATTTGGACTTAGAATAAAGTAAGTTATTTAATTAAACAAAACTTAAAGTTAGACGGGTCAAAAAATATTGATTGTCTAAGTTGTTGCTCTTTCCTTGTATAACAACTTTTTCTTAATAATTTTTTTTATAATATTTTCCTGTTACCAAATATTCGTAGAACTTAAAAATTTCACTAGAAAATTACCTTTTGCAGTTATCCGATTTGCCTCAAAAAGCTTATCAATCCGAGATATTTACTTCAAAACATTACATATGAAATTTCAAAAAATTCCTCTCCCTGATGTTAAAAAGCTATTAAAGGTAAAAAATTGAAAAGTTACTTTTTTTAAACACCTGTAACTTAGGCACCTGTACAAATTTTTTCAAGGTAAACATAAATATTAAAACTCCAACATTTTTATTTTTACATGTGTTGCTTTTCTAACGAGTTTTCTTAAAATTGAACAAAATGTCTCTTGATGTACATATAAAAATCCAAGAAAAGTTAGAAATGTTGATGCAAGGCATAAATCTAAACTGTTTTTATTATCTTTTGGAAAATGTTTAAAAACCTATGGTTTACATACTGCTTTGTTTTATTTGTTTCGTCCTCCATTAACATCTTCTCTGTTGTTATCACGGCAAATGGACAACATATAATATATAACACAAAAAGTATATTTAAACTGTTATTTCCTCATATACATAAAATCGTAATGTAAATTTTTGTAGTGTAAAATTTCAATTTAAGACTTTAAAATTTCCTTTTGAAAAAGTAAATTTCTATATTAAAGAAACTGTAATAAACGTATATAAAGTTTTATAAACAACAAAAAAATAAAATTGTTATAAAATTTACAACTTCGAACTGAAGTCAAATTATCTGTAAAAAAAATTGACAAACCTACAAAAAAAATATTTATAAGCATCGGAATGTATAATTTTTGTTTTTATTTGAAATTTTTACCAATATATTATCAAAGTGAAACCTAAATCTTTTTTAAAAAATTTTAAGCGATATGTTTTGATATAATTTAAAAAAAAAAGTTTTTTATAAATATATATACATACATATATATGTATATGTATATTAAGGTAATAAAAATCGAAGTGATTATTTTAAATATTTTGTGTAAGCCTTGAACTTAAACTTATATTTTATATTTAGTTTTATATAATATTTTGTTAGTATGATTTGACTTGACAACAAAAAACAAAAAATGAGTTGGCAGTTGGCACTTACTTATACAGGAGGGAAGAAAATTTTTGCTTACTTTTAATAATTTTAATTTTTAGTATTAATATTTCAATATTATGTATTAAGAATGTGCTAATTATATTTATAAAGTTACATATTTATATACATACGTATATACAGATTTTCCCTATTTTTATACTCGTACGAACACAGTTCAAGGGTATAATAAATTTGCCATTACGTTTGTATGTGACACCTTTAAGGAGTCGAGCTAGATATAGTGTCAAATGTATGGATCGGCTCAGAATCGAATTCTGAGTCCATTAATCCATGTACGTCCGTCCGCCCGTCCGCACGATAACTCAAAAAATAAAGGAACTAGGAGACTGAAATTTTTTTTTACGTCACTTTTGCAAAAGTTAGTTTTGCTATTTAAATGCAGCATTTTCGGCCGTCGGGTTCGAGTAGTTGCCATACAACTTCTTTCTTTAAATGGAAATAACTCAGTGTCTATTCAAGCTAGGTATCTGAAATTTTGCAAATTATGATCAATTTTTATGGCAACAACTTTTGTAAAATTTGGTTGTGATGGTACGACAGGTTCGGGTAGCTGCCATACAACTTCTCTTTTTAAATAAAAATAACTCAGCGTCTATTGAAGCTAGGAACCTGAAATTTAGTAAAGAGGTGTCGAGTTACATGCCAAAAACTTTTGTAAATTTTGGTTGGTCTAAATTAGTCGGTTCAGGCTTCTTGCACCTCTTGGAACTTAATAAAGCTGGGCGCCTGAAATTTTACAAATGATGATCCAGTATTATGGCAACAACTTCTGTAAAACTTGGTTGTGCTTGTGTAATAGATTCGGGTAGCTGTCATGCAACTCCACAATTTACATAAATATATCTCTATAGTTAACGTCGGTACTAAAACATCTGAAAGTTTTTAAAAGATGACCAAGTTTTATAGAAACAGTATATATTACGTTTATACGGGTATCCCAGGGTTGACACAGTCTACTCTGCTGCACTCTTCCTCGTTTTTAATATACTTGTTTATAATATTTTCCAGTTAAGAAATATTCGTAAAAAAATTAAAATTTGCACTAGTAAAGTACCACTTGCGGTTGCCCGATGTGCTTCAAAAGCTTATCAATCCGAGATAATTACGTCAAAACCTTAAATATGAAATTTCAAAAACTACAGCTCGGTCGCTTAGACTGTACACGTACCCACAGACATACCGACACAAACATACAGACAGACATCAAGCTAAAAATACTCTTTACATGTTTTCGGCTACAAGTATTTGGTATGAAAACAATACCTGTCTTACACATTCATGTTAAAAATAGCAAATAAAACGAAAAGCATAATAAATTCAACTTCGCTTATTTTTAAATTTTTAAAAAACAAAAAAGAAAGAAAAAAACATAAAAAACTAAAAAACCGCGAGCTAAAACGTACGTTTATAAATCCAACCGTAACGGTTGCTGTTTTCATACTAGCATTTACGTTTACAGTTTGCATGATGCCGAGTTTAACTTTTATGTTTACGTTTTCGGTTTGCATAAGCACAATAATCATAACTCAATGTCTAATTAAGCTATACACATATCTAAATTAAAAAAATACATATAAAAAATTGCAAAATTGTTTTAACGTCAAATATAGGTAAAATCTAACGTCAAAAATTTTTAAATATTTAAAATAAATATTTTGAAATATTTTGAAAATGGATATAATTTTAATAATTATGTAATTTTTTTATAATTTTATTAATTAATTTTATATGTGTATTAATAAATTATATTTAGTTTATATTAATTAAAATTTTTTACATAAAATAACAATTTTCTCTGGTGTAACCATTTAGTATTTAGTAAATAAAAATGTTTTCATCAAATATCAAAACAATATATGTACACATACTAGCCTACTAGGTAATTTCAAATAAAACTTTAAAAATAAAAGTGTCGCCGTTTTGCAGCTCGCGAACGAGTGGATGCATAATGGATGCAAAATATTCGTTAATATTACCGAAGAATACACGAAATGTAACAGAAATAATTTTTGCATCTAGATGCATGCATCCCATGTAAACTTACCCTTATGATAACACAACTCCGAAATTTATTTTAATATATCTCAGTATTTATTTCAGTTAAATACCCCGAATTTTTTAAACAATAATTAAATTTTATGGAAACAGCATATATTTATTCATGTAGGTATCCCAGAGTTGAAACAGTCAACAAATACACTCTTTCTCGTTTAAAGTTTTTCATAACTTATGACATAAAATAAAAGGCCCCGATAAAAATAAAAATCAACGTCAAAAATATGCACAATGCACGCGATAATAGAGAATATGTAAATAAAAAATGTACGCGAAAATGACAGATTAAAGGCTGATTTTCATTACAGCGATTTATCCACGAAACTGTTAGAGCATATATAGCAGATACAAAATGACATGTGTGCAAAAGAGAAAACTCTATTAAAACAATCGCCCAGCAATATTTTTATATTCCGAAAAATCGTCCATAAAATTCAGCAAAATGGCCGGTAAATTATTTAGAGTTGGATTTTTTGCTGAATTTATCAACGATTTTTCTGAATAAACTAATACACATGAAAAAAAAATTGAATGTCCCATAAAAAAACTCAAAACTAAAAAAGGTTAAATATTGTTTACATTTTTACAATTTGTGCAGGAAAGTAGAAATTTTGTACGCGTTTTATAAAATTTAAATTAATAATATAAATATTCAAGTCCATATTTTTTGATTAATAAATTCATTAAATGATTATTGGCACTTTAATTTTTAATTCTAAATAAAACTTATTATGTATTGAAAAATGCGTATAAACTACATAGAAATAGGTTATTTTAGCTTGAAATAAATATAAAATAAATAAATTATAAAATCTTGTCAGAAAAATTCTGAATACCGTAATATTTTTCTCCCTCTTTCTTATTGATAATATACTATATTTAATTCTTTCTTTAATGACGATAAATCGCCCATAATTTTTCCATGAAAACCGACCTTAAAGCTCTGTTAACATGTTGTCATTTTCAACCTTTCGAGCTTTCAAGGTGCGGTTTTATTCACAAGTTTTAAGTGAAGTACACAAAATATTTCGATTGACTTCAGTGAAGCCGGCTTCAAGTCAATCCGCGTTCATATGAGCTCAAAGTATGCTTCAAGTACGCTTGAAGCTGCCATATAAACACGATATTTGTTATTAGATATTTTATTCTTTTATGTTTTTCGTTTTTTTAGGAAAATTTCTATTTTTACTTATTTTCATTTTAAGTTTTTGTTATGAAATATTAAACTAAATCCAAATATATTTTGCGATTTGTTTTATTTTATGGCTTTATTTCGCTGCTTATTTAACCGCTATTCCATCATTCAACCGATAAGTTTTTGACAACTTTATAGCTGACTGTCGCTGCGATCATTCCCAACATTTTGTTATAGCATTTTTCGATTAAATGAAACCATTTTCAAATTAAATAAAACTATTTCAAAGTAAATTAAACTATTTTTATTTTAAATAAAACATTTTTCAAAAAGAATGAAACCTAAAACGAACTAACGTATTAAGAGAGAAACTATTATATTTATTTTTATAATATTTACTATTAAATGTTCTTAAACCTAATAATATAAACTGCAAATTTTTACCACCTTATTACCCGATGCTCATCCCGAATTAAAAAGCATTTTCAAAAATTAAAGGACATGCGGGATCTACATATATTAAGTTACCTTACGATCGATCATAATATTTTCAACCTGACTGTTCAAAGTGTGCGGAAATTAATTAAAATTGATTTTTAAAATTATGTTATGGATATAATATTCCATATTCCACATGCCGCTGAACGTCAACCGCTGCATTAAGAAAGAACTAAGTGATATTATTTTATAATTTGTTAATTTTTGAGATTTAATTTTATTTTATTGTTAAAAAATGAAAATGTTTTATTAAAAAAAAAAATGGTTTAATATGAACAAAAAAACAAAATAGTTTAAACGAAAATAGGTTGTATTTAAAGGTCATTTCTCCAATACTGGCGTTGGCGTGTAACTTCATTACTGACCCCTTAACTATTTTGTTGTTTTCTTTTGTAAACAATAAAAAAAAGATTTAAGAGTAATTGGGAAAAACAATATTTACTTTTCTTTTTAATTCTTCACTATCCATGTTTAAATTTAATTAATATTGATACAATGACACTTGATAGTTCACTGACAATTAAAGTTACGCCAGCATTGGAGACTGAAATAAAAAAAACCGGTGTCGTGAAACTTTTTTAAAGTTAAAGTTACAGTCCAACATCAGCATTGGAGAATGGTCTTAAAAAAGAGTTTCATTTTATTTGAAAATAGTTTCATTTAAAATAAAAATAGTTTCATTTACTATAAAAATTGTTTCATTTACTCTGAAAATAGTTTCATTTACCCTGAAAATAGTTTCTTTTACTTTGAAAAAGGTTTCGTATTTGAAAATGGTTTCATTTAATCCAGCGGCGTAGCTACCTAACATCGAGATAATGCAAAACATTAGGGCCCATTAGTAACTGGCAAAAGAGAGGGCCCAAAAAAATTTTTTTTAGAAATTCATATTTATTAACCTATGATTCAACATATTAAATCGAATAAATTTTAATTGTTTTGTTTATTGTATAATAATACAAAAAAACTCACAGTCTTTACTTTACTTCTATTTGTAACATAATTATTTATAACAGTTAATGTATATGTATGTATGTATATATTATGAATTTTGTTAATTTAAATTTTTGTTGCTATTGATATGAAAAAATCTATTGAATGCCATTATAACAGAAATTTTTATGCTTGTGCAAAGTTCTACATGCTAATTTGTCAGTGGTTTATTTAAAAATTATCATAAAAATTAAATATAGATATGATACTTGCTTCATTTTTTATGCTTCATATGCTTCATTTAGTGGCAGATTCTAGGTAAAAATAATGAAAAAAAAACTATAAAAGAATTTAAACAGCTCAAAATAGACTTAAAAATCGTACTTTGCCAGTTATTGAATCAACAGAAGCTGCAAAAATGAATTTAAGTGGTTTACTTCAAAATTTTGTTAATGCGAAAGCAAGAAAAGAAGCTTTTTAAATTTTATTATTTGTTACTTTTGTTTTAATCAAAAAGTATAAATGTTATTAAAATATATCAATAAAAAATATCAATTTTTACTCATAAATAAATTAATAGAGAGCCCCCCAATTTTGTTGATTGCATTAGGGACCAAAATTCTTAGCTACGTCACTGATTTAATCGAAAAATGCGATAAATCAGGTATAAAGTTGTGAAATGTCAAAAACGTTTGGGTTGAATGTTTTAATATGATATAATATTTTCCTTTTTTTGATATCTTGGTTGTCATTTTCAGTTTCTTTTTTCTAGCCTTGCGTTTTGTTTCGCTCTTTTGACAACTAGTGTGTTCTTCCGTTTTTATTATCAGAATTGCAGTTACATACATAAAATATTCTGCATTGTGAAACATCAATATATGTAACCAGAACCAAAAGATTTCAACCGATTTTATGTCAATAAAGCGAAGCGATTGTTTAATATGCTAAATTCTCATGCATCTACTCATATAGGAATTGTTATACACTAATCCACCTTTATAAAAAAAAATAAAAAATACATACATATGTACATATTTGCTAATCAGATTTCTGTATAAAAACCGGTTAAAATTTAAAAATAAATAAAAAATATTTATTTCCAAAAAAATCACAAATTGAACCAATTATTAATTTTTAATAAATACGAAAATATTTAAACAGTAAATGTTTAAAAGATAATTTAATATTTAGAATTCATTTAAAAAGAATGACAAAATTAATCTAGTTTTTTCCAATAAAGCGATTTGCTAATTTAATTTGTCTTGTCTTGTTATTTGCTTGTAAAAGCAATTAAATACAAATTATCAGAAGCTTGTTTAAAGAAAAAAAAATTAAATAAATTGTAAGTAAATAAGACTGTTTTAAACATATGACTTGGGCATTCGAATAAGTTTGACTGTCATGTGATATTATTATCTAATAAAAAAAATTATAAATTAATCATTTAACATTGTCAACACAATAGAAATTAGTACTTTAATATTTACTAGTACTATTAATTATTATATTTATGCTTTATCGTTTGCATATGTATATAAGTATGTATGTACATATGTATATGTATAAATATTTAAAAATAAGCATTTAGCAAGTATTTGAGATAAGAATAAAATAATTTATTTATTTTAATGGTTATTAAATAATTATGAAATATTTTGGTAAAAAACTTAATAACTAAGTAACATTTTGGTAAATTTGATAACAACTAAAAATGATTACATAATAATACCAACAATATTACTTCTATAAAAACAGTGATACACATTTACATGACATAGTACATGATTTTAGTTTTAATCAAAAACTAGATAATTACATTATTTAAAACTACCATCAAATTTTATAATTCAAATATTTTAAAACTCAATAGCTAAGCTTCAAACTTTTATCAATACCAGGAATAGTAACAACTTCAACTACCTAATATAATTTATAGCGTTTTTTTATTACGTTCTATTCTAAGAAAAAAAACAAAGCATAATTAAAAATTTTTTTCTTGTTAATTTTAAAAGAAATGTGTCAAAACTCGCTCAGTGCAACTTTTTTTTTAGAAACTTAACCTAAAATATGAAACTTGACCTTTAAAATATTGACAGGACAACAATTGCGCTCTCAGGACTCCAGAACAACATTAAAAAATCTATGTATAGATATATAATTATCGCTGAGTTTTGCCAGTCAAATATTAAATAGGAATATGTATGTTTATCTGTTTAAAGATGGTTTAGTAGAGTCTTTATAAAAATGAAAAATATTTACATCTAGTTACTGACTGTAATTATAAAATCATCGCAATCAGACATATTAAATTTATTTGTAAGATTTTTGTAAAATAAGTATGCTGTTACAAAAATATCTGAAATTTTCTTAAAACAAAAAGGAAAACTGAAAAAATAGGATTGATTTTTTGCAATTTTGCTCTTTTTCAGGCCAACTTTTGTTCAGAAAATAAACTTTATTAAACAACTATTTCTATGACAAAAAAGCATTAAAAAGGTAACGTTGTACAACATTACAAAGTTACGAAATTACCGCATTTGACGAAATTATATATGTATAAGTAAAGGATCTACCTTTTAAATTCAATCTTTTTTTAATTTTATCTACAAGCACCTTTTTTGAATTGGAAATTTAATATTTGAACAATGACCACGATCTCGACATATTTATTTTGACCTCGTAGAACATGCTATGATAATGTTCTGATTTTAAAAAAAGAACCACCTAAATATATCCTAGGCACAAATTTTGATCATCTTATTTTAATCAATGATGTCAATCATATTTGTATTATTATAGAAGTATAACGTTTCTTTCAATGATGTCAATCGTATTTTTATCATTATAGAAGTACATATAACGTTTCTTTCATACGTCGCACATAATTTTTAAGAACAAGATATGATCTTGAATGGAGGAAAAATATTTTAAATATTTATTATGTACATATTTATTTTATTCGAAAAACATTCTTGTAAGTAAATAATTGAAAATTTCTCTATTATTATTTTATGGGTCATTTAATTTGGTTTTTATGGATGTGCATATATTATGTATCATCAATAATCAGTTAATATACATATCTAACCTATATACATATACATTAAAATTTCTAAAGTTATATCAACAATCTGTTTTGTTTAAGTAAAAAATTAAAAATTTTTTGTTAAAGCAAATTTGCAAAAACCATTATGAAATTTAATTTTTAACTGTCTAAAACTGCATATTTTTTAGAAGCGAAGTACATGCTTTCATATTTCCTTTTTCATTTTTTATCACATTGGAAAAGGAGTAATGTAATCTTTACATTTTTATATCCTCCCAAAATTGTACTATTACATAATTAATTCATTTTTAATAAATTTTAAGAAAAAAGTTAGATTTTATGATTCTAAACATATTTGCTAAATATTTAATAAACTTACCTCCTTTTGTGGGAACACGATGTGTGCTATGTTGAGCTCTGTAACCAGTTATCATTTCATAATGACCTGAATCCCGACGAACCGGAAAAGCAATTTCAAGAATATGGTCACATTGTTGCATAATATTTAAGATACCATGAACTTTCTTTTGCTTTTCTTCTAATGTATACTTTCCTTTTATACCTTCAATAAAGCTGTCTTCAGCTACTTTACAACCACGATGGAAAAAGTATTCAACCATATCGAAGAAAGCTGGATCTTTTGCTGTTGGAACTTCATTTAATCTTTCTGGGATTTGATAATTCCTCACTTGATTAACAGCAATTGGAAGTGTCTTGTGGACAACATTCAAAACATCCTTTTTAACCAAAGAATTTTTGGACAACGTTTTCAGATGAAACATTTTAATTAAAAGTTGGTTTCCTACACCTACTCGCCCACGAAAATACTAATATACAAACCGATCAGACTGGTTTCTACCACTCAACTGAATTTTTAAGACTTCTGCTCACAATATTTAATTAAATTAATTTTTTTTAAAATCATAGGAGTATTTTCACTCAAAGCTTTTTTAATATTTACTCATTAAATAATTTACGTAGAATATTACTACTCTTCGGCCTTTTTTGAATACGCAAAATCAAATCGAAAATTGAAATCAGTATTTTAGTATGCAAAAATTCGCCGAAAATTTGACGTAATGTAATGACTATGACACTCATGGCATAACAATGACAGCATATTTTTAGCAAAATATAGTGTATACAGCCCTGTATGAAATAATAGCTGCGTTTATACAAGAACAAGGTTACCAACAAAAATAAAGATCTGCAAAATTAGGAAAGACTAAAAACTAATGTTCCAGTACCAGGGTTGCCGATTTGCGGGAAATTTCCTCTAAGTGAAATAAGCGGGACTTTTTTAATTTCTTGGGAATTCTAACTTCCAATATGTACTTAAAATTTTTTTTTCTTGAAAATAAATGTTGATGCGTAAAACTTGTTCTCATTTTCACTAAATTATTAATAAATTGAATTTTATGTTTTCTAAAAAAAAGTTTATCTAAATGACATACCCGTAATATGTACATCCCTTTTAATTATAAGTACTTTTGACCTTCTTTACAGTTGGGCGAAATAGGTCCTTTTTTCAATTCATTTTTCTACCTTCATGTTTACAACAGTGTGAAAAAGGTGCTTTTTTTTGGCAAAATCATGTCAGAAGTCAGAACATTGGTACATTAGAAGTGAAATGACGATTTCTTTGCATTTCTTTTTCATTTTGTTCCGACACGTATGAAATTTTATTTTTCGTACGTGTTTTTCTTTTACCATTCCGCTTTCCTTCCTTGCCTAAAAATTTTGGTGTAACGTACGTTTTTCTGCCAAATGTAAACAAGGTCTAAGCGCAAATGTAATATGTATCATGTATTAATTGTAATTGAAAGAAAGAAATCGTTTTGAAACGAAACCACCACATCATCAACAAAACAATTTTAACAACTAACTCCCCAACCTACATAAGAACGTACGACGTATAACGCCTGCCAAAATGTGTTCATGCCCATTCATATCATATGAATCCTACCGAAATTCGCGACGTATAAACGCTGCATATTCGAATTTCCAATTTTGACACGACGTTTTTTTTTTTGTTATGTTTTATTTTTTTAGCTTTCATATTTTAGATTGATATTTGACATATGCATTATGCCGGCGTTTCCTTTCGGGAGAAATCAACTTATCAACGTCCAACGTTTATACGACGAACGTCGTAAGTTCTTATTTAGGTTGGGCAGTAAAGATGCTTTAAAAGATATAGGTGGTATTGGAAGGTTTGAACCTTGTTGCCAAACCTATGATAAATTCAAATGTTTAGAAATCAAATATGTAATTAGATTGATAAACCATAGATAATATATAGTAATAATAGATAGCCTACTTAAAATTTTTAGATACTAGCGCCGCCATCGTTGAAAGTGCTCCTAGTTTCAATAAACTATTACATCTAAAAAATCAATAGATGTCGCTAAACAGTTTCATTTTAAAATTACTAGATGTCGCCCATATTTCTAAAATTATATTTCTTTCCTTTTTTATTTTTTGAATTTATAAATAAAAAAAGAAATTATATTGAAATAACAAATTTTTTTCAATCATAAAAATTAACAGACATGATTTTCACCTTCACAATATACTAAAGTACAAACAGCTTCAGCTGATTTATCTTCCCAGCCTTCGAGCATTTCTACAGTCCTTCTGTAAACATGTATCTTCAACCAAAATAGTTCCCTTAAGGCTAATTTTCATGGAAAAAATTTCATATTTAGAAAGAGTAAAATATACTTAATATTACCAATAAGAAAGAGCGAGAAAAATAATGAATTCAAATATCATGTAACCATAAGAATGTTAGTAGTGTGCCAATTTTTTTTGTTTTGCGGAGATAATTATAGAAAATTTAGCTTCATCGAGCTAAATTTCATCTGAGATATTTTGGTATATCTCCGATATTTTCTAAACGCTTGTACCGATATTTTTGTATTTTTTCTCTGTCACTCTTTGTTTTTGTATCTTCTTTAACAAATATCGCCGATATTTTTTCCCATGAAAATTAGCCTTTACTTGTTTTGCTTCTTCTATACATTTTTGTTGACAAATTCTATCTATTTCACCTTAAATTAAAAAAAGTTTATTTTTAAATTAAATAGAATTTAATTTTTAAAGTTAAGAGAACTAATTATAGGGATAATTACCACAGTCCAACCTTGGAATTCCGATAAATCTTTATTCTTTGATTTTAAGGTGCGAGGAAATTTAGGCCCTAAAATGGCAATGAATTCCTCTAATTTTTTCCCATTTCCAGTAACAAATGTAAGCGGTCTTGCTATGATTTAAAATAAAATAAAATTTTATCTCTTGAATTAAACCAAAACTTACCTTTTTATTTTTAAACCATTTGATTTAATTAAATATTAAACTAAAACAAAACACTTGCTGCAGTTAAACCAATATTTATTGAGATTCAAAATGGATTCAAAACTGGCTAACATATGACTTTTCACAATTTAAAAAATTTCATATGGAGGTAATAAAAAAATGGCGCTATTTTTGACATTAGGTGGAAGTACTTTGACTTTTCTAAAATTTTTGACAAAAATAAAATTTGTTCAAAGTTTACGCGTGTTGATAAACACAACTAAATTTTTTTTATTAAAATATTTTTATTCAATTTGAAATACAGAATTTAATTAATTTAACAGCTGAGCTGTAGGCAAAAAATATGCTTTATTTATATATGTATGTATATTATTCGTGGATCGATCGAAGTTTTTAATAGACTAAATACCTTTAATTAATACACCGAGTTCTTATTTATTTTATTATAATATATTTTTATTTTATCTCAAACTTCTAGAACATATTTATACATGAATAGACAAAACGATTGTATCGACGTAAAGAAAATATTTATGACACGGTTGTAGTGTACAACAAGTAGAGTGCTACCATATAATGAAATTTATTACCAACACTCCTCCTCACGAACTGGTTGCTAAACTAAACCTAATTGACTTCTAAAATCTTCAAATTTTATTTTTGTTAGAGCCTTTGTGAATATATCGGCTATCATTTTTCCAGTTTGTAAATATTTGATTTGAACATCACCTTTTTCAATAATTTATTTGATGAAATATTTTTTGATATCAATGTGTTTGGTTTTTGAACTAATGATGGGATTTACTGCTAAATTTAGTGCAGCTTGGTTATCATTTAAAATAGTAATAGTACTCTGCTTATTTCCTATATCATTTATAAGGCGTTTTATATGCACAGCTTCCTTCGCACAATCGGTGAGAGCCATGTACTTAGCTTCTGCTGTAGATAATGCCACTGTTTTTTGTTTAACTGATTTCCAACTAATAGCTCCAGCATATATGAAGCACTGCCCTGTATAAGATTTACAATCCAATGTACAAGATGCCCAATTCGCATCCGTCAAACCAACTATATTTTTGCCTGTTTTTCGGAAAAATAATTTCAAATTTTTTATCCCTTGTAAATACCTAAGTACTGTCTTTGCAGCTTGACAATGAGTTGCGTTGTAGCAATTATTAAACTGGCTTAGGTAACTCACAGCATACATTAGATCTGGCCTTGTACCAACAGCTAGATACATGGAGAGAACAGATTAAATTTTGATAAGGCACATCCTCCTCTAGTTTTAAACCAACTTCAATGGGTGTACCAACAGGTTTACATTCCGACATTTTAAATTTTGTTCATACATTTTCATTTTGACTTGTTTGTGTTAAGGCAATGCCATCATTTTCATATTCAAAATTAATTCCTAAACAATATTTAAGTTTTCCTATATCTCTCATTTCAAATTCTTTCGTCAGTTCAGCTTTAATATTTTTAATTAGCTTTTCATTTTTTCCACAAATCAATATGTCATCTTCTACATATAGTGCAATTATCAACATGTCTTCTTTATTTGTTTGAATATAAACACAGGGATCAGCAGAAGATGCGATGAATCCCAAATTTTTTAACTTTCTATTAAATTTTGTGAACCACTGTCTTCCTGCTTGTTTGAGACCGTAAATTCCTTTTTTTAATTTACATATTTTTGATTTTCTTATATCATTCAACATGTTTTTAACTTTTAAATATATCGAACTGTCACTTTTTATGCTTTCGTCAATTATAATTTTATAAACGTATTTTTCCAAATTTTCAGATTTCTCCATAAAAAATTTTTCATCTATATCACCATTTAGAAAAGCTGTTATAACATCCAACTGATAAACTTTTAAATCTTCTTCTACTGCCTTTGCAATCAAATTTCTAACTGAACTTAATTTAACCACAGAAGAAATTGTTTCATCATAATCCAATCCTGGACATTGACTGAATCCACCAGCAACTAATCTTGCTTTGTTTATAATAGTTTTCCCATCACTATTAATTTTTTGTTTTAACACCATTTCTGAGGATATCACGTTCTAGTTCTTCTTTCTATCTTCAATGATCCATGTTCCATTTTTCAAATGGGATATAATTTCATTTTTTATAGCTTTATCCCATATTTTCGAATTTTCATCATCCATTTCACAGAAGTTCGACATTTCGTAATCATCTAATTTTGCTGGTAATCTAATATTTCGATGAGGTCTTGTAGATGATGAACTTGGATATGTTGTTTCATTTTCGCTGAAGAATTCCTCACTTCCATCTTCGAGATATATTTCGTTGTCATTTCATTCCTCATTTTCAGCTTCCAACTCAGATTGATAATCATTTTCATGAATACTTTCAATTTCACTTATACTTTCATATTCATAACTTTCATGTGTACTATAATTTTCCTCATTTTCAGATGTATTTTCAGTTTTATTTTTGTTACTATGCATTTCAAACCATTTCGATTCGCTTTGATTTTCATTTTTAAAAATAATATCGTCAACGCTACTTTCATTTTGGTAATACATCTTATGAATGACTTTGACATTTCTTTTGTTATTAATTTCTTAAATTTAGGAATCCACACACGATATGCTTTAGATGATTCAGAATATCCCATAAATATTCCTTTTGTTGATCGAGCGTCTAATTTTGATTTGTTTCTGTCTTCATTTATAATAAAACATACTGACCCAAAAATGTAAAAGTGTTTTGCTGATGGTTTTCTACCTATCCACAACTGAAATGGTGTATTATTTTGTATAGATTTTGAAGGAACTCGATTTGACAAATAATTCGCTGTATTCACAGCTTCAGCCCAATATTTGTTACTAAGATTTGCATCTAACAGAAGACATCTAGCTTTTTCAATTAAGGGGCGATTCTTCCTTTCAGATATGCCATTTTGTTGTGGCGTGCATGGCGCTGACAATCTTCTCTGTATTCCATTTTCCTTAAGATAACTGTCAAATTCTTTATTACGATATTCAGCTATACCGTTGTCACTTTGAATGCACTTTATTTTTGCTTCAAACATGTTTTCAACTTCAGCCTTAAACTCTTTAAAAAATTCAAAAACTTGATTTTTCTGCTTCATGAAATAAACTTTGCAATATCTCGAAAAATCGTCTATAAACGTATCGAAGTAACGAGATCCACCTGGACTGACTTGACGCATGGGTCCACCCACATCTGAATGTATTATTTATAATGGTTTACTTGTTCGTTTATTTCTTCTTTCTGAAAATGGTAATTTTGTTAATTTTGCTTTAATACATGTTTCACAATCAAAATTATTTTTTAAATTAGAGTCTATTTTTGATAGCAACTGATTTTTCTGTATTATTTTCATGACATCATTGTTCACATGTCCTAATTTTTTATGCCACTTTTTATTACTTTCGTTAACATAATTTACAACAGGATGTTTCGAAAGTGTATCAATATAATATAGATTATTATTTCTTTCAGCTTTAATTAACACATTTCCATATTTATTTTTTATAACAGCACTATTTTTATTAAACATGATGGTGTATCCTTTGTCTGTAATCTTCGATACTGATAATAAATTTGTGCTCAAACTTGGTACTAATAATGTATTTTCTACATTAAACGATCTTTCGTTTGTTTTGTTCATTTCGTTTTTCTACATTTCGTTTCGTTTGTAATGTTCACTGTGCCTTTACCATCTATATTTGCTGTTTGATTTTCTGATGCAAGTTTCAACTTTTTTGTCTCTTAATTTGGCGACTTAATTTGTAGACTCTCTTAATTTGTCGATCGAAGTTTTGAATAGACTAAATGCATTTAATAAATACATCGAGTTCTTATTTATTGTATTATAATATATTTTTATTTTATCTTAAACTCCTAGAACATATTTATACATGAATAGACAAAACGATTGTATCGACGTAAAGAAAATATTTATGACAGGGTTGTAGCTTGTAGTGTACAACAAGTTGAGTGCTGCCATATGATGAAATTTATTACCAACATATATACTACATAATTAGGTTATGTTTTTTGATTAGCGGCAAATCTAGATGAAAATAGGAATTTTCGGATATTTGGGAATTTAACAATTTTGAATTGGCGACCACACCAATTTGTGTGATCAATATATTTATAACACAATAGAAATACATACATATATGTATATATTTAAAAAAAAATTTTTTTTCCATATCAATTGATAAATTTTATTATATTTTATTCTTTAAATTTAGCTAAATCTCTATTTGTACAATATTTATATTAAGTGTGTACGTCACAATTTGATATAAATCCTTTACTTAGCGGTTGAATAGAGCAGAGGCAGAACTGTCAAAAAAAATTTGTGTTTCTTTTTTCACTCTGAATGATCACAGTTCATCTATTGTGTTCTTTTCTTCGATTTTCATTTCCAAATATCGTAGAGCATTTGAATTTAAATGTCAAACATTTTATTTTTTTACAAAAATCCAAATAGTTCTAAAAAAGACACTTTCAATGCTTTAGTATTCACTACTAAAACATTAATAAATTTAGTCCATCTATCCTTAACGGAACTTCAAATGGACTATGTTTTACTAGGTAAATTCCAAACTGATGATTTAGAAAATAGATTCGGATTATATCGTTCAATAGCTGGGTGCAATTACAACATTTCATACACCGAAGCTATTGAAAGCGAAAAAAAAATTAGAATTCATAAAATATATAAAAAATACCATGACCAAAAAGAAAATTTACAAAACGACATTGGGGAGAATTCTTTACAACAGAAAATTAATTTAAAAGAATTCGATAAAATTTTTGATTCGCGTTATTTAGCTGAGGCAAAATTTGATACAGATTGCAATTTATATACGGGAGGATATGCCTCACATTGTTTGGAAAAACATACAAAATGCGTCGATTGTAAATCAATATTCCTGTAAGAACGGGGGACTGAATCGGGTTCTTATTATTTTGACAAACTTAACAGAGGGGGTCTTTCTTTACCGACGGATGAGGTTAATTATATTTTATTTCACATGAACGCAATCTTTCAGGAAATTTTAAGGAATTTTGATTTAAAAAAAATATTATTTGAGAGAAGTAATCAAAAAGGCATACTTATTCAACTAACATTCACTAGTCTCAGTTTGGGTATAAATGACATAGATTTAGAATCGACGTGTAAATGTGGTAATACAAGTCGCATTATGTTTTTCCAAATAAATAAAACTTTCGCTAATATTTTATTGAATAATTTTACTAAACAACATAACGATACTCTTAAAAGTAATAAACAAAATAGAAAATTAAAAATATTTAATAATTAAAAAGAGTAATATGTGATAATATTTATTATGATATTTTTTTTGTTTTGTTATTTGTTAGTTTTAAAAACTAACAAAGTTATATTTGTTTTTAACTTTTAGTTTGTTTTTATATTTTGTTATGTTTTTTTGTTAAATTTTTTTGTTTTTATTTATTATGTTTTTGTTTTTCGTTTTTCTATTATTTATTATTGTTTATTATATTGTTTTCTTTTGAAAAAATTTGTATGCACTTTTGTCTTACAGATGTGTGCATTAGGCCTACTGGGGATAGAACGTAAAAAAAAGCTTCATATTCCCTACCTCATAGGTGGTGTGGAAATGGGAATAATTTTAATATATAACATATTTAAATATTTATTTTTTATGTACCTATATATTAATAATCTTAATTTTTATTTTTTAATTAAAATTTTCTAACTTAATTTCTAAACCAAAATTCTTGATAAAATTGGTTTTGCAAATTTTTTTATTGCCCATACTGTATCAAAAACTTCAAAAACCATTCTCATTGAAGTTATGTTAAGGAGCTTTAATAGTGGGAAAATAAATGGAGGTATTTTTTTTAAAACATAATTTTTTAATTAAAACAATTATATATTTTAAATTTGAATACATGAAAAGATGTGTTAAAGATGAAATTTTATGGTGGCCTTTGGAAGAAATTTGAAAAAATGATTATTTTTTGAGTTATTAAGCTTTATGCTTTACCACTATTTCATTTTTTACTATTTCCATAAGAATACGTGTAAATATTTAAGAAAGCTTTACCACTATTTCAAAGCTCTCTCTCTATGTCAGGGCCTGTGAAAACATTATTGTAGGTTATGGTATTCTGTTTTCGTTTGTTTTCATTTTTACTTTTTCAAAACTGAAATGAACGAAATGACCGAAATTAACGAAATAAGTGACCTGAGTCATTTCGGTCACTTAAAACTGACCCGTTCAAAACATACGAGTCGTTGACAAAACATACTGACACATATCAAAACAACATAACTGATGCTTGATTTAAGCAAATGTCTGATACAAAAAAAACCCCATTAATGTACCAATTTAACATTTAAACGAATCTTCTATGTTATACAGGGGCGACGATGTATTTACTTTAAGAAGTTACTGAAATTACTTTGAAGGCCGTTATCTCAAAAACCGTTAGAAATAGACCCTCCTTTCAGAAAAATATATTGGTTTATTTATTTATTTCTTATGAATTTCTCTATCACCTCCGTTCTTTGTGACATTTAAGTTTCACACACCCTGTATAAATTTACTCTTTAATAATTTTAACATTTAAAGTTTTTGATTTAAATTAAATATTAATTGAATATTTTTGGAAATTAAATATTTTTGATTTCTGTAAAAAAAAAATTAAGTCAAAAAAAGGCAAAAATTTCTTTTAGTGAAAGAAACTTAAGGATGCAAAAACAGCTGTTACTCAAAAAGTGGCTTACATTTTTTTGTTATTTTGTTATTCTTGTTATCTTATCTAGTTAATTTGGTCCATAACAGCTTAAATATTATGTTAGGAACAGAATCAGCGCAGCGATCAATTTGATATAAACCTGAAAGTGTCATAAAAATATCTAACAATTTTCTTCAAACAATACAAATCGTAACAAGAAACAACAAGATAAAATAATTGGTTATCAAAGTAAAAATTATTCTGTGTTAAATTTGAATGTTGGTCAACTTCTACGACCTACGTAATGGCTGAGTTTAATACGGTTTAATTGAAATGTATTTTATTGAAATGTATAAAATTTTCCATTACAATGTAGCAATACTAATATTTAAAAGTATACATACAATCAGTATAAACCAAAAACATGCCTATGTTTCAACTTAACTCATCTAATGTTCAACCCTGTATGTTATAAGTCAAATAAAAAAGTTAAAAAGTTACTAAAAGCGATGGAAGAATCTTTAGAACAAATAGGTAAGTAAAAATGGCAAAACTAATTTAAATATGTAACATCAATTTCAAAAACACAAATATTTTGTATTTTTGTGAAGTAATTTAAATTATTACTTAGCGTTTAATGCGTTTTACTTGTTTGGAAGCTGGCCGGTACGCCGCCATTTATTTTTCAGCAATTCTCAAAACTTCATTACAAAAAAAACTAGCTCAAACATATTATTTATTTATTTCCAGGAGGAAGACGCACACGCTCAGGTAGAAAAACAACAGCTACGGTACAACCTACTACTCCTATTAGGGGAAGACGAACACGAAAAACAGTGGAAAAGGTATATATATAAATCTTTTTTTTTTGCCTTTTTTTTATTATGTTGTGATTAATATAACCTCAATGATGAAAAAGCTTGCGACTGTTGATGAGGCGTTGTTCCATTAACAGCCGATAGTTTACCTACTTGACGATTAGCAAGGGCCATCTGAAATAAATAAAAATTGTATTTATTGTAATTATTGAATAAAACCGTACTGAATCTTTTAAATTTTTGTTTCTAGGTTGTCGAAGCTGAAGTAAGCGAAGAAGAACTTATAGCTTTAAATGAAGAAAGAAAAGAAATAGAGCATTCAGTTAATGATTTCGAAAATATTTTAATTGAGCAACCTGTTGAAGTAATTTTTAATTCTGAAGATATGGTGACTATCACTGAAGTAAATTCTGATTTATTGGATGAGGAAGGTCAAATGGTACAAATTGTTAGTGACATACATTGCCAAAAAGATGACGAGGAACAAGAAACTATAATTGAAACAGTAATTTTAGAAAATAGTGAATTAGTGCAAGAAATAGAAAATGCCGAAAACCAAACTGAATATCAAGAGGAAATACTAAATGCAGAAGAAATACAAAATGAAGAAGAAATACAAAATGAAGAAGAAATACAAAATGAAGAAGAAATACAAAATGAAGAAGAAATACAAAATGAAGAAGAAATACAAAATGAAGGAGAAATTCAAAATGAAGAAGAAATACAAAATGTTGATGAAAAAAGTATAAAACAAGACGATCAACAAATTCAAGATTCAGAATTGACTGAATCTCTTGTTCAAGATATTGAAATGATTGAAATACCACAATGCTCTGAAAAAGTTGGTGCAAATGTTGAAGAAGAGAACGGTTCATCTTTTCCTTTTGGTACTGGATGTAGTATCCAGCAATCTGATAATTCCGACAACAAAGCAGAAGAAGTAATTGAAACAGAGGCTGTGGAGGTTGTCGATAGCCTTTTATTAGCAAGTTTAGCAGGTGATAATGCAAATAGCCTGCCTTCTGTAAGTGAAAATGAGTCGAAAGATATCTTTGAAAGAAATGATCAAGAGCCAATGGAAGATGACGATAATACACACTCTCAAAATGCAATTGCTGAAGATTTACCAAATGGGAATGATACTGATAAAACTATAAATACCGTTGATGCAGAAATGATATCCGAAGATGAACTGCAAAATACACCACCACAGAAACCAAAAATCAAGGATGCTGAGGAAGTATCAGATGAGGAATTTCAAACTCCAAAAATTAAAGTTAAGGATGCAGAAGAAGTATCAGACGAAGAATTACCTGCACCAAAACGAGCTGAATTACCACCAGATGCGGAAGTTATATCTGATGAGGAGTTACCAAACAATTGCAATGCGAAAAAAGAGACTTCAAAAAGGAAAGCTGAAACTATAAAAGAGAAATCAGAAGAATATAATCCCGGTAGTCCAACAGGAGAAGAAAGTATTGAAGCAATACCAGAAAAAAAAATTAAAGTTGACGGTAAAACATTTAATAATAGATCAAAACATAATTTTGTATCTATACATTTTAGCAAAAGAGGAATTGAAGGAAAAGAAAAAAGAAAAAAAGAAACTTCCTGAATTAGATAAGTATTGGAAAGCTGTAAAAGATGATCCATCCGATTTTACAGGTTGGACGTATTTATTACAATATGTGGATCAAGAGGTAAATTTTGTCATAATAAGTTTTTGAATTTAAAAATATAAATATTCATATAATATGGTATGTATAAAAAAATTTTAGACGGATGCCGAGGCTGCTAGAGAAGCGTATGATGCTTTTCTTTCAAACTACCCATATTGTTATGGTTATTGGAGAAAATATGCCGATTACGAAAAACGTAAAGGAGATAAAGAGAAATGTTATGAGGTAAGTAGGATAAAATTTGAATTTTTTTTCTTATAGTTTTCTAATTTTGTTTTTAATTGAACACATTGCAATTTCACAAAATGATGTTTTAAAAATTTTATACCTAAAAAATTTTTTTTAAATTAACTACGAAATGAAGAAAATTATGATGCATATCACCTATGATTTCCTACAGCTCTGCAGTGGCACTGTTTGCTGTAATTATAGTTGTACACATGAGCTCCTTCTTCTAGGCACTATTTTCAATATTTTTGCGACTTACTGTACTTATATTATACTTGATTTTATTATAATTAGAATTTTTACCATGAAATTATTACAAGAACGTATTATATTTACTTATGAATATTTTGTGATATGTTATATTATGTTAATATATTTAAAAATAACTAAAATGCAAATTAAAAGTATTTTTTTCAGTTTAAATATTATGTGGTTTATTATTAGTTATAGAGTATTCAATCAAATAATGAATAAAAATATCATTAGATGATTGTTTGTTAATATATTCAATTAGTGATCTTTATTATTAAAACTACACCTGTTTTTTGATAATTGTAACTAAACATTAATAAACTGATGTATTAGTATTGGGAAAAAGTGAGTTTATAAAAGAATTAGGAAATTTATTTACGGTTTATATGGTCGTTTCCGCTACTTAATATAATAAACTTTTAATTTTGATTAAATTTTAAATTTCTTTATTTAACCTGCAATCATTTGAACGAATTTAAATTTAAAAAAGTACGGTGTTACATAATTTTAATTTGCATTTGAAAATAATAAAATTATCATTCACCTATGATACCAATAATCATTTTATTTTTAATATATCCAAATTTCTACATGTGCTAAGTAGCCAATGACCATAGTTTAGACTGCAAGTTTCGTTATTTACTAACACAACTTATTTAAAGTGGTTGTTTTTAGGAGTTTAATAACATTTTTCAAGTGTTTTATATTATTAAATTTGCGATAGTAAATTTTACGGTTTTCAAATAATCAATTATTAATTCTACAGTTAAAAAGAGAAAATTCTGATTACTTTCTTAAAATTTTTCTTAAAATTTGGGAATAGTGTAAGTATAGAAATGAGATTAAAATGAAGTACGCAAAAATTTGTGTTTTAATTTATTGTATTTTAATTGTATTGTAAATTTACTTTAAATATTTTAATGTATTGTAAACATATATTAAAACAATTAATAAACTTTGCAAAAGAAATTTAATGGGCAATAATAAATAACTGAGTGAATTGAAGATTTGTAAAATTAAATTTGATTTTAAAAGCAGAGTAGTTCAAAAATAAATTTTGGTAAATTTTTAATTTCTGTTATCATATTTTTCAATGAATTTTAAGAACCCATTAAATTTTTAATGAAAAAAATGAATTAAACTAAATAGTTTTCGAAAAACATAAATATTTAGGTTTTCGAAAGAGGATTGAAAGCTATTCCGTTATCGGTCGATTTATGGATGCATTATCTGAATCATGTCAAAACAAATCATCCAGAAAACGAGGATTTCATTCGTTCCCAGTTTAACCGAGCTGTAGATGCTTGTGGTCTAGAATTTCGTTCTGATAAGCTTTGGGAACTTTACATTAAATGGGAATCTGAAGCTAAACGTTATCATCAAGTTGTGGATATTTATGATCGCCTTTTAGCCATTCCTACACAAGGATATAATTCACACTTTGAAAGGTATGCATTAAAATTTTTGACATTCAATTAGTTTTCAAAAATTTTGTTATCTTTAAATTTTTTTAAATAATGAATATAATTTCTTTTTTTTTTAAAACTTAATATTTTATAATTTTATGATTCCAGTTTTCAAGATTTAATAACAAATCACTCTGCTGCTTTAACTGTTAGCATTGAGGAGTTCAAAAAACATCGAAATGATATTCGAGAAGTAATGAAAAAAGCTAAAAAAATTAAAGATAGTGATTCTCCTCCAGGAAATGATCAGCCTATTAATGATCCTGATGAATCTGACGATCATGTACGTAATGAGGAAGAAATGTCTGCTATAAAAGACAAAATAATATCAAATCGTCGTAAAATACACAAGACTACTGTATCTGCTGTAACATCACGATGGACTTATGAAGAAGGTATCAAACGACCTTATTTTCATGTTAAACCTTTAGAGAGGAGCCAATTAAAAAATTGGAAAGAGTACCTAGATTTTGAAACAGAAAAAGGAGATAGAAAACGTATCCTCATATTATTTGAACGTTGTTTAATTGCATGTGCTCTTTATGACGAATTCTGGCTCAAACTAATACGTTATTTAGAATCTTTATTGAACACTAATCCAACTGACGATAATTTAATGGGTTTAATTCGGGATGCATATTCTAGAGCTTGCAACATACATCATAGAGATAAACCTAGTTTACACTTAATGTGGTCTGCATTTGAAGAAGTTCACTTAAATTACGACGTTGCTGCTGAAATTCTTACAAAAGTAGATGAGCGTTGCCCTAATTTATTGCAGGTTGCTTACAGGAGAATAAATTTAGAAAGAAGACGAGGCAATCTTAACAAATGTGCAGAATTTTATGAATATTACATACAAAGCGCTAAAAGCAAAAATATATCTGGAAGTTTGTCTATCAAATATGCTAGATTTTGTCATAAGATTTTAAAAAATATTGATAAGGGAATAAAAGTTCTACGAGATGCTTTGGAAAAAGATTCCAGTAATACCAGAGTTGCTTTACAAATGATAGATTTGGCTCTTCAAAGAGATACAGTTGATGAAAATGAGGTTGTAGAAATTATGGATAAATTTACATCTAGAGATAATATAGAGCCAGATCAAAAAGTGTTATTTGCTCAAAGAAAAGTAGAGTTCCTTGAAGATTTCGGAAGCACTGCAAAAGGATTACAAGAGGCACAAAGATCTTTACAATTAGCTTTGCAGAAAGCTAATGAAGCTAAAAAGAAAAAGTATGTTTTTAATCTTTATATTTTTAAATTTTATAAATAAATATGTATTTTATTATATCAAATATCTTTTTTTAAAAGCTAAAATCAAGTTACATGTATGTTTTGTTTTTTTCAATTTTAGTGATAATAACAGTCCAAATAGTAAAATTTCGGCAAAGGATAATAAATCTGCAGCAACATCTGCAAATACTCCATCTTACAATAACGCAGGTAGTTACTATAATACTGGTACTGCTCAAACTTATTACAATAGTGGGCAGCAACAGCAACAGCAACAACAGTACCAACAATCATATGATAGTTATGGTTATAATCATTGGCAATATGGTTCTGGATACAGTGGATACGGTCAATGGAGTGGATATGGGAATTATTATTAAGTGTATAAATATTATTGTTTCGTCAATATTCAAATCAGTCTTGATTACATAATTTATTTTTACTTTTTTCAATTCTTTTTCATTTGATATAAAATATAAATATGTAGTTCTAAATAAATTTTATTTTATGTACAAATATGTCATAAATATGAGCACCAATATGGTCATTAAAATAAAAGATTGTTTTAAATGTTTTATGACTCATTCTTAGAAAATGAATTGCAATTAAGTTCCAGTATTTAACAAGAAAATAAAAATGTATCAAGTTGATTAAAATTTCAAATAAAAGAGATAAATGAAGGAAAATATTGTTTTCATTTATTAATTAATTTGTCAGTCCGTTTTGGTCTTGTGTATGCTAAAGCATAAAAATTTCAATATTTTTAATAATTAAAATTAATTTGGAAAATAAATAATATATAATATGTATGTAGAAAATTATTCAGAACTTTAAAACTCGTTAATTTATAAAAAAATCACAATTGATTTAATTTTATGCTGAATTTTGATTTTACTAAGCTAATTCTGTATGGTATTAAGAAATTTTAACTTAATTTATTAAGTGCTCAGTCATTTTTATGTTTTACATAAAAAAAAATTGAAGTATGATTTTTGGCAATTTCAAACTTAAAAATAAAAAGAAAACTGGTTTATTTCTTTTCAATTAATTTTTTGAAATACATAATGACGCATTTGGAAGAAAAAAATATGTTTAAAACATTCTTAATTTCTTAATAACATATTGAAAACAACGCTTGAAACATTGAACCACATTGAATGCTACCTTTGTTTATGTCTTATCTAGAATTTTGAATTTAAATTTAAAACAAAATCAGAAAATGCTTTTTAACCTTAAAAAAATAACCTGAAAATAATTTGGAATTTTTTGAAAATTAACCAACAACTTTTGACACTTCACTTATCTCAAAAGTAAAGTTCATCTACAGTAACGCGCTTTAATAATTTAATAGGGCTGGTTTTCATGAGAAAAAGATCCACGAAAATGTTAGAGCATAGGCAGAAGATACAAAAATGATATGGATGTGAAAGAGATAACCCTAAAAAAATATCCACGAATGACCATAAAAATCAATGAAAGCACTTAAAAATATCCATCAACATTTAAAAATATCCATCAACATTGCCATAAAAATCAACCGAAATATCGTCGCCTCAGAAAATTATTGTTGTATGTAGCAAAACATAGTTTGTGGTCAATCAAATTTGAAGTTTTAAAGAGGCATAGTGCTAAAACCGTACGGTAGAATTTTTTTAAACTTAATACCTCTATTGCTATGGGAATAAAGAAACCAAGTGCAAATTTTCTAATCCATGCCGCAAACTTTGGCGGAATTAGGAGCGTTTTTATTTGTTGTATGTAACAATTTGCATAAATTTGGTTTGGCTATGTATAACATACAACAATTGTATATGGAATGTTGTCGTATTAAATGAGAAACACTAAAAGACACAAAAGCAAATTTCGTTTTTGTTTTTTCCAATGAATTTATTTTATTTTATGGATTTAGTTCAGTGCAGGAGTAACTCCATAGAATTATTTTTCTTATTTTTGGATTATCCTTGACAACATTATTTAAAATTTTTATTAAGGCACTTGCAATTACATTGACCGGCCTACCACAGCAAGTTTCGTTCCAATTTGAACAGTAAGTTATTTTAAATTTATCGTACTTATAGTTTCAGTCAAATTGTACATATTTAACTTTTAATAAAAGTTATATCCAAACCTTTTTAGGGGCGAAAAAATACTTTGCAAATCTAAATTTACATTATTGTAATAGGTTAGGTAAAACATTTACTAATTCTCTGTAATCAGTTCTTTACTAGTCTGATTTTCTACTAGAATATTATAAAATATAATACAAATGTATTGTATACATAGGAAAATGAACACATACAATAATAAATCATATTAAATATGCAAATGTGGTACTAATGTGTTAGAAAAAATAAATAAATAAACACTTTGTGCTGCAAAAAAGATAACATACAACAATAATTTACTGACACTTTTTTCATGTTTTTGTATGAAAATTTGTTGTATATAACAAAATTTTTTCACATACAACAAAAAGCATACTCATATTGATCAGAAACTGATATACAACAAAAGTCATACCAGATATCTTTAAAACGAGCGAAAAGCGGACCATTAGAAAGAAAACAAAAAAAACTTAAAAAACCGTTAAAAAGAAAAATTGAAAAAATTTCACATACAACAATGATTTTCTGAGGCAACGATATGTTCTCTGAACATATTTTGCTATAATTAGATGGGATATTTTTAATACATATGTAAGCAATCTTAATTTTTACGCAATATGCACGCAGCTTTTTATACGAATTAAGTGTCAAATAATTGCATCAACAGCATCAAGATACCCAAAATTTAGTAAAACTAAAATTTGAAACTATGTGCTTCGTTGTGAATCTTTTATACATATTTTACTTTGACAGTTGCCTACGTATTTATTTTTATTTATTTATTTATTTTCTTTATACCAATTCATTTACATACTTACAATATAGTTTTGATTTTTACAAATATTTTTACAAATAACAATAATAAACATTGTAATATAACAGTTATGTTCATTTCCGACAGCATTAATCTTATAAAATACATATCTACCCTCAGTTAGCAGTTACGCCGCGGTTAGACTTAGACTGTTTTCACTTCTTATTTGTTCATTATTTTCTCACCATTTTATTCATTTTTTTGAAAAATAAACATTAGCGTTTAGATATCACTATTTCGTATATTTAAAAAAAAAATAAAAAAGAAGAAAGAGGTACGCAGTGTTGTGTTACTCTTTTGAATTAAAAACTTCATTCTCATTCTCCAATGCTAACGTTGGCGGCTGGCGGCATGTAATTGAGCGATGTATTGTTAATAACTGAACGCTACCGCCGAATTATTTGACAGTTTGATTGAATTGACATTTATTTTTTGTTAATTTTTGTAAACAATAAAAAAAGACTTAAAATAATTGTGAAAAACAGCATTTAGAAATGGTCTTTATTGTTTATTTTTAATTTTCTTCTTTTTATGAATAAATATGCTTATTTATTATTATATCCATTGGAATAATATAAAAAAATATGTTTTCATATAAATATAAAAATTTTAAATAGTTCAGTTTTTAAAACTTCAGAGAAATATTGAAAATTGAAGTTAAAGAATTGCCAAAAATAGGTTTGAAATGTCAGAAAACAAGAGAAATATTGAAGAAATAATGAAGAAATATAGGAAAATTTCTATTTAATTTTTTCAAAAATAATGAAGGAATATTGAAGCAAAGTGATGGAATATTGAAGATAGAGATGTCTAACCGCTAAGTTAGACTTCACTATTTCTTTATTATTTTTAAAAAACCGAAATTACACTTACACAAAAAAGTGACACTTTGAACCTTTTTCTTCATTTTTTAACAAAAATGTGAAATAGTAACCTCTAATCGCTAATGCCTATTTTAAAAAAAAAATAAAATGGTGAGAAAATATGGAACAAATATAAATTGAAAAAATGCTAGTAAAATTTTTATAAATATTTTTAAATAATTTTATTTTTAAAAAATTTCAAAAGAGGCATATGTTTTTTAGTAATATCTTTCCTTTTTCGATTTCGTTTTATATAAAACTCAAAAAGCCTCAATAAACGAACCCTTTTTGCAAAAATTTTCATTAATTTTCGATTTTTTTTATATATTCGATTTATTTTTGTATACGAACAGACCTTATGTTTGATTCAACCAACTACAACATCACTCAGTCAAATTCACTTCATATATATGAATCGTGTTATTTTAAAAACGCACGTATAAAATATGAAGTTTTTGGTGTTGCCAGCATTTTTACTGTCATTAAATTATAAGACCAAGGTACTATACATACATTACCACCCTTTAACTAGGCGACTAGACTATATAATAAATAAATTTGCTGGGTGGTAGCACGCGGTAGTTAATAAAATTTATTAAAATAAATACAAAAATAGTTAAAATAGTGTGAAAATTCAGACAAAAAAGATTTTCAAATGAAAATGGCTATGTCTGTTGAGTCAGCGGGCGTCCATTCTGCCCTTCGGGACTCAATTGCAAATTCAACTTCAAATAGCCAAGAAAATAATGAAAACATTGCAAATAAATTTATTGCAATTGCTAAGAAGATTCTATTGACTAAAATAGAATATGAAGAAGTAAATAACTATGATCAATCAATCCTAGATGCATTCAAATCAAAATATACAGTATTGAAACCATTCAATAGCGGTAAATTAATAACGCATAGTGAAAATGGATTTGAAAAAAGTGGTAATTGTAATGCTCATTTGCAAAATTATCAACACCAGATGAATCAAAAACATTCAAATGAAATACCACAAGCAAAACGTATTTTATTTCCACGTGATAGTGTTCAAGTTGGTTGGAGAAGTTCTGGTCGAAAATGGCAAATAGGATCAGGAATGATGAATGTTGGAAATACATGTTATTTAAATTCAACATTACAAGCAATATTTCATGTACCAGCTATGGCAAACTGGTTAATATCAGATTCTGAACACAGAGAGGACTGTAGAAGCGAAAACGGTATGCAAGATGGTTGCATAATTTGTGCTATGGCAAAAACTTTAATATCATCTCAAATTAGTTTATCTGCAATACGACCTCAATTGGTTTACAGTCGCTTAAAACAAATTTGTAAGCACCTAATTTTTGGGCGGCAAGAAGATGCCCATGAATTTTTGAGATATTTGGTTGAAGCAATGGAAAAATCATATTTACAGCGGTATAAGAACTTTAAAGAATTAGATCAATATAGTAAAGAAACGACGCCTTTAAATCAAATTCTAGGCGGGTACTTAAAGACATCTGTTCGATGTTTATCTTGTGGACATGTTTCAACTACTTTTCAACATTTTCAGGATTTGTTGTTAGATATAAGAAAACCAAATACTATTGAAGAAGCTCTAGATGGCTATTTTGCAAAGGAGAGGTTAGAGGATATGGGCTATAAATGTGAATCATGTAAAAAGAAGGTATCGGCTATAAAACAGTTTACTTTAGAAAGAGCTCCTATATCCTTATGTATTCAACTTAAACGGTTTTCCATGGTCGGTACAAAAATCAATAAATATATTGCAATCAGACCACGTTTAGATTTAACAAAATATGCAACACATAAAAACGGTAACGAAACGTACACTTACAGATTGGTTGCAATGGTGACGCATTTAGGAGCTTCTCAACATTGTGGTCATTACACTGCTATTGGTTTAACTGAACAAGGATATTACCAATTTGATGACAGCTGCGTTCGTCCCATATCTTTGCCAAATGTATTAAATACAAATGCTTATATTATCTTTTATGAGTTAGATGAAAATCAACCGTCAAAACCAGTTTGTACTCAAGTTAGTGGAGAGAATGATAATTTCAAAAATGATACGTCCAAAAATATTGAAAATATTCAAAGCCAACAAAAGGGTATTGGAAATACTAGTACTTCGTGTATTGAAAACACAAATCAAAATTCAAATGGTTTGTTCAATTCAAAGACAACTACAAAATTTGATTTTTCCGCAAATGGAATTGACGATAAAATATCAAATAGTAGTTCAATAAACAATAACAATTTAATAGGCCCTCAATTACCATCAGAAAATTTAAAAAAGCTGAAAAATATAAAAAATAATGAAAGTGATGAAAATTATAAGACATCAACGGTTGGTTCATCTAGTTTAAACTGCAACAAAGCGAATTCTCTTACTAATAAATTTACTGAAAACACTGCAACTTCAAACAAATTATCACCTAACTCCAACAAATTATTTATTCACTTTAAAAACTCTACCTTAAATAAAGATCTAAATTTAAGTGCATCAAAGGTAACGGAAAATCGTAGAGATAATTATGAAGATTGTACTACCACCGAATTAGTTAACGGTAATAACAAGATTGTGAATGGCAAGTTACATGATATTACTGACACAAAAGTTAATTTAAATAGTTTGATGCTTGATAACTTGAATAAAAAAGATGAAAAAGGATGTGACGAGTACAAAAAATCATCAATTCTACCAAGTATGCCTAAATTAGATTCTAACTTTGAAATTATAACATCAACAACGTCTGTTAATTCTGGCCATCAAAACAATAGAACTCCAACTAAACAAAATATACCGTGGATGGGACCTCTTTCTCCAAATTTTTTAATGAAACAAAATTCCCAGAATGGTATTGAAAGTAAAACGGCAGCAGTACATAATGGAAATATAACTTCTCCTGTAAAAAGTCTTGTACCATATGGATATGATGCTGATGAAGATTTGAGTAATGATTCTAGTGGCGATGAAACTGTTACTGCAAATAAACAAAATATTGATAAAGAAGTTAAAAATGATTCCGATAAAGAGTTAATTAAAGTTAATGGTGAAATTGAAAAGGAAAATTTTTCGACATCAAACGAAACTTCTCCGGATGGCAGTCCTGAAACAAAACGAATTAAATCAAATCCTCCATCCCCACATGTGGTAAAAACTAAAGCTGGATTATGGCAGGTTACGCCTATTACTCCGAATGGAAGTCCTAAAGCTGAAACCGATATAAAAGTATCGAGCCCCAAACAAAATTTTTCAAATCCTTTTGGAGTTTCAATACCCCCTTCAACTTTCTATTCTGAAAAAACTTATACAAATAGCAATAATTCTTACATAAAAAGAGACGAAAAAAGTCCAACAGTTAAAGAGTTAACTAAATTTTCACACAGAGGATATGGAGCTTCAGTTTTAAGTTGGAATGGAACAAAATCCGAAATGGAATTAGCAGTTAATCAAGAAGTTCGAGAAGAACGTAAAAGACAATTTGAAGATGACGAAGAAAATGACATTGATCGTGGTAGACAGAAAAAAATTAAAAATAACGGATATAGACAAAATGATTCAAATCCAGGATATAATCCATTTCAAGAACAACAACTTCAAAAAAATAGTGAGCACAATCGCCAAAATTGGATGATATGTAATAATAACAGAAATTCAAATAAAATGAATTCAACTAATCGATATAATAATTACCCAAACAATTTTAACAGCAATTATAATAATTTTGATATGTCTAGCAATAGTCATAATAATAGTATAAATTACAGTAACAAAACAATGAATGGAAAAAATAACAATATTATTAATAATAAAAATAGCAATAAATTTAGTATTATCAATAAGAATAACAATAGTATAAGTAATAGCAAAAATAATCATAATCATAAAAACGTTAATAATAGCAAAAACATGAAAAATAACGGCAAATCTAGCAATAATAACTCTTTTTACAGAAATGAAGTAAATAATAATTATAATGATAATATTAGTAACAATAATGATAATAATAATAATAGTAGCAAAAATAGTTATAATCAATATAACCCATTTCAGAATCGTAACGGTAATAGTAACTTTTTTCGTAGGCATAACACCAAAAAATTTAATTCAAATCGGCTAATTCATCATCAAAAAAATGGAGACTGGCGATGAACATTTTTTTTTTGATTTTGTAATATAACGAACATTTTTAGCTTATTTTTAGTTAATATAATTTTGAAGATTATAATTTTTAACAAAATTTACTGTGTAAAACAATTAACTAGTATAAGTACTTGCTTTAAGTTATTTTAATTTTTTTATTCTTAGTTCTGTACACATACATATACTTATGTATATTTCTTAAAAAGTCGCATTGATAAATCTTTTATTATGAAATAAATAAAACAAAAAAACGTTTTTGTTTAACTTGTTCTTAATTTGAAATTTTGAATTGTTAAAATTTATTATAAGCAGCTAGTATGTAACAAGAAAAATAAAAAGAGTTTTTAATTGAATGTATGAACCATAGACTTCATAGTTTATTTAATCTCTATTAACAGTTATTTTTTTCATTTCCGTTTGATTTTAATTTTTAAAAGTGTTTCACAACAATTAATATTTTCAAATTATATAAACACATCGCAAATTTGTGGTCGGTAAATCTAAAAATTGAACTTCAGTTTGTCGACTTTACAGTCGATTTCAGTTACAAGCTTTCTTTTTATAAGAGGAAGAAGTATTGCAGAAGGACATGGAGGAGGTAGTATTGACGCCCTTAACTCAGCTGCAAAATTTTTTACTAATACGTGCCAATACATAATACATACTTACATATTATTTTAATTCGCATATGTAAATGAAACAGGAATTTTCAATTATAATTGACTAAAAGAGAGAGCCCAATAAAAATTTTGCTCGTTTCACTCGCTTAATTTGCAATATCCGATTTAAATAAAGTTAAATAGATAACATAAACTCTTAAACCCGTTATTGGTTGCGTTGCGAATCGGAATTAAAATCAACAAGATTTGTTGACGACACTCCATTCTAATTCTACAGATATAAAAATAATATTAGACAAATTGATGTCTCGTCGCGAAAACTGAACAGTTATAAAAGTAATTATATTCAGTTACAATACTGTTAGCATACACAATGTTAAGACGTTTGTTTTGATCATGATGCTGAAATATGAACAGTAACATATGATATTTTGAAATAAAAGTGCTCAAGCTTTTGATCTTAATAAAATAAAATTCTAAAAACCAAATAGAATGAATTAATAACCAAACTCAAAAATGTTGAGTTATTTTAAGTATGTACACAAGTATATATTTTAGTTTAGATTAGACAAAGAAAATTTTAGTATGTACTTTGCATAGTTTTAGTTTTCAACTTGGAGAAATTATTGAATGGTCTGATTCTAGAAATTATAAGATAGATAGATAGGGAATAATGCTATTATCAGTAAAAACATTAAGAGAATTAATATAAACCAGAAACATAGTATGTAGTATCAAGTATCGAGAAATGATCCCTATGAAATATTGTTTTTGTGCATATGTCTTAATATTTAATCCTGTTTGCATTAAATATGCATTTTTCGTAGTCGTCTATTTTTTAATTAAGATTTTTAATTAAGAATTTAATTAAACAACAATAACTAATATTAAAACTTTCACAAACAAATTGTAAAACAACATCACAAGATACATTCATACACACATATTTATGTAGGTAAGATTGATATATCATACCAAAGACTATACAAGTACAAAATTTTGTACTTTGATCATACACATTATGTTGTTATTTATAAAAAGCATTAAAATCACCGGAAGAATAATTGATGTTACAACTATTAAAAAGTTTAAACTCAGGAACACTATAGTTAACTTAGGAAATTATGACTGATTTATAAACGAAAATCTAGATTTAACTACTGAAAATGTTTATAATTTGGAATAAAGAATCAAAATATTTAAATGCACTGTAACAAAACCATTTCTTTATTATGTATGTAAAATAAAATAGATCAGTACATAATTTATTGAAATTAAACTGTTTTATAGAAAGGTTATTAAAATCAAAAAAATAATGTGAAAAACTAAATATAAATTAATAAAAATGTATTTACTTCCCAGTCTTTTAAGAAGGATTATTCAATTTTAAAAGAATTATTGAAAAATTTTAGCTAAATTATTATCATTTAATTTTTCAAAGTTGAGATTTACGTTGGAAACTGCAATATAAGATTTGTCTTTAGTAATGCAATAGGTGTTTATAGTTTGTTGAGAAGACAATAGATTGTACAATTGTTTAAAATTTTCTGGTTTGATTTAATTATATAATTTTTGTTATGTTTAATGAATTCAAATGCTTGAATTATTTGAAGTTAATCTGTGCAGTCTTTGTAACTGGCTCTGTAACTTTGCAAGATATACATTTTTATAATCAATTAAAACTGTTTTGTTGATTTTGATATGAATATCAACAAATGTTCCGTTAAATAAAATTCTTGGATTCAGCTTTTGTTTTTGTTTCTATTTTTTTTTTACTCTCCATCCATTCAATCCATTCCGATTAACGTAAACTGTCGTCTTAAACTGATAAATTGACAATCTCAGCTAAGGCATGATTTTATTATTGAAGAAACTTCTAAGTTCAAGAAGAAATTGGTTTATCTTCATTAGGTTAGAACTCCAAGACCAGAATCAAGCCTATAGTCTTTATCCGTGAGAATTGAATTACAAGCTCCCGAAATAATTTTTGATAATATGTTACATTTAAAACCATAATTATTTTTTTATAAATTTTTGTATTTTAATATTACAAATATATTTTTCCCAATAAAATATTATAATTTATGATAAATAAATAATTTAAAATATTATTTAAGTAAATCATTTCTAAACAAAAAATTAAGGAATTTCAACAACTATCACGTTAGTTTTTTTATGTCTTTACTAGGATGAGAAGTAACAATTTTTAAATATTGTAACAAATAATTTCCTAGGTTTTCGCTTATGTAAAATGACCAATCAAGTTTGGTACTTAACTTATCCGAAACTAATAAATCTTCTAGGGAACCTATGGATATCTCAGATGTTTCTGGTTTTCTAGAAGATCTCAAAAAATGCATAATACGACGTCGGGCAAATTGTTTATTCATATATTCCTAGAAAATAAAAAGGAAAATATTAAATATTTAATTTTTTATAGATTTTTATTAGTACTTACGTCAATTAATTCATCTTTTGGTTTAAGACTAACATTAATTAAAGTACGGTCATTCTTATCAAATGAGGCAATTACTCTTTCAATTGGCAATACATATGATAATTCATTTTTATTCAACTCTAAAATAGCTAGAACCGTGGAAGTCATACAAATAGTAACAGGTTTTAATTTATTTTCAAAGACTAATGTTGCTTCATGAAAAAATAATATTTGATCAAATTGTAACACTTTTGGTAAGAGCTTCCATATTTTTGAATCAGCTGGACTTGTATAAAGTTTATAATTAATAGATGATGACCTTTGTTTTGGTTGTCTGTTAAAACCAACTGTATGTAAAACACCATGTCCAGTTAATGCTACCAATTCAGCTGCTCCACTTAATGGTTTTGTGAATGCACCTACAATACCCTTTCCAACACCGGTTACAATTTGAACCGGACTTTGAGCTTCTAAAGGATGACGTGCCAGTCCACCAACAGCTCCCAACATATTTATTCCTAAACTTGTTAAACCTTGTGATAATCCTTCAGTAAAACCTTGTGGTCGTATTCTCCGATTAATTTCTGTTCTTTGAAAATGTTCCTCGTCAAAAGTTAATCTATCAATATTACGAGCAACTGAAGATGCTAATTTTGTAACAGAATTAACTGTACCTGCAGTTATATTTCGCAATAATGAAACTGAACCATGCGTTATCCCCATAATGAAACCCCAAGGTCCACGGAAGAAACCTTCTAATGGCATTGTTACAAAATCTTTAAATCCCATTGTAAAACATCTCGCTAATCCACTTGGACTTCCAAGAATTTCTAATGATCCAACAACCCAACCAGCACCAAAAAGTGCTCCTTTTGTTACCAAATTAAATTAAATATTTCAATTAAAAATTTTTTAATATATTAAAATAAAATTTACCGGAAAGATAATGCATTCCTACTAAATAACCAAGACGTATTGGTAGCGTCATAATATTTGATCTTTCAAATGCAGCTAGTTCCAAAGGACTATGGTCCAAAGCAATGTAAAATCGAATACATGTATGAACAGAAAACATAACACTTAAAGGTTCTATACGGAAACATTCCAATTTAATTGGTTCAGCTAAATACAATGCTTTATTAATAATTTGATCTGGTACAATAATTTGCCCTTTAGACAACATTCTTTTTTCAATTTTTTTCTTATTACAAAAAATTAAATTTTCTGTACTGCATTCTGTGAAAAATTCAAGTAAATCGTTGATATATGTATCTTCAATGTATGCTCTTATTGGTTTTATTTTGCAAAAAACTGAGTTTAGTTCAAGAATTTCATTATCCTTTCTAAATTGTAAATTAATTTTTATTAAAGCTTTTTCATCATAAGTTTTTATTTCTGAATTTAAATCATATATTGAAGGTAATAACACGTATCCATTAAATGTATCTTCGGCAGATAGTATAACTGGGAAATCGTATTTACAAGAAGAAAATAATTGATTGTCTACTTGTATATTGGAAATTAGTATTTGTATTAATTTATTTATACTATCATATTTAAAAGCTAAATCATCCAGATAAATTGCGAGAATTTCGGTTTTATCAAAATTTTTCTCTTCAGAAATAGCAGATAAACTTAAAATTATTTCTTTAATACAGAAATTAAATTCTATATCAAAGGTAGTTTTAAATGAATTGTGATTGCATTTTTTACAGTTTAATTCCATTATTGAAGTTTTATGATATGTTCGTGAAGTATGCCCTGTTATTTGAAATGAAGAAGTATCCTTATATTGATAATCAATATTTGTTGGACTGACTAAACGAGAACGCAAATCTTTCACAGAAAATTCTAATTGCTGAAATATTATGTAAAATTAATTAAATCAGAACTTTAAAAATTTTATTCAGTTCTTACCTCTGCAATATATGATATAAATATTTTTGTTGTTTTATGTTTATCACAGACAATAATTTTAATATCACCAAACATTGGAATATTAAAAAATTTTTCACAACTTACATTTATTCGAAGTGGTTTTGACCAACGATTTTTTTTCGTTTTATGTAATTCTCCTAAAAACCAAACAAATTAAATTTGTGTATTCATATTTTTTATTACTTACTATTAAAAAGTGCCAACACAATATTATATGCAACATTCCCATTATCAGGAAAATTTAAATATATTCCTGGAGGAGTATAATAAAGGGTACTTAGATTTCTTAAAATTTGATGCCATTCAAAATTATTACTATCATGTTGAGGTTTAACATTTACATCAGTAGAATTTTCATTTGAATCTGTTTGTGCAATTAAAAAATTTAAGTCTGTGCAGTTGTTTATTTCAATGGCTGGCAAAGAATCATTAAAAATGTTAATGAAATATTGTCCATCCATTTCTAAGTTATTTACACATAAAGGTATCTAAAAGATTAAACATAAATAAAATTCTAATATAAAATTTCGGAAAAATTATTACCGAATGATTATTTCTTTGTAAACTAAAACATTTTCTATTAAATACATTCCCTAACCCAATTGGAATAGTTATTTCTTTAGTTTCTTGATCAAATATTGTCAAATAAAAATTATAAGACTCTTTATTTTTTATATTTCTTTTGCCACTTAGATTGTAAAAAGTATCTAAAGCTACACCATACATTTGCTCAATTTCACACTTTCCTTCAATTGAAATTCCATGTTTCACTGTCAGTTGTTCAAGTTCTTCTCTTGTTATCTTATGGTTATATAGTAAACTAAATGGAATATAACTAAAGTCTATATTAGAATAATTAACCAGCACGAAAATTGGTTTAATTAATAAAATTCTTCGTCCATTTTCATACACAGATTTTAAAATAGCTTTATGAATAATATTTCCAGCAAAAAAGATTTCAATTTCATCGTTGTCTTTTATTAACAAATATTCAGTAATTTTATTTTCTGTAAGTTTTTTATAATCAAAATATATTGGCAAGGATTTAATCCATCCTAAGCTACAATCGACTTCAATTAAAAAACCAGATATTAATGGAAAAAGATGACTAAGCTCATTTGAAGGAATTTCAATACTATTTTCTGTTTCAATACTCTGAATTTTGATAGAACAACTTAATGAATTAATTACGATACACCAAGGAGATGCTTCCAAAAGCAATGTGCAAGATAACTCTCTACTTGGATAACTGTTGAATATTGGTTTTGTAGGAGGTTTATTGGGGTTACATCTTCTACGAATTTTGAGTTCCTCAACATTTTTAAAAGGCCACTCTTCTTCAGGCTCATTTTGCAATTCTGCCAAGCATTTATCAATTGTCCATTTTTTGTCGTCATAATTAAAGAATTGATTCCAATCAATAGTTTTTAAAGAAAGATTACAAGACTCTTGATTTTCGCCATAATTGTTGACAAAACTTCAAAGAAATAAATATTTGGTTTTATCTAAACAAAATATATAAAAAAATCTTACTTTTCGCTAAATGTAACAATATGTTCTGTTTCGTGAGTTGCTGGAAGATTTAGATCTAAAGTTCCTCCTCGTTTTGTTATTTCCATTTCTGTGTTAAAACAATTTTCACTGAAAATTATTTTCCTAGGAAACATAGATTTTATTTGAAATATTGGCCAGATCACTATTAATACTCTTAGCGGTGTTTGTTCAGAAGTTTTAAAATCAACAATTTCTTCACTTATGATTCGAAACCAATAACTTATAAAATCGTGAGTTCCACTAATAGGTATTTTAACTAACCAAGGTAATTTTTTGTTAGCTCTTAGAGGTATATCTCCAGACCACAATTTTATTTCTGTCGAATCCAATTTAGCGCGAATTGTATAGCCATTTTCTTTTGAAATATTATGGCAAAAACTAGTTAAACCAGTTTCTTTCAACTGGTACTCAGGCGATTTGTTCATATGAGTTCCATCATTATTTGAACTTCTAAATTGAATTTTTAGCTTCACTTTAGTCATAATAAGAAAATCAACTTGTCCTTTAATATAAATGCTGACTTGAGTAGACGATAATTTTTTTGATTCTATTATATATACTTTAGGTCCAATTTTTAAATAATTTGTAGAATTCTTCAATCTAACACGAAATGAAGTACTGAATTCGTTTAAATTTTCAGCATTGTAAAATGTTAAGCTTGGTTCATGAATATTGCTCAAAAACGAATACATCACACATTCTTGAGTATTAATGTAAATTTTCTCAACTGTTTCTGTTTGACCAAAAACAATCAAATATTGGGTTATATTAACTATAATAAATCTTGTAATTATTGGATCAGAAGGTTCCTCAATGAATCGAATTTTTTGATTCCATTGTTGTGCAGATACCACTATTGTATGAAGAATACCTTAAAGTATACAATTTTTAATATGTCATGATTAAAATATCTACCTTATTTTACCTGGGTCCATGTTAATTTTTACAGCATCGGAAATAAAATTTATTAAAATCGATTTTTTGTTTACGAAAAAGTAATTTTTTAAATTAGTTTCCTCTATTAATTGTTGCATATTACAAAACCCGTAATCTAAAATTTTTGCATTGAAATTTAATTCAGAATCTATAGAATAATTAGTTGATGTTAAAAACTTAGTCCATATTTTAATATTTTTCAATTGTAATGATAAAAAAGTTTCAACAGAGGAAAATTCATTTATTAATTTTATGTTATTTAATATATCGAGTCTGTCAATTACTTTTCCTTGTTGATTTTGTAAATTTAGCTCAAAAAATTCTACATCTAATAAAATTTCAATTTTTGGAATGTATTTGGGATTAAAACAAGTATCAATTTTCATACACCCTACTAAAACTTTGGGATGCAATGTGAAATTACTTTCATTGCTAGCTTCAAATTCATCGAACTTTATCTAAAATAAACAAAAACCATATATTTTAATACAAATAAAATTTTGAATTTTTTTTTTAACATCAAATTAATATACATATATCTTTAACTTTATTAAAAAAAAAGACTTCACCAATTTTACTTCGTCATCCTCTTCACTTGTGTCAAAATATTCTTTGTTAATTGAAACAAGGGGTTGCAATATTTTAACTCTCCATATATTTGAAGTTATAGTCCTTTTTGGCAACTCAATTTCAATGTTTTTTGTTTCAGATAATGAAAACTCGCAAAATGGTAAGAATTTTTTGAATAAATCACTAAAGTATTCAACTTGGCACTTAATTTCTGTTGGATTAGCAATCTAAAATTATATTAAAAATAACATTATCGTTTTACTTTTCCTATAAATTAACCTACAGGCATTGGAATTGGAAATATGTGTAATTTATAAATCTTTCTTGGTTGAGGGTATCGCCAACATATTATACCATGATATTTTGTTATAATATGTATTTGATATGGTAAGGGCAGTATGCAATCATCACGAGTTTCAACAAATTGGAATGCGCCAGCTCTAAAATAAAATACAACTCTTTATTTATAAATGATAAAAAAATATTATAATTTAATTGTACCTTAAATCATCTTGGTAATACTCTTGCTTATTTTTAATATCTTGTTTTAATGAGGATTTTGGTAAAGTTATCTTCACTAAATTATCTAAATTCAATTTAATTATGTTGCCGTTATTATGTAAAGTTTTATCTTCTAATTCTAAATGTTCTAGAATTTTTTGAGCTTGAATAACACTTGCGTTGAATGAATTCAAAGCACTCAATATATTTTGTAAATTTACAATTCCTAAGTCCATTTGGATAACATTCATATTTAAGTTGATTGTTATTAAAGGTAATTTACACCAATTTTCTTGAGTTAAATTTAAAATGCTTTTAATTGAAAGTGGATGTACACATATTTTGTTTTCTGTTTTTATATAAAAAGAATCGAAATCCAATTTCGAAACTAATTTTTCAGGACGGTTTGAAAAAATTATTTCACTTTTAAGATTGTTTAAAATAATTTCAATTTCATATTGATCTTGTTCCTCAGATTTAATTATAAATTGGTCTAACCTGACACAAATTTTGTCGCCATTTGCTAGTTTTTCTTTTATAATTTTTAAATTGGATCCACGTGCGATTTGTTTCGTATATGGAGGTTTATTAGTTAAACCAGTTCGTGTATATTCTTGTATAGCTACCCATATACTTGCTATTTTTTCAATTGTCTTGTGTTGTAAATTAATTTTTATAGGTTTAGAGACTGAACACATAATGTCACACTTTTGTGATTTATTAAAAAATAATTTTAATGAAAATAAAGAGGGTGGAATACCGGAAATATCTAATTTTCCTGGAAGTGTGCTAAAAAAATTAGCGGGAAATTCATTTTCTTCTTTATCAATTTTTGAGTGCAAATTTAAATTTACTGTCAAGTTATGTAGCGAACATTGTAAAAATTTCTCATAAACTTTTTGGGAAATTAACATACTAGGTTGATTAATAGTGCAGGAAAAAAGAGGAATAAGCACATTATGTGATTTATACGTCGGATCATCACTTACAACATGAAAACATTCTACAGTGAAAACTCCAGCTAAGAATGACATTTCATGGGGTATACTCTTATTTTGTTCATTTGTAAAAGTTTTATTATATTGTTTTTGAATTGAACGAAGTTTTAACTTTTCATATGTAGCAATTCCAGAATCTGTATCGCGTTCTTCCGCAATTTGAGTAATCGGATTATTTTTCTTTACCTTAATATCAAAAGATTGTGATGAATAATTCGACTCTATAAGATTTGTAGATAATATTTGAGATTCCTTTGTATATGGAATTTTTGGTACATCAAAATTACTATTTTTTTCGTGGCTGTACGTTGATTTATTTTCATATTTTATCCTATAATTAAGATAGTATATCAAAAATTTAACTTAGTTTTGTTTATTTTAAATCAATTTACCGACTAAAATTTGTAAATGTAAGATACATAGATGAGAATAATTTAATTTGTTGTGTCGTAATTTTAGCATTAAGATCTGTGACGCAATTAAATTCTATAGATTGTCCGCAGACTACAATATTTTCGTATACTATCATAGGAGCATATGTTAGGCTTATGACAAAATTATTAAAAATTCGTTGTAATTTTAATTCCTTCGCAAAATTTTGATGGTTCCAATCAAAAGCTGGATTAGCATTTAATAAATTTTTTTCATGATCCTAAGATATAATTAATTAAAAATAAAACTTACTATTTAAGATAACAAAATTTTAATAACTAACTTTCATGTGAGATAGTAAATCACTCCAATTTCCTGATGCCATAGAAATGTTCTGAACGATCAACTCGTATTGTCTATCTTCAATAATAGAACCCCGAACATTCAAAAGTCCCATTTGGGCAGCCTTATTATATACATCTGATCTAATAGGTTTCCTTGTCAGAGGATTCTTAACATTTGGAGACAATTTTATTTCATTTACCTTAAATATTTGGGAAATAGTTTTAAAAAAAAAAAATTGCATTTTAAAATAAATGTAATTACTTTTATAATTAAAACACTGGAATTAGGTTGTGAAGCTTTCACAGGTGCATAAATTATAAAATCTCGCAAATCAAAATAAATTAACGGTAATTGCGAACCTGTAAAAACCGACCGATTTTCGTTAAAACTTTTATTATTTGCATTGTAGAATTCCGCATTATTTTTAAATGTTGAAATTATTGGCATAAATTCAAGTAATTTTTCTAAATCAAGTGTTGTTTCAAATGACTGCATTAAAATTATTATTTCATATAACTGATTATTCAAGTCCGCTTTTTTATGTGCTCCAATTTTTTTAAAAACACTTTTGGTGTCTGCAATTGTTACTGTTAAATCAATAAATGGTAGTTCAGAATTACTTGTTTTCATGTTGAATTTTAAACAATCATCCGTTTTTACTTCTTCTGATTCAGTTATTTTGAAATGCCACATAGACACCGTTCCCAATTTACTTTTAATTTTTATATAGTCTACTTGTTTATCTAAACTAATAATAAAATCTTCCATCTCAATTGATAATATTGTTGGATTATCCGAGAAACTTTCGATATTCAAACCAATTTTTGTTATAGTCCATTGCAGCCATGTTGATATCATTATATTATCAGAATTTTCTACATAAAATAATTTTTATTGTTTGTAATAGATAATTTAATTTGTTTGTTAAATTTACCTGGCATCAATCGGGATGAAGAATTAGAACATGAATCCATTTCAAGAAATTCTTTTACAGTGGTATTTTCATCAAAATCAGTAACAATTCTAAAATTTTCGTTTCCAGATGAAATATTATTACCTATGATACCTAATAAATCCAACACGCTTAATAAAATGTTAAATTTAGGTTGCAAGAAGCTAACCTATTAATCAAAGTGCAAAATAAATATTATTTACAACTTACATATTTTTTATTAAATAACTCACTTGTTCAGTTTTTATTTCTAAGAAAATAGGTGATGTATCTATATGAAAATTAAAAGCTATATTATCCCTTTCTATTTTTTGCGATTCAAAAGTTTTTAATAGGTTAATATCACAAATTTCATTTCTGTCAATTTTTTTTGGTGAGCTAGAAGGAACAGTAACATGAACAAAATTTTCATCAATACTTTTCTCTTTTTCAACTTGATTTTTTTTATTAACAACTTCAGTAAGAACTTCTTTATCGGACCAATCACATTTTGTAGATTGGATGTCTAATTCTTTACTATTATTTTCGACTAAATCTCTTTTCTTTTTAGAATTATCTTCGTAGTTATAGTGAATTTTTTTATCACAACGTTCTTGGATTTGATCAACCGCTTCTACAACCAAAATATTACTAATAGGAACTGTTTCTGTTTTATGATTCATTGCTACAGTAATGTTTGTTTCAATTGGATGCAAAATAGGGCAAATAATTCCTTCCTTTGTTTTTAAACATATCGAAAATGAAGTAACATTACAAGTCCATGGAAAAGATTTTTGTGTATTATTCGTGTTTTTAATTGGAAAACTTTTATTCAACTCAAAATTTTCATTGTTGCGTGATTTGCATAAAATTTTCGGCATCCTTAAAAAAAGTTATTTAAGATTATTGTTTTTTATTATGCTTATCATTATGTTACCAAATGGTAGCGGTTTCATAATCATTACTTATATTTGTAAAATCATTTATAAAAAAAAGTACTCCTTGATTTATATCTATATTTAAAATTGCAAATTTTAAAATATAACACCTTAAATAAAAAATAAAAAATATTTAATATGTACTTACATTTAAAAAATTAGATAATAATAAGTACTTACATTTTACGATAAGAATTTAAGGTGTCAGTGTTTTTGTTAACATTAATACTTTGGCTTTTTTCCTCCTTTTCTGAGCTTAAATGTACGGTTTCTTCTGGATGAGATATTTTTCTTGAGCTTGAAACTAATGACTTTTTTGTCGATTTGCGATCCATATTTTTTTCACTTCCAAGTTTTATATCACGGTCAGGAGACAAATCTCGTTCCTTATGTACTTTTGATTCAGTATAGTTTAAAAATTGAACAAATAAGTCATTCAAAAAAAAACTAAAATTTTCAACATTTAAGTATAAAATTGGAGAAAATTCAGAATTTTCATAGATACTAGGAACTTGAACAGACCATTCGATCCAATTCATGTTATTTTTTTGTTTATTAATTTCATTGCTTTCCATTAATATATATTTATGGAAATCATTTGTTATTATGCTGGATTTTAAATTTTTTAAATATCCTTTTGTAAAAAACATTTGTTCAAATAGGTGTAAATTAACTTCAAAATTTTTTCCAACACTTTCTAGTTCATATAGTTTATCATGAATATCAATTCGAGTCGATGATTCTGATATTTCAATTAAAGTTTCATAATCAAAAGAGGTTACGGCTTTAAATAACTTCAAACTTAATATTAATCTAGGTTTTGTAAATTTTAGTGTAAAATCTTGAACAAATAAATTGAACATTAATTTAGCTACACATTGATGTTGCCACAGATGAGGATATAAAAGATTACAAATTTTTGCTTTCACTGTGGGAATGATCATTAATTGATATCTTGAATTATTATCCCATAAATCCATGGAAATTTTTTTAATATTGACAAAAAAATTATCATAACAAGCGTTTAATAGTTCTTGAGGTTGCTTTGGTAGTTGGCAAGTAGTTTGCACTAACAGTTCAGGATTTTGAGGTGTAACCCATTTTCCACCACAAAATTCTAAATTTAAAATAAAATATGGAAGTTTGCCTAAAATATATTAAATATCTTTTGTTAAGTAATATAATATAATCAATTAGAAAGCTTTAACTAACCTTTAAATTTCCTTGTAATTTTTCTAACTTTTTTATTACGATTTTGATGTTTTGAATAAAATTCGTCTTTTGAAAATAATTTGAAAGAAATATTTCTTATGCTAAAATAAAATATTTTAACCGGAACCTTGGTCATGAAAGAATCATAATCGTCTAATAATGGCGGAGATAATTTTATGTCTTTATCATTTAGAGTTGATAAATATGGTGGGTAGTCATACATTGCTATTAAATCTATAACAATGTCTACAATTTTATTTGCTGTAGTATTATAGCATAAAACAACAGATGAAAAAAACAATTTATATATTATTTCATCAATATCATCTTCTAAATCAGTCTCGTCATTAAATTTTTTATATTTTGTAATATTTAAATTTAAACATGATGCTCTATAATTCAAATATTCTTCTGAATATTTACCTAAATATTCATTTATGTTAGTTATAGGTTTACTAATACTATAATTGGGATCGAAAAGAGATTCAAAAACAAAATTACTTTTCGATTCACTATCTGATTTTACCAAATGCTTTTCAGACACTTCCTCACAGAATTGTCCCAGTGGTTCAACTGAAAGCTTTGAAATTCCCATTCTACAACTAAACCAACTTTTACTTTCATCAATAAGGGTTTCACAGTATATTCCGTTTAAAAAAATACTAACAATGGGAGAGTATCGTATTTTTTTAGATGTGCCAACTATGGATTCATTAATAAATTCAGAAGATTTTAAAGTAAATTTGAAATTTTCTATGTACAAGCCTACATCAAGAATACTTCCACAATTTATATCAGTTTTAATTTCTTCTTCTTGCTCGGTAAAAATACTTGGGAGCATATTCCACAAAGTTGAACTCCAAGTAGATTCTTTTTGAAGAGAATTAGTTTCATCGATTGTATCATTTTTGTCTTCAGTGTCAAGATTTATTTTTAAATCTCCTGTTCTAAGGGTTAATAATAAATTTAATAATCTTATTGCCATTGGAAATTGGAGCGACGACACATTCATTTCTATCAGGTTTGTAAGTAATGCTATTTTCGTTTCCTTGCATCCATTCAATGATTTTAATAACAGGCGTATTTCTAAAGAACATCTACAAAAAAAAAAAAATACAATCAATATATATTAAGTACCGTTTATTTATTCATTTTCTATTAAAATTACTTATATAAAATTGGTTCTTGGCAAACTTCTATTTGCCCCATTGAATTACGTTTGTCCAAACATATTGTTAAATCTGATATTTCTACTACTTTTCTTATTAGACCTTTCAATGGATTAACATCGACAAATGCAGGATACCAATTTTCTTCGGCAGAATGAAGAGATAAAAGTTGAATATTCATGGAAACTACAATATCTTCTTCAACATATTTTAAAATAATGTTATGACAATTAATGGTAATGTTATTTATTATTTTATTAACTAAACCAGGCGAACTATAACCGGTCTGAGTTTCTTCTATTCTTGAAGATCTTTTCTTACGTTCAATTTTTTGAGGTGATGATTGATTGGTTGGGGAATTTGTCGAATCTCTGCCATCTTGATCTTTCAATTTTAAGACAAATTCAATTGTATTAATTGTAATATTGATTGGTTCAGAATTAATTTTTGTCCAAGGAACATGAATTATTAATTCATGAATATGTCCTGATAAAAACTCGAACGGTAGATTCAATTCATCTTCTAAAACATCTAAACGTAAGTCTAAATTTTGAAAAGCTACATCTCCTTCCCATAATGATACCTAGCATTATTCTTTCACATTATAAAAAACACATTTCTTTTTAACAAAACATACCTGAGCATCTTGCGGTCTTACATTTTTTACATATTTTGCCACATAATTCAAAATAATAGGAGTTATATATGATTCAAGTCTAAACATTTTAATGCTTTTTTACATGCAATTTTAATTTGATTTAATTAACATATTAAAAATTTTGATTAATTTTGAACAAAAAAAAAATTTAAAACTAAACATAAAATACTAAAATATTTTAAATTTAATTTTTTCCGACAAATATTAAAATATAAATGAAATACAGAAATTGTTTACCTTTAAATATTTTTTTTACAGTCATTATGACACTATTTGAAAGTTCTATAATCAAAGCCACCTCTACGGCGGCGAATTAAAAAAAACATGAGTGTTAAGGCGTGTACTAACACTACTGATATAGGTGGCTTTGTTATGATAACTTAATGCTTGTTAAATATTACCATTTCATTTATTGCCGCAAGTTTTGTTACTAAAAGCGTGGTTATTAAAACAAAAATAAAGTAAGCTGATGAATTTCGGTTACATTTAAGAATTTTAATAGTGGTTTTTTATGGGAAGGCACTGATGGAGGTCATGTAGGACTACCTGAGTGAGTTTCGTTTCTAACTCTCTGTTGTTTAGTTAACACTATGACAGATAAAAGTCGTTTCGAAATGCCGGAGTAGAATAAAATAAACTGTCAGATGTCATCATAAATATCGTTGCGAAACACCAGAATCAAGTTAATTGAGTTATTTTTTTTAATCTTACTCGCTACGCGACTAGAATTAAGGAGTGTTGCAAATGTCAAAGTCTTATGAAATGTAATTATTGTTTTTTTATTTAAAATTTTACATTATAAACTTACATACATATTAAAATAATTGTAAGCGAAATCGTTCAATTGAACTTATACTTCTTAAAATTTTTTTTTTTTTGAAGACTCCATTAATTTGCTTGAAATAAATAAATGTTTCAATCTAATTTTGACAGTTCAAATTCATTTTTAACTCTAGTCTTTTCAAAATTGCAGAGCAAAGTTAACTCTGGATGTGAGTGCAATAGTTAATTAAAAGCATAACTCAAGTTCGTTCAGTATAATTTCAGAGTTTCTTGTTTTCTTTTCATGAATACTTTAATAATTTTAATTAAATTAATGTAACATAATATGTAAATATATATAGTACTCAATGATACTACAGGCCTTTAAATATCCATAAAAGTAACTATAATTCACGAAAATATGTTATGTATGATATTTTTAATACATATGCAAAAATTGTATATCTGAATTTTGAAGTGTCAAAAAAATTAACAAACATTTTAAAATAAACAAATGCTCAACTTTTTTTTTTATTTTTTAGCGAGAAACTATATTAAAATTAAATATATTATAGGTATAAAAATATTAATATACTATATTATTTTTAACAACTTTATGAATAAAAATTTTTAAATATTTAGCTAAATATGAACATAAATAATAAATTAGGTTATGTATATTTTTAACTGTCAAAGTGTTGCTGTAATATTTTGTAATATAATTTTTTTCTCCCTCTTTCCCACTGATAGTACACTATAGTTTTTTCTTTCTAAAGCTGCGATAATATCCACGAAATTTCTCATGAAAACCAGTCTTTAGTATAGTAATAGTAATACCCTATTTACCGTGCCAAATGTAAAAGTATATGTCTTGTTCCAAAATGGTTCCAAACATAAAAAGTGGTTAAGTAATTAAAACTCGAACAGATCTTATAATTTTTCCTTAATTTTTTAATCTGTTGGTAACACTATAATAATTGTTTTCAATTATCTTGAAACGTCAATCTAACTAGACTCTAGAGAATTGTTTATCTTTAATAAAATCAAAACTGTTTTTTTATTTAATCAAATTTTCTTCGTTTTAAATAGAGAATATTTTATTAGAAACTTTTACAATCCTGTAATGGCTGGAGAAGTAATTGTTGACGCTTTGCCGTACATAGATCATGGGTACGATGATCCCGGTGTTCGAGAATCTGTAAGTCATTTTATAAATTTCAGCGTTCTAGATTTTTTTTATTTAAAATTATTTTAAAGGCTCTTGCTTTAGTTGAAGAAGAATGTCGTAGATATCGACCCACCAAAAATTACTTGGATCATTTACCAACTTTAAATTTAAATGCTTTTGAAACCAAATTGATGAGAAATGAATTTGATAGGATTCAAAACCGTCAACCTATGGAATCATTAAGTATGAAGAGATATGAGCTACCACCTCCACCAGCTGGAAAACTAGGTGAAATTTCAGCATGGCAAGAAGCTGTAGAAAATTCAAATGCACAATTAGAACACCAAACAGTGCGTGCTATTAACTTAGAATTAATGTTAGAATATGGATGTGATACATGGAAAGCATATTTAGATGTTTTTACTGCTCTTCAAGCTAAAGGTAATATTTGATTTAAAATATTATTGTTAGTACATATTTTAACATTTCCTCTAGCGCAAATTGGTTTACAAGAATTAAAGAAGGAAATCCAGGAAATCAATTGGAGAAGAAAACAAGCGCAAACAAATGCCGGGGAGACTTTAAAATCTTTAGAAGCTCATTGGGTTATGTTAGTATCAAAAAATTATGAAATAGAACAGGAATGTGCAAAGCTCGAAAAAGAAATTGCAGAAGTGCAACAAACTTTGGCAGTGAAACCTAAAAATGGGAGTAATACAATGGAAATAGATGAAAATAATACAGAAAATTAATAACTTTTTTGTAGTTTTAATAATAAAGTATATGTTTTTATATATAGAATAATAAATATTTTTTTTAATTTGTACATTTATAACAAGCAATAACTATTTATAAATATTAATCTCTTAATGCAAAAAAAGTTGGACACATAAATTTTAGCACTATGTATATGTTAATACTTGAATATGTATTTCTAAACAAGAAATCAATATTAATGATTTAAACTATTAATTTATCGAATTTATTTTAAGTTAACTTATAATCATAGATATATGTGTCTATATACATATATGTAAATATATTATTAATTTTTTTTAGATTATGCTCAATTGGTTAAAATAATTGAGAAAAGCACTTCATATATTAAATAAATAATATTTTAATGGCTATTTTGAGATATGATTAATTTTTTAAATTGCTTAATGTAAAAGTTTAATTCTTATTATTTTATAAAGTTGTCTCAGGAACATTATCATTGGATTTGCTATGCAATTGACCAAGTTCCAAATTCATTTCAAGAATTTTCTGCTCTAAACGTTTGATTTTTGATTGATACTTCTTTTTTGATTGTTCTAATGACTGAGACAAATTACTGAAACGAAATGTTGTAATTTTTTTTCTTATTTACGTTTAATTACTTACAAATTGATTTTTTGTAATTCTGCTAAATTAGTTTGTACTTGGTCATATTTTTTTGTTGTTGCTACTGTACCTACTAAACTTTGTATACGGTTTTTTAATTCAGACTCACGCGTCAAAGCTTCCACTAACTGTCTTTCAATTAAAGCTACATGATCTGCTTCAGAAAAGGAAGATCGATCCTTTAAAATAAAAAAAAATGTTTTAGATAAAAGGATTTTCAATCAGTTCCATTTTTTTACTTTTGAAGTTAAATTAAACAAAGTCTCTGAATCAGAAAATTGAGTTTGAAGTTGTTGGAGAGTCTCCTGTAGTAAATATACCTTTTCCATTGCCATCTGTTTTTCCTTTTCAGCTTCACTTCTTTTTTGTTTTGCCTCAAATATATCTTCCCTTAAACTTAACAGTTCCTAAAGTTTTTGTAAATTATTATAAAAAATCAATTATTAATTAAGAATTTACGTTTTATAGCTTACTTGCATTAAAACTGCTACTTCCAAATCCATTTTTGAATTATCTGGCTTTAAATCTTTATCAGTTTCAATGTTCAAACGTATTTTTTCATAATAAGAACTGAATGGTGATTCTAAATTTACAATGGTATTTTGAACAGCTGAGCGACGTCCTTTCAACTTTGAAACATGATTTCGTAATCTGTTATCGTCTTCTGTTGTCCAAGGTTCAACTGGTTGTGCATTATTGATACAAAAACTGAAATTAAGTTCACTTGTATAATTTAGTGTATAAAATTTAAAATAAATAAAACAGTTACGTATTTTGCCAAGGTCCTAAACTGTTTTCTGCAAGATTTTTTTCACTTTCTAATCTATCTAACAAATGTCTAGCTACTGTTTCAACTGCTTGTCTACTTTCTTCTGCAGCAGAAGATTTTTCTTTTAATATAGCTAACCTGAAATAATTATTTTTTATAATATACGAATCAAAGTTAATTTGGAGAAAACTAACTTGCTTTCTAGAAGAGCTAACATAACATCGTAAGCTTCAATAGCTCTATCACTAAAATTTAAAGCGCATTGTAATGCAACTGCATTTGATTCATATTTTCCACATAATAAATATAAATAGTCACAATGCTCCTTCACTTCTGTGAGTGTAAGTGAAAGTACAGTATTCCGTGTTTTAAAGTGTTCAATTCGATGTTGTAATCTCTGAAATTCCATATGAAGCTGTGATGGTTCGACTAATTCATTAATAGGATTATTGCATTGTGTAATACTTGATACAATTTGTTCTACCAGTTCTGTATTGCTTAACTAAACGTAAAAATCATAAATAATTGAAAATATTTGTTTTGTTAAAAACAATAATTTTACCCCGGAATTACTTATATCAGTTCCTGAAAAGCGATTTCCTTCTATTGTACGACGTAATTTTACACGTTCAGCCATTTTTGGAATCAGTAATTCTATTAGTATATTACATTGTAATAGTATATAAACTAATTAATATATTAAAATGTTTTACCTTGAGATTTTATTACATTAGTATAATTTCTTAAGCATTTTGTCGTAGATTGCTTAATGGCACCACTTTTATTATGACAAGCACTATCTTCTACAATATTTAAATAAATATCTTTTACAAGCATTTTGTCTGCTATGTCGGCGGTGACTTCATTTTCTTCAGTCTTATAAAATTCCTCATTATCATCATCTAGCAGATCGTCTGGAAATTGATTTTTATCATTTTCTAATAACGATTCATCAATACAGTCTACTGTCAAATCATTATCATTTTCATCCTCATAATCATTATCGTTAGTTGGCAAATTTTTAGAAAATATATTTTTGTCATTTTGTTGTGCCTCCGGACTTGATTCTTCATTATTACTAGCTAATTGTGATTCTAATAGAGCAATTTGGGCTTTTAAATGAAATATCTCTTCTTGTAAAGCCTAAAAATGTACTTATAAAAAATAATTCTGTTTTTACAATTTTCCTATTTACTTCGACTTGCGTTTTAGTTACAGTATCATTATTAAAGTCTTCCTTAACGTCGTCGCCAAATGAATTGTTAAAATCAACTTCTATAGGTTCTGTTTGACATTCGGCGTCTGGGTTTGTTAAATTTAATTCAGAGTTATATATTGAACCTTCCTGATAACTAATTTCTAAAAATAGGTAAAACATGAACTCTTAGAAGAATATTTCAATTAAACTAGACTATTTTTCTTCTTTGAGTATGTTATTTAATTATAAGAAATATGGCTTACCGCTTCCATCAGGTTCATTTTCTTCTAAAATGATGTTGTCTTGTTTATTACGCAATTTTTTACTTAACTCTGCGATAACGCAGTGCATCTCTGTTATCCGACTTTCATGCGCTGCACTAATAACCTCCAGACGTCTAAAACAACGATCTACGATATATTAATGTTTTTTTTAACTACACTATTAAAATACATAGGTATTAACCTTTTTCTTCCGTAGCATCTTCTAAGCGTCGTTTAAAATCTTCCCGTTCATTTTCTGATTTTTGCAATTTCTGTTTCAATTCCTTTATTTGATTTTGAAATTCTGTTGATGTTGACAACTCCACCTTTAAAAAGACAAAAAAAATTAATTAAATATAAAAAACTAAGGAATTCGAAAAATAAAAAAAAAATTACTATGTTCCTAAGTTGTAAAGAGTGCTGTGATTTTGTAGGTACATCTGTTATTAAATTTGAATCATTTTTGGAAAAATCATTTTTACTATTTAATGGATTGCCTTTACTCAGAGTAGAACAACATAAACAACTTATACTTTTCGGAATTTCATTTAGTGCCATTATTTTTGTTTTTTTAACTTTTTGTGTCTCTTTAACATTTTCATTACTTGCGTTTAATTATTTGAACTACATAAATCACAAAAGTTAAACCAGGTACATATTACACTATTTTATCACAATAAGCTCAAAAAATAATTAGAACATTGTAAAATTTATATTATTAGTAAAACATATTCTAAATTTTAAAATATGTAGTTTGGAATTTTGGTACCAAGAAATATATTTTTTTTTTACTTCAATATAAAGATATAAACTACAGCATTGAATTATAATGTCTTGCGCACAAAATTATATAGATAAAATGTGTTATTTGATTGCAAACAAAAACAATATGAAAAATATTTCAAAAATTTAACATTAGTTTACATATTGACATGTGTATTCATTTAATTAATGTAAGTGTTATGTTTGATTGTTCTGAATTTCTGTATTATTTTGTCCTAAATAAAGAAACAGATTCTTATCTGAAGATGTTATTACTTACAAATACAATTTTAATCTAAATGACTCTCTACTTCTTTGGGAGGATTAATTTATAAATGTATATAAAATTAAAAAAATATATATGAAAGTAGAGATATGAATTTGATGGTAGAATTATAAATAAAAATGTAAAGTCTTTCCTTTTTATAATTATTTATAAAGCTAACAAGACAAAATAAATAATTAATTACCTTATTATCAATATCTAATGTTGAACAAGAACTTATATTTTTTTCAGCATCATTTTCCTTTTTTAAGTTGCTACCAACACTATTTCCAATGCCAGAATCATCATTACCTCCCCCAATTGATCCTGTAGATGTTGAAACAGCTCTTGGTGTACTTCCCCCAAATATAAATTCAAATTTTTGTAAAATTTCGCCTTTAATGTCTTTATTACTTTGAAATTCTGAATGCATGATTTTATCTTTAATATTTTCACTTTTTAATTTCAATTTACTAATTTTTTTAAAGGAAAATTCCTCTTTTGACATTTTTTTTGTTTATATAAAAAAAACTAATAATGAAATTTATGATTAAATAGCGAATAAAATTTAACAATAACAAAAAAAAACAATGTAAAAATTACTTTTACAAATATATGTATGTTAAATAAAAATGAAATATTTTTATGAAATCATTTACTTTATTATATTAAGAACACGCATTTTGCATTTATTAAATATAAACAGATTTTTTATAAAGGCCAAGTAAAAAAGTCCATATTATAATATTCTAATTTAAATTATGTTAACAATAACTTAATTTTATTTAATAAAATAATAATAATACACTTATTAAATTACTTAAATATTTTGCAGACAAAATTCTTTAAACCTACAAAAACCTCTAGTTGGTAACAAAATGTTTGTAAATGTTAATGTATTAAAAAGTTTGAAATTCTGGTATGTATTTGATTGTCAAATCAAAACACACAAAAAAAAAACAGGGTAGGATTCTTTCTTGGAAATATATAAATCGTATAACTTTACCCCTCGTACACGCTCGACGCAAATAGTGCTCATAACATAACGTTTTTATATGTCAAACAATAATTATTCAAGTTTAAAGCTTGGTATGCGACTACATAGGTGTGTTTTTTTTTTCTCATCAGAGCAGTGTCAGAGCTGTCAAGCAAAAAAATTGTGTTTCTTTTTATGCTCAGATTATCCAGATTATCCATTTTGTGTTTTTTAACTCGGAGTGTACTCAGAGTGCAATCTGTGAGCTCGTAAAAGTTTCTCAGATTTCACTGACTTGTCAAAAAATAAAACGTCAAATTAAGAATAAAATATTAAAACAATCATTAAAAAAAATCTCGTGCCTAGATAAACGTTTTTTTTTAATTTAATTGAAATTTTACAGAAATTAACTTTGTTTAATTTTATTTCTTAAATAAATTCTTTTTACAACTATATTATTACATTTAAAATAATGAAATAAAATAAAAAATAATGTCGTTAGAAAATAATTTGCATAAAAATTGACATTTTGTGCTCTAAGCGTTTCTTTTTTAACTCAGAGCGATCAGAGAAGTTTGCTCTGAGCGCTCGACATCTGCTCTGAGCATTGATCTGATGAGAAAAAGAAAAACGCCCTAGGTATAATAAAATATAGATTGACAGCTTCTCTTTCATTCTAATGAAATTTTACTCTAATTTCCAATTTTCACTCCAATTTCCTATTCGACCATTTTCAGCCAAAAATTAGCATATGTTTTACACTAATGCTAAGACAGCTATTTAGATTTTGCAAAATTTATGCGTTAAAGCATATAGATCAGTTTCTTCTAAAATCAAATATGTACTTATATTTATCACAGTACTTATATTTATTTAATTAAATTAAAGTAGTAGCAGAACCAGAAGCCAGAATAAAAAGTATTGATAATAAAAAATATAAAAACAAAAGTATAGATTAGAATAATAAATCAAATAATAGGTAAAACAAATAATTTAAAAAAATAATTATGCATCATTGAAAATTATTTCAGCAATTTCACAAGAAAATTCCGAATGAAATAGATGCAACTAAATATCAAATTTTGTGCGCGTCATGTAGGTTCTTTGCCACCGAATATAAGATCAAATGATGAACCATTTAATATTATGTATATTTAAACCAGAATGTAAAAAAATTGGTTTAGAGAATTTTGAAAATAGTATTCAATATTGTGATATAAGTATAGAAATTTACGCTTTATTAATTTTTAAATTAACCATTTTTTTTTTTTTGATTCAGAGAAATGCACCAGTTATTTATTAAACTCCATTGTTAGAGAACGCTTCATACTCCCGTTTTATATATTTAATGCTATCTGATATACATACCTTTGAATTTGTCATATTATTTGGATTTGACAAAATAAGATTCAATGCCATATTATCAACTTATCAAATCCATTTTTCACCAACAAATTGTAACATTTAAAGTACTCACTGCAAATTCGGTGTCTTTTTTCAAACTCTGCGGATTGTTTATTTAAGTTTCTAATATTAAAAATCCACTTATTTTTTAAAATTATGTTTTTTGGAAACATGTGAAAAGAGGTGTTTTTACATTTTCTATATATATCAGAACATATATTGTTTATATTTGCAGTAAAAATGTACCTTTTTCCACTCCTTTATGTTTACAGCAGGGTGAAAAGGGTGTTTTTTTTGGCAAAATCATGTCAGGACAGACCATTGGTACCTAGAAATGAAACGACGATTTCTTTGCATTTCTTTTTTGGAGTAACGTACATTTTTCCCCGAAATGTAAACAAGGTCTTACACAGTAACCATAATAAATTTTAAGCATTGTTTCACTATAATTTTATTAATAATCACTTCTATATCGCTATATTTTTTTTTATTATTTACACAAACTTATTTATTTTTTAGATATTTTATATTATTTCGACACATTTATATATTTATTTATTTTTCTTATTACAGATACTTCTGACTAACTACTTCACTTTTCATTTTATTTTGATTTCTGTAAAAAAATATAAAAAGCGCGAAAGTTTATTTTAGCGGGAGAAACTAAATAATGTAAAAACAGCTGTTACTCAAAAACTGGCTGACATTTTTTTGTTGTTGCCTATCTAGTTAATATTAATTATATATATGTGTTATCTATCTATCTATGTTAATATTATATCTAATAAATCCCACAAAATAGACCTCATATTAACTAAAGTAAGTAGTTTTCTTTTTACTTAGTTGTTTTCTTTTTTGGTACCTTCACTATTGTATTTTTCATCTTCAAATTAGAATTATCTTCAACATTAATTTCTTTAATTTCCTTGAATTCCAAATACTCTTAAAAATTATAACTTTACAAGCCTATTACACATCAATGTTTTCATTTATACTGGACCATTAATTGATGAAAACTGGATGAAAAATTAATTGATGATAGTTCTATTCTCATCCAGTTCTCATCCATTTTCTCATCAATTTAGTGTCAAAACCAGCTGATTGAGAAAAATAGATTATTTTTTTTTAAGTTTTTGGGAATGTTCAGAGTTTAGACAATTTTGTAAATATCATGTGAAAAATAAATTCAGTTGACATTTAAAAATAAAGTGTTTAGCTACTTTGAAATCAAGAGAAAGATATTGTAGTCAAAAATAAAATAAAGATGAAAGATAAATAATATAAATAATATGAATTCAAAAGGTAAGTTCTAATTTATTATTCTTTTACATTTAATGTACGTTTTATTGTTTTTTTTTTACAAATTCTATTATTTATTTTTGGAAAATTTTTTATTTCTTTAAACAAATTCTGTCTGTATACAATATATTGAATATATACTAATATATTGTTGATTTATTATAGATAACAAAATATTTCAAACAACGGAATCTATTCTTTATCCATTCTTTATTCAAAAATTTTAATACTAACTACAAGAATATCTATATAGATAATAACTAGAAGAATAGAATAATTATTACAATAATTTTAATTCAAATATTTAAATACTTATTTTTTGTACCGCCAATTTATTTAAATTAAAAATTTCAATTCTCCCTTTTATATAAAGATTGTTTTTAAATTTATAGATATCAACAGATCAATGAAATAAAAATTTGTTCAAAAATTACATTTCAAATTTCATACTCGTACATATTATTTAAAAAGACACAAAAAGCAACGTTTTATTTTAGCTTTCAAAATTATAAATCAAAAAAATTTGTTCATTGTAAAATGTCAAAAAAATGGATACGAAATTGAATAACTCAAGAGCCGTGTGTGGTAACTCATCAATTTAATTGTCCATTAATGGTTCATTAAATTGATGAAAAAATTAATGTGGAATAGAGGCCTACGTAAACGTACAGTTTTTAGCGAACTCTTAGGGTAAGTTCACATGGGATGCATGCATCCAGATGCAAAAATTATGTCGGTTATATTTCGTGTACTATTCGGTAATATTAACGAATATTTAGCATCCATTATGCATCTACTTTTTTGCATTAGTAGATGCATTATGCAACATTTTTATTTTGAAAGTTTTATTTGCAATTATACACACATAAAATTGCAATTTTTTTCTTTATATTAAATCCATTTTCAAAATATTTAACGTTTAAAATGTTTTTAACATTTAATTTTACGTCTGTAATTGACGTTAATTCTAATTTGCATCTACCCTGATAAAAAAAATGCAAAATTGTGAGAATTCGATTCAACGGTAGGCGCATCTTTAGGCGTATTTTCTCAGCACACAAATTAGTGCGTATTTCACTGCTTTCTAAAAACTCATTTTCTTCGCCAATTTCAGCACTTTTTTGGATAATGTTTTAGCTACAGTAAAATATAAAAATTTATTATTTTAAATAACATGCAGGCTATATTTAAATTTGAAATTCGTACGATAGCAAAATTGTTGCTATAGTTATAAATAATAATTTTTCTAAATAATTGTGCTTACAAATTATCATGTGAATTTCAAATTTAAGAACAACATAGTATGTACATATTGAAAATAGCAAAATTTTATATTTTTACAAATTTAATTTATTTTATATTTTAAATATAAATTTATAAATATTTAAAAAAATAAATATAAATAAAAATTATAAATATTTTAATTTTATATTTTTTATATTATACTTTAATTTATTAAAGTATAATATAAAAAAAATTACCCTTAAACATCTTATCTTTATCACAGCACTGAAATGTCTGAAAGAAATGATACAATAAGGGTATTCACGAGTTGGTGCAAAGTGGTCTTGCACAAGTGCAAAATTTTGTACCGTAGCCTATTTCAATTTTTTTGACAGTTAAAATGCACAATTTGTTGTTATTTTCATGTATAAAAAAGTTAAAAATTTTGCAAGACTATGCAAGATCAAACCCTATTGCATATTTGTGCAAGACCATTGCAAAGTTTGTTTATATATTTTTTGTAAGCGCTATATTAGATAAAAATTTAAAAAATGCCTAAAAAAAGTGGAAAAAATTTATTTCTGATTATTTATTAAGTCAAGTCAAGCATATGAAGATATACAAATATCTGAAATTTTTGGTAAGCATATTAAATTTTTATGGAAACAAAACAAGCTCATCAATGATATTTGACAGTTCAATAAAAATTCATGCTAGGGTTGTTCACGAGTTAGTGCAAATAAGTGCTATGGTGCAAAAACATTTGTACTTTTGCACCAACTCGTGAATACCCTTAATGACAAAATGGCAGAAAATTTTCAACATTCTTTGTGCAGAAAATTTTCAGCCTCTAAAAATGATGCAATAACATACAAAATGCAATGAATAAATTGCATAAAATTTTCAGCTTCAGCGCAGCAAATTTTCACCGTAAACTGTTGCGCTGAAAGAGAGAATGATCATCTTCAACTCTTGTGTAGGAAATTGTCAGCGTCAACTGCAGCGCCAAAAGAGGTAATGAAAATTTTACGCATCTCATGTAGAAACTTTTCAGCGCTAAATTAAGCGCAGAAGGTGGAGTACAAAATACTCGACAAAATATTCTACACCGCTTTTATAGCTGAAAAATGCAGTTATTTCACAAATTCTAAATTTACTAAACCAATCGCAAAGTTTTACAGTGTAAAAAACTTTTTTGCTGTGATAGTATTTGTAAAAAGGGGTAAACTGCTGAAATTTTTTTATCAGGGTTGTATGCTTCTTATAAAGGATGTAGAATGAGCAAGGGAGAGCATGTCATGAATACGATGTATATTTTCAACCAATCAAATGTTTGTATCTGGATGCATGCATCCCTTGTGAACTTACCCTTAGTGAAGTAGCAGTATACATGACTACTTTTTTTTCTCCTATTCTTAATTGCTAAAATTTACGTTAATGATTCATTTTTGTATCGCAAAAGCGTTACGTTTATCATTTCTTGTATGAGGAATTCTCTTCGCTATCCACAAAGCCAACACGTATATGCTGACAATATACAGGTGACTTTGGTATAAACAAAGAAATATCAAATTTACCATTCTCATCGAATTAACATGAGAACCAAACGGCCTGACTAGCCGTACTAAAAACAACTTAAGTAAATGTTAAAATTTTGTACGCATACTTAATTAATTTGAGTTTTCGCTAAAAATTTTTTCTTTTCATTCAGCTTTAGCATGTACGACCAGATTGGAGCTAATGTTACAGTGAATGGTGCTCGTTATAGATCGATTATCAATGATTTTTTGTTCCAAAATTTGAATGGTAACGACCCGGAAGTATTTTGCTTCCAACACCTCATACTGCTACCACAATATTTGATTTATTGAAAGAAAAATCTGGTGATAACATTATTTCGGGAACTGGTCCAATTAATTGGCCTCCTAGATCATGCGACATGACGCCACTGGATTATTTTGGTTGGTTTTATGTGAAGTCATTGATTTATGCTGATAAACTAGAAACACTATAGACGCTTTGTAACCCAACATAAACCCTTGTTATTGTGCAAATAAGGCCTGAATTACTCGAAAAAGTGCTCCAAAATTGGTCTGATCGAATGCTGTTCCTCACAGCTAGTCGTGGTGGACATATACCGGAAATTATTTTATTAAAAACTTAAATGTCATAAAATTATTTTTCAAATAAACAAAAATTTGGCTTTAATTTTAATTTAAATGTGTTTTATTTCAATTTAAAGTTCTATCATTTTATGCCTCGTTTCGTTTCGTTTGTTTTGATTCCCACTTTAGTTGCTTTAAATTTTAACGTAAATGTAAAAGTCGAAATTCTAGAACGAAAAGTATAAAGTTGCTTTAAGTACGGCTAGTCAGGCCCATGTTTAGTAACTTAACAAATCTTACAAATTCAATGCAATGACAATGACAATGACATGAAGTTTCCATAAGAAGTGTAGTTCGGTTCTTACTAGAGTAGAGTTACTCTTTGACAGATAAGGTCGTTCGATAGATAAATGTCATTTTACTTTAATACTTTAGTGTTGTACAAACTGGTCGTACATAGATATAACACAATATAGATTGGCAGCTTCTCTTTCTTTCTAATGTGTTTCCTATTCAACCATTTTCAGCCAAAAATTAACATATGTTTTAGTCTAATGCAAAGTCAGCTGTTTTGATTTTGTACAATTTATGCGTTAAAGCATATATAACAGTTTCCTTCTTCTAAAATCAAATACTTCTAATACAGCAGAAGCAACAATAAAAGAAATGATAATAAAAAACATAAAAATAAAAGTATAGACAGAATAATAAATCAAAATAATAGGTAAAAAAAATACTTGTTCATGATTGAAAATAAACATTTTAGGTTTTTGACAAAAAAATTGCACAACGAAATAAATTCAACAAAATATCAAATATTGTAAGTCGTGTACGTTCTTTACTACCGAAAATAAGGCCAAATGACGAACCATATTTAATATTATTATATTTGAACCAGGAGATAAAAGTACTGGATTAGAGAATTTTCGAAAAATTATTCAATTTTATTGTTTGTAAATATAGAAATTTATGGTTTATCAATTTTGAAATAAATTTTTTTAATTAAATTAAATATTAATTGAATATTATTGAAAATTAAATATTTTTGATTTCTGTAAAAAAAAATTAGAAGTCAAAAAAAGCGCGAAAGGTTCTTTTAGCAGGAACATTTCCATGAGAAAATATAATGCAACAACAGCTCTCACTTAAAAAGTGGAGAACGATATTTTTATAGAGTTTTCTATTTTACACACATGTTATTTTTGTATCTTCTGTCCATGTTCTAACATTTTCGTGGATATTTTTTTCTCATGAAAGCCAGCTTTAAATTTCTTCAGTAATAGTTTCCTAAAAGATGAAATAGTTTCCTTTCTTATGTTTTTTAAGAATTTTATCACTTTGTTTGTTACTTTACAAGTACATAGTTAAAATTTTTAATAACCTTAATTAAATTAAATTTTAATTTTAAAAACAAAATATCAATTATTAAATAATATAAAAATTTAAGATCTCTTAAATAGAACCGCTTAAGAGAAACTGCTTTACAATTTTTTCTTAAATATAAACAGCTGAGTGAACGAAATGTACACATATTATAAAATGCATATGTATTTTTTTTACTGAATACTTTTAAGATAAGAAAACACATAGAAGAAAAGAAACAACTATACCTTCCTTCCCATCTACTAGTAATATATCTATGATTAAAAGTTAAAACTGATAGAATAATCACTTTTCCCTTTTTCAGTGCTGAAGTACTAACTGAAAAACTGAACGTGTAATCAGCGCCATTGATTGCTCTACGCTCATTGCGTTTCTAGCAAAAATATTTGACTTTTCTGTAATTAAATAACTTTTATATATCTCTTATAATTCTTTAACTCTTATACTGTTGTAAAAATCGATTTACGTCAATCATTAGAAAATTTTTATGCGAACGGTTTTAAAACATTATTTTTTTGTGTTTTCTTTTAAAAAAAAAACAAATATATATGAATACAAACATTTAAAATAAAATATAAGCTTTAATATGAACTCAGTGTTGATCAGACACTGTATAAATATTGAACCTCGTGCATATCAAATTTTAACAATTTTTTAATATAAATCAAATTAAAATGGAATTTACAAATTTGGTATACTTTTTCTGTATAACATTTGTTACTGGATTTCAATTATCAACAAATTCAAATTCAATTCAAAATGAAAACAATTATGCAATTGGAAAGTTCCCATTTCTAATGGTAAGTTTTAATATTAAAAAAAAAAGTATTTTAGTTTATAAAAAAAAAAAAGAAATTAAAATGGGAATCCCAAACCGAGATATATTATTGTTTATATTGCCACCTCACATAGAAATGAACAAATTTATACGAATATTGACCTTTAAATATGAAGATTTAGATTAGATGCGCATTCTAATTAATTTTGGTGCTGACGTTAGAATTTTTTTCAAAACAAATGTGTTGAAAAAGTCAGCAGTGACGTAGTTATTTCATTGATATTTTTTATTCGTATGGGATATTTATGTTTAAATTTATTAAATTTTAAAATTTTTTATAATGTTCTAAAATATATATGTACATAAATTTATAAAATTTAGCCAAACGTTCAACCAACTAAACCAGAAACTTATCTATGTACCCCTGTGAAAATAGATCCAACAAAAAGTTACTATATAACTGCATATGAGCCAAACGCCACAATGAATACAGCACATCACATGTTAATATACGGTTGTGAAGAACCTGGTTCTGATAGTCCTATATGGAATTGCGGTGAAATGGCTTCAACACAAGTAGGGGAAGAAGAAACAGCAAGTCCTTGCTCGGTTAAAGCTCATTCACAGATCTTATATGCATGGGCAAGAGATGCTCCTAAATTATATTTACCTGATGGAGTAGGCTTTAAAATTGGGAAAGGCTCACCTATTAAGTATATGGTTTTACAAGTTCATTATGCTCATGTTGACCAATTTATATTAGAAAACAAGAAAGATGATTCTGGAGTGATTATAGATTATACTACAAAATCATTAAATAAATTGGCAGGTGTATTATTATTAGGTACAAGTGGAGTTATACCACCAATGAGCACCGAACATATGGAAACTGCATGTGCAATAGAAGAACAAAAGACAATATATCCAATAGCATACCGTACTCATACACATAATTTGGGTAGAGTTGTATCTGGTTATCGCGTAAGAGCTGATGAAAATGGAAAACATGAATGGACACTTCTAGGAAAACGGGGTAAAATTAAAATTTATTTAAGTATTTTAATTATCTTTACTTTTTCTTTTATTGTAGATCCTCTTACTCCGCAAATGTTTTATCCTGTCGAAAGTACAGAACCTATTGGTAAGAAATTAATATATATAGAAAGCTATCTATAATTAAGAAAAGATTCAGTTTTTTAAATGATTTCTGGTGAAAGGACACGACTGTTAGTTAATTATTTCGATTTTAAAATTAACAATTTGTGTTATTTTAACAATGGATAAAATGCCTTATTAGTATTACAAATTTGCTTATAATCAAATTATGTTGTAGTAAAGCAAGTTGATGTTGAATTATTTCGAAAACTGTAAAACAGACAAAAATTGTGTTAATATAAATAAAATTGAAACACTTATGTAAAAGTTCATTGAAAAAAAAGACTTTTTTGGAAATTAAAATTTGTTATTTTATTAGGAAATTGAATACTTAAAATTTAATTGAACTATCATTGATTGTTATTGTTAAAATTCTTTTCTCCATACATTATTATAATTTTGTTTTTTTTTAAATTTTTATAACTTCCTCAGATTTTTAAATGAAAAAAAAGGATTGACAATTTAGAAACATAACAACTTGAAATGGAAAAAACTTAGAAGGAAACAGTAAAAAAAAATAGTAAAGCAAATGTCTTAAAACTGTTAGTATTAGCAAAAGAAGATTATTTTAATAATTTAAGCTCAAAAATTGTCAAAAGATTATTTAATTAAATTGTAGTGAAATAGATCAATTAATAATTTCTAGCTTAACATTGAAAGTTAATAGTAATTTAACAGTAGTTTGATAATCATTAATTACATATAAATTTTCATTTCGTGTGTGTACTCAATTTTTACTAATTATACATATTTACTAATTTATGTTATGGAGTTTTTATTTTATTTGGCTTCGTAATTTTGTTAACATTCATGACTAATATTTGCTAACTATTCTGAAAAAAATTACAATAATTGTCGGCTAAAATCATTTTTGTGTTTTAGTTTTCGAAGATCAGATAGCTGCAAGATGTACAATGGTTAGCGACAGACATCACTTTACGAGAATTGGCAAAACTAATGAAGATGAAATGTGCAATTTTTACCTCATGTACTATGTAATAAATACGGAGCCACTTGATATGAAGTATACATTTATTACTTTTGCTTACAATATAATTTTTTAATTTTTTTTTTCAAAGATATTGCTTTAGTCAAGGACCACCCAATTATTACTGGAACAATCCAGATACAGGATTAAATAACATCCCAGATTTTGAAGCAAGTAATTTAAACACTTCAAAAGTATAAATTCAAAAATACGTATTTATGTATAGTATTTAAAAATACTTAGTAAAATTAATTCAGGCAAGCAAATGTTTTAAAAAAACGATTGCAGTTAAAAGAAAAAAAAAACCAGTGAATGTGATTAAAAAACAAAGTTACTTAAAAGAAAACAAATATATATTATCTTATACATAACAGAAAAACAATATTATAAATATATTACATGTAATATCCGTATCTATAAATTTGAATATTGTATAGCAATAAATGTGAATCTCTATAAAAGAAAACAGAAATAATAGATTAACGAGTCAATGTATATACACGTAAACCAGATGTCTATTTTAATGTCTAAATAAATTCATATGTAAATAATGACTTTATATTTTTTTTATAAAAATAATTATTAAAGGTATGACTTATTAATTCTTTAAAATTGAGAAAACAAAAATATACGAAATTAGGAGCAAAATGGTATTTATTTTTAATTATACAGTTCATACAATTTCTTAATTATACAGTTCTTTAATTTCTGAATTTGTTATTATAATAATCTGGATTTAAAATTATATTTATTATTAAAAGCTTATAAACTTGAAACAAGCAAATTCCAAATCCATTAAATCCGTTAAATGTAAATTTAATCATAAAATTATCCTACTTTACAAAATCAAAATATGCTTGCACACAACCGTCGGTTACTGCTAACAATTTACAATATTTAAACCCGTAAAGTCGTCGCAGGAAAAGTCAATAATTAGTATTTACAAAGCAAAGAATGGTCTATTTTCTACCTGTCGTAAAAATATATTTTTCTTTTTCAATTGGGCTAAACACGAATATTTTCAGTTTTTTTGCAGAAAGCATTTTATTCCATACGGTTATGGCATTTTATTCTAATGAAGTCGTTACTTTTATATGCGTGTGTAAATATTTTATTTGAAAATAAGTTTTGAATTGATAGGGTATATAAAAACATGAAACGAAAGCAGAAAATATGGGTTTGACCGATTACTCATTAGCTATTATTTATTAGCATAGCATGCATTTTATACTCTCTTACTAACAAACTAATTTTATAGACTGAATTTTCTGTCGTCACAAAAAAGAGAAGTTTAACTAATATTTAGCGCTGATTGCTGAAGTCTGAACTCTGACTAAACCATATTCTTGAACAAAACCAATACATAAATAAAAATATTTAACATAGGGTAGGGACTAGGCTAAAAGTTTATGTGTGTAAACGCTTTATTTATTGAATAGTTTTTATATAATTGAAAGAAACAAAAAACTGGAAGAAAACATGTTTTAAAAGTTCAATATTGAAGTTAATCCTATTTAAAAATTATGAAATTAATTTGTTATGAATTATATTTGAATATGAATTTAATTTGTTTTTTGTTTCCTTTTTAAGAACATATTAGAAAAAAATTTACTTATAAGTTTCGTTATGTCCATCTGTTTACAAAACTTCTAAACCGAAATAGAACAATAAAATTTTATCCAGGGATAGGGTCTCTTAAAAGAATTAATGTAATAAAACATCTTTTATATGATGATACATGTGTCTTATTATAAAATTTAAAAAAAAAATTACAAATTTTCGTGGAAGTTACATCTAAACTATTTTTATTGTCTTTTGAAAAGTATGCGTCTTTACCTTAGGGTTTCATTCTACATTTTCTTAATTCTTTTTGTATACCTTTCGTTTTTAGAATTAAAATTTAAAAATTAGATAACCAAAATCATTTTCATATAAATATTATACATACATATTATAAAAATCACAATCATCATAAAAATCATCTTTCATATATAGGATCCGGTCGTCTATGGTTTTTAATAAAAAAAATGCCAATATGTATGTACATATATGATAATTCTGTGTTTACAACAGTTTTTTCTTTTATTTTACAAAATTTGAATGAAATCTGTCATTTTGTTTGATTTCAGTAGAGTTTATGGCTTTAGTTCAATCGGAATTCGTAACGGAACCATAGATCTCACGGTAGGCCATAAATATATTAACTACGTAATATATATTTATCTATGCAGTATGCGGTACTCGGTAGGCCAACCTAAAGCAATTTTTTTTTCCTTTATATGAGATTCCACTTCTGTTATTTTTGAAATTTGACATTTAACTTTTTCATTTGACGCGCCATATTCTGTCTTTTTGTGCTTTTTTAAAGTTCAGTTGGAAAGATTTCGCACAAATTTTTTTTAAGTTACAATCGAAGAAAAACAAGTTTTAATACATAAATAGTGAGTTAATTAATTATAAATTAAATTGATGCATGGTATTTTTATTTTTAAAATTAGTTTATTTTATTGTAAAATTTAGAATTAAAAACATGAAAAAGTTGTAAAATGCTGGCTGTGAAATGAAATTAAAAAAGGTTTTGCTACAACAATTAGAAAAACAAAGTTAAAAGTCAGAGTCCTTTGAATAATTTACACGATGTTATACAATCATATTAGATAGTGTTACTTTAGTAAAAACGATTAAAAAATATAGTAAAAACAAATAGCAAATAATAATAAAAACATTCTAATTCAAATTATTTAAATAAAATAAAATTCAACACAATTTTACCAGAAATTATATATATATAGATAACGCAAGTAGAACAAAAAATCTATCAAAATTTTTTAAAATTTGAAGTGCCCAAAAGAAAGAGAAAAACATTGTATTAAGAAAATTAACATATTTTTGACTGTTCTTTCTCATTCTCATTTTTCAACTTTATTTATTTTATTTTTCTAACGAAAAATCAAACAAGTCACAAATGTAAAGATTTCTTTGTTATTGGTATGTGTTAGGGCAGGCATGGGCAACTCAAAGCAATATTCGAGCCAATTTTAAGAAATTTCAAAAGTAATGGAGCCGCAACATTTTTTTTATAATTAAAAATGTCAATAAATATAAATAAGAAAAGAAATATATGTAATTTCTGATTTATGTAGTTTATTAAAAATAAAATTATACAATAATATTAATTTAAAATTTCTTTTTTTTCATTAATTCTTCAAAATCAATTACAATTTTTGTTGACGAGACTCTTAGTTGATTTTTCAAATTCTCGTACGTATCGCGAATTCTGGCGGCAAATCATAATCTATTAAATAGATTCTATTTTTTCTAAAATATTTTTCCTAAAAAATTTTTTTTGCTTGTAATACTGTTTTTGGAGCAGCATGAGGATTATAAAAAAATTGATTTCTCCGCAAAATCCGCAAAAATTTATGGTTAGAGCCGCAGTTTGCCCATGCCTGGTGTAAAGAATGAATGTGAATATAATATGTAAAGTATTAGGTATATGATGTACATTGAAAATTGTATGAAGTTTTTTGAGTTACAGACAAATTGTGTATGAAAGTACATTTTGTAAAAATAAAAGCTAAAAAATGTGTGCAGTGTATATAAAAATTTGCTATTATTGGAATATTATTCGTAATAAATTCTAAAAAAATTTGTTGCTTCCATTGAGGTATTTAATATAATATGAAAAATAGTTTGTATTTTTATTTTAAAAATTGAATTGAATTGTAAACCAGTAAAAACCAAGTACATACATATTGTATATATGTATTTTTGAAATTTTTTTAAGAATAAAATTTAAGGGTAGATTTTTAAAATTTATAATAAATGTACAAAATAATTTTCATGCAATTCACAAAATTATTTGTTGAAGTTTGCATCAAAATTAATATTATGATACATAATGTATGTACTTATATTATTTATGCATCACAAATTCAATAATATTGCACTTTTTTCATTCAAATCAAATATTTTTTTTCTTAAAAATTTGTCAAGAATTAGAAACCTGATTGCTGAAAATAGAAGTATGTATTCGAAAATTACCGTTCAATAAGAGGTATATTTATGTATTAATTAAAATATGTGGCTACGTTCAGTCCTTAAATTTTATTTTTAATTAAATTTCAACTTACTTGTTTTTTTATTTTCAGTCACTTTACTTTATAAAAAGAAATAACCAAGTAAAAAATTATTAATGAATGGAGAGATTATCTATGATGGTATGAGTATAGAGTATTTCTGATAGAGTAGTATAGCCAGCCATATATTTATACATATATATGTATATATATACATATTAATTTTTTCTTTGCTTAGCCACTTTTACCTGCTTTTACATTTTATAAATATCGAAATGTTAATCTGTGAGGGTAAATTTTTTATTTCTTTTTTATCAATTTAGGAATTTTGCAAACAGATTATAAATAAAGTATGTAAGATTAAAAACTCGTGTGCTGTAAAATTCTATACTGGATGAAAAAATTATAATTTAATCTGAAAACTTTGACCTAATTTAATTTTTGTTGGTGTAATATTTTAAGAAAAGGGAAACAACCGAATTGAAGTTTCAAAATAAAAAAAAGCATTGAATTCAATTAAACGTTTAATTCGGCATAATAAAAACTCTTGTAAAACAAAATTATAAGATAAATATATACATTTTGAAGTCCATATATCAAACAAGCTACTATCCTTTGGTAATCTGTAGAGCCTTCCATTAAAATTCAACTTATTATTTTTGCATGTGGCGAAGGTTCTACCTGATTTGCGGGAATTTGATTTTATATTTTGAAACATTCTAAATAGAAGATGAATATATTATATGTTCATGCTAATGAAAGCAAAAGAGATGGAAAAGAAAATAAAAGTATGTAGATAAATAAAGAGTCAGAAAAATAGAAAATTTTAATTATAAGTTTTGCAACAAGTTAATGAATAAAATAATTGAGACAATAAAACAAATTTGGAAACAAATTCTAAATAATAAACAAAAATTTTTTCTTACTTTTTGAATAGAAATTATGTTCCAACTTCTTAATTGATGAATGATTAAGAACAAAAGAACTTGTTCACTAATAGTAAAATTATATATTTCGCATATGTATATGAACTTAACTTTAACTTTTTATTAAACTTGTAAAACAACTTTTAATTTTTCACTTCTATAAAAAAAATTAACTTATTTTAATAAAAAAATTCAAGTATACACATTGGATAACTTACCGCTCAAATTTAAATTAAATTTTCTTTATAAATTATAAAAATCTTACGTTACAATTCTTTTAACCCATAATACCAGAAACTATATTTTGAAATGTAATTTCACAAAAAAAGCACAAGTCAATTAGGATTAACAGTCATATATATTTTTTTTTTCATCTTAAATAAAAACTATTAATCACTGAGCAATTTGACTTTTTCGTACATAAGGTGTAGTAAATCTGCTACTTTTTTGTGAGCAAAATGTATTAATTAGTAGATTTTTTAAATTAACAGAGACAGAATTTTACAGAGCCATTTTATAGTAAAAAGATTAACAAAATAAGTAAAATAAACAAAATACAACACTATATATGAAACAAAAAGATTTCATTCTATTTAAAACTAGGTTTGTATTTAATAATAATAAATGAATAAAAAAAAGCAAAACAGCCCTTTGGTTTAAAAACATAGAATAATATAAGAAAGAAAATAAACAAAGGAACAATTCTTTGATTTCTTAATATTGCACATTATATAACTAAATCAATAATTTATGGCAGAAATATAATATCACATGTTATATGTACATGTTTTTACATAAAAATATCTTAAATTAATTGAAATTCACCATCTGAAACTAATATTTGGCAGAATATTAAAGGAGTTCTTCCCCTGGAGTATACTTTTCATTTTCTTTTACTTTTCTTAGAAGTGTTTTACGAAACATCATATATGTAGTATCGTTTTTTTATTTTTAATTAGGTTCATAAATAACAACATTCGATTATTTTTTTCAATTATCATAAAAATTAAAAAAAAACAATCCATTTGCTCGAACTTTTTTTATTTAAGTATAATTTATAAAGAGTAAAAGTATAAATGATATGCTGATTATTGAAATAAAAAAGTTACATAGTTTCTAAATAAATGTACTAAATTCCAACAATTTCTAAAAAGTATGTACATAATTTTTTCGACAAATAAAATGTATCAGTCTGCTACAATTGTAGTAAAGTCAAATCGGTAGTCATGCATTTTTATTGACATAAAAAAAAATATTAAATACTAACGCATACATAGATAAACATTAGATACACTTGATCAACACATAATCAGTCCATCCAAAATAGAATAGGTACTTCAGAAATCAGAAGTAAATTATTTATGTAGTGTTGCCGTGTTATAATATATAATTACTTGATTTACTTCAATTTTTAAATACAAAAGATATTAAAAACTATTTATGCGAAAATGTTAGATTGAAAGAAAAATGTTAAAATACGTTTTTAGCATTATTTTTTGAATAAATAAAATATTTAAAATTAAAAACAAAGAAATACAACCAAAATCATTGATAGACAACTCTTCTAACGAGTTTTAAAATATAAAAACACAAACATTATAAATAAATTTTACTACACCATTTGTAATAATAGGGTATTTTCAAAGTGAATTCTTTTTTTTCTTTATTTCTAATATAATGATAAATAAATAAAGTAATTTTTAAAATAGGTGAACGATTCAACATTTGTTATCGTGTATTTTGGCTAAATTCGAGTACCACCTAAACAGTTTTAAAAATGGTTTTATAATGGTAAATAATCTAATAATGGTTTCGAGTTGTACAATATACATAAAAATAAATACTTAAAAATATTTTAAAACTTTAGTTTCAAAAAACAAATTCGTGGATCATACAAATAATATGGAAATATTGTCTTTAATTCAAATGCATTCTTCTAAAAAGAAGTTTTAAAGTTTTTATTAAATTATATTGTAATAACAAATTTTATTTCAATTATAAAAATGAACAATGATTTTCACCTTTACAATATACTAAAGTACAAACAGCTTCAGCTGATTTATTTTCCCAGCCTTCGAGCATTTTGTACAGTCCTTCTGTAAACATCTATGTATCTTCAACCAAAACAGTTCCCTTTACTTGTTTTTCTGCTTCTTTACATTTTTTTTGACAAATTTCATCTATCAAACCATAAATTCAAAAACAAGTTTATTTTTAAATTAAATAGAATTAATTATAGGGATAATTACCACAGTCCAACCTTGGAATTCCGATAAATCAATCTTCTTTGATTGTAAGGTACGCGGAAACTTAAGCCTTAAAATGGCAATGAGTTCCTCTAATTTTTTGCATTTCCAGTAACAAATGTAAGCGGTTTTGCTATGATTTAAAATAAAATAAAATATAAAATTTTATCTCTTCAATTAAATCAAAACTTACCTTTTAATTTTTAAAGCATTTGATTTAAAATTTATTAATAAAACCAAAACAATACACTAAACTGTTTTTTAATTTAAGGTGGGATAGATTTGTCAAAAAAAATGTAAAGAAGAAAACAAGTAAAGGGAACAGTTTTGTTTGAAGATACATGTTTACAGAAGGACTGTACAAAATGCTCGAAGGCTGGGAAGATAAATCAGCTGAAGCTGTTTGTACATTAATATATTGTGAAGGTGAAAATCATAATTTTTAATTTTTATGGTTGAAATAAAATTTGTTATTACAATATAATTTTTTTTTTTATTTATAAATTCGAAAAATAAAATTGGAAAGAAATATAGGTATAGAAATATAAGCGACATCTAGTGATTTTAAAATGAAACTGTTTAGCGACATCTATTGGTCTTTTAGATGTAGTTTGTTGAAACTAGGAGCACTTCCAGCGATGGCGGCGCTAGATCTAAAAATTTTAAGTAGGCTGTCTATTATTACTATATATTCACCCATATTCTTGAAGACTTATCATACGAAGAGTATCATTGGTCGCGTTCAAGCGTCGCTACACCGCTGAATTGCAGCGAGGTAGCATTTAGCGCTGCATGTTTGCACTGAACGGTTTGCAGAAAAATTAAATGACATCTAATTTTGTGGGACCATTTCGTAATTTATTTTATTGAAACCATATTTTTGATTTTTAAATCTTATATTTTTTATCTCTTAATTTATCAATTTTTAAAAAAAAGCTTGAAATCCAAAAATTCTCACAAAATTTTGTAAACAAAAATTTTTGACAATAAATGTGAAGACATAAACGTCAATAAAAAGTCGCTACATAATTTAGCGTAAAATTTTCTTGCTGCAAAATTCATGTAGCGCTACATTGTAGCGCTAGATAAAAAAATCATTCAGTAGAAAATTTTATCGAGCGCTGCATTTTTTTGTAGCTCTAGATGCTACTGAACGTGACCATTGACGCGATGATTTGTTATTCTGCTAGATTTTTCCTACGAAGCGATAGCCAATTTCTATCACCGCAAAATTCTTGTACGATAAATATCACTTTTAAGTAATTCTTAGGAATTAAATATTTTTTTTTAGTTAAGTTTAAATAAAAATATAAAAATGAATGAGTGGAACGGAAGTATGTATAATTAAAAATAAATTAGTATTTTAGTGAATGTTGTTTTTGTTTAGTATATTTTACAAATTAAAAAATTTTTTTGTGTTTTATATATTGAACTAACATCGGAGTACATACAAATTTATAAGTTGCAAGAAGCCCCCATATCTTGCGAACTAGAAGTCGAACCGACATGATTTAAAAAAGGTACTCCCTGATTTTATTGTAGAATTAAAATATAGAAAAAAAAAAATAAAACGGTTCGACTTTAAGCTCGCCCAAAAAAATAGCCCCCAAAAACTAGGGTGCCACTTTTTGGTATTTTTCTCATTTTTTTTTTATTTTTAATTTCTATTATAGAATCGGGGACTAGGTTTTTTTAATCACTTCGATCCGACTTCTGGTTCGCAAGATACGACGGCTTCTTGCAACTTATGAATATGTACTTTCATTTACTATTTAAAAATCAAACCTCTTTTTTAAATAATTTTAGCTGAAGGTTTAAATATTGCAAAATTTTCATTTGACAGTAAATTATTACCAACATAACAAAAATTTTCATCATGAGTCTTCGAGAATTACAAATTTATATAGACATGATATGATACATATTTTCATCGCGTAAGTGATGAGTCTTCAAGAATATGGGTGATTATCTATGGAAAAACTAAAATAAAAACAAGTAAATGTAACAGTAAGTCGATGCAACAGACTTATTAATACCCTACACCTGAATAATTCGAATTAAATTAAAAATCCATAAGTTTTTTGGCAGCTGCTTGAACTTTTTCGCTTTTCTGTCTTATTCAACTCGAATTTCAGGAACGTAAAAGAGGTATTCTCATGGGATATGCTTGACACCTTTGTAAAAAATTTTAAGTTTCTATCTTTATTAATTTCGAATATTGTTAGTCCTTGGGAGGTGTGTGAGGTACCCGAATGGCCACTCCCATTCATCGAATCCATCTCAGGAACAAAGAGAAAACATGCCAGAACACCATTGTACTAAATTTAAAGGTTCTACTTTTGTTGGTTTTGGAGATATGCTCGTTGCTCTTGTGATCGTCCGGAAGTTTCCAAAATACGAATCCATGGTTCAAATTCTTTCAAATGTCAGTTTCCAATTTTACAGAAAAGAAAACATAACAGAACACCTTTGTACTAAAAATAAAAGTTCTATCTTTGTTGGTTGTGGAGATATACTTGTTTACTCTAAGGCTCGTCTGGAAACTTCCAAGATTTGAACCCATGGACCAAATCCTCACAAATTTCAGAAACAAACATCATGCTTTTGAAGATAATATCATTTGCTCTGAGGCTCGTTCGGAAGTTTCCAAAATCTGAACCCAAGGACCAAATCCTCTCAAATTTCAGAGACCTAAATCAAACATGATAGAATACCATTCTGCCAAATTTAAAGGTTATATTTTTGTTGTTTTTGGAGATAATCTCATTTGCTCTGGGGTTCGTTCGAAAGCTTCCAAAATCCAAACCCATGGACCATATCGTCTTAAATTTCAGAGACATAAATCAAACGGGAAGGAACATCATTGTAAAACAGAATATATATACATGTCCATATCTAACTCGCTTTCTTTTGGTGGTTACAAACACCATACCAAAGTTAATATACCTTATAGTTTAGGTGTAGAGTATAATAAAGTAAAATACGATCAAGTTGATTTTACGAAATAAAAAATAAAAAACTGTTTAACTTTTTTCTTCCATGTGAATACTCTATATATTTAGTTACTTTATGATAAAACGTAACGTCATAGTTTAGTTACATATTTTCCCGCCAGGGCACTAACCGAAAAAAAAATTATGATCAAATACTAAAGCCGCTATTCCACATCAATTTTTTCATCAATTTAATGGACTTGAATGAACCATTAATGGACAATTAAATTGATGACCTACCACACACGCCCGTTGTACTATTCAATTTCGCATCCAATTTTTTGACATTTTACAATGACATATAGTAGAAGGCGTTAAAAAATAAACGAAACAAAAATTGGTAGCACGGAAAACGTCACGTTAAAAATTTATATTCGAAAATTATTTTGACAACCGAAGTGACGTTTCAAAAATTTCAAAAACACCAAAAATAATAATAAACAAAAAAATAAGTATGTATATAGACTAGGCAAATCGAAATAAATTTTAAAATATTTCAGGTAAGTTTATTATAAATAAATAATGTTTTTTTGAGTCATCAGTTGAATAGAATAGAAGAGAATTAAGGGATTCAAATAATATATTTAAACTTCCAAAAAGAGAGTAAAATGTTTAATATTTTGAATACATATATGTGTGTACATATAATAATCATATTTTTTTTTAGATTTTTACAAAATTTTCGTGTAAATGAGGAGCAGTTTCAAATGATTTTGGAAACTGTTCCTTTTAATAGTTCTTCTACGGCAGGAATCCCACCAATGTTACAAATTTATTGTATGTCGGTACTTAGAGTATTCCACTTGGCTTTTTAACTTATTGTTAAATAATTGAAATCAAATAGAAAATGTTAAATGTTGGATATTATCTATGGATTAATATTGGACATTATAACAGGAATTAAAGTAAATAAAAAATAAAAAAATATTTTTAATCAAATAATTTTTTTTTTTTTGTTAATTTTTTTAATAAGTGTACCTATGTAAAATGTATTGAATGTTAAATTATATTAACATTTAATATATAGTTAAAAATCTTGAAAGACACTATGAACAACGGATCTCTGTAGAATTGTTATGGGAGGAAATTTAAATTGAAACACATTTTTAATTTGAAAAAAAAATTTTATTTTTAGAGTTATAATTAATATATTGATATAAAAAAACAATTAAATTTAGAAACTTAACTAAGCAACGATAATAAAACTCTAACTTTCAAAAATCAACGTCACATTAAAAAAAAAAAATCAACTTATCGTTTCTACGTTACTTGTATGCTACCTAAATGGTTGTTATATTTTTTTAACGAACGTAACAAAATTTCATGCTGCCACTTCTGAATAGACCATTAATGGACAATTAAATTGATGATCTACCATACACGCCTGTTGAACTATTCAATTTCACATCCATTTTTTTGACATTTTACAATGGCATATAGTAGAAGTGTTCTGAATATATTAATAATTTCAAAATATACGTATACATATTATTATATCACATTGAAAATATTCTGAATTTAAAAATTTCTGAACAATGGAAGATAAAATAAAACGTTTATAAACGATAATAAAACAACTAAAAAAAGAGCCTAATCACGCCAAAAGTGGAAAAAATATTCTTTAAGAATTTTATGAGAAAATATATTCTCATATAAATACATATTTTCTATTCTTTTAAGCATAATTTTAGATTTTATTTATAATAAGGAATTCTGTAATAAAATTCTGAAGTCTTATAGACCTTGTTTGCATTTGGTGGAAAAACGTACGTTACTTCAAAATTTTTAGGAAAGGGAGGAAAATGGGATGGTAAAATAAAAACACGTACGAAAAATAAAATTTCATACGTGTCGGAACAAACTGAAAAAGAAGTGCATGGAAATCGTCGTTTTCTAATGTACCAATGTTCTGACAAGATTTTGCCAAATGATTTTGCCCTATGTTAACTTTGTTAAACTATAAAAAGTTAACTATGGTAAAATATTCAAAACATTTTAACACTATATATTTCCTTAAATTTAAAATTTTATATTAGCAATATTATTTCATTTAACTTTTAATAAATGAAATTTTAAACTCATATGTATTTCAGAAATAAACAAAATTAAAAATATTGTAACAAATCCATTTTTGCATTGGAACTTTGTAATTTCCACTATAATAAGGTGAAAATGGCTTTAAACAACCTTTAGTTACCATTAACTTTTTTTATTTTTATTTATTATTTATTTATTGAATAATAGAACTTCCTCTTTTAATTCATATTTCCTTGTATTCCTTACTTAATTTTTTAAATAAACTGAATTTTTTTTTGCACATGACTAAATAAAAGGGCTAAACTAAAATACATTTTTAATATTCTTTAAATTGAATGAATTATAAATTTATATTTGGATTCACTATAATTTCCGTCGTACAATTTTGGTGAGCTCAATATAAAAAGAGAGCGTCTATTGTAGATACTTTCATACAATTGACGAAGTTAAAAGTTTATACGGTATCTGAATTTTAAATTAAAAAACATAATGAAGACATAATGGGGTCCATACACTAAAAAACTTGTTTAAAAACATGTTCCTAAACACGCTAAGTTTAATCGTGTGTGGAGTGGTTTCGAAACAGTTTGTCAAACGGTTTAACAAAATCAAATTTTTTGATTTTGAGTAGGCGGAGTCATAAGTTTTCATAAGTTACCATCAAAATATTAAAACGTATTTTCACCGCCAATATATTCTAATTCAACGTTAACTTCTGCTTGTAGATATTACCGAGTGTATCTGTATATCTCTTACATCAATTCAGGCATTCCGTTGGTTCAAAATTTCCAGAAATGATTATAATTTACAATAAATTTTGTATTTTGAACACCTGTATCTGTATAATCATTTATTCCGACATTTGCATTTAAACATCTGTAGCTATAAAAACAAATGTTTTATTGTATTTGGTTTGTTACAATACTTATTTTTAACTTTTACCTGTAATATTCTCCAATATCGAAATTTTAATATTTTTTATCATTTTTATTTTACCTGTTATATTTTTTGATGCAATTAAAAATACATCAACTATAATTTTAAATTTTGATGTACTGATTTTAGCTAAAACGTTAATTGGAATTGCACTTTTTAATAAATTTTTTATTTGATTTTTCTACCATTTTCTTAGTAAAATGTTTTTCACAGACCGATAATCGGGACAATAAACAATTTAAAACACTTTCGATTAATCGATTATTACTTTTTGCCACTATGTACCTTAATGAAAAAAATTAAACAAAGTTGCGCATTTAAAAATATATTGCAATTCAATTTCAATGCCATACTTTGTATTATAACCATAGATATAACTAATAAATAGGCAGTGAAGAAAATATTTTCAGCCAATTTTGAGAAACAGCTGAGTGAATCGTGCTTATGAATTGCTTTAGTTTCCTCAGAAATAGGTTTCTAAAAGGTGAAATAATTTCATTTCTAATTTTTAAAAGAATTTTATCACTTATTTTGTTACTTTACAAGTAGTTAAAATTTTGAATAACCTTAATTAAATTAAATTAAATTATTTTAAAAATACAATTTAATAATATATCTATGATTATAGCAACACATAGACACAGTAACGAAGTTGCGCCTTTAAAAAAGCATTGTAATACTACCTAAACAATATTTCGCTCATTTTCTCTCTTACAGTAATTTCAATAAACAGAATGGTTTTGAAAGGAAGTAACATACATTTTACCTACTGTTACTAATGGTTTTTTTTTTGTTTATGTAGTTTTAAAAAATACATTAGCATGTGTAAAATTGCATGCATTAGGATTAGAGTTTTTTCTTTCGTTTAATACTTGCATACCCCTTTCCTATAAATTCAAAGTGCTTGGCTCAGCTCTAGCGTGAAACGGGATAATAATATTGAATCGTAATTTAATTTTTGTTGTATACATATCCAACCAAATATTCCTAAAAAATACCCTGTATTCTTCGATGTCTGTTTCTTTTTAATACAATTCTCATTTAAATAATCTCAATAATTAAGAAATTAATGTATAAACTTATTTTAACAATTATTGAAAAAAAGATAATAGAGAGGTTAAAACCCTATCTACAATGAATCCAGTCATGACGCGCTCGTGACACTCTCTACACGTAGTCCACAAATGAATGTCCACAATGAAATATAGCGTACATGACAGCGTTTTTTTCAAATTATAATTTTGCTTTTTTTTCTATAGTAATTAATTATTATTTAATATTTTGTTATTTAAATATTATTAATTGAATTTTAAATTATTTATTTTAGATATGTATATTCCCAAACAATTAATATGCATACCTACCTCACAAATGGCTTCTTCTTGATTTTTCCTTTGAAACTATTCAATATTTGACATTTCAATGCGTTAAGGGAGCGAAAAAGTTAAAAGTTATTTAACTTTTTAAATAACTACTTAAAGAGAGCGTCTATTGTAGATACTTTCATACAATTGACGAAGTTACAAAGTTTATACGGTATTTGAATTTTAAATTAAAAAACATAATGAAGATATAATGGGGTCCATACACTAAAAAACTTGTTTAAAAACATGTTTCTAAACACGCTAAGTTTAATCATGTGTGGAGTGGTTTCGAAACAGTTTGTCAAACGGTTTAACAAAATCAAATTTTTTGATTTTGAGTAGGCGGAGTCATAAGTTTCTAAAAATGTTTAAGCGTGTATGGAAAAGTTTAAAAACCAAAACATAAATAAAATCAGTTGGTAATAAATTGTTGTGCTAGTTACATCGATACATGTTTTTAAAAGTAAATAAAAGGCAAATATGACAAATTTCTTCTAATTCATATAAAAATCAAAGCGATAATTTTATCAGCCATATGTTCTACTTTGAAATACAAAAATAAAATTATTGAAGTTTCAAAACTTGTTTAAGTAAAAGTTTGCTAGTGTATGGTGAACACATAAACAAGTTTATGAACATATTTTTAAACAAGTTTTTTAGCGTATGGACCCCATATGTTTATACAAAACAAAAGTAATTTTATTTATTATTTGATTTGTTTTTATTTTAATTATTTAAATGTACAATTTCTATTTTAATTTTCATATTTACATTTTTAATATTTTTTAAATTATTTCATATATAAATAATTTAAAAAATATTAAGTAAGGTTTTCAGCGAACGCCGGTAGTTGGTAGCCTTACATTATCAATTCAGTGTACATATATATTTAACTTTATTTTGGCTGATAGATGCGTGTAGAGAGCGTCAAGAGATCGCTCATTGTAGATGGAATTTTAGACAACTTAACTTTTTCGCTTCCTAAACGCATTCAAATGTCAAATAATGAACAGTTTCAAAACAAAATCAAGAAGTTCCTATTTGTATATGACCTATATATAGATATGAATTTGTTTGGAATGTATTTAAAATAAAAAAATTAAAAAATCAATTAACAATATTTGAATAACAAAATATTATAGAGAAAAACGCAAAACTATAATTTGAAAAAACGCTGTCATGTGAACTCCTTTGTAGACTACGTGAAGAGAAAGTCACGTCTCACGATTAGTTGTAAAATAGAACTGGGCTGGGAGCATATTTCAAAAAAAAATAATAGAAAAAAGAACATCATAATTAGAGAACGTGTTCTCTTTAAAAAAGAGATACGATGGACACCCTAAACATAGGTTGTATAAAAATTTAAAATATCAGTATTCACGTATTTCATAATAAATATTATTTATTCAAATGTCAAATTTTTAATTCACATCAGCTGTTTTTTTGTATAAAATAAATTGGTTGTCCAAAAGTTTCTAACACCGAAGCGGAGTTGAAAAAAAAATAATGAAGCCACCTCAGACTTTTTTCCAAAAATATCTTGTGACTATAGTAATGGTTCCTTCCATAATTGGTATACATATAGGTTGGAGGTAAATTATTTTCAGTTAGTTAAATTTTTGTTTCGCTAAGGTATTGATTCAAAATTATAGTGCCTTACAAAAAAATCCGGCATTAGTTAAAAGAGAAGAACAAATGGAGCTTCCTATAGTATCGGTAAAGATAAAGTTTTTGTTTTAATTTATTAAATATTATTGATTTCAATTCCAGAGCGCAAAATATGTATGGAATCGTTTACAAAATGTTAAAAATTCGCCAGATAAAACGAAGTAGATAAATTTTTAAGTTAAAAATTAATGCAATTTTATTTCTTATAATACAATACTTGCTATAAAATAATAAAATTCTATATCTAGATTAATCTATAAAATGTAAGTTTTTAAATTTTAGTTACACATTTTTTTTTAAATTTTAACATAGTTGTAGTTCATTTCTAATTTAGTTGAACCTCAAATAAAAATAGTACTTAAAAACAAATAAAATGAAATATTCTTACGTGTACAAAGAAGATAATAATAAGAAAAACTTTCATTTAAATACATATATCTAATTTAAATTTAGTTTTCTTAGGACTTTATTTCTTCCTTAAATTATAAATACAAAATAAAAAAACAGAACTTAAATTAAACAACACTAAGTGTATATGTATGTACGTACGATTATATTTCTAATGAGTGGAAATTTTTGATGAAATCACCAACGAATCAAGTTGTCCATTAAATAAGACATCACTTATTAGTTTTTCTGCTATTATTCTTTGGGTTGGATTCATAGTTCTTAGTTTACTTGCTACATTAATACCAATGGCATCAAATTCGTCATTATTTCGTATACCATTGGCGTTATTTGTTTGAATGTTGCTAGAATTATGTGATGTTGAATTTACATTTAAAATCGCGTGAAGTTGTTCTTTTGACAGTGGTATACTTTGAATTGAATGGGTGATAGATCCTTGTGTTTGTTCTTGCTGATGGGAATGGGAGTGATATGTTGAACTACTTTGTTGATCCATATTTGTATTAATAGTCTAAAAATTAGTTTTATTTCAGGTAAAAATAACTGTTTTTATAAGAAAAAATACTTGAATTTCGCGTTCACTTGGTTGTAAAGAATGTACTTTTAATATTTGTACACTACTCTGGTTACCGTTATTTTGTTTTTCATCTATCAGAGAAATGAAAATTTAATTTTGTTTTTTTTTTTATATGTAAAACTAAGCTACCTCTTTTAATCATAACTTCATGATCTTCGTCTATCATACTTTCTTCATGTTCTGCATCATTGTCGTCGGTAGCTATGTCTTCTTCACTATTTGTTAAGAGATCAATTTTTTTTTGATAACATGTTTCTTGATTTACATTTTTTGCCTTTCTACCATTTGACACTTTTTTAGAAGTAGCACTTTGACCAGCAATAAATAGGAGAATATCATAATACCAAAGTTTTGGCTCATAGTTGTGGTTTTCGCATTTTTTTCGATACTCTCTACGAAAGGCAGATCGTAAAGAATTAACTTTTCTTACAACCATTGCACGATCAGCATTCCATTCTACTTCTTTTAATTTTTCTACCAATTTATCGTATGCCTAACAATTATGTTATTTTTGAGTTCAAAAAATATATATTAAAAATTAATTTTTTACTTGATTCCGTGTAAATTGATTATTATATTCTGGGTGCCTTGTCTTCCATAAACTTAAATAAAAATAAAATAGACATTTGAATAAAATATAATTAAAAAAATACCATTCTTCATTTTTATAAACAGATATAAATTCTTTTATCCAGTTTCTAGAGTAGCTTCTCATATCATTTAACGTATTCATTATAACCATAAATTGTTTCTACTTATGGATAAAAAATGTAAAAATATTTTAAAGATAAAAAAATAAGCAACTCTGTTTTAGAGAGAGCTACTGGAAAAATTGTTTAGATATTTAGAGATGTAAAAGCTATTTTTATTTTTTAATACGATTTGTTTTTACAAACAAGCTTCAGCCGTCACCACCTTTAGTACTCTGTCAATTTGACAATTTAAATAAATTGTCAAATTATCTTATATCAAAATTAAAGACTCGAAAATGAAATAAATATAATAAAATAAAACCCTATAGGAGGCTGCAAAGGGTAAATACTTTTTTTTACACTTAATAGTTATACCATGCTTTTACATTCTAATTTTCTACCTCACATTTTTTTTCGTTTTAAATGAAATGCGTTTTGTTTTAAAAACACCAAGTGTATCAGCAATTTTTGTTTAAAAAAATCTCTCCCTTTACATTAGGCTGCGCAGAGTTTTTTCTTTTTCATACCCATTTCTTACAAAATTAGAAAATCCATTAGTTAATCAATAATCATTGATTGCATTTTATAAATTGTGTTAGGTATATAAATAAAAACACTTCCACCAGCTTGATCAGCAAAGCTGTTTGTGAGTGTTTTTTAACAAGGCAATAAGTAGGAAACAAATATACTAAAATAGGAATCAATTACTGTATATGTTAAATATTAAAAATTGCAATTGAATAAATAAATAAATAATTTATATGTTGTACTAGATATTAGATTGTACCAAGTTTTCTAAAATGTTAGAGGAATTTCAAGAGAATTATTTTTAATTTATAAATAATATAAGTATTATAAATAATATAAGTAATTTTTATAATTCGTGAATTCCACAGATACTTTTTTTTTGCGCCAGATTAAGGCCATTGGATATAAATTTAAAAGTTAATTTTATTTATTTAGAATTATCATTATATATCATTAAACTATCATTATCGTATTAAAATATCATTAGCAAAAATTTTTAAAAATATATAAAATTATTACAATTTTTCTTTTCTAAAATTTTTCTTCCGGTTTTGCAGCCATCTACTGGTAAAAATTAAACAAAATTGTTTAAATTTTGACATTTTGCCGGAAAAGACTCTTTTTGGTCCGCATTTAGTTAATGAAGGACGTTTCTGCTCTGGCAGATAATTGAAATAATTGAAAAAAGTTATTTTAAAATAGAAAAATGGTAATATTTTATTAACAATTTGTTAACTAATAAATAAATTTATTAATCACAATAAGTATTTAGTTTTTTTTTTTGCAATAGTAGGGCATCGTATCGCAAAAACAATCTTTTCTACACGTGTTATGTCTACTTGTGTTAAAAGAATTTATTTTCCTTTTTAGAGTTTAGCAACGGTTCGTCCGTTAGTCTCGGTATATTCAGAAAAGAATGAAGCTGTAAAAGATAAAAATACTTGCCTACCAGCTGTTTTTAAGGCTCCAATTAGACCAGATGTTGTCAATGAAATTCACCAGCTGATGCGTCGTAATCGTCGACAACCTTATGCAGTTAGTGAACAAGCAGGTAATAATTATAACATAATTGATTTTCTATTTAAAAACAAACGAATTTTAGGTCATCAAACGTCCGCTGAATCATGGGGTACTGGTCGTGCTGTTGCTCGTATTCCCCGTGTACGGGGTGGGGGTACTCATAGATCTGGTCAAGGTGCTTTTGGTAATATGTGTCGTGGTGGTCGTATGTTTGCTCCTACCAAATCATGGAGAAGATGGCACCGAAAAATAAATGTAAACCAACGTCGTTATGCTTTAGTGTCAGCTATCGCTGCCTCTGGTGTACCAGCTTTGGTTCAATCTAAAGGCCATATTATTGATGGAGTTTCCGAATTTCCACTTGTAGTTTCTGACGATGTTCAGAAGCTACAAAAAACTAAACAAGCAGTAATATTCTTAAGAAGAATGAAAATTTGGGCAGATATTCAAAAGGTAATGTTATTGTTTAAACTTTGTATTATATGATTTCAACCTAATTAAAATGTACTATGTAATACATTATCAAAATCTATCTTTTTTAGGTTTATAAATCCCAACGTTTCCGTGCTGGGCGTGGTAAAATGCGTAATCGTCGTCGTATTCAACGTCGTGGTCCATTAATTGTTTACTCGAAAGATGAAGGACTTAAACGGGCTTTCCGTAATATTCCAGGAATCGAAACAATGCGTGTTGAAAAAATGAATTTATTAAAAATGGCTCCTGGTGGACATGTAGGGCGTTTTGTTATTTGGACCGAAAGTGCATTTAATCGTCTTAACGATTTATTTGGATCTTGGAAAGAAGGTTCAAAATTGAAGAAAGGTTATAATTTACCACAGCCAAAAATGGCAAATACCGATTTATCACGTTTGCTAAAATCTGATGAAATTAGAAAAGTTTTGAGAGCTCCTAAAAAACAAATATTCCGTCGTGTACGTCGTCTAAATCCATTAACTAATACCCGTCAATTAATTAAATTGAATCCTTATGCTGAAGTTCTTAAACGACGTGCAATCATGGCATCAGAAAAAAGGAAAGTTGCACGAGCTCTGGAAAGTGCTAGACGCCGAAATATTGAGTTACCAAAATCACATTTTGCTGTTAAATTAAGAAAACAAGAAGAATTACGTAAAAAAATGTTAGCTGCTAAATTTGAAGAAAGAAAGAAGAAATTAGCTGCTAAGAAAGCAAAAAAGGGGGCTAAACCAACTGGAGTTCCAAAAAAAGCAGCACCTGCAAAAAAGAAGTAAAATAAATAGCAGTAAAAATTTTGTTTAAATAAGATATTGGTTACTGCATAAATAAATAATGATAAAATAAAGTAGTTTTTATTTTTTAAATTTTTGGTTTATTTAGAATGAAATATGTACATTCGACCTATTTATGTAAATTTTATCGTTTATCCAAAATTATCGTATCATAAAATTAATATTTTGTAAATAAAAGTAAAAAAAAACAAGAACTACGATTAATGCTAATTTATCAATCAAACCCTAGAGAGTGCTGGTAGAATCAATTCTCTAATGACGATTTAATTAAAATCGGTATTGTGTGTATAGAATATAAATTGTTGTTTTGTTGTGTTGATTTTTGTTTTGATTAGTACATTTTCTTCATTGACATTTTGTTTTTATATTGATATGTTTATGTTCTTGTTAAATTCAATTTTAAAGTTACTTAAAGGAATAGATAGTATATCGACCAGTTTATAGTTATTAAAAATTTTATTTTTGTGGGATCAATCATGAAAGTCTTGTGTGTTTAGAAAAAAATTGTCAATCATGAAAGTCTCACGGGAAAAGAATTTTTTCTTTTAAGAAAAGAAAAAAGCCATTTCGTTATCATGAATGTTTATTTGTTTCATTTTCAATAAGATAATGCATTTTATGTTTTTAACACAAAAAATTTCCATACAAAGTAAAGTCTTTTCTTTTCAATTCATAAGACTTTCATGATTGGGTGACTTTTTTTGAAAGACTTATCAGAGAAAAAAAAGTCTTTGACTTTCATGATTGATCCCATAATTGTGAACCCAGAGTTCTAACATAATATTTATTACATCTATGTACAAACTGATTTAAATTTTTATTGAACGAAATGGAACTCGTCTTACAAAAATAATCATAGATACATCAACTTAAAGATACATGATAACTTAGTACCATCGTCAGTTATCATCGTTTTACATCAACTTAAAGATACATGATAACTTAGTACTAGTGGCGGAACTTCAAAATTTGGGCCCCCCGCGCAAAAATATAATATTCCCCCAATTATTTTTAGCACATTTCCAAAAAATATTTGAAAAAATGTGCTTATTAGTTTTACTCTGTCCGTGCGTCCGTCTGTTTACAAAACTTCTACACCGTTAAAGATAGAGAAAAAAAATGTTAGCCATGGGTAGGTCTAGGTCTAGGGTAGGAAAAAATAATTTTGTGGAACAACTTTTTCATGTAGCCCTATCCATTACGGAGCTACAACCCCTCAAACTTTGAAAAAGCTCTATTTTTAAATGCATATATCTTATGTTCTGCTTAAGATTTTTTCAATCGGAAAACGTTTTTCAACAGGTATTTTTTTAAACTTTGTAAATTAATATGAAAATTATACAATTTTTTAAAATTGGTATTTAAATTTAGCGTTATGTGAAAACCAAATTTTGTATGATTTTTCTATTTTCATAACTCCGGCACGCTTTTAGATAGAGGCTTGAAATTTTGAGGCAAGCAAGAACTTTTAGAATTAGTATAAGTTTGTTCAGAAATTTTTTTTGGACCACCTCCTGTTTATGAGCTATTAGGGCTGAAAAATTGAAAATTGAGAAAGCCCCATTTTCAGATGTATATATCTCAGGCTCTGCGTAATAGTTTTGCAATCTAAAACCGCCAGAAGACCGGAAATTTTATTATCTACATAAGCAATATTAAAATTATGCAATATTTTGTAATTTACTATTTAAATTTACCGTTATGTGAAAACCACATTTTGCATGAAATTTCTTTTTTCATAACTCCGGCACGCCTATAGATAGGAGCCTATAGAAAATAAATTTTTAGACAAGAAAGAACTCTTAGAATTAGTATAAGTTTCCTTAGAAATTTTTTTTGCACCACCACCTGTTTAAGAGAAGAGGTATTAGGACTGAAAAATTGAAAATTTGCTATTTTTAGGCACCTGTACAAATTTTTCCTCAGCAAGACATAAAAATTAAAGCTCCAGTAATATATTTTTACGTATGTTGACGGTTTTTCTTAGTTATAAAGGGTTCCGAACTTACAGCCCCTCAAAATTCCAGAAATTCCTTATTTCAAAAAATTTCTTAAATTCTATTTTTTAAATTTTCAAATTTTTGTGCAAGTCACAATTATAAACAGTTTGTATTGTGTTTTGGAAATGTGCGTTTTTAAAAACCGTTGGTTTACATTCTACCTTGTTTTTCAACAAAAAGAAGTTAAATATTTATTTCATATATCATATTGCAATCAAAATAAAAATAATACAAGAACGAAACTAAAACTTAATGGACCTCAAATATTAAAATCTTTCCTCCTTGACCAATCCAAGTTTAATCTGTTTCGCTAGATTGCAAATTAAAATAAGTCTAATTAAAGAAGATATAGCATTTTTAAAAAGAGTGTAAGATTAAAAAAGTTTTTCTTAAATTTATCAAAATTAGAGTGCAGTCAAGAATTCAAGAACAGAATATGTAATAGATAAATCAGAAAAACTAGAGCTTAAACTAGAAATTAGAAACATTTAACTAAACTAAACTAAAACTCATGCAGCGCTATTCAATATTAGTTTTATATATTTGTGGGCAACTATAACTGCAGGAAAAAAGTCCCAGTGTATGTATATAAAAAATTATTGTAAATAATTTTTTTAAAAATAATTTTGGGCCCCCTATAGCTGGTGCCCCCCCGCAACGCAGGGTCCTTCGACCACTAGTTCCCCACTGCTTAGTGCATGATAATACAATATAAAATTTCTAACTGTTAGTTAATTTGGGTACATAATTATATTTATATAGAATTCTATTTAGATTGTATATATTATTATATTTAGATTTATCGTTATGTGGAAACCAAATTTTGTATGATTTTTCTTCCTTCATAATTCCGGCCCGCTTTTAGATAGGGACTTAAATTTTTGAGGTAAGAAAGTACTTTTAGAATTAGCATCATTTTCCTTAGAAATTTTTTTTATACTAGCTTTTTATATTTTAGCTATTAGGGCTCAAAAATTGAAAATTTGCTATTTTTAAACATCTGTAACTGAGGCACCTGTACAAATTTTTCATCAGTAAGACATAAAAATTAAAACTACAGTAATATACTTTTATGTGTGTTAACACGTTCTCTTACTTGTATAGGGTTACGGAGCTACAGTCCCTCAAAATTGTAAAAAAGCTTTATTTTCAGATGTATATATACTCGAGTTCTGTGTAGTAGTTTTATAATCTAAAAATGCTAGAAGACTAGAAATTTCCTTACCTTTATAAAACGATATCAAAATTATGCAATATTTTGCAATTCACTATTTAAATTTACAGTTATGTGAAGACAACATTTTGCAAAATTATTCTTCCTTCATAACACCGTCAAGCTTTTAGTTAGAACCTTAAAATTTAAAAACAAGAAAGATCTTAAAGAATGAGTGTAAGAGAAAATTTTTTTGTACCACCCCCTGTTTAAGGACTATTAATTAGAGCTCAAAAATTTAAATTTTCCTATTTTTAAGCACCTGTAATATTTTTTAAAATTAAAGGCAAAAATTAAGGCTTTACCATTTTACATGTGTTAATGGTGTTTTTTTAATTATGTAGAGTTTCCTTAAAATTGAATCTTTAAAATTTGTCTCTTTCAATCAATTCTAAACAGTTTGTACTTTTTATATGTCTTTTGAAAATGTACGCCTATAAAACCGTTGATTTACATTCTGCCTTGTTTTAAATATTTCTACGGAAGAACGGAAGTAAATTTAAATATTAGCGATTCATTTACAAAAAAGGAAACGTAATATATGTTGCCCCTTTTTGAAACAACTATGTGCATTTTTTTTATATAAAAATCTATATTCCTACAGATCAATCAAAATCTATTTTTCCAATTTTTTGTTAACAAAAAGTGATTTGAGAACTGAATGAAAATATTCGAAATTTTGAATAATTTTTCTTGTAACTGTATAAACTTAGAATGAAATTTTAGTTCCATTAAATTTCATTCTAAGTTTATACTAATAACAAAGGTAATAAAAAAAAAATCAAACCAAAGTAACAATCAGAGTAAAAAACTACTTATGTATACATATATAATTTATATAAATCTAAAATTCTCAGCTTTAAAAAGATCCGTTATGTGTATTAAACCATATGAAATCCAAATTTTAAAATATGAATTAATAATTCAATTACTGTATTCAAGTTAAATGTCAATAAAGTGAAATACCCTTATAAGTTCTATAATTTCAAGTGCATAATTTGTGGTACACAAATTTAAAGAAAAATTTCGTTTTATTGATGTTTACCTTTTTATCCCCTAAGAAAGGAGAGAATCTTCCAAAGACGCCAACTTGGTAGTGTCAGATTTTTTGTGACTAAACCCACCTCTTCTTTTTATACAATGGGTTGACACTCCTAACTGCTAACTCAGTATATTGACTAGAAATTTGGGGAAGGATAGGAAATGGATCGGGAAACTTTGAATTGGAGTGTGGGGCTGTAAGAAAACAATGAATCCGCCAAATATTATTACGATCTTGCTTTCAGTGACGAAGTCATTAATATAGTTACAATATGCTATAATATAGTTATATGCAGTAGTATATAAATAATAATATTGCCCAGGTAAAAAGTTTGGAAATATTTAAAATTGTGAAAAAAGCACTAAATAGTGTAAACAACATTAGGAGTAACGATTCAAGCATCTGGTTGGTTGCCTGGTATACGTGGCTGGTTCTGTCAGCAGTGATAAGACCACAATTAGCGCGTTTGTATGGTTTTGCTGCCACTATACCGTGACCACAAGGCTTATATTTAGGCTATATCGGATTTACTTTTACATCTATTTCACGGCATTCAGAAACCTTACCATTTCTCCAGGTTACTTAGCCGCTAGATCGTTAAGATCGTTAAATTTATGGTTACCCAGAGCTACTCTTCTGGCCCTGGCCAGCACTGGGCATTTACACGTGAAGTGTATAATGGCTTCTTTCTCATTCTGTTCACTACAAGTTCTGTGAACACACCTATTGTTCTAGCTATGTCCCGCCGAGATAGCTTCAATAGGTTGTCCGTGCTTTTGTTCTCGTACGACGGCCATATTTTCTTGGTCGTAAGGCATGAGTTTAATTCTTTCCACCTTCTATTCGCTAGGGATAAAAAGTGGAAAAAGAAATCTCTTTTAACGCTATTTAGTGGTGGGTCCACCTGTTCTTCCATTGAAACATTCAGATTGGAACCCCTCCTTGCTAATTCATCAGCATGTTCATTTCCTGAGATGTTCCTATGTCCCGGACCTCACAGTAATGTAACATTATGTTCATAGCTTATATTCTTAAGCTCGTCAACTTATAGCTTATATTCTTAAGCTCCCGCGATTGCTGCTTGACTATCCGTGACAATGGCAATGCTTTCCCCCGAGAGTAGTATTGCTCCTAAGTATTTGGCATGCTTTCCAAATTCCTAAGATTTCAGCTTGAAATATACTGGATTTATTGGGAGGTCTGAATGCATGTTCTATTTTGAGTTTTTCTGAATAGATACCAGCATCGACACCGCAGTACATTTTTGCCCATCAGTAAAGAGTGTGATGTCTACTTCACCCAAGGGGTTTTCTTGTTTCCATTCCCTTTTTGATGCAATCTTTACTTCGAAATTTTTAACAATTTCCAGACTTGGGATTGCGTAGTTTGTAGAATCTGGCAGATCACAAGCTGTCGAGCTGAGAATATACGGCTATGTCGTTAGGATTTTGTGCACCAGTGCCCATTTTCTCGCACTACAGCAGGCTAGATATTTTATATAAAGGTCAACGGGGAGGAGGTAGAGAAGTACAATGCCTTTACATGCGCCTCTTTGTACCTTACCAAGTTTGGTTCTGATATACTTCTTCTTCAGCGCTGGCCACCAGACTAATGGTCCGGTTCAAGCATCTATTTTGTAAATACCTAAGTGGGTACTTGTGCTGATGAGATTAAAATTCTTATGCATCTATTCAAAAGCTTCCAAAGAGAAACAAGTGGAGACTCGACTGTATATCCTGTAGTTAAAATTTCCAAATTTTCGTTTCGTTTGTTTGTGATAAGAACATACCGCAAATGTGCAACCATACCGCAAGGTAGAAAGCTCATGTATCTAGAATTGGTGAGAGTTATATATAATATTCAACATTCAAAGATGCATGATAAAAAATTTGAAACCAATTTTCATTACCTAATATTTTTACTTATAACAACCTATATTGTTTGGTCATAAAAGGAAAGTGGTTTTTAGCGATTTAAAGTGCCACACAGTCATAGAGGACTCGTCCTGGCTCCATAGTTCTCTATAGTTTCGATCATTCGATCATTCCCACCTACTCTCCAAAAAAAATACATACAAAAAAAGAGGCTTGCAATATTGATAATTATGTAAATTATAATAAATAAATAATATAAACATATAAATAAATTATAATTAGACTTTGAATAATAAAAACAACTATTACTATTGTATTAATGGTGCCTACATATGTATATATTAATATAATCAAAACTCATGAAAAATTATCCTATCTTTTTTTATGTTCTTTAATTATGGTTAATTATAATATTAATATTAGTAGTATAAAGATAATAAATACTAATTCTAATAAGTAATAATAATACAGTAAATACAAATTCTAAGTAGGTACCCAAACTGGATGAAAGCTGAAGCACTAAATTCACTAAACTGAAATAAAGAGAGTTTATTTGTAAATTCCAAGTTGACAAAAAAAATCAAAGAGTGTGGTGATAACTGCATAATTATGAACTTTCCAGATTAAGAGATTGCAGAATATACAGCAACGTAAGATTATTTCTATATATGTATATGTCGATGATGAAGATTATATTTGCTATAAAATGGTATAAATATCAAGGTGTTAATTATAAGGTGACCATTCATACTTCTTTGGGACTTATTATACTCCTTTCTGGACCAAAATGCTCCTCAAATGCTTCTTTGAGACAAACATACTAAATACGCCTTTATAATATTGACTTATTTTTTAAGTTTAATTTTTTATTCTTTGCTAACTCTTCAAACTATATGTTTCTTAGTATGAACTCAGTTTATTTACCCGATTTTCATACTACAAAGTCAAATAATATTATTAATGCTATAATTGTTCTATGTTTTATTTTAAATTGAAATTTGTTATATGGTTTTGTTTGTTTGTTATAGCGCGTTGATTAGTAACTAATTTTTTCTGATTTGAGTAAAACTTTAAAATTATTTTTAGTGATGAGTACGAAAAAACAAGGCAAAATTTTTTTAATAATTTAAAAAAAAATTCTGCATATTGTCACAAAACAATAAGAAAACAAGATTTTAACATTTCGTTTGTAAGAAAAGCGCACCAAACACAATAATTCAAAATCGTATTAATCTGCATTAAATATGTACATATGTATGTATATAGGAGCAAAACTTAATCATTATAATGACATCGATGAGGTGCTAAAGAAGTAAATGATAATTGATAAGGCTGTCGCCGAAGTTCTTTGCACATCATACCAACTAACATTATCAAAATTTTTGAAGTATAAATAATCCAACAACCATTAATTCAAAATATGTTTGATAGTTAAGTAGAATCACAAAAATGTAGATACTCCCAAAAAAATAATAAATAACTGGTTACCTTAAATTAATCAAAAAGAATTACCGACTAATTTTTAAGAACATCGTAAAATATATGATCATGATTATATAAATGAATAAAGGAATCTGACATAAATTAGGTTTCTAATAATCTAACAACATATTATTATATGCAGACATTATGTTCATATTAAATACAGGGGTAGTCAATATCAAAAAATACGATAACCTTGGCAAAGTTTTATTATGTATCAACCACATAATGACAATATACTTATAATGACGAAAAATATAAAGAAAATGGCAAACATAAATATATACATATGTATTCTATAAGTTAAGTATGTAATTTTTTTGAATATACAAAAAATTTTATAACACATGGTTTTCACAAATTTCCTTTATGCGCGATTGCGCTTCAACAGAATTAAAGTTAATCTAACCATTTTGAAAAAAATGTTTTCTAAATTTTAATGCTTGAGGTACATCTATTTTGCATCAGTAAAATTTTAATTTTTAATCTGTTTTTACATTTCGCAGTTAATTTTATTAAAATTTTATATAAAGCACTGCGGTGTATAAAAATTTAGTTGGAGTTGTCTAGGTAGTCCAACACTACAAGTTAACTACTGAAGAGTCCAGTAATGTTTGGATGGATGAAACACTTAAAAATTAACTTCATTTTGAAGTTAAAAAAAAAATAAGAATGTTAATGATGATAATGTTGAAACGCATTCGCTCATAAATGAAAGTTTTTTCTTTCATTTATATTTTGGTTAAAACCGTAAAGGTGTTATAAAATTTTTTGTATATTCAAAAAAGTTACATACTTAACTTATAAGCGGGTTTTATGGTTTTCAAAAAATAATTAGTAATTTTTATTTCAATATTTAATATGTTTTCATTTTTATAATTAAAAAATTTTTATACTAAATATTCTATATTTAAATATATATATAGCATAGATAAGAAAAAAATTTTAGAACTAGAAACATAAATTAGTAAATATATAAGGAAAAGACATACATAGCAATACTTACAGAGATAAGGATTTATCATTAATTATGAAAGTATCCAGCCAATAATGTAATGGTTAAGACACCGGGCTTTCATACGAAAGGTCTCGGGTTCAAACCCTGACTAGGTCATATGGATTAATAAATAACTTTGATTTTTGACTCACTTCAATGAGCCAGAAGTCCCATGGGGCTTTTCTCTTATTGTTAAGGGCTAGAGACATTTTGGGAGGGATTTTAGAATTGAATTCCAAATCAAGATTATACGCCTTTTACAGAATATTTAGATACATATGTATATGCATATGCGACTTTCTGAATTAGGAAAGATTTTAGAGTTGGTTACAAAATCAGGGATATACGCTGTTTCCTGAATATGTATATAATCCTCCTATACATATGCATATGTATATAATATAGGCGTATAATTCTGATTTTGAATTCGATTCTAAAATTCTTCCCAAAATCCCTAACAATAGGAGTATTACTTATATACATATTTTGGAAAAAGCACATACATAAATCTCTCCCAATTCAGAATTGCGCACATATACATACATATTAGTAAATATTCTGGAAAAAGGGGATACCCCAGTTTTTATCCAAAACTCTAAAATCCCTCCTAATGCGTTGACTTTACATATGCTATTACTCTCTTCTTCTAATAACAAAAAATAGTGTGGGTCTTAATTCCAATTCAAAAGGTATTAAAGCCCGCGGGTTTTAAGTTCTTTAATTATGGGTAATTATGGGCTTGGGCTTTAAAAATAATTACATTAATTGATTTATGTATTAAAAACGCCGGAGTGACTGTGGAATATTACAGAAATTATTAAATTGAATTTTGCATTATGTAAATATAAGAAATACTAATGAGGATAAAACGAAACATTACTGGTTATACAGACTATATCTTATACATATATATGTATATATATGTATGTATGCACATAAGAATATTTACAAATAAATCTTATAGAGTTATGTACTTATGTATGGATGTATGTACATATTCAAATTTATTCAATTTCTCAAATTTCATTCAAGTACCTACTATATACTACCTACATAATGAACATAGATATGTATATTGGAAAGTATATGGTTAATTTTTTTTATATTACATACATATACTACCTAGTGAACCTATCAACCTACATGCATACATATATAGTGCATATGTTACATATTTCCAAATAAATTCATTTTTTTTACAGCTAAAGTAATAAAAACGAGGAAGAATACAGTTGCCTTTGTTAACTCTTAGATACCCGTACGAACCGTTAGTATGTTCAGAAGCCTGTCACTTTGCTTACAATATTATTTTTTTAATATTTTAGTATTATAAAATCATTTGGGTGAATTTTATAATTTCTAGAACTATGGCTTGTACATATATTCAAACTATATGTTTATACATTCTTCAAAAGCAGACTTTAACCTTCCACATAACGATTATCAATCCAAAACTTTTTCAAATATTCTATAGTACCATTTAATACTAAGCGGTAAATGTATATTAAATTTACTAAGTACAAAATAGTAAATATAATTTTAAATATTATATTATATTAATGCGTACATAGTACATTTATATTGTTATAAGTATATCGCCATACATTGCAATATTTCTTTAAAAATATTTCCATTCATAGAATAATTTCTTATATGTACAATAAAATACATATATGTATGTATGTAAATACGGCGCTATATAATATACATCTATACTCTTATCATTCATTCATCAGTGGCATATACGATATGTAAATAGACATGATATTATATAAGTATGTATGTATATCAATATCATATAAATAAAAATTCTTCAAGCAACCGTTATGTTGTTTATTTATTTACGTTTTTTTGTACTACGCATTATATCTTCAACAATTTCAAATTATCGAGTAAAACAAAATGCAAAAAATTCGTAAAGAAATTTGTTAGAAAATTTGAAAAAATCAAGTAACACTTTCGTCAATTATAAAGTAACCCTATATTATTAAAAAAAGTTATTAACAGAAATAAGAGTATAATGTTGAGGCTTTAGTTTTTGTATATTACTTCAAAAAAAATTTAACAGGTGTTCAAGTTACAGGTGTTTAATACTTTTAAAGCTAATAAAAGCAGTAATCGTTTGCCGTTTTCAGAATTAAGATATACCTTATATAACTTGTGCTATAACGATTTAAATATAGAGCTTTTTTGAACCTTTGGGGAGCTGTTGCTCCGTAACGGGTGGGGCTACAAAAAAAAGTTATTAAAAATAAAATATATTTGTGACATCTATCAGCAGTTAAAATTTCATAGCTCTATTTCAAAAACAAAGTGGGGATCTAAAAGTTAGGTGTTCGAGAGCTACCCGAAGTTTTGGTCGGAACTCAACCAAAAAAATAGGAAACCTACAAATTGCTCCTAGAATATTTTGTGTAAATTTCAAGATTCTAGCTTTCTTAGTTTTTGAGTTAGCGTGCTGACGGACGGACGGACATAGTTCAATCGACTTAGAATTTTTTTCTGATCCGATCCATACCTTTGTAGGTATATGTAGCTCGCTTATTTCGAGGTGTTACAAACGGAGGAGTAATTTTATTATACCCGATCCTATCGTACGGGTATAAAAATATTTTACTTTTTTATATGTACAATAAAAAGTAAAAACTAAAACTAGGTACATACTTAATTTGTAAAGTTAAAAAAATAAAAGATAAATTTAAGGAAAAAAATTGATAATATAAATAAATCATTTATTTATGTACATATACATATGTATGTATGTAATTATTGGAAATCTATTATGAAATATCACATATTGATTTTTGTATGTATGTATGTACATATATTATGTACATATGTATGTAAGTATATTAAACAATATACTATATACAGTTAGAAAAATCAATATGAAACCACATCCTTTCCTTACTTACCTACAAACATACATACATATACACATATATAATTAAATTGATAAGATGTTAAAAAAATAATTATATATGTACATTTATTTCATATATGTACATACATTCGAAATCGCTTAAACGTAATACGGTTAATTGCACACATCGCTTTGTAACACTATATTAATATGTTTCATTTTTCCAGTAACTATACAATTTTTAAACTATAAATGCAATTCTTTTAAAACAATAATTAACACTTTGATGCATAAAATTTTTTAGTCGATATTCTTACTTTTCAAATTGATATAAAACGATAAATATTTTTCTGTGAAATTTCTAACTTAAAAAGTCTATTTACGACATCAGCGGTCCTGTTGTTAAAAACTGTAAGTTGTATTAAATTGTCAGTAAAGTGTCATTTAATTTAATGTCAATTTATAAATACATATTCTGTTAATCTTTGATTTTCTTCAATTACTGACTAAGAAAGAAAGAAATATATAAATGCACAAATCGGTTAAATGCACATCATAAATTAGAAGCAAGGCATATACATTTAAAGGATTTCGACTGTATGTATTTACTATATGCATACTTACTTATGTACAAATGTAAGTATCTACCTATTAAACTTTTTAATTGTTGAACTTTGTTTGTTTTAGAATTTCTTTTACGACGATAAAAATTATTTTTAAAATTAAAATCTTAAAGGGGAAAAAATAGTAATTGATCAAATTTCAATTCTCTTATTATTATATTATTATTTTATTACTATATTAATATTTTATAAATCTACTTACATACATATGTGCATACCACATATGTATATATGTATGTACAGTACATACACACATATGTATGTAAGTATGTATGTACATATATTCAAAAATAAAATATCGTCTACAAATTCTAGTAAAAAAACAATACTATTTACTTTAATAATAATAAGATAGTAAGATGAGAATAACAAAAAAAAAATATTAACTATAAAAACGTACATTTTTGCAATTTAAAATATAATAATATTTGACTAGTTTAATAGTACACATATGGATATGTATGTAGTACTATACTATATAGTGTCAGTATTAAGATCACGCCATCTACTTTAAATGAGTGTATTTACCTCTGAAAATATTCTGCGATGAGAATAAACAATAATTTTTTTTTTATTTAAATGATAGAGCGATTGTTGTTGATTTTAAATAGAAATAAATAAAAGTTATTCTAATTATATATACATATGTATGTATGTATATATATACATAATATAATAAAATAAAATAAATCAATTTATGTATATTTTATATCAAATCAAAGTCTGTCTGTACATATGCATACATACATGAAATATCTACCAACTGTATAGTTTAGTTGGTATGGTATAAATAAATGGCATTGGCGTATATATACATAATATAATATATACATAACCCATCTTATTACAATAATATTCTACAGACTAACTGGTACTAAATATAGGTACATACATACATACATATGTATGTATCTAATAAGTAATAAATAAGTAAATTTAAAAGAAAAAAAATAAAGGGATTATATATAAATTATGTCATATTATAATAAATAACACAAGTAACATAAAATCGTTTTATCATTTTACTTAGAGTAACTTAAAATATAATGAAACTGATGAAGCTTAATGTGATGGCCCAATCTTTACTTTGCTTCTTTTATTCCCTTTGACAGCTAAAATGAATTACATTATTTCTTTATGGTACCATTATAGTACTTGACCAAATGCACGAAGTATTCATAGTAACCAAACGAAGCAAAGTACCGAATTGACGAATTTCAATTCCGTACTTTGCGTTGAATATTATGACATTTGATATTTGAATTTTTTTACATAAACATTAAAAAAATTTGAATAACCAACCCAAATACGAATCCACTATTTGGTACTGAATACAAACATTTGTACGTTTCATATAAAATAATAAATAAAAATACAAAGTATTCATTGGGCCAGTATTTACTTCGTTAACTTTGCTTCGTTTTGATACTTTGAAAAAGTATTAAAGCAATCAAAGTAAGCATTGGACTTTATTGTTTTAAAGGAATTTTGTACTATAAGAAAAAAAAGAAACTTAAAGTTAAATTAATTATTCTTAAATAAATTACATATTATACACACATACTAAGTCATTATACCCGTATGAACTATGTTCAAGGGTATAATAAATTTGCCATTACGTTTGTGACACCTTAAAGGAGTCGAGCTAGATATAGTGTCAAAGGTATGGATCGGCTCAGAATCGAATTCTGAGTCGATTAAGCCATGTACGTCCGTCCGTCCGTCCGTCCGTCCGTCCGTCCGTCCGTCCGCACGATAACTCAAAAAATAAAGGAGCTAGGGGGCTGAAATTTTTTTTACGTCACTTTTGCAAAATTGTTAGTTTTGCTATTTAAATCCAACATTTTCGGTCGGCGGGTTCGAGTAGCTGCCATACAACTTCTATCTTTATATAGAAATAACTCAGTATCTATTCAAGCTAGGTTTCTGAAATTTTGCAAATGATGATCAAGTTTTATGGCAACAACTTCTGTAAAATTTGGTTGTGCTGGTGCAGCGGGTTCGGGTAGCTGCCATACAACTTCTCCGTTTAAATGAGAATAACTCAGTGTTTATTGAAGCTAGGAATCTGAAATTTAGTAAAGAGGTGTCGAGTTACATGCCAACAACTTTTGTAAAATTTGGTTGGTCTAGAGCAGCCGGTTCAGACTTCTTGCACCTCTTGGAACCTAATGAAGCTAGGCGTCTGAAATTTTGCAAATGATGATCAAGTTTTATGGCAACAACTTTTGTAAAATATGGTTGTGGTGGTGCGGCGGGTTCGGGTAGCTGCCATACAACTTATCCGGTTAAATGAGAATAACTCAGTGTTTATTGAAGCTAGGAATCTGAAATTTAGTAAAGAAGTGTCGAGTTATATGCCAACAACTTTTGTTAAATTTGTTTGGTCTAGAGCAGCCGGTTCAGACTTCTTGCACCTCTTGGAACCTAATGAAGCTAGGCGTCTGAAATTTTGCAAAGGATGATCAAGTTTTATGGCAACAACTTCTACAAAATTTGGTTGTGGTGGTGCGACGGGTTCGGGTAGCTGCCATACAAAATCTCTTTTTAAATGAAAAGAACTCAGTGTCCGTCCGCACGATAACTCACAAAATAGAGGAGCTAGGAGGCTGAAAATTTTTTTACGTCACTTTTGTAAAATTGTTAGTTTTGCTATTTAACTCCAGCATTTTCTGTTCCCGGGTTCGGGTAGCTGCCATACAACTTCTTTCTTTAAATAGAAATAACCCAGTGTCTGTTCAATCTAGGTATCTGAAATTTTGCGAATGATGATCAAGTTTTATGGCAACAACTTCTACAAAATTTGGTTGTGGTGGTGCGACGGGTTCGGGTAGCTGCCATACAAAATCTCTTTTTAAATGAAAAGAACTCAGTGTCCGTCCGCACGATAACTCAAAAAATAAAGGAGCTAGGAGGCTGAAATTTTTTTTACGTCACTCTTGCAAAATTGTTAGTTTTGCTATTTAACTTCAGCATTTTCAGCCGCCGGGTTCGAGTAGCTGCCATACAACTTCTTTCTTTAAATAGAAATAACCCAGTGTCTGTTCAATCTAGGTATCTGAAATTTTGCGAATGATGATCAAGTTTTATGGCAACAACTTCTGCAAAATTTGGTTGTGGTGGTGTGACGGGTTCGGGTAGCTGCCATACAAAATCTCTTTTTAAATGAAAAGAACTCAGTGTCCGTCCGCACGATAACTCAAAAAATAAAGGAGCTAGGAGGCTGAAATTCTTTTTACGTCACTCTTGCAAAATTGTTAGTTTTGCTATTTAACTCCAGCATTTTCGGCCGCCGGGTTCGAGTAGCTGCCATACAACTTCTTTCTTTAAATAGAAATAACCCAGTGGCTGTTCAATCTAGGTATCTGAAATTTTGCGAATGATGATCAAGTTTTATGGCAACAACTTCTGCAAAATTTGGTTGTGGTGGTGTGACGGGTTCGAGTAGCTGCCATACAAAATCTCTTTTTAAATGAAAGAACTCAGTGTCCGTCCGCACGATAACTCAAAAAATAAAGGAGTTAGGAGGCTGCAATTTTTTTTTCGTCACTTTTACAAAATTGTTAGTTTTGCTATTTAACTCCAGCATTTTCGGCCGCCGGGTTCGAGTAGCTGCCATACAACTTCTTTCTTTAAATGGAAATAACCCAGTGTCTATTCAATCTAGGTATCTGAAATTTTGCAAATGATGATTGAGTTTTATGGCAACAACTTCTGTAAAATTTTGTTGTGATGATATGACAGGTTCGGATAGTTGCCATACAACTTCTCTTTTTAAATGAAAATAACTCAGTGTCTATTGAAGCTAGCTATCTGAAATTTAGTGAAAAAGTGTCGAGTTGCATGCCAAAAACTTTTGTAAAATTTGAATGGTCTAAAGCAGCCGGTTCAGGCTTTTTGCATTTCTTAGAACTTAATGAAGCTAGGCGCAATAGATTCGGGTAGCTATCATACAACTCCACAATTTACATAAATATATCTCTGTAGTTCGGTACTAAAACTCTGAATGTTTTTAAAAGATGATCAAGTTTTATAGAAACAGGATATATTACGTTCATACGGGTATCCCAGAGTTGACACAGTCTACTCTACTGCACTCTTCCTCGTTTTTCTTTTAACATTATTTTTAGTAATTCGGGTTATGTATTGTTAAGGGTATGTATAACTAAATAATCATAATAATATGAACATACATGTTACGTACATATAATATATGGATATTTATATTAAAAAGAAATAAATTGACCACACAACATTAAATTAAATGATCAAAACATCACTATAAGAAACAAGAGCTTCAAATTAATTAAAGAGTTAATTTACCGTAGAACAAAATATAAACAATTCCAATAATATCAATCAGTATAGAAATAAAGTATCAATAAATCTTGCGAATTATTTTATTTTTTTAGTATGTAAAAACAACGGAATTTAAATTGAAGTTAGATACTGGATAACTACCATTCTCAAAATATTAAAATATAATAGTACAAAACAAGGTTCTTATCACCGTATAATAAAGTAAATAAGTAAATACATAATGTATTATTTTATTACTATTAAATTCTAATTTATTAACTTTTATTAAGTTCTAATATTCTAATAACTCGGTTTTACAATAAGTATGTACAATGTAATATACCTACATATATACATACATATATAATATTTAGTCGATCTCAGAATATTTTATATATGTATGTATGTAGATACTTGAAATTCATATTTAATGTGGTGTGAAAAGCGAACAATTATAAAATAATTTATATTATGGTTTTATTGATATAAGAAAATTATTTACATTTTATTATTTACATATATTATTGTTTTATATAAAACTATTTATTTTATAATAATTATTCATCATTTAATAAATAGTATTTTCTGTTTTTAATCTTTATTTGCTAACTTATTTTCAAAATTAAAATTGCTATTAAAATTTGTTTTGTCGACTTTTTTGTTGCCTCAACTGTACCATATTAATTGCCACCTTAAAAGTTCTTTCAAGAAACTTTTATAGTGATACAGAAAATGGAGAATGTTTTTTAAAAAGGTATTTTTATATTAAAATATTAATATTTTTTGAATATTAATATGTAGGTATATCAAAAGATCCGTGATCGATTGAATTTTCAATTGAACAAAATTCAAAAAAAATTATAGTTTTTGAGTTATAAGCATTTTACAAAGCCTCCTATGCAAAGCCCCATAAGAATACGTGTAAATTTTTCAAATTTTTTTTAAAAATTAGCCTCCCAAAACGTTTTCGCTCTCTTCATGCCATGGCCTGAAAAAAACTTTTGTCAACTTTGATATATGTACATACATATATAAAATCGTATTTTTTAAATAATCTAATATAGGTATAGCTAATATAATATACCTGCTAATTGCTAATACATAATTTGTAATTAAGTATTTCATAATCGTACGTATTATCTATAATTATAATTTAGTAGTTTTCAGCCACACACTACGTATTATGAATTTCAGCTAAGTTTTGAATACAAGTATGTACATATTTGGATACGATTTTCTATTACAAAATCTACATTAACATATAACATACATATGTATGTTTAGAATCATGATTCTTTTGTTTTCTTTTGGAAGCAAGACATTTTGTACCTAATACGAATTTTTTGTAATTTAGATGTCACCGTAAAATACTTACACACCAGCTACAGGGCCCCTAGTAATTATTATAATTTAGTAGTTTTCAGCCCAACACTACGTATTACGTATTATTACATTCCGCTAAGTTTTGAATACAAGAACATATTTGGATACGATTTTTCTATAGCAAAAATATGTATGTACATATGTGTATATGCTTATAGAATCATGATTTTTTTTGTTTTCTTTTGGAATCAAGAAATTTTGTGTCCGATACTATTTTTTTGTAATTAAGATGTTACGGTAAAATATACTTACACACCAACTACAGGACCCCTAGTTTCTTTATAGTATCAAACAAAAAAAGCTCATAGATTGTATGTACAAGTTGTTTTTTTTTCTTTATTTCTATCAAATATATTTAAGTATTTAATACCCAATAATTTTTAATTTTATTAATTATTATAGTAATGAATATTAATATTTTATTTATATTACAATGTCTGAGTATAGTAAATATTATGTATTTATTTTAGTATTGTTACAAAACAAAAATTATTCATATAATACGTCATTTTATAACAACCTGTTGCACAAGTTCTCTCTTCTCTCTTTCTTTATAAAGAAAGAAAGTATTTAAGTAAGTTAATAAGAAAAAAATATATTCATTAACATTTCTTTTAATATAATAAAGTGGTGAATGAATACAAAAAAAAATTACAGTACAGTCGCAATAATTTAAATATCAGTTAATTTTCATGAATGCTTTTTTTTTTAAAATCAACTCATTTACCATTTATGAATTTTTAAAACATAATTTTATACTTTTTAATTGAATTGTATATAATCTATACCAATGTGTTTCTTGAAATTTCAAAATAAATAGTGTAATAGTTAAGTATTGGTGATCATAATGTGTGTTTTATTTAAATATGTATTACTTATTGCATAATATAAAATTTAATAATTAAAAAAAATTTTAAATTTAATTTTTATCGGTGTGTAAAAATAATTCTTCATTATTTTATTAAATAGGGTAATTGTGTTTAATTTAAATAACAAAAAAAAATTTAAAAAGAATTTAATAATATGTATAAAAACCGTTTTTCTTGGAAATGAAAAATATATAAAGTACTGCTTTTACAACAACTTTGAACAAACTAGTTGAGCTACTATTCATAAACGGTTTCTATACATACACAATACATAAAATTATACATACATAAAATTTAAAATTTTCCCAAAGTTCTATTTTCTATACTGAAAATTTTTATCTATTTTGCATCATTAAAATAAATTAAACAAAGTAACTATTATTTAAAATCAAAGAGTTTTAAAGGCGTACATTTTCAAAAAGACAATAAAAACATATACCTATGTATTAGGATTTTAAACATATTAAAAACATATTAGGAAAAATTTCTTATTTTTTTTAATAGAAGTTTTTCTGTAAGTAAACTTTGTGAAAAATCAAGAGACAAGTTCTTTAATTTCAAGGAAAACCTATATTATTAAGAAAAGCCGATAACATTATCATGTAAAATTAATAATAATTGAAACTTTAATTATAATGTCCTACTTACGATAAATTTGCACAAATCATTTTTTTATATTGATTTATAGTTATTATAGGTATTAAAAAATTAAAAATAATGTTTCAACAAAACTGAATTATGAAGTCTTCTATTATGAATATTGAGCAACTTTGTGGTCTTCTATTATGAATTTGAGCAATTTTATACCTTACAAGTTACAGAGGCGATTAAAGAGTAACCGTTATTATTATAAAAATATAGAAGGTACCTATATACGATAAAATAAATATAATTATAATTCATAATTCATATAATATATTATAATATAAAAGTATTATATAATAAAAAGTATTAATATATATCTTATATAAAATTTATTTATTTATTATGTACCTAAAATAAGTTTTTAAAATATGTATTAAAATTCCTTTTTTTGTATTTTTCAATTCATATATTTTTAGTTTTATGTTAAAAACTTTAAAATACATAAAACATAATTATAATGATTAATTAAAAAATATAACTACAAAAAATTATGTATGTTGTGATTTATGAAACATAAAATAGAATTACTGATTTCTAAAGTTATATCTGGTTATATATTATATTGTATAATAATAATTGTTTTTATTTTTCTGTACATTATTATTTAAAACTCTGAGATTCTACTGTATTTTTATTTAAATATACAATGTTACAATATATAAAAAGAATCTATAAGTATAAATGAAATTTTAATAAAAGCAATATTGTTGATTGTTCTGATCGTAAGATACACAGTACAATACAATAAAAAATACAACACAGAAGAGCTTTTTTTTTCTGTTCTTATTTTTATTTTTAATGTGTTTTCAGTTTCAGTTTCAGTTTGAGTAAATACATACATTTTGCATGATAGAACTTAGAATACGGACGGTTGATCGTAATATTTTTGAGGAAATCAAAATATATTACATACATATTTCGGTTTTTTTTTTGCCGCATTTTTAATATTATATCACTAAAAATTCTTATTTTTTTTTCTGAAGAAAAGATGAAGTAAATTAAATGTGCAATTTTGTTTTTTTTTAAAAAGTTAATAATTTCATATGTTTGTGTACTATTGTATGTATGTTAAATACATAATATATTAAAAAATAATTATATTCAAATTGGTTTTAATTTTGAATATTTTTTTTAGATATTAAATTTGAAACATCAAAATATAATTTTGTTAATCTAATAACTAAAATAAAAAGTAAAAATTGTAAGGAATTGTTAATTACTTTTGAAAATGATATACTTATACTTATACTTATATCTAATCCTAATAAATTTAGTATTAGAATAACTCTTATGTTAGTTGGTGTTATTTTATATATTCACGTGAAATAAAAATATAAAAAAAGATTTAAAACAATTTTAAATTTATAATGGTGTTCTTCTATGTTCTATTCTTATCATAATTTAACGAGACAAAATACATGCATACATCCATATAAACGCACATGTGTATGTACATAGGTAATAAAAAAAAAAATAAACAACAATTAAAATATGAGAAAAACAAATTTTTGCTTTTAATAAAAAACAGTTTTACGTATAATAAGGTACATATTATAATGATATTCTATAAAATATTATTTAAAAATATTATTTATAAAACATCTTAAATAATAATTTATTAAATAAAATTTACAAAAAAAAGAACCAGGTACATTCAATCAATAAATGGAATCTAAGATTTAAGTAATTAGTACATTGTATACGAGTATTTAGTGTAAATATCTAAAAATTTATTCGATTATTTAAATACTTAATAATTTTTTTCTAAATTGTAAACAAATAAATTATTATATGAAATTGAAGAGGTTGTAACAAGCATGTAACAAGAACAAAGTGATATGATTCCGTTCTGAAAAGCTTACACTTTCAATTATTTTCAAAACAAAAAAATAAATTCACGTTAAGGAAAATGGGAATTTCTTTCTATTATTTATATTTTATGTTTTTATATAATTATATGGTTTATAAGAATACAATTCCTTTATAGTACAATCCCTTCAATTATTGAATGTATATTATATATATATTTTTTTAATTTATTAATATAAATTATGAATGTTTATTTTATGTTCAAAAATAAGATATTCGCTAAGGTCTCTTAAAGCAATATTTCATTAATATGGCTTTATGATTTTCAAATAATAATTTTTTTTGTAAATTGTAAACAAATAAATTATTCATTATTAATTAATATGGCTTTATGACCCTTTCAAATGAGTCATAAAGCCATATTTCCAATATGATATTATTACTGATTAAAATTTGTGTCATAAATCCATAATTAATTTTTAAAACGATCGTAGAGTACCTTATGTTGTTGTATATAAATATGTATATGTAAAAAATAATTAATAAGGATTTTAGAGTTGATTACAAAATCAGAGTTTCAATAATTTGTTTAGCAGGAATTTGTTGACTGCAGCCCCCCCTTTTTTAAATGTTTTGTATTTAAAATACACATGTATAAAAAAAAGTAATTAGGAGGGGTTTTATATTTGGTTACAAAATCAATTATACGCTTTTCCAAAAGGAAGTTTAATTCGGGAGAATTCAGGAGTTCGTTACAAAATCAGAGTTGAAATAAAATTTAGTTCAGGAGCAATAGCCTCCACAATATTATATTCTTTGTTGTTATAATATCTATTAAAAAATGAATGTATGAATTAACGTAGAAAACACCTAAAAAAAATCTACTTATGTTCATATGAACTAATTTCGAGAAATGGAAAGAACTTAAGTCGAAAACGATAACATTCGACAAATTTAAAAATGGAAAATAAAATTAAAAAATATTAGTTATGTTGGAGAAAATGTATTAATGCCAAAAAAAATTTTACTTTAATTCATATGAACTAAAACCGAAAATATTAAAAATGAACTAAATTCAAAAAACTTTAAAAAAAATTTAATTGTTTTTAAATTTCTAGAAAAAGCGGAAATTTGTTCTGGAAGAACCGAAATATTGTTTTTCCAGAATGTGAATACATACGTAATATGCATATATGTACATATAAAAGAATTTGAATTAGGAGCGATCTTAGAGGGGGATGGTTATAAAATTAGGATTTCAATAATTTGTTTAGCGGGGGTTTGGTGGCAGCAGAAATATGTATGTAACCAAAATAATTAGCATTCTACAGAATATGTAGATATATGTATATGTACATACATATATGCGAAATTCTGAATTAGGAAGAATTTTAGACTTGGTTACAAAATCAGAATTATATAATATGTACATATTTATGAAAACATAAATAATTTGACTTCGCAATTGTAAATAATTTTGACAATTGAAATTTACAAAATATTTAAAATAATATAATTTATTTTTAAGAAAATTAACTAAATCAAATTTTTTTTTTCCATTTTAATTCATTTATAATTTTCTATTTTAGTTCGTATGACCTAAAATAGATAAAATATTAACAGAACTAAAGTCGAAAAATAAATCGACATTTTTTTTCCACTTTAGTTCTTTTAGCTGTTTTCTATGTTAATTTATACAGCTTAAAAATATAATTAGGAAGGATTTTAGAGTTGGTAAATTAGTAGATTTTCTTTTAAAGTAGTTTTAAATTTTAACGCCTCTTAAATTTTAACAAAATCTTATGTATAAACAATATTAATTTGTTATGAATTAAAAACCATAAAATAATTATGTACCAAGTTAAAAACAATTTCATTTGTGGCAAAAATTTTCGGTAATTATTTTTATATATATATGTATATATATTTTGATATTTTTTACTAGTTTAATATATTGTCATATAGATGGAATAAAATTGTTTTAAAAATGATAAAAATTCTATAAATTACTTTGAGTTTGATTGTATAGTTTAGAATTAATTATTTTACGAAAGTTTAGGAGCTGCAGTTTCCATTATGCAAAGATTTAACGTTTGACATTGCAAACTTCAATACTCCTCAATATATATATATATATATACATATATATACATATAGGTACCTACAAAAAAATTATATACCTTTGAAAGTTTTTTGAAAGGCTCAACATTTTGTTATATTATGTAATGTACCTATATTATATAGAAAGTGCATAATATTATATATACCTATACAATATAGATTGAAGTTTTGGTCTGCAATTTCAATTTCCAATAAATTTTTTTTTTTTTTGATTTTATAAAAAAAACTTGAATTTATAAAGAAATTAAGTATGTATTTATAAGTTATATATATGCTTGTTAATGCTATTTGTCTTATATTCAATTAATTAAATATAAGAGATATTAAGTATAAGTATATACATTGTAATTCTACGGAAGGTCGTCATCAAAGTAAATTTTAACAAACTACATAATTACAATTTTTACTTACATTAAAAAAAAAATCAAAATAAATATAAGTATAGTGAATTCTTGCTTAAATAATAATAAAAATTTTTTATAAATTTTAAGCATAAGTTTATAATTTTAGAAACTAAAATAAAAATAATTCTATAATAATTAATTGAATAATAAAATTATTTATTTAAATTTAAATATTATAGTTTTATATTAATTTGTTATAAAAAAATAATTAATTATCATTTTTTTACAGTTTTATTGAGTAAAGGCTATGATTTTTAAAATAATTTTAAGTAACTATTCAAAATGACAATAAACTTTTAAAAAGTAAAAAAAAAAAATAAAAATAAATAAATAAATTGTTTATTAAATATTTAATAAATAAAATTTAAAAAGATTATGAAAAAATAAATAAATATTAAAAAAAAAAATTAATATAAGAAAATTATTTTATATTGAAATATAATTAATATAATTAAAAAAAAAAATTTAATTAATTATAAGTAGTTATTAAAAATACTCATCCATAATGGAGTGGTCTGATTCCTATATAGGAGGTTTTATTAATTTTTGTCTTGGTTTTTCATTGCTTGGATGTTTAGAAGCAGCCTTTGTTGCTTTAATTATATATTATATATGTACAAAAACCAGGTGAGCTAAAAAAAAATTTTTTTAAATAAATATTTTGTTATAGTTAATTTAAATTTATGTTTTAATTATCATATAAAAATTATATTATTTAATATAAGTATACTTATTTTTATTAAATTTTATGGTAAGATTATATTATAGATATCAGTTTTAATATGGTTTTTAAAAATTTAATGATGAGTTTCATAAAATGTTTCTTCTGTATATAATCTGTGGATTTAAATCACAGCAAAATTTTATTTTATATAAAAATTGTATAAGACAAAACTATGTAAATATTTGTTATTACATATTAATAATTTATGTAATAAATACCTGTTATATAAATATTAAATTTTCAGAATCTTCTACGAGTAACTATCGTTCAAATTATAATTATTTTTGTAATAACGAATATATTATGTAAAACATTTTATTCTGGTTTTCTCCAGTAAACATATTATGTAATGTAAGTATTAATAATAATTAAACTTAAACTTCATACTTGCGACTTGCATTCTTATCGCACTTAGCTACATAAACAAAAAGGGTAGAATATAAAATAAAATTCCTAACTTTAGAAAATTTTTTCAATCCTTCTTTAAACAGATAATAAATAGTAAAAAATATTTGTGAGGTTTTTCAAATTTTTATTTAAAAAATAATTTTAAGTCAATTTAACAGCTTTAACATTTGTGACGTTACTTGTCGTTTATATACCGGTGCTATAGAACTCAAATTAAATTCAACTTGAAGTAAATTAAATACTATTAGATAATTTTAGAGGAACTAAAAATTTTACCCGTTCTTCAAATACCTACCGTCAACAAATGCCAAATTATTTAGCTCAAGCTAATTTAACTTCAACTTTGATCACTTCTGATAGGTATATAACTCAAGATAAGTCCTTGGTATTCAAAATGGAAAATGGACAGCAGATAATTTATACAATATGTGCCATATTTCTCCTCTACGGTTGACCATATTTTCTAAAAAAAATTAAAAACACAAATGATGTAATTATTAAGTTTTTTTGATATAACATATTTACAAAGTTGTATAACTTAAGGTTTTTAAACTTTGAAATCATAAATCAACTAAATTTTCATAATTCAAACTCAATAATAATTTCTAAATTTTCAAACAAAATTTTTATAAATGATTATTTTAAGAAACCTGAAATATCATATGTACTTGTAATAAACGCTTTTACTTTTTCGACCTTCTCCATATTTTGTTCCTGTACAGTGTACATCATAATTCTGATAACTATTTCTTTTAAATTTAACTTTATCTCTTCAAGTTTTCGAAAAAAATTTAAAAAAAAAACAAAATTATATAATTAAAATACTTGATTTCATTTTATTTATGTTACATTTTTATATATACATAAGTATAAACGAAAAAATCTTCCATTTTTTTTAAACTTCTAAAGTATTAAAAATACCCCTTTTTTTTAGTTTTTATTTTTTTTATTTTATAAATTCAACAAAATTTGTTCCTGCGCCGACTGGGCATTATAGGAACTTAACAAATCTGGCAATCCTTAAAATTAAATTAACATTATGTATAACAATAACATTATATAACAATTAACTATAAAACTTTAATATGTACTTTAATAATCTTAAATTTTTATTACTCAATGAAACATGCATACATAAATATTTTTTAATTTAAAGATTTATTAGATTTAAATTAGTTTAAATATTGGTTCAAATAATATGGTAATAGTAAAAATTCCTTAACTTTGTTTTTGAAACTATCTAACTTAGGTATATTTTTTATATTTTATGGTAACTGTTTGTATAGTCTCCATCCTTTAACAGAGATTCTCTGAGAAGATAATAAACTTCGACTCATACCAATACGTAGGTTACTACTATAGTATTAAATTCATGATTAAATCTTTCGATAGTAATATTAGTATGGCTTGTATTATTTAAGATTTTATATATGCTAAAAATTTGTTGGAATTGATGTATGTATACCATTTATGAGTAAAATATTGTTTCAGCGAATACAAATTATATGTGTTATATAGCAGAGGTAGGTTGAGAATATTTTTTTAAATTTTATTCTGTAATACTTGTAACTTTGGGGTCCCCGCATTGCCCCAGATAACAGTTCCATAAGATAGAATTGAATGAATTAAGGCGTAGTACATTTTAATTTTATTACATTCAGGTATTTTGTTTTTATACTTGTACATGATTCCATTAAAAACACTTAATTTACTATTAATTCTCGCTATATGTGAAGATCAATTTAGACTTTTACCAAAAATTATACCAAGAAATTTTACCTCATCTACTTCTTCTAACACGTTATTCTCAATACAAATACGAATATTACACAAGTTTCTTTCACGATTTCTAAAATTGATGATTTTAGTTTTTGAAGTATATTCATTGCTATCTTATTTATTTCAAAGTATTCTGATAAAAGAAATAAGTCACGTTGAATTTCTGATTCGACACATTTCAGATCATTTCCAGGAAGGAAAGAATAAACTGCAATCTTCAGCAAACAAAAATAATTTACCAATTAAAAATGCATTAAAGATTAACGATAAGTATACATATCTATGTATGTAGGTATATAATATGTAATTTTTTTTAATTTTTTATTTTAGTACAGGTACTTGCGAATTATACTAATACAGAATACTTATGCTAATATCTTTGTTTTATACTAACTAAATAACATTTATTGTGCTATTATCATTATCAACTATATTGTTAAAGCATGAATATACATGTAATTTATAAGTTTAAAATATATGTATATATTAAAAACAAAAAATATTGATTGAAAAATTCTTAAGACAAAACAATTTTGAGAAAAATAACAACGAATTTTTATGATGAAATTATTCTATATTTTCTTAAAAGTACAAAGTACGTACGTAGCTTTATTAAATTCTAAAAAAATTCTTAGTTTAATTTAATTTTGTTTGATTTTTAATTCTAAATATTTTTTTTCAACATTTTATTTTTAATGTTTTAAAACATACTCTTAAAAATTTCGTTTGTCATCGATTTGTAATCAAAATATTACTATGTATCTGTTAAAATATGTATTATTGCCATTGATTTCTATATCGATTAAAGAAAAACAAAAAATATAATATCAATACAGGGAGCGGTATGAAATCACGACACTTTTAATTCTTTAGTGTTTGTTTTAGTTTAAATCTTAAAATTACCCTTTTTTAAAATAATTTATATTTTTAATAATATAAATAATAATAATTTTAAAGTTTTGTTTTTTTTTTCATATAAAATAATTATTATCTAAACATAATCCACATTTTTAGTTTTATTTTAAATTAAGAACATTTTTTTAAATCAGATATTTTGTGTTACGGATTTCGCTGTTTTTCAAGCTTGTCAGGGAAATTATAAGTTATTTTTCCATCTCTGTTAAATTGATTTAAAATAATTATATCAACATAAAATCATTAGATCATTAATTTATGTTTTTACTTGCACATCTGTCATAGAAAATCTCAAAAGTTTTAAACGTATTCTTTTGTAGTACCCATCAAACCATGAAAAAAAAAATTAAGAATTATGTGAATTCAAATCGTATAAGATAGGTAATTTAATGGTTTAAAATAAACATTAAAAATTACATAATTATTATTATCATATTCAAGAGAATTTTAGAAAAAAATATTTGATATTCACTTAAATTTTTTTGGACGATTTGAATTTATTTTATAAAAAACGAGATTTTAAGAAGCGAGATTAAAAATGCCGAGATTTCGGGCCCGACCCATTAACAATAACAATTAAAAATAAATAAGCATTCAATTTAAAATAAATAATTAAATAAAATAAATCTTGTCTATCAAATAAAATAATAGCTTAAATCTAGAGCTGTTACATATTGATAATAAAAGTGTTTTATCATTTTCTTGAATACTTAATAATAGTCATTTCAAGGACTTAGTGAAAATTAATGATCATGAAATTTTATATAAAGAATCCATATAAATTTATAGAATGAATTTGTGGAATTTATAGAATGAATTTTCCCTTAATTTTTAAGATAGAAAATTAAAAAAAAAAAGTTGAAAAAAAGCCAACCAAATCCAATATTTTCGATATGTTTTCTTATATTTAAATACATACATTACATAATACAAATAAAATATAAAGGCTGTTTTTTGGAATACTGGCCACCACAGACCATAACCAAATTTTCAGGAGGTAAACTGCAATGAAATTTGTAAGTTTTATGGTGTCCCAATTGGTGCGTAGGTTAAAATTCTCATTTAAAAAAAAGAGGTATACATACTCATATAACTGTAAATATCTCCAAAACAAGTATATCTAACTATTCTCGGTGTCAAAAGATAGGTCTGATATTCTGTATAGGCCTTCAAAATAGTATATACTATATTGGTACAGGTTGTCTCATTTGAATACAGGGTATATAAAAGTAAAAAAACAAAATGTTATTTTTTAAACCGTTCTATATATTTGTAAAAAAATATATAGAACGGTATTTTTTTTCCAAAAATTTTTATTTTTGCATTCTATGTTTTTCTAAAGAGTCCTCAATCCTCATATATTATTCTAGCCCTCTTAGTTTTTAAGTGATGACCAAAAATTGTCGGCCTTTGTATAAAAAAAAATAAATATTTCATATAAAAAAGCAATTTATTAAAGAAAAAAAACATTTTGTACGCGCCAATTGGCACCCCCCACAAAACTTCATGAATTTCATTGTAGTTTAATTTCTGAAAATTGGTGCCTCGGTGACCTAGTGGGTAAGAGCGTATAAAATGCGCTGTAAACACCGAGGGAGTATGTGTTCGAATCCCACACACGTTGTAAGAGTTGCCAGCCTGAACAGCCATGCCTGAACAGGAAATGCTGTGTAATTTCCTGTCCACATTTATGTGGCAGAGAAATGCATTAAAAAACAAAAAAAAAATGTCTGAAAATTTCAAATCGAACTGTGGCAGTCACCTATTCCAAAGAACAGCCAATATCACTTGATCATAAACAAAATAATAAAAATTTAAACTTACGTTTATTGCATGTAATTAATAAATAATTTTTAAAATTCAAAATTATATTAATTACAATTATGAATTTATTGATTTTTTAACATGTTTACTAATTTTCTACTAGTATCAAATACAATATTTTTTTCAAGTAAGATAATTTATACCCGATAATAATTTAATCTATTATTAGTATGTGTATAATTTATTTAAAATGTACTTTTTTGTTATAAAGGATTAAGTTATTGCTAAATTTTATCAAATTATTTGAAGTGCTTTTTATTTTAATAATTTTTTTATTTAGTCATTCTAATCTCCTATAAATAAAAAATATCGAAGTAAATAAGTTTATCTTTCTATTTTTCTAAGATATTGAAACCTTTAATCTTGAAATAAAGGAAGGTACGTATTAATATTAATATACATAAGAGGTTATTAAGGTACATTTTTCGAAAATGATATGAGAAAGTTATTTTTTTTCCCAAGGGAAGTGGGAATCTTCCAAAGACACCAAGAATTTCCGCTTGGTTATGTTAGATTCTTACTAACTAAACCCGCCTCGCCCTTTAGCCAATATAATGGGATGAAACCCTTACCTGCTAACGCAGTATATTGGCTAGCTAGGCAGTAGGGTAGGAAAGGATAGAAAAATAGGATGCGGAAACACTGAATTGGGAGTGGGACTGTAAGGAAACAATGAATCCGCCTATTATTTTATTAACAGTAACTATAGCCCTTACAACAGTTACAACATTCAGTATAGTATATAACACCTTACTTCATGAGGTAATTATTGAAGGCAACCCACCATTATTCAAAAATTGCAATTATTTTTTCATCAAAACTTGTTAGGCATTTTTTTTTTTTTTTTAAATATTTCAGATAACGGTAAATGTATATATGTATCATATTGAAAAAAAATATACATATAGAGCTTAAAACATGTTTGGTGTTTAAAGTTTTCTGCAGTTTAAATAAAATATTCAGTAACTACATAATATATATGACTTGAATAAATATACATATAAGAACGTCTAACTTTGGGAAACAAAGCTCTGCTTATAAAGGTTAATTAAAAATGTTATTGTAAATAACAACGGTGTATAATTTTTGTCAAAATATTTTTAAATACATGTATTTCAAGAGCACTCGAAATACTTTTAAAATTGACAAAGCGTATCAAAATTTTTTTGTAACCTTGTCACGTCGTGAGCTCTTACTTATATATTGATATATATATTTATGATTAAACATGCATTGCTTTATCTTTATCAATTAGCACTAGATTGCGCAATTTTGATACCACTGCACTCACGTGACCTGTGTTTTAAGATTGTTTATGGTTTTATATCCAACCCGAGAAGTTCAGATACGAAATCAGTTGCAGGAGGTGTTAAGAGGATTCCTAATTTGGCTGCATGCGTGCCTACTGACGAGTGACTTGTGATGATTACCACTGGTCTGACGATGTCTATGCGAGATTTTAATATCAACTCATTTGATATGATATGATCTCATAGCATCTCCTTTTGTTGTATGTGGGCCGGAATGTTCTAGATATGGTGCAATTGCTCAGATTACTCCACCTCTGTTGCGATTTTCCTATATACAAAGGATTGGACAACTGACTCTTTCAGGAGGTTTATGTTCTGAGTGACTCCTTTCTTTGCTAGTTCGTCAGTTTTTTCATTTCCTTCAATATTACTATGCCCAGGCACCGACATGAAGATTATATTACCGTTCTCATTTATTATTTCAGTTCAAAATTCGAGCAGACTCTCTAACTGCCAGCTCCGCCTGAAAGATGCTAGCTGTGTCGGGGAGTCTGTAGGGTTTTCAAATGTTGTGTTCCTCCAAGAAAATACCAGCACCGACTCCTTCCTTCATCTTGGATTCGTCTAAGGTCTAAATTTGTTCTAACTTGTAAGGATAGTTATGGTTTAACCTATTATATTAAGTTAATAGTTATGTTAAATTATATTTTTTTTATATTAAATACATATGTATAACAAATCCAGCCAATGGTGCAGTGGTTAAGACACCAGTCTTCATTCGATAGAGTTCGGGTTCAAACCCCGAGATTAATAGAGATTAATAAAAAATAAGTAGTATAAATTTTTCTTATATAATTAGTATAATGTAATTAAAATTAAAAATATGTACATATATATATATATGTTTTATAAATTATAATTAATATCTTATTGAAATATACAATAAAATAATAATAAAACATAATTCTTGTATAAGATAAAATAGATGGCGTAGAAATAAAAAAGAAACGTCTCATAATCTTGTACAGTAGGTACTGCCGTGTAATTAACGGCTTAGTGAAATTAATTATTACGGAAACTGAAAATTAGTCAAATATGAATAATAAATTACTTAGTGGATGTCCTATGCTCCTTATTGGAGTGGCAAGAAATAATATTTACACATAAAATTTTAATTAAATACCAGAAAATCTGTTCTTTCTCACTTTTTCTTGGCATTTTGAATTATAACTTTATAAGCACTAAACTTTATAATAAAAAAATTTTATTTTTATGTTTTTTTTTTAATGCATTTCTCTGCCACATAAATGTGGACAGGAAATTACACAGCCTTTCCTGTTCAGGCGTGGCTGTAAATGTCGTAATGTCGTCGGGGAATAACTCTTACGACATGTGTGGGATTTGAATCCACACTCCCTCGGTGTTTATAGCGTATTTTATACGCTCTTACCCACCGACTATAGGCCGCAATAGATTTTTATAAGTTTTTTTATAGGTTTTTATATTTATCAATTTTTATGTTTTAATATTTTGACACTTTAAAAAATCAATTGACATTTTAAATGATGTTTATTTTCCCTGGATAAAATTTAGTCTTTCCAATAGGCCGTTCATGTGATATCTAAATTTACATTCATGGAAATTTATCACGTTGGAAAAAAATCACAAAACTTGAAGAACCGTTAATATTTCTTTTTTAATTTCTAGATGAGAATATATTTGAAATATTCGAATTTTTTAACTTTCTTTAAAATATGTATATGATATTATTTTAAATTGAATTTTTATAAAACTTTATAATGGTATGTAATTGTTTGTGATTGCAGGATTAAGTAAAATATAAATGTAAATATTTTAAATAAAAATACATAATATACACACATGACACATATAAAAACAGGGTGTATAAATTATAATTAAATATTTATCAATTATTTTTTACATCTTTCGCTTTATTGAGAGCTGATAACTTTAAAAAATTTTAAATGATAACAACAAATTTAAAATTTATTTTAATTTAAAATGTTTAAAATATGATTATTGATTAGCTAATTAAATTAAAATTTTTATATTGTACAATTTAGTAAAAGTAAATTTATGTATATATTATTATACATATATGTATGTATATGTGTGTACATATAATATAAAACATTTAAAAGAATAAATTTTAGATTAATTAATTTCCCTTTTTTAAATCTGGTGACATTATTATGATTAACTTTTTATTTTGGTAGTAATTTTCTTTTCAATTTGAAATACTTACAGTGAAGAATCGATTTAAACTCACATCGGTTACCAAGCCCTGTTTAAAAATATTTAAAATATTTATTTTACCAAAAAATAAATTTTATATTATATACAAAAATTATTAAAATTGCGAAGAATGACATATGAAAGATAATATACATAATTATAATATGATCGTTTTTGTTTTTTCAAAATTAAAAAAAAAACAAAAACTTTTACATAATTAAACATTAATTTATTCAAAACTTTTATTAAGAAAAACAGTTGTTTAGTATGTAAATACAAAACGTTTACGTTTACCTATAAAAAAAAGTGTTATTTCTTGTTTATATTTTAAAATAAACAGAATTCTATTTAATGATAAGAAAGTATTGTTATTTTTAATAACTAATTTGTTTTTTTTTTTTATTTCATTATTATTATTTTTATTCAATAATAATATTATTTATGTAACTATCAATATTAAATAGAGAAGTGCACTGTTTACCGATTTTAAAAGTATCTTTTTTCACGTTTTCAAATAAATAAAGATTTATAATTTTCATTTTCTATTTTAGAAAGTATTTAATTAGTATCTAACGTAAAATTAAAAGTAAATTTTATTAAAATATAAATTTCTTTTTATTACATAGAATTTCGAAAATGTTATTGTACATAATATGTGTGTACATATTAATATTGGGAGCATAACACTTGGCAAAACTCAGATGACAAACATCTATCCTAAGTACACTTATTAAAAAACTCACAATGTAAAAATCAAGTAGCAAATTTCTCACTTAACAAATTTGCAATTTGCAAATATTCATTTTTCAAAAAATTAAAAAAATGTCTCTTTAGTAAAGACTTTGTATATAGTAAAATAATGTGTTAATGCTCTTGAAAATTTGCCCCTTTTTTACGGAATATTTACATGCTATATTCTAAATTAGGAGAGATTTTAGAGTTAGTTCCAAAATCAGGGTGATACGCTTTTTCCAGATTATGTATTTATGTATATGTTTAAACGAGATTTTCAATAAGGAGGGATTTCATATTTGGTTACAAAATCAGGATTTCAATAAATTATTTATCAGGAGCATGGGGGGGGGTGACAGCCCTCACTATTTTAAATACATTGTTGGTGAAATACGTATGTATGTAAAAAATAATTAGGAATGATTACGAAATCTGGGTTTCAATATAATTTGTTCAGCGGGGGATTTAATTTGATTTATTTTAGTTGGTTACAAAATCAGGATTACACGTCTTTTACAGAATATGTCTCCCATTAGTATGTACTTATGTTATTTGATGTTATTTGAAAATTTATCAAACGGATGTTTGCAAATTAAAAATTATCTACACTGTTTGACAAATTCGTTTTTGCCAAGTGATTTTTAACAATGTGATGTTTTGCAATGTAAGTTTAGGGGTTTAGCTAGTCAACTGCGGTATACCCATTAATATTATATACATGTATGCATTGAATGCATTATTCAAACAGCATATTATTGTAGTATATGTAATTGAATTTAATCACAAATTAATTATATGCTATAGTTATATATAATATATGTATATATATATATATATGTATACTTTACTGAGAAATTTAATTGATCGAGCGAGCCACATTTTTAAACTATGTATAGATAATTTATTATGTAGATACATATATATTTAATGTACGATAATGCACAAAGCTATATATTATGTACATACATATATTATACTTATACTTATGATTTATGTTACATTTTTTTTTTTTGCTTTATTTTAAAATTATGAAGTGTAACTATAAATGAATCAACATAATTATATACAATTGAAAATGATTATATTATTATATTATTTCATTATTAGTAAAGATAAAAATGGTTACAATAACAAAAATGTAATTTAAAAGGAAAAGTTTAAAACGTGACATTAAAAAAATTCCTTCTTTTTCTTATTTTAAAATTATAAGTATTGTATATTTATTAAATCACAAATCACAACAAAACAAATATATTATTGTATTATAATATGCAAGTATCTACATATTATATAGTAATTGCAGTATTTTTACATTGAAAGCACATATAGTTTAAAAAAAAAAGCAAATAATTTTTTATTATTTGTATAATAAATGTATAATAAATTGTATAAATCCGATGTATAAATGTATTATATATATGTATATTTTACCACACTAAAATATTTAAGTTTAATTGCAATTAATTTTTGCTATTCAGTATGTAACAACGTAATAACTAATAAATAACTAATAAAGTAGTTAATATTTTTATTTTATTTTATTTTGTTTTTTTTTTTATTTATATAGTTATTATAAATTTTTTTTTTATTGAATTCCAAACTGTACAACACGTACTTGTATGTTCTTCACTGTAAGCTAATAAGAACGTATATACAATCTGAATGTTATCGACATAGCTGTTCCCTTGATGTTTTTTTTTTTTTTATTATAGTGTTGCATCTTTTTTTTTAATTTTATTTTGTGATATATATGTATGTAATATATGTACATAAATATATCGGAAATTTAAAGTTAATCATTACTCAAAAGCTATGAGTAATTTTTAATACCAATTTACATATTTTTATTTTGTTATATTTGTTACATTTTACATATATACAATTATAAATCATGATAAGTTATTTCTCAATTGAATACTAAAAAAATTAATTTTTCTTATATATGTATGTACTTATGTTTATATCCTTTTTCTGACGTCTTACCATTAGAAAATTGTTTGTACTTAAATTTACCTTTTTTGTTTTGTGATATTTTATTTACATAATATTATCAATTCAATCAAAGTCACTATTACAAAAAAAAATGTACTTACTTATTTTGTAAAGATTTACATAATATATTACGTTTATAATAGTTATTAAATTTGTTTTTATTAAACGAGGAAAGATGCAGAGTAGACTGTGCCAACTTCCACAGATACTCTGGGATATGCGCCCAAGCATATTATTATATATGCTTTTTCCATTGTAATTTAATCATCTTTTAGAATATTTAAAATAAGTATCTGAATTTAATTGAATGACATTGTATGACACTTATTCGCATTCGTTGTCACAAACCGATCATATATTTCACAGAAGTTAGTGCCATAAAAGTTAACCTTAATCTTCTATATATAAAATTGCAAATGTCTAGCTTAATTGTGTGCCAAAGATATGATGGCGACCTAAACTTGTTGCGCACCAAACTTAGCAGAAGTTATTATCATAAAGATTGTACATCTTTTACAAAGTTCCAAATGTCTAACTTAATTAAATACCGAGATATATATATTTATGTAAATTTTGGAGTTGTATGGCAGCTATATTCTAACCCTGAACCACCCAAATTTCATAGGAATTATTGCTATAAAACTTAATTACCTTTTATAAAAATTTAACAGAAGTTATTGCTATACAACTTGATCGCCCTTTATAAAATATTAGAAGTCTAGCTTAATTAAGTTCCAATGCAAACTACCTGAACTTATTGCTCTAGAGCAACCAACCTTTACAGAAGTTATTACTATAAAACTTGATCATTTTTTAGAAAGTTTCAGATGTATTTCAAGTATCAAGATATGACGACATAAATGATAGGTAAGGTAAAAGTACGTATTATCGATATATTTTTAACGGCCTTCTCACTGTTTTTCATATAACTCCGATATTAATCAAAATAAGTTAATAGAAGTACATATTTTCAGAAAATATAGAACTTTTTTTATAAAATAGAATTTAAAAATTAACATTTTGAATAATATTTCTGAAAATTATAAGGGTTTAAAGTATCAGGATTATATGTCCATAATATCGATATAATGAAAAATGCATGTCCCTAATATCGATACATAGATGTACCTAATATCGATATAAAAATTATGCGCAATCTTCAAACCCAATAATTAAAGTAAAAGTATATACCATTCAATATTTTTGTTAGAATTTAGAATATAAAAAAATTAATTAAATAATTAATAATCAAATAATTTTAAAAAATTTTATAGAAAAATGTTTTTATGGTCATATTTTACTGTTGAAAAATTAATGTAATAAAAAGTCGGAATAAGTATGTGTGTAATTTAAATATACATATAAGATTTATATTAGGATCAATATTATAATTATTTAATAATTTACGTGAAATGTAATTTCATAAAGTAAAAAAAAAAATATTCAAACATTCTTCTTTTATGTAGATTATTTGAGTTCCATTATTGTGGATTTACTTGATAAAATATTATAAAAGTGTTGAAAGCCGGAATGTCAATCTTATTAAATAAAAACACAATAACGGGCCATCTCCTGAATTTCGTTTTGGTTGTATAACAGGGCAAAGATTAATCTATAGTACCAACACCGCTTTTTTGTAGAGTTATAATAGTACAAAATTATTTTAGGTTTTTTATGAGGTTCTATACTCACTTTGTTATTCAAGTGAAAAATGGATTGTAAAAGTACTTCTCGTTTTTTGAAATATGTGACACTATAGTAACATCTTTAGTAAAAACAAATTTTAACTAATGGCAGATTTTTAACTTTCATAAGCTCAGATGGTTTCGACGTTTTATTTTTCTTAATTGTATCAATCATTATCAGCGGTTTTTGTAAAAGCTTTAAAAATAGCTTATTAGAAATAATAAAGTTATCACATGTTAAGTTATGCTTTACTTAAGTCCCATAATTATCTTATAGGAACAACTTTATCTGCATCTCCAGATTAATTATTTTTAATATTGTTTAGAAAAATAAAATATAATAAAACTACAATACTTAAGTAAGTATTAAAATTTAATATAATTATTATTCCAATTTAATTTGAGATTATAATTTATTAAGTTTGCAGATAGAAACACTATTGAACCTAATATCGATAGAAAATGTACCTAATATCAACATATGACAAAAATCAACTAATTTATTTTTAACAAATTAAATTTTAATAATAAAAAATTAACAGAACATAAAATTCTTTTCAAGATCTTAAATAATATACACTTCCACAAGCCTATATAAAGTATTTGGAAAGAAATAAATTAAAATATAAATTTTAGTTTTTGTTGCTTAATATTGAACTATGTATATCGATATTAGGTACATGACCAAAAAATTATGTCCCTAATTCCGATATATATTATTTTAAGTTTTTTATTAAAATTAAACACTTTTAAACCAAAAAACTTTAAAATTTTGATTTTTAATACTTAATTATATTTGTCAAAATATAAAAATATACTATTAAAACATTTACTTATAGAAATTTTGAAATAGAAATTAGTTTCTCATTCAACCAATTTCTGCTTCTTTTCTATCAAAATCCGTCCGTTTCTGTAACCTAATACATTTAAACTCATTTTTTCTTATTAAATACTTTAACAATTCCTGCCAAATTTCACAAAATTTAAAAATAAGTGTTTCATAATCTAATACCACTTCAACCGTTGATTTTAATTGAATCTTACTGAAGTTATTTATAAAAATATGAAATATATCGATATTACCAACATATATCGAAATTACGTACATTTACCTATAGGTAACTTATATAAAAAAGAAGTTGTATATGGCAGCTATCCAAACCTGCTGCTCTAGATCAACTGAAATAATTGGCATGAAACTTGTCTTCTTTTGATAAAATTTCAGATACCTCTAAGTTGCAATAGACACTAAATTATTTTAATTTAAAGCTAAAAATTATATGACAGCTACTCGAACGCACCGGTTGGACTTGCTTATTTTAAATATTAAAATTAACATTTTTACAAAGGTGAAATGGTAAAAATTTCAGAATCCCAGTTCCTTTATTTTTTGAGTTATCGTGCGAGCGGACGTACATGGCCTGACCAAGAATATAATATATACTTTGCTATATCTAGATCGTCTCCTTTAAAATGTCAGTTGTCACAGTCTGAGAACAACGTTCGTTCGGATATAAATAAACTATGAAAGTTATATTTTACAATATTAAAAATGAAATTATTTTTTTGTTTACATTGACTACTGTAACTTGAATATCTGTTTGTTTATATCTGTTTGTATATGATTTTTAGTATATACAATATGTAAGTATATTGTATTTATTTATATAAATTAAAGTTTTATTTATATAAATTTGCTTTGATGACGCACATAATATGAATAAAAGTGCATAATATGTAATTTAATTATGATAATAATAGCTTTGTATTGTAAGCAAAAAAAGTACATACATATTAAATGTATAGGTACATATATGTGTGTACTTCTGTACGTATATATAATAAAAAATAATATTTTGTTTATTTACTCAATACATTTACAATTTTTAATTATCCAATTTATTTTATTATTGAAACACCTCCACCAATAAAATTTATTATAAGATATATTTTCTAAGGTGATCGTCAATAACAAAAGATTCAAATTTAAAAAAGAAAGAAAAAAAAATTTTCTGGTCATTGAACTTTTTACTTTAATAAAAACTAGCGAAAAAAAAATTTTTATGTAATAAAACAATGCCATTTTAAAAATAAAAAAAAATATATATAGTGAAATGAAGAGTAGAAAATTAAACTTCTCTATCTCTTTATTAATGTTTTGTGTTAGTAACTTACTCGGCTTTGGTTCAATGTTCATAGAGGTAAATTGATGGAGCAAAGAAATGCAAAAAACAATTTGCTTTACTGTTAATTTTATTTTTTTTTATTCTTTCCCTTTGGTTTGAATTACGTGTTTCTGTTAATAAATCAATACAATCGATAAATATATTCAGCAACAAGAACTAAAATACGTCTTCATAAACAAAAAAAGTCAACAAAATCCTTATTAAAGCTTGTAAGAAGAAAAAAAAAACAAAAAAAAAAAATGCGTGATATGCATAAACCAAAGCTTTCACCTTTTGCGAGAACCGTAGCTTTAAACTTATAGAAAAATAAACTTAACTTTTTAAAATTAAATTTTTATTGTAATAAATTTGATGTTTTCCATGTTTGATCGTGTGAATAGAGCTTTTCATTTATTAAATAACCTAAACATGATCAATATTACGACTTTGTTTATTTTGCATGACTGAAAAATTTTTACAATTTTCATAAAAGGTTTCCAAATTTTTCAAATTTTTCATATTATATTAAAATATTTATTTTGTTTTGTCAATGGTTTTTCAATTTATTGATCCGATCATGAAATTTTTATGAGTTTTCAATGACTTTTATACAAATCGTTGATCAAGCTTTTTATCAAGATCTCTATTATACAGATTACTTTTTTGATAGGTTTTAAAGAATTTTTAATATTGTAAAATATACTTAACTCTAATTTCATAGTTTATTTATATCGGAACGAACGTTCATCTCAGGCTGTGACATCTTAAAGAAGACGGACTAGATATGGCAAAGTATATATTCTTTGTCGGGTCATGTACGTCCGCTCGTACGATAACTCAAAAAATAAAGGAACTGGAATTCTGAAATTTTACCATTTCACCTTTGTAAAAATGTTAATTTCAATATTTAAATTAAGCAAGTCAAAAACCGAAATTAAAGCTAAATTTTTAAATTTTTAATTGTGCACATTTAAAAAGTTTTAAAAAATTAAAATTAGTTTTTTAGTTTTTATAAATAGTAAGTTCCTAAAAATTACACATTTTAATATTATTTTTTGTTAAAAACCAAAAGAAAGTTATTACATTCAATATATTGAAAAAAAATTCCCTTGTCCTCTTTTTTATATCGTCCAATCCGTATTTGATCAATAAAAAACCGAAATTTTAAGTTGCACATTTAGCCACACAAAACTGTATAGTGGGGTCATCTTGGCCTAGTAAGTAAGAACGTATAAAATACGCTGCAAAAACCTAGGGAGTGTGAGTTCGTTTCCCACACATATCGTAAGAATAATTCCTCCATACGAAATTTGTAGCCACGCCTGAAAAGAAAAGACTGTGTAATTTTCTTATCACATTTATGTCGCAGGGAAATAAATTTAAAATTAAAAAAACAAAAAACTTAATAGTGAATTTAATAATTCCAGTAAATTATGGCAATGAACTTTAAAACAGAACTTCAATTCGTAAAACTCTTCGTATATATACAGTAAATTTCGAACTTTTGAAGTTTTAACTTCAGACCTCTTGTTTATTTTATTAATTTTGATCAAATTTTTTACTTTATTATAGTTTTTAGTTTTAATTTAATGTCATAGCTAATATTTTAGAAAACGTATTAATTTTGTTGGTTTACTAACAAAATATGTAAAATAATATTGACGAATAACTATTTAAAAGTTGAAGAAAAAAATTTTTAGTTAGTAGCTATGAATTTAAATTATAAATAAAAAGAAATGTTTTTATTATTGTTACTAAATATATAATATTATGTACTTAGTTAACAACCGGGATGTTTTATTTGTTTGTACAGCGCGATTATTATGGATCATTGTTAAAATCGAATGTTAATCGTATAATATACGAATATTGAATTTAAATTTTTTCTATTTTAATTTTTACGTTCAAATTTTTTTTGTTTATTATATACTTTATTTTTGTATGCACGATAAGATTCAATTCACTTATAATGCTTATAAATTACTTATAAAATTATAACTGATATACATATTATGTATGTTAGTACGTACATATACATATTACTAAATCTATATTGATCTTGAAAATAAAATATCACCTTGGACGTATCAAGGTTTTTGAAGGTTGTTGAATTATAATGACACTAAAATTTTTCAAATTGAGAACGAATTTATTATTTATTTATTTACTATTTAAAAAAACAACAAAAGTTAATCATAAGATATTTTATTAAATATTAAATTTGTGTGCATTAGTACTTGATAGTAATCTATTCATTTTTTACTACTAGGACTATATATTTTTCGAATACATATTATTCTGCTAGTAGAATATCAGGCATTATCCGGAAAAATTAAATTTTATTTATTTTGTTTTGAGTTTTATAAATGCCTAAAAATATGTTTTTTTGTTAAAATTTAAACACAATTGCTAAGATCCTTTATCTATCCTTAACCTAATGGTTAATTTGATTAGCGAATGTTAGAAATTTAATTCAAAGCTTGATTAATATTTTTAATTTTGAAATACATCGGTCAAATTATTAAGGGTAGCTAACTAAAAATCTTTAATTTATGTTATGTTTATGAAATCTTAAGTTATTATAATGTAATCATAACCAAATTTATGTAAATTAAGTACAGCAAATAATAGCATTTCTACAAAACTTTAAGTTGACCGGCCAAACTGTCAAAGCTAGTCAACAAAAAAAAAACTAAAAACTTTGATTGAAGTTAGTCGATTAAAAAATTTAATTTAATTTTTAATTTAACTGGTCCATTAATGGTTTAGGTATACAAGACGATAAATGTGAATTTTGAAAAATGTTTGATAACTTCTCCCATGCAAATGGGTTATCGGAGCTTAATTAGAAGTTTACATTACCGTTTTTTTAGATCATAAAATTTACCTGGAAAATGTTGAGATAAATCGCTAAAAGAATTTTTTGAAGCTAGTCGAAAGCCTGAAAAGAATTAAAACGTCTTAGCCAAATAAATTCAGTGAACTTCTTTTCCAAGCTTCAACAATTGTGTCAATTTTAATTTTTAACAAGTAAAAGTAACAGTAAGTCGATGCAACCTTAATTTATTTATACCCTACACCTAAAAAATTCAAATTAAATTAAAAATCCATAAGTTATTTTATTTAAGTATTTAATATAACTAAGCTAAAAAAATAAATGCTTTTACAACCTTTGTACAAAATTTCAGATTTCTATCTTTATTAAATTCGAAAGTATGCTTGTTAGGTCTTGGGAAGTGTGTGAAGGCGCGCGGACCACCACCCCAATTCATCTCAAATTTTAGAGACATCAACAGGGTAGAACATTCTTATATCAAATTTTAAGTTTATATATTTATTAATTTCGAAGATATGCTTGTTCGGTTTTGGGAGTTGTATGGGAGGTACCCGAACGACCCCTCCAATTCATCTTAAATTTTAGGCAAATCAGGGATTTAGGAAACAGCACCCTGGTATCAAATTTGAAGTTCCTATCTTTATTAATTTCGAAGATATACTTGTTCGGTTTTGGGAGTTGTATGGGAGGTACCCGAACAGGTCCTCCAATTCATCTCAAATTTTCGACAAATAAGGGATTCAGGACACAACATTCTAGTACCAAATTTGAAGTTTCTATCTTTATTAATTTCGAATATATGCTTGTTCGGTTTTGAGATTTGTATGGGAGGTACCCGAACAACCACTCCAATTCATCTCAAATTTTAGGGATATCAGGGATTCAGGAAAACACACCTTCGTACAAAAGTTTAAGTTTCTATCTTTATTAATTTCGAAGATATGCGTATTCGGTTTTGGGAGTTGTATGGGAGGAACTCCAACGCATGGTCCGATTTCGCCCATTTACAATCCCCGCCTTACCTTAGTCATTATTAACCTACAGTATAAATTTCATCAAGATAGCATCATTATTTTTTGAGTTATCGTGTGTAGGGACGGACGGACATCGCTAAATCGACTCCTAAGGTGATCCTGAGTCAGAATATATATACATGTTTATACCTAACTCGCTTCCTTTTGGTGGTTACAAACACCATACCAAAGTTAATATACCTTATACTTAATGTGTAGGGTATAAAAACATTCTACCAAACCGTTAAATCAGAACAGTAAAAAAATTTAAAAAAACTAACTTTCTTCTTTAAGTTTATAATAATATGTACCTATAGATAGAAAGTGAAGTTCAAAAATATTCCTGCAATATTTTAAACTATAGTAGAAAAACAAATAACAATATACACATAATTCTGACATGAAAACTTACCTCGAATATTTGTTTCAAAAACGTATATAATTATATATATATTTTTTTTTTACGCGCTAGCCAAACTCTAGGAAAATTTCCTTTATACATTGGTGTTATAGGTTTGGCTAAGTGGGAGAGAAAGTGTGGGAGGAAAATAGGATAACAAGAGGGAGTTGGAAGGTAAATTGGAGACGAACCTGAAAAGGTTCTTTTTGAAAAGTTGCAAACTGTAGGATGGAACATTATCGATAGAGGAGAACACATTAGATGGAAGCATGTTCCACGTTTTAGCAGTTCTCACAACAAATGAGTTTCCATAAGTTTTAAACCACCTAGGAATTTCCATACGGTGTAGAAATGAGCACTTGCAGCCTCCCTCGTATTACGTTGGAATTGTTTGAGAGGTGGCATTATTGATTTTATTTCAATAGAACAAGTATCATTACCTACAAGATTTCTATATAAAACAGAGCTGAAGCACCAATTTTCTGTGAATACAAAGGGGAGTAAGAGTTACTTGCACGACAGGGTCGCCTAGTAGGCGTAAGGCTTGGTTTTGGATTTTATATTATTATACTAACGAATATATATTTTGAAGCTTAAATATTTTTTCTTTATAGTGTTTAGCGATAGTGTATGGGGTGCTTTAAAATAAAAAAAAAAATTTTAAATTTATTTAAAAAGAAATTAATGAAGAAATTTTTTATGTCACAATTAATATTGACTTAGTTATATAAATTCTAAAATAAATTTGTTGCACTAATCTGTCAATATAATATACATTATTAGTTAATTACATATTATTAATTAATATGTAACTATATAATTTAATTTAAGTACATATGTATTAATATTTTATATTTTAAATTTTTCGTCCTTTTATACTAAACTATTAATTAAAGTAGAGAATGAAAAGAAGATTTTCTAAGTTTGGAGAAAATCAAATAAAAATAATAATAATAATAATAAAAGTATATTACATACATTTAAAGAAGGAAACTAACTAGCGACTTGCACTACTTTAATGTAAAATCATATAAAAAATTAAAAATCGAAAAGACTTAGTAATTTGAACTGCTATACTACTGTCAGATTTAGTCATAATTTAATCCAATATCGAGGTCGCATACTATTTTATAAAAAAAGAACTCTCTAAAATAATTAATTTGTTATCCTTAAGCTATAATACCTGTTATAACTTAAACTTTTAATGCCTAATAATTAATTAAATAATCATAAATTAATGTTAAAAAACAATGAAAGTTCATTAAATTTAGATTGAAACTTGTATTTTGAGGTCAATCACTTTTGTGATTTCAATATTATCCTATATATTATAATTTAACATTATAATTTACTATAATTTACCTTGAAAATTCTTTATTACTATAATATGTAATCAATTAAAAATTATGTGGATGGATGCAAATAAAACATTAATGCATCACAATAACACCTTGCCGATAAGAATTTTGAATAAAAATACTTTAATAAATATATGTATACTTAAGTAAAGTTTTCAACATAAACTTAAATTAATTCGTAGATTTAATTCGAATTAGCAATTATAATTCGAATGTTAAGCAATTATATTATAATAAATTATAAGTTTGATGTTTTTGCAAAATGTTTTTTAGCGGTAAATAATTTTATTTTTATTTATTTTTATTTGTATCTCAAGAGAGCAATATTGTATAGTAGGGTATATTAATATTAAGGGTATTCACGAGTTGGTGCAAAGTGGTATTGCACATCAAGTGCAAATTTTGCACCGTAGCATATTTCAATTTTTTGACAGTTAAAGTGCACAATTTGTTGTTGTTTTTATGTATAAAAATGTGCAAAATTTTGCAAGACTATGGAAGACCTAAATCCTATTGCATATTTGTGCAAGACCATTGCAAAGTTTGTTTATATATTTTTTGTAAGCGCTATATTAGATAAAAATTTAAAAAATGCCTAAGTGGAAAAAAAATTATTTCTGATTATTTATTAAGTCAAGCATATGAAGATATACAAATATCTGAAATTTTTGGTAAGCATATTAAATTTTTATGTAAACAAAACAAGCACATCAACGATATTTGACAGTTCAATAAAAATTCATGCTAGGGTTGTTCACGAGTTGGTGCAAATATATGCTACAGTGCAAAAACAATTTTCATTTTTGCAACAACTCGTGAGTACCCTTAACTATTATATTATACAAAATATTATAATTACATATATATACATACATTATATTCTATAATAATTAAAAACATTAAACAGCTTATGTGTCTATAGCTTTTTAACTTCAACAATGCTAACTGTTAAATAAGAAAAACAAACTACAAAATTCTATAATTATGTCTAAATGTTGACTATATTCTGTTATACATATAAAATTGGGATCACAACTTTATCTTAAAAAAAAATTAATTTTAAATGGACTTTGGACAAAATCTTCAATTAAAATTTCAAAATCAAAACTTGGACAAAATCTTGAAATGTTTATTTTTAAAATCTTTCTGGGACAAAATATTGAAATAAAGGTTTTGAATGAAAAAATCTAAAATAAAATGTTGAAAACAATAATATTTCTTTCATGAATTTTTTAAAAATTAGTGTTGTTTATTTTATAATTAATGGTAACATAATCACAATTTCAATAGACAGACATATTATTTAATTTTATATTTTGAAGATTTTGTTCGAAAAATATTTTAATAGATTTTGCCTTTTAAAATTTTTTTTTTTTTGTCATTTTTGTCAAGTTATTGAGGGTAATCCTATTTAACTTTTTAATAATATTAATATAGTTTTTATATTGAATATTAAGATAATTTTATAAAAATTTATAATATTCGAGTATAACTATTTTTTAGAATAGATGGTTAAACTTTTAACTTAAAAATAAAAATTAATTAAAAACCAAAAACAAAAATTTCTTTTTATAAAGTAAGTAATTGAATAATTTAATTTATTTTTTTTTTTTTTTTTTTTTTTTTAGCAAAATAATTAAATTTAAAAAACGAAATTCGGAAATTTTATAATTATTCTGAAATGTAATAAGTACTTATTTAATCTTAATAATTAATTAAGGTTGAGTTTAATTTAATGCAATGTTTCCAAAACAAAATGTCAAAAGCCGAAGAAAATTAAAATGTATATGGTACATAAATACATTAAATATACATATGTATGTACATATGTACATATTATATACATTTGTATTATTGTTTTTAGAAATATATTTAATTTAAAAGAAATTAAATTAGAATGTTTTTTTTTTTTCAATTAACATTAATCTAAATTTTTTATTAAAAATAATGTTAAATAATTTAATAAGAAAAAAAAAAAAAAGAAATTAAAGCCCAAAACAGAAATAAGAAGAAAAAAATATCACGTTCTAAATAGTGCTTATCAATCAGCAGATCGGACATTTGGACTTTTAAAATAAAAGTAGAACATTTAACAATTATAAATACTAAAAGCTATATGTATTAAATACATATATACATATATTAAATTATTTTTTTTATATATGTATCGGTGTGTATACATATTAAAAAGAAAATTTAAAATTATTTTCCTGAAATATTTTTATGTTTTAAACCTTATTAAGTTCATTTGAACCTTTATCTAGACATTTTAAATAGCAAAAAAATGACTCTAAAATTGTAAACCAATTCTAAAAAAAACCGTTTTATACTAATAATGGGTAAAAACAGTCAAAAAATGGGTAAACAGTCAAGATAAATTATAGAAATTAAAGAAAGTCGTGTTTTTAATTTTTTTTTTTTTTTTTTAATAAAATAATAAAATTATATCCAAACGATACATATATATACAATAAATATTATTATTATTATTATAGTTCTTTATTAGTGCTACTTTCAGTCAGTTTTACAGTACATACTTAAGATAATTAAAATTAACTTAACAAAACTCAGGGAAAAAGCCTTGTGAAAAGATTTTTCTATGATAATAATATAATATCATTGTATCAATTTTCACTAGGCATAAAAACCCTTATTTTTTCAAACATTATCCTTTCCTTAAAGCTAATACAATTACTAATTAATTTTCATTTCATATTCAAAAAATATAACTTTAATTTTAACTTCAGTTGCAGCTTACAAAATTTATATCTTCACATCAACATCTCTTTCATCAAAAATAAAATGTTTCCATTTACCTACGTGATGAATGTTGGTTCACTAAAAAGAGTAAAATTAGTCAAATTAGCAATTCGTATTAAATTCCTCAATATATAATATTTAATTTATATTAAATTTATTTCTAATTGGCTAAATTTTGGATACTTAGTTACTACTACCATACACCAATTAAAAAATTGTTAATAACAAAAAATTTAACATCGCTAGGACTAATGCAAACTGTCTCATAGTTTTTCAACTTTAATGATTACATACATTTGATCTTACTTCCATAGCATGTCAAGTTAAGATCAAAATATAACGTTTTAAAATATTGCTTTGCAAAAAAAAAAACAAAAACAAAGAAAAACAATAAATATATCAAAACCGACCCTTGATTCAACTTCCAACATGTCAAGATTGGATCAAAGGTATCACAAACAGTAGCTTGTATACTCAAGTAGTTTGCATTTTATTTTAGTAGTTTGCACAGATTAGGTAGTTAAGACTAGTAAATCATTCACATTAAAATTATAATAACTGTTAATATATGCCGTACAGAAAAATATACTACTGATAAATCAACCAAAACTAAAAGATTTATAACATTTACACAAACTCTCAAACTTAGGATTTAAAACTACTATAAAACATGTAATCTTTCATTCAACACCATTCAATATGTAGATACAACTTCTTCTGAAATGAGCAACTCTACATTCCTCTTTTAGATGGTTTGGTATAGTTTATTATATAGTTTAAACCCTATATAAATCAGCAAGTTCTTCCCTGTACTGCTGAAACATCTTGGTAATCTAAAATTTTGGTTATTCCTATGGTGGAGCTTGTCCCACGTAATTCATTAGGTTCCATAATATATCCGTTGATCTTGCACACTATATTTAATAGATGAATAACAATAGGTTTAAATTTATCCTTTGCTTAATATTCAGCCATTTAAGTATTTTGAGCATTACAGCTATTGGAGTATTTTTTCTAACTTTAAGAATTATTCTCATGGCTTTATTTTGGAGTTTTTGCAATCTGTCGACCATTCCTTGGTTAGCCAGAAACAGAATAGTTGAGCAGTATTCGTAATGAGGTTTAACGATCGCATGGTAGATATTAATTGCACATTTTAGGAACAATTTTTTTCTTATTCTTCTTAAGAAATCAATTTCCTTACTAATTTTTTTGCAAACGTATTCTACGTTTTGACTGAATTTAAGTTCATTATCTACTACCACTCCTAGGTATTTTACTTCTTTATCATTTGTAATTGTTTCAACTCCGATTTTTAGCGTTACCTCATTATTATAATTTATTGTCATAAACTTTGATTTTTTCACATTGAGTTTAAGTTTATTTATTTCAAACCAACTGTTCAACTTGGCTAGGTCATTCTTCATATTTATCTTACATACCAATAACAAAATCTAGCGCATCATCTGCAAATAAATTAATTTCGCCGAAATTTAACCCCTCTCCAATACCCTTAATATACATAATGAACAGTAGAGGATCTAGTTTGGAACCTTGCGGAACTCCCAAATTAATAAATTTTCTTGTTAAGAGGTTTTCGTTTATTCTTCTACTTTGACTCCTACCATATAGGTACGAAGCAAACCATTTCAGTTCTTTTCCATTTTTTCATCTTTCTAAGTGGAATGAATGGTTCAACAGTCTCAAATGCTCTTTTGAGATCAAGAATGATTTCTGCGAAAACCGAACTGTGTTCTTATCAATATTTCATTTTGTTCTAAATAATCCTCCAGCTGTAACTGTACACATTTTTCTAAAAATTTTTCGACCACTGGCAGCATATTAATTGGCCTAAAGTCTTTCTTTTTAATGCTATTTTTCACTTTTTCAATAGGTATCACTAAGGACTCTTTCCAGTTTTTTGGAAATGTTCCAGTTTGCATTGATTGCTTCACTATTTTTTTCATGACATTTAGTAATTCATAATTTTCTCCAACAATTTTAGTACTCATCTTTCCATAATCTTTTTTCTTATTAATCGATTTACATATTATTTTTAAATCCTCAATGCTTATATTGCTAAATTCAAACCTTTTATTAAACTCCCTAATTAAATCGTGATAACTTCTAATTAGTATTGATTCATTAATCATTTCTACACTATTTACGAAAAATTCATTAAGCTTATTAGCTATTTCCACTTGGTTATGAACTATTTCGTTTTCAAAATCTGTACTCTAATTAGATATTAGATATTTTATATTTTTTTAATACCGTGTTTTTTATTATATTCCACATCTCTTCTGAATTATTGGCATTTTCTATATTATTTTCAATACTCTTGTTTTTTGCTTAATTTATTTTTGATTTGTATGTGTTCCGTATCTGTTTATATTCCGTATCTGTTTATATTCCGTATCTGTTTATATTCCATTCACTATATGTATTTAATAATTTAGCTCTGTTAAAATTATAGATTTTGGTTCTTCATATTACTTAATTTAGCTGTGTGCCACAATCATTTATTTTTATTTTTATTCTTTTTGTTTTTGTATTTTTCTTTACAACATTGTGTAAGATTTCATCAAGCTAATTTGTTTTATCATTAAGATTTGAAATTTGCTGCACTCTTTCAATAATTTTTTCTATTAAGTCATTGTTAAATGTGAACCTATTGTAATTAAAAATTTCAATGCTTCTTCTTTCTTTTATAAACCTTTTCTGCATGAGCTATTTTAATTTTTAATTCAATTGTTTCATGATCGCTAACTTTGAGCCCTGGTTTGACTATTGTTTTAGATTCAATTATGTTTATTATAACTAAGTCAATAATTGTTCTGCTAGTAGCTGTAATTCTCGTAAATTCATTAATTTTTTGTCTAAAATTTAAATTTGTCTTTAATTTTTTGTCAATCATAATTTTGTCGCCTGCATCCTCCAGATACTCAATTACCTGACTAAATTCATCACAAAAAGTCGTACCAGCACCACTAGGTGATCTATACAGAACCACCAGAATCATACTAAAACTACCATTTACACATTTTACTACAATATACCACAACATTCCGTTTGCATTCAGTTTTAAAATCTCATATTTCCAGTGGTTGTTTACATAAACTACTCCTCCTGTTCTTTTGGAGTGCGAATCATATCGTATCAATTTATACCTATGCATGCAACTATACCACCTATGCATATCTCTCCACCATCTATATCATCTGACACATGCGTCTCAGACATGAGTAAAAAATCAAATTTGCAACTTTTATTTAGCAATTCAATATCACAACAATTATTTACTATACCCTGTACATTTAAATATATTAGTTTAATATTATTTTTTGATTGCTATTCGTCGATCCCATAACGCATTTTTTGCTGTTTCATTTTTCTCATGTAAACCGGATATTCTGTTGATAGGACATTATGTTTCACATCCAATTTCAACTTTAATTGGTCATGCATTTTTATGCAATTAACACACTCCTTAACTATATTTTTGTTACACCCTTTCGTACGATGATTTCCATTGCATTTACCACATACTTCATCAAACTTGCACCCTCCGGATTCATGATTAAAGCCTTGACATTTAAAACACCTTTTCACTCTAATCCCATCAACTCACTTACATCTATTCCATCCAATATTTATTTTTCCTACTTTCATCAATTCACAATGAATTTCATTATCAACTTCTAAAATTACATTATAATACTTTTCAAACTTACCTTGCATTTCGATTATTTTTATGCATCATCTCTCGTTCACACTTTGATCTTTTATTTTTAATATCAAATCTTCTTTTTCCATTTTCTCTTTTCCACCAGTCACCATAGTTTTTGCTTTTTTTGTCTCCAATATCTTAACCTCATATTTAATCTTTAACTTACTATTTTCCACCGCTTGCTTAATTTTGTTTATTTTTTCCTTATTCACACTTTTACTACTGTTCCTATTTTTACTTGTATTCAAATCTATAATTTTCAGCTTACCTGGGTCAATCTCCTCAGTTAAATCTCTTCTTGTTACATCAATTTTCTGTGTTTTTTTATTGGTTTAATCAGAAGTGTAGGTTAACATCTGATTACCGAAACAAAAGTAGGCTTACCCTCTTTTATCAATTTTGAACTAGACAAGGGAACTTCATTTTCCAATTTATTTTTTTCAACAATAACCTGTTTTACTTCTTCAACAATTTTTTTTTTTTTTTAATACATTTCTCTGCCACATAAATGTGGACAGGAAATTACACAGCCTTTCCTGTTCAGGCGTGGCTGTAAATGTCGTAAGGGGGAATAACTCTTACGACGTGTGTGGGATTCGAACCCACACTCCCTCGGTGTTTACAGCGTATTTTTATACGCTCTTACCCACTAGGCCACCGAGGCTCCTCTTCAACAATTTACTTCTTTTGATTTTTAAAGTACTCATCCAATTTCTCAATTTTCTGAATTTTTTTTGCACATTTTCCAAACATAACCTTTGAGTTTTTTCCATTTTTGTAATTCTCTTCATATATTTATTGCCAACCACTTCCATTAATTTCATGATTTCATCTTCACTTTTCTTTAAAGTTGTTGAAAACTCTTCCTTATACTTCTTCAGACACTTTCTATTATGTTCTACACTATTCATAATGTTAACTATAGTCTCTTGCATATCTTGTACGTATACGTCATGCACTCATCACATACAAATCTCATATATTTTTTTTCTAACCCTCCAACACAATACTGGTCAATTTCCGCACATTTTAGACTTAGGTGCAACACTTTACCACACACACATTCACGTTGTATTGCTGACTTCACTCTAATAGATTCCCTACACGCCGAACATTCTTTACTTGTTATTATCCTAATCAAATTGTACTTAACTCAATATCATACACTCAATTTTTGTCCCGCTAACTTGATTCCTAAAAATGAGCTAAGCGGTCACACTAATTTGAATTTATTTTTTAAAATTTGAGCCTGGTCACTTTGATTTCAAAAATATAAATAATTATTATTTTTTATGTAAATCCAATTACAGTTTTATAAGCACTCTCAAAAGTCTCTTTTAATTCAAATTTAACTGTTTGATACTCAAAAAAAATTGTTTTAATTTTATATAAAAACGAATTTAAATTACCTATCTAGAACAGTATTTAAAATACAAGAAATAAAAAAAAAACTAAATTTAACTATATGTAGGTATATGTATATATAAAATACACTTTATCTATTAAAACTAATAAAACTTTATTTAGTATATGATTTGTGTAAAATTTATCACTAAAATTTATCACTATAAAAAAAAAAACTATTATAAAATTGTTTGCACTAATTGTAATGTAATTTTAAATTAAAACTAAAACAAATCATGCAATTTCAACTTAAAACAAAAAGAAAAAAAAAAATTTTTAAATTAATTAAAAATATAATATCAAAGTTATACTACCATTCAATAACAAAATTAAATTAATGTTAATTCTCTTTAATTAAGGAACACTATCCCACAAATTAAAAAAGATTATAAGTATGTAAAATATTACACTACCATACAAAAACAAAATTAACTTATTGTTTATTACCGCTAGTTACCAAAATATTAATAATTATTAAGCAACTAATTAATAAAAATAAAAATATAAACTTTTACAATGAAATATAATATTTTCATACGATTAATTTTTCCAAACAAAAAAATTTTCTTTCAATATAAGAAAAAAACACCTCTTAACTTTTCCACTTCTCAAGAGAGAATTGATATCATCCTATCCATCTTATCAATGAGTACAAACATAAAAAGTCTTAAAAAAAACAAACACCTAGAATTTTTTTATTTATCGGCTTTTCTTAACGAAAGAAATCGCATATAAAAAATTTGTATGCATACATAACTTAACTGGCGCAGTAAAACACGGTTAAGTGCACATCGATTAGGCGTGAATATTTTGTGCACTAAAATGTAGGTACAACATTATTTTATGTACATATTTATAGTAAAAAATTTAAATTTTATAGAGGTGTGAGAAAAAAATCAGCTGTCTCCACCACAGAACCGACCGCCACTACACGAAAAGTACAATGCCAAAATTTATAGATTTTTTACATAATAATATTTATATCAAAGCAAAATAACTGCTAATATTTTAACAACATTTTGTTTTATTCAATAACAATAATAAGCAATGAAATCGAAAATATATGTGCATTCATTCATACATCGATTTACATTATTATGTAATGTACATGATTTTTTTTTCATTCAAAAATATTAGAAGTAAAAAATAATAAAAACTGTAACCAAATACAAAACAAACATAAGATTAACATTGAATCTGCTAACAAAAATTTTACCGTTTTAATTTTGTGTCATCAACAAAAGAATAATATGAATAGATATACATAAGTACATACATATGTACATATACATATAAATTTTTAGAGATATAAAAAAAACAAAAAAAAATTGTTCATATAAATTCATATGGAGTGGTATGTATGAAATTTGGGCTTAGAAAAAAAATGAAATAAAAGTTAAAGTTAGTCGGATCAAAAAATGTTCTATGGCAAAATTGTTGCTCTTTACTTGTAACAATTTTTTCTTAATAATTTTTCCCATAATATTTTTCTGTTACGAAATATTTGTAAAAAACTTAAAAAGTACACTAGTAAACTACCACTTGCGGTTATCCGATTTGCTCTAAAAGCTTATCAATCCGAGATATTTACGTCAAAACCTTAAATATGAAATTGCAAAAAACTCCGCTCAGTCATTTAAGCTGTACACGTACCCAAAAACACACCCACAGACAGACATCATGCTCAAAAATTTTTTACAGCCTTCTCTACATCGAGTAGTCCATATTTGTCAAAATCTCGGGTACAAATTTTTAGTATGAAAACAATACCTACCTTATACATTAATGTATGGGGTCGGTAATTAAATAGTATAAATGAAGCGGAACAATACATATAACAAAATCAAACTTTATTTCACAAAATAAACATTAAAATAACAAAATAAAATTTGAAATAAAAAATTATTTATGACATTCCACCTATATATCCATATACAGTGGAACTTTCTTAACTCGAATTCGCAAGGGTAATAAAAATTTCTTCGAGTTAGGGTTTCGAGTTATAAAAACAAAAAAAAATATAATTCCTTCATTTGATTAAAAAAGTTCAATTATATTCTAATAACGTTTATGTCATACATAATATTAAACAAAAATATTAAAAAACTTAAACATAAAATTCATATAACAGTTAAAAATTAAATTTTTAAATATGTATCTCTATAAGTATACATGTTTTACTTTTTATAAGCATATTTCCGCAAGTTTAATTCAAATAAATAATATTATGTATAATAATAATAATATTATTACTTATATATATAATATTATATATAAATAATAATATTTTGACACTTTTTAAAATTGCGTAATTTGTTCTACCGTTTTTGAGATAATTATGAGGAATATAAAGAGTGTTATAACACACAAAATGTATTAACACATTTTTGAAAATAACACACTTTTCTATTGTGTTTGAAAATAACACAGCGATTGAAAATAAAACATTTTTCTATTTTTCATATCTCTAAAACAGTTAGTATAGCGAACAAGTTATGAGGTACTAATTATAGAGCTTGAAAAGCTGTTTCGAAATATGCTATAAAAATTACCGCAAATACAGGGTGTTTCAAAAGAAAATTGAGTTTGACACATAATCTATTCATTGTAAATTATTTTGAACCTTCATAACTTTGTAACTGTTGTGATATGGGAATTATTAGTACACAAAAATTAAAGCTGACAACTTACTCTACAAAATGCATTTTTTTTTATCTCCCTATAACAAGCAGTTCAAAAATTATAGATTTTTATGAAAAGTCGCTAAAAAATCTATTACCCCTCATATCTCGAAAAGGGTCCAGATGTTTTCGTTAAATTGTTTCGTTAAAAATATTTATAACATTTTAATAGCGACTAGTAAAAAAATATTCATTTTAAGACAGTAAAAAAAATATTAATTTTGTAGTAAAAATTTCATAAATTTTTCGACTTAGAGAAATGTTTGATACCATAGGTATAGTTTTTTACTTCGACTTATTAAGAATTTCGAATTAGGGCAGTTCGAGACATGGAGTTTTTTTAGAACTTATGTAATTACATAAAGGTTCAAGGGAAAGCGAATGTAATTCGAGTTAAAGAAGATTTCAACTTATAGAACTTCGAGTTAGAGAAGTTCCCCTGTAGTTAAAATTTAATTATTCTATCTTAAATTGTGTAGAAATTTTGTAAACAGACGGACAGCCAAATAAAGTTAAACTAATGGGCAAATTCTGGAAAATACTCTAAAGAGCAATAAAGGTAAAGCAATGTTCTGAAATAGGTACAGCCAAGTAATCAATAACTTAGGCTACTGCTGTTTATATATCAGGCAAAAAAAAATTTTAATCGAAGTTTGAGTGAAGTACACCCGATAATAATGTTCATAAAATAATATTTCTATATTCTAGCATTGTTTTTCTTTTGTTCTTATTCAGTTCCTATAAAAATTAAAAATATGACTTCGCTTTTTTATTTTTTAGTTTAGTGCCAATGATTGTAGCGTCGTATTTATCGTATTTTGTACGAATTTCAAAGGGAAAATACGATGTACGATTTTTAGTCTTATTTTGACAAAAAAATACGATTTTGACCCAAAACAAGGAAAAATATGATTTTGACCCAAAACAAAAAAAATATGTATATATCTGTAGTTAGAATAATATTGTTACAAGTTACAACTATATAATATACAAGTTTCATCAATATTCAATAATTCAATATTTTAATATGTTAAAAAAAGTTTATTTTCTAAATTTTAATAAGGTTTGGTACGAGTCTATTTTTATTTCCAAATCTAGTCTCGCCATCAGATTTGCAAACTATTGATTCAGGATTTCTGGAAATTAAAAATCTTAATTTTGTTAATATATTTGGCGAATCTCTCGAAAAAATTGAGTTGAAGAGTTTTGGAAGCAAATTTCTAAAATTAATAGAAATGATGGGCAGTTTTGATTTCCGTTGATGTTAAAATATTTTCATTTATTATTCTTGTCCCATTCTTCTGCAAATGTAGAACATACCTTCTCGCAAATAAGGTACGTTGTTCTATTTATGAAATAATTTTTTTGTTTATTATGTTCCTATATTTAATGATGTATGTATATTATATAGTTAAGTTACCAAGCTCAAATTAAATTATTTTTTGCAATGCCCAAATTGTAATTATATTTATGAAATAAGGTTTTTGTTGAATTTATGAAGTAATTTTATTTGTTTATTTTATAAAATACATATTGTTTATTTTTAAATTAATTTTTTCTTTTATTTAAGTATTTTACCACTTCATAAATACAGCAACAAAAGGTTAGCCCGTTTTCTTAATAAAGTTTTTATTTTGACCGGTTTTTTGACAGGATTTTACACTAAAATCTTGTTGACTGAATTTTTTGACCAGATTTTTTAAAAATTTTTCCAGTCACACGATCAAATTTGACCGGATTGAAAATTTTGAACTGGCAACACTGGTAGCCATTGCAAAATACGATAAATATGATTTTGAAACGATTTAGTGTACGATTTGAAAAAAGTTTCTATAACAACACTGTTTAGTAGTGCGCTTAAGCACTTTAATCGAAGTGGGTGTGTATTTTTCACTTTCAGTAGAGTTTTTTTAAAATTTAATTTTGAGCATACAAATGATTAAATTTTTTAAAATGATTTTCACAGTTAATAGAAAATATTCCAAATTTTATAAAAATAATATCATTTATTATTCTACTGCAGAACAATAAGATCCTTCAAATTTAAGATGAAAAATTCTATTTTTTCATACTAAATTGCCAAAATTTGGATCTTATATTTTAAAAACTCTCTCTACGCGATTGCCTAATGCGGCTGTATATAACCAGCAGTGCTTAGGCAACACAATAACCATAAGCGATACATCATAATGCATACATTATACTATACCAAGACCTAAGTAAAGTCTCTGAGTCTCGACTATACGTACATTTTTTTGTTTTTTCAATTTTTAATTTTAGTGAATACATATATGTATATGTATGTATAAAGTTAGATTCGATGATTAAAATTCTTCTAAGAAATAAATTTCAGTTTAATTTTAGCCGATTTTTGTAAATTTTAACATTTTAACTTGAATATTTTAAAGAATGGGATTGTTTCTAAGTCTACCAACACAAAAAAAAACTATTAATATTATTTGCTTTATGAAGGCCGAATTCAATTGATTCAATCAAAATAAAAGATCACAGAGGATTATAGTTGTAAGAAAATTATCTTTGTTTTTTTTTTTTTTTTGATTAAACTAAAAATGTTTATAGAAGGATTAAAATATCAGTTCAATTTGTTTTCAATTTATAAAATATTACTTAGGTAGGTATAAATAAAATTTATTTTGGAAAGATTATCTTGAAATTATTTTTAATGAATATTGATCAATAGTCTAAAGTTTATATTTTAGACTGTTGATCAAAGTTTAAGCTAAATAATAAAATTTTTATTATAAGTGAATTTTAATTTTATATAAATATAAGTATAATAAAATTATTAACAAAGATATATTGCAAGCACTGAACTTGAATAATGATAAGATATTATAATAATAATAATTATAAAACATTTCTAATTTTAAACATTTCTTTTTATATAAATTATTTTTAAAAATATCAAAACTAATTCAATAATCATAAATTATATAGAAAATAAAAGAAAAAACAGTATGTATATGAGAATTTTTCCAAGTACTTTTCCATTATTGTTTTTAAATTTGTTTTTAAAATCCTAATAACAAAAGTGTTATAAAATTTCAAATGAAACAAAGAATGTTTTCTATTTTTTTTTAATTGTTTATTAAATTATTTACAGTATAAATTTTCTTAACTTAAACTTTTATATGTAGGTATATTATTAAAATAAATTTTAAGTAAATACATACATACCTATATATAATACGTTTTAAGTAATTAATCTAAAAAAAAAAATTTTTTTTTATTGGAACGTGGTATTATAATAAATCGTTTATTGTTCTAAATGACCCCCTAATATATGTACATATGTATATATATATATATATACATTGGAAAAAAATATTCTTGATTTACAATTTATTTTAATTTATTTTATTGTAATCTTGGATTTAACTTCTCTAATTATTATGAAGTTTATAATACATATTACGATTAATAAATATATTAATTAAAAAAACAAAAAAAAAATCATATAAAAAAATATTCACACTAAATTAGCATGATCAACATAATCAGTTTGGATTAAAGTTGATAAGTTAATAAATGCTTACTCAGAAATGAGAAAATTATAAGCAATAATTAAAACAAAAAAAAAAAATATTTATTTTATTTTTGTATTTACATATAAAATGTACATATGGATGTAAATACATATAATATATTGATTTTGCCCTGAATAATCATGTACAGATAACGTACATTCAATTGTGTATGGGCTTAAAAACAAACTTATTTATTTTTTTAAATTTAAAAAGAAATTTTTCGGAACATCTAGATGTATAATTTCTCACATTTTATTTTATTTTACACAAAAATAAAAGCAAAAAATAATATTTTATTCAAATTTTATTTATTTATTAATAAAATACGCTGATTTTTTAACCAACTGTAAAATCCCTTTAAGTCAAAATCTCGCATATACATAATATATGTATATTATAAATATTTTGGAAAAGAGGAAATACCTTGATTTTGTAACCAACTATAAAAACTCTACTCAATATCACATAAAGTATTCAATATTTTCAAAAGGTTTTAAAAATTTTCGGCTCTTTCTTCTTCAAAAAATAATATTTTATTCAAATTTTATTTATTTATTTTATCCACCCTCCCCTCCCCCACCATCACATACAATGTATTATGTAATGAGGAAAACAATCTACCTTTTCTTTTCAGGTGTTCAGTGTGTTCAGGTGTTATAATTATATTATTTATTTTATATTAGTAATATTTTGACCTGATCGGGGTTTGAATGAAACCTAGATCTTTCTTCGGAAAGATCAGCGACTTACACACTACGTCATTAGTCATATACATACACAAATTTTTGTATTTTTTAAAGAAAATTTTGTATTCATTGTTTAATATATTATCAAATTAAGAAAAAAGAAATATTAACACAGATGAAAATAATTTGAAATAAAATTTCTGTCACAATTACATCAAGTTTAAAAAATAATTTCGGATTTTTAATTTTTAAAAGAAATAAAAAAATCATAAATCTTCTAATGTAGAGGATGTGAGAGTTATTTTTTTACTAAAGAGTAAAATTGAGTAAAGAGAGTAAAGTTGAGTAATGTGGCGCAGTTTTTGGATTTGCTTTTTAACTCTTCCAATTATTTGTCGGTTGACATCAAACAAATTCTATTATATTTAAAAGAATATATTTTACAAATTATCTACAATTACGGAATCTGCTTTAATCCAAGTATTGCCGAGGTGGAAGCAAAAATGTTACTTGAAGCAAAAACAACTATTTTGAAATTGGTCGGGTAATATGTACCACATAGGCGGTTAATTTGGACTAGTGTTCCACATTATCCGACAATTTAAAAAAAAAAAAATAGTTAAATTTCAAAAATTTGACAGGACAAAATATATTTTTTATAATTTCAAATAAACCCTAATCCTAGGTATTGCTTGGTTGCGTTCAGAAACCTTACTATTTCTGCAGGTTGCTTAACCGGAAGATCACTAAGATCGTTGAGTTGATGGCTACCCAGAATTACTTTTCTGGCGCTATGAATTGAATGGGATACCTATGTTCAACAAACTTTAGGATGGAATCTTTAATACAAACGTACAGTTTGATTTTGGGATGTGGATGTGTTTGTGGGGATGATAATTGGGGAAATTGGCATTAGGAAATTTTGATTAAGGGGGATAGGTAGGAAAATTTGGAGGGACATTTTGAAGAAAGATGTTAATGTTCTTCTTAAACTTAAGTAAATCGTAAACCGTGAGTAGGTATTTTTAAGCACCATGGCGGTTATACTATCTGGACTGGCTGACTTATTTGCAACAAGATTTTTCAAGAATTTCATCACCGCTCGCGTCCTAAAGTAAATTATACCGAAAGAGCAGCCAACTTCTTGAACAGAAGGTGGCATCTGAACTCACTGAGACAGTGTCGAATTGGAAGCGAACTGCTTGCCAAATAAGTTCGCCTTCTCTTTAGAATCTGATACTGTTCTGTTATTATTATCAACAAGTGGTGGAAAAGAAGACTCTCTAACTTCTTCTTTTAGACTTTTGGCAAATGTCCAAAAGAATTTGCTATTCTTTGGCATGTGGATGATTTTACGTTTCATTTCAACCTTTGGTTATACAAGAATTTTTGCTTGTTGATAACTCTCTTGCATCTGTTTCTCACCACTATATAGTTGGCCTTGCGAGCCTCTGAACTATTTTTTTGGTACAGTTTAAAAGCCTTCTCTTTTTTAAAAATGGCTTCTTTGTAAATGCGATTAAAACAAGATTGGGGCCTCCTCTTAGCAGATTTCATGAAATGACGAATGAATAACCTCATTCCAAGTAAAATAGTTTCACTAATCGCATTTGCAGCAAAGTTAATATTTCGGAAGCGGAAAACTAAGCGCCTCAATGTGGTTTTTGGTACTTCAAAAATTTTCGATGCATGTAAATATCCCATGTTTCCATTTCTGACCTCTTCAGCTGCTTGTGTAAGCTTTTATTGTCATACTGGCGAATTTTTTTCTTATTATTTGACATCACTTAAAATATTCAATAATTTTAAACCGAATCAAAAAAAAATATTTATAACTTGTTGAATTATGAAAACCAACTTGTAATTTTTATAAAAAACAAATATTTAAATATTTTTAAAAAATAACTGCACTACCCAAATTTTACTTCACTTAAAAAGTTTAGAATATTTTTATGAAATAACTTTATGCACGAAAGTTTAAGAACGACTAAAACTAAACGTAAAAAAAAAGTGCATTAATAATTAATAACTGTACTCACATCTAGACACGTTTTATTTTGATTTTTGACGGTTTGTTTTCAAAATAGCTTTACTCTATACCGACTTTACTCTATATGAAGGGATGATCATCCAAAGTTGAAGAAGTGATAATTGATGACATTACAGTGTCTGGTTAAGTCTTAAATTCTAGTTAAAATATAAAGTAATAAAATCTAATTTTTTAGTCAAAACGTAAGCATATTTCCCTTTTAGATATTCTCAAAATAATTAAATCAAACCTAACTTGAATAACATATACATACATACATACATATTATGCACATAGATAATAATATGTGAGCAATTTTATCTTTAATTTGGTAAGAATTATGTAGAAAATCTTATTTAGGCAATGTACAAAAAATTAGATATCCGCTGTATTGAATGTAATTTTTTTGTTTTAAACTAATTCTATATTAAGATGTTTTAATTTTAGTCTTTTTAGTTCAAGAATAAATGAGTGATATTCTACAATAATCGAAGGCGGGCTATCTTACACGACTATTAGTTAAATAGAACTTAAGTCAATTTAAGTGGCTGTTAAATCACCCCTCACCCCTAATAATCTATAATTATATTATTTAAAGCTTAATTTCAAGTACAAAATAATCATATACTTGTATATGTATACATAATATGTATATTATCATAAAGTAACTATATACACAGAGTATTCACATGGAAGAAAAAAGTTAGACATTTTTTTTAATTTCGTAAAATCAACTTGACCGTATTTTAGTTTATATTTATTTTAGTTTTTCTTTTTTTTTTTGTTTGTATGTCAATTGATGTATGTACATTTGTATATATTTCTAACCCCAAATACGATCTTGGGGTGATTTCAAATCAATGAAATTGACTACGATGTTTTCTTCTACGTGAGTTCTCTATTTATATAGTTACTTTATGATATTATGTATTCTTTAATAGTTATGAGTTTATGATTTAATGTTTTAAATATTTCTAAAGATTTTAGTTATATGTAACAAACTTATGATTACTTTGTGTTCTAAATATGGTTCAAATTAAAAATTAAATAGAAATTATTTAATAAAAAATTTATTTATTTATTTTTATTTTATTTATTAATTTCTCAAAAAAAGCTAATTCAGCTCATCAGAGTATAAATATTATATATTTAAAAAATTATTTGAATAAAGACTGAAATTTATTTCAGTTAAATTCAGTGTTTAACTTTGATATATATGTACATAATATTATGTAATAAATTTCATAGTATTAATTTATTTTATAGTAAATTAAAAATGTGCTAATTAAAATCCGTATTTTTTTTAGAGCATCCTCGATGATTGAAACTTTATTTCCCGCATTAGGATTAAATTGGCCTTCAATGACAACTTTTGATGTCCTAAGTACATTTGGCAATTCTTATAAAAAGGTAATATCAAACATATTAAATAATTATTGATTTAATGATAGAATTAATTTTCCACATAATTTTTTAAATAAATAATAAAATAAAGTTATATTATGTATTAATAAGTCATCTGTTGTAATTCCCAAGCTATTTAAATTTTTTAAGTTTTTTTCAAGGTTCAAAATTATGGATAATTGGGTATACGTATATTATTAAATGCTTTTAAAAAACTTAAAGCGAAAGAAAAAATTCAAGGACATATAGAACTTACCTTAACAGAAAAACAAATACATATGTACATACCTATATAGATTTTTATTTATTATTATTAATGATTCAATGAAATCGTATTTAGAATAGATAATAAGCAACTTTTTGACAGTAAAGCAGTTTATTTAACAGATAAATTTATAATCTAAATTTTTTATTAATCAAAGAAGTCAGTCATCGATTTTCTACTTTTTTTTTTTTTTTGGAAGTTAAAGTTAAACAGTTTTAACAGTTTGTAAGTTAAACAGTTTTAACAACCTATCAAGCAAATTTGCAGAACAGCTACTAATTAATCTAATACAAGAACAGCTAATAATCGATTGCAAAACAAATATTTTTTTCAAATTTATATCTTTATATATCAATGCACTTTGATGAATTTGAACTATAATATTATAATTTCTTATAAATACAAAAAGACTACAAAGTAAAAATATTAGAGATTTGCGTCCTACTTTTGGACTTTAAGAATTACGGTACAAATCTACAATCTATTCAAATATAGGACAGTTGCTTAAAAAAATATTTATTATTTGATCACGGTTTCAGATTGAACAAAAATACTCAGCGTTGACATTACTACAGCTTTCATGTCCTAAATTTCTTCTGATACGGGGTGCGAGCTTTTAAAATAACGTTATTTTATGATGCCACGTTCTCGACTATACATATATGTTATTATGCCCGTAAACGTTAGCATTTACCGTTACGTGTAAAATTGCATAAACTGTATTTTATGTTTCAAATTGTAATGGTTTTTCGGTCTCTAGAAGGATTTTGTAGACATAATTCTAATGAAATATACATTCTAAATCGTTACTGCTCAATCTATTCTAATCCATTTCATTAACCGATTCGTTTTGCATTTTCTGTTCTACATATTTAAAAAAAAATATATATTTCGAGACTCGATATTTTTTTTTTAAACAACTGGAAACGGCAACTTTAAAACAAAATGCAAATGTGTAGTTTTAGCTGTCAATTTAATGCTAATGCTACAAACTACAAAGCACAAGCTTTGGCTTTCATTTCAAATGACTGTCACTGTAGTATTCATATAAATTTTTTTCAAAAGAAAACAAAATTGTATTGAATTGAATATTAACCTTAATTTTATTTTGTATTATTAAAGTATGATATAAATTTTCCCATAATTAGTTAAAGAAATGTTAGAACAAGTATTAGGAATAGGTCGCGGTTGGGTAAGTTTTTAAATTGATTTGTACTATTTTAAACCGGTAGAAATTTCTATATCTTCAATTGTAAGATGACGAAAACTTAGAATAAAAGGTTAATAACATATGTACATATATATATGTATATAATGTAATACTCAGTCTATACTATATAAAGCAACACAGTTAAAATGATGGAAAATAGTTATTTGTAAATATTTTACCCTATCAGTAGGAATAATAAAATGAATAAGAACACTATCTTCACAATAAATTTTTAGAAAACCACATTTTAAAATAAATTTTTCTACAATTTAAGGAAGCAAAAACGAATTATGTCCAAAATAATCAAGGTTTTGGGGCTCAAAATTTACTTCGAATAACACCTCATGCTGGAAGAAAACCTTACAGTTCAATTTGGGATTATGGTGTTTATTTTCCAGATTTAGCTCAGAGTCTACGATTCAAAAAGCATCTATATCCACAGGTTTGTTAAAAATATTAAATTTAAATTTTGTAAAGAAAAATCAAGCATTCATTCACGACTTCACTAGTTCAATTTTAAAGTAGGTTTATAAATTTTTTTAATTAGTCTATTTTTTGCTCTTAACTTTACTGAAAATTAATTACAATATATACTTATGTATGTATTTAAAAATTTTGTACAACTTCTTTCGAGAACAAATTATTTTTCAAATAAAAACTTCTTCTGCATAAATGATTTGTTTTGCTAAGTAAATGCAAAAATAAAAAATATAACTATATAATATATAGTAAATAAAAGTGACTTTCATTTCAGAACAAAAAGTGGAAATTGTAATTAATTATGCTGCCACAAATTAATTGTTTTTTTAAATAAAATTTTTAAAATATATATTAAAAAGTATACAAATTACTAAAGATATAATATTCTTGGTAAAATAATTTTTTTTAATTATTTGCTATTAAATAATGTAGGTTTCTGATTATGTTCTGAAAGATCCAGCAATTGAACATGCTGTGAAAAAAGCTGCTGAAGATATATTTAAAGAAAATAAAATAAAAGATTTTAAAATATCAGACAGTTTTCAAGAATGTAATATTGGAGATGTACCAACAGCAGAAGATGTTGAAACGTCATTATACCAAAAAATTCTTAAAAACCAAAAGAAACGAAAAAATCGATTATTATTTGAAATGAGCTCTAAATTATCTGATGTTGTATTACGCTTAGCAGCATGGGTGTTATATAAACTTTTCCCTTGCTTCTTGTCGGGGATAATTTCACACACAAAACAAATTGAAATGCTACAGAAGGCTGCAGAAAAAACTCCTGGGGTACCACTTATCTTTTTACCATTACATCGTAGCCACTTGGATTATATAATGGTTACATTTATTCTTGTAAATTACGATATTCGAGCTCCATTAGTAGCTGCTGGTAATAATTTACAAATACCATTTTTTGGTGGTTTATTACGTGGTTTAGGCGCATTTTTCATTAAACGTAGATTGGATCCTGTTGAAGGAAGAAAAGATACATTATATAGGGCCATATTGCATTTATATTTACAAAACGCACTTAAATTAGGACATAATATTGAGTTTTTCATTGAAGGTGGAAGAACAAGAACAGGAAAACCATGTATGCCAAAGGTATGAGAAACAAAATATTCTTCGTACGATCAATTTACAATTAAAATTTTTTTATAGTAAAGATTTGCTTCATAATTGAGTAATTTTTTTTCTAATAGAATGGTGTTCTATCAGTAATTGTAAACGCCTTTATGGATGGAACAATCAAGGATGCTCTTTTAGTCCCAGTTTCTGTAAATTATGAACGTTTAATTGATGGAAATTTTATTGCTGAGCAATTAGGTCAAAAGAAAAAACCAGAAACTTTTCGTTCAGCCATATCAGGCATTTGGAAGGTGAGCACAAATTTTAAATTTTATAAATATATTTGTTTTTATAACGAGTTCATATTTCCAGACATTGACATCAAATTATGGTATGATGCGAATAGATTTCAATGAACCATACTCAATAAGAGAATTAGTAACATCTTTTAACAAAATTGCCAAAGAAGATGGAAGTAATTTAGTATATACACCAAATGAAAAGTATTTTTATTTTAATTTTTTATTTAAGATATTTTTATTAAAATTTTTCTTCTAGAAAATTACGTCATATGCAATCAACATCGTCTCTTTACGGTACTGATGTAGTTAAAGAAGAACACCGAACTTTGGTAGATAGTATTTCTAGACAAGTAGTATACGATTGTGCAGCTGCTACGTCAGTAATGTCAACAAACGCCGTTGCTTTCCTTTTATTAACACATTTTAGAAATGGAGTTACAGAAAATGCATTAGCCTCAGAATTGGACAATCTAAGAGATTTATTAAAAGGAAAACGAGATTTATGCTTTTCAGGAAAATCTTTACATATTGTTAAATATGCTTGTGACTTATTAAATGAAGGTATAATAATGTAGCTTTGAATATAATAAAATGCTTTAAATGCTTTGAATAAATATAATGCTTTTAATTATAGATATGATTACATGTACAATGAAAGAAAGCGAAATATTTATAAAACCAAAAATTAATATTCCAAATGTTCTGGAATTAGCTTACTACTCAAATGCAGTTGTTCCACATTTTGCTTTGGAATCAATTGTTATGATAGGAGCTCATAATTTATTAGTCAACCAACCCAAAGTAATTTTATTTTAATTCTTCTTTAATAATAATATATATCTTATAAAAAATAATATATTCAAGGATACAAAAATATCTCGAAGAAGACTGCTAGAAATTTGTAAAGATCATTGTAGCATTTTACGCTATGAATTTATTTTGAGTAAACCAACTCAAAACTTAGACCAAATGTTGGATGATGTATTTGATAGTTTAGTTCAAAGAGAATTAATATTATCCACAAAGGTACATATCTAACTATAAAAGAAATATTTAATAAAGTTTTTAATTTTATTTAAAGAACAATGAAATGGATAACGCTACAGCCGATCGACGTTTAGCAAATACTATTGCCGATGAGCTTGGTTTTGATGATCAATACAGTGATGATGATTCATTAAATAACTTCGAATTAAAGGAACTTGATATTTATTTAGATAAAGAAAAACAATTCGAACAAAATGCTTTAATGGCTGTATTGGCACCATTAAGTCATTCGTATTTAGCGGTAGCAAAAAATTTGGAAATAATTTACAAAAAAGAATCATTACTTGAATCAGACTTTGTTAAACATGTTATAAAAGATTTAACAAATAAATTCGAAAGTGGAGAATGTCCATATGGTAAAAAAAAAAATAAAGATAATATACTGAATAATTAAATAATTCAATTTATTTGTTTTTTGTTTTTTAAGGTGAAAGTATATCAACGGAGTCAATAAAAAACTGTTTAAAACTTCTTGAAAAAAATTCTGTTATTGAACTTAGTACGGTTAATGGAGTACGTTTATTATCATTAAATGATTTAAATAACTCATTAGACGCAATTGATAGTTTTGTTGAACAAATTGAAAGATGTGTACCAAAAATTAGTAATAATAATATTGAAAAAAATTAACTTTGAATTATTAAAATAAAATTATAACACGTAACAAAAAAAAATTAAATTTTTTTAAAACTAAAACCAGGAAATTAGAAAATATATTTTATAATTTTTTATTTTGCAAATAAAATTTGCAAATAGAATATTAAGATGGTTTTTATTTTATATATATTTTTTTTTTTTTTCAATACATTTATTATATAATTTTTATAAATTGCTCATTCTAGAGCAAAAACAAAACTTTGACTGAAATTTTTTTAGTGACAATAAAAAGTCGTATACATGTACAATTATCAGAATAACGCAACATAAATTTTGTGTATAAAATATAAATGTTAAAAATATAAATACATATATAAAAAATTAATTTTGTGTTTTAGTTCCTTTAAATTTTGTTCATATTTTCATATTTTTTTAGTAAATTATTTATATGAAGTTTCCACTTAATTTTTAGAATAATTTATGTATATAGAAATATGTATTTTATTAATATGGATTATGATTATGAATGTGGGAAAATTTTATATTGTAGTATATAGGTAGTATAATGAATGATAACTAGGTTGAAATAGACAATTAAAAACGACATTTATCAAAATTAATGTTTACGTGCCTATTTTATTTGTATAAAAATTTAAAATGAAATTAATTAAAAATAATATTTATTTCATAATTTTTAAATATTTTTAATATCATTTATTTTTAAAATCTTATATCTTATTTTTTTTTCTATTTCTATTTAACTTACATTATCTAAAATCCATTTTATTTTTAAAAATTCTATATTTTATACATGCATATTATATAAATTTCTAAAAAGGTAGAAGCTAAAATTAAACTTAATATGAAAGTTCAGTAAAAAATTTAAAAACATCCATGTAAAATTTACCGCAATTTAGAAAATGGTTCAATTTTATTTTACTGTAGTAAAATTAATAAAGCACAAAGCTAGAATGAATGATAGGCATGATAGAGCCAAAAAGAAATTAATGTACTATACCAGTATTAATACAAAACAGAGTGCTGACAGATAATGCATTACGCTCAAATTAATAAGAATATAAGAACATATGCAGTTTAACGGGTCATAAATTAGGAAATATTTAATAGAAATTAATTATTATTCTAGCGTTGTATTAATATTAATTTTTAAATATCATTTATATCTAAATATTTAGACAGATGAATCGTAAATTTTCCATCCCATTTCTTTTTAAATATTAATAAATATAAATTGATATTTTATCGAACTTATAAATTTTAATTGTTTTTAAATTCTTAAAAGTAATGACTGACCACTTTATCTACATGGTTTCTTTTATTTCTTTTTTATATGCGTCTCAATATAAATTACTGTTAAATGAATTAATTACCAAAATCGAGCTGTGGATGTATCCATTTATAATATAACAGATTTTAGAATTGCTTTCTCATAAGAATAATTTTCTGAATAAAATATTTATGAATAATGTAAGAAAATAGCGTTTACAACATTATTAATTGGTTTAAAGTAAACGAACACTTTTTTAACAGGATATTCTTTATTAAATTTTATAATGTTTTAATGGTATTTATTAAATTTGAGAAAAATATATACATATATTTTATTTTAATAACTGGTGCATAATTTAAAAAAACAAAGTTAAAAATTTAAAACACATTTTTTTTTTTTATTTGAAGTTAAAATTTTTCAAAAAACATTTTTATTTTTATTTAAACATAATTTTGTTTTAGTTTTTCTGTAATCATAATAAATTTACCATTTTTGGGATTTAGGTTTTTTTTTTTATTTCTAATTATAATTTCCTGACAATCAACAAAAATTTAACTAGCAAATTTAAATTATAATTGTATTAATTTTTTTTATGATCCATTTATTTTTACGTATTTAATATTACGTTACAAATGTACTTACTTACAGTAAAAAAATTAAAAAATAAAATTTTTTAATATAAGTTACAAATTTTCACTAATTACTATCCTTTGCTTTTTTTTTCTTTACTGCTAATTTTTTTTTTATTTTTCATAAATTTATTTTAAGATCTCAAGCACAATTCCTTGATAAACTATAAAACCAAAAATGAAACAGTTATTTTTTTTTAATATGGCACATTTAAAAATGCCCTCACTTTAATTTTACAAGTAAACTTTAAACTTCTAAAAAGAAAACTCGATTCAATAACAAGAAAAATCAATAAATAAAAAATTAACAAACGGCAGTAACGAATCTTTTTTTTTTTATTATTTGAATTGATTTTATAAAAATAACTAAGCTTTTTATAATATAGAAATTGGGTTTTTTTTTTGTAACCAAATATAATTTCTATTTCACACTATAAATTTTGTACCATAAAGGATTCAATTTTATTTTTAATAAAGCAAAATTTCGATTCATTTTAATTTATTCTTTAAAGTTTTCTTTTTTTGTTTCAATACCTTAAATTAAATTATTTATCATTAAAAAACAAAAAAAAAAAATAAAGAGTCTAATATTCTTGCTTGTTGTAATATTCCTTAAAAATTTAAAAACAGCGAAAAAATAATAAACAATAAAAATAAGAAAGAATAACTGTCTTTTCTAAATTTTTATAATTATAAATACTTAATAAATATAAAATATCAAATAAATTACAAAGATATGTATAAAATATATTTAATTCTCATCTACTATTATTTTTCAAGATTTTTTTATGTTTAGGTATCAAGGTAGTTTTTGAAGATATTTCTGTATCAGCATTTTTATCTTGGGAGGAATTTTTTAATTCATTCTGAAATAAAAATAAATTCGTTTTTTTTACAATTAGTTTTTTTTTAAAACTTAATACTAAATATTTTTACCCACCGACTTTTTATTATAAATGCCATCAATAAACCCTTTACAATTTTCAGCTCCGCAATGACACAAAACCTTATTATCTCCAACACATTCAAAGTTATAATGAAATGTAAGTTCGGTGTCCTAAATAAAATTTTTTTAAGAAATTCAAGTTTTGTTTTTACAAATCTTTTAGAAAATTAAGTACCTCTTTAATATCATATTTGGCAAATAATCCAATTCTTTTTACTCCATTGACTGTCCACATTTGTGGTTCACAATTTGGTTCACATGAATGATTCATGAAACGTGCTAAATTACCTTTAGGACCAGCATCAATTGTTAAGTTTGATTCTATACTAAAGAAATAATAATGCGAATCTTTTTCTTTTTGTTTTTCCTCAATTCTTCTTTTAAGTTCATTGTCGTCAATTAATTCTCCAACATATTCAATAATAAATGAACCTGCAGATATTGTTTCTGTACAAACTAAACCAAACCCTTTTCCAGCTGTTTTACGTATAGTAAGTGGAACGTATTGTCTTTTTTCAAACATCTGGTTCTCACATTTATGCTTCGCTGGACATATTTTTGGATGGCATTCAATCATAAGAACTCTATTTAAACATTGTGAATTATAACCACAAGGAGAATCTGAATCTGGTAAACAATTACATGGATTTAGTTCACTAATATCATACTCTAATTTAACAGGTAGTACTGGTAAATTATTCTTAATTTTTTTATATGGAAGAGGAATAGAATCATCTTCAATATCGCCTTTTTTTGGCTTATTTATTTCAAAATAATCCCAAGCTATTTTTGCTTCGTCTATAGCTTTTTGTAAGGCTTTATCCTTTTTCCTATCTGAAGAATAATCATCTTCTTGATAAAGATAAACACGATGTCGGCCAGTCCAACCATAATCATGTGTACCTAAAAGAAAATATATGGTAACAAATTTTATTTTAAAGAAAAAATGTTGTTAAAACCTAAAAACCGAACACAAAAACCAAATCTTGAATGCGTTTTTTTAAATAAATTTTTTGGTATTATAGGTGGTGGAATTACAACAGCTGGCCACCACTTATATTGCCCAAATTTACACCATACCAAGTCCCCATATAAAGGTAAACATCCATTTTGACACAATTCACATAAATATTTTTCTTTGGGTGGTTGACTTAATTTTAAACAACTTAAATGAAAAGAGGAAGGGCATGAATCACAACATATTAAATTACCACTTCCTGAACACAAAAAACACCAATCGGTATTTGTCGGTTTAGTTTCTTCACCATGTCGTGGACAAATGATTGTATTGGCAGTTAAAAACTCTGTTCCAGCTGGTACACATTTAGAATATAAATGATATGTGGCAGGACACTTAATACATTTAATAATGTTATTTTTGCCTAGCTGAATATGATGAGGATCATCTGATACACAGGTATGACATGTATGACTAGGACACAATAATTCTGTTTTTTCAGAATTCGAATTTCCTTTATTAGTTTTTGTTATATATGATTGTGGCCACACTTTCAAACAATTTAAATGATAATATTTATTACAAGAAGGTAATTTACATTTCATCAATGTTTGGATATCATTTGATGATACAATTGTATCTGCCAATTTCTTAGATTCTGAATCGACCGACTCAATATAATTTTGTTCATTGTCATACGTTTTACATAAAACACAAAATGGTTTAACGTACATTAAACAAAGCTTACAAGTAACCTTCTCTAAAGTATTATTCAACTCAGCAGAAATCACTTCAGTTTGATTATCTACATAAGTTTCTTCATGTCTTCTTGTATTTACAAAATTTTCGTCATCATCGCCAGTAACATGAACACCAAAAACTTCAATGCTTTCCACTTCACCTATAATAAACATGTTAAAAAAAAATATTTTTTTTATTGTAAGTTATAAAATAAATTAATTACGTTGAGGTAATTTATTTTTCATGACAGATTTCTTCCCTCGTCTTCCTTTCGTTTCTTCTTTTAATTTTGCAAAATATTCCTCGGAAGTAAAATTACAACAGTTCTTATGAATCCAGGATTCACAATGTCCAGAACACTTTAGTAAATCATTTGGCTTTAAGCAAATGATGCAAACTGGTCCCTTTTTTAAATGCCTGAATAAATAGTGTTTGTCTTGCAACAAATCTATTATATCTTTTAAGACGCTTTGGATAGAAGGTACATCTAAAATTGCACGTTTTTTTTTTACTTTTTCCACCTTAACTGAAGGTTTAGAAAGAATTTCATTATAATGCTTTTTTAATTTATCAACCAAGTTTTTACGAAGTAATCTATTAGGATGTTTCTTTATATTAGTCTGTTTTTTATGCTCTTCGTGTATTGAATCTTTAACAATATGAAATAAATCAATACAACAATTTTCGAACCTTTGAAAAGATTCTTCATTCTCTGTTGTTTTTAATGTGTAATCCGCCAAAATTTCAATCAACTCTTTTGGAAACAAATATTTATTACTGTCAGTATTTATTGTTGTTAACGTTTCTTGTTGTAAAACATCTTCAGAGTCTGATTCAATTTTATGTCTTTTCGCTAAATTATCATATATTGAAGACGACCGTCTTCGTTTTGATACAATACTAAGGGAAGAGCTAATTCCTGAAGTATTTAAAAGATCTTCACTAGAACCAACATTAGACATATTTGAAAACAGTGATGAATTTCGGTCTATAGATAAAGACAAGCGTCGTTGTTGCTTATGCATTCTTAATAATTCCCTAAATGAAAATCCATTAATTATTGGTTATAATTATAAACGAAATTATAACAGATGTTATACTTACATGGATTCTTTTAAGACTTGGTCGAAGATATCTGCTCTTTTTTCAATATGTATAGATAATATTTTATCGGCTTCTTTAACAGCTTGCTCCCATATTGCAAGTTTTGCTCTGCTAACAACAAAGCACTTTTTGAAAACACTTGGTTTCATTTTGACAGATTGTTCCTTAGCTCTTCTTTCAAAATCTTCTCGACCATTATATGCAATTAAATTATCTTTATAAATCCAACTTCTTTGGCCATTATCCGCAAAAAATTTAACATGATAACTAATGTACTGTCTATGGCCTTGTTTTTCTATTCGGAGGGTTTTCCCTTCCGGATCTGGCCATATTAAGCATGGCCAAAATGGGAAACTTCCTTTTCGTCCCCAAAAAATTTCGCAATGTTTAGGATGGTAATTTGTTTCGACATCTATAGATGAACCATGAGCACTATCTGTTGATAATGGAGATTTTAATGAACTAATACGATTATGTAAAATAGGATAATGGAATGTTTCATTACTTTGAGCAGAACCAAGAGTTTCCTGTGTTTCAATAATATCTCCTTTATAAAATGAAGTATAATTTTCTTCTAGTTTACTTTTCCTTCCTTCGTCAATTGCAACGTTATTTTGAATTGTGTTTTTTCTTAAGTCACCCGACTCAAAACTTTCTGAGTCTAACAAAGAAGAATTTTTAGTATTATCTGTCACATTTGAAGAAAAAGAATGAGATTTAGGTAAATTTTGAATTTCCTCTGAACTTTTTGTATTATTTCCACAATTTTCTTCCCTATTTTTAAACATATCATTATTAATATTGACTGTTTCTTTTCCCGGTACAGATGGTTCTATATTTTTTATATTGGATGTCATTTTTGAATCATTTTTAGGAATTTGTAATTTAATTTGATTTTCAATATTATTTGAATTATTTTTCAAAGATAAATTATTTTCAATTTCATTATGTAAGTATGTTTTCTCATTTTCAAAATAACTAGGTTCTGCTTGTGCTTCACTTCTAATTGTGCTATCAGGTGAAGGGGTACTTAGTATTCCTAGACTTATTGAAGCTGGTGATCTAATTGTTGGAAAATCTGATTTTTCACTGTCAGTTTCAAGAATATTTTCCATGTTTAAATGCTCCTCATCAACAAAATATTCCATATTATTTTTAGTTTTAATTGTTTGTTTTGGTTTTACTCTAGACCTTGATTTTTTCTCCACTTCTTTGTGAGTTGTGCCTGGCCGATTTTTTGCCAATGAATTCACACTATGTATTTTTTTATTTTCATTTAAAGTTAACGATTTGGCGGAAGAATTAGTGTACTTTTTTTTCCTAATGTGCCTGGGAGAGCAACTTTTTGTTAGAGGCACTGATTCGACAAATTTTTGCGAAGACAATATTAAATTTGGAGTTTTCATTTTTTTTTTCCTTTTAGATTGAGATGATTTCGGTGAATCCGATTCATTTGAAGAAGGTGGTGTTTCAAACGACATTGATAAAGTGTGTTGTTGATCTCTCTCCTTTACTTGCTTTTTTAATGGTTTTATTGGACTGTATGCTGGACTTTGTATTTGAGGACTTTGCTTCACCCCTTTGAGAAAAACATTATTTAGTGAGCTTTGACTTTCATTTTGAACTGGAGATTGCAACACATTTCTATTCCAACGTAACTTAGAATCAATTGTTACTTTATCACTGATATATTTTTTATTAAAATCAGAATGCAGTTGTTTAAGTATGTCTAAGTTTTTAAAAATATATAAAATTATTTAAAAATATATAAAATATAAAACAGGTTTATAAATGATTAAAGCTATATTCAATTCTTACTCGGAAAACTACTATCGCTTTGATTGCATTGGTCTGAATCAGTGTCATTTTCAAATTTATTTAAAATTGCACTATTATTTTTATTCAATTCCAAATCATAAATTATCGATTTTTTTTGCGGAGATAATGATCTTGATATTCTCTTTTTTCCTAAAATACCTTTTTTAAGAAATAAAATCTTTAAGTAAATTATAAAAGCTTTTTAATCTATATTTACGTTTTTGATCTCTCCTCCTATTACTTCTTACTGGCATTTTTAATTGATAACTTCTTTGTTGGATATTAAAAAGTTTAAATTTAGACAAAACTTTCTATTTTAATTTGTCAGCATTTAAAACAGCTATAATATGTACATTTTTGGTTATAGCATTTTTATTTTCAATTTTAATATTTGCGAGTTCCCGCCAATTTTATATTATCTAATCAAAACAAATATTTTTATTATATCTTTTTAGATTTTTAAACAATTTTATTAATTTTTTTTTTGTTATTATAAGCAATTAATTATTAATTTTCCGAAATTATGTACGTAAAATATGTTGATAACTACTAGGTCAGTTATTCGTAAGCTAAAAATAATACATTTCAATATTACAAAATTGAAAACCTATTTTCATTGTTAAAATTATATTTGCCACGCTGCTTTAATTATCTTTAGTTCGTTACACTATTCTGTATTGCGTAATATAAATAATAAATTCTATTTAATACAAAATAAATTAAAAAAACACCATAAACTTAAAAATATTGAAAATTATAATCAAAACTAGGTTAATTATAAGATTTCTAACTGAGTGATAAAGCACTGATGAAAAGGTGAAGACAAAATGAAGATAGTAAAATGACAAATGTCATTTATAGGGTTGGGCACAAAATTGTTGTGGTATAAATAAAATAGCGTTGAGCACACACGAACAAATATTTTAATCAAGCTTTGTTGAATTTGCATCTTCTTCCAATTTATCTCTCACAGTCAGAAAGAATTCATTTATGAGGCGATGCGATATTTAAATAAATATAAAAAATTATCCGCCTGAGCTGTTGCATTTTCACAAAAAATAGACACGAGCAAAGCCACCTATATCCTGACAAACCAATACATGAAAAAAACGTTATTAAAAATGTAAAAGTTATTTTTGTATGGATTTTTTTATATATGGTAAATTTTTTTCGCGGCTATAAAATTTATAATAAAATAATTTTTAATTATATAATTTCAAATTGAATATAACAATTAAAAAATATTATTTAATAATAAACAAGTGAATATTTAAATATAAGTAAATAATAAACTAAAAATAAAATAATAAGATTTTTTTTTTTATTGATATATGCATTTCTTTATTAGTGCTAGATAATTATAGTCACTTTTTTACAAAATGTTCAAACCTAATAAAAAAAAATGCATTTTTGTAATAGTATTGCTAAAAGCATCAAGTGATCTGCTAAATTTTTGTTTCAAAAAATCTCTCCTTGCGCATTAATTTTTGGAGATTTTTTTCTTCGTTTCATACCCCTTAACTATAATACAAAGTGCTGCAGCTGCGAGATGCTCAAGTATGAAATGAGGTTTTACAAAAGTAATATTTTAATATTATAAACTTACTTATTCAAATAACTCTAAAGATAAACGAAATCGTTATTAAACTTATAATACTTTTTAAAATCATATTTTTCTATGGCTCCATTGTTTGTTCGAAATATATATATATACGTCAATAAAAATCTTATGGAAAACTATTGTAGTCCTCCTAGAAATCTGGAAATAAATACAGATTTTTCCAATCTTGTCCTAAGGTAGGATTAAAGTTCCATCTGTTTTACGTCTTTTAGTAAAAGGAATTTTTTTAAATTGTAAATTTTCATTCAAAAACATGGCTTTTAAAAATGTCTTCCAACAACTTTTCAACAAAAAAAAAGCAAAAATAAACTAAATTAATTCTAAAAAAAACTTTGAAACATTGAATTATTTTTTTAGAGTATTAAATGCAAGGCACGGTATGTGTGCAGTATGGGTGGCCCTGACTTCAAAATTGTAGATATACTGTAGTATTACCATAGATATATTACTAATAAACTTAAAATCTCTGAATGAAACTGGTTATGAAAAACTGCTTTACATTATTTTAATATATATAAACAGCTGAGTGAACGAAATGTATACATATTATAAAATGCATATGAATTTTTTTGACTGAATACCTTAAGATAGGAAAACACATAAGAATAAGAAAAGAAACGACTATACCTAACTTCACATCTATTAGTTAAAATATCTATGGGATAAATATTTACACAATCAAAGACTTTACAAATAATGACATCACTTTGTTGTTGCATAGTTTTACATATTTCATCGTAAATGCATATTTTTCCATATTTAATTTCATAATAAATGCATGTTTTAGCATATTTTTGTCGTTTTTATACATATTTCGACATATTTTATTTTTAATTATTTAAATGGTGAAGACTCTTTTTATTAAGAAAACTATAGATCTCATGCAGAATGCATCCGTCAAAAATGATTTGGTATTTATAGTTGGAAATTATAATTTTTTATCGAAATATATTGAAAAATTGGAATCAGCTGAGTTAACTCTCTGTGAAAGAGTAGATATAGTAGACAAAGTTTTTAGAAAAATTAATGAAGCTATTGGATTAGTAGGAGAAAAAGTCAAAATAAATTCGGAAAATTGTTGGACAAAAATTACGGATTCAAAATTTTACGAAACATTACAAATGTGTTAAAAAATGAAGGTAGAAATTTTTTTTCATTTTTTGTCTTTTTAGAAATAGATATTGGGGATTTTTCACCTTGCGAAATTGCATCCTTCAAATATGCACCAACCACGTCTGTGGACGTTGAAAGAAGTTTTTCGATGTTTAAAAACTTATTGAGAAGCAATAGGCAAAGTTTTTTATTTGAATATGCATTTAGTTTTGCACTACAACAGTGCAATGCATATCTATTAATTTATGTATTTACGGTTCATTTGACTAATTTGGTTATTTTTATGTTTGTATGTTATGTCTGAAAGATTTTTTGTTTTTAATTAAAATTTAAGTTTTGAACTTTTATTTTGTATTTTTCAAATAAATTATAATTAAGTTAAAATTTTAAATTTCTTAAATTTTACTGATTTTTAGAACATTATATGTATTGTGCAATATTGTGGTCATATCTTGTTTGCATATTTTAAAATGTTTAGTGCATAGTTTATGCGCATATTTCTTAATTATAAAAGCATAAAAATCCTTGCCTTAAATTTATAACTTACTGAAAAAGTGGCTTAAATTTTTAGTTTATACATTATACCTACATTGAATTTTTGTAGTAATACCGCAGATGCATACATACATACATATATGTATATACAATTCTGAAGTCAGCCTGAATATTTCTTGTCGAAAACGCGAAAAAAAAATTGATAACAATAAACATTTTTCCTAAAAAAAAACAAAAGCATAAAAAGCACAAGGGAAAAAAATTTATGAAATGTAATTTTTCGAAGCTTTTTTTCACAAACATAAATACATTTAAAGATTGTTTTCTACATGCGAGATCCCCGCGGGTGAGGGACAATTTTTATAAAGATTCGCTTGACTTATTTTCATATCCGAGCGTCAAGTGATGCCAACATGCGGGATTTTTGACAATAAAATTTAATTTTTGGGATAAAAAAGGGATTTTTATATGAAATCAAAACAATTCCAACAATATTATAATTTTTGGGGTTAATCTCAAGTCTTGTGAGTTAAAGACTTTTCTCTCAAAACTCTTCAAAAAAGTCACGCAATTATGAAAGTCTTATGAATTGAAGAAAAGACTGCTTTGTATGGAAAATTCTTGGTGTCAAAAACATAAACTAATTATCTTATTGAAAATAAAGATATTTTTTTATATGAAATTTTGCAGATTGAAAATAATAAAAAATAAAAGAAAGCAGTCTTTCCTTTTTAATTCATAAGACTTTCATGATTCCGCGACTTTTTTTTTGAAAGTTTTCAAAGAAAAAAGTTTTAACTCAGACTTCCATGATTGACCCCTTAGATAATTTTAGCACGCACAGCCAGAGCAATATTAATAAATGGGTCAATCATGAAAATCTTGTGAGTTAAGGGGTCAATCATGAAAGTCTTGCGAGGTAAGACTTTTTCTTTTTCATTGTTAATCATGAGTCTCATGGAAAAAGAATTTTTCTTTTAAGAAAAAAGTCTATTTTTCGTTATCATGAATGTTTATTTGTATGACTTTTTTCATAATTTTAGCTGTGGACTTTGAACAATAAACATCAATATCTTAGGAACCAGAAGTCGGACCGATCTGATTTAAAAAACTTAGTCCGCGATACTGTAATAGAAACTAAAAATGAAATTAAAAGTTCCAGAAAGTGGCACCTTAATTTTTGAGGCCCGTTTTTTAGGGCGGGCTTAGTCGAATTTTTTTATTTCTGTTTACTGATTTAAATTCTACTTCAAAATCGGTGAGTACCTTTTTTAAATCATGTCGGTCCGACTTCTGATTACCAAAATACGGAGGCTTCTAGCAACCTCCATTATTGCATAGTCTAGACATGAAAATATCTACATACATACATACATATGTATATTATATTTATACTATAATTTTTATTCAAAGTCCAATTTGTTTTTACTGTGTATCCAAAAATTCAAAGTCTCTTAGGTACCGTGTTTTACAAAATGGTATTTACTTTCCATTTTTTAATCTCTTCATCCGAAATGAAACTCCAAATAAAACTAGTTTTCCCCAATTTAATTTTTTATTATTTTCAATCCACAAAATTTTATACTTACAAATGTTTTTATTTTCAATAACATAATGCAGTTTATGTTTTCGACACCAAAAATTTTTTATACAAAGCAATCTTTTCTTTTCAATTCATAAGACTTTCATGATTGCGATTTGCGTGACTTTTTTTAAAAACTTCAAAAAAGAAAAAAGTCTTAACTCACAAGACTTTCGTGATTGGCCCCAAAACTTTTTCAATCTGTTTGACGTCATAAATTTTACATGTCCTAGTTTTATAACAAGCCAACCATCACGGCTACTAGTTACAACAACGCAATTTCTGAAGGTACAGTGCCCTAAATAACGCTATCACCACACCACGGCTGTGCTTACCAACTCCAAACCTCTATTTTATTGAATTTTATTTACAATCAACAATCGAGGCTCGAGCTTGGCATCTAATAAATAAAAAAAATAAATGCCAATTTCGACTAACAATTTATTTTGTACAATAATAAAACAAATAAGTTTTCTTACATTCTCTTTAAAAGAAAATGCAAAATTTAATACAATTAAATAAAGAACCATTTAAAGAATACATAAAAAAAAAAAATATATATATAAAAAAACTTATAAAATTTTAATTTTTACCAACGCCAAGGAGAGTATGAAGATTTTTTGTTAAATATTTATTGTATTCTTTATACGAAACCGGAGCAGCACTCACTACAGTTATTTTACTACGTTGTGTGTCTCCAAAAGTTTCTAATTTGCTTCTTAATTTAAATGAAAAAGATTTAAAATGAACAGCTGAAAAAATATTTTCCAAATTATCAGGATTCATTTCAACTTCTTCTCCAATATCTTCAGCTTTTCTGTCAATTATTTTTTCGGCTGTTTCATTAAAACAACTAACCCAACGGCTTGAAGTCCAATCTCCAATATTCATATTCAATAACATACGATATTTAAAGTTTGGAGTTTGGGCATTACATTTTTCACATCTAAAATGACCGTTACCTTCATCAATAACTTTTTTGTTACAATCTGTTTGTGGACAAGCTTTATAAATAGCATTACTACTTTTTGTAAGATGTACAACAGCTTTAACTTGAAAGAATTCTGGTTTCTCGGTATTACCAAAATTTTTCATTTTTGTTTCATTGAATGTTATGTATTCGCTGTTAAACCCAATTCCACCTCCTAAAGTTCTACTAGAGATATTTGAAGAAATATTTGAGCCACCACCATTATCAAACCAACCACGTAATTTGTGACCTTCTGGAAAATCAGGATTAATTTTTAAAACTGATCCTCCTCCAATACTTAAAGATTTTCCACCTAAATTAAATGGAATTTGTTTTAATGAAATATTACGGAAAGAATTTTAAGTTTTACCTCCAAATTCAGTTACAACTGCACTTTTAACTGCAATTACAGGTTGTACATGACCATCAAATTTAATAGCTTCGTCACCCCAAAGAGTCAATTGAATAGCAGCGTTACTGTTGTCAACTAATGTCAATTCCCTTTTTTTAAATTCACGATTGTTTGATCTTGCATGAATTGTTTGTAAATCGCCAACATCTCGACATATACCAATAACATCAACGACAGATTTTGGTTCCATATTAGAAATTTGATTAACTGGTACCCAGTTATATTGAATTTGTGGAATGCCTGCTTCATCTTCTGCACATGGTTGAACTACAGTTTCTATTGTAAATGTCATTTCATAATCATTATTCAAAGTGGAATACTGTTTGTTGGCTGGTTTAAGTTGACACTTTGATATATAATAAACTTTATCTACTTCAATCATATCAAAATATTTTTCACATTCATTTCGGAATGCGGTTGCTCTTATTTCTCCAGATTCATCCATTAAATCCATACTAAAAAGCTTACCTTCTCCTTTTGCATTGCTCCATGTTCTAATTGGAGATTTTGAAACAACTCGAGCTTTAATAACCCATTTGGATTTATAAGGACTTAAACTAGATATAGGATTGGTTAAATGAAGTTGAAGAGATTGATCCAAGTTATTATTAGCACTACCCTGCTCCATTCGTGATTCATTATAAGAACTACCACTATTATTTGGTTTTGGAGCCACTGCTTCCTTTACTTGATTAGCTGAATTACTAGAAGTTGGATTAAAAGCTTGAGGATTACCAATTCTCTTTCCAACTTCTTCACCAGATTTTATAATTGACAAATCCAAAATTATTAATACTCTTTTTTCTCCATTATCTTTACTAACTACTGATGAAATATATTTGTCCACTTGTATTACAGTATTATCTGATAACTGTCCCGACGAAGACAAATGATTCAGTTGAGTTGCAAGCATAGCAAAACTATTTAAATATTTTCCATCTGAAACTAGAAGACGATACCTTTCTGCACCTTCGGATCCAGTTATACGTCTTGTTCCCAGAATTTGCAAAATAGGTTTATCATAATCTGTTCCCGAAAGAATTGTTTCCAAACATCCAACAGATAAATCGCTTTCCATTATAAACTTTTTTTTTATTTTAATTTTCTTTATTGAATTTTCCGGATTTCACAATCACTTAACTATACAATTCTTTTGCTTTTTGGCGCACAATTCAAAATAAAACTTTTTTTTTGATATTTAGAAATTGGAAAATAAAACTATTAGTATATGTCAAAATAAACTGACAACTGACAATAAAATGACAACTGACAATATAACAAAAGATAACCATCATTTTTACTTGTAGTAAAATTGCTACTTTTTTAAAGTATATTTCTTTGATTTTATATAGAATTGAAATTTTTTTTTATTATATAGATTTCATATAGAAATTAAATTTTAAAACACGATTTGGTAGTAATAACTTTTAATAATGGCAGTTTATTATTTTCACTTGTATGTATTTGAATTTTTATTAAACTCTGTCAACTTTAGAATCACAATAGATGGATAAAGTTGGATGAACGGTCATTTTCATTATACGGATATATTCAAGAAAATGTTAAAGATAAATAGGCATTCACATAAAAATTATATGTGTATGAAAAAGATAAAATTCAAATAATATCTATTATTTCAAAGAGTAAAGAGAGTTACTACAAATATCGATGAAAATTATTTACTATATTTTGCTATAACTTATAAGTGAATATTTTTAATGCCGTGATGATATCCTTAAAAATCTAAGAGTGCCTACTAAAATAGTGGCCAAAATTGTACTAAACGGGTTTTGAAAGTATCAAAATGGTTCAATTGCAAATTAATACGCATTATTGTTACGGTTATTAATATTAAGAAAAAATGTCTTAAAGCTTTTATTAAATATTTTATTTCAATTCAATTTTCCATTTCACTTTTAATTAGTGTATTTTTTAAATGTTTATGTAACATGTGTTTCTTAATTCATTTACTCAATTAAATAATAATTCTTAAAAATAAAAACAAATTTAACATAAAAGATTAAACTTTGCAAAAATCATGGCAGGAATATTTGTTAAATCTTTTGTGTGAATTAAACTTCACTTGCGCTAATCGACTTCGACATTTAGTTTTTATCAAATTTCGGATTGAGGAAATCCCTTCAACATTACGGTGTGCTAAAGATAGTATACGGTTGAGTTCATGTTTGCATATCTTAAAACATATTTCTTATTCAGTCAGCGCCACTCTGCAACAGAAAGGTAGAAAGAAAAGATTCTATTTGTAAAAGTATCTATTTTTTTTTGTTTCACATGATATAAATATGAATATGTATATATAAATATGAATATGGAATATGTATACATATACCTTACTTCTATACACTATTATATACTATTCTTCTATGTTAATGAATTGTAATATTATATTATTGTATATACATTATACATATATATATATGTATATGTTAACGAATATATTTTATATATATTAACGAAAACATATATGTATAATCGTTAAACATTGTAAATAATAAACACACATATCTACATTGCTTTTCTTAAATTTTTCCATTTCCTCTTACTTGGCTTAATGCTCGACACTCGACACATGGACACATTCGACAGTCCATACTCGTAAGTCGAAATTAGTAATTTCATGATCTAGTCATAGATATATTAACTAATAGATGGGAAGTTAGGTATAGTCGTTTCTTTTCTTATTATGTGTTTTCCTATCTTAAGGTAGTCAGTCAAAAAAATACATATGCATTTTATAATATGTATACATTTCATTCACTCAGCTGTTTATATTTATTAAAATAATGTAAAGCAGTTTTTCATAACCAGTTTCATTCAGAGATTTTAAGTTTTTATATTACTTAATTATTGATAAATTTTGTTTTTAAAACTAAAATTGAATATAATTAAGGTTATTCAAAATTTTAACTACTTGTAAATTAACAAAATAAGTGATAACATTTTTTTTAAAATTAGAAATGAAATTATTTCTCCTTTTAGGAACCTATTTCTGAGAAAACTAAAGCAATACATTCGCACGGTTCACTCAGCTGTTTCTCAAAATTGGCTGAAAATATTTCCTTAACTGCCTATCTATTAGTTAATATATCTATGATCTAGATTCATTCGTTTTGCCAATCGAAAACGACGTAAAATTCAAATAAATTGAATATTCATTTGTGTATACCCAACAGTGTTGCTACTATAAATATGTGAAAAAGTGCACTCAGAATGAATTTATAGTACATTTTTTTAACTAGGAGTGCACCAATTTAAAATCTCATATACAACAGGACCTAAGTACTAAAACCACCATTTCTGGATTAGTAAAAATGAAAAAAAAACTTATTTTTATTTTTTAATTCATTTTTATTTAAGTTCATATACATATTTAAAAAAAAATTAACAAAAAAAAATAAATAAAAAAACAATTCTAATTCCTTTTTCATTTTAAGAATTTAAGGTTAAATAAAAGTCAATAATAAGTACAAAATAAAATTGATTGTAGAACTTGAGCATCTTGGACTGTTATAATATAAAAGTAAATGGCTGGAAGAAGATAAAGAAATCTCGGAAATTTGTGGTTCGTGGTTCTTTTTTTTGTTTTTACATCGTTCATGACGGAGAAAATTCCTTGGTTATTGATATTTTTATTATGTTTCAAAAGGTTTATTATTACCAAAAGTTTTTTTTTTAGAAAAAAATAATTTTTGTGCTAATAGCGCACAAATTTAAGCAAGAATGCAACAGTGCACATATATTCAGTAGAGTGACCTTTTGTTGTGCACTAAAGTGCAACATTGGTAACACTGATACCCAATGCTCTAATGTGAAAGGTAGAAAGAAAAGATTCTATTTGTAAAAGTATCTATTTTTCTTTGTTTCACATCCACTGTTTATAGAACAAACGTATATACATATATGTATGTATAGCATTTTTTGTTTGATATTATGATATAAATAGGAATATGGATATGCCTTTGTTCTATATGCATACATATGTATACATATGTATATACCTTTCTTCTATACACTCAGAGCCTATATACTATTATTCTATGTTAATGAATTGTAATATTATATAACTAGAAAGTAGAAAGAATAAAATTTATTTAAAACTAACAATCTAATCTAAATTACTTACAAAAACCTACATTAAATTACCAGTATTCAATTATTATCTATCCTAGTACAGCAATACGAAGTTACATTACAGTGTACTGTACCAATTTTTATTTAGAATACTTTTTTTTAAGGTTAAATTGTAAGTACGTATATATCATAGATATATTAACTAATAGATGGGAAGCTAGATATAGTCGTTTCTTTTCTTCTTATGTGTTTTGCTATCTTAAGATATTCAGTCAAAAAAATTCATATTCATTTTATAATATGAATTTATAATACATTTCGTTCACTCAGCTGTTTATATTTATTAAAATAATATAAAGCAGTTTTTCATAACCAGTTTCATTGGGCCTTTCCACGCGAGTAGTGTCCTCTTTCGTCATTTTTTACTTTTACCTTCGTTTCATACCCTCTTGCCTATAAACTAAATTTGTGGTGGGGATTTTTAGGAGTAATTTTTTAAACCAAAATTTTAGAGTTTAAAAATTTAGTCCACTAACACAAACAAAAACTCAAATAAAAATTTTTATGAGGGTCAAAAAAATTTTATCTGTACATACGTTTCATTCTCGTTTTGAAAATTAAAGAAAAAAGTTTTTGAAACGGTCGCAGCAAATTTTTAAAAAAGTAAAGTGATTTTTGATCTTTCACTTGATGAAATTATTAAAATATATTCTATTGACAAAAAGAAATTATGTGCACAGTACAGAGTTTATTCTATTTCTAGGTACATACATATACAATATATATTATTTAAAAATTTCAGGCAAAAAAATCTTATGTTACTTAAATACAAAAAAAAAATTTATTTGTTTTATGCGTGCTTTTTTTTTATATTTATTATCTACCTCTCGCAACAAATTTTGTTTTAAAATGAAATATTTACACACACATATAAAAGTAACGACTATCGAGAGGAACAGTGTGGAAATAAAAAAAAGAGGAAAGTAGTCACGAAACGAAAGAGGACACTACTCGTCTGGAAAGGCCCATTCAGAGAATTTAAATTTTTATATTACTTAATAATTAATATATTTTGTTTTTAAAATTAAAATTTAATTTAATTAAGATTATTTAAAATTTTAACTACTTGTAGAGTAACAAAATAAGTGATAAAATTCTATTAAAAATTAGAAATGATATTATTTCACCTTTTGGGAACCTATTTCTGAGGAAACTAAAGCAATACATACGCACGGTTCACTCAGCTGTTTCTAAAAATTGGCTGAAAATATTTTCTTCACTGCCTATCTATTAGTTAATATATCTATGGTATATATAAAAGAAAAGAATGAAAAACGTTTATATTTAAAATTAAAAAAACAACAAATTTAGTATAAAATAAAAGATGAATAAATTTCATATTCATAGATGTCGCGACTATTTGAGGCACAGCCTTATTTTTATTTTCTATACTAAAAAATTTGTTCTATTTGGATTGTCTGTATTGTCTGCAAAAGAAGCCGTGGAAGCCATTTGAATGACATTTTATTCAGAACTTAATTGTATCGATTGTACTTCACATTAAATAAAAAACATTTGAATTTCCTTAACAATTAATGTTTTTTTTTAAAAGAAATCATACCACTCAAATTGGAAAACCCATTATTACTCAAACCAAGTATGGTCTCTCGATCATATCATGATGTATGTATGTACATACTACCAGATACTACCATACAGAAACTAATGTAAGGTAGACTTTCTTTAATTTGAACTGCTATTCGCTATACAAATTAGGTTTTAAAAATTCGAATAATTTGAGATTGGTCGATCTTGCAAAATTCTACAGACTAGGTACGGTGAATTAGATTAGAGCGAAAAAATGTTTTTTTTTTTAAAACATTAGTAGATAATGATTTATGTTTTTACCTTTCAAAAAGGAAAAATTTAAAAATAAAAGAAACCTGTAAAAAGTAATCTATTTCTTTAAATTTGAAAAGTCAAAAAAAAAAAAAAGAAATAATTATTGCATAATAGACCGTTTTTTATTTAGTGATGAATTTTCTTTATTCATTTTTCTTTTTTTTTTTAATTTTTTTTTTTTTTATTTTAATTTTTAAAAACTCACATTAATTCCGAAAAAGATTAAAAAAACAAAAAAATAAAATAATAGAAGAATATTTATAATTACTTATTTTAATTGTATCGTTTTATAAATTTGCAAATACATAATATAAACAAAAAAAAAAAAACAAAAAGTTATATTAAATAATTTTATATTCGTAATTTAACATATTTTACATATCCATCTATATATTTATGCAATGTATAACTTCAAAATGAATTTAATTATGAAAAAAAAAGTAAATGTTTTATTTTAAATATATTATTAAGAAAATATATTTATATACATATGTATGTAATTATGACTGTTCTATCATATAATGATCTAGCGGACAAAGCACTTTCATTTAGAATTAATAATTGTAAGTTCATATTTGATTTATTTTAGAAAATTTCATTTAAACTTATTATAATTTTAAAAAGCTTGTAGATCGATATAATATGTACTTATCTAGTATATCTGGTAGTATACGTATGTATTTAATGTATATGTACATACATACATATTTACACCTGTCTCTTGATTTAACACTGAAATTTAATTTAAACTAATTGGAAAAAATTATTTATCAAATATTAATTATTAAACGACAATTTTATTACCATCAATTTTTCACTCATTTAATTACATTTTGTGAACACAATTTTAGATAGATTTTGAAAGTTTTAAATCGTAGAGCAAAAGTATTGTTCTAAAATTTCAACGGTTTGACGATAATGTGTGGACAAGATTTGCATTTAACTTAGCGTCATTGATTTAAGCAATTTATATGCAATTTAGAAAAGTATGTACATACTACATATTATGTACATATGTTAAAAAAAAAGAAAAGAGTATAATTTACAATTTCAATTTTAAAAATAAATTTATTTAAAATGATTTATAATAATTCATTATCGATTATTTTGAATTGAAACTATCTCTCTTTAAAGATAAAGAAATTACAAATAAAAATAAAGTTTGCAGTAACCATAAATTGAATGAGTAGTTGAATTGATTTTAAAAAATTTTTCTAATCTGAACAATATTAAAAATGTACTTTTTTTCTTTTATTTGATGACGTCATGTTTTTTAACGTTTTTTTTTTTTTAATACATTTCTCTGCCATATAAATGTGTACAGGAAATTACACAGCCTTTTCTGTACAGGCGTGGCTGTAAATGTTATAAGGTGGAATTATGACGTGTGTGGGATTCGAACCCACACTCCCTTGATGTATACAGCGAATTTTATACGCTCTGACCCACTAGGCCACCGAGGCCCCTTTTTTAACTTTTTAGAAGTACCAAATATTTTATTTTTTTTATTTTTAAGCTGCATTAAACATTGTTAATTTATATTCGTTATTTTATTTTAATATAAATAATTTTCCCTGATTGATATTTGAAATTAATTAAAATTTTAGTAGTCTTAAAAAGAAAAATCTATTTAAAAGCTTTCAATTTATTTTACATGTGCTTACATTTATTCTTTATAATACTATTTACAAGGTCTTAAGTTGTTTTGGAACTAGCATTTTTTTTATTATTACATTCATTTTTTTTATTTTATTTACACGATATTTTGTGTAAAACATCTCTACCATGCTAATCAAAAGATAATTTTGTATGATTATAATATTAATATTAGGATATCAGAACCTAAAAATTTACCCGATCGCTTCAAATAAATATTCTTTTCACTTATATAATTACTAAGTTGTTGAGCTAAATGTGCATTTTAATATTGTTGAGCTAAATGTGCATAATTGAATTCATTTTGAAATTACATGTACATAACAAAAAAGAATAAAGCAATTATTTATTGCAAGAAAAAACAACAAAAATAGCCGATTTAAGTTTTTTTTTAAATTTGCAAGTTTCCTTTTGTTTTTTTTTTTATTCTATTTTTTATTTTATTTTAATAATAATTTAAATTAAAGCTACTTAATAATAAAGGCAAAGAAAAAATAATAATAAAATATTCTGTTTCCATTTTTTTTTTTTTTTTTTTTATTTTTGTTTATATAATATACATATATATATTATATAAGAGTTACTACAAGTCAATGTTTTTGTTTTTTTTTTTTACTTTTTTTATTTCATTTTTTTTTTTTAATAAATTTTTTTCATTTTTTTATTATTAAAAATAAACCCTAAGATAAAATACAATACGCGTTGAGGAGGATATTTTTTTTATTTCATTTTTAATAATTATTTGTTTATTACTATTAATTAATTTAATATATTTGTTTAATTATATTTAAATTTACTTTTTTTTTTAATTTTTTTTTTTTTACTTTATTTGATTTGAGTGTGTTATTAATTTACTTTGAATATGATACATATCAAAATAAAAAAGAAATTCGAATTAATTAATATTGTATCATTTATTTTTAATATGATGTTTAGTTATTTTATGATCATAATAACTTTAATAAACGAAATTATTTATTTAATAATTATAATAATAATAATTATTCAATTATTATAATAATAATAATTGTTTGTTATTAAACAATTTATTATTTATTACATATTTATATTTTTGTAGATATAAAATTTTAATTCTGATTTTATTAAATGGTTTTTAGGTGTTATTGTGTATTTTTTTTTTAAAATTTGTTCCTGTTTCTGAAGTAAAATTTTTGATGCTTATTTAAATGATGAATTTATGTTAAAAACAAGAAAAAAAAAACAAACATTTTCAAATCATTTCAAATAATTTTTACAATTTAAAATCAGTTATAATTTAAGTAAAATTACTGATTTTATTATTTTTAAAAAAAAATAAAAATTAGAAATTAGAAATTATTTCTTTATTGTTTTTATGAGAAATATATTTTAGCTTCAAAATTTGAATTTAAGGTTAAAAAGAATGATGGATAATAAATAGAATAAATGAAAACTGTTAACGAAAGAATTTAAAAATACAAAAGAATTCGCCTCAATTACATTTTACTTAAAAAATCTATATTTGTCGACAAAAAATGGTTGAACTAATCAATCAACAATGCAACAAAAAACTGACAATTAGTTTTTTAACAATAATTGTATTTTGTATCACAACTATACGTTTTTCCTCACTAGTCCATCATTTTCTGCCTGCACAGTTAAACAGCGAAATCATCAAAATTTTAAAGGTTATTTTATTGTTTATTTACTAAAATTTAATTTTGTTAATAAACAGGATGTTTGCTAAAAATAAAAAAAGGAATAACATATTTTTTACAAAATTTAAGGATTTTGTTTTCTTTTGTGGTTGTAAAACATGAGTTTTCTTGTTTTGGCACTTACACTTGACGATTGATCTGAAAAGGTCTATAAAGAAATATACAATAAAAGTAAAGAAACTGCTCCAAGTGCATAATGTGCATTAATTAAATTTAGAAGAATTCATATTTATGTATGTTAAGGTTATAAATATGAAAATTAATGGATACAGCATACCTCAATTTGTGTCGGCGACAATCTGGAACAAATTATAATAAAACTATAGGAGTATGGGAAAGAAAACGCAATTTTACTTAAATTATAATTGAATAAATTATGAAAAATAATTAAAATTTATATTTCATTTTCTTTAATTTTTATTGATTTTAGTTTACATTTTGTATTTTTGTTTTTCCTTTTTTTTTTTTTTTTTTTTTTTTTTTAAACTGATATTTTTCATTTACACAATTTTCGTTAATATTTAAAAAACTATTTTCTCTTTATAAATTTCTCATTCAAGTCAAATTGTATTTATTTTAAAAATAATTAAAAATCACTTCAGTTTATTTTTTAAAAAAATGTGTGTATTTTTTGATTAATTAGTTTAAACTTTTTTTTATTTTTATTTCTTTGCTTTTTCATTATTTTTATCATTTATTCACTTTTATTTTCCATACATTTTTTTATTTCATATTCAATATCTAATTAATTATAGCATATATTATGAAATCATATATATTGTATATAATTTTAAAGGTTTCTTTTTTGTTTTTAAACAAAAAATATTAAAAATAATAATAATTAAAGGATAATAATAATATTAATAATAATAATGATGAAATGTTAAACTTACAATTTTAACAATTTTTTACCTAAATTAAAAAGAAACTACTTAAATAAATTTTATTTAAAAGAAAAAAAAATAGTTAAACATTACAGTTAATATTTTTTTGACAAAATTAATATTTTAATTTAAATTATAATTAAAATATTTTACTTAAATTTAAAAAAAAAAAAAATTTATTTCTTTTTACAACAAAAAATTATAATTTTTCTTTTATGTAATTTTATTTATAAATTTTTTGTATTTTTTTTTTATTAACAGCTTGTTTTTATAATGATAATATTATTAATTAATTAAACAAATGTACAGTGTACTATGATCATGTACATATGAATTGTAAAAGTTATTTTATATTATTGTTGAAGTTGTTCTAATTTCTACAAAAAAAAAAAAAATTGAAGTAAGTTTTATTTTTGGTGTTTATATTAAAAAAAAATATACCAACATCAATAATAAAATGTACTTCCATTGTTTTAATTTTTACCATTCAATTTAAATTTCAAAAATAGAATAACTTCTAATAAATTCCAATTAGTTTTAAAAGTTTACCATTATTATTTAAAAAATTATTTAGAAACAATTTTAGCACTTATGTTAAGCATAACTTATTGAATTTTACTAATGTATGTATTTTTTCTTTAATTGCTAAATTAAAAACTTTATTTTTAGACATTAGAATTTATATTAAAATTCATATACATTGGAACATGATACACAAACATACTACTACAAAAAAATTTTTACTTTACCAAAATAAACATATCTAAAAAAAATTCAAAGAACATAAATCTTATACAAAGAAAAAAACGGTATTTAAAAGGCTAGAACAAAACTACTATTAAATGAATTGTGTTAAAAAAAACTCCGTAAAACCAAAGGGGAAAAAACATAGAAAAAAAATCTTATTTATATTAATTTACATTAAAATATTATGTATTTTTTTAATATTTTAGATCATGCCGAAATTTTTTTTTAATGAAACTCTTTTCTTTTAATTTGCAAATATTAATAACAAATAGAGACGTTTGAAGATGGCAAAATATTATCATATCGATTAATAATTAATGAATTTTAAGTTTTGTTTTGATGTAATGTAACTATTAATATAATGTATCTTGTATTATTTATCTTATATTTTCCAATAGAAACCTTTCCACACTTTCGATTTTATTTTCTCCCTAGCTCTTTTTTAAAAATTGTGTCAAACAAAAGCTGTTTACTGTTGGCTTTATTTTACATTTGTTTTTTACTTATTTTTTCTCTCAATTATATCATATCTTGTGTTACTTCTTTTTTAAAATGTTGTTTTAGTATTGAATTCAATCAGTTTTTTTATTTAAAAACAGGTCGGAAAACATGCAAAGGACTCTATAAAATCATTATGAAAAATAAATTTATTAATCCATCAATTGGTAAAGCCGAAAAGTAAAGTAAACAAAAAGGATAATATAAAAGAATTCAAAATTAGCTTTTGTTTTTTTTAAATTTTTATACGTTTACTTCCACAACGGTTATAGCAACCAAGTAGCACCAATATTGAAATATTTTGATTTTGGAATCTATTACAATAATAAAATAACAAATCAAGTATTTTTTATTCTTTAACTGGTCGGTTAGTTAATGTTGAAAATTTTGTTTAAATGAAAGAAAAACAAAATTATTTATTTATTTTTTTTTTTTTCTTTAATAAACATAAAATTTCAATCAATAAAAATAATTAAATTAAATAATATTAATAAAAGATTTCACTATAAATAAAAAAAAAAAAAGAAATCTTAACATAAAATTATTTCTAAAAAAAAATATTTCTTTTTCCTAAATATAATAATTTAAATTTGAATATACTTCACAAAAAAATCCATTGTTAATAAACGAGCAAAAATTAGTTTTGAATACTATTGAAATTATCCCAAAAAAATTTTTTATACATCCTTCCTTTTGTAATAATTTACTTGAACTGCGATAATTTATATTTAAGTTGTAAAATTTCATCAAAAAATTATGAATAATAGTTACATTCTCAAAGCCTACAGTTTTATCTAAATTACATATTTAAAATATAACAAAGCCATAATTTTATCAAAACATTTTCATTATATTTACATTAAATTAATTTTTCAAATTATTAGCTAATAAAAAATTGGTAAATTGAAATTATTTTAAAGTCATAAAGAATCGATTTTCTTAAAATTGATGCAAATAATGGACTGCATTCGTAGAAATTTGATATTAGTTGCAAATAAAATTATCTTTTACTTCCTTATGTTTTTAGCGTTGATATATGTATATCTTGTTAAACAAACATATATTTTTAATTTATTTAAAATTTAAAGAAATTTTGTAAGAATCATCCAAGTATGATTAATGAATTTTATGTTTTGGCTTGTTCTATTGCAACATTTTCGTAATGCATCCTTCAAAAATGTTTATGTCTTATTTGATTTAGCTTGCATTTATCAATTTAAGTTTAAAAAATCTACACTATTATATAAATAATATAATTTCTATTTCGATATTTTTAACTATTTAAAGAAATTAAAATTTAGTAGCAAGTTATTATTAGAAAGAAATTATTTTTTTTTAAAATATATATTTTTTATATTGAGTATAAAAAAAAAAAAATTTAAAATTAATTGAAATTGAAAATAATAGCGTGATTTAAAAAGAAATTTACATAATAAATTTTGATATAACAATTGATAGCAATATTTTTTTTTTATATATATATATAAACATATTTTTTTTTTTTTTGTTTTTTAATATAACATAATTATAATTTAAAAAGTAATTAAATTTTATTTCAAGGTTGTCAATTCAAATCGAGTACCTAACTCAATTAAGATTGTTTTTTTTTATTTAATATCCTTAATTTGTTGTGGAAAAAAACACACCATATTCCAATATAACCAGTGTTAATTGATAAGTATTATTGATTTGGAATCTGAATTATTTTAAAAGGGAAAAAAAAAAAAAAAAAAAAAAAAAAAAGAGAATTGATAACCCTGAGATAATTTATGAAAATATTAACATTTAATTCCTTTAAATAGTTAAAGTATAAAATAGAAATATTAGTATTTTAATTTTAATGAAAGATTTTTTTTTTTTTTTTTTTGTTAATTAATCGATTTTTCATTTCAGTAAATTTTGCCACGAGTTTTTAAAAATGTTATGAAATGTTGATATAATGATTGATTTACAATTTATACGTTCCGTTTCATTAAATTTTTTTTTTTTTCTATGCTCTTTCGTAAAAATGATTTTTTTTTTTTTTTTTTTTTTTTTGTTTTTAAATATATGCAGTATATATTCCTTATTGAATAATATTTATATATTTGTTTTATTTGTATATTTTTATGTATATATATAGCAAGATATTTTTTTATATGTAATTAAAAAAAAAAATAAATTTAAAATAGATTGAATATAACTTAATTTTGTTTTTTGTTTTATTTTTTCTTTCATTTTCGAAAATTCTTATATATTTCTGGATTTAAATAATTTGAAATAAAAATAAAACTAATTTTTTTTTTTTTTTTTTGAAATTTAAAAAATTTAGATGCATAAACTTTAAAAATTATTTCATTTACATTATGCCATTAAATTTGAGATGAAAATTTAATTGATTAAAATATAAATTTATAAAGTGCGTGGCAATAATTTTGATTAAATCACAATTTAATTTTACATAATTTTATTTTTTGCAGATCGGTATTGTTAAATTCGGAATAATCCAAATTAGTCAAATTAAAACAAAAATGTATCGCCTTAGGACAAGATGTTTAATATCACAACTCTATTATCTTTATGACATAATGTAAAAAAATAGTTGCTTTTAATGAAATTTTTTCTTAAAGTTCATTTTTAATTTTTTTTAATAATTTGGATTCAATTTTTATTGTAAATTATTTAATTTATGTGACTGATTTTAAAAATTCTAATTTTGTAAAATTATGTGAAATTTTTTTGTAGTTTTCATTGTTGCAATTTTGTTTTCAGTTTTTTAATTTTTTTACCTTTTTTTTGTTTTTTTAATTATTATAATTTTTTTTTGTTTTTGTATTTTTCTTTTTTTTTTTGTAAATTATATATATATATATATATATATTATGTATATATATGTATATATATTATTATAAAATGTATATTTTCTTTATTTTTTTTTTTAATTTTTATTTTTTTTTTTTTTTTTTTTATTATTTTAATTATATTTATTTTATTTATATATATAGATTTTTGATGGCACACACATTTTTTAAAGTTCAAATTTTCTGAATTTTTTCGCCAACTACTACGGGATTATTGCGTCTAATTTCTTGGGCCCCATGTTCCCTATAGTCAAATGTGCAATTGTGTTTATCACTGTATCGATGTACAGCACAAAAAAGACCACCACATCGACATTCAAAACCTAAAAAACAAAATAAAAAAACGATATCTTAATAAAATATGGTGAATTTTTAAAAAAAATTAATTTTATAAAGAATAATTTTTAATAGATATTGACAATATAGAAATTGATACTGATATTGTACTTTAGAATTTATCGACACCAAATTATTAAACTGTAATCTGCTTTTTGATTATATTATTTTAGTTGTTGTTATGTTATGTTCTATCACAATGGACCAAATACGGTCTAAGTGTGCCTTTTTGGCAGCCACCTTAACCTAACCTAACCTATGTTATGTTCTAATATAATACTTCTTAATTATAGATATTAATTATTATATTTAATTATAGATATTAATCCATATAAATAATAAGTATGTGGGTAGTTTGTATTTCTAAAGACTTATTTAAAATTTAAAACAATTGTTTTTGTATTTAAGGAAAGATTTTTAATATAAATTTAAAATAATTACGAATTTCAATAATGTCGTTTTACTTCAATTCTTTATCAGTTCTAATTGAAAAAGAAACATAATTATTTAACTATAATTTTTTTTTTGTATCGGACATTTGCTTAAACAAAGTTATGTTGTTCATTTAGTGAACTATCACAATAAACTGAAAAAGTCATTATTTACAAGGATTAGTATGTAGTATTATTAGTATATTAGTAAGTTAGTAAATGATGATACATAGAAAAACTTAATTACTTAAATTGGTCATTACCATTGTTAGTAACTACTAATTAATAATAGTAATGAACAATGGTAATAAAAAACAAAAACTAGCATTGCAAAAAAAAAAGAAACTAACATACAAGTTAGATTGCAAACTGAACAGACTAATCATGCAGACTACGAGAATTGACCACATTCACGTAGTCTAATTCTCAGTGTTAGTTTGTTAACGCTAATATCGAAGAGCTCAGACCTTGACTTAGTCTCTCTGAACATACGCGAAATAGGCTCAAAATCGCCGTAGTCTGTAGAATGTTGTGACACATTAAAAAGCAATCAAATCAAATTATTTAGATTTTCTATATACCTCATTTGTTCGCGAATAGAAGTGGAGTTGATATCACCGCGAACAATCTGCTGAACGAATATATCCGCCACTAGACTGCGTTGACTGGAGGGGGTTCAAATTAATTAAAAAAAGTCTAGCTTCATATAGAATTTAAATTAATTATAAAGGTAAATATAAATCTTCAAAGGTAACATCCAATACCGTTATCATAATATGTTTGTTTTTAAAAGTATATTGTATGAAACAATACTTTTTTATTGCATATTATTTTTCGTCATCAATTTTGAATTTACTTCTAAATATAAACATACAAATGCTCATTTTTAAGTGTAAATGGCTCGCTGCTCTTTAAAATTAAATAGAAAACTAATTTTTATGTTTTAATTTAATTAACTTTCTTCTTCTCTGAAATATCGTTTATGTTACTGTCATATTGCAATTTGCAACCAAATATCCTTTCGTTGAAATGTAATATTTGAAAATTAAAGTTCGTTAAAATCCATTAAATATATCTAACATATTTGTTGTACATAAATTAAATAATTGTACAACATATATAATATATATATAATAGTAATTTTAGATTTTTGATTTTTGTTACGAGAATTTCATTATGTATATATATAATAATGCAATAATACATATACATATAAAAATAAATTTTAGATCTTTTGAATTTTTTGTTCTTTATGTTCATTTTGTTTCATTGAATGACCAAGTTATTAAAAAGTCAAATTGAATAAAACTGTAGGTGAAAATAAAAAACTACTTAATAAAAATAGTTTATTCGAAAATTTTTTAACTAATTATTATTTTTAATTTAGTAAAATAGACGGTGAATACTTAAAAGAAAAATTTCTCATAATGAACTCTTTTAAATTTATTTTGAATATTTTTCTTTCAACGTCCTCCCTGCTAATATAAAATTTTAATTAATGCAAAAAACATATTTTAAATGCAAAGCTAAGCTATCTATTTTTATTTTGAAAGGTCGAACTGACTTATAATTAAAATATGTACTAATTACAGTCGTAATAATTTTATTAGCTCACCTGTTAATCCGACCTTCTTACGACAAGTAGCACAACGATTTTTTTTCTTTTGGCCATCTTTAGTATCATCTTTATCTTCTTGTTCATTTGTTGTATTTGAAGGTCCAGCTGTTGATGCTACATTATCTTTACTAGCTTCATCAGTTGTTTTCTAAAATTAATTTATATAAATTTTTTTAATTTATTTTAATATATAATTATTATATAATTAAAAATTCTTTTGTAATTTATTTTGTAAATATTTCTTTGTTTAGCTATTATTATTATAACTATTTAATTATTTTGTTTTTATAAATTACATACACCTTTTTTATCTTTAATTGTTGTTGATAAGTATTTTAATTTTCTTTTAGCATTACGTAAATTTTTAGTATTTGAACTATATTCACTAGATGATGAAGTTTTTTTAGAAATAAATCCACTATCATTATTATTATTATTATTTGGATTGTGACTAGATCGACGTCTTTTTGAAACTTCGTTTGGATTTATTTCTTTTGATTTTCTTGGAGATAAATTTTCAATCAATTTATTTAATTTTTTGGAATTTTTTTCTTGATCTTCTAATTCTAATTCTTGTTTTTCTATACTTTTATCATTTTCGTTCCTAATGTTGTGATTACTGTCACTACGATCTTCCTCTATAAATGATAAGCAAACCTTATTGAATATACGATATTATTAAGATTTCAAAATTTTGTCTAAATCATCGGACCTCTACGTTTATCATCATCATTTTTTGGATTATCTTCATCAGCACCAGCTAATTTCCTTGGTATTGTTTTTAATTTATCCCCTGATACTGGTGTTTCTACTATAAAATCATTCGGAAGAATAATTTCAAAATGATTTGAATTTTTTCTCGGTTCCGATTCAGACATTTTGAAATGACTTTTTTTATTTCTTTTTCTTTCGTTTTAGAAGGTGATGTATTTAAAAAATTTACAAGTTATGAAATTATTATTGTAAATTTTCTTTTGTCTTTTTTTATATAATTATTTAAAATATTCGTGTGTACCAAAAGAAAATATATATTTTTTTCGTTTTGAAAATTTTTTAAATACAAAAATTACTAAGAATTTTGAGTTTCGTTTAATTCAAGGATGTAAAGATTTAAAAAAAAAATTACTTTTAAAGAGAAATATTTAGAATCAATAATGAAAATTATGAAATTTTAAATAAAAATTCTTAAAATTCGTAAACTATTAAAAATTATTTTTATATAAATTTGCTTTCTTACTAAATTTCAATTTTTCATGGCACTTAAAAAAAAAAAAAATTATTTTTCATTATGAAAAACGTAAAACAAGCAATTTTTATTTTGATTACAAAATATTTCATTGAAAAGGTGTATAATTAAACTTAAGAAATTTAGGATATTTTTTTTTATTTAATAGTACATAATATAATTTAATTAAACTCTTATAGAGATAGAAAAAACAAAAACAGATACTTTTACTTAATTTCGACATGATGGTCAATTTTAGCATTATATTAATTGTTAACTTTTATAAAATAAACAAATATGTATAATTGAACATCTTAATATACATCTGTCTGTATACAACTTTACTTTACGTTTTTCTCTATTATGACGTCATAACTCCTACAATATAAAAGGTATAAACAATATTCGTTTGTCAAAAGATAAAGGATATTTCTGGCTTTAAAACAACACTTCACCATTTAATGATATATAGTAAAAATATAAAATATGTAATAAATAGTTTAGCTCAAAAAATTTATATAGCATTTTTTAATAAAATTCTAATTGATTCGATCTTAAATATAATTCTATCAACTTTGAAAAGTTTCTTCATATTTTGAATATTTACTTTTGTTTGTAATTATAATTGCAATGATTTAAAAGTGAAGAAATATGTAAATAAATAACTTATAAGACATTATGTAATACTGATCTTTAATTTAATAATAAAATTACAATTCTACTCAAACATGTAATAGAGAAAAATAAAGTAAAAACTATCCATAATATGTTAAGTTTTAAAATTATATGTAAAATGCATAAGATTTACTGTTTGTCCTAAATAAATCATGAACTAAATCCTTATTATACACACAGTGTATGTATAGATATTCATTATCACCAAAATAAAAATTATAATTTTTTAAACTTACTTCTTTAATTTCATTATGTGGCTGGATATAACTCTGTACTGTTGGTTGTGCTGTATTGGTTACTGTTAAATCTGGACTGTTATATGTAGGTGTTGTTTGTGGACTTGACACCGTTACAGGTGTGCTGCTAACTGGTGGTTGCTGTTTTTTTCTTAAGGAATCCTAAGACAACACAAAAAAACAAAAAAAAAAAAAATTAATCAGAAAAAAACTAAAAATTAGTAGTTCAAATTTTTTTAAATGTACCTTATAACAAACTGAGCATAATCCATCTGTGGCTGGATTTCCATAGAAACCGCATCCAGAACGGCACATTGGTTGCATTGGATTTGATTCACGTTCCATTATTTTTATTTAATGATAATAAATTTGTTTTTTTTTTTTATATTATTACTATTTATAATTTTTAAAATTTATGAATTCTTTTTAATTAAATAATTATAACAATAAGTGTTTTATTAATTATATGATTTAATTTTGAGTTATATAATTGTTATATGAAATGTTAATTACTAAAAAAATTATATATGTATAGGTTTTGTTTCTTTTTTTTTTTTTTTTTTCAAAAAATGAGCTGCGAAGTAAATTTTTTTGTTTTATGATTCGTTTTATATTAAATGTTAATTTGTTTCAGTTATGTTATATTAGCATTTAGGAAGAAAATTATTCTTTAAATTGAGTGCTATTTGTTTTTTTTTATTATTTATATAACAGCTTCAATTTTATGTTGTATGTATTTTTTAACAACTTTTTTTTTTTTTTTTTTTGTTTACACAGCGATAACTTATTATATTAACTTATTATTGTAATGGTTGTATATTATATAATTAGCAGACTTATTATGTTAATAAATTTCCTATAAATTCAATTATATGTCTATTATTTATATATATGTATATATATTTATATAAATATATATATTTGCACACAAGATTATAAGCAAAATTTTAATATGTTTTTAACTGTTTATAATAAGAGTAGAAGAAAGTGCGTACATTAATGTGATAATTAAAAAACAAGTTTCTGAAATATTGAAAAAGTAGTTTTAGAATAGTATTTTAAAAATAAAAAAAAATTAATTTTTTACTATAAAAAAAAACCAAACAAACAAATAAATAACGTATATTCTATATATTATTTATTTATTTTGACGATTTGTTTATTTTTAAAGCACTTTCACTATTTTTTTTTTATTTTGTATTTAGTTAAAATAATTTTTAAATTTATTTTAAAAAGAACTAAATATATACTTTATACTATTTAATTTTGAAATAATTTTTTTGTCAAAAATATTTTTTTATTAATTTTAAATATTGAGTGTTTTTAATATAATTGTTATTCATTAAGAATTAAACAACAATTTCTAAATTGATATACACTTGGCAATTATTTTTTTTAAACACTTCACTATTTTTGATGTTTTTTTTTTGTTTTTTATTTTCTTTTATATTCTTTTTTTTTTTTTTTGTGGAATTTTTATTTTGATTTTATTCAAAAATTCGATGATTTTTAATAATATTTTCAAAAGTATAATAAAAAAAAGTTAAAAGGCAAAAGTTATTCTTTCTTTTTAAAACGTGTTTTATTTTTATAACTAATTCGCCTTTTTAAAAGCGAAAATTTTTTGCTAAACTTCAAAATGATGTAGCTGTTATTTTGTTGTCTCTTATTAAACGATAATAAAATAATATTTGTAGTATTTTTAGTATTTTTTTAACAATTAGACAGCGTTCGTTTGAACGCAACAAATAACAATAAACTTTAAATTATTGTTATTAAAAATTTTTTTATTTTAATTAAATTTTTATTACGCACAATTATTTTTTATTCACTTGATAATTTCGTATCCATAAAATTTGTTTTCCAATTTTATTCATTTATTTTTTAATTTTTATTTGTGATGATGGTAGATTATTTGATTCCTGAAGAACGTGATGTTGTTTTATTAACAAAAGGTAAAGCTGTGTTACAATTTAATAAGGAATTGTTTCACAGATCTGAAAAAGATAAAATAAAAAAAAAATATTTTTGTAAATAAATTTATATCATTGTTTTTTTTTTATAAATATTTAAATATTTAAATAATAAGATATATAATGAAATGTTTATATTTTTTAATATTATATATATTAAAATTATTATAGGACTTATTAATTATTTTTACTTATAAAAAATAGGTAGACATATTTAGTTGAAAAATTTTTTAAAAAAGATTACTACAAAATTTTAATTAGCGCATGTTAATTGTTAAGCATATACCTATATAAAACGTTTAATTAATAAAAAATATAATCTTATTTATATGTATCTTTTAAACTTGGATGAAATATGTTTTGGTATACTTTTGATTATGATTTTAATATAGGTATGTGCTGAAAAGTAAGTAGTAACCGACTATTAATTACATATATGTATATAAAAAAAAAACCTATAATTTTACTATTTTAATTTTTCTGGCAGCTTTTTTAGTGCGTGTGTCATCATCACATTATATTTTTTTTACACATCACATATGTATGTCATGACGTCATATTTCTTTTTACGGTATTTTATTTTGTTTTTCTTTTTATATTAAACATGATATTAAACGTCAATTTGAAGTACACAATTACTTATATGTATTAGACAAAACGTTTTATTTTGTTTAATTTTAAGCATTTTTTGAATCGAACGAAAATAGATACTTAGATACAAAAATGATAAGATTTTTTTTGTTTTGCTACAACTAAAAATATTTAGTAAATATTTAAAAAGTGAAGTCGAATGTTTTAATTAAAAAATTATGTTGACCTATAATTGAGCTTGCCCGTTTTGTTTTCTTCCCCAATTTCAAAATTACCATTATGATTATTTTTTTTTTAGTGAACAGGAATAAATGTGAACAGGAAATTACACAGCATTTCCTTTTCAGGCGTGGCTGTAAATAACTTTTACGACGTGTGTGAGATTCGAATCCATACTCCCTTGGTTTTTGTAGCGTATTTTATAAGATCTTACCCACTACTCCACCAAGGCTCTCTATTATGAATATAAAAATATATCTTATATATTTTTTATAAATATATCTATTTTATATATCTATTATATATTTTTATAATATCTGTATATGTGTAAAAAATTGATAAAAAACAATGTTCGATTAATTAAAATTAAAAAAAAAAAAAAACCAATCAAAATTAATTCTATTTGTATTATAAAAATATTTTCGCCTAATTTTTACTTAATTAAAATGAAATTGAGTGAAATTTTAAAATGAGCATACATTTTTTTCGAGCAAATAAAATTTTTCTTTTTATGCATTTATATATATATATACCTACATACATACATACATAGCTTATCTTTAGATATTTGGTATTATATTTACAATTTACATACCCTTATTTTTTAACAATAGCCTAAATGAGTCAGTAAATAATTTCCCCTTTTCCAAATTGAAACATATGTATATAGATACAATATATGTACATAACTTAAAAATACGAATAAAACTTTATAAACATACATGTATGAATTTTCATAATCATAGTCTCATAGATTATGTAGGTGAGATATTTTTTAACTTTAGTTCTCATATGTTTGAATATGTAAAAATATCTGACAAAATTATTTATACAGGTATACATTATGTAGTATTGTAATAACAAGTAAGTATATTATATGTTGGGAGAGATTTTTCTTTTTTTACGTTGTATTTAATTCAAGCCAGATATACTTAATGCTATACCCTAATGTATATAAATATTTTTTTTATTGTTAGATTTTTTGGAGAGTTCACTTTTATGTATGCTCAAAAAACCTAAACAAATTAAACAAAATACTTTAAATTTTTGTTTGCAATTTTAAGAATATTAAATTTGTGTTCATACATACATACATAAATTTTAGTATATAATATCAAAGTTTACAATAAATACCTATTATATTATCATGTATGTAAGTATGTATATGCAATTAAAAATTTTTATTTATAGTTGCAATATAAAATTAATGTGCGTAAATTGAATTTTTATGTTTTCTTATAGTGTAGGACCTAAAAATATATTCGTTGTAAAAAATATTTGAACAATTGCGATTACAGACTTACATTTTAATATATGTGTATCAGTATATGTATGGCTACATATATGAAAGCGTGTATAAAAATAATCTATTTAAAAAAAACGGTGATACATATATAAAAATAAATTACATTTTATTTTATTAATATTAAAAATGTGTGTCTATAGTTTTGTACGTTAAAAAACCAAAAAGGCGATCAAAGTTAAGGTAGAGCGATCGCTGGCAATTTTTTCCATAAGAGAGAAATTAATTTTAAATAACACATAATAGGTATTACATATGAACAAAAAATATGTAATAAAACACATACAAAAGTATGGATGAATACGTATTACGTATATAGCTTATCCTTGCACTGTTATATTAATAATATGTTCCCAATTTTATTTTCATCTTATTAAATTCTCATAAGATTTTATACCAATTATGAAATTTTGAAAATAACTTCTATTATATTCTACCTAGAGTCTAAAATTAAAAAAAAATATATATATTTACAATTAAACAAAATTAAAGTATACAGCTAAAATGTTAATAAAAAAAATTTAAATCACAGTGTATAATTTGCAAATGAACCTTATGTGCACACCTGAAAAGGATTGGAAGAAGAGTATCTGTATTATGTACCTATTCATTGAACAGAATATGTATATCAACTGTATTTAGTCGACTGATGTATATAAAAAAAAAATTCATTGACATTAATACGTACTTAACTTATATGACAATTCCGACTTTTTAAAATTTAAATAAATTTGAGCAATTATAATTAAAGTCAAGAATTGCCTTTTTTTTAATTCTTGATTATATTCGAAGGTTCGTCTTCTGAGAATAATTTATGAATTGTGGTTTTAAAGATTTTGGCAAAATCAATCCAAACCGTATATGTATACGTATGTCATATTAATATATTACGTAAAATATACCTACATAGGTATATCGTATATTAATAATTAATTGAAAATTACTGTAACCTCTGACAAATCTAATAAAAATATGTATTTTTTTTTTGTATTTCCTGATTGCCTGAATAATTTCATTAGTATATAAACGAAAATAAAAATGACCTGTTTTTATTTTAGCCCCACTACTAAAAGAATAAAAAAAATAAATAAAATAAATTTAATTTTTTTAAATTTCACTTAATCAATCAGCAAAAATCAATGATAAGAAAATGAAAGTATGTATATAATATGTAGGACGCATTTTTTACGCATTCAGATTTCAGCATAGAAAATTTTGAATATTACATATACATAAACATTTAAGTATTTGTACATAAATTTATATATTTATATATGTACTTATATAGTACACAATACTATTATATAGCTAATATTATATGTACTTAACTATTTTATATACATCTATATACTACGTAATGCCAACAAACAAAAAACGTTATTTTGTTTTTAACAATGAAACTAATTGTATATTGGCATTTGGTGGTAGGCCACATAAAAAAAAAAAAAAAAAATATCATAGTGAAATTTGAAAAATCCATGACGTAATTTTTTTTTTTTTAAATGTACTTACATAGTAACATATGTACATACAAATGTTATAATAAATATGTATTTTGAACAATGCGTAGCTTTTGCTGTATTTGAAGTTTTTCTTTAAATTTTTTATGACGTGGAATTTTATTTTTCACATATTTTTATATACTTAATGAACATTATTTTTTTTAGATGTGAAAATAAGTTTAAAAATTTTATTTTTTTTTTTTGATTAATTTTCTTGAAATGTATATTATTTTTGTACTATGTTTATTGATTTTGGTTTGATAAATCTATCGGCAAAGTAATTTAAACTAATTTAATTTTATGTTAATTATTAAATAAGTAAAAACAATCTAGGTACATAATTAGAATTGTTACTAATTTTATTTAATAGATTAATAATCTGTCACTTCGGTTTAATTCAATTTAATTTTTTTTTTATTCTGGAAATGAAGCCAAGGAATGAAGAAGTACAGTCTGTTACGAAAATTTTTTTCACGTTCAATTATTGGAATTATTTATTGTATAAATTTTTAATTTTTTTTATACATTATTATATTTTATGTATATTTTTACATGTTAAGATATTTTAAATAAATTTTTGAAAAGAGGCAATTACCCTAATCAATTATTACTTCCCTTCATATGAAAACCTACATCTTGTATATTTTTAAAATCTACCTTAATTTTTAATTTTGTAGGAAGTTTTTTTTTTTTTAATTTGTCAAAGATCTGATTTTAGACCATAACCTTTACAAAATATGTTTTGAATGATTGTATAATGAAGAATAATATACATATATATGATAGATATATGTATATTATATATATATATATATGTATGTACATATTATGTGTTTTTTTCATTATAAGAACAACACAAAAAGTTTCAGTAATTAATCATCAATTTTATTATTTTAAATAAAAATGAAAAATAGGAAATATTTAAATACATCAACTAAAATAAGAAATTATTTAGTTAAATAGCGTAATATTTATTTAATTTCAATTCATGTTTACAAAACCGCCTAGATTCTGTTGAGTCTTGGTAAAGCAAACCTTGTACAATTGTACTATTTACACCGCCCTTTGAAAAATCGTATCTGGAACCAAATAATGCAAAAGAAAAATATGGAAATGGAAAAAAAATTATATGATTTGCATTGTTGAAAGACGGTAAAAATAGAAATATATTTCTCCGGTTGGTTTTGTGAGTATTATAATTTAACAGTTTAAATATTTACATGTATTCTTTCAATAATATAAAAATGTAAATTAACATTTAACATTTTTATTTTTTATTTACATTTAATAATATTTTGTAATAACATATAATAAATATTTTTGTAATAACATATATTTTGCGAATCATGACTCATGTAATGTGTAATGTTATGAATGATGACTAATACACATTGAAATTGATAGAAATTAGAAAGTATTCAAAATTTAATCATTAGAAGTCCCCTCTATTAGTTGAAATTGTTTTTATTACAAACTTTAATTAATAAGTATATACTTATTAAGTGTAAATTAAATATACATGGAAAGATTTATCTAAAAACTAAATTTAATTTCGAAATATACTTAGGTATAAATGTTTAGTACAGCATAATGTTTGTTATGTGTTAAAATCAAAACTGAAGAATAAAAATCTTAACTTTTAGTGGAAAAAACTTAAAATTTAAATACATATACATATGTATTCAGGTTAATCTAAAGCTTTCAATTTTATTTATTTTTAATGTTACAGATTAATATAATAAAATTCCCATTTTTTTTTTTTTTTTTGTTTTTTGATTAACACTAATTTATAAGGATTGATTTTAAAGACATAAAGTATGTACGAACAGAGCGAACAAATTCAAATATTTATGTAAAATATTTAAGTAATATTTAAATGATATTAAAAAAATATTAGATAGGTTAGTATGGTCCCTATTAAGTAAAAAGAATTTTGGATCTAGTTTATTGAAAAATACCATTCGCTAAAGTGTTTCCATGAATATATATATAAGTATATATAAATTCAGTTTGCATTAACTTCGGCCATTGTTCCAAAACAGTGTTCAAAATTCAAAAAGTTTTTAGATGCTTTAGCAAATATATCTTCATTCATTATCTGTCGTAGGATCCTAAATTAAATATATTATCAAATAATATTGTATTATTTTTTTATCATTAAAAAAAAATTTATTCGAATATAATCTCTCACTAAAATGTTATTTATATTTATATATTACTCGGAAGTTAAAGCTTCCGAGTAAAAATGCAGTATTTAATGTAACGAACTATAACGTAACGTAATGTTATGATATAATTAATAGTTGCTTAGTTGATATAATAGATTTTGCTTTGAGATCAAATATTTTAAGAAGTTGTGCTTATATATTCTTCAAGTTCAGTTCTCTTTAATTTTTTTTTATGAGAAAAACTAACTATGCATATCATTATCTAAAACAACAGATATCAATTTAGAATTTCTTTTTATCATTCAACTCGGACATGTTTACTCTGATAATAATAAACAATAAAAAAAAAAAAACTACAAAGTCCCAAGTATATTCTTACTTTCTGTATATTCTTACAACACAAGTATATTCTTACAACACAAATCTGTACAACAAATTGTACTAAATATTTTTTAATTTCATTAATTAAAAATTGTAAAATTTTTTTAAGTTCCTCTTAGCAAGGTTTAAAACATAAATTTTAGCTAAATTGAAATAAAATAAAATATAAATATAATGGGAATGTATAGCTATAAGTAATTCAATAATTGAATTACCAGAAATAAAAACGAAAATAAAATTAATTTACATTTAAGTACAAATTAAAAATATTCAAATATTTTTAATATCTAAAGTTCAATTCAAAAAATTAAATAACAAATAAAACAAATATTAAAATTCACAATTACGCCATTAAATAAAAAACATTTTTTTTTTTTCTTTATAATATAAAAAAAAAACTAGTTTTAGTTGGATTTTTCTTTTTATTATCAGTTTAAATTTTTTGTTTTGTATCTTATATTTTTTTTATTTAATTTTCGCATATATTTGAGTGATTTGACAGATGAAGTGATAGAATTTACTTTACACATAACAATACAAAATAAGTCACCTTTTCGAATACAGTGTATAAATTCACTTATAAAAATAGAAAGAAATCGGAGAAAAACACAAATATATATAGATATCGTATTGTACCTACACTTATTAAGCTTAGATACAAATTTAAATTTTAAGACATTTAAAAAATTAATACAATAAATGTAAATATATTTTATTTTTAGCTCAAAACACTCGTGTTAATTTTAATTTAAGATTTTTCATTGTTATTTTTAATTTCTCGTTTTCTTATTCATTCCTCACAAAGCAATTAGTTATTCGCATTAGATTTAGTTTGAGTTTGTTGACTGCATTATTTTGACTCTGATTATAGCCGTTGATGACAAGACGGCTATAATAGTTATGGTATAAAAGATTAATGAACAAAAATATTTTTGCAGTAATTTGTGTTCCATCTTCTGGTGCAAGAATTATTTTTATTTATTTATTATTATTGTTGCTTATATTAATTAATATTTGTTTATACCTATTATATGAGTATGGTTATTGTTTTGTTATGAAATATGTATTCATGCATGTACACATGTTTTATTGATATTTATACTGATAGGGTCAGTCGTAAATTAATGATACTTTGATCAAAATCTTAAATGAATAATCAAATAAATAAAATAAAAATATCTATGACAATAATCTATGACAGACAAAAGAGAACTCAAGGTAAGAAAAAAAAAAAGAAGAGGTGTCATGATTAACACTGGTATGTACATATACTCGTATGTTCTCCATTTTAACTTTCTAAAAACGTAAATCTTTACTCTTGAAAAGAGAATAATATCGAGGACTGCATTTATTTTATATTTTATATAAATATTTAGATTAAAAACAGTGCATTTCAATATAAATAACACTTAATGTTAAATTTAAGAAGATATTTGGATTAAAATAATTATTTATATTTAAAAATTCAATTTATATTTAAAAGTTGAATGAAAAATATTAATATCTTATTTAATATAATTATTAAAGAGTATCAAAGCTACAAAAAAGAAGTAAGTAACTACATTTCGTTATGTGTATTATGTTTCAATAATATAAAAATGTTTATAGCTATAATTAAACAAAAATGTTTTTTATGACATTTGATCTTCGATCTTTTTGATCGATCGATTACATGAAAAAAAAAAGCAAATAAATATTCGTAAATAGTCAACGATTAAAAAAATTATGAACAAAAAGCAAGTTTCTATATTAAATTTTCTTTATTGAATTCTTTGAATTTTGATGACAAAATCACGTTAATTGAATGAATGAAAGAAAAAAAAAAAACATGATAAAAATTTAACTTAGCATCAATGATTTTTAGCAATTGATTGATTCAGAGTAATTTTGAATACATTATTATAATCATAAATAATGACAAGTATCTATATTGGCATGCATTATGTTTTATATAAAAGAAAGTAAAATTGTAAATATTATACGAATATTTCAATTTAGAAATTAAATTTTAATTGAAAAATGATCAGATTATAAGGATCCACAGCTAAAATTATGTTTTTATTAGATGAAGGATAAATTCAATTATTTTCACCTATATCCTTTCTATTACTCAACCAAAATTTAAATTTCATTTGATAAAATTAAGAACTATTTTGAATCTTTGATTAATATCCACATCACGATAGAGAACTTTGATACTTATCTAGATACGAATAAAACTCGAACTTAAAACTTTAAAAGGTCCTTATTTCAACGATGTCTTCCCTAGCATTATAACTTTTACAGCTTCTTGTTACACCTACAGGTTCGAATAGAACTTTATTTTATTTTTTGAACTAATAATTAATATTTTAGAACCATTCTCATTAATTTCTTGGATGTTGTTTACCTTAGTTAATTAAATTTTAAATTAGCTGTTTTATCTTTTCATTAATTTGTAATGGTTTGCGTTACATACATTTACAGTATTAAACAGTTAAACAAACAAACATATTTAACTCTAGTAAATTAGTTTTAAATTTAGATATGTAAATGTAAATATAACTAATATATGTAAATGTAAATATAACTAATATAATAAAAGCAGCTTAATTGAATATAATATTTTATTTGTTTAATCTTGGTTCAATGTTCACATGTTGAAAGTTGAATATTTCTTAGATTAAACAAAATTTACAAAGATTAAAATATAAAAAAAAGTCCTTATTAAGTATGTTATGATGATTTAATATAACGATATAACGATATTATTTCTAAACTGAAGTAATTACAAAAGACTAAATGTTACTCAAACTTCAAGGTAAATAAAATAAAATATTTTAAATAATTAAAAATGTTTTTTAAAGTACATATTTTAAAGATATACTTACATACTTCATTTTAATACAAATTTTTAAAAAACCAATTTAATTAAAGAAAAACCTTAAATTTAAAATCGATTTTAATATTGAAAAAATGTCTATTAAGTAATGAAGATTTTAGTTCATTAGAATCAATTTATCCTAAATAAAAGAAAATTCGATACGAATATTGAACATTTAATATAATAAGTACAACAGAAAAATTTAATGGCGCAATTTTTTTTCCAATACATTATTGGAACAAATGACTATTAGTACAATCTTCTTTATAATATTTTTACTTAGATACGTCTACCTACATATATATATTTCTATTATTTTAAGATTTAAAAAAAAACAATGGAACATCAATAAATTTAAACTTCTATCTGAATTAAATTTTTGGTTTATTATTAGAATATTTATTAATTATATTTAAATTATTTTTTATTGATTCTATTGAATTAAAAAAAAATAATAATATACCTATTGCTTATATACATATATGTACGTGCACATATAATATAATTAATCAAAATAAAAAAAAATTATATAGGTAGGTAGGTACATAATATACTTAGCTTAGGTATGTAGATTTGTTTTTATTTTAATCATTTCTAAATATAAATGACCTTGCATTAAAAAGTTACACGTACGTACGTACGTACACTGTTTCATTATTTAACTATATACTTAAAAATTGCACTCAAAAGATTTCTTTATATAAATAATATGTATGCACATACATATTAAAGTTTTATGTCTATGTATGAAAAATAAAATTACCTATATTAATGGCTAGGTAATTTTATCTTATAGATTTATTAAAAACTATAACAGTACCGATCATAAAGTGGGTTCCCAAAAAGAGACTTTTTAATAAAACGCCAATTAAATATATGTATATACATACATATATACACTATAGCTATTTAAGTGTGAGTAAAGAAATTCAAGTTTGACAACTCTGAAATTGTAATAAAAGATAAATTTAACATTTTAGCTATTTATAAATCATTAACTACACATTTATATATGTAGGTATCTATTTGTTTTTTTATTTTTATATTATTAAAATGTGCATCAATATAAGTAGATATCAGAAATATAACTTGATTGATTCTATTGTATATTTAAAATTGTCCTAAAAAAAAATAACTACCTACATAGGTAAAAATTTATTAAAAAAAAAAAAAAAGATATTTTGCCAGAATCATCAACACACCAACAAACAAATGAGAACACCAAAATAAATAACATAACAACAAAGAAAAATACGTTAACTTTATTTTTATTCTGGTAAATAAAAATAAAATAAAACCAGAACATCTTCAGATACATTTAAAAGGAAATCCAACTTATATAAAAAAAAAGAAAAAGAAAAGTTCCATAAAGACGAAAAACTGTAAAAAAAAAAAAAATAAAATAAAATAAAAACAATGATGGTTATTTTTTAACTTCACGAGTTCAGACAACAAAATCCGACGACCTTTAATAAAAAAAAAAAATAATAATAATAAAAATATTATTATTCACGTAACCAGAATTTGAAACCAAACAACATAAAAAACAAAAAAAAAGCAAAAACAATAATAAGAAAATTATGTATACTTTTTTAGTTAGAAAATAAAATGTTTTAAAGAAATACATAATAATATGTACCTATGTATATAGATAGATATACATTATAGACTATAATAGTAGATAGAGATATGTATTTTGTATATACTACGTAGTTATATACATAATATTTAGTATGTATTATTTGGAATAATACATATACATAACTACATATTTAAAAAAAAAAGTTTATTTATTATTATAAAATTTGTATATTATACTGGTTAAAGTATTTGATCAAATACACACACAATCAATCAACAGTATGGTTTTTTTTTTTTTTTTATATCTCATCATCATTATTATCAAAAAAACTGAACAAATCAAAGAAATATTTATTTATCATTTAAAGTTTGGTTGTAGAAGAGAATAAATAAGTAGGTAAGCGTAAAATTGTATATACATATTATGTACATAATATAATAAATGTTTTAAAAGTAATTTTGTCATATACATATATTCATAATTTTAGAAGTTTGGAATTTTGATTGGTAACTATTAAATTTCTTAAAACATGAGCTTGTACTTTTTTTTTTTTTTTTTGAAAGTACAATTCCGAATTAAGATGAGGATAATGGCGAAATAGAATAAATAAAGTATAATGGATCTTAAAAGAGTACGTTTAACGATTGAGGATATTGGTGAAAATATAAAGACTAAATAAAGTAATTGGTTGTAAAAGAGTAGGTAAGTACATCTCTACAATATTAAAAGTTGAAAAATTTATAATTTCGCAATACTAAAAATAATAATATAATAATAAATAAAGGAAATATTTATGTCCGTAGAAGTAGCAAAAAAAAAAATTTATTAAGTTTATAATTAAGGAAACAAAAATTTATGGTTCGTAAATTTTTTTTTCTTCTTATTTAACTCTAGTTTAAAAATATGTACAGTACACATAGATTCATATGTATTTTTAATAGTTGGCCTAGTATAATACAGAACATGTTAAAATCCAGAGTAAGATATTCTGAAAAAATAAATGATTGATATTGAGTATTTAGTGATTTCAAAGTCAAATATTGGACAAAAATAGTTAAATTTTACAGGCATTCTCGAATTCGACTGTTCGAAATTGTCCAACATTAAAGGGCGACAATTTAATCAATGTGTCATCGATTTTTTAATGAATTTATTTATTATACATAAATAAATATTTAATAAAATATTATTTACAATCAAATTTTTTTGTATTTTCTTTGACTTTTTTTTTTTTTTTATGTTCGTAATCAAACTATTTTTGTTTTATACCTATACAAACGTATGTGTATATTTAGTAGCTTATTTAAATCATGAATTTGTATATACATATTTATTATTTATGAATTCTATTTATTTATTATCTCTTTTAATTTTAAGTCAAAATCTCATCAATTTTAATTTTTTTTATATTTTTGTAAAATTTCATTAATCATATATAATTCGCTTAATAAATAACGGGTGTGTTTGTTTGTTTGTTTCTTTTTATTAGATATATTCTTTTTATTTTTTTTTTTTAATTATAGATATATATATATTTATATGGATGTTTACATACCTATTTTTGGCATTTATTTTTATTTTGCGCTTTATAAACGTTGTAATTGTTTATTTACACATTTATTTTGTTTTTCTATATAAATCGTAAGTATATTTATATAGAAAGATAAATTTATAAAATGTATATACCTATCTACCTATATATGTAAACAATATGTTGAAGAAAATAAGAAATAAATATACCTAAATCTTAATGTACAAAAGTACGCCATAATATTGTGGGATGGCGTAAAATTACATTGATGTAAAATTCTAAATATGTACCGCGTGATGATTTGCAAAAAAAAAAATAAAATAAAAACAAGCAAAACAAAATTTTGTACTCTCTTAAATTTTAGACACATCGAATGAATTACCCTTATCATAATCAGCATTATCATTATTACGTACCGGCCCAGTAGTGTGGTATTAAAAAGGTACATAACTAAGGTAACTTAAGTTCTTTACATTGAAATATTGAATATACAAAATATGTATTAAAAATACAAAAGCGAACGTGAATGCAAACAAAAGAAATAATGTATAAAAAAGAATTTAGAAAATGGGAACACAACTTTTATTGTTTTAAATGAAAAATTGAAAAATTTAATACAACAAAAAACGAAAATAACAAAGATTACATAAATTAAACTAAAACAAAAAAAAAAAAAAAAATAGAAAAATAGTAAAATAAAACAAAAAAAATTTTGAAATACATAATAGATAAAAATATTTTTTAGATATTAGGTATATGTGTGTATGTATGTATTTACCTTGGATCTTTTATTTTCTCAATAGAAAAATACATAACAAGAATCTTGTGTAACCTTAGTGTAATAAAAATAACAAATTATTGGTAATAAAGAAAAATTGCACAAAAAAAAATAATAATAATAATAATTTGTTAGAATTGATTTAAAAAAAAAAATTTTTTTTTTTTTTTGTATTTATTATCAAAATTGTAAATTACAAATTGATTTAAAAAAACAATAATAATATTACTTATAAAAATTAACAATAATATTACTTATAAACAATTATTATAAATAATTATTTCTAAAAAAAAGAAATTTGTAAAATTAAGAAATTTAAGAAGAATCTTAAATTAAAATTTAAGAAATTTACAAAATTTATATAGGAATTAACTTTATTTTTTTAATAAATATTTTTATTAAAAATTATTACTGTTATAATTGTTTTGTTACAACATATTTGATTTTAACAAATATTTTCAAAATGTATACAAGAATTGAGTTTTGCATGTTTCAAATAATTTTACCTTAAAAATAACTTCAATTCAATTAGTGTCATTGGTTTTTCTATTTGTCACTACTTATTTAAATATTTATAAATGTCAATTATATAAATATTTGATAAATGTTTTGATCTCATTTTAAAGTGTATTATATAACGTAAATATGTATATATATAAATTTAAAGTTGTATATACATATATTATAATGTCAAATTAAAACAGTTTTACAATTTAAAAAAAAAAAAAAAAACATTACTCAAGTCTGTTAAAACTAAATTATGTATTAAATATTTGTATATATATATATATATACGTATATATATTACAAAACACAAAAAATTAAATTTTCAACTTGAAATTTATCATCTGTAAAAGTTTTTCAGAGTAAAATTTCTTTTCTTTTATTTCTCATATATACAAAAGTATACAACATACAAATTCAAAAGTATATGTATGTATGTACATAATATATTATATTTAATAATATATTTAACTTAATCATTGATTCAAATAAGAAAAAAAAAAAAAAAACTAAAATGCGTGATTTCGTGACTTGTTACTTGTATACCACGGATAAAATACACATTTTCGATATATCTATCTAATGGAGAATTTCAATCAAAGCTTTAACATTTTTTTTAAACTTTTAAACAAATTTTTTGTATATATACATAAGTGTAGGTATATTCGATATGAAAAAATGAAAAACAAAAACATTTAATTTCATTAAAAGAAAAATGTTGTTAGACAACTTTTCTTTTAAAAGAAATATTGCATTGTATTTTATAAATTTTTTTTTTTTTTTGCACACTTCCAAAACTTTTAAAAATGTGATTTAAGACACAATATTGTTAAATACACATATTATTATTAAATACCTACCTAATATGTATATTTAATTAAGATTTTGTTTTATTTTGTATAACATCAATTAAATTAATTATAGTATATATAGATGTTGGTTTTATTTTATTACATTATTTTAAAGAGGGTATTAAAACTTTTTTAAATCAAGAGGATATTAAAAATTTTTATTCTTATTCTTATAAGACTAAAATATACTTATTTACATTTTTCAATTTTAAATATAAAATTTGAACTGCACTTGCACGTAAAAATTAATAAAGTATTCATATATACCTATAGCTATTACCTTATGTTTTAAAATAAAAATCGTAATTTCTTAATTTATTTTCTTGTATATATATATATGATAATGATAAGTAGTTTGCAATGCTGTTATCAGGTGTTTGGAAAATTTAACTATATCAAACATGTTGCCAAAAAATATGCTATACTTACTGCAGAAATTTTAAAAAGAATACCTAATTTCTACAAAATTTGCCACACAAAAAAAAAAATTCCATTAAAAGACAAAGTAAATTGTTTGTACATAATATAGTCTTATAGAAAAACTTATAACAAACTTATGTAAGCCCTGTAGGTAGTCGTATATATATAAATAACTGTTATAAGATATAATAAATATAATATAATGTTAGATTCGATTCGAGAATTAATAAATTTTACCCCATATTAATTAAGAAATATTTAATTATCTTAGTAAAGCGCTGTGAACTCATTTCTTTGAATAGAAAATGTTGTACATGTTAATTTTCAGTGCAGACATTTTGAATATTAAAAAAAAAAAACAAAAAACTAAATAAAAAAAACAACAACTAAGTATATAATTGCAGTTTAAAATAATTTTTAAATGAAATTTGAATTTTTAAATAAAATCATATTTCGAAATTTTAATTGAATTCAAGTTTTGAGTATAAAAAAAAAAAAAAGAACTTTAAAAATGAATTTGGATTATATTTTTTTTTTTTTTTTTGTTTTATACAATATATTGTAGGTAAAGTTGCAGTCTAAAATTTAATAACAAATACATATACACACATGTAAATTAAAACCAGATTTCGTTTTGTTTTGTGGAACAACTTTTGTTTGATTTTAAATATATACCAAATCCGACGTATTGAATATATCCGCTTTCAAAACGAGGCTATATTATACAACGTATTATATACTCATATATATATTTTATATATGTATATATATATATATATATTGGAAAATATAAATATATCAAATTCAGCGTAAAAAGAAAAAAAAAAATGAAATGAACTTGTTTAACACAAAAATTGGGTCATTGACAAATTTAATTTTTTATTTGTTGCTGTTTTTTATTGCAATTTAATACTCCGAGAATGAAATGGTAAAAAATCAGAACTTTTCTTAATAAATTTATTGTTACAATATTCAACTTAATAATGAAGTTTTAGTTTCTCTCGAAATTAAAGTAAACCATGTGTTTATAAAATATTTATATCCTTAAAAAAAATGATTACACAAATTTCCTTTTTATTAAAATGTTATCTGATACCCTTAGAAGCTAAATAACTCAACAGGATATATAAAATATTTACTTTAAAGTGTAATAAAATTATAATGTTATTATTTATTGCAATTTTTAGACATTAATTATAAGCATTAGTAAAGAAAATCGATATTATCTATTCTAGACAAACGTTTCATCGAAATAATTATTTAATTAAGTATTTTGGAACGGGTCGTAAGAGGGAATTATTCTTACGACGTATTTGGAATTCAAACCCACACTTCCTTGATGTTTACAGTGCGCATTTTATATGCTCTTACTCACAAGGACAGCGAGGTCCCGTTTCAAATTTAGAAAAACAAAAAAAATAAGATAACAAAATCCATTAATATCTGATCTATTTTAAGCCTAAAACAAAGGGAATTTTAATTTTAGGTGTTATTTTAGAAATTTATGAAAAATATAAGATTCAGGTAACTTTATTTATTTATGTTTTATAATACATATTGATGAAATAACTAAAAAATAACTATATGATGTCTTAGATAGTTTTTAGAATTAGGTATTAATTTTATGCATTTGACAACATTTATGTTACTTTCTAACTTATGTTTTGATGATACAAATAAAAAATGTATAATTTATATTGTAAGTTTTCATTTATGCAACAAAATCAGAACCTTTTAAAATTTTAATAATAAAAAGTAGTCAGGACAAAAATAAATATTGTATGTGATGTTTTTTAACTTCTGTTTTTGAATTTCTCTTTCTTAATCTTTGTATATTATAGCTGTATAAAATATATGTCCTTTTTGTATGGGTATTTATATACAAAATAAAAAACAAAAACAAAAAAAAAACCGAAATTAAACAAAGTGTTGATTAAATAAAATAAAAATTTTGACTAGAAAATAACAAAAATGCATACATACTTACTTGTATAATAAAAAAAATCTAAACTCACATTTTTGTTTAATGAAATCACAAGAGGAATTGACCTTCCTAGGAGGTAAAGACCTCTGTGAATAAAATAAGAAACAAGAATACAAAAAAATACGGGCAAGAGAAAAATATAAAGAAGGAAATAAAAAAACAAAAAACTAAATTTAAGTTACTACATACTATAACTCTTACTATTAAATAAAAAAAAGACATTCGATTTAAAAATGTTTTTGGACTGCAGGCCCTTTGTTTTATGTTGTTGTAAAAAAATGTTCCTTCTGATTCTAGTTCGCTTTTTTAACATGTTTTTATTGTTATCTTAAAAAAAAAAAGATTCGTTCATTTATTGGGTTTCCTCTTTTAAAGGATCTTTTTTTTTATTCTTGTTTAATTCATTTCTTTTGTTATCCTGTTATTTGTATGTAAAACGCGTCTTTATGTATAATCGTAATGGTTTACAGCATTTTTTTATTAATTTGCTCAAAGAAAAGAAGCATTTACATGCATGACTAATAATTGGCTGTTCTCTGATTTTTTTTTTAATTTGTTAATTCCACAAAAAAAAAAAACAAAAGAAACATGAAATTAATTCACTGTTTATTTCAACAATTTAGTAGTCAGGAGTTCAGGACAAAAAAAAAAAATTCACAGCTTTGGTTATAGGTTCAAAAATTAAGAAATCCTTTAGAATGTCAGGAATCAGGATACATTTGTTTTTTACCAAGGGCTTATTAAGGCCCTCCTGATTAATTAAAAACAATTTAAAATTTATATAATAAAAGATTAAGAAATTGAATTGTTTTTAAGTTTATCGATTCTTATGTAGGTATGTGCAATTCAAAATTGGCAGCTAGCACAAAATTTTAAGGTAACCAATTGATTTTACGATAGCATTTATCTTATAATCTGTTTTTTTTTAAACAAAAACATTTAAATTTTTTGACTCACATTGAGGTGAAATGAAAAAAAAATAAAGTTTACTCCATTCATTTATATAGTGATTTAAATGTGAAAAATGTCGTAAACATATAAATACATATTTTATATTATGAATATATAAATATGTATGCACATATATAATATATAGTACGTCATCATCATTTTTAAAAAACGGAAAAGTGTTTACGAAAAAATTTTTTTTGTTGATGATTGGATTTCAATTTGTTTTTTTTTTTTGTTTGTTTTTTCTTAAATTTCATCTCATAAGGAAATCACATAAAAAATATCATGAACATAAAATTTGGTACTTAACGATTGTGAATACATATAAGTATATATTACATGTTTAAAATATTTTAAGAAACTGGGACTCTAATATGTATGCATATATAAATATGTATGTATGTTTAGGAAAAGAATGAATAAAAAAAAAAATCAAATAAGTATATTTGTGGGGGTTCAAAAATGTAACTCCACATGTTCTCCTTATGATGATGAACTTCTGAAAATTTTGATGATGTTGTCATATTAATGATGAAAATTAAATTATAAATAAAAAACTTTATTTTCTTGTTATACTTATAATATAGGAATATTATGTATATATACATTATATATATATATATACATATATATCTAAATATATATATATATATTTCTAAATATATATACCTAATATGTTACGACTTACGACGTAAGTATGTCATCAAAATTTATTAGAAAAATGAATTTTAAGCCAGTGGTGGTTGGTTGACTTTGGTAGTTTCCTTAAAACAATGTTTATACAATTTTTTTTTTTTGTATTACATTAAAATTTAAAAAACAAAAACAAATTTGAAAACAAAAAAAAAATTGAACAAGGGAGACTTTTTAAAGAGTTGCTATGATGGTGGTAAAAATGGTTATTAAATGATTGGTTCTTATATTCCATTTTTAATTTTTTTTTAGAAAACTTTAGGGGGTAAATAATAAAAATTATATGAAAATTTAGTTTAGAATACGATCTGTTCAGTAAGAATTTTTCCATTCTTTTATTTTCAGTAAGAATTTTTTTCATAAAAAATTGTTAACGTTATGGTTTAATTTTTTTTTTTTTTGTATTAATTTATATTTCTCTGTGTTTAAATCTTATAATCGTTTCTTTCTGCCATAAAGGAATAATAAAAGATTAATATAAGTTTTGTATCCAATCAAATGGAATTTATTTCTATATCAGTATTTCTCAAAAGCATTATTATATTAAAAAAAAAAAAAAAAAACAGCTGTAATTTTTATTTATTTTGCGATTATCAATTCTGTAACTTGAAAGTTTAATAACAGATAAATTGAATTGCATTGATATACTTTTGTCTTTTTTTTTTTTTTAAGTCAAAATGTTTAAAAGACGATTTTAAAATGTCGGTTTTTAAAATTAATTATGTAATTTTTTTTTTTAAATTTTAATCATTATAATATAGATTATTAATATATTTCCATCAAAGTATTCATTGATGTTTTAGTTTAGTCAACTTTAAGGATCAAAATTTAAAAACATCTGTTTCTGATTGCGAATTATTTTAATATTATGGATATACTTTACTGAGAGATACCTTAAATCACGTAATGAAACGCTATGAGGCTCCAACTAAGCGATGGGAACATTAAGATTTTTGAAACCCTTTTTAAAGAATTATATAAATATATATTATAAAGTAAGTTGCTCCATAAATTTTTAAAGAGTTTTTGACGCCCTTAATATCCTCATCGTTTAGTTGGACCCATATAACGTTTCATCAATTGATCTAATGTATCACTCAGTAAACTTTGAAAAAAATCGGAGAATGTACACCTAAAGTAAAGTATACACAATTATTATAACTACTCTATTGTTATGGCGGTATATCTTTAAAAACTGTGTTTTGCTATCGAAGTATGGAATTGATAGACTTCGAAGTTACGACAGTGTTTCATAATAAAATATGTAATATTTCATAACACAAAAACCAAATATATTTATAAGTAAACATAAACAAAAATAAAACATATAAAGTAAAAAAAAGTTAATAAATTAAATAATTCTTATATACAAGATAATAAAAAATCTACATTTGTTTGATCAATGGTTTTTTGAAATTACTATTTTATGTTTATAAAAAAACTAAATCTGAAAAAATGTTTGATATCAAAAACATAAAATTTGATTCTTATAGTGAATTTAAAATGTTATAATTTGTATATTAAATTGAGATATTAAAATTTGAATTTTTCTAACTTTATTTCATATATAATTTTTAAAATAATTAAAATTTGTGTTTTTTGTTCACATATTAAAAAAATATTTTTTTTATAAAAAGAAATAAAATTTAAAAAAATGAAAAGTATAAAATATAAATATGTACACATATGATAATTGCTAAAGCAATAAACATACATAAGGAAAAATTAATTTTTTTTTCTAAAATAAAAAAATGTCAAATCTAAAGAAAATTTTATGATTAACTCATTAATTATACATTGAAGTATGTACAATAACAATGATTTAAATGAATACTAAGTTAACATAACAATAAAGCGCGAATACATACTAGATATATTTAAATCCTTAAACAAAAAAAAAAATTCCTTCTGATTATTTTTTTTCTGCTTTTAACCAAAGCATTCATTAAACTTTAAAACTTTTCAATTTTTTTATATAATAAAATATGTAATTCTCCAACAGTGGATGTCCATCATTAACCACACTTAAAAGTACACAAAAAAATACATTACAAAAAAAAATAAAAAACAAAAAAAAAATAAACAAAAAAATTTAAAGAAATTCATCGACTAGTCACACGACTGACTGACCGACGAACCGAACGTCCGAAAATTTTCTCAATAAAAAGGGGGATTGATCCGATGAAAGAAAAGGTGATTGCACTTTTCTAAGGTTTTTGTTCTATAGCTCTGAATTTTTTTTTTTGTTATTTCGACAGATTTTTTTTTTTAATTTTTATTGAAAAAATTTCAAGTGTTTTATAAAAATAAAAAAATCAGTTCCACCTGGCTTTTATAATTTAAAAAAAAAAAAAAAAAAATGCATCTGGGGAAGTTCTTTTTATAAAAAAAACCATACACCTAAAGAATTCGTTTTTATTGTATCTCTAAAAACGATTATATTTCAAGTAAAATGATCATCAAGGTCTTAGGTTTCTTATTTTTTTTTATATTTGAGTCTGATTCCTAAAAATGTGAAACTACAAAGAAGGAAATTAAAAAACAAAACATGATAAAAACAAAATCACCTCTATTTTAATACCTGGTGATTATACATACCTAGGAAAATGGAAGAGTATAAAATTAAAAAGACAATAAGTAAAAAAACAAAAATAAAAAAAATTAACAAAAATCACATGCTTATATTTAGCACCAACATTATTCTTTTTTTTTTTTTTTTGTGCTTTTGTATGTATAAAAGGTACGCATGAAAAATAAAATCCGTGGGCTTTTATACAAAAAAACAAAAAAAAATTGAAGTTGGTTTTTTTTTGGTTATATTTTGGTTGCTTCGTTGGTTTCAGTTTCAATTTTAAGTGCTCGATCATGAAATATTATTGTAAAGTTGCATCCCATATAACATTAATAATAAATTTTATGGGTTAGAAAAAAAGAAGAAACATAATTTTATTCATTTTTTATTTTTTTTCTTTAAGAAATAAATTTAATTACATATTTCTTTTCGTCTGATGTGATTAATGGATTTAATTTTTATTTTAGAATCTCTAAATAATAACTAAAAAAAATACCCAAAAAAAATTTTTTTTTTTTTGTAAATACTCAGTCATATTTTTTTAAAACTATTCATTATAGATAATAATGATGCCGAAGTTAAAATTTTTAAAGTAATATTGTTTTTCTTTATGATCTTGCATGAAGTTAAAAAAATAAAAAAACTAGAAAATTTTATAAAGGTTTTTTTTTTTTTTAGTGAGGAAATACAAAAATATCCGCTCGCCTTAGATTGAGCGGAAAGAAAACTCCTATATACTTGCGCTATACCTCTTTAATCTGAAATTCTAGACAGTTTGATTGCAAGAGTAAACATTTATACTGGTAAACAAGTTCAAGGAATCAATCAAATTCAGAGGTTGAAGCAAGTTACTTGTTTCGAATAGTTTTTTTTTTTTTTCATATTTTCAAACGTAATTTTGTTTTAAATTTTTTTTAACTTGTTTTGTCTAAAATTTTTTTTTCTTTATTAGATATGTAAAAAAAACTTTGTTTCAAGCACTTATTTTTGTCGTTTGAAAGTAATTTTTGTGTGATAGAAAAATAATCAACACCTTTCTACCTAAATTTAAAAATTCTTTAATATTCTTTTTACGAATTCGGAATATTTTTCCTTTTTTCATAAATTTGATTATTTTTAGATTAGTGCTTACTTCCTATTGTCTCCTATTCATAAATAATATTTTTTAATCAAAATAGTATACATACAATTAATGGATACATATTCTAATTATAAATACAATTTTTAAATAATAAGGATATTCACGAGTTGATGCAAAGTGGTCTTGCACAAGTGCAAAATTTTGCATCGTAGCATATGTCAATTTTTTGACAGTTAAAGTGTACAATTTGTTGTTGTTGTCATGTGTAAAAAAGTGCAAAATTTTGCATATTTGTGCAAGACCATTGTAAAGTTTGTTTATATATTTTTTGTAAGCGCTATAAAATTAGATAAAAATTTAAAAAATGCCTAAAAAAAAATTAATTTGATTCTGTGGTACGGCGCAAAAAAAAAATTTGCACTTTTGCATCAACCCGTGAATACCCTTATTATGTTTAATATTATGCACTTATATGAATTAATATTGCACTTTTATAATTGTATTTCTTTATACATTTTAAGGATGATACATATAACTTATCTATTCATAAGTTATATTAAATACATATTAATATTAAAAATATTTTAAATACAAAATGTTAATTAACAAATTATTTATTTTTGAAACATTTTTTGAAATAAAAATTTTGTTCTCTCATCTTTTATTTTATTTCGAAACAATTAATACATATATTGAAATTAAAAATTTGATTCGAAAACATTCTATAAAATCAAGTTAAGTATTTTCACCGCAACATGGTTGGAATTACTTAATATTTTCATTAATTTTTAGAATTTAAAGAGGAATTCTTTCAGAAACAAAAATTAACTTTAAAATTAATTTCAAATTCTAATTCGAATAAAATAACTCTGATTCTAGTGACCTATAGTTAGATTCTCAATTTATCATTTAACATTTAACATTTAACATTATCATTTTATTTTTGAGTTATGTAATAATGATCGTTTTATTTATTAAGTGTTATATATAAAGATTATAATATGTATATAAAATCTTGTTTTAAATAAATATGTTCACTATTAAAAAAAAAAAAAGTTAATTTTATAAAAAATGTTTGTCAAGAATAAATCGAATTTTTCTTACCCTACATTTTTTTTTTTTGTTTGTAGTTTTTTAATATAATCTTCTTTTGTACGATAGAGAAGTCGTGCTGATGTTCTTTTATATGATTACATAATACAAGTACACAAAAATATTTTTTTTTTTACTATTGAAAAAAGGTCAAAGACATTTTTATAATGTTGGAGAAAAGCGCACTGATACGGAATGACTTTGGTTTTTGTTTTATTAGTTTTATGACATAATTTTTCAGATAGAAAAATTTACGTCTCTTAAGAATTGGAATACGTACCAAAATAATGTGGTGGTCAATTAAAAAATTAGGGACTCTTTTAAATTTATAAATATATATTTTAAATATTTTTAATGAAAGCTATTTTTTTCTTTCTTACGCTTTTTTTCAAATAAAAATATAAAAATGATTTTAGCTTATAAAATAACGGTATATTTATATTTAAAAAAAAATAATTTTAATTACATATAAGGGACATAAAAAAAAAATCTGTTTTAAAGGAATGTCCTATAGGCAAATTCGATAAAGTAAGTCGGAATAACGAGAATATACTGAAGACTTTTTTCATAATGAGTCTAGGGTTAACTTTGTAAAAGACCTATCTATAGAACATAATGTATGACAAATTGAATAACGTGTTCCAATTAAAATAATATTTTCAATTTTAATTAATAATCTAAAAAAACATAATTCATAAATTGTAAAGGTCCCAGGTTTAAGAACGTCACAGTATATACATATAAGCATTATTGCATTTAATAGCACAACGAGCTTTCGAAGATTAATTTGATTTTTTTCATCGTTTTCCAGTTTATTTTATATATTTTTTTCATTATTTCTATTGAAGTGTTTGATTGTGTATAGGTTAAAAAAATTTTTTTTTTTTTAAAGAGATTCGCTGTTCTGTATGTTTCTGAAATGCTTTGTAATGAATGATGATGAATTTTGTATAGGTAGGTAGTAATACTAATAATCTGTTGCTTTTTTTAAATATCGGTTTTGCTCTCTCTAACAATTTTTTGTTTCTTTTTGTTAGTTTTATTAATTTTTTTTTTTTTATTGTATACGTATATATATGTTCATAATTTATCGCTGAAATTTTTTTCATACAATTTTCGGTTTTATTTTTGGAATAAATAAATGGGAGATAATGAGAATTGAAAATACTTTGTATTCGTTGTGCTATAAATTATAAATAAAAAAAATTAATACATACATATGTATTAATAAATTTTTAAGTAAATGACTGACAATAAAAAATTTTTTTTTTTTTTACTTAAGTATTGTACTTTTACAGTACCTACCTATAGAGATAATATAACTTTATCTATTTTATAAGTTTGACGTTTTATTTATACTGGTATAATGTAATTTTGTGAAAAAAAAGTTCGTGTTCTACAATATCACAAATTAAATAAAAAAAATTTTTTTTTTTAAATTTTCATACTCACTAGTAAATTATGAATAATGTATAACGAGTTATTTAAAACCAAATTAAATTTAGATTTAACTCAAAATTTTCTCTTTGAAGTATCTCTAAAGCGTCTAAAATGTTCATTCTCATTACTAAAATACTCGAAAAACTTTTTTTAATTAAATTAAAAAAAAAAAAATAATAATAATGAACTGAAATTTACTTAAAAGAATTTCATCTTTCGTAAATTTATATTTTAGTATGTTTTTTTTTTATTTTTTATATTTTATTTACGCTCGTTTTCTATTCTATAAAATTTAACTTTTTTTTTCTGGTTTATTCTGGATTCAACAAAAATTTAATAAGTAATAAAAAATATTGTTTTTTTCTTTTTTTTTTTTAGCAACAACATGATGACTGTTTTTATTTTTTTTTTATAAATTGAATTATGTATTTCTATTTCATCAGTTCTTTTTTCCCCGCTTCGTGATCCGCTGTAGAATAAACTAAAATAAAATTAAATTTTTATGACTCAGAAAATTTGATTTTTCCTTATCTAAATAAATCTAAAACCATATTTATATAAGTAGTTTATATTATATGTCGATGCAGTATGAACTCTTAATCTGAGGGTCGTGGTTTCTAGCCCCACGTTGGCAAAAATACAATTTGTTATCTTTTAAATACAACAAAAAAAAAAAAAAAACAGATTAAGTAGAATAAAAAGTTGGGTCTATGGTATGGTATGGTAAAAGTTGGGTCAAATTAAGTAAAATATTATTTTTGATGTTTTTCAAAACACATAACCTATATTTGTAATTAAATAACCTCAATTCTCGTTTTTATCAGCTATTTTTATAAATTTTTTTTTTGTTTATTTCATTATTTGTTTTATTTAGAATTTTTTCTACTATGGTAACACACATTTAACGTTATAGAATGTGGTTGCTGAGTGCTTTCAGTAATCAGTTAGAAATTAGCGGTTAGCCAACATCTGTTTTTTTTTTTGTTTTTTATTAATACTTAGATAAAAAAAATTCTTTTATTATTTTTGTTATCATCTAAGAATATTATAAATTTATACTTAATAAAAATCAGTTCTTTATAAGTAATCAGAGTTGTAATTAGTTGAATAAGTTATACAGCGTTTTTTTTTTGTTATTTTTTTACGTTATATCTCTGATTTTAAACTTTCTTTCCCATCTCTGTTCAATGCATTTAACAAAATGAATATTTTTAAATTTAATAATTAATACAAGAATTGTTTTTTATTTCATTTTTTATTTATTGAAAATTTCCATTTTTGAATTTATAAAATCGAGGTCAACAAATTTTTTTTTTTTTGACGTTTTGTTTTGATAATGTCGTAGTACTTCGAAAAACTGCTTTTGGTTGTCGTTATATACGTGTCTCAACACTTTGTATTAATTATCGTCAATTGAATAATTGAATTAGGTATGATATTCTTTAGTGTGTCATATTATATATAAATTACATATTTATTAAAAGTAAAATTATAATATCCCTAAACCTTGATTTCCGTCATTCATTTTTTTTGGTTCTTTTAACAAATTATAATTATTTAACTAATAATAGAACGAAAAATAAAAATTATTTCGATTTTTGTCATAATATATATATTGAGAAGAAGAAAATGTTTTTATTTGTTCCCAAATAATAATGTAAATCGAGATTTGATAATCTGTATTCAATGATTTTTATTTTGAAATACATATTAAATTTTATCTCGTTAGATTTCAATACTTATGGTAACCTTTATAAAAAAAAAAAAAAAACTAATTTTTCATGCCCATTCCATTAAAATTTCAACAATTCCACAACAATTTCAACATTCAGATTTTTATATTACATACTCACATAGAAAATCCTGCTATTTTAAGATTTTTACACTTCTTTATTAAATATTATTTATTTATTTCATGGTTTTCGTGGAATTTATTTGAATGTGCTCAAGAAATAATTCTAATTTAATATTTAAATTCAATTCAATAAGTTTTGTTGTTAACTTTTTTTTCGTACTTTTTAACTGTAATCAATTATGATTTGAATTATTCAGAATTAAAATTAAAACTACAAAAATAATGCGTACCTTTCTAAAAAAAAAAAAACAAATAAAAAATAAAAAAAGACATCTATTGATTCTTAATTAAAATATTTTCGAATCTAGGTTATAAATGATGTTTTATTATAAAATAAAAAATAAATTAATATGAATTTAATAAAAGATCAAATCTATAAAAGTGTGAAATGAATAACAATCTAAAATATTTTCAAAATTGTTTTGACTTTTCTTAAATTTACATATATCATATAATGTAATATTAAGTTATGGTTTAGTTTTTAATCGTTTTTCTAAACGTGATCTACTACCATATCATATAATAGGTTCAACATAAAATAAAATTAATTTTGAATGTGCCTGGAAAGGTTTTATTCTTTTTTTTTTTTTAATGCATTTCTCTGTCACATAAATGTGGACAGATGTCGTAAGGGAGAATAACTCTGACGACGTGTGTGGGATTCGAATCCACACTCTGTCGGTATTTACAACGTATCTTATACGCTCTTGCCCACTAGGCTACCGAGGCCCCAGGTTTTATTAAATAAACGAAAAACTTTAAGAAAAATTTGATTACTTTACATTAACATTATAGATGTACCTAACAAAAAAAAATTAAAAATTATTCTCAAGTTTAACAAAATACTACGGATTGTTAATTTTTTGGAAATTTAATCCATGCGTTTCAAAAGTTGATATCAAAATTTAATTTATAATAATTAACCGCACACAATGTTATACATAATTCAACAAGTTCTTAACGCTTTGTGATAAGCAACAACAGCAACAAGAAACGGAATTATTATAGAACTACTTAAACTTACTTCAGCCACATTAATTTTATTTAAAAACATTATTTTTATTTACTTGAAAAAAAATTTAACTTGAAATTAATTTAATATAAGTAATACAAAAAATTGAATGCCACAAAAAACAAAAAAAAGTAACCATTAAACCAATGGTGGTCATTTGCACTTAAAAAAAAAAATACATCTTATAAAAATAACAACAACAATAGGTACCCCAAATTTCATCAACACAATTACCAAAAAAAAAAAAAAAATTAACCAATAATTTTTATGTGGTAATATTATATCAGATGACCACCTGGTCAAACATTGAATTTCAATGAAAATTCAAGAGTTAAAAAAAAATTTTTTTTTTTTTAAAGGTATACTTAATTAGTATTGTTTCATTACTATACTAAATTTATACGTGGGTTATTGACCTTGAAATATTATTCATAGATGTATATGTATATAATATCTGTACATTAATATTATTATACATATTATGTAATAAAATCATACAAATATGAAAAAATCCTTACACACATAATTAAAAAATTTGTAAATTATGTCTGTAAAAAAAAAACAGTATAATATATAAGTAAATATATGTAGATACATATTCAATTATATACATAATTTAATATAAAAGAAAAATAGTACATAAGTACTTACTATATATAAAATAAAAATTACGTTATATATGACATATATATACATATATATTGTATAATATAAAGATTTCGTTAATAAATATGAAAAAAAAAAAATAAAATAAAAATTTTTAATATTGACTTTACATATTGTATCCCTTTCAATCATCTAATATTATATTTAATATTTAAAAATATTAAACCTTTTTTTTATTTTTATGTGCGTACATTTATTTATAAACCGTTTACATAAATATTATTTACCTTAATTACTTTGCGAAATAGCAAAAAAAAAAAACGAAAAAACAAATATACACAACAATTACCATACAATAAATTTCTGTAATACATACAAAAAAAAAAAGTAAATATAAAAAATGCAAGCGAAAATGAAAATATTTTCATTCAATGATGCATGAGTAAAATTTTTCTAATGCAATACTTACTGCAAATTGAATTAAAAAAAAATGTTTTAATGTTTTTTAAATATATAAACCATATATTTTATAAAATCATATTTAAAGCTTATAATACTACCAGAACCTGAAAAATTTGATTACTGATGTATGGGTGTGGTCTTATTTTAATAATAATAATAATAATAATAATAATAAACTGTATTTATTTAAAGCCCACCAACACAAGAAAGGTTTTTTTCGGGCTTTTCAAGTTATTAGAAAAGAGTTATTTATAAAATTATTTAAACATAAAAATACATATTTCATCTTAAAAATATTCTTAAATATAAAATTTTTAAACATAGTAATAAAAAAAAAATAAACTTAATAATTTTCTAATATTTATTAATTTTATATTTCATATTGTGAACGTTAAATTATTAACCATTTCCAAGACGCTAGATTCAGATTTTGTCATAAACTTTTATGTATATTTAACAAAATTTAAGATGTTTTTACTTTCTTCAAAAGAATCTAAAGATAATTTATTTAGTCCCTGTATATTAAGAGTTGACAGAGCACAAAGCACGCAATTTTCAAAAAAGTGTTTGACTGTTAATAAAGTACCAAAAGAACATGTAGGGGGATTACGTTTTAACATTGTTAAAACTACAGATTCTCTTCGGTTCAAAGAGAAAATCGACTTCCAATGCGTAGTAGTTTCCTAAATATCCCTTAATTTATTATTTAGCGTTTGGGGCTTATTACTTTTTCCCATTTGGGTCTTATTTTATTTTTACTTAATAAATACTTATTGTTATTAAAATATCAAATATTTTTTAAGGTTTTTTTTTATTGTCATCAATTAACTGAAAAAGAAATATTTTAATTAAAATTCAAAATTGATTAAAGAGCAATGACTGATTAAATAAAATAAAGAAGAATTCAATTTCATTAAATTATATTTCAATGTTATCCTGAGCTTTAAAAAAAAAAAAAATGCTGAGATAGAAAAAAAACTTTCTATATAAGTATTATGTATATGCATTTAAATGTAACAGTGAAAATATGAAAAGCTTGCGCATTACTGTATTTAAGCTTTTTATTTTTTTTTTTTTATTTCTAATGTTATTTTTATATTATGTTTACAAATACATGTTTAAATATTTTTATAAATTTTAACAAAACGTTTTAGAAAAAAAGATATGGTGTTGTAGGAATAATAATAACAAAGGAAAGAAAAAAAAACAAAAGAAAAACAAAATAACGTTTATTTTTCTTTACTTTCCAAGGATAATAGGTATTGCAAGGATATTATATTATATTGTATTTTTTTTCTTTTTATTTTTTTCCTAACAAAGATTTATAGAATAAAATTTTTATTATAAAGCCATAGGTACTTTCTTTGTCTTTATTGTTGTTTTGATCTTTTTTTTTTTTTTTATTAAATACTTATGTGTGAGTGTAATTAATATGAGTGAAAAACTATAAATCTTTGAAAGAAAAATTACTTAACCATTTTTTTTTTACTTGTGCAGTTTTTTCAAATTACAAATTAAAGATTGGAATTTTTCAATTTATTTTGCGGAAAAATGAAGAATTTGTGTTTTTATATTATTTAAATGTATCATACATAATATCTATTACTGTAATTTAATAAAAAAAAATAATATATTTTTAGGTAGATATTATAAAAAATAGGTAGTTATGTCTTTAGGGCGCTATATTAATAGGTATTAACAAAAAATTAATGTTTGTACTTTAATGATTAGTTAAAAATACTAACAGTTACAAAATAATAAATTCATTTAAGTTAGTATTTTTCTATAGTATTTTTATTATTTTTAACGTATTATTAGTAATCTATATTTGTATAGGGTGTTGAAGAAGCATTCAAATATTTTATTATGGTATTCAATAAAAGGAGTTATAGTTTGCATTATTAATAAACGTTTTTGGAATTCAAGAAAACGTATTATTTATCTAAAAAAAATCGTGAGAAATAGACTAATATTTTCATTTAACTTAGATTACATCACTTTTTAGTCTTCAATATAATTGATTATTTGTTACTTTTTCCATAATTAATGTTAATCTTTAAAAAAAAGAATTATGTGTACATAAATAAATATTAAGTATGAAGTTAAAAGTATTATTTTATAATTTTTTGTATAGAAAAAAAAAAAAAAAGTACCTATCCTTTAAAACAACATTTTTGCAATACACAATAAGTAAAACAAAATTATTCCATTCATCATAGGTATTGTAAATTTTTAAATTTACATAGGTAAAGGGTAACTAATAATTTGCTTTAATGAAAACTGTTTTAAAAAGATAAAGAAGAATAAAAAAAGAACAAAATATTTTTTTTTGGAGAACTAGAAAATTGAAACTTTCTCAATATTAAATTTATTATAGTATATTTTCATTTTCTTCGTTTATCTACAGTACACCTACAAAGATAATTGTGCATAAAATATTTATGAAATATAATAAGATAAAAGACATATCTTTTATTAAAAATAATAATAACAAAATAAAATAAAATCAAACCGAACAAGAACCTGAACAAAACAAAAACCAATTTCAATAAAAAAAAAAACATTGTTATCTCTTTAACCAATTGCATAAAATGAGTTATAATGATTGAAATTGCATCAAACTATTAAAAAAAATAGTCATCATCACCATTATTATGATTATGGTTACAACTTTTTCATAATTAATACCATATAATCTGGTTAGTATTAAGCTTACATTAAACATATTTTCAATTATTTGATTTGATCAGAAATTTATTAACAACTTAGCATATCTCATATAAAGGGAAGCGTTATTATCAATTTATTATTATATATACTTATATATTATACATAATTAAATATGTATATTATTTAACCCAACATATTATTTCTACGATCGTTCTGCTGGGTTTAATTTTTTTAATTTTAAATAATGCTTATTTTGCGTTTTTTTTTTTCTTTTTTGTAAGAACTTTCAATTTAATTGAAAAGCTTTTTGTAATTCATTTTTTATGTAATAAAACGAAAAAAAAAAAAATGTTTTTTTTAATTAACACAATACTAGGTATATTTTAACATTCAGCATTAGAATGTAATTTAAATATGTTTTCTTATTATAGTTAGAATAGAACTTAAAGAATTTAAATAATCCTGAAATGAAAATTATCTACAATATTGTTAAGGAAACTCTTATATATCTATACAAAAAAAAATAATATATATATATCTTTATTTATAATAGATAGACCTTAGTAGTATGTACTCTAGACATATTGTACATACATATATTATATTCATAAATGATGCTCTTTTTTTTTAATAAGTATTTTTGTCTATACAATATAATATATAAGTATAACCTGGTATAACTACATTATTGTTTTTCATATAAATTTTTTTTTTTTTTAAATAAAAATTTGCCTTTATATAATGTATATGTATGTGTATGTATTATAAATTGAATTTTTTCTTTCCTTTTTTTTTACTTTCATTTTTGATTGTCATTACATTTAACATGTTCTGTTGTTGCTGTAGTTATAGCATTGTCGCTTTTATTTGAAAGAATTTAACTATAGCAACTTTCTTAAATTTCATATTGCTTTTTTTATACAACAACAAAAAAACAGTTATCTGTATAAAACAGAATTAAAGGAGTGACATTCACACAATTTACATTTCACATTCATTATATCAAAATGAAAGTCTCCAATCCAATACAAAAAAAAAAGAGAAATTTTGACACAAAGAGAATTACATTGTTCTCTCTGTTGAAATTTTGAAAATCATTCTACAAAGGTTTTCGATAAGAATTTATCAATCTAGAAAAATAAAAATCTTAGTCTTTAATATTGAAATTTTTTTTTTATTCCTGATATTTATGTAATTTAAAATTTAAGAATTTTTTCTATCAATGTTTTTTTTTTTTTTTTACAAAATAACAAAGGACTTTTACAAGAATAATTTTATATATTGTTATATTAAAAATTTTATAATAGAAAATAAAGTAAAATATTTTGTTTAATGCTGAGCTGTAGTAACTAAGAAAAAAAAAATAATTTTATTTTTTTTTTATTTAAAAGAAAGTTTATATTATTATTCTGTCAGTTTTCATTTTTCTGATCCTTTATTATATTAAAGTCATGATGTTGATGACTTTTCTGTATTATATGGACTCATTAGGATGATAGTTATTTTTTATTATATTAGAACTTGGAACTTTTTCGTAAAGAATTTATTTAATATAAAAAAAATATTTTTATTTAACAAAAATTTCTTAAAAATTTAATTGACTAAAATTGATAATTAAATATAAATAAGTTTTTTGTTCAAGTTTTCATTATTAATGAAAATTATTGTTATATCTACTTAAATTAAAGTGTTTTCGATACTTATATAAAATCCTAGATCCTTTTATTATTCTATATTAATCAGTATATGTATTTAGTTACGGTGTAGTAAAAATTTGTCAGCTCAGCTAATGTGATCAATTAATGCTGTTCAATTAAGGGCGTTTATCTGTCATTTAAATACAAAGTGCAACAATTTGCATCAATTTTGTTAATTTACTTTTTTGAACTTTTGTTTTTTTTAAATCTGCTGTTGTGTAAAACATTAATTTAAAATTTACAAAAGCATTTTTTTAATTCACATTATATAAATAATGGTTAATTAAAATTTAATCGAAAATAATTTTAATCATTTTTTGTGCTAAAAAATGACCACATAAATAATATAAGTATTATTTATAAGTTTTTAAAAAAAATTTCAGATCATAATTTGTACACTTATTAAAACAAGTACATAACTAAATTATTATCAATTTATTTACCATCATTTTTTATGATGATAATGTAGACATGATTCATATCTACTTTAAATTTGAAATAGATTTTTCTTTTTTATCATAATCTAAAGCAAGATGAAGGTGTAATTCTTTGTTTTGTTTGTAAACTTGTACTTTATGTATTTTTGTATCATAAATGAATTCCTCTTATTTACTTTTAAATAAAAATAAGCTTTTATATACGTAGATTTATATATATATAAACACATACATATTATATTACATATGTTGCATGTAAAAAAGTGGGAGCGTATAGATCCAGACAGAAATGACAGAAAATCAATATAAAGACGTCGTATTTTATATAAAAAAAAAATAAATAAAAATAAACAAAAACAAAAAAGAAAACTTTATAAAAGGAACAAATTATTTCCCAAATGTGTGTGTATGTATTTATGTATCAATAAAGAGGGTTGAAAAATTTTATTACTATTTAAAGAATATTCTATATATATGTTATGTATATTATATATATTTGGAGATACGTATATTCTACCTAAATATATATATGTAAACAGAGGGTGCCGAAAAAAAAAAATAAACACGCATACGAAAAGTATAAAGAATCTAATTCTTATCATAAAGAAATTTCAAGCAAAAGTAAATTAAAAAAAAAATACGAGTGCAAAAATCATGAAAAAAAGCTAAATAAAAAATATTATATTATTGTTAAAACAAATAATGAACGGAAGGTTTAATTTTTCTTTGATTCCATTTTCTCTTTAGAAAAATTTTTCAAAATATGCTAGTGATTATTTTATTTAACAGTGTTATTTTTTTTATCATTTACATAAATTTAATTTTGTTTTTGATTTTTTAAATATGTATGTAAATTTTTTTTTTTTTTTAAATTATTAATTATGCAATCTGAAATTCGGAAAATCTAAATCTTGTAAAATACTTAAGTAATATATATATATATGGTGTATAACATTTGAAATGTTATTTTAAATTCACCGTAAATATCACATAATAAGTTAAATTTATAAAAAACATCCGAATACAGAGTAGTCCAATTATTTTTTACTTCGGTTTGTTGTATAGTGAGATTTTTTGGGTCCATGTGAAATTCGTAAAAAATTGTGTTACTTGCTCATTGTGTACTAAGTTCACCAGCAATAAATTGTCCAGTGAACAGAGGAAATATTATAGTAGATTAATTAAAGCTATTATACCAGGGACAAGAAGCGACTAAAAATAAAATTAAAAATATGTAGCCATTTTAATTTGAAAGTGCCTTTTTTTTAATTTTCGACTTACTTTTTTTGTAAAAATTTATTCATCTTTTTATTGGATCTCATAAATATAACATAATTGTCTATGAACCCAGACATATAATGATCATTGTAAGAACATTTAAGAAATATTATAGGGAACTTAGATTATATACCTATTTAAAAACTTTGAAATGATTAAAACTGAATTATATAATATTTTATTAAATCATAAGCTATAAAACTTGCAAAAAGAAAAAGTTAACAAATTGTCTGTCAATCTTAAGTAATTTTAATTACTTATCAGTTATAACAAAAAAAAAAAAGATATAAAAGTTCGGCGCATGTTATAATACTGTTGTTTCAACAAAGAATTAATACATATATTATGTATAATTCGAAACAACAACACGTAATTTTTTTTTCTTTTATTTTATCAACGGAACTAAAAACAAAAACAATACTGCAAAGGAAATTTATTAAAGTTAGAAAATGTAAAAATACGAGTTTTTTTGTTTCAAATTATCATAATCATCAATTATTAGTAATTAAAATGAGTTATATGCAAAATAACCACTTATAATTAAAACAAAAAAAAAACAAAAAATAATAGTATGTATCTAAGGTGAAGGTTTATAATTACAACAAAAATAATAAGTTAGAAAATGGAAGATTATAAGAACGGAAGTTGAGAATGTGTGTTTTATTCACATTTTGTTGAAATAATTTAATGCGTACATCAAATAGAGCAGTCAACATTAATCAGAAAACTTTTGATTTCCTTCTTTCATACTTATAATTATAATTTATTAATAATCTCTCTTTTAACAATTTTACAACGAAATATTACAAAAAATAAGATGAGAATTGACAAGAGATCTGTCAAATATCTATAAAGGTTAAATTTTGATCTAAGATAAAGTATAATTCTTACATATAAGCGCTGGATATTAAAAAACGTTGATAAAAATAAAATAATAATTCTATGAACAGTCTATATATATACTTAGTCTAAAAACAAAAAAAGAAATTAAACATTTTTTAAATGTACAATTAATTAATTTTTGAACTTCATTTATATTTTGATTTATATATATATAAATAAAAATAAACACTATATAAACACGTAGAATATAATTTATTAAATTCCAATTTTTTTATCGAATATATAGTTATTTTTAACTCGATTTTAAAATTAAAGTTAATATACTTAGTAGTTAAATATAAATATTAATCTACTTTATCATCTATATTATGGGTAGACTTGTGATACGTATCACTAAAATTTGTCATTGAATTAGGATTCGAACCATGGGAACTCTATTCATTTTGGTTGTTTATATATAAAAAAAACTAAATAATATAATTATTCTAAATGGCTTACTGCGCCAAAATTCGGAATTAAAAATTCTATATAAGTTGTTCGAACTTTAATTCGGTGATACGTATCGCAAGTCTAACACGATATGTTTATTTAAATCTATATTTAGAAAAATCGTAATTTTACATATGATTACCATAGAAAGTATTAATTATATATAATATATATATTAATAATATTTCTAATATTAAAAGAAAAATTTAGTTTTCTGTTTTGTATATAAAAAACCATCACAATACTTTTTTTTGTTTATTTATACATAGTTTAATACTTTTTTTTATGTAATATTTATCTTTTTAAAGCTATGATCTATATTAGTATGTAATATATATAATATGTATAAATTATTAAATATTTTTTGTTTATTTACTTTAAATTTTATTTTTATGTATATATATATATATATGTATACATAAAATAACTTTGTTTTCTGTTTTATGTTCTTTTTTTTTTTTTTTTTCCATTCTATTTTCTACATTTTTATTATGTATTTTATAATTTCTAATGATTTTTTTGACTTGCTTTTTTATTATTTAGATAGGAAGTGCTAAAGTACTTACATATGTATCCAAATATATGTTAATGACATATAAGTATGTACATATAAATGTACATCAACTGGCGCTTTTTAAATTCAATCGCAGTCATGCAGCAATGCAGTGATTTTTTTCTATTTTTTTTTTTTTTGTTGTTTGTTTTACTTCTTTTCAATATACAATTGAAAATTTTTCATTTCAATATTTCAATGTTGAAGAAAAATGAAAAGGACAAATTTTCATATAATCCTCTCCTTATTTGAAGTAAAAATTATATTTTATATAAGTTTTAACTGTTAGTATAATAAAGTACAATGTAAAAAAAAAATACACAAGTTTTGCTTATATTCCACAAAAAGAAAAAAATCAGTTATGGGTTTTTTTTTTTTTTTTTTTTTAAAATGAAAAATCGGAAAAACCAAATATAAAAGGAAATAACACTCAGCTGATTCGATTTTTTTTCATTTCATATTTCTTAATTTTTTTTAGTACATAATATATTATATATTATAATGTTATATGTATATATATGTTATTATGTATGTTATTATAACTATTAATGTTATTTAAAATATAGGCTTATAGACGTACCTACATATAAAATATATATAGTATAAAAATATAATAAGTGACTATATATAAATATAAACATACATAAATATATAAAATATATAAATAAACTTTCATAAACACTAAAAACAAAATAAATAAAAATAAAACCCGCGGTATAAAAAAAAAATATTTTTTTTTTCACACAAAAAAAAAACAGGTTTTATAACATAAACACAATCACATATGATTTTCATAACTTTCTTTAGCATGATGTAAATATTTAAAAAAGTAAAAGGGTATGTTTGTCCTTAATAATGGTAAACATTTCGATAATGTTATATTATTGAAAAAATAGTTAAAGTTATATTATTTAAAAAATATTCAATATACATATTTGACTTTTTCATAATTTTTTTCCCGCCGACTCATAAAAATAATTCCTTTTTTTTTTTTATAATATATCACAGTTAGGACATAAACTGGTAAAAAAATTGTTATTGTAATTCTTCATCATTTAACCTTAAAAAAATATGGGCCCCAAAACTACATACGTACTCGTTATTTGTAAGAAAATACTTACGTTTTATTTTCTTTTTATTTTAATACAACACTAACATTAAGATCAGGCAGGAATGAAACAATAGTGTCAAAATAAAATGAAAGAAAAGAGTGAAGGTAATACATATTACGATATAATTAAGTAAAAAAAAAAAAAAAGAAAGTACATAACAAGGTATAAAAAGGAAACAAAAAAAAAAAAAAAAGTATGCGGAATTTACTTTTTCTGAAAATGAAAAGGAAAATATGAAGTCCTTGATATTTTCTGTCCCCTCATATTTTTTCTTTTTTTTGTTATATATTTATTTATCCTATCTATTTACTTCTTTTTTATGTATATAACTATATATAAATATTATTATACAAATCTACCTATATTGTTTTGATTCAATTTTTGTTTTTTTTTTTTTTTAAATTTTATTTACTTTTTATTGTTTTTTTTTTTTGTTATAAAACGTTATTTTGTGTGTCTGTACATTAGTAATTTGCTTATATACATATTATATAATATTATATGCTTATACATATATCATTAAACCAGTATGTATAGATTTTGTGTATATATCTATGCTAGAAGGTTCATATGACCTTAAAACAAAACAAAAACAAAAAAAAAAATTCAATTTTTATATTTAGGGCATTTAAAAAAAAAAAAAACAAAAAATGGAAAACTAGGTCAAATTGACAAAAGAAAAATAAACAATTGAAATAAAAAGTAACACAAAAAAAAAAAAAATACAATTTAAAAATAGTTGTAGGTGCATTTTTTATAAATAGATTATGTACGTATAGATATGTAATTTATAAATAATGTTGATAATAAATATATGTACAAACCATTAAAAACAAAAAACAACCAAAGATTTAAGTATGTATATCTAAAACCATCATAATGTTGAAAATTCATAATTCATTTTAAAATCAACCTTTTTTTTTTTAAGGATAAGTAGGTATAATAAACTTTTTTTTTACAAAAACGCTACATACATATATATGAAACTTGAATATGTAATTATTAGTTTAGTTATCAGTTTTTTAACTAATTTTAAAAACTATACCTAAGTATATATCATTTATATACAAAAAAAAAATAAAAACATTGTTCTAGTTTTATTAATTACCTTGTACATTATTTAATTTTTTTTTTTTTTTTTTAATATTTTGAACTTTGTTATAAAACTAAGTACCTATATATCTACATATATGGATTTTATGGATAAAATTTTAATACGGCATTCATTATTTCAAGTTTAATAACCGATTTAAAACTATGTTATTTAAAAATTATAAATCAGGTGAATACAGATTGCAATCAAAGAATTTATTTTGTTTTGTATCCATATTTTTTTTTTTTTAATGCATTTCTCTGCCACATAAATGTGGACAGGAAATAACACAGTCTTTCCTGTTCAGGCGTGACTGTAAATGTCGTAAGAGGGAATAACTCTTACGACGTGTGTGGGATTCGAACCCACATTTACTCGGTGTTTACAGCGAATTTTATACGCTTCTACCCACTAGGCCACCGAGATCCCTGTGTATCCATATTTTAAAAAGTTTTTTTTTTTTTAAATCTATTTTGTTTTTTTTTCTCCCAAATATCAAAATTACATACATATGTACTATATTTTATACTTTATTTTATTTTCTTCTATGATTTGGAATGTTATTCGCAGTCAATGAGCGTATTGGTTAAGAGATTTGGCATTTCATTCGAAAGGTCTCGCGTGTTCAAACCCCAGCTGGATCATATAAATTAATAAAACATAATATAGATTTTTCTTATATAATTAAATAAAAAATAAGTACATATATAATAATATATCTTATAATTAATATCATACATAAGAAAATAATTCTTGTATAAGACAGTAGATGACGTAGAAATAAAGAAATATTTGCGTCTCATAGTACGTTTTGTACAATAGCTATACAACCAGAGATTATTCCAGCAAATGAAGTCAAATATGAATAATAAATGACTTAATGAATGCCCTATGCTACTTATAAGCGTAGGAAAGATAAAAAATAATTTCCAATTTATTTTAAATAATATTCTATATAGACTCAATTTAGCATGCAATAAAATTAAAAAGCAATTAAATTCAAAATGTTTCAATAATAATAATAACCTAGTTTTTTCTAAAAAAAAAAAAAAAAATTAACTAATAATTATTATATATATGTATATTAAGAACTAATTAGTAATTACTAAGATTATTTTATATAAAAATAAAAAAAATTAATAACTATCAGGTATGAAAAATAAACTATACATAAGCTCTTAAAATCATTGAATTGTAATTAAATAGTTATTTAAAATAAAAACTTGTATAATAGTTTGTTATAGCTGTTATATAGTATATATGTATATAGTTACTTAATGTAACAAGCTATCTGTTTTGCTTTCGGAAATCAAAATAACAATTTTTAGCTAATAAGTTATTGTAAGATGTAAATTAATAAATACTTAATATATAAATATTTTTTTTACATTATTTGGTAATAATAATTACTTAACATATTTGCAATGTGTACACTGTACACCGTAGAAAGTCGTCACTCGTTACTAAGTATCTTAATTTTTTTTATTATCCTTTGATTATAAATTTGAAGGAAACTGCATTTATTGAAATATTTCATAATAATAAAATGCAAACAAAAAAAAAAGGAAAGATTTGTAAAACTCTGAAATATTGAAATTAATATATATATATATGTATGTATATATAATTAATATAGTTTAAAATTTAATTTATTTGGATTTATTTATTGTTTTGTGTGTCTTATTTTTTAAGTAATATAGTATCAATTTATACTATTCTTTTTTGTTGTTGTATATTTTATTTATATATATCTTTTATAAGTAACTATTTTTATTACTTCTATCTGTCTATTTTATACCCCAAACCCAAAATGAACTTGTATATTTTTGTTTAAAATACATTATTTCACAGTGTCAATTTATTACTGACACCTGTCTTAAACACAATTTTTATTTTTAAAATATTTTCCTTTAAAATAAAAATTAAAATTTTGACGATAACACATTTAACACGATTTTTGAAAATTTATTATTTTTAAATATACTGAAATTCCTGTACATATTTTTATTTACTAAGTATTTATGTACTTATTTATTATTTTTATATGTTGACAAATAATAATGCGACATTTTAATATAATATTGTATTATAATATATCTAAGTATAATATGTATTAAATTTCAATAATAAAAAAGCTTATATTCATATAACACATCCTGATTTCCGTATCGATCTTCTTCTATTAGTTTTGATCACATGATGATTTTTTGAATCTTGATGATTTTTAATTTTAAGAAAAATAGAAAATTTTTAATCAAAATATGCAGAACATGTATCTGTCTGACTTTATTCTTTATAATTTTAAATAAGTTTATGATATCTGCTTTATATAAGCTTGTATTAATTATGAAATTATATGAAATTATTTGAAGAATTAATAATGTAAATTACTGTTTAACATAATAAAATATTTCTTGGGGGTCTCGGTAGCCTAGTGGTAAGAGTGTATGAAATACGCTGTAAATACCGAAAGAGTGTGAGTTCGAATTTCACACACATGATATTTATACTTACGATATTTATAGCCACACCCGGAAAGAAGAGGGATATGTAATTTTCTTGTCATATTTATGTGGCAAGAGAATAAACTTAAAAAAAATATATATATATATATATATATTTCTTTTATCATATAACTAATAAAAGAAAGATATGTAGTTATTAATGAAAAAATATTTAGAAACGATATAATATTGATATATATTACATATGTATAAATGTACAGTCATATTTTGTATAGAAATGGTTACACTAATTTAATTAAAGCAATAAACTAAAATCAAATTAAAACAATTTTTATTTTCTTTTAAATTTTTTTGGCTAATTTCCAACATATTATTTTTATTATTATTTTTGTTATGATCTTTGAAGGCGATACAACACGTGTTTTGTATTTAAAAAAAAAATATTAATTCTTTCTATTGTTCCAAAACATAAAGAAATGCCCAACATTTTTGACCTATTATCTTTAATATCTGGTCCTATTTCTTCATTTTGTGGGAAAGAAAATTGCTGATAAGTGCATATATAAGTGTCTACATCTTATTCAGTAATCAATTTTAATTCACAAGAAAATTTTATCTTGTAATTTTAAAATTAACGCAACGCTAACTAAATTTTATTAATCAGAATAAAAATTTTAAATTGAAAATGTTGATAAGTGCTTTTAAAATTTTAAAATTAAAATGACAAAAAATTAATATAGAAATAGACATTAAAATGCAATTAATAGTAAGTTTGTATATTGAAAATGTACTAAGTAAGGGTTCTGCAAAAATCCAGTGTTGTAGTCACAAAAAAAAAAAATATATACTTACTTATTTATTTATTTATTTTATTTATATTAATATTACATACATAAATGTAATGCAATATTATTGAACCATCGGCTACTAAGGCCATTATAGGTTTTTATACTATTATTAAATTATATACTAATATTATTTATTTTGTTTATATTATATACTATATATTTACATTATATTTGGTCGTAAGGGGAGTATGTAAAGAAAAAAACACTTACGACCTGTGCAGGGATCGAACCCACACTCCTTCGGTTAATACGCCATACGCCTACCCATTAGGCTACCGAAGCCCCCAAAAAAATATATATATAGATTAATAAACCAAATTTAAACTGTAAACAAGGGGCCTGCCTAGTATGTAAGATCATATAAAATACGCTGTAAACAACAAGAAAGTGTGGGTTCGAATCTCACACACACGTCGTACAAATAATTCCCTCTTACGACATTTACAGCTACACTTGAAAAGGAAAGGGTATTTGTAATTTCCTTGTCACATTACTCTAAACACAATTTGTAATTTAAGTTAAGTAAATGTTTTGGAAAATCAAAGGAAAATAAACATAAAAAATGCAATTAAGCCATATGCTAAATTTGAACATACAAAAAGGCCATTTTATAAAATTCAAATGAACACCATTATATATGTCCACTCTATATCACACTTAGTACAATATTTTTCAGTTGATTTAAAAACATCTAAAAATTAAAATATAATACAACTGGTTTGAAGTTTGAACTACTTATTTATAAAAACAATCTTTAAAATTTTAAAGATGGCTGAGAGTTGTTTTTTTTTTTTAAATATAAGAATAAATTGTATAATTTTCCACTATTGATTTTCGTTTTTTTAAACTTTTTACTTAAAATTAATAAGTAGGTACACATATTTATATTAAAATAGTTGAAAATATAACATGATATTGAAATTTAAAAAAAAATTCGTAATTTCAAAAAAAAACAAAAACTTAATTTCAAAAAAAAATATACCTAAATAAATTTTGAAGTGACTATAATATACATACATCATCATCGTGCTAAGAAAATCGATAGAAGTTGATATTGAAAATATTTTTACTTAGCATATAAAAAAAAAAAATGCAATAGGAATATTATGATGTTTCTTTACTTTAAAAATAATTGAAATATTCTTTTAAAAATAGATTAAGTTTATTTTCAAAAATTAGTTGAGAAATAAAATAGATAAAATGTTTGTAGTCTGAATTCTAAATGATCGCTTTTATTTTTAATTTTAAATATCTAAAAAAAAAAAAAAAATTTTTTGTTTTGTTTGTTACATAAAAAAATTCATTTTTGTTTTAATTTTTTTTTTTTTTTTTTTGGGGCACACTTAATCACATTATATGATTCAAATTGAATTACAAACAAATTCAAATTAAATATATAGGTAATAAAAATAAAAATTTGAACAATTGTCTGCCATTTATATATATATATATATATATATATAAACAAAAACGAAATATTTTCTCACGTGACATTTTACTCCATATATTGTTCTATTTTTGTTTTATTTTTTAATTATTTGGCATAAATTTTGTGGGAAATAAGCTTAAATCAAAATAAATAGAAAATAAACAAAACTTAATTGAAATAACTTATATAAATAAAATAGAAAATGAACAAAACTTAATATTGTATAATATAATTGTAAAATAAAAAAAAAAAAAAAATTATAATTTCCGGAATATTGAAAATGTTTATCATCATCTTGAAAATTGACCAGTTTATTGATATCGGATAATTAAAATCAATTAAACAAATATCTACAACTTGAAATTAAAATTTGAAAACAATACTTATAAGTAGTTTTAATTTTTATTTAATAAATCAATTACCCATTATTGTATTCTTGAAATAAATTTCCAAATATTTGATTAAATAATGTATAAAAACTTATGTATGTATAAACCAATATAAAGATATCAGATAAAATATCAATGTATAATAACTGCGAAACTTTACTTCGAATAAGATATGTTTTAACTAAAAGTATATTTTTTTGTTGAAGATGAATTGCCAGCAATAAATCTTCTAACAGATGTTTACTTTCTTAGAGGCTGACCTAAGTTTTATAAGTGGGGATTAAATCCAAAACACGTAGTAATAAGGGGAGCACAATAGATCTATATCAAAAGGTCGCAGTTTTACTAATATAACCTTAAACAATAATCTAGTAATTAATTTGAAAAATAATAATGTACAATAATAATAATGATGAATGTACCAGTATCGGAAATATAATTTCGACTTAAGAATTTGTTTCTTTGAGATACATTTTTCTTTTGATGAACCTATATTGGAAATAGTGGAAATAGATTGTGAAACAATTTTAGAAACAAATAGAAATAAAGGACTTTAAATATATAAAGACAGTTTTAATCATGTTTTTTTTTTTTAATTATAAATAATTTATTTTAAATAAATAAATAATTATTTATTTAAAATAATAATTATTTATAAATAATTTATTTTAAATAAATAAATTACGTTGTTATTTCAGTGAAATTCAATTCAATCTAAACATAAAATTTAATTAATTAAAAAATGTTAACAAAAAATAATATGCATTCATTAGATTAATCATACTTAAAAAACATAAAATTAATCGTTGGAATTTAAATTGTTTTGAATTTTAGAAATTTTTATAATTATCATTTTTAAAGTTTAAAGTAAAGAAACTGTTATAGAATTTTTTTTTATAAAAAAATATAAACTAAAATTATTTTTTTTTTAAATAAAATTATATCTAGATTTATCATTCTACACTATTATTATTATTATTTATTTCTTTTTAAAAAAAAAAATTATACCTTTTTTCTGTTCTATTTGTTTTTTAATGCATTTTATATACTTATGTACATATCTAATTTTGTAATAAAATTGTTTATTATTTAATAAAAGAACATAATAAATTGTAGACAAATCAACAATAATATTTATTTCATTCTTTCTTCATAAAAATACAATAAGTATATATATGTAAAATTAACAAAAGAAAATAAATAAATAAATTTATTAAGTATGAATAAGATCTGAGAACCCTGTGCTAAATCACAAATAATTTATATTATATATATATATTATGAACATATTATTATTAAATTGTAACAAACGTTTAAAATACTTAAATATATTAAAAGGTTAAAACGTAGATCAAAACTTAAATATATGTACCTCTCAAGTACAAAGTAAATTTTTTTCTTAATTTAAGTAAAATTTTAATAAAAAGAATAATTATTATATAAATGTAAGTAGGTATAAATTTTTTATTATATATATCTTCCATGCAGTAAATAATTATTTAAATAGTTATTTAAAACTATTATTTTATCACCTATACACCTATTTAAACAATTCTATAAATTAACGTTAAATATTAAATTAACTTTGATTTGTGATTTAGCTTAAAAATAAAAAGTCACTTACTTAAAAGAAATTACTAGAGAAGATGTAACAATACGGGATATAGCAGCAAATGAAAATTAAGGGGGGCGGGGAGGCCGGCTAAAGGCAAATGAGACTGGAGCAAGTAAAATAATAATTCAAGAGATTGAAGAAATTGTTATATCCAATTATATTCAATCCAATGTAATCAATGAAATATAGATACATGCAGTGAATCCCGCTTGAGTGCCTATCTGTAAGTAATAACACATAATGCCCACACATAATATATTAATCACTAATCGAATTTCATTATACAAAAATCGAAAACATAAAATATGATGGAAGCAATTATTTATGTACATTGTACATATGCATACATAGTTATATACAAATGATAACTCTCAAAACATTTAAATTTAGCTTTTAAAGTATGATATTTTTTTTTCCCGAAATTTTGTTGTCATTCGTGCGAGTTGAGTGGTAATACGTAAAGCACTAATGCAAGCTAATTTATATGAAAACACATACCTAACTTTTGTCATTTAGGTATTAATTTTAAATTCTTAACCGATGTAGGCACTCAAGCGAGAAGCACTCAAACGGGATACACTGTACATACATAGATTTTATCATAGAAATTGAAAGTAAAAAAAAAAATACTTATATAACAACATACATACCTACTTCGAAATTTTTTTTATTTATTGTAACTAAAAAGAATAAAATAAAAATATAAAATTATAATTTTCATTTATGAAATATAAAAGCGTAATGCGATCACTTCAATCACATTTGTATGTATCAAAAGTTATGCTAATATGAAAAAAAAAAAAGAGAATGCAATATATTATTTACATATACATAAACTTTAATATTGCGCATCATGATTTAATACATAAATTAAAATTATATTTTTTGCAAAAGCTTGAAAAAAAAAAATAATAATGTTAATTGTAATTTTAATTAAGATTAATAAAATATAATAATAATAATAATATTTTTTGCAGAACCAAATATAGTTATGTACATGTATGACCATAATATGCATAAGATACATTTTCAATTGATACATTTAAGTATTTGAATGAAAAAGAAAATTAGTTTATAATTTTGAGTATATTTTATAAAGCACTAACTTTTGTTGTATTATATAGATACTTAGTTATTATTATAAAAAAAAAAAATTGTTTAAATATATTAATAGAAAGAATAATCATATTAATTTGATTTTCTGGTTCATAATAATTAAACTTAAAATTTGATTATAGAATTTTGAACGTAAATTTTTCTATTTTTAAAAAGCAAATATTTTTGATTGAAATCTATTTAAGTATAAATATATACTTAATACTTATAAATATAGACTTATCAAAAAAAAAAATATATATATATATATATTTTATGATTAAAATTAAAAAAAAAAAAAAAATTTTTTTATTATTAAAAATTTAAATTAAATATAGACGTGGCTGTAAAAACCAAACCATATACACAGATAAAATTATAAAAAACAACAGACACATAATTTCCAAATTCAAAAAAAAAAAAAAAAAACCACAATTTTATCAGTAATATTATTAAATTCTGGAAAAACATCAGGGTTTTGAAATTTCATAATTGTCATTAAAATAATTTACATTTATATTAAAGTAAATTTATTTTAAATATTTTAAAACAAAAAAAAAAGTTATCGCAACAAAGAAAAATTGCATTTTCTTTGTCTTTATTTAGAACAAAAGAAAAGATGAAACAAGGAAATTTATAATTATACTTTTTTATAAAACTAACAAATTATAATAGAAAATAATTTTGTATTAATTATTTTTTACATTTTCTCAAATTATTTTAAAATAGGTACTCGAAATACTCATTATGTTTCCTATTTTCCTTATCTCATATATTCAATATTAAATTATAGAATAGTTACAAATCATTTACTATTGTTATCAAGAAATTAGTGCCAATTATAAGAGTCTACTGGATGTGGAATTTTTTCTATTTTATAAAAAATTCTAATATTTTATATTATGGGAATCCACTGGGTGTAAAATTTTTTCTTTATAGAAAAATTTGTTATTAGGGATGTTTTTGGGTTGAATTATTTCAATATTTTAGTTTTTAAAAATCAAACGTATTATTGAAGTTGATATATTGTTGTGAAATTAAATTGGAAAATCAAAAAATAGAAAGGACTTTTTATTTTAATTTTATTTTATTTTTTCTTTAATGGATTTCTCTGCCACATAAATGTGCACGGAAGAGACTAAACAAAAAAGATTGGAAATTGCAAACTTTTGCAAAAAAAAAAAAAGTTTATCCAATTTTAAATAATTAGGATCTTCATAAAAAAATTTTGAAAAGTGGATAAGAGTACGACGTATCAGCAAAATTATTTTTGATCCCATATAACAATGCTATAACATTTTGTAGACTCTTATAATTAAATGATTTTCCTTGTAGAAAGTAGAAATAATTCTAAACCCAAAGTCCCAGTTAACTCCCATAATTGACACCTTAAAAGTGTATTTAATTCTTGACTAAAAATGGCGAAAAAAAATTATTACAAATACATAATGACAAATTCGTAACCATAAAATATGTCATGACTCATGAGTTTCACATCTAAATAATATGTAAATAGTTTAATGATTTGTGACTATTCAATTTAATAGTGAAAATAGACAAACACTGAAATACATATGTAAACATAGATTAAAATTGATTATTTTAATATTTCTGATATAATTATGTATATGTAATTATTATACATAATAGAAAAAAATATGTGTATATTATATTATTTCAAGTACATTCATCACCTACATATATGGTCTGATCTTTATTTATGTTTGTGCATACTTATAATCCAAAGAATCAAAAACAAATGTTATTTACTTATTCATTAAAAAAAAAGAAAAAACAGAAAATATATAAAACTTGACAATAATCTGATATCTATGTGCCTGTTGTGATTTTTAAGGCAATAAAATTTCCGCATACCAAAATATCACAAAAAAAAACATAAAAAAAAACCAATTGAACGAATAAAATAAAAATTATATTTTGTAGAGCAAATATGTATAAAAAATTGTAGAATGAAAAGCAATTTCCTTGAAATATTTTTATATAAATATAATCATACAATACAAAAAAAAAAACATTTTTTCCTCATTATTTCGCTGTTTCCTTAAAAAAAAAAATTCTACATAGTCAAATATTCTAAATAAAAAAAAAGAAAACAATAATAAAAAACTATAGATACACGTATTTACGCGTTTTTTTTTGTTTTAACCGAAAGATAGGGGTGAATGATTTTTAATGTAAATTTTTTCTTCTTTTATTCATATAAGTATATATATATTTATTTATTTATCATTTATTTATCTTTTATTAAGTCAAAATATTTTTAGGATCAACTAAAAAAAAAAAACAAAGAAAACAGAAGTAATAAAATAATGAATACGTATGTATATATATCCAAGGATAATGACTTCTTATTTTTTTTTTTATTATAAAGTGTATAAAGTATAAAGTGTACAATAAATATGTATGTATGTATGTACAATTTATACTATTATGACTGTAAATATATCACAAAATGGCAATATTTTTTATTATATTTATAACAAACATAAATATAATTAAGTTTTTTGTTTTACATATGAAATCACTAGAAATTCAATTTTTATGAAGTTTTAAAAATACAATATGTATGTATATATGTAGCTATATATATGTAAAATTAATTAAAAAGAAATTATACCTATGTTTAAATTAAAATTTAAATTATGTATTTCAAGTGATAAATAAATTTAAATAAATTTTAAAAAATAAAATTCAATTTATTGCAACTACATATTTATATTTTGCAAAAAAATTTAATATGTACCTAGATACATATGTACTTTTGTATCTTTTATTTTGTTTAAAACAAAACAGTATTTTTTCTTTAATTAAAAATTTATTGTAGTTACTTACCTATGCTATGTATTATTATATTATATTTTCAAATATGAAATTTAAATTTACTTTATATGTTTATTAGTTAAAAATAAGAAAGATCAGATATTCAGTAACACAATAAAAACTTGTGCCTTATATTTATTTTGATTTTTTGACTTTTATAGAAATAAGTAAGGGTACTTAAATATTCTTTAATAAATTTTTTAAACTAAAAGTTTTCAAATATAAATAAAAATAGTATCCTTAATTAAATTTAACTGTATTTTTAGAAATTAAAATTAGAAATCTAAAAATTAGAATTTTGTTAAAATTAAATATTGATTTAAAATTATGTACATTCATACTTGCATCCAGTCATAAGTAAAAAATAATAAAAACTGTAAATAAATCTGCTAAAAAAAAAAATAATTTGACAGTTAGAATTTTGCATCTTCATATCAAAAGAATATACCTATATGAAAAGGTATTAGGTACTAGATTGGTCACTGCTGGTTATATACTAGGCAATCTTGTACCTAGAAAATTTTAATCGAAGTTTGAACGAAGTACATCAGGTAATAATATTCGTAAAATAATATTTTTATTCAGTTCATATAAAAAAAATTAAAAATATAACTTCGCTTTTTTATTTTTTAGTTTTGTGCGCTTAAGCACTTTAATCGAAGTGGGTGTGTACAATTTCAGTAGAGTTTTTTTAAAACTCAATTTTGAGCATGCAAATGATTTTCACAGTTAATACAAAATATTCCAAATTTTATAAAAAATAATATCATTTATTATTTTCTACTACAGAACAATAAGATCCTTCAAATTTAAGTTGAAAATATCTATTTTTTCATACTAAAATGCCAAAAATTTGGATCTTATTTTTTAAATTCTCTCCCTACGCGATTGCCTGTATATAACCAGCAGTGGTTAGGTATATAAATTTTTATATAAAAAGATAAAAAAAAACGAAAAAAGTTTATTCATATAATTCAGGTATAATGTGTTATAAGTATGAAATTTGGACTTTAAAAGAATTAAAAAAAAACCTTAAAAAGTTAGTCTGATCAAAAAATGTTTTATAACAAAGTTTTAGAATCTCAGGTACAAATTTTTGGTGTGAAAACAATACCTATTATCTTACACATTAATGTCGATAAAAATTGTAGCTCCAAATTTAATTTTTTATCAAATCAAAGGAAAATTAAAAATATAATACCTAGTACTTATGTTTATTATTTTTTCATTTAGTTTTGTAGAATATAAAGAAAATAAAAATTGTAAATTTATAGCATAAATTATAGAACATAAGATAAAGTTTTTAAAATTATAGGTGCCTACATATAGTACGCATTAATTTTTATTAAGTTTACTCATTAATTATTTCCAACATAGAATTTTAATTTTTTTTTTAAAAATCATTGTGACGATGTGCATTTTTATTCACTCTTTGTCTTTGTTTTTGCTTTTGTTTCTTTTATCTTTGTTTTTAAAATAATTTTATAAAAATATTTATTAAGACGCAAATTTAAAAAATAATATACATACATAGGATGGACCCTAAATTATTTTAATTTAAAAAGTTTAATACAAATTTTGCCAACAAATTTAAAAGAAATATAAATAAATATGTTAAATTTAAATACATACATATGTAGTTATATATAGACATTATTGTTAAATAGTTTACTAATTAAACAATTATTAAAGAAAAATAATTTAGTTAAATGTTATCTCAGCATTAAAAAAAACAGTAAGTAATTTCAAATTTAATTAAGTAAAGAAAACTTAAATAGGTACAATTAAAAAAAATATAATATAATACCTATATATCTACATATTTCCTGTAAATATATTTTTATATTACATACATATTTTATTTTTAATTTAATTTCTCCTGCATTAATTATTGTTTTTTTATACGCAGAATAATTTTATTTCATTGAATTGAATTTTTTTTTATATGTAGTATGTACATATGTATATAAGTCAAAACTAATTTAACAGCATCAGCAACAATAGCAGTAATAGTAATAAAAAACCACACAAGCTACACAACAAAAACGTATAAAAACTTCATTATCATAATTCATAATCATAAATGCAATAAAAAACACAATTGCATAAAAATACTGTCAAATCAACTACATATATAAATAAATATAAATAGTATTTATTATAATATGTATATATATATATATTGTACATATTAAAATATTATTTCTGAAGCTTTAAAAAATTACAGCAAAAAAAAAAGAGAGTGGAGAAAACGAGAGCGAGAAAACAAAGCAAAGCCTTAGCAAAGCATTCCATAAATATATATGTGGTTATCGTTATTATATCTATATTTCTGCAGCCATGTAGTTAATAAGTAAGGTATAACTTAACTACTACTGTTAGATAGATATTATAATATAAATGCAAATGTATATTGTACATAGGTACCTAGGTATTAAAAAAATGTATTTTTTATAAGTTGTTTTGAAGTTGAACTGTTGAAGTGAAGTGATTTATGTTATTGTCTATTGTCGTTCATTAAATTTTATCATTTTCCTTGTAGTTTATTATCAAAATGCGCTACACTACAATACAAATGTTACGAAACTGCTTAACCTATACATAAACAATACTATTTCTGTATTTTTCATAATGGTTAATTTTTTTACTTTTTTGGTTGACTTGTTTTTTATTTTACATATTATTTTTTTAACAGACACAAAAAAAAATTTCACATTAATAAATTTATAGTGAAAATAAGTACAACTATGTACATAATATGTTTTGATATCTCTTATTATTTCTTTTAGGTTTTTTTTTTTGTTATTATAATTTATAATAAAAGTATAAATAAATATATGATGTGTTCAATTCAAATTGAGTAATTGGTAACTATAACCATTAATAATTAGATAATTTTTATTGAATTAAATTTAAAATTATAGTAAAATTTGTGTACCATACATATTTATTTGTCAAATTAAAGTCAATAAAATTATCATAGTACCTACCTATTCTTTAAAAAACATTTTTATTTTTAAATTTCATATCACCTACATACAATGTATGTAGATACATATTTTAATATTGAATGAGATTTTAAATTAAATAAAAAATTAAATATAGGTACCTATCATGTGTACAAAGAAGTATAACATTAAATATAAATTTTTCTTTCCTCTGTATTGGTATTTTCTTTAAATATTTAATAAAAAAGAAAAAATATCTGAATGATGAAATGTTTTTAATCTATTATTCAACTCGTCGACAAGAAAAATAAAAATAATAAAACTTTGCATTTATGAAATTCTATAATAAATAATACATAGGTACGTATGCATGTATGTATATGTACATAAGTTTTTAAATTTAGTTTGTAATTTTATTTAATTAATGTTAATTTGCTAATAGTTATTGTAATCATTATAATAATTAAATAAAAAGTTAAAATACTAGTTAAGAAGTACTTATGTAAGTACATATATTAAATGACTAAAAATAAAATATATATACATATATTTTTTTTAAATACTTAGGTTTAGTTGAACACTATTCGAATATAATTGTATACCAAATGCCAATAAATATGTTAGTACTAAATGAAAACGTATGTGTGACCCATCTCTATTTTATTAAAAAAAAAAAAAATCCAAGGCTGAATTTTTTAACTTGCTTAAAATTTGTATTAATTAATAATTTATTTATTTTTTTAAATTTTTTTAACCTTTATTATTGAAAAAACATATACATATGTATATGTATATGTAACTTTGTAACAAAGAAATTCACTTGAAAAGAATTATTTTTTTAAATTAATTTTACAAACTCAAAGTGCATATAAATAATCACTCATAGCAAACAACAACAACCCATAAAACAAAAGGTTATATAAAATTATTAATTATTTTAATTATTTAATTTTTTTTTAATAATTAATTACTTTTTTTTTTTTAAACTTTAGCTTTTTAATTACTAAATTAAAAAAAAAAAAAATTTTCATAATTTCTTAAAATTATCAAACACTTACATTTTTGTTTAGGATTTTTTTTTATAAATATTTTATATCACTTTTTTTTTTTTGTATGTAAATTTAAAAAAAAAACTAACTTCAATATGTAGATATTTTTTAATAACTACTTAGTATTCAATTTTAAATTCCATTTACAACGATGTTGATTTAATCCAATAAAATATATGTGTGTATGCCTTAAGTCTTTGTTTAAAAAATAACAATTTAAACAAAAAGCAAAAATTTTTAAGAAAAAAGTTTTTAAAATTGCGACGACGAATTAAAATTTATTTTCTTCAATTTTTGTTTTGTTGTTGCAAAACGCGACGACAACGACGATAATGTCAACTTTCTGAGTACTTTTTTAGTCTCGTGTTACGACTACGTTTTAAAAAAATTTTTTTTTCTGTTTTTTGCTTATTTTTGAAATTCGGACTTTGATTTTTTTTCGAGTTTTAAAGAATTTATTTTTTCTGCGACGAAATAACGGAATTTTTTATTAAATAAAATTTCTCTTTTTTCTTTTTAATTATTTCAATAAAAACTTTTCTTTTTTATTTTTGTTTTATAAAACATTTATATAACTAATAAAAAATATTCGAAAATAAATTCCATTTTTTTTTAATATAAAATATGCAGTTATAGTTAAACACAGTGAATTTTTTTTCTTTTTTTTAATTAAATACACTTATGAAATAAATTTGAAAAGAAAAAAAAAAATTCTTTTTTTTTTTTTAATATAAAACAAAAAAATATTTTTTTTCTACTTTTCTTCTACAACAATATTTGAAACGAAGTCTCCAAGCGATCAATTCAAACTACTGAACAAATCTTTTTAAAAAAATTTCAAAACCAGCTAAAGTTGGTTTTTTTTTTTGTTTTATTTCATTGAAAAGAGCAGTTCAGTTAGCACAATAATTTTATTAATAGTTTATTAATATATAAATATATAATACATACATTCCAGTCATAGCATAGCTTAGCTGTCATACCATGCAAAATAAATATAAGAAAGAGTACAATAACAATACAACTAACACGACACTAGTAAACCAACACCACACACGTAGGAAAAGAAATAAAGAGAAAAATATGAGGAATAAAATATTAGTAGTACAAGTAGAAGTAACATAACAAACTCTACAAAAAAAAGTGTAGCAAACCAAAAGCAACTAGCAAAAATTAAAAAATCATAAAACAGCGCATATACACAACAACACAATGACAACGCATACTTGCTTACAGCTTACAGAAGTTAATTTAATTTTAATGTACATATAAACGTTTATTTGGATTGGAACTGAACAATATTTAGTAATATTATAAATTATTATGTACATATAGTAATTGTACATATCATATTGTATAATAATAACAGATGATGATGACATCCTAGAAAGTACAATTATAAATTCAAGAAAAATTAAATATAAAAACAAAGAGAAATTTGTTTTACAATGCATTAGTATTTAGTACTCAGTATTCGAGTTTTCGAGGAATTCTGTCAGTATATGTATATTTAAATAAATACTTACAAAACGCATAGTAAAATAACCAGAATTGCCATTTTTATATTAAAACTAGCATATTTTTCATTCAATTTAGCATGATTAGGAAAAAAATTTTATGACTCATTCTGATATGATTCACTTAATTATTTCAATATTATGTACATAGTATATTCTAGTACATATTTAAATTCAAACTTAAATTTAATATCTTAAATTTTTAATATTATTATTACATATTATATTAATTAATAGACAAGTAGGAAGGTACTTACATAAGTATGTATTATAAAGTTGAAAGTAGATAATAAATAGATATTTGTAAAAAAAAAAAATAAGGTAAACTGGTGAAATGCAATTTATGATTAATTGGTTTTGTTATTTAGAATATTGATTAGAATATGTATTGCAATTTTTTTTTGAGCTCTTTACAAAATTTTAGTAAAAAACTACTTAAAAGTATCTTTCGTGATATGAAAATTCAAGACATCAAACAAATAGAGCTATAGGTATAATACATATTAAGTAGGCACCTACCTACTTGTCTATTAATTAATATAATATGTAATAATAATATTAAAAATTTAAGATATTAAATTTAAGTTTGAATTTAAATATGTAGTAGAATAAAGTCAATGAAAAATATGCTAGTTCTAATTTTATGCTACTTCTAATTTTTTTCTTTATAATATGTATGTAAGTATACTTACATAAGTACTTAATTAATTAATTTCCGTGTTTTTAATATTTTTATAATACATATTTAAATTGTTTATATAAATTTAGTTAAAAAAATTTTTTTTAAAAAAATTATGATCTAACTAAAAAAATAATTAAGAAAAATTATAAAGCCAATTTTTTTTTCACTCACTCACTGGTCATCATGTTACATGTGTGTTGTATGTCATATTATTTATTTCATTTTGTGAGAAACATACATAGGTAGGTACATATTTTTTTTGTAGATTTTTAAGCGGAAAACAAGAACTTTATGAATTAAAAATCGAAAATAGAATATAATATGACATTGCATTTAAATTTTAACTAAATTATAACATTCATACATACAACCATAAAACTTTAACTACCATTTAAATAAATTTATTAGGTTTATAAAAATCAGTGGCAGGAAAATATTCTCTTTTTTTTTATTATTATCATAAAATAAACCATTTTATTTTAGTGGAGATTTGGAGAATGAGAAAATTTAAATAAAATAAATTCTCCTTCAAATCCATATAATAAAGCAATTCAAAAAAGGTTTTGGTTGTTTTGTTAGAATTGGATTTGGATGATTTATTTGCGAATTGTGATGCGACTTGCGTAGCGTTGTTGTCTGGTCACTGGTGGTTCTTTGTTAATTGTATTATTTGTGGCTGTCACTCACTAACACTATGCCATGCCAGTGGATCTACAACTACGTTACTAAAAATTTTAACGAGAAAATTTCTAAAATAAATAAACTCTCCAATTCAATTTTATTAAAGAAATATTCAATTATGGAGAATTTTTAAGTTTTCCTCATTCCTTTTTTATTTTGTTTTATTTTTTCTATTTTAATTTTTATTCTCTGATAACAAAAGAGACATTAACTGAAAAATAATAAGTTGAATTTTAAAATACGTGGTAAGTTTTATTTTGTTTTTATTTTTTATAAATTCTCTATTTTATATACCAATAGAACAAAAAAAAAACCGAACAACAATAAAGTAATAATGAAAAGGAAAAAGATTGTGTGGAAGTTTCTGACATTGGTAGGGGGATGAATTTTGAATGATTATTAGAGAATGTATTTATTTTTCTTTTCGAATTTTTTTTTTCTTAAATATTCAATAAAACAAAAAAAAAGTTTTTAATCACACATATGTATGCATACATAAAATAAAATATATAAGGATTAAGGGTTTTGTTTTAATTAAGAAAAAGTATATAAATATCTATGTATGTATAAATAAAATAAAATACCTACATGTATATATATACATACATAAAATATAAATGTATATTGCAAACATTGCATAGGCAAACATAGATTTATTAAGTACAAAAATAATATATAACTGAAATAGTGCAGTGGAAATGGCACGTGTCCAGACGCATGTGAATATCTACATATATAATACATATTTTAAATATGTATTTACTAATTGTACAAGGTATATATATACATATATATATAGGTATATTTATATATATTCTTTATTTAGATTTGTATTATGTATCTATTATATGTATATTCTTTTCTTTTTTTTTTGACATTGTTACAACAAATGATAACCTTAAATATTTTATAAGTGTTAAAAAGAATTAGATTATAATTAAATTTATGTATACCTATATTTTTATTTTTTTAATTTTTTGAATGCATACAATATTTTTTCTGTGTGCAAAATCAAAAAAATCATATTTAGCAGAATCTACATTTATAGAGGACAAAATTGTTTTATTTATTTGATATCTAGTATTAATACTAGTTGAATTTTAATTTTATAGGCCTTTTGTCTGTTAACATGTGGGACAGCCACCAGGTACCTTTAATAATTACTTATATGTATGTATGTATATACACATAGATATGTTATATTTATATTATTTATTCGGGTACAGCCTGACCGAGGTTTCAATCTGAGACCTTTAGTCTAAAGGCTTGTGACTGTTGCTATTTTGATCAATATCTTATTCTAGTTTTTCTTTATATTTACATATATAATAGGTAGGTAGGTACCTATAATTTAAATAATTCATACCGTTTTTAATATTTTTTTTTATAAAATTACCTTATTTAAATTTTAAAAACATAATTTATATTTTAACCTTTTATAAGCACAATATTTTTCTCCTACCTATACAATATGTACCTACTTATCTATGTTATTTAGCAGTTATATCGCAATTAAATAGCAAATATGTTATTCATACCTACTTAGAATTAATTTTTTTGTATGATCGATTTTTTTCTTAATATTTATTACTAGCAGAGTACCCGGCGTTGCCCGGAATATTTTATTGGCTTTATGAAATAAAAATTATTAACTTTTGTTTCTGCGTTAATATAATTTAATTAATATAGTTAACTTATTACCATGCATTTACAGATGCTGGTAGTTTATATTATATTTTTTATTAGATTTAGTTAAATTGAATAAACAGAGTCAAGAATTAGAGACAATTCTTCTACAAAAATTATTTAAAGGAATCAATAATCTATTGAGTACACAATTACGGCGAAGTGAATCTCCACAATATATTCGTTAATACCGAAACATAAAATTGCATTTCAATTATAAAAGACCATAATGTAATACATTTTTTTTCGTAAATAATGTCACTTCATGCTTTTGTGAATTGTCCTTTTAAGCACATTTTGAAAAATTTGCTATTAGGTTCGCTCTATCCCTCCGTCTGTTTACAAAACTTATATATTCGTTAATATTCGTTAATACCGAAACATAAAATCGTATTTAAATTATAAAAGACCATAATGTAATCAATTTTTTTTTGTAAGTAATGCCACTTCATGTTTTGGAGAATTATCCTTTTAACCACATTTTGAAAAATTTGTTATTAAGTTCGCTCTGTCCCTCCGTCTGTTAAAACTTATATACTGTTTAATAAAGAGCAATAAAATATTAACTATGCATAGGTCTCTTAAAAGAGTAATGTTGTAGAACAACTTTTTTATGTACCCTCATCGTTGGAGATCCTACAGCACCGACATCTCTTCAAATTTTGAAAAAACTTCTTTTTAAATGCGTACATTTCAGGTTCTGTTTAACATATTTTCAATATAAAAAATACATGATTGTTTTTTACCTTTATAAATCAATCAGAATTTTTTTACGTTTAGTTTTCCTAATTATGTTTCCAAATTGATTGGCTAAAAATATGTGTAAAAATTGTATATGGATAAGAATGTAAGGTTTTCTGTTCTTTAAATATGTATGTACTCATTTTTGATTAAATATTATACAGAAATGTGAATATGTTTTCTAATTTAATTGATTAAGTTTATAGTATTTTTAAATATACGGATATTATATATACTATATGTACATATTTCAATGATATTTTATGGGAAACATGTTATACACATGCATCTTATATAGGTAGATCACATGTAAAGACCACATGTAAGTAATGCATTTCTGAATGATGGCATGATGATTGTCTAATGTAGGAGATTGTTTCTGTTTTTTAACAACGGCCGAAAATTTTATGCTGTTAAGCACAACAACAAAGAATGAGAATTTCATGGCCTGAAGTCTGATGGGTTAATGTATCGTAACTAAATCAACTCAGAAAGCTTTTGTTATAAAGACCTACACTTTAGTAAATTTTCAACTCAATTGGTAAAACCGTTCAAGTGCGACAGCAAAGAAATTAAAAAATGTTATTGAGTCCTGGTGCCGAAACGGGTTAATGGATCGTAACCAAATCAACTCAGTGAGCTCCTTTGGTAAAGAGCTACACTTTTGTAAATTTTCAATTCAATTGGCAAAACTGTTTAAGCGCGACTACAAAGAAATTGAAAAACTTCATTGAGTCCTGGTGCCGAAACGGGTTAATGGATCGTAACCAAATCAACTCAGTGAGCTCCTGTGGTAAAGAGCTACACTTTTGTAAATTTTCAATTCAATTGGCAAAACCGTTTAAGCACGACAACAAAGAAATTGAAAAACTTCATTGAGTCCTGGTGCCGAAACGGGTTAATGGATCGTAACCAAATCAACTCAGTGAGCTCCGGTGGTAAAGAGCTACACTATTGTAAATTTTCAACTCAATTGCTCAAACCGTTTAAGCAGGACAACAGAAAAATTTAATGAACTTCGTTCGGCTCTCCTGCCCAAACGGGTTAACGGAACTTCATAAAAATTTGTCACAGGCTTTTTTTCAAACCATAAAACCATCATACAAAATTGGACATAAATCGGAAACAAAAATTTTTTTGGAAGCCCGCCGGGCCGAATCCGGGTAGCATATTGAATCCAAGTTTCTTCGGTACCCGTCCAATGATAAGAAGAATATTTCTCCAAATTTTCAACTCAATCGATCAAACCGTTTAGGCAGGACAACGAAAAAACGAAACGGCTTTAAATGGCTCTCGGGCCGCAATGGGTTAATGAACCGAAACGCGATATAGCCTATAACACTTTCCGGGGTTGTAGGAACGTTCCTGCAAAATTTGGTTGCAATCGGACTGGTGGTTTTTACGTGAAAAGGGCACAAACAAACAAACAAACAAACAGAATTTCTTCCTTATTTATTAGATGGTACCTTACCTATTAACAATTTTTAATCGTAGGTAGATCATTTTATTATTTACTAGGGGCCTTGTGGCTGTAGATGGTGTGTAAGTATATTTTACCGTGATAACTAAATTACAAAAAATTCATATGGGATATAAAATTTCTTGATTTCAAAAGAAAACAAAAAAAATTCATGATTCTAAACATATCTTATATTTTAATATAGATTTTGTAAAGAAAATCATATCTTATTACGCACATTTATTCAAAAATTAACGGAATGTCATAATACGTAGTGTGTGGCTGAAAACTACTAAATTATAATTATAGATTTAACTTATTTTTGATTTTTTGTATTTAATAATCGTATGTACATATATCTTACGATTATTAAGTACAAATAATCAAGTACAATTCGCTAAAAAAAAATGAATGAAATGTAATTAAATTATATTAATTAAATGTAGTAAAAATTAAAATATTAACTACCAGCATCTGTAAATCCATAGTAATACGTGAACTATAATATTAATTAAATTATATTAACACAAAAGCAAAAGTTAGTACCTAATTTTTATTTCATAAAGCCAACAAAATATACTCCGGGCAACGCCGGATACTCTGCTATAGTAATTAATATTCTGTGACGAAGAAATTTATTTTTGAAATAGAAATTTAACATAAAATCGTATTTTGAAGGAAAAATATATTTTTTTTTTTTTTAATGTTATTTTTTATAATTTGTTCTAATTAAATACTGAATTTTAAAAAAGTATTTCAAAACAAATAGGAATTTATTCTTGTTTAAGATAGTTACGTTTAATTTCCGTATTCAAAGAAAGGATTATTTAAGAAAGTTGCGGGAAGGAAGATATTTTTTTAATTTATTCAAAGTTTTAATCTAACTACAAATTATATTTTAAAATTTTATAACAAAATTTGTATAAGGTATATAAATTAGGTACCTGTATAAAAATAATTAGGAGGGATTTTAGAGTTGTTTACAAAATCATCAAAATTAAAACTTGTTCAGAAGAAATTTTGTTTTAAATGATTTGTTATTATTTTTAGGACTGTCTTACCTATTTTTCGGCATAATGAGATACATATATGTACCTATGCATATTCAGAATTGTGATGTCATGTAAGTGCAATTGTGTGATAACGTTATCTTAAAAGCTTGCATCCCCGGAATCGGAAGAATGACCGTGCAATGTTATGAAAAAAATATTCAGAATAACTTTGAGAAAAAAAAAATTAAATCATAAATTATTAAAACGAAAAAAAATAGCAAAAGTAATTGTACATACAGTAATATGTACCTATGTATGTAAGAAGTACCTGACTAAAATTCTTACAATTAAAATTTTAAAATTAATTTTAATAAGAATTAAACATTTCAATACATATTATTTATTTTATTTTGTGCGTAATTTACTATAATAAATAATACGAAAAAAAAAAAATATATTTTCCTCATTTTTTTTAAGTTAAAAACTAAAATTCTTTTAATTTATTTTTCGTTTGAAAATATTATCAAAAAAAGAACACAATTATTAAACAAATTTTGTTTTTGTTAATAAATTCTTCGCAATATGTATGATAACATTTAAAAAAAAAAAAAAAATTCTTGCTCGTGTTAAAAAAATTAAATAAAATTCAAATTACGCCCTATTATAATATTTTCATATAACGGTTATGTGTCTACACTTAAATATTTCATATAACACCAAATACATATTGTATATTTCTTTGTATAGTCAAGTCGTATAGTTTTTTTTTTTTTAAATTTCTTAATGTACATAAATTCTAATAAAAATAATTTTTTCTATTTCTCTTTCTTTTTTCTGTTCAAATAACAAATAAATTTTTGTATATAATGAATGTAAAAAAAAAAATAAGTACATAGGTATGTACGTCATATAATATATATAACTAGGTACATACATATGTATGTTGAATGAAGTTTTTTATATCCATAGAAATGTAAAAATAACGTAATACTTATATATAAATAATATATAATATTCTGTATCTATTTAACATTATATAAAATAAATCAAATATAAAAAGCTTTATTATTGTTTAATCAAGTGCAATATTTTCTCTCTTGCTTTTCTTATTTGTAAATTAAGACTATAGGTGGGTACTTAATTAACCAAAAATATGATGATTAATTAAATTATATTTTTTATTTGTTTTTAGTTTTTTTTTTTTCGCGGAAGTTTTTAAAACTTGAAGCGAAATATGTAATCATTTTTTTTAAGTTCTCTGAATAAAGAATGATTAATATGTATTTTAATATTATGATATACAAATAGTACCTACCTACATATCTACATAGGTATCTATATTTTTAAAAATAATAATAATAATTTTTTTTTTATATAAGTAAATGTACCTAATATATGTAGGTATGTAATAAAAACAATTTATAGATATAGGATTATTTGTAAAAAATTTAGTTATTATTTAATAATAAATTAAGAAAAAGCGAAGTTATATCAACTTGTATTAAAAATAAAAATGTAAAAGTCACTCAACCATTTTAATACAGAAAAATATATTTTTGTATGTAGGTATGTAGGATTAAACAACAGCTGTAAAACAGAAAATCACTCATTTTATTTTACTTAACATTTACAATAATTATTCAAATGTAATAATTATATATTTTATTATGCGAGTGTACACAAGTGTTATTAATACAATATACCTATATAATAAAAATGTTAATAAAAATTATCTTTAGTTTCCTATCAATGTTAAAAATTACTTGCATATATCTAAGGAGTAAAATAAAAAAATAAGTAAAAATCTAAAATGAGTATAAACTAAAAATTAAAATAAAACAAAAAAAAAAACTGTAATGCGCACAAACATAGAGTTTTATTTTTCATTCAACAACACTTGTTTGTAAAAAATAAAAATAAGTATTAAGAATTTAGTTTTATAGCAAAAAAAAAAAAAAGGAATTAAATTGATTTTAATTTTTTTGTTTGTTGGAGAATTTTTTACTTTTATCATGACTTGACAAAATTGGAAAATATTTAATTGCGAAGAAAAAAAATTTGGATTTGAGATTCAGAAAAGAGAAGAATTTGAGAGTAAGGGGAAATGAGAATAAAATTGAAAAAAATAATCCATTTTTCATTTTTCCCAAAGGCCAAAATTCTTGTATGTAGTAATTTGTAAGTGTAGTGATTGGTGATTGGAGAATATATAGCTGCGTCCGTTCCGTCGCTCGACAGTTATTTGACAATATTGTGATCATATTATTATTTATTATGTATGTATGGATGTATATTCCATATTTACATTTTCATTAAAATTTGTTGCTGTGCAGCTTTTGAATACAAGAAATTACTGAAGATACAAACAAATAAAAAATAAAACATAATAGTGTGTACTGTGTAGTAATTTAAAGTGAAAAATGACAAGGAAAGAGAGTTTAGTTACTATATACTATTTAGTTAAAATCAACTTGCACCTATATATTTCCATACATAAAATTATTTATTGTAAATAAGTATGAATGAGACTATGTATTTTTGAATGTTATATTTTGTATATTAATTTTTAATAGTGATATATAAAAATTCCAAGGAAATACAAATGACGTATTCACTGGGTTATTTTTGTTGTTATTATTGTTATTATATTTTGTTATTAGTTTAGTTTCTTTTATTATCAGTATTATAATCTATAGAGTAAATTATATGTTACATTAGTATACGAATATGGTATTTATTATATACTTAGATATGTATTATATACTTTTTTTCTGTGAAATTAAAAAAAAAATTCTATATACCAAATTAATTTATATTGTATCTATAAATGAATATATAACAAATTTTATATTATGTTATGATTTTTTTTTTAGTGTTTTTATACATATTATATTTATGGTACTTGTATTGTATATAGTGTTATAGTATTTACTCTATATAGTATATAATACTATAATATTATACGGGTGATGCAAAGAGAAGAGCGTGAACAGGTACCCACTACCTATTTCACTTCTATATAATTAATATTTGTTGATTATATTTTTATATTTGTTGTATGTTATATATCCATTATATTAAATTCATCTACGTATGAATGTACCTATATATGTAAATATATATTATGTATTTTTTTTATTTTATATTAATTTTCATTTATTGTTATTAGTTTTTAGAGACGAAAAAAATAAAAAAGAAAGAAAATCAGTTGGTTTTTGTCTCATGTCTGTCCTCCTCTACTCCTATCATTAAAATAAAATTATTGTCTTGTACTTATTGTTATGATTATTTTATTATAAATATATTAGCTATATAGGTACAAATGTGTGAGTACATGTATATTTTTGGTTTTATAGTATTTATCGCTATATAAATATATTTATCCATAATTTTGTTGATAAAATTTATTATTCTGAAAATTTTAATTATTTGAATACATATATACGTATGTATGTTTGTAAATGAAATACCTACATTCCTTGTTCTCTTTCTGTTGTTTTTAATAAAAAGTGCAAAAGTTACGTTTGCCAAAAAAAAAAGTGCCCGAAGTTTTATGCAACGTATTACGTATCGTAACCGCATTGGTAAATTACTAGATAACCAGTAATGGCATTCTTATTCCATATTTCGATAGGCGTTGTTAGAGGCAAATGTTTATTTATCATTTTTAAAACATTATCACATTAACGCGAAAAAAATTGCAGTTTATAAATAAAGGTACAAGTAAAATATGATTAACTACATTTTTTAAACTTTGCTGGATTTAAAAAATAAATTTTCGGCTCACAGTTAATTTAAAATATTTATTTTCAAAACTACAACCAAATTTTAACTATAAATAGGTATACCTTTTTTACTTTAATAAGAAGGATTTCCACTTTAACAAGTTTCCACTTACAACAATCACATAATTTTAACATTTCACATCAAATTTCAAATTAAAATCTTAAGAACGCGTTATTGTGTTACGCAACGCGTTACGCAACAAATTATCTGAGAAGGAATAGGTAGGTACTTGAGCATCTGATAGGGAAATACATGCTATTTAAAAGGAAAACTTGCATTTGGGAAGGAAATACTTGCATTCAAAAAGAAAATACTTGCAATTGAAGTGGAAATCTTTCTTATTAATGCAAAAAAGTTAGGTAATTTACAAAAACAATAAAATTAAAATTCATTTATTTGTTTTTGTAAGAAAAAATGATTTTTTGAAATTACTATTTTTTTGTTTATTATACGATAATGTACCTCTACCTATACATTTTTTTGGATTAAAATAAGTAGAAGTTTTTGTTAAAAATAAAAAAAAAAAATTGATAAAATAATCAAAAATAATATCGTTTTTGACTTTTATGTTTGAACTGTAATTTTAGTTCGCTTTGACACATTTTTCTTTTTTTTTTATAATTTCTTAATGATAAATTCAACTAACAAAAAAAAAAAAAACATTTATTCTACCGACGGTGACGACAAAATCTGGTCGTTGTATGGACACCTTTTATGATAAAAAATTAACAAGATGTTTTATAACACTTCTGTATCATTCATGCATGGCGGCACACCCAATTCTGTTTTTGGCTTAAGATAAAAAAAAAAAATATATGTAGGTATTATGAGTTACGATGAGTAATCATTTTTTATACAATAAATATTACTTAACAATTTATATTTCATAAAATATAAAATCTTATTAAAATATGATATATGTACCTACTACATTATACAATATACATATATTATATCTTTAGTATTATAATAATTGAATAGAAATCATTTTTGTAAATTTCAAAAATTCATATTCATTTTCATGTCTTCAATAATAAATATTGTTTACTTCTAAATTCGAATTCGATTAGCATTAGTTTCCTGAACATTTTATTTTATAAAACAAAAAAAATTAAACAGTTAGATTTAAATGTATATTTAAATCATTGATAACCTTTATGGTAAACTTAATAATTAAATATTTATTATAATTATTTTATCTCAAATATAAACCCCAAAAATAAAAACCTGTTAAAAAATAATGAAATATTAATTATTGATGTATGTAACTACTTCAATTCATATTAATAAATGTATGTTTTTTATATTATCTAGATATATATAAAAAAGACAAGTAGTTTTTCAATAGACACACAAATGTTTTTTTAATTAAATTTATTTATTCACTATATTTATACAATTATACCATCGAATGTTTAATTAACTGTTGTGATCAACACCAAATTTAATTTTTAGTATGAAATGAAAAATTAAAAAAAAAAAAATAAATAAAAATAATAATAAAATTAATATCAATTTTGTATAAATTTATTTTTTTTATATTATTTATAATTTTTTATGTATTTATTTTTCGAAATATTATACCTTTATATTTTACAGTATGTACCTATTCGAAAACCGGAAAATTAAGTTTTGAAACAATTTATTAGGTACATTTTGATTTTAATTTTTGGTATTCACAAATTTTAATCTTTTCCTATAAAAATAAATTCAGCAAAATAAAAAATTGTTTACCTGAAAAGAAAAAAAAAATATATAGGTACGAATTAATTAATTTTTCAAAAAAAATTATTAATCTATTTGTGTTATTAATATATATATATAATAATATAATGTATGTAAAAGCATGAGTTGAATTCTAAATATATGCAGATACATATTTAGATAATTACGATTAATAATTGAAAATTAAAATTAAATATTACATCAGATGAATAAAAAAATAACACACTTAAATTAATAAATTAAGTGTTGTGTTTTATTAATATTTTTAATTATAAGTATGTTATAATATTTTTTATTTATTTTATTATTATTTATTGTGCATTTAAAATAAAATTAGATTTTTCTTTTAATATTATAATGATCAAAATATACAAAGTATTGTGTTATTAACTATTTAAAACTTATTAATAATAAATAATTAATTTTTAGTATATTTCGAAAGAAATTTTCAATTAGTTTAGTTTTTCTTTATTTTTATTATTTTATTAAATATTATGTAAGTAGGTTCCTACTTATAATTAATTCTCTTAATATTCTAATTTTTTTTTTTTTGTTTGTGTAAAGATTTAAATAAAAAGATAAAAAATATATGTTAATTTTATTTTTTTATGATCTAAAACTTAAAAACCAGAAAATTTCAATTAATTGATTCTAAAATTAAAAGTATTCCTTATATAGTGTTTGATTGCAAGGTTTTTTTTTTTTGAGACATGTATAAAAAGAGGAGAAAAAAAATAGAAATATGTATAAAAATTTATCCTGAAGTAATTTTATGATTATTTTTAAAGATCGTTAATCTTTCAAAATTAAGTTTGGCACTTGAGATGTTTATGAATACATGGACTTCCAAAATTAATATAATTTATTATAATATGTATTATAGGTATTATATTATCATATTTAAATATAAACTTTTTTAATAAAATATTTTATATTTGTTAAGTTTAAGGGTGTGTTCACATCACATGGGATGCATGCCTCTGAAGTGTGGATGTAAAACATATTTCGGTTAGACTTCACGTACTCTTCGGTAATAATAACAAATATTTTGCATTCAACATGCATCCGCTCGTTCATAGACTGCACGCACGTAAGCGATAAATTTTTATTTTGATATATTTTGTCTGGTGAATTTTTATTTTTTTTTATTTTTGAAATTATTACAAGGCGATTATTTTGAATTTCAAATTAGGAAATTAAATACGTATACGTATATGCATCCCATGTGAACGTAACCTTACCCAATAAGAAATTTTCTGTCGTTTTGAAAAAATATACAGTATAATTACAGTTACAATTTAAATATGAGGTCTTTATAGATTTAAGCTTGTCTATAATTCCGAAACGGATGGAATTAAATAAAAATATTCTTGTTAAAATGATTTTTTTTTTTAATGAGAACTATTTATTGTTAAACATTCTTTATATATGTTTATTTATACGTCTTATATTATTAAAATGTTTGGTAAATAAAATGCCGAAAAGTGACTCTATACGTTTTGTTTTAATTTTATTGAAAATTAAGATTCAGCTTCACTTGAATATTTTATATTTACAATTTAATTTACAAAAAAAAACATGCACCTTAAAAAAAAAAAATACTTTCGTAATAATCATTATTTTAATTAAAAAAAAAAAAAATTTCAAAATTATAAAAATTATTTAAAATGAATTTTAATAAAATAATTATCTAGAATATTTTGTATACAATATAAAAATAATTAAATCTCTTTTTACTCAATGTGATTTTTTTTTAAATGTTAAGGTTCATGAATTTAAAAATACAGGGTTGTATGATAAAATACGTACAGTTTGAATTTTTTAAAAACTTGTATTCTACAATCAAATTCTACTTGTATTCAAAGAATCAAATAAGTAATTCTAAAAAAAAAAACACGTTGTCAATTGTCATCGTTTTATGGAAGGAAGTTTTTTCTACACATGTTGATGTTTTAAAAAATATTGAAAGCTATACTGAGATTGACAGAACAATTAAAAGTATTTGGAAGAAAACGAAAAATAAAATACATACTTGAACACTTGAATTGGTCCAAAAAAGATGTGAAGTCGTATGGTATTTTCTATCGGGAAGAAATTAACACAGAAACTGAAGAAAATTCTTTACCGATGTTTGCATTCCAATCAGATAATGTGGAAACTCATACAGTCATACACTGTCCAAAAAATAATAATTTTTTTTTTTTAATTATTTAAGTATTTTCAATCAAATTTAGTTTAATGATATTAACTTTGATAGCTCACATATTTTATTTACTTAAAAGATTAAGCAGTATTAAAATGAAAATTGTAATTTTACGGTAAATAATAGAAAGTTTCGAAATGGATGACCGTACAGATTTTTTTATTAATTAAATCTATATTTACTATAATGTTTTTAAATGGTAAGTTACAATTTTTTTTAATTTTTTTTAAATGTTGCTGTTGTTAATTTTGAAATATTTTAACTGTCTATATTTAATTGCTCAGTACTGTAATAATAAAAATATAATAATCAATGACACAAATTTTATATTGCATGTAAATTATTTTGTCTTTTTTTTTTAACTTAAATACTTACTTATACCTAAACAAAGAATATACATATAATATGCAAATGTACTTATTTAAAATTAAATTTTTATATTCAAGTAAGTATATAAAAAATTATATAATTGAGCACAGTACAAAAATGACCTAAACGACTAAATTTCAATTATTATATTTTAGCTTTGATACAATTTTTAATATTAAAAAAGAAATAAAAAAATAAAATATGTATACCTATAATATAAATGCACAATATATGAATTTTTTACATTTTTATTTTACTTGTTTTTGTAATAATTACATATTCCTTTAACACATATTTGCTTCGAATTTATTGTTATTGTGTTTCAAAATTCGAACTATTAGTTAACGTTTAATTGAAATTTTAAGAGTTGAAAGTTCAAGATTTTTATATTTGAAAGTTTAAAAACTATAAAAAAATTACAGTAATTTGAAATTAAATTTTGATGCTGAAAAAACTCCGAAAGAACTATAAATAATGTAATAAATTCATTATTTATTAATTTATATTTATTCCATTTTGAAACAATTTGAAAGGCCCAGAACTTTATTTGGTTTAACAAGAATGTAAGTAACACTACGATCTTTTAATACAGATCTATATTTTGATGCACGTTTTTTTGAGTGCTGTCAATTTTTTCTCAACTTAGATCTTAGATCTCAACTAAAGATCTTTAAAGGGTGAAAATTGTTGGCAGTTCATCTTCAGTAAAGTGGTATGCTGCTAGGTGCACCTAGCTTGGAGAAAAGCTTCGCAGTTTTTTAATATGTGTCCTAAAGATTTCTTTTCTTCTTGACAGAATTTGCATGCACCGTCGTTTTCAATTTCAATTTTTTTTAGTTTATTAGGAAGTTTGACAGGAAGTTTGTTTTACAATTCTTAGTTTATTTTACTGAAACCTATGATATGTTTACATCTATCCTTTTATAATTGTCGATGTAACCCGGATAATAATTATAGATATTATTTTGGTTGAAATTGTTGTACAAAAAAGAAGATAGTGTGTAGAATTTTTCGATCATGTTAAACATTAGTTTAACAAGATCGAATTAAAAAAAAAGAGGGACGTTGGTTCTCGATAAAAGGGTATTCGTTTTATTTATTCAATAAAATATTCAATAACAAATTATTTTACAAATTAACAGTAAGTTAATCGTTTATTTTAAATTAAAGTTGTCTACCATTTGTTAAAACTTACATTAAATTTAAGCAACGCCATCTGGTTCTTAAGAAAATGAAACTTTATAGTTCGAGAAAAGAATCTTTTTCAAAGAAGTTCGATGCGATTCTAAAGTTATATATCTTACTAAACAAAAAATTCATTTTATACATGTATATATTTGAAACTTAATTTCTGACAGTTATGTAACTTTCATTTTCGGTTGATCAATGATTTTTGTATGAATGTTTAAGTACATATTTGGAAAATAATTTTTCTATTGAGTCGGATTTATTTTGCATTTTGTTTAACTGCATTCTGTTATTTTTTTTTTATTTTAACGATTTCGTAATATTTACCGTTATTTATCTCTTCGCTGTTATTATAATTTTATATATGTATTCATTTATTTATATACCTATCTGTTATTTTATTATGCTGAAAAAAAATCGATTTGAAATAAATCATTTCCTTCCGTTTAACACTATATTTTGTTAATTTTTTCATTTATTCTTCAAAATGTTTGTTTTGTAAGGTGTTCAATATGCAAATTTTAATACCTACAATTTTTTTTATTTTTTCAAAGCTAGAAAAAAATGCGTATGTAAAGAATAATGCAAAAAATAAATTGCAAGTTCATATTTAATAATGACAATTGACATCATAAAAAATAACATTGTAAATGTGTAAATAATTTAAGAATATTATTTATCTACTAGACTTTTTCGTGTATTGAAATGTGCTAATGTAATAAAAAAAAATACATTAGCTGGCTAATTTTTTATCGGTATGTAAAAGTTAGAGTTGGTTTCACTAGCTTCAAATCGAAAATAATATTAAGTAAATATTTTGTACTCCCCATGTGAGAAAATAAGTAGACCATGAAATTCTATTTTAATACACAAAACTAAAATAATATACATACATACATAATAATAATATAAAATAATATAAAAAATAAATATCATAAAATATTAGCTAGAAATTTTGTTATGTTATTCAGAATGATTAATTTTAAAACAATTTTAATATCCTGGAAGACCCAAGTTTTCTTTAAATTTTAGGCAGAACATTAGTGTTTCTAATTTGAAGCCAAGTAATTTGGAGATACGTTTTTCATGTCAGTCTCTAGTTGGTTAAGCATGTGCCCAAAATTATCACCAAAGCCGTATGATTTTTTTAGTATCTGATGCCGGCGCATAACAGTTTTAACGTCATATAATTTTTTGATAAAATAAAAAATGTTTTTGACGTTATGTTCACTTCAAATGAGTTTTCACCCCAATATTTTTCAAAATTAAAAATAGCTATAAACGGACACATTAATGAATATTCCGATTTCCGATGAACTGTTTTTATGTGTACAATATGCGTTATCATACGCTTGTCAAGCTCAAAAGTTGCCCTATAAACATACTAGTTTAAAAAACTGATATGTAAAGAAATAGTTACTGGAAATAATGTTTGCAAAAAATGTGTTTGCAAGTTAGATGTAGTTTGTCATGTTTTTTTAACTTATAAATATGTCTTATAAATAAATAAATCTTAACTTATAAATATGTTAGTTTGCCGAAGTATTTACTGTCTATCTGTAATTCTGCATTGTTCGGTGTTTTGTTTAGATATTTTTTTATTTATTGCCAAATATTTTGCAAAGATGTCCATATTAAGTTTTTTTTTTTTAATTTTTTTAATGTAACTAAATACATACTTATCAATTTTTTATTAAAGATGTTTGTATTTTTTTTTTGTGGCTAATTTTAAATACATACAAATATATTATATATATGTATATATGGATAAAAACCTTTACGTCCGTGGCCAATTCGCCTTTTGGTGGAATGTTTGTAATGATCACATCACGACCACTAAGGTCGTCTATATTTCGAAAATAAGAAATCAAATTTAGTTTTCCATTATTCCATAATTTTTTAATCCATAAATTTTTTCAAATTTTGAATTCACCAATAATTTTGTTATTTATTTTTAATTATGTTTGAGTATAGCGAATTTTTTTAGTTCGATTTTCTCGAAAGTTGATATTCAAAATGTAATCAAATTCACAATCTAATCTGGAAAATTTAAATCTAAGAAATCGTGGTCGTTTTAATTCTATATCTAAGGATTCGTTAATATGAAAATATTTTCGCTAAAATTTAATTAAATTTAATTAATTTTAAGCGGTATCAGAGGGTTAAAGGGTTTTTTACCCAACTAAAATAGTTGATCAGTTTGCACTCTAAATTGATAAATACCAACAGCTTATACCTTTCTAACAAGCAATATAACCAATTAGTTTTTTAAGCCTTTTTTTTTAAAAAGTCATCCAATTATTTGATTTGAAGAAAAATTTCATTGAGTTTTATTTTCTTCGTACGCAAAAGGAAAGTAAATTTTGTTTTGTATTTATTAAAAAATTTCTTAAGTACTTGTTGTATATATTTTCATACAAAAATAAAAATACTCAATGTAGATATAATTCTAAAAATGGTTATTTAAATAATCAGAGAAAACGATTGAAAATCATAAAATTTTCAGATCAAATACTTTTACGATTACAATATTTTTTTCTTTATACAATTAAAATGAAAAAGAAAATAAACGCAGTTAAAAGTAACTTATTCATTGTTTTTAATCCAAGGTTTTAAAAATACATATTATATACATACATATAAGTACGTATAAGTATATAAGTGTTAAATAAAGTAAGCAATTGTTACGTTTCCTTTTCAGTTTATGAAAATGCATAAAATTATCATTTATTTCTTCAATAAAATGCTTTTCTTCTTGATATGGGTACATACATATATAAACAAAATATATAAATATTTTTTCTTTTTTATCTTTATTCTCAAGTTTTAAAAACACTATCCCGAATTCATCTTAAATCTAATAGAAAATGGAAGTGGTTTTATTCACATATATAAGAACAAAAAAGATAGTTAACCTAAGATAATCGACTGACATTTTGTAATATGAACACATCGCAAACAAAATCTTTATAAAATAAACACATATGATTTTTTGTATTTGTATGTAATAAAAAAAATAAAAACTCAATACCACCTGACGACTTCCGTTTTAAATAGGTAGGTAACTTATATTAAGTCATAAGCATAATTCATAATATAACAAAACGAATAGAACCAGAAAAAACGACAGAGAGTGTATTAAAATGATTAACAATATATACATATAAATAAGTAACAAGGTATGCACATTTTCAGAAGAACAACTTACTCTAAAAACAAAGAACATAGTTGTAAAAAAAAAACCTAATGTCATGGAGATTTATATATTTAATATATATTAAACTGAGAAAATGCACTCTAATTGTACCCCCAACAATATAAAACTAAATCGCATATATTAAAAATTATAATCAAACTAATCTTTGCTTTTTATTATGAAGCACATACTAATTCTTATATATTTTTTCTTCCTTTTTCCTGTATGACAAAAAAAAAACTAACTCTACGCTTATTGTTAAGAAATAAAGTTTTCATCCTTTAAAATTATGGAATATCATAATCTTAGTTAAGACTGAACTAAGATTATGAGAACTTCCTGAGACTGAAAAAAAGACAAAGTGAATAAATTTACAAAGCAGTATATCTACGCTTTTGTAATTTGTACATTGTAATTTTATTATGTTATCTACAGCAACAGTAATTTGAAATAGTTTTGTACCAATTTTAATAAGAAAATTTACATTTAAAAATATTTATTTATTTATTTATATTAATATTAAATACATAAATGTAATGCAATATTATTGAACCATCGGCTATTAAGGCTATTATTTTGTTTATATTATATACTACATATTTACATTATATTTGGTCGTAAGGGGGTAAAGAAAAAAACACTTACGACCTGTGCAAGGATCGAACCCGCACTCCTTCGGTTAATACGCCACACGCCTACTCACTAGGCTACCGAAGCCCCTTTAAAAATATATATCAAAGAAATAAATGAACATTTACGTCGTTATCGAAGTTTCATTATTCATATTTTGTTTTATTGCAGCACGAAGCATATGTGTACAGATCACAAGATATAGTTGTGTAATTTTGAAGCAATTTTGTTTTTTTTCAACTCATAGTTAACATATGTTTACTCATAGTTTTTCAACTCATAGTCATACATAGTTAAAAAATTATAGTTTTACAAAGAAACAATTAATTTTATTAGAATTATCTTATAATATTACTAGCACTGTTTATATTATTGACGAGATTATTAATACGTTACAGTTATAATACCATCTTGCCTAAGAAATTAATTTTGAAATGAGAATTTTAAATAGGCAAAAGAATATAAGTTAGCCATGATGTTAAAAATATACGTGTCAATAAGTATATATATATTCTATATAGCATTGTATCATATATAAGTGTAGTGAACATGTAACGACTATGCAATTGTAATGAAATGACATATATATATATATGTATATAGTAGTAATTTCTTACATATAAAATATATTGACTGTTGTGTTATAATTTTTTTTTTTTAATCTGTATCTTATTTTTTTTACATTCTGTTCCTTGAAACATTTTATTAAGAAGAAATTCTCTTATGAATTGTGAAGATGCCTGAATAAAACAATGAATGCAGTATATTTAGTTTTTTTTTACCCAACTAAAATAGATACTCGTATATTAATGCTCATAATTAGAAGATCAATATACATACATCAGTCTTTATAAATCAATCAATATCTTTTAGTAATTAATGAAATAATAATAATATATTTTAGATGTTTGTCGTCAATTTCTTTTATTTAAATAAATAAAAGATTATGAAGGCTATTTAGTATATATTTGTTTAATTATAAGGATTACAAATTACAATTTCTTTTACATTTTAATTAATAGTTTACCTTTAAATCAAGAAGAGAAAAAGAGTATAATAGTATAGTATAATAGTATATAGTACAATAACACTTCGACAAATTGATGCAGAATACTACTACTTTGTCGCATTTAGCTATGTTACTTTAATATGTCACAAACGTAATGGAAAATTTATTATACCTTTGAGCTATTATATTTATACGGATATAAACAGTAAACTAAGTTTTAATGAAAATAGTAATGACTAACAAAACTGAAATTTAATATGTATAATAAGGGACTTTATGTATGCCCTATTTTAACCTCTTCAAAGTGTAAACAAATGCGCACCAAAAAAATCTATTAGCAGGTAGGTCTAGGTAGGAAAATTAATTGTTTGCAAATTGTTTTTTTTATTAATATCTAATTTAGTTAATATTTTTTTTATATCTATAACTAAAAAAAATAGTTGAAAAATTATGTTTGTATGACATAATATATTTATTTACATAATATAATGCTTTTGTTTATATAAAAACCAAACTTATAGAAAAATATAAAACATTTGTTCTTTTTTTTTTTAAATTATTGTTTGTATGTACAAATTTTTGTTTATGAATTATATGCAACTCAAAACTTTACGTCATAACTCATAACCTTCAAATTTTAAAATTAAAGTAAAAAAAAAAAAAAGTTAATTTGTTAGCAAATTAATTTATAGCTTGACTTTGCAATAAATACACACATACATAATATGTTATACATACATAATATGTAAATATGAATATACTAAATAACATATGAAAATATACTAATTAAAAATAATTAATTTAAGACAGCTGAACTAATAATAATACCCAGGTCTCACTCTCATAGTCTTATATTCTATAAAAGCTTCCACCTCATGCACACTCATACAATAATTTTTCAAAACTATGTATTACTATATTTGTTTGTACTTTGAAAAAACATGAATAACTTTTTATCTTTTATTTTAATACTAAAGTAAAAAAAAAATATAATAGTGCTTTTTTTTTCTAAATACATATGTGTAATGTATAATAACCACAACACAATGTTTAAACTATATAAATAATAACGTGACAAAAAATTATGACGTGTCAAAAAAAAAAAAATATGTAAAAATCGTTTAACATGTGACCATTTTAATGTCTTAAATTAAGTTTTAATTTAATTTATTTAAATTTAGTATTTGCAATTAGCTTGTAAAATTAGGTTAACGTTTAATTTTAAACAGAAGATTTACACAAGATTATAGACTAAAACAATTACAATAATAATGATAATGATAATCTTACCTTACTTATTGTATGCTGACTACAAATGATAAAAACAGTCAGATTTTAGAACATAAAATCATTGAGCCATAAAAAATAATATGAGTAATACAAGAAGCAGAACCTTGCAGAGGGCAGCAACAGTGGCAGAATTTTATTTTAGAAACAATGTATTTTAATGGGTAAAGATAGAATATGGAAGCAGCAGAGACGTCGCCACTTTTTCATTTCTAATTCTAATATTCTGCTCTGTGTCTTGTCTCTCTGTATGTTAAAACAACGACATTTAAATAATAAAAAAAAAAAAAAACTGTCAAATAAAATAAACGTTTAAGATAAAAACAAACAGCAATCATCATATCATTCAAATGTAATTTTAAAAAATTATTTTAAATTTTTAAATAATAAAATTATTATAATGAAGGAAAAAATTATTCGATTATCCAATTTTTCAATCGTCGTGCCGATATGAGCTAACAAATTCCAAGTATGTTAATAGGTTTAACGCAACAACACTGTCAAAGAGCAACACGTATAAAAAAATTTTAAGTCAATCGGTCCGTTATTATTTTAGAGTGAAAAAGTTTAAATATTTGCACAAGCCCCAACTTGAATTGTTAGCCCAGAAACACTCCTCTTTACCCAAAAATCTTTATAAACTAATTTTTATGATGATCGGCTGAGCAGTTTAGGAGTCTTTAAATCACAAAGAAATGGATAAATAATTGCTTTTATATATTATACATAGATAGATTATTTATTTGCTAAAGCTATAATAATAAAATGTATGTAACCTTTATTACATATCTTTTAGTAATTTCATATTGAATTTTTTATTGTTTGGTAAAAGTGGTGATATCAAAAATTCAAAAATAATTAAAAGTTTAAAATCGTATAATAATAAATAAATTATTTATTTTTGTATTGGCTTCTTCGAATATTATTATAATGTGAATAAAAAGTATGCATTTTATTGCATTAAAACATGTATCAAATTAATATTTTCGTTAATCGAAATATTGTAGAACTTTCTCTCTAAAACTTAATCGATATTAAACCAACAAATTTCTTTGTTATAAAAGAGTTTCCTTAATTAAAACTAATACATATGTTCATAAATTGCACATTTAATATAACACGATTTCTGTTTCACTGTATAAATATAATATTCTGCGCGCAAATTATATTCTTGTCATAATTTATGACTAGTCCAGATGTTTTATTATAAATTTTTCATATAAGAAAATTATTGTGTTTTTTCTCTCTACCTTCCTAACACATTTTTGCACATATTTTTTTGTTATATATTGTTGCTTATGTGTCTTCTTTCCATTTTTCTATTTAAAAAGCAAAACAAAAAAAACTTTAATTGTTGTTCAAATGACGAAAATACAAATATAAATATGAAAGTATAAATAAGAAATAATAAAAAAAAAAAAAAGAACAGATGACGGAACAAACATCTTTATGATTTGTTTTCATTATTGAAAATGTAGTTGTCATGTGTATTATACTTCTAAAATAAATACTTCACACACATCTATTCAGTTGATATTACACATACAATTAATTATAAAATATTTAACTCAAATATTATAAACAATTTAAATTTTCTGTATATTATAAAAAAATTTGAAGATTTTAGATGTTAGAAGGAAGTTAGATCTACTATTAACTGTTAAAAAAAAATATTTCATTAGGTATTTAATTAATGAAAATTCAATGAAAATTGAACATTTGATTCTGATTGTAAAGAAATATTTTTATATTTGAATACATTTCAAAACAAACAAAGCGATATGTAACATCTGGTAAAACCAAGGACTGGTATTTAATTGAAACACATTAACCATTCTAGAACAATTTGACAACTTTTTAAGTATTCTAGAATAATTTGGCAATTTTTTAATTTTTCTTGGAATGAAAATGATGAAAGTAAGAAACCACCGTTTTGTTCTATTTTCAGAAAACAATTAAATATTTTAGATAATATCTAAAAATATAAAAATGTGCACAGATTTTTAGAGTTATAGGTGCCAAAAAATTTACAATTATTGATCGTTTTTAATTTTTAAGCGAAGAGTGGGGATACAAACTTTGTTTGGTTTTTGAGTAATTTATAATGCCCATTTTACTCCACTCAAAAGTATAAATTATTTGGTTTAAATTTTTGAGAGATAGACGGATATCCTCAAATATTCATTTGAAACATTAAATAAAGGGTTTTCCAATTTGAGTGATATGATTTCTTTTCAAAAATAAACACACTAATTGAAGGAAATTCAAATATTTTTTATTTAATGTGAAGTACAATCGATACAATTAAGTTCTGAATAAAACGTCATTCAAATGGCCTCCACGACTTCTTTTGCAGGGACGAATTCGATGAACCTAATTTTCGAGTACTTTTTCCACTAAATCAAGTTGTATGTCAAGAATAGCACGTTCAATATTGACTTCTAAAGCTTGAAGAGAGTTTGGTTTATTGCTAAAGATCAATGACATCAAATATCCACAAGAAATAGTCTAATGATGTTAAATCACAACTTCTTGGAGGTCATTCAATGTTACAATTTCTTGAAATAATCGAATCTCCAAACTTTTCTCGCAATAATTCGGTTGTAGCACGTGCTGTTTGGCACGTAGCCCCGTCTTGTTGAAACCAGATGTTGTCAAGATTAACTTCTTTCAATTTCGGCCATAAAAAGTTGGTTATCATCGATCTATACTCCATTGACAGTAATGGTGTTACCAGCTTCATTTCAAAAGAAGTATGGACGGATGATTCCACCAGACCAAAAACCACACCAAACTGTCAATTTAGGTGAATGTAATAGTTGTTCATGAATTATTTGTGGATTTTCTTCGCACCAGAATCGACAGTTTTGTTTATTTACCGCACCACTCAGATGAAAGTGAGCCTCATCGGAGATGATTTTCTTAAAAAAATTGAAGAATTTGTAAACGTTGAAATTGAATAATTTGTAAATTTTTCAATTTAAATTTAACTTTTTCTTTTAAACTTTTTTTTTTTGAAAATGAAAATATGATAAAAAGTGCTGCAGAGTATGTTTTAAAAAGTAATAAATTAAATATCATTGTACCCTATTTGCATAATTAAAGAAAAGAGAAAAAGTCAATCCAAAGGATTAAACTAATTTACATACATATTTTTTTTGCTGTTTCACTCCTTTTGACAGTAAAAATCTTTAAAAAGTTATTTTGATACTTTTTTATAACGTATCAGTTACACACATGTATTATAAATATCTGAATAAATAATATTTTAGTCAACTGCGTAGATGTTATACTAGATAATCAAACTTAAATTTTTTGTGAACCATTTCATTTCATTTTACGCCGGATATATCCGTTACCGTTACCGTTACCGTTAAATATATGTATTTAAAACATTAAATAAGTCATTAGGTACTTATATCTTTTGGAATTATTGCAACTCTTTGTAACAAACGGTAAATAATAAAAAAAATTTACTGAAAACAAAGAAGCAAATGACTTTAACAAAAACAATTAAAAAAAAACATAAAATCAATTATTAATAATATCCTATAGTTAAGATTACAAACTTTTGTTTTTAACATATTCATTGTCATCAGCAATTAGTTTTTTTTGTTTTGCCAATTTTATTTTAATTTTATTTAACAACTGATCTTTACTAATACCAGTTAATACTATGTAAATATACATTTTTATAATAAAAAATTAAATACAATGTATATTTACTACACATAAGAATATAATATATTATACAGATGTTGTTATAATATACATATAACCATAGGAAAGACCTTGAGAAACATAAAAAATTTATTTTCAAAGAAATAAAATAAAAAAGAGTAAAAACAAATAAAGAATAATTAGAAATTTTATGCTAAAAATTTGATTTGTATCTTTAAAAATAAAATTTTAATCGTGATCCAATATAGTGGAACAAAAAAAAAATCCAAATAAAATATCTATGTATAGATATTATTTTAACATAAAACATAAGAAATATAAAGAAACAGAACAGATATTAAAGAAAATTCTGGGTTTTAAAGGTAACAAACATAATACCTATATTATTTTTTTCTAATAAATATTAAATAATAAAATTACGTTGTGTATGAGTAAAAAATTATTCTACATTGACTTATTAGATCACCTATAACATAATTAATGATTATGACATTTTAAAGTTATGGCATAAGTCGTAATTTGAATATTTTATTTTTATTTAGTGTAATTTCATACTATCAATAAATAAATAATATGAATATGGTCATAATTCTAACGATGATTCTAGTACTTATTAACAAATTGACTAAGTAAATAAGAAAAAAAGACTTATTTGCTCTGTAAATAAATAAAAAATTAGCTAATATTCATTCCTTTTCCCTATTTTAATTTTGTTCTACTAGAACTTGCTTTCACTACAATTTCTTATAAGAAAATTTGTCAATTGAGTTATTATACAAAAAGTTAATATGTAGGTACTTTTCGAATATGTCGACAATTTGACGCTCTTGGGTTAGTGACATTTGTTTTTGATTTAGCGTCATTGATTTTAGGAATTATTTGCGAATTACCATTATGATGTTTTAGAAATTTGAATTGACGTCAAGCTGAAAAATATTTTTCATAAAAAAGTTGCCAATTTGATATTTTTATATACGTGAAAGTTTCTTTTCATTTTTTATAATTTTGCTTAAAGAAAAAATTCTAAGAATATTATAAATTTTTACATTATAGAACTTGTAAGATAACGTAACCTAACCTATATGGAAATTCGTTTGTTATACGAACATCGTGTATATAAAACCATATGGCATCTTATGTATTCCCTAAAGTACACATATGTTCACTCATATGTGTACGATCAGTCAAAAGCTCTGTCCAAATTTGCATAGTGCAAAATTTTCTAATGACTATTTTCACAAAAATCCTTTCCAAGTTACATTTGCTAAGAGTAAAACTTTAGAAAATGGTGAAAAAATATCATAAGACTTTTGTAACACAGTTGAAGACTCTCATAAAATAATTCTAATTAACATGTTAGTAAACCATTATATGCTAGTAACGTTCTTCCCACATATTTGCAACATCATTTAAATTTCTTTTTCAACCGTCAAGATTTTTTTCTTTAAATGTCATTTTTCTGTTTACATTTTTTTGTAAGTTACATGTGGGAATCTATATAATCTTTTCCCACATAATCAAATACATATTTTTAATAATTCCGTAAAAAAATTCAGAATAATAAATATTAAAAAAATTTCCATTACAATTTTGAGTAGTCAATCATAATTTATGAGAGCTCTTAACAGTTTTCAAAGACTTTGAAAAATTCACTCCACGTTTCATTAACGATAACAGCTAATAATTAAAAAAAAAAATCTAATTAAGTATCTACTATTTAATAATATTTTGTATAAAAAAATTTTGACTTTTTCCCAACCAAAACTTCAAAACTACCCAATCAAAAATTCAACACGTTGTAAATTATGCTATGTTTTAAGCAAAGTGTATAACACAAATGTTTGCGCAGCATAATGTGTTAATTTAAAACAAACACCGAATTGATTTGATTGTTACTGTCAGAGTTCACCTAATAATTATCATGTGCTGCATGTTTTTTTTTTTTGTTTCAATTCGGTTATAATATGTAGTTATAAATTCTTCTGGAAATTTAAACTTTTTATGTGAGTTTATGTTAAATCATTTTGAATGTCGTTGACAATATAATATTTACGCGAATAGCGTCATGATTTACGAAAGTCTTACACATTAATTTTTATTAATAAAATTCTCTAATTTAAAGAAATAACTGCTTACATTTAGTTTATATCGTGTTATAAATATTCTTGTATTGCGCACAAAATAATACAATATATATTTATATTCTATAATATAGTAGAATAGCTACAGCTTAGAAATTAACGGCTTATTGAAAATAATGATTAAAATGAAACTGAAGCTTAGTCAAATATGAATATGAATAATAAGCGACTTAGTAGGATGCCCTATGATCGAAGTGCAAAGCACAAAAAAATAAAAACAAAGGTAAAATCGTTGGAAGAATTTTTTTTAAACAATTGCTTGCCACACACATTTAAAATATATGGATATTAGTCATCATACAATTGAATTAATTACTTAATAAAAAAATGTGTCAAAATTTACCTCACGTTATTTCATGTGTAACAGCAATTGTGTGTTGTAAAAGTATAGAAGGTGTTAATGTGATTTACGATTAATATACAAATAATAAAAATAGAACAATAAAAAACAAAAAAAAATTAACTCAAAATTAAATAAAAAAACATTAAATTCGGTTTTTTCTCAAATTGTATAAGTGAGTAGATATGTAGATGTTAAAAAAAGTACAAGTAGAAGTACAAGTAAAATACAGTAAAAATTGGAAATGAGTGGATGGCTTGGTAAAATTTAAAACTTAAGATTTTTAATTTTTCAAATTAAGAACATGGTAAATGAAAATTTACCATGTTTGTTGGTATAATTTTTTTTTTTTGACAAAACTAAAAACCAATAGAATTAATTGATCAGTAAACAAAAATAGGTTGTAAATTTTCAATCATAAATTAAATATACTTATTTATAAATAAAACCAAGAGTCAATTTTAAAGTTGATTGAGTAAGTTTAATGAAACGACAAAAAACAAAAATGATTTAAATATTACTGTATACATAGAAATACATAGAATAAATCTCAAAGTCACAATTAAACAAAACGCAAAAATTATGCGACTATTTATTTTATTCAAAGAATTTTATACATATTATACATATACATATTTCATTTTCAAAAATAAAACACTTATAAGACAACAAAAAAATAAATGTTTTAAAAGTCCATTCCAGTCTACATTTTTTTTTTTTTAATTTCTTACATTTTTCTTACAAATTTTTAAAATGAGAAGTTTTTTCTTCCAATAAAATCATGAACCCATGAAGAAGCAACACCATTTTTTTTTTTACAATTTTATTTAACATAAAACGTTTTGCCCTAATTTTTTTCTTATCATCATTCAAAAGTGGAGGACTGAGGACCTAACAAAGGATAATAAAAACGTAAAAGAAAAAAATAAAAAAATAGTATGAAAAGTCTGATAGAAATGACTTCCCCAACTCTTTTTCTTTTGTTCATTTGCACTTCAAATTTCTTAAGGCTCATTTGATGGATATTTTGTAAAAACTCAAATATAAAAAAAAATTTTTTTGTTAACCTTAATAGATACAATCTCACAAAAAAAAAAAGAAAAAGATGTACGAGCACTTTACATAATGCACCTTTTTTGGTTTTTTTTTTTTTGGAAAAAATATCTTTTGTTTTTAATTGCCATATATGTAAACTGAGTAGATAGATACGAGATGTACGTAATTCCCCAAAAACATTTTGACCTATATGAATTAGTGTATAATGCGAATTGATTTTCTACCTTCAAATCCTATCAGAAATCTAAGATATGTTGACTACCTTAAGAAATTCAAAGAAACTTTAGTTTACTCTAAAAAAAACTTTGCTAAACAGTTTACCCTTTAAGAAACATGGATTAACATTCATCTTTTGATCATGTTCATTACATTGTCTTAGGGAAAGTATTTTAAGAATAAAATGGATTAAACCTGAATATTTTTTATATGAATAATGGATTGCAATCTTTAAATCAATAATAAAAAACAAATTAAAAGTTTTGCTTTTTATCGAACATAAATAAAAATTTCTTAATTTAGTGTTCAAATTGGGAACAATGTAAGTGGTGACGGTGATAATGAAATAAAATCTTTGCATAATAAACATGAAATTTATACTTAAGTATAAATCAGTCTTTATTTAATCTTTTTTGCCGCCTCTATATATATTTATTTTTCACAATTTTTTTCTTTTCATATTCTTGCACTTTCTTTTTCATATGTTTTTTAGTTTTTTCATTATGGGCAATTGATGTTAAGAAGGTTTTAAATAATACATAAACTGTTAATACTTACGTATATTCTGTTTTAAAACGCTAAATTTAAAGGCAAAATAAAACGTTTTGAAAAAACAAATTGTAGTATGCATTTATACGGAATTAATTTAGTAAAATGGAAAAATAACTATAAACAAAATAATATTAGATTATAGAGAGTAAATCTATGATGTACATTTAACATAATATTCAAGAGCAGATCAAATGATAGATTTTGAAGGCTTGTTATAACCTACACATTAAGTATAGGGTATATTAACTTTGGTATGGTGTTTGTAACCACCAAAAGGAAGCGAGTTAGGTATAGACATGTATATATATTCTGAATCAGGATTACCGCTTGAGTCGATTTAGCGATGTCCGTTCGTCCGTCCGTCCGTCCGTACGCACGATAACTCAAAAAATAATGATGCTATCTTGATGAAATTTATACTGTAGGTTAACAATGACTAAGGTAAGGCGGGGATTGTAAATGGGCGAAATCGGACCATGCCTTCGAGTACCTCCCATACAACTCCCAAAACCGAACAAGCATATCTTCGAAATTAATAAAGATAGGAACTTCAAATTTGATACGAGGGTGCTGTTTCCTAAATTCCTGATTTGGCTAAAATTTGAGATTAATTGGAGTGGTCCTTCGGGTACCTCCCATACAACTCCCAAAACCGAACAAGCATATCTTCGAAATTAATAAAGATAGAAACTTCAAACTTGGTACAAGGGTGTTGTTTGCTGAATCCCTGATTTGTCCAAAATTTTAGATGAATTAGAATGGTTGTTCGGGTATCTGCCACACAACTCCCAAGACCAAACAAGCATATCTTCGAAATTAATAAATATATAAACTTGAAATTTGATATAAGAATGTTCTACCCTGTTGATGTCTCTAAAATTTGAGATGAATTGGGGTTGTGGTCCGCGTGCCTTCACACACTTCCCAAGACCTAACAAGCATATTTTCTAATTTAATAAAGATAGAAATCTGAAATTTTGTACAAAGCTTAGTTATATTAAATACCTAACTAAAATAACTTATGGATTTTTAATTTAATTTAAATTTTTTAGGTGTAGGATTATAAATAAGTCGGTTACATCGACTTACTGTTACTTTTACTTGTTCTATATTATATTTTAATTCAAAATCAAATATATAGGTTTTTTTTTTTTATTTTATATACACTTAATAAAATATAAAAAGAAGTTTTGGATTTTATAGCATAATTAACAAATCATATAAATTAAATTTACAACAACTTTTGTTTCCTGTAATGTACTTTATTAAATTTAAAATCATCATTTTATTTATGAAATGCATTTAAGATGAAAAAGAAAATGAATGAAATCAAGACGAATAAAAAAACCAAAAAAGAAACAGAGAGCAAGATGAAGAAGAAGCTGGAAGTTATTTTTGTTTTTATTCTTAAAGAACAAAAATACAAGTATGTATATATATACTAATAATTGATTGTTTAATGTTTGCATAATAAAAGGACGTTCTTTTGAACTTTTTCATATACTAAGTTTGTCTGATGATCTGGTTATTGTATACTACTGACTAAGAAAAGTGATAGATTCATATTATATCAACCATAGTATATTGTAGGTATATATATATATATAGATATATAATAATATATATGATTCTCTGATCTGACATTAAAATATCTGCAGATACCATATTATATTTTGTTATTATTGTTTTTTTTTCTTTTCTTTTTTTAATTTTCATTGTTGTTATAAATGTGTTAAATCCATTGAAAATGACAAGGACAAAATTCATATTAGCCGTTTTTTTTTTTTTTTTATAGAAAATCGCAATTTATAATTTCTTTTACAATAATATTTGTGTTCATACATACATACATATGTATATTGAAATAACAAAAGGATAGAAAGTAATATTTCAGGGGAAGAAAAGAAAAACAAAGATCAAAAACCGAGACAAAGCAACAAAGTAAAGTAAGAAAAATATAAAAATTTTGATTGCATGTTTATTGAACTCTTGTAGAATAAAAAATTTTTTTTTTTATTATTTTTATTCATTTTCATTTATAGATAAATAGAGATAGATTTTAATTTAAAATGGCAGAACAAAGAAGGTGGAAGAAAACATTGTTTTTATTTTTTGTTTCTTTTAATTTTCTTGATTTAATTTTTTTTTATTGGTTTTTATAGTTTTGTTTTGTTATTGATTTGGGAGACTAGAAAAAGAATGGAGGATAAATTGCATTATATACAAAAGGAGAATAAGTACCAGAGTAAACAATATAAAGAATCATGTAATAAAATAAAAATATATATAAAATATGTATATTATAATTTATAATATTTACTAGCATCATGTATACAGTATAGAATTATATCAGTTGATATCAATTCAAAATGTATTGTTTGAATGAAATTCTTATTGAATTGCTCTTATATCTCAAACTTACAAAATAAATAGAATTACGAGTATGTACATAAGATTCTATAATTTTATTAACAAGATAGAATGTAAACCAACGGTTTTTAAAAGCGCACATTTCTAAAACTCAATACAAACTGTATAGAATTGTGGCTTGCACAAAAATTTGAAAATTTCATGTAATAAGAAAAAACGTGAAAATAGGACATTTTTGTAATTTTGAGGGGCCGGAAGTCCGGAATCCTATATAACTAAGAAAAGTTACGTTAACACACGTAAAAATATATTATTGAACCTTTAATTTTCATGTCTTGCCGAAGAAAAATGTTTACAGGTGCCTAAGTTACAGATGTCTAAAAATAGCAAATTTTCAATTTTTGAGGCGTAATAACTCTTAAAGAGGGGGTGCTACCAAAAAAGTTTCTGAGGAAACTTATACTAATTCTAAAAGTTCTTTCTTGCCTCAATTTTCAGATTCCTATCTAAAGGTGTGCCGGAGTTATGAAAAAAGAAATTTCATGCAAAATCTGGTTTCCACATAACGGTAAATTTAAATCATAAATTACAAAATATTACATAATTTTGATATTGTTTTATATAGATAATAAAATTTTCGATCTTCTGGCGGTTTTAGATTGCAAAACTATTACGTAGAGCCTGAGATATATACATCTGAAAATTGGGCTTTTTCGCAATTTTGAAGAGCTGCAACTACGGAACCCTTTGCAACTAAAATTAACCTTTAACACACGTAAAAATATATTACTGTAGCTTTAATTTTTATTTCTTGCAGAAGTAAAATGTGTACAGGTTACTAAGTTACAGGTGTTTAAAAATTGCAAATTTTCAATTTTTAAGCCCTAATAGCTCATAAACAGGGGGTGGTCCAAAAAAAAATCTGTGCAAACTTATACTAATTCTAAAAGCTCTTTCTTGCCTCAAAATTCCAAGCCTCTATCTAAAAGCGTGCGGGAGTTATGAAAGTAGAAAAATCATGCAAAATTTGGTTTTCACATAACGGTAAATTTAAATACTAAATTTAAAAAAAATACCTGTCGAACGACGTTTTCAGATTGAAAAAATCTTAAGCAGAACATAAGATATATGCATTTAAAAATAGGGCTTTTTCAAAGTTTGAGGGGCTGTAGCTCCGTAATGGATGGGGCTACATGAAAAAGTTGTTCCACAAAATTATTTTTTTTATGAGAGTTATCCATGGTTAAAATTTTTTCTCTCTATCTTTAATGGTGTAGAAGTTTTGTAAACAGACGGACGGACGAATGAACAAAGTGAAACTAATAAGCAAATTTTTTTTAAAATTTTTTTGGAAATGTGTTAAAAAAGTTTTACAGTTTCATTGCATCTTTGTTTTTGGAAAAATCCACATATTAACTTTTATTTTTAATTAAACTTTGAGGATCATTTACAAGATCACACTATATATTATTATGTAATGTATATGAAAATTTTTATTAATTTAATAATATTATGATTTATTTTTTCATTATCTACGGGTTTTAAATCCCCATTTATCTTTATATTTTATGAGTATTATTATTTTTTTACTACACATATTTTCATACGGCAGCCCTAAAACAAACATATTTTATTGTTACCCCTACAAAACTATCATTTTTTAAAATTAAAAAAAAAAAAATAAAATTATTACTTATTATGTTAGAATGTGGATTTTTTTAACATTTTAAAATCAGCATATAATTGTTTGCAGAGAATTTTTCTTTTCAATTTCATTTGATTATAAACTTAAATATCAATTTAAAATTTCTTAATTAAAGATAATGGATCCACGCAAAGAATAAAGATAAAGAAATACATAATTACTTAAAGTTTAACAAAAAAAATGTTCGAAAAGTATTAGAATTAAATTTAAACAATAATTAGTGTTCCAGTGGCCTTTAAGGTTGTAAGCTTAAAATATTTATAACAACAAGACAAAAATATCTTGGATGACTACTTTTTCTTGGTTACATTTTAGATTTTTTTTTCCAACAACATCCTTTTAATTTAAATTCGACAAAGTTTCAATTTTCCGTTTATTGTAAACGAGATTATGAAACAAAACTACTTCTAAGATTTATATAAGACTAAAGTTTCAACTATTGCTGTACAATTTCAACGGATAGTGGATATGCATACACATTTATCTTAAGATTTCTTTCTGTTTTTGTTTTATATTCATCTTGTATTTAAACAAATTAATAATTTACTTTTTACACTATAATAATTAGTACAAATTTGTACGAGATTTTGTAAACACAAGAAGTAAAAAGTACTTTACTGTAATAAATAATAAATACTTTACTTATAATAAAAAATTGCAACTTATAAATAATTACTTCATACCTATACCATATCATATTTTTATTACATATAATATTTTTTTGTTTAAAAAACATTTATTGAACACATAAATCAGGAAACATGAAAAAAAAAATTGTTTTTTTTTTATTTTCACTTAGATTCATTTGCGAAGAAATTCTAAACATAATAAATTTTTTTATCAACTTTTTTTTTTATATATCAAATCAAATATACTTTTAGTCACATTTGAAAATGCGCAATTAAAAATAATATTTTTTTTTTTTTAATTTTTACAATATCCCGGACTGCACACATATGTATGTATGTATCTAAGACATAAAGTAAATTAATAAAAATCATTCATTTCAGTTTCGTTCAGTATATTTCAATATAAGAATCACATGGCACAATCTTATTACGCTTTAGTGAACAGGTGTATGACCTCAATAAAATCAAAAAAAAAAAACAAAATAAAAAAAAATAATATAACACAAAATAAGGGGGATTCTAAAAAAAAAAAATGTAACATTTAAAACGTAATCAAAAAGTGTTTTCCAGATAATCATAGGATATTTTGGTTAAAAAGAAATACATATGTACATATATATATATACATATTAATATAATTTATATTTATATAACAATTTTTTAGGTACTAAGTATTCATATAATGTATATATATATATAAAAATATATACATATTAATATATATATATTTTATATACCTATACCTATATATATAAAAATATGTACATATATATATATAAAAATTTAAAATACATAAAATACTTTTATTTCTAAAAGATTTTCTGTAATACTCATAATTGAGTAAAAGATCTTGAAGCATTTACATTTTGGGTCAGCAAATAATATGTTTAATATACCTTAGAAAAAATTGCCAAAGAAATAGTCAATGGATAAGTTGTCCAATATAAAGATTGATATTTTGCTTCTTATATAATAGTTGAGCAGGAGAGCAAAATTTCAAGTCAAGAAATCATGAAACTCTGACGGTTAACGAAATAATGGGATAAAGGTTCTACAAATTACAAGGAAACTTTTAGAAAATTAATTGAAATTGTAGGAAATGTGACAAAATTTTGATAATATAAATTAAAACTGTATTCTAATGAAAGTAACCTTTAATCTTAATAATATCTGCATTTCTTTTACGGAGCAAAATACCCTTTTCTACTTTCATCTACACTAGTGTTTGAGAAGAAGTAGATAACATAGGAGTAAATACATACAAAAAAAAGTTCCTGCAAATGCTTTAATTAAAATTTTTTATCAAAAAATTAGCGCTTCATTGGGTTTTAGTTGTTAGTACTACTCTCAACTACTATTTTCGTCTAAAAGGAACGTAAACATGATTTTTTTATGAAAAATAACTAAGTACCTTATACAAAAACTATTCGCAATTTTCTATTTTAATTTTACAACGCAAAACGTAAAAGTATTTAAAGTTAGTAAAGTTTTTAATAATCATAATAATATTTAGTAGCTGATAAGAAATGTAAAACAACTTCATAATTCGTCGAAAAATAAACATAGTTAAAATAAAAAATACAAGTATTAAATTTTTCTTGGAATATTTCAGCCAAATTATATTGATATCTTGTATCTATATTATGCAGGTTGTTGTAATTTTCGTATTCGAGAAATTTCTTTTAAACATAACCCTCAAACAAATATTTTTTAAAGGTATGATATCTATTATAACAACTTAATTTCAAGAACAAAAAACGATTGATGATGTCAATGAACATGAATTTGATCAAAAAAGAGCTACAAAAAAAAAAAAAAAAAAAAAATTTGGGCCACAAAATCTAAAAAGAGAAAAAAAGCTTAACTTACAAATAAAAATTATTATAATAATTTAAAATGAGTTCGTTAATTCTTAAGTTTTTATTTTGTTTTTCTTTTTTTTTTTTAATTTTATGAAAATTTTTTTAATATTCTCAAAATACTTTAAATGTTCTTTAAAACAGGTACAAAAACAGAACTCCCTCTTAATTTTTCATAATAAAAAGGATCTGTTTTCTATATGTGTATTTCTTTTAATTTAATTTTTTTTTGTTTTTACTTTTTGTATCATCTTTTATTTTAAAACAAAAGAAAATCACAATGACCTTCTAGTATAGTTTTTACTTTTTAATATTGTATCATTTATACACATACGTACATACATGTATGTATGTACATTTAATTAAATTATTACTCTCATCATTATTTAAAGTGTTTTTGTTCATAAAATAAGAAACAATTTAATCGAAAATTTAAATAAATTTTTAGGCATGTTTAACTGGCATCATGAAATAACTCCTCAAGAAATAACTCCGCATAAAGAAATGATATAAGTCTGCAATTCTTCTGAAATAACTTTTTTTTTTATTAATTACTTTAGGAGTTGGTTTCAAATTAAGTGTAATTAAGTTACCTTATTCCAGAATATTTATATATGTATGTACCTATATGTTAATTCGATATTTTGAATTAGGAGAATTTCAAAATCATTGATTTTGTAACAGACTATAAAATATCTTTTAATTCAGAATCTCCCTTAATATAAGTATATATAAATATTCTGGAAAAAGCGAATATCTTGATTTTAAATTCAACTCTAAAATTGCTCCTAATTCTGAATACTATGTACGTTAAGAAAAAAAAATAAATGCGCAAAAAGTCAATTTGATTATGAAATAAGTCCTATTTAATAATCAAAAAATGTAATAAATCCGCAAAATAGAAATCTATTTGATAAATTCGCAAAATGAAATAACTTCGTATCAAAAAAAAAAAAACTAGAAACATTTTTGAGAAATTATTTCATTTTTGGAATGCGGAGTTATTTCGTGATGCGTGTTTAACTTTTTTTTTTCTTAATATACTTAAGTATATAAACATTTTTTATAAATGCGTGTAATTAAAAAAATAAAAAAAAACAAAAAAAAAAAGAATAAAACGAAAATTTTAGTACGCTAATGAACTTTGAAGGTTTTGATTATTTAACTAGCGATTCAAGTTCCATATTACAAAGTAACAAAAGAAAAAATATATTAAGTATTTCTTGTTTAGTACGGCGGCTAAGAATCTATACTACTTCTTGAGAGTTAAATTTAGTTAGAGAAGCTACTTTTGATAGCCTACAATCTATTAACAGTGCTACTGAAATGATGGTACATGTTCAACTTTAAGGGCCATACATTGCGGTTTCTTTATTTTATTTATAGATAAACTTTTTCGTCAATAAAATCACAACTTAAAACTTAAATAACAATTCCACTCACAATCAGATGGAGTAATCAAACGAGATCAGAATTCTTTTAGTAATCTCTTTTGAATATCTTGTAAGTTATGTTGCCATACATTACAACTAAAAAGTTTAACTTCAAAATCGTTAATCTCGACAAATAATAATGTGTTAAAAATAAATTACAAAGTATGTTAAATCTTTAATGGAAATAATCAAAACTTTTAAGCAATCTGTGTTTGTACCTACATACATATATGCATGTTTAACAGTTTAAGTTCTAAATAACGGATACTTTAATTTCAAATAACGGCCACAATAACAAAAGAAACATTGAACTTATATGATTCATATCCTAAACATAATAGAAATTGATAAGAGCCGTTAGGGCCCTCTTATGGATATTAATGTAATAGAAATTAATAAAATGAAAATTAATAAAACAATATTAAAAAACATATATGTATGTATGTAGGTATAAACTAATAATATTAGAAAACATATACATATATAAGAAATCATTTCAAATTATAATAAACTGAAACTAAAATTGATTATTTAATTAAAAATAATTTTAATGTTGTCGTTGTTATGTTATCTTATCTAATAATAACATCAAATATAAATTATTTTTTCACATCGCACTTTATTCTTATAATTTATATTATTGCGCAGTAGACCGACCGATGTTTTAATAATAATATTGCAAAAATTTAAAACGATGCATTGTAAAAATTGTTTATATACATTATACATTCATACATATGTGTTATATAAATTGATAATCTTAAAAGAAAATTAAAAAAATTAAACGTATATTCGCTTATAGTTATGAAAAAGCAAAAAAAAAATTTTATAAATTTAAAAGTTTATTTTATTGTGAATCATTGATTCCATGTACAAAATTTAACTTGTTGATTCTTTATTCAATTGATAATAATAATACATAACTGTTTTTGTTTTTTAAATTTATGTTACGTTTCAAAAAAAATTTATGTTACATTTTAACATCTAAAAATAACAGAAAATAAATATCAAAAAAACTTTTTTGCTGTTATTTTAAAAATTAAAATACTGGTCTAGATCAACCGATTGAAGATAATATTGTAGATATCTAATATAAAAACAAAAAAAAAAACAATTTCTCTTAAAACTCTTATAAATATGCAAGAAAATTTTTTTTTAAGTTTTATTGATTATTATATATTATATACACAATATATAAAAGAGCCTTAGTAGCCAAGATGTTATAGGCATAACTTCTTAACTGAAGAAGTAAATTTTCTTAACAAACTCCCACCCATATTATAATATATACATATAAACAAAATAAATAATATTACCATATACATATGTAAATTAATAATTGTATTCAACCAATTGTTGTATACATTACCGTTACAAATGGTGAAACAAAAATGCTGTTACAAAAATTATGTTCTATACATTACCGTTACAAATGCTGTAATTTTTCTATAAATTATTTATTTGTAATATTGACTCGAAACACAAACCATTTTAATTTTGTCGTTTGCAGATAACACCTTAAACTACCTTACTATTACGAATTTTTTTTCAAATTCATGAATAAAATCTTGAAAAAAAATGTATGTATTTGTACTTAATGAAAATTTAAAAAATACTAATATTTCGGTATAAAAAGTCTATTAAAACAAAAAAAAAAAATTAGGATTTTCATAACTTCCCTGATTTTTGTTGGATCACCGGGCTTATATAGTAATTAAATTATATAGTTTTTTAGTTAATACTCATTTTTATTAATTATGCCTTTTTTAACTTATTATTTTAATAAATAATATTCTGAAATAAATTTTTAATATACAATTAATACATAACTATTATATAGGTATATATAAATCTAATTAACCTTTGGTTAAAAATTAATCAACCAACATTACCTACAATTATTTTTTTTTTCTATTTGTCGGTCTTTTAATTGTCATTGTTCGTAATGGTGATTATACTTTTAATTTTAACATATATATATAAACAATCAGAATATTAATGATAATATAATATGTGTTCTTATATACTTTTGTATATATGTATATACTTATGTATATATATATATATAATATTTTAATAAAAAAGTCTATTGAACTTATCAATAAATTGTTGGAAGGTAAAATATCATTCAATTGATATACGCTTCAGCAATTTTTGGCCAAATGTTATAGTTTTTTTTTTTAGATATATGTATAATACATAATACATATTATATATTAATATTTTTAGAATGATTCATAAAAATTTTTTATCAAAATTTTTAAAATTAATGCTCATCATCATCATAAATAAAAGTTTTTATTAATTTAAAAAAAAATACATGTGTAATTATTTTTATATAGTAATAAAAATATTAAATATATCCTATATGCATATATACATTTGCTTGAAATTTGTTGAAATTGGAAATCAGTGATTCAATATTTATAAAGAATTTAAAAAAAAATCTTTATCATAGCGAAACAAATAAAGTTTTCAACATAAAAAAAAAGAATAAAAAAAAAAAATTTTGAATTAATATTTTTATGAAAAAATTAGGCAAATTAATAGTAGAAGATTTATTCTATTAATTTCAAATTATCTTTACATGCATAAGAATAGGAGACAAAATCAAGCCCTTCTTATTTTTGTATTTGTCACTTATTTATTACTTTTTATTTCGAATAAAGTAATTTCGCTTGATGCTAATCATGTTGGCCTTGATTTCGATAGTCATTTCATAAAATGATGAAAATGAAAAATTTGATTTTAATAATTTTTTGCGATTTCGATAGCCGGGGAAAATGAAATGGAATTTAAAATTAAAATGATTTATATTTTGTTTTTAAACCGGCAATATTTTCTTATTTTGAAGTTTTGGCTATACAAAGAAAAGAAAAGCTACATAAGTAAAAAATTAAGTGCTCGTAAATTATTAAATAATATTGTCTGTATAATTAGAACAAAAAATACTGAGTTCTAAAAATACCTGCTGTTATTTTGGAGAAGCGTCCATATCTTGGGAGCAAAAATTCGGACCAATATGATTTAAAAAACGTAGTTCTCAATACTGTAATAGAAAATAAAAATTAAAAAAAGTTCCGAAAAGTGGCTCATTAGTTTTTGGCTTCTGATTTTTGGGGCGGACTTATATGATATCGTATAGTCATATATTGCTTATTAAAATGCCTATATTCACATAAATATAAATAAAATACTTCATAATTTTTTCGTAAATTTATTTTTACAAGCACTCATTTTACAATTTCAAAATGAGAAAATTTAACATTTTAAATGAGTTTATTCATAAATAACGACTATCAAAATCAGCTTCATTTCATTTTTTATGACTATTGAAATTAAAAATTTTGTTTTTCATAAAAAATGAAAGTGATACAACTATCGAAATCAGAGCCGTTGTGTTATATGTTGTGAGTTTGAGAAGAAATCATCAAGAATTTAATTTCCAACTGTTGGCAAAATCTTTTTGTCGAAGTCGTTTATCCAAAATGTAAAATTAACAAATTATGGAAGAAAAATCTATAACAAACCAGTTGGACAAACCATATATGTATACCTAAAACTAATAGATTGCGAATCATACAGAAAAACAAATAATATAGACGATTGCATAGATCAAATTAAAACGAAAATGACAGATTAAGATAGATAGATCGTCTATCATCGAAAAAATCGGAAATGTAAAATGAATATAACTGAAGTTGAATTATAAACATGATTAACGTTTATAATGAATTCTAAAACTAGAAAAGAAGAAGAAAAAGTTAAAGACTTTTTAACAGTTTCTCTTTAACTGATTGTAAATAAAATTGAGTTTCTTATTTAAATTTCATTTAATTTTCAAATAATTCTTTGTTGCTTATTTTAGTAATTAATAAAAACTAACTTAATAAAATGTAGATAATAAAAAAAAAAAATTCTACACAATTCATTTTTTTTATTTTTTTTTTGGCATTAGCAAACAAAATCATGTTGGTTTATAAATAATACTTTTAATTGGTTTTTTCTGATATCTCATGGGTGCTTATGTTTATTTTTTTTTTTCATCATTCATCATAAAAAGCTTTTTTCTGAGAGCTTTTAACAATATTCAACTACTTGAATGACGAATTTTTTTTAACGTGTTTAAAAAAAATTTTAAAAAAGTTAATTTCAATTGAATTTTAAAGCAAGAAAAAAAAATTTTTTTTTAAATAAAAATCAGACAACCTTGAAAAAAAAAAAACAAAAAAACCACCTTTTTTTAATGACGACATTAAACTACCTGATAATCACGAAATCTAATTTTTATATAATATTGAAATAATGTACATAAATGTTATATACTTTAACTATGCGATAATCACAAATACATAAGAATAACAAACTGAAAGCTATACAGGAATGGACATAAATGTATAATTTATAAACTTTCTGGAACAATATTCGTAATTATTAAATAGAAGTCATTGAACTTGAAAATTTAATAAAAAATCCTTGACTATTTTGTACATTTACATAATATAATGAATGAGATTGTAGTAGAGTAACGTTTAAATTGAATTTGAGATATTTTTGTTAAAATATATATAGTTTAAATTTTATTTTATATTACAATTAGGTACAAAACCAGCCAAATCTTTTAAATATATATTTCAAAAATTAATATATGTTTTTGCTTCTTTCCATTTCTGTAAGGTGTATAGGACACCGACTAAGTAATTTATTATTCATATTTAACTAAGTTTCAGTTTCTGAAATCATTAGTTTCAATAACCCGTTAATTATTCGGCTGTAGGCTATTGTTCAAGGTTTCATATGCTGACTAAAGTATTTGTTATCTTGGAATAATTAATTACTTGTTAAATTACAGCTAATCATACGTAATTTTTTTTTATTTTTTAAAATATGTTTTTTTAAGAGAATGGATTTTATTTCAAAAATGTCGTATTCAAGAGTAATCTTTCAAACAAAACTAAGGAAGTTTCTATAGAAGATGTGAGTCAAAAAGTTATGCGGCAATTAATAATGTAGAACAAAAAAAATAAAAGCGCAATGGAAAACTACTGAGAATAGATATAGATGACATAGTTAGGTAGGTAGTTAAGGTGGTGATCTTCACGATGCTGTGTGAAGGCTTCAATTAGCACTAGATTGCGCCATTTTGATCCCAAGAAAGTGTTCAAGTTCTTACTTTCGTTTGCTTCTTTACAACTCCTGCAGGAGGTGTTGTGAAGGATTCATAGTTACAGGAATCCCTGTAATGATTGTCACTAACCTGGCGATGTCCATGCGTGATTTGGATATGAACTCATTTGATCTTCTTTTGTTGTAGGTGGGCCACAACGTTCTAGATATTAAAAACATATAGTTAATTATATTAATTATATATTATTTTTTGTTAATCAATATGTTCAAACCGGGATTTGTTTTAACCACTAAACCATTGGCTGGATCAAAAAAAAGTTATGTTCAATATATTTAATAGTTTTATAATTTGTATAAGAAATTTTAATTGCCCTAACTGTATATATATTTTAAATAAATATCGCAAAAACATAAAACTACAAACACTAATGAAAGTAAATTTAATTTTAATTTGTTTGTCAGTTTCCTACATGCTTTTTCTTTATGAATAACGATTTCAATTGAAAACATAAATTTGATAATTTTTAAATTATTAAAAATTATTATTAAATTTAATAGTAAAATTAGATAATAAGATTAGATTAAAAGAAGTTTAATTATTACCTATTTATTTAAAAAAAACATTTTATTTAATAAATTTCAAAATTACTTATAAATAATACAAACATGTGGGTGTTTAACAGGATTATTATTATTATTTAAGATTTGATTAAATATTGCCGTTGACACACGTTATGAACACGTTAATATTAATTGAAAAGTTAAAAAATAAAAGAGTGGAAGATTCTATACTCTATAGAAAATAGAGATATATGTATTTAATCAAATTCAAAACAATATAATTTCTAAGAAGTCATTTTAAAATAAAAATATAATCAAAACTCATTTAACTGACACAATCATAACATATTCAGATTATATTCGTATTGGAACATTAAAGACGATATTTTAGTAAAATCTAATTTTAATTTATTTATTTATATGTATTTTAATTTTCATTGAATAATATTACAATCAGTTTATTTTTTATAATTTTTTTTAATTTTAATGAATTGACCTTTGAAATGCCAATGATCCTATACGGAAATCTTAACATCATTTATCTTTTCTATATTCATTATATCCGTACGACCATAATTTTAATATGAATAATAGAGTATAATAAATTTGCAATTACGTTTGTGACATTATAAAGAAGACAAAATTGATATGGAATAAATTTCATTAGTGAAATTTAATTGGTAATTTTCCACTGAAATCTAGGAGATTTTTTTGTTAGTTTTTTTTTTTATATAAATCAAATATTATTATAATATACTTAAGTATTTATACAGATTTCAGATACATTGCGTTATTATACTTCCCATAAAAATCTACCAGTGGAAGTTAATCAATTTTTGCGAATATCTGTTTCCAGCAAACTGGGTAAATATGTAAAAAAAAAAAAAAATACGTATGAATACAAAACTGAACTAGAAAATAAAACATAAAGTTTGTCCTATCTGAAAAATGAACTGAAATGATAGATTAAGTGTAGATTATGATTGTGAATATAATTGCAAAAAATTATTTTACAAAAACAACATTTTGTACAACACCAAAATAATTTATCAAAATTTATTTCCAAAAAATGTTTTAAAATAATTTCGCACATCGTCCGTACATTTTAAACACTTCTTCCTTTCCTTTTTTAACATTTATTTCATTCAATAATTTTTTATATCCTACATAAAACAAAAAAAAAATTTCTTACATAAAGTTCAAATCTCCCAAATATCAAAAAATTAAACGCCATCAAAATCAAGTAAATCAATCACACAGAAATAAAATTTTGAATTAATTTATTCAACTTCACTTTTTTTTTTGAACAATTAATTGTCAGTACACGCGACATAAGTGATACGAGTGCGTTTTTTACATTCAAATATTTTTAAACAACAATTTTCTGCTATTTTTACATTTTTCTTTCAAATTTCTTATTAATTTATTCCCCTTTTAATCTTTTTTTTTTTTCAATTTTGAAGCTCATTATTTGTTGTTCCACTTGAAATTAAACCACATTAAATGGCAAGTAACTAAAATTTTTGTTACTATGTAGGTATGTATATGTATACTTATAACAAAAAGAAAATTGTTTCTTAAAATTAAGTAATTATTTTTTTTCTGATATTAAAAGAAAAATTTCTAGAAAAAAAATGTACAAAACAGTCTTACGTTCTCTTCTTTGAATAACTGCATGTTGTTAGCAATTTAATAAGCATAAAAAATTATAAAAAAGTTTTGATCTTTTGAGGCTACAAAGTTAAATTAAATCTCGAGAAAATATTGTGACAATAATTCTACAAGTATTTGCAAATATTAAACTTTGGCAAGTCAAGGAAAACTTTAAAGATTATTTAAATTGTAAAACGGAGCCTCGGTGGCCTAATGGGTAAAAGCATATAAAATACGGTGTGGGGAGTGTGGGTTCGAATCCCACACACATCGTAAGAATAATTCTCCTTTACGACATTTATAGCCACGCCTGAAAAGGAAAGGCTGTGTAATTTTCCTTGTGACATTTATGTGGTACTGGTAAGTGATAACAAAACAAAAAAAAAAAATTGTAAAACAGGTTGTTACACAGTAAACATTTTTAAACTTATACATTGAAACAAAGAAAAAAATCTTTACTTCAATTTTTAATGAATTATTCCTTGTATCGAATGAAATTAATAGATACTATAAATAAAATTATGTAATGGAAAATCCTAAAAGTATGCAATAATAGAAATAATTTAAAAAGATAATTTATTGTGGTATACCAGTTAAGCACTTGGCTTATTAACCCAGATAGTGCAGGTTAAAGTCCTGCACAGGTAACAAGTTTTATTAAATGAAAACAATTCCACCTACCAAATATAGTGTAAATATGTAACATATATAAACAAAATAAATAATACTGTACAAATTAATAATATCATTCGATCTGTAATGCCATTAGTAAAGCCGATGGTTTTGTGATTTTGCATTATCTTTTATGATTTGCAATATTAATATAAATAAATAAAAGAATTTTAGGATTTTTAGGATTAGGATAGGAAGCTTTAATGAAATTATTTAAGAAATTATAAACTTATTCTTAATTTTTGTTTTGTTTTTAATGTACTTATTTATATTTGTACATCATTTAAAAAGTGAATATTTACCTATACTTTAATTTAATTTTTCTTTTTTAGCACACTTTAAAATTTTTTTTTTAAATTAACTTACTAGTAAAACTTACTAATTTTACTGTAGTTTGTCAGTTTAATCGTTCAATATTTTAACCATGGGCTGTGTCTCGTTTTTTTTTGTTTTGCATCTCATGTTCTGATTCTACTGAATCGTTTTTCATTTTGTAAAAGCTAACCGGCAAAAAAACATCTTAAAGTTTATTAAATTTATAACACATTTTTAAAAATCGAAATGTGCTCTTTTAAAAATCTTTTTTTTTTTTTTTTTGTTATATTGCTTACTTTTCTCTGACTATATGGTTAATTTATTTTGCATTTTCTGATAATTTAAATGTTTATTTTGTTTTTAATAACGACGAAAAAGATTTCTTTTTTTATTTTATATGAATCATATATTATTTTTCTTCTTTATTATAGATAGAAGAAAGAGTTTTCTTTTTAAGGTTTTAAATGAACAAAAAAAAAAAGAAACAAAGAAATAACTAAAAAAATAAAAAAAGAATCTATAAAAACAGAAAATCTGAATAAAAATGTATGAAAAATTATAAAGATTTACTGACAGTACACGAAAGGTAACAGCAACGAATATAATATGATAAAAATAAAATGACAAAAAAAACCAAAAAATTATTTGATAAAACGTCTAAAAATAATTTCAAATAATGATCTTATATTTCATGATTTATAGAATTTAAAGAATATCTTTCAAAAAGAATAATAAAAATTAGAAAAATTTTCCTAGACATTCCTCCTTCATCATCTCATTTAATATATAATCAAATTAAACGAATATATACATACGTAGTCTTAAATCATGCAGAAAAGTTTGTGCTCGTTTCAATTTACTCGGTACATTTAATAATTTGTAAAAGTGCATATTTATATATATATTTAAAAACATTTTGTTGCACCTGATCTGAGTTTCAACAGAATAACAGAATATTTTCAATTACAGGAATTCTATAGGATTTTTATAACCGCAGTTTTAAATCATCTATAAGGATTTCCACACTTTTAACATTTCGTTTAAATACACAACATTTATCTTCTGATCAAATTTATATCAAAAAACTAATTGTCATCATTTATTATTAAAATCAATGATATTAATTTTTATTTCTTTTTTTTTTTTAGAAAAGTTATTGTCATTTTTTTAATGTTGGCTTTTAAAATATTTTAATATAAAATTTCTTAGAATGAATTTTTTATTTTTTACAATTTTAGGAATTTCAAACAAAAAACTAATAACATAATCTATATAAATTCTTTGATAAAAAAAATAAAAAAAAGAATTCAATTACACCATAATATTTCTTTAATTTTATCCGATTTTATACATATACATATAAGATGTAAGTACATTTTTCAAAAATACAATCTAAACTTTTTTAAATTAAAAATTCTTTAAAATTTTATGTAAAACCAAAGTTGAGAAAATCTTTAAAATACATTTTTTTTTTTTGTTTAATCATTTATTTTTATGAAAATAAATTTTCATTTTCAATTTCAACTTATGTAAGTCAAAAAAAAAAACCGAGATAAATACATATTTATAATTATAATCATATATAATAATCATCATTATAACTATTGTTTAATAATAAAAATAAAGAAAAATATCATATTCACTATAATTTATCCATTGATAATCAATATAACAATCATTAATATTTTCAATGATAATCATTATCATTCCATACATAATACATATTTATAATTTATATAATAACAATAAAAATCACCAGTTCAATTATATAAGTGCGATTATATTACTGATGCAGATGATGATGATGATGATAATGATAATGATGATAATGATTACATGAACAAGAAGTAATGAAAAAGAAAATAAACTAAAAAACAGTAAAATTAGTATAAAAAAGTAACAAAAAAAAAAAAGTAAAAATATAGTTGAAAAAAACAAAATTTCTCGATTCACAAGAAAATATCAACAATAACAACAGTAATAGAAAAAATATAACAACAAAATAACAATCCAACACAAACACAACACGTTCATTTCATATCACATTCATCTACAATATACATTCATTAAAAATATAAAATGCGTTATATAAAACGCCTGCAGGTTTTTCTGTTATATTTTTGATGATGGTAAATAATGCCCATAATGTTAATGTTACCGCTGCTATTTCTACTGCTACTATTATATTATTCACATTATTGTTGCTGATGTTTTTATATTTACTTACGTATATATGTAGATAGGTATATAATATTTTATATTATTATATGTTTTGATCTGAATGTTATTATTTTTGTTGTTGGCTCTTGTGGACTGTGGTCATTACATTGTCTTATTTTATTCGTTTTTGAGAGAAATTTTTACTCAAAATTCTATATAGAAATAATATAAAAATAGATGAAAAGAAAAAACGTTACATAAAATATGGTCTCTAGACTCTAACTCTCTATACATCAAATGATGATAGTTGATACTATAATATTATGGTTGTGGTGGCTGATTTTATATTTTTTCTATATTTTTTTGATTTGTTTTCTTTCTAATGCAGCTGTTTTTTATTTTTCTGTTTTTTTTTTTTTGTAATCATTTAATAGTTTTGAAAATTTTTCTATTTTTGTTTCTAAAATTTTTATTCCCTGATAGTGATAGGTACGTATAGCGGGTGACGTTCAAAATCCCGACATTAATGAAAAATCCTATCGGGATTTTGAACGTCACCCGTTAGACCAAAATTTAAAAAAAAAAATTCAAAAAGTATAAATTAAAAAAATTTTTTTTTTGTTTTTAAGCGTTCTGTACTGAAATGAGACAACCTGTACTAATGATATGTAAATTAAAGCTGGTTTATATAGACCTATCTTTTAGCATCATAACGGTTTGAATAGCTCTAATAAATATAAAATAGGATAAAAAGCAGGGTTTTACATTAATGTCAAGTTTTTGATATGTCGTGATTTTGAATGGTAAAATTTAGAAAACTGGGATTTTGTTACAGACCCTATAGATATACTCTTAAAACAGTGCAAAAAAAACGAAATTATATCAAACAGGTAATATGTATATTAATAAAAATATTAATTTTTATTTTACAGAATAAAATGATCTATACCTTACTTTTGATGACTAATTTGATAATTAAAATCTTATTTTTTACATTCTGAATGGATAATGTTATGTTAAGAAATAAATTTTTCTATACATTTTTAAATATAATGAGTTGCACTTTGGAAATTATTTAATCTAGAACCTATAGTAATATAAAATCAATCAAAAATCAATTGAAAAAAATCTGACAAAATCTACAAAACAAAAACAAAATCTGTCATACAAGATAATTATCAGATAAGTATAGCTATTTGTGTCGTAAATGCTGATTAATGAAGTCTTCTTGTACGTATTGTTATTGAGTAAACTTTTTTTAACCGTTTTTATATTACAGTGGTTGCACTGTTATATATATGTATATGTTATATTATACCTTATTTTAAAAATTGTGTTCAGCTCCTATATATAATTTGATGTTGATGTTTTCACCATATTAGAATGCTTTTATTAGAATTTTTCAGAGTACTTAGTTTTAATTATTACAATAAAATTATTAAAGTCTGGAGAAATTGTATAATACGTAATATTTATACTAAAAATAATTTATATAAGAGAGTTTCAACTGATTTCAAAATAAATTATAAACAACTAGACATTACTATTCTCCTTCTTTAAATCGAAATCATATCCTTAATTCATATTACTCTATTGAAAGGGGCAGAAATTATTCATATTTCAATAATTTATCATATAACCATTAAACTAATCAAAGAAAAAGTAAATCTTAAAATTACAGAGTGAATTAGATGAGAGAAATATTTTATACATACAGTGAACGTATTTATACAAAAATTTAAAAAAATTTTAAAATTTATCTAAATTATTTTCTTCTTAATTGTACAAGGATTTCCATTTTTATATAATGAGTAAAAATTAACTATAAACGGAATATATTCCAAAATTCGACCTAAATTTAAAAAACTAGCATATTAAAACTCTGTGTAAGCACTGTAAGTAGAAAACAAAAAATAAATTTTTATGTAATTATATATGTATGTAAATTAATATTTAAGTATCATACAATAACTGAATATTAAAACACCAACATTTATAAAATTGTCGAATTATTCTCATGGATCAAATTCATTATAATAGCAATGATAGTGGTAGTGCCAGTGGTGCGATAGCGATGGCGACATCTACTGCTACCTTTGGGTGTATTTTCTTAATATTTTATATAGGTACATAATTTTTATTTTTCATTCTCTATTTTTTTTTTTATTTTGCATAAATAATTTTGTTTCTTTCTACAAGCAAACATGTATTTATGTACACATTATGAATATATAAATGTACAATTTTTATATAGATATAACAGAATTTATGTATTAAGTACATTATGAATACTATCTATGTATATATATATATAATGTATTTTTTGTTCTATTAAATAAATGTTCATTTTAAATACTGATTATTATTACTATAAATTGTTGTTGTTCGTGTTCTTATTTTTACTTTGTCACAAATATACAAAATTACATATATATTTATATACAGTCATGGCCGCAATAATTAGAATGGTTTACATAAATTGCTAAGAAAGAATAATGCATTATTTAAATAAATAAAAAAAAAGGAATTAAAAAAATATTATCTTTTTAACTCAAATATTTTCTAAAACGTCAAAATTTTAATAAACATTTATGACGCCGCTAATGACGCCATAAATTTTGAAACTATTTTGATCTGTGCAACATTTGTAAAAATCAATGCAATTAGGCATTAATTTTATTGCTACTGCATGGTTAAATATTTTAATTTCTAGTGTTTCTATAGTTAAAATGGCTGAAATTGAATAAAGGTGAAAATAGGTACTGTCTTTATAGTACATATTTAGTAAAAATTTAGAATTAAAATTTTTTTTTTTAAATATTACTACTGAGAATCCGAGGAGATGCAATGCACAGTTAAAATTATTCGTACATGTTTCAAATATTAAAAATAATTTGACTAATAGGAACAGTAATTAAAACATTGTTTGAATTTTATTTTAGTATAAACCGTTTCCGAATATATCGCACTACCGCTTTAAACTAGCACTACGCACTATTTTCTCTATTTTAATATTTCCAATTTTTAGGAGTAGAATTGGTATTATTCTTATGATTATTTTTATAGCATTTATAGCATTAGTTTTGACAACGCCAAAAAAGTATTTTATTTTAGAACTATCCAGCAGCCAGCTACATTTATCATGACTATGGCAATATTGGATACAATTTATTTGAATATGTCTATTGTTAACTTGTCAAATAAGAAGTTATAACAACCAATATATTTTTAAATTTTAATAACAATTCAATTCATAATATTTTTTTTAATGGCAAAGATAAAGATATTTTGATTTTTATGAAAAGATTTGTCAATATACATACATATGTAAGTATTTATATATATTTTTCTAATTTTATATATAATAAAATTGATTATAAAATTATAATTGTTTTATTTAAAAAGCACTTTTAAGTTAAAAACACTTTTTCGAAAATAATTTAATGCGATTAAGCTATTTAGTGCAAAGTGCGATGTTTTCGAAAACGATCTTTTAAATATAATTTAATTTTAAGTATAAAAGCGTTTTTTAATTAAATAAAAAATGGTAATAATAATGTTTAGTATATGTAGTATTATTCTTATTAAATAATATTATGCAGTTTTTATTATGTATGTTTACAAAAATCGAAAACACTATAATCTCATATTGCATCTTTAATTCGTACATTTTCTCTAGGAAATGTTCGTTTTGTATCGTTAATTAGGAAAAAGATATATATTTATAATATCTAAATATTTATAATATATAAATAAACAATTTTTTACAGATCTAATTTCTTATTTATCTTAATTATTAAGGGTAAGTTCACATGAGATGCATGCATCCAGATGTAAAGATTATTTTGGTTACATTTCGTGTATTCTTCGGTAATATTAAAGAATATTTTGCATCGCGAGCTGCAAAACGGCGACATTTTTATTTTGAAAGTTTTATTTGAAATTACCTAGTAGGCTAGTATGTGTATATTGTTTTGACATTTGATGAAAACTTTTTTTATTTACAAAATACAAAATGGTTAAACCAGAGAAAATTGTTATTTTACGTAAGAAAAAATTTTAATTAATATAAACTAAATATAATTTATTAATACGAATACAAAATTAATTAATAAAATTATAATAAAATTACATAATTATTAAAATTATATCCATTTTCAAAATATTTCAAAATATTGAATGTTTAAAATTTCTCACGTTTGATTTTACCTCTGTATTTGACATTAAAACAAATTTGCATCTAAAATATGTAAAAGGGAGAGCAAATCATGAATACGATATATATTTTCAACCAATTAAATTTTTGTATCCGGATGCATGCATCCCATGTGAACTTACCCTAAATGTTATATTTTCATATTAAATATTATATGTGTTATAATTATCATAACAATTGAAATAATAACAACTATTCATTTCTCTTAATATTAAACTTTTTTCTCACTAATATTTCTATATTGGTCAAAGTAATTCTAAATAACTCTACAGTCATATTTTCACTATAAATAAAATTTAAATTAACTATAATTTATAAAATATTTTGATTATCTTATTTCAAATTTTACTTATATTTATTTTATTACGTTTAATCCATATTTTAAGAAATTAATATATGTAAATGTCAATGTCATTATCAATGTTATTATTTCAATAAATATAATTTCTAAAATCTCCAACATTTGCTCACAAAAGCTATACAATTGAAATTAAACAACTTAACGAAAAAAAACTTATTTCGATTTAACGATCTCAGAATTCATATGTACATATATAAAATTATTTGATGTCGCCTTTATTTTGTTTCCAACTGTATATATAATACCTATATTGTGTTAGAATAGAATAATGTTGACTATGATGATATTGATAATGCTAACAATGATAATGATGATATAAGGTCAGTGGCCTTCAGAAAGTACTTTTTTTTCTGCTGTAAATAAAAATACAATAATACAAAGCAACGACAAAAAAAAAACAAAATACATTTTCGCTATACATAATATATGTATATTTATATAAATGTACATATTTGTTTTATTCATACTCATATTCATATTATCATATGTGAATATACCAAATGTCTACATAGCATACTCGTATTAATGGTGAGGGGGGTTCTGTCCAATCTATTTTAGAAAAAGTGTGAAAATAAAAAAAAAAATTATTTAATTGGGAATGGAAATTATACTCACTTTACCCTATGAATATAAATTTATGTACATTTATTCTATATATACCTAGAAATAAACATATGACTGTAAATTATTTTAAGGGATGTGTAAAAGAAAGTAAAAATAGATCGAACTAAGTATAAATGTATTATATAAAAAAAAATAAGAATTAATGTATATATACATACATATATAAATTTTACATTTATATATAGTATGTAAAAAATATTTATTAACACGAATTTTTATTACACATAATTTTTTTTTTACAAATATTTGGTATATTTTGGAACCTATAATAAGATGTCAGTATTAAAACTTAAACATAATTTGTAAAAAGACAGTCTGTATTCGTAAGTTACTTAGGGCGAAAAAAAAAACAAGGCAGTATTTCAAGTGCTTATTTGATCTTACTCTTCTCATAAAATGTCTAATTTCTAGGGTTAAAGGTTTGAAAGATGTTGTGGATATTCGACTTTCAGCTATAACCTCTTATCGGATCATATCTCTTATTAGACCATAAACTAATTCCATAATGAGATTTTTCGTTGGTCAAATTTTAATATCTTTACATCGAATCGTCTAGAAGTATCTATTCAACAGATAAATGAACGAAGTAAGTTAAATTAATAAATGAAAAGTTAAGAATCTTGACCAGAAAAAAACAACAAATTTTTTAATTTGAAACTTAAAAGTTAAAAAAGATAAAAATATCATTTGATTAATTGTAGATTTTTATTGTTTCAATTTTAAACTTGTTCAAATCTCAAATTATTTAAGACTTATCTTTAATTTTACTTTGCTCTCTAAAATAAACTGACTCAACTTACATTGTTTTTAAATAGTTCGTTTTTGCTCCTACAAATAATACATCATCTGATTTTTATTATTCGTTTTGTACTTTATCAATAACTTTTGTTTTATTATTTTTTAAATTATGTACTATGTTAAACTTTTTCTTCAATAGTACTCAAATAGTACTTTGACATATAGACGCTCCAAAAAAAAAAAAAAAAAAACCCATATTACTTATTTGTAAATACCTAACGTTAACTACTTAACTGTTGTTTAAAGGAAGAAAATAAGGTATTTTTACGGGTATTTATGTGTCACTAAAAAAAGTTTAACTGTTATCTTTTTTTTCACTTTTTCTTTCATACTCCCTTTTGTTATTTAAAATTTATCTTTGAGGGTAAGCGTTATTATTTTGTTCCAATTATATTTTTTTTCTTCATTCTCTTTCTTTTTATTTTTTTCCGTTTCTTTTCTTTTTATTTTATTTTAACTCTTCATATTTAAGTAAATTTGTTATGAAATTAAATATTTATTTTTATTTCACGTTATTTTTTTTTTATATGTTTTGTTTTAGTCTCAAAAATTGTTGCTGATATTCGATTGTATGTATATATTGACCATTCACCCATTTTTAAGTTAAGTATGAAAGTATGAAAGATGATGTCTGTGATGTGAGCAAAAAAAAAAGTTCGTTAATGGCAATTTAGGTTATTTACATTTTATTTCAGGGTTATTTGTACTTAAATTAGCTAAGGAAATATTGACCTTGAAATTGAAATATTTTCTTGTTTATATATAAAAAGTATTGATTAATTTCTAAGGCACATACATACATATATGTATGTAAGTAGGTACAAAATACAATAAAAATGTTTTAGTTTGTTTCAATAGACATCAGAAATATGAAGAATTCATTTGAACATCTTAATATTTTCAAATGTGTTACTGGTTTTAGGTCATATCGCAGAAAAAATGTCATAAGCAAAATATTACAGAGAATACATCAGAAAACGGAAAATTTCTTCTTTTTGCAGCTTTATACATACATATTGTAACAAGGCACACTATTTTCGCATTTTAATATGCACATATTTTGTTTAAGTAAACTTTAAAAAAAAAAATGTTTCAAAGTATAAAGTTGTTAATGTTTGATTTATTTATATTTTCTACAACAAGAAAATACACGCTACACGTTACATAATTCTGGCTTTTTTGTACCTTTTATGTTGTATAGAAAGATGGTTGTTAAACTTCTAAGAAAATTATTAACTTTGAAAGGGAAGCGGAACTTAAACACAACTTGTTTATCACTATTCTAAAATATAACAGCAGTTAGGCTGTAAAGGAGATTGAACTTAAAAGTGTGCAAAATGGTAGGTTGAATTTAAGAATGAACGAGTATATTCTTTATGATCTTTAAATATATTATATACAAACTTATTTGAAATCCAATAGCTATATAATTTTAGGTTAGTCTTGTATATTTGTTATATACAGGATGTATCTGATAAAGGTGGAAATATTTCAGATGGCGATTTAAAACTAGAAAAAAATCATATGGAAATTTAAAATGTTATTACGCACAAAATTATGGTAGCTTCTCAAGCTTTATAAATTTTACATAATAATGGTACCCTAATAGAAGATTTTTGAAAGAAAATTCATTATTTTAAAAAAATGTTAGCTCTAATTTAAAAGGTAATTATTTCAGGAAAACAAATCTTTCAAATGAAAACTATTAATGATTAATTTAAATTTGTAGGCTATTCATAGTCTTTTAGTGTAAGTATTACATCATTGAAAGAATTATTATCAACGGTCACCTTTTAATTTAAATAAATAGGAATCAAATATTTTTCTACATACATACATATGTACATTCCACGTTATCATATAATAAAATAAAAGTTAATCTGTACAGCAAATATATTTGAATTAGTTGAAATATTTTTAGAAAAATAATAAAACAAAAAAAAAAATCACTTATAAATCAATTTTACAATCACATCAAAAAAAATCTTAATTAAAATCTGTATATGCCAACAAAAAAAAAATGTGTAAAGAAATAGATGGCAAAAAGGAATTATGAAATGTGTCGCATTTTAATCAAATTTAAATTTCTATTTTTTTACCGACCGAATACAATTATGTATAAGGTAGATATTCTTTTCATACTAAAAATGTTTACCCAAGATTTTGGCAAATATGCCCTACTCCAGTGCGGAGAAGGCTGTAAACATGTTTTTAGCGTGATGTCTGGCTGTTTGTGTGGGTATGTCTGTGCGCACGTGTACAGCCTAAACGACTGAACGGAATTTTTTGAAATTTTATATTTAAGGTTTTGATGTAAATATCTCGAATTGATAAGCTTTTGGAGCAAATCGGACAACCGGAAGTAATGGTTTACTAATGTCATTTTTAAGTTTTTTACGAATATTTCGTAATAGAAGGGGAATATTAGGGGAAAAATTATTAAGAAAAAATTGTTACACAAGTAAAGAGCGACAACTTTGCCATGGAACATTTTTTGATCCGACTAACTTCAAGGTCCAAATTTCATACATTTATAACACGCCATATGAATTTATATAAACAATTTTTTTTTGTTTTTTTTTTTATATCTCTAAAAATGTATATACTTACATATATCTTATTATTATCTTAATTATATGCATATTATTATCTTGTTGATGACGCAAAGTTCAAAATGTAAAATGTTTGTTAGCAGATTTAATATTAATGTTAAGTTTGTTTAGTATTTGTTTACAGTTTTTATTATTTTTTACTTCTAATATTTTTGAATGAAAAAAAAAATTATGTACTTATAGAAGTATGTATGTAAATGGATGTATGAATGAATGTACATACAAATATTTTTACGATTTCACTGCTTATTATTGTTATTGAATAAAAAAAAATTATGTTGAATTATTAGAAGTTATTTTGTTTTGATATACCTATGTAAATTATTATGTAAAAAATCTATGAATTTTGGCTTTATACTTTGCGTATAATAGTGGTCGGTCCTGTGGTGGAGACAGCTGATTTTTTGTTTTTTTTTTGCTTTCTTTTTCCAATTTAAACTGTTGAAAATGTAAAATTCCAACGAGGTAAAAAACGAATTTCATTAAAGAATTGAATAAATAAAATCAAAAACTGTCAATCTATTGTACAATAGATCGTTGTTTTATTTTAATTAAATGTTTAGAATAGAATTCGCTTATCTAAATTTCCTTAAAGTTTTAACATGCACAAATGCACAAATAAAAAACTGTATGAATTAAAGTATAGCTACATACAAATAAAAAGTAAATATGTATATAGATGTTGCGCTGAATGAAAACTATAATCAAGTTCGAAAAAATAAAAAGTTTTTATTAAATTTTAAATTTATAAGTGAAAGTTGTAACGAAGAGACGTTGACTATGTTAAAAAACACACGTTTACTATGTTAAAAAAACACGTTTACTATGTTAAATCTATATCCTCATAATAAAACAATAAAAAGATATAAATGTATAAATATATTATACGAACAAAATACAATCGGAAGTCAATTCTGTTCTACTGTTTGTTCTAAATATATCGCTGGAAACTGGAAATTTTTACGAATGTACAATTTTTTACGGATGGAGTATTCAAACAATTTAATATATGAACTGAAGCAACACGCGAAAATGATATTTTCACCAAAAAGAACATACAAAAAAAATTATGGTCTAATGTTTCATATACGTGTTATTAATTAAAAATAACAATTATTCAAAATTAAGTAAATCAAAAAAAAAAAAAAAAAAATAGAATATTGAAACTTGAATTTTAATATTTTTAAAAAAAGAATAATCGAAAATATTTGTATTTATTTGATTTTTTTTAGATAATATTATGATTTTAACGTTTGATTCATTGATTCGACATTGAATTATTAACAGTACATATTTTTTTTTTAATTTAATAATACGAGTAATATTTGTGATAAATACGTTTTAAAATGTATTTAATTGACACAAATTGACACATTGTAGCGTTCTGTTTATAGTTCATATTTAAATTTTCTTTTTTTTAAACTACTTATTAATTTAATTCTGTATATCCGACCGTAGATTTTTAGAAAATTTCTACAGGAGTCTCAGGCCCAAATTGCGAGTGTCAACGAGGTGGATAAGCCGTATTTACCGCCTAAATTTATAAATCGATTATGTATCGATATTGTAAATATTGCTTGTCAACTTTCAGTTGATACAATTGTGCATTTTCTTAACGAAATTTTCATATTACAAATTTCAAATTTGAATGAAATTGTCAACTTTTTTTAGCGATAAGAATTTTTCGGTTGGTTTCAAACAAAAAGGACTTGTTCTACAAAAAAAAAAAGTACTAAAAAAATAAAATATTTTTAAAAATGTACCTAACGATTTTACTTTTTTGATAATCATTGCTAAATTTGCAAAAAATCTATATACCTTATATATTATATAGATTTTATTTTATATTAGGAATGAAAAAAAAGTAAAGTAGTCAATAACAAAAGGCAATTAAATAGATTACTGGAGCTGATGGAGCTAAATCAAAATGTAGCCAAAGGCATATTCAAAAAACATATCTTGGATAATGGCAAGAATATTTTCAATATTTATTTCTTCTTCCGAATCTTGGAAAATTTTATCAGTTGATATTCGCAATTATAAAAATTTTATCGGAAATTTATCAACTATCAGTAACTAATTGATGATTAACACTCCCAATCTGTTAGTTTTTTTTAATAAATTTAAGCTTTTAATTTAATTTGTTTAACAAATTTAAATTTTTTTCTTATTTCGAAAGACCTTCAATAGTTGATTAAATTAAATCGATCAAATGAATATTATAGATAGTTCATATTCATCATTTAATTTTTAATTTGATTCTTAAATAGTTTTATTATTTTTAAATATATTTTTTTTATTAATAAAGTAAGCTGTTATATTAGATGATTTTAATATTAATTTGCTAAACAATAATTCTGAAACAAAACATTATATTATTTGCATTAAATTGCAACCAAATATCGGATAAATTTGCTACGAGATTTGATACCCACTCGAAAACAATAATTGATCATTTTATTACTGACTTGACGAATTATAAATATCACTTTTATATTATTGATACGTGTCTTTCTGACCACCAAATGTTCTTTCTAAGCATAAACACAAATCCGTATCAGGAAAATATCAAACGCTCTAAAAATATCTTAAACTATATGAATTAATTAATAATGATGTTTTTTCGGACTAGATCAACTCTATAACAGACTTTAACGAATTTACTTCCGAACTAAGTACTTTAATTAAAATCAACACGATAATTATTCCGATAATTCACCAAAAGAAAAGGTAAAAAAAGATTGGATAACAAAATACTTAGCGATGAGCAATACGATTTTTAGAACAAAATTCCAACACTACAGCTGCTTGCCTAAATCTTACGCACTTCATCTCATTAAATATTGATAAGGGAAATTATGCTGGATGTGTTTTACTGGACCTGCAGAAAGCCTTTGACTGTGTCAAACATGACATTTTATTACACCTCTAATACCAAAAAAAAAGCACCTTTAAAATTGATATAAGAGTGTTCTGTAGTGTTTCCTATGTCCCTGAGATGGATTTGATGAATTGGAGTGGCAATTCTGGTACCTGACACACGCCTGCCAAGGGCTAACAAGCATAGAAACTTGAAATTTTGTACAAGGATGTTAAAAGATGCCTCTTTTACGTTCCTGAAATTCGAATTGAATAAGGAAGAAAAGAGAAGCGGTTCAAGCAGCTGCCAAAAAACTTTTTTTTAATTTAATTGGAATTATTCAGGTGTAGGGTATTAATAAATCGGTTGCATCGACTAACTGTTACATTTACTTGTTTTAATTGAAGAATTTGAAATAAAATTAATGACAAAAAAAAAAAAGCTTGATCCAATTTTTAGATCAAATATTTGTATTTAATATTTCTAGGTAGGTATACAACTTAAACTTTCATCTTCTACTAATTAAATTTGATTTGATGTAAGAAATGTTATCATTCAAAAAAAAAAAAATAAACTTAAGTAACTAATAATTAAAAATATTGATATTTAACTAAAAACAACATAATGAGAAAATATTTTTTATATTTGAAAGGAAAAAATAAATACATACATAGTTACTTATACGTATATATATACATATATATATTAATTATTTATAGTCAGAATTTTAAAAAATATATATATAGATATATATATATATTATAATCACTATATGTAGTTAATATTTATTCATATGTGTATTTTATTTGACTGTTATAATTGTTTTTTTGTTATTATTTTGAAAGAGAAATACACGTTTCCACACTTAACGACTTTACAAACTAAGTCTTTAGGACTAAAGAAATAATTTAAGTAACTAGTTATGGTTTTTTATACATCCTTTTAATTATTTGAAATTTACAGTGCGTTAATTGTTTATATTTCTTTATGCTATGGAATGTTTTAAACTTTTAAATAAATAAAAATTTTATTTTATTTTTTATTTTCTTTAACTATTTTTACCCCATATTCAAAAAAAAAATTATTAATTAGATTTCTTATTGATTAGATTTCCTCTATTTGTTCAAGTTTTTTTTTTTTTGGAATTGTAAATATCGATACCTATAGCCCTTATAAAAAATTAATTTTGTGGAAAAACTATATCATTTGATCCAACCAATAAATCTCAAAAAAATTACAAATTTTAATTCGAAGTCAGAATTCAAAAATTATTTTATTGTCTTTTTGGTTTTAAATTTTTTTACTTAGTTACTGCTTTCTTCTCAAATCATTATAATTTTATTGTTAAAATTATTAATGTATTTTTAAAAAATTTGAAAGTTCTAGAAAATTCTACTTTCATGTTTTTTTTCAAATAGTATAAACATTTTTTTGTTTCGCTTAAATCTCAAGAAATTTTATTCGGAGTCGTTAAGAATTGAAGGGACTAATGAAAATTAACAAAAAAAAAACATTAAATTAATTTGGAGGGAAAAAAAATTAAGACTATTTTACATTAGAAACAATTTAGAAAAATATGATAATAAATTGATAAGAAATTGAAAATAAAATAAAAATATGTATGTATAAATGATAGTAGTAATATACATACCAAATCATTGATAAATATGTTTGTTGTTACTATAAGAATAACTTTTTAATCATAAATTATATTAGAAAAATATAGAATATATATTAGATATGTTTAATAAGTTGTTCTAAATCAATCTATAATAATTTTCATTTTTATTTTTGTAGCTAAAATTATTTGTTAAACTTTCATAACTGACAATAAACAGAACAGAAAACTACAAAAAAAGCATTTATTACTAGATTTTCTATTCTAAGTTGTTCTAAAAGGTTTGAGGTTTAAACGTAGGCCGCTCTAAGCTGTTTTATTCTCATTTAAATATAATAAATAAACCTATTATACAATAAGTAAAATAGTAGCATGCTGCAGAACTGTTAGAGAAAGAGGGGAATAAAATCGAAGCAAATGATTTCCACGTTGAAGGTGAATTACTTATTTAAAAACTCTTTACTTGAACTTATAAATACAAAATCTAACTAAGATAAAAAAAAACACAATTTGTAAAGTATACATTTTTCCACTAACAAAAAACTCCAAATGTAATATTAACGAGAGGGCCACATCTAATACAAACAAAAGTCTTACAAAATACTTATCTTAAGCCTTTGTTAAAACTAGGAAATATTTTGTAAGCAAACAAAAATAGTTCGACAGCTAATAAAACTCTAAAGCAACATATTTAATACAATAAAAATTACAACCTAATAATCAATGACAACTTATAGTGTAGGTTTTATGATAAACAAACAACAAAAAAATTGTTTGAAAATATAACATCCAGTATGTAAGTACAAAAGCGAAAAAGAACTAGTAATGTAGTAGAAATATGTACAATGAAATTAAACCCAGAATCTGAAATTGTTGTGACCGGTGATTTAAATATCCATAATAGAAACTGGCTCCACTACTCCAATGACCATTCTCTCAGTCAAAACTTAATTGGGAAACAAGTTAAGCTTTTCGCTTCATTATTTCATCTTACTGAACTTGTTCAAAATCCGACCGTGTAGACCAGGTTGGTTATCTCCTGGACCTGTTTCTGACTACACACCCTGAGAAATATAAAGTCTCAGTTAGCTCTCTTCTTGGTTGTTCCGACCACTGCTTGATTAATACTAGCTTCGAGCTTAGCACTCAGACCAGTCAAAAGCCTGTCCCAAAAAAAATAATATGGCGTTATAGCCACGCTAACTGGGAAGGTTTAATTCAACTTTTTAAAGCTTTTGATTGGTCTTTCCAATGCGATTAGTCAAATAATTCTTCTAGGGATGAGAGTCTACATACCTCACTCTATGAAAAGTATTAAAAGGCTACGCAAATCTTGGTTTAATCGCATTTGTCCAAATGCAATATCTAAAAAGGAGGAAGCTGTTCAAACCTACAAGAGTGATAAGACTGAAACTAATAGGGCGAGTTATATCGTGATCAGAAACTGATGTAGAAGAGTTATCAATAAGCAAAAGTTCTTGCACAACAGACGGTTGAGAAGGCAACTTTTACATCTTCCCAAAAATAGCAAATCCTTTTGGACCCTTGCTAAGAGCCTTAACGGTAAAAGTGACGGTAAAAGTGACGGTTTCTCGTTCCCGCTTTTGGTCGATGAAATGACGAAATTGTATCCGATCCCAAAAAAAAAGCAGATTTATTTGCCAAAAATATCGCCTCCAACTCATCATTGACCCTGTCAACACAAAGACCATGCATTTTTCCCAAGGTTAACTGCTCCTTAGGTAGAATTTCCTTCAGAACTCGTGCAGTTCTTAAAGCTCTTAAGAATTTGGATACAAAAAAGTGAGCCGGTCCAGATGGAATTACTACCACAGTTCTAAAAAATACTTTTTCTACTATTGCGAAACCATTGCGCAATCTTTATCCCTCTCTTCGGTTAAATATCGTGCCCAATGAAAGACATCCCACATACGTCCCACCTCCAAAAAAAGAAGAAAAACGCGATCCCTTAAACTACTGCTACTATTGCTATGGACTTCGGTTCTTTCCAAAATAATGGAAATTTTAATAAATATAAAGTTTCTGAAATATCTACATAAGAAAGGACTAATTCATGATCGTCAATATGGGTTCCGAACCCACTGGTCAACAGGTGATCTCATGACATGCCTTTGTTAAAGGCTGAACATCAGATTCGTGTCCTGGTCGATTGTTGCCCTTCAGACCAATTCAAAATTAATGCGGGACACCAGCAAGGATCTGTTTTCTCTAATATTTATAAACGATCTTTTAAGTATAACCTCCAATATAATCCATAATCTTGCAGACGGCAACACGCTCGTTGCTTCTTACGAAGACAACGCCAGTAAATATTCTGCTTCGCTTGAGCTAAATGTCGATTTGGACAAAAGCTCAAATTGGGGCTCCGATTTTAACTCTAATAGTACATTTACAAACACTTGATTTTCTGAAAATCATCTCAAAATCACGTCATTCGTCCATGAAATTTCGATTTTTGTATTGATTATTTAAAATTTTCCATAACCTTGTTTTTTTTTAATTTGTCAAAATGAATATTCAAAATCATAACAATTAAAAAACTAAAATTTTCTATTTTATTTTTGAAATTATGTTTATTTATGTTTTGTTGTTGCTTATTTAAAAAAAAAATAAATAAATTTATTTATTTACTTTGGATTATTTTTTATTGTTTCAAAAAAATAATCAAATATGCCAAAATTACATTCTTGATTTTAAAAAACGATTGTGAACACTTGACATTTTACTTGATTTTGTACATGATAATCAACTCGATTTCGGAGTTTGTGAACATACTCTCGGAAAAGAAATACTTCGATCCCAATTTCAACTTTTCAAGGGCAAGTTTTGCAACATGCGGGTGAGCTCAACACCTAGGACATGGAGCTAAATCAAAAATTAAGTTGGTCCAATTATATTTTTGGTATAAAGATGCAGCTAGATGTATGGGTTTCATGTATCGTTGTAAAGCCTTCTTTTATTTTCTGATCTCCTTAATATCTATAAAATATATATAAGACCAAAGAAGGAGTACAATGCACATATTTGGGCAGAAGCCTCCAAGTCCAGCCTCATTTCTCAATAAAGTGTAAAATAGAGCAATTCGTCTAATAAACAATCCCCATGTCACCCCTATGCTCTCTCCACGCGGTCTCTGTCGCCTAACAGGAACACTTACTCTGTTTTATAGATATCTCATAGGATTGGGTTCTTCTTCTAACGAGATTAAAAGTTTGATGCCTCCTCTCAAAGCATTCCAAAGAAAAACAAGGAGAGCTTCTGCTGCCCACCTCTATGTAGTTTAAATTCCAGATGACATAATTCGGCTTGTGGAAATTCGTTCATAGTACGAACATCGCGAATGTGGAACCATCATGTGTTCTCCAGAATTGGTGATGATTACATTTATAACGTATAAAGATTCAAGATTAATATTAACAACTTTGTTCACAATATGCCTGCCGTTTTGAAATCTATTTTCATTCCTTATAATTAAACTTCTTCTGACCAGGCAGTACATTAGTACTAAAGGTCGTATAACCTATTGTTTGGTCAAAAAAGGGAGGTCGTGTTTAGTGGGTTGAAGTCCCACACACTAATAGAGGAACCGTGCTCGTTTTCACTCCTCTATAGTGGCTTTCGATGATTCTCACCTGCCTTCGCACAAAAAAAAATAGAAAAGGTACTGAACGTTTGTTAATAATCAAAAAATTATATGTATTACAAAACTATTGATTTGAAAGATAAATTTGAAGCGTTGCTAAAAGATATGTTTAGTTAACAAACAGTTGCGGTTCAGAATTGTTTTTTTTGGTTGCATATTTTAGTTCAAAAATGATACCAAATAAATGCAGAGATACACTTGCTTTATAGTTTTCAAGATAGATGTTCTTATAACAACATGAAACCATCGAGTAACTTATCTAACATAAACTAGGAATAACTGTTATAAAATAAATAAAATAGTAAAAAGGAGAAAATAAAAGATATTTAAAGAGAAAATTAATGTAAAAACAGTAAAGAGATATTAAAATAAACTTTTTCAAAACTGACAAAACTTATTATACCTTTAAAGTACTTAATTGACGTACCATACAAGATACTGTTTTATTTTCTTAATATACATTTTGGTTACAAAGCATTTATCAAGATTGTATTAAATGATTAATTAGTTAAATGCAATCTACAGAAACAATTAAAATGTTTAACAAATTAGTTGAGAATATAAATGTATGATCTGTTAAAAGAAATTAATATTTGTTAGATTTTATATTCGTGTTTGCTAGTCGTTTCGTCAAATTTCTTTTTCTTAAATTATATATGATATATTTTAAATTTATTAGCTTTTATAAGCATTTATATTTTATTTTTTACAAAAATATTATCGAATCATTATTTAAATACGTTAGATCATAAGAAGATCATCGTTAGATCAAGTGAAAATAATTATATATAAGAATACAGTTCCGTTAGCCAACTTTATAACATTTGTTAATGCGATTTATAAATATTATCTATTTATTATAGTTATTAAGATAAACTGATAAGTAAATTTTGTTTAATAATAAATCGAAATCTATTTATATATATGCAATTTACTCAATACATTCAAAGTTTTCTTATTTTGATTATGAAGAGTTAATACTAAAAAATTAAACTAACCTTTCCTTTATCGACCATATCCTTATATTTCTTTGTATGTTCGCAGTAATCCAAAAATTTTTGCACTTGTTTTTGTTTTTTTTTTTTGTTTGTTTTATATAAAAAAGCAATTTACTAATTAATATATTATATCTGAAAATAACAAAAAATAACAAATTAATTAAGAATTTTTTAATTTGTAAATAATATTACAAAAACTCAAAATATAGTACCACTATTAAAGAATAAAAGAAAGCTTTTAAGTAAAAATTCCTAAAGATTAATTGAAAAAGAAAAGCAGTGATTTAAATAGATTCCAAAGTTTTTTAATCAAATCACTACTTTGTGTATATTTCAAATGAATGACTTATGACAAAGGTTTCTTCGTGAAATTTATTTTAAAAATTAAAAGATAAACAAGTGCATCAATTCTTTTTTGATGTATTTATTTTTTTAATATTTCAATATTGCATAATATAAGATATTTAACTATGTTGAATTTAGGAAACCTTATTTTTTAATATTTTTTAAAAATCTTAATCAATACCAAAAGAATTGAGACACCATATTCTAAGTCTATTTGAAAAAATGTTTGTACATAATTTGTTATTGTTTCAAAACCTAATGTTTAAGAAATGACTTGTACATATTTTATTTTCGTATTTATTAATATTTTTAAAATTAATTTTAAAATTATCATTAAAATTGCATCTGCTTAAAATGTTTAAATTTTATGATATATAACATGAAGTTGCCTGTTTAATGTTAATTTTCTCTTTTAACACACTAATACTAATTTTTAATTTAAAATCAAAAACATACTTGTGTTATTGCATAAATTTTTTTCACCAATTAAGTATATTATATGAATCCAAAATTATCTTAGTTGCAAAATTAAAAAACAAAATATTTCTGAGCAAAAAAAATATAAACAATTTGATTAATATTCCACTACTTCTTGATTTTTAAAACGAACAAAATATAATTCTTTTTTTTTATATTTTTTATTTTGAAATTGATTGATTGCACTTTAATTTTCTTCCACTAAGATGGCCGTCAAAGTTTTTTTTTCTCTTTCTATAACAATTTTTTTTTTTTATTTTTTAATATTTTCGTTAACTGTGTTTAATTTTTTCGATAATTTATATATTAAAGTCTTAGATTTTAAAGTTTACTTACAATATTTTTTAATTAAATTGTTTTTAATTTCTAAAACAAAATAAACAATCGAAAAAATCATGACACTGAAATCACCACGCAGAATAAACCTTTTTACAAAAACGTCAACCAAACCAAGTCTATCTGGTGGGAAATAGAAGAAAAATAAAAGTGCAATATTTATGATATATGAGAAAGCAGTGTAGACGCTACTTCTCAATTTCATGTAAATATAGATCACTTTCCTTCAATTTTGACAGTTATCTCCATATAAAGCATAGGTATATTAATAATATATAGGCAGTGAAGAAAATATTTTCAGCCAATTTTGAGAAACAGCTGAGTGAACCGTGCGTATGTATTGCTTTTGCTTTAGTTTCCTCAGAAATAGGTTCCTAAAAGGTGAAATAAATTCATTTTTAAATTTTTTAAGGATTTTATCACTAATCTTGTTTATTTTACAAGTAGCTAAAATTTTGAATAACCAAAATTTAATTAAATTTTAATTTTAAAAACAAAATATATCAATTATTAAGTAATATAAAAACTTAAAATATCTGAATGAAACTGGTTATGAAAAACTACTTTACATTATTTTAATAAATATAAACAGCTGAGTGAACGAAATGTATACATATTATAAAATGAATATGAATTTTTTTGACTGAATATCTTAAGATAGCAAAACACATAAGAAGAAAAGAAACGACTATATCTAGCTTCCCATCTATTAGTTAATATATCTATGATATATACGTACTTACAATTTAACCTTAAAAAAAAAGTATTCTAAATAAAAATTGGTACAGTACACTGTAATGTAACTTCGTATTGCTGTACTAGGATAGATAATAATTGAATACTGGTAATTTAATGTAGGTTTTTGTAAGTAATTTAGATTAGATTGTTAGTTTTAAATAAATTTTATTCTTTCTACTTTCTAGTTATATAATATTACAATTCATTAACATAGAATAATAGTATATAGGCTCTGAGTGTATAGAAGAAAGGTATATACATATGTATACATATGTATGCATATAGAACAAAGGCATATCCATATTCCTATTTATATCATAATATCAAACAAAAAATGCTATACATACATATATGTATATACGTTTGTTCTATAAAAAGTGGATGTGAAACAAAGAAAAATAGATACTTTTACAAATAGAATCTTTTCTTTCTACCTTTCACATTAGAGCATTGACATTGAAAATACATTGACAGTCAAACACATACTGTTCGAATGCCAAGGATCAAGTAGTTTCTTACAAAACCACACTGTAAATTTAACTAAAATACTGAGTCCTACATCAGAAAACGTTGAAATAGTGGAAAAAATATTTAAACATTATAATATGTGGAACGCGATATAATATAACATTCCAAATTATATTAAAAATTGTAAATAAAATATATAAAACATTGTAAAATAGCCTTAAGTCAATAGTTAAATAGTTAGTTAAGTACCTTTTTTTTTTTTTTTTTGTATAGATTATATTAATTTAATTTTCTTTTTTGTTACTTTTAATTTTCTTGTAAATAAATATATTTAAGATAGGCGAGCCCATAATGGCCCTAGCAGCCGAGGGCTATAATAATATTATCATAATTTTATTATATAATATTAGAATTAAATAAATAAATAAATAAAATATATCAATTATTAAGTAATATAAAAACTTAAAATCTCTGAATGAAACTGGTTATGAAAAACTGCTTTACATTATTTTAATAAATATAAACAGCTGAGTGAACGAAATGTATACATATTATTAAATGCATATGTGTTTTTTTGACTGAATACCTGAAGATAGGAAAACACATAAGAAGAAAAGAAACCACTATACCTAACTTCCCATTAAAAAATTGTGACATATTATTTTCCATGTTAACTCCCGAGATGTATGACTTTTTACAGCTGAACGAAATTCTGATCACATGCATATATATTACAGTATCACACATATATGTTGAAATTGAATTGAAAAATATATTGTGTGCCACAATCACAAACCCATTTTCTTCAGCAAAAGTATTGGTCTATTCACTATTGGACTACCGTATACTAAATAATATAACTAAATTTGAATTATATGAATCGTTCGATTTTCGAGCTGAAAAGTGACACGTTTTCCGTACGATATATAACGCTAACAACATTATACATATAAAATTTTTACTAAGCTTGGTATGCAACTAGTACTCACCTGCTAGAAAAAAAATTTAAACGAAGAAATATTTTATCCCAGTAAAAACTTGCCAGTTTCAAGAAAAATGTTTTACATTTGTGTAACGTCATAATAAAAGTGTGTTTATTTCTTTACTACAAAATCAAGAAGTATAAATTTAAATTATGGCTCAACTTTTTAAAGATAAAGATTTTTTTTCTAGTTCTGAGATAGAATTAGACAATTAGAAATTTGTGTGGTTCTTGTTGGATATATTCATCATATGCATCATTTCAATAATACCAAATATAAAAAAAAAATGTTTGACGCGATGCTTTCTCATTCTGCAAGACGCTAAAGTGATGGTTTTAATTAGAAGCGATAACTTTGTTTGCGATTAACTGAATGTTTGTTGATAGCAAAATTTTCGTTTGGCAGCAACATAAAAAAAATTTGATTTGTAATTGCTCAATCCATCAATTTTGTAAAGAAAACCATGTCAAAAAAGTGCTTTAATTTTACAAATTAAGTTTTCATTGTGGACGCTCTTTTGTAGATTGTGTTCAGGCTTAAATGAGAAGGTTGGTTGTATTTTTTACTACACTTCTTTAGTTTTTTGCCCATTTTAAAGTTTAAGTGTGTTAATTCTACAACAAAATCGGGGAGTAAATTTTTAAATCATGTCGATTCGACTTCTAGTTCGCAAGATACAAGGCTTCTTGCAACTTACTTGGAAATTTCTGCTTCTTCATTTTCCAATTGCGCCCAAGGCGTTACAAAATTTATCATCAATTTAAAAAAATTACTTTAAACGTATTTTACTTTACTTTAGATATAAAAAATATTTTACGAAACAAATGACTTTAACATGCAGCTGAATGCAGAATGAACTTGAACATACAAATTTTTTCGATTGCGAAATGGACTTTTTTCATTCAAACCATATTCAAACGATTTTTTCACGGAATATCAGTCAGCATAACCAGTATCATATAAATTATATTGCTAATTATTGCTGCAATGTTAATTAATTTTTTGTATAGTAAATTTTAGTAATAAAATAATTTTGTATAATATGTAAAATTTATTTTAATGTAGGTATAGCTTAAATAATTGTTTAAAAAAAATTTATTACCTAATTTTTGTTTTTTTTTTTGCAGGTACTACAGTAGATACAGTAATTTAAAAATAAATCCATAAAATATTGTTGTAGTGACACCTAGTGGACTTAAAGTGAAACTATACTTCTATTTCCATTCCACCGATTGTGTTGTGTCACTCGTGTCATGTGACATGTCATGTCACTTATCACTACTTTAGAAATTGTCAAAAATAGTTAACACCACAAAATGATTTTTACTTTTTTGTTTGTTGAATAAATTTGTTATGAATGTTTTTTTTTGCATAAAAAATATAAGTTAATTAAATGGATTCAATAACTTATGATATTTAAGTCTTTCAAATTAATTCATCTTCAAAAAAGTATTCATCCATATTTTGCTAAAATCTGTAGTTTCCAATTAAACTTTATTATTATGTATGTATGTTCAATTACATACTCTTTTGTTTTTTTTGTTATTATGTTCTTTGCTTTTGTTAGTGCTTTATATTGGAAAGTAGATAAATATTCAATTTTCCTTTTGAATTGAGTACTACCGTACTACGTAGAACAAGGCACTACTTTCAGAAAAGTGATATATTTTTTAGCATTGCTTGACTTGAAAAGAAACTCCTTATAGTCTTGTACAATAGCTACAACCGAGTAATCAACGGCTTAGTGAAATTAGTGATTCTCGAAACAAAAGCTTAGTCAAATATGAAAAATAAATGACTTAGTGGATGCCTTCAAGAAAAAGAAAAATTGCTTGACCTTTAACGTTTTTTTTACATACTGTTTATATGAAAAGAAAAATTCCGTTTCAGTAGAGTAAGCTTTAAAATAATATAAGAAGTTACATATTAGATTTTGTTTGCTTTTCTACTTTTAGTTATTAGGTTTGTTTGTAACAAAAAGTTTTAGTTTGGTATGGTTTAATATAGTTTTATTGGGTTTAGTGACATTTAAAAGTCGAATACAGGATTAAGAGAATAGAAATCCTTTTTCTGTACTTTAAAATTATTCTAGCTTAAAATCTTTTATTTTATATAAAGACTTCACAACTTTGCTTCTTAATAATTTATTTGTTCATTTATTTGACAATATTAGGTATTTGTCAAAAAAAAAAAAAGTGGAAAACTAAACTTTTAAAATATTTAAAAGAGGTTTTCAAAATTTTAACGTAAAAAAATTTCGAGAACAGTTTTTGATCACAATATCGTAAAAATTTTTAAACTTTTTTCTAACAAACAGTAAAATCTAAAACTTTTAAAAACAGTTTAAAACGTTTTAAACTAGTTTTGACTAACAAACACATATAATGTATTAATTATTTATTTTATAATCATAAAAAAGAAACTATTGAAAAGAAGTATATTTTACATAAAAAATTTCGAGAAGGGTTTTTGACAATAAATCTCTTAAAACTTTTTCTATTAAACACCATTTGACCCTTGTAACATTTTAGAAGCGTTTAAAAAATTAGATTTAAAATAAAAAGCTCAGGAATTAGAAATTAAAACGCAAATTAAAAATACATTTTTTTTTTAAATTTATTGTTAGTAATACTATTTTAAAGAACCTGTATTTGTATTATTGTAATTGCACTTTGAAGCCAGGCCTACTCATCTGTAATAAAAAAGTTTAAACATAAATATAAAATAATAATGAATAAGTCAAGTCTAATTTAAAATATGTATTCTAATTAATTGACAAAGTGATGCAGCATCACCTACTTCAGTAAAGTTTATCTATTTAACGAATTACAAAGTTACAATTAAACAACTTACAAAGTTACAAATTAATCCTAAAAGGAATATGATTTTATCACTTTAGTTAAGTATAGTTTCATATGTATAATTAAAACAACATAATTATGTACATATGTGCACAAAGAATAAAACAACGTACAAGTATTATTTTCAATTTATGTCATTTAATATATTATGTATTTATCATCTAACACATATTTATATTTTGCTAAAAAGTAAAACATTTAAGCATAATATTCAGGTTATATTTCAGCTCAAAACAATTTAATTTTATAATGGATTTTATGTCAAAATTTTTCTCGGCAAAAACTTTTTAATAAATTTTATCAATTTTTTCTCAAGTAGTACATACACATATACTGCTTAGTATGATAAGAAAAATATATAGTCCAAGACACAAACCGAGAAAAAATTTGTTTTTTTTCCGATATTTTTCTACCTAGGTAGAAAAATTTTAATTTTTCTCATATCTTTCAAAAAATATTTTGAAATTCGGTTTTTTTTTTACAATCAAATTATTTATTTACGTTTTTAGAATTAAATTTTATTTCAAAACAAACAAAATTGTTTACAAAATTTAATATTTTTGGTTATGACAATTATAACAAAAAAAAAAAAAATTTCTATCTGTAAAGTTTTTTCCTGTTTTCTTCAAATTGTCAAAATTTTATATACCCGAAAAATTTTCATATTTTTCATGATTTTGTTTTTGAGCTGAGATATAACCTGAATACTATGCTTTAAAGAGGAAAAACTTTAAATATTTAAAAATAATGTCAGCTCTAAGTACTCTACAATGTTAGCAAAAATTTCAATAATTAATTTTTCAAATTTTTTGGTACTCCTGGTAACAATTTCAATAAAACTTTTTATTTTAAAAAGCTTAATTGAAACATAAAAGTTAATTTATTTTTTTTTAATTTTTATGTTAACCGTTAATGTAAAATTTCAAAAAAAAGCTTAATTTCAAATTTACCTTATTTTATGCCATATGGTATACAAAAAAAAAAAACAAGTAATTTATAAAATATATTTTAAAGGTATTTAAAAAGCTTTATAAAAGTTTTTGTTATTATACAGTATACAGACAACGGTAAATATTTCATTTTATTTAAAAATTTGAAAAATTAAGTCAGTTTCTCGCGAATCTAACAACTGTTTGGTTGTTAAGGAACGCGAAATTTAATAGAAAGCCGTTGAATTAAAAAAAGTGTTAATATAATTGCGCAATTTTAAAGTAATACGTTGAACGCTTAAAAATTTAAAAGTTATGCAATATATTTCCATTTTTATTTTATTTTTAGTTATTATTTAAATGTTTGTTTTATTTATTTTTTTTAAAATTATAAGTGATTTTTAAACAGAAAAAAAAAAAAAAATTAAAAAGGATAATTTTGTTTATATTTGGTTAAAACAAATTTTTAAATTTTTTTTTTTTGATTTAATAAAGTAATAAGTGGATATTATTATACATTATAACTTTCAGTTCCTATTTATTTTCTAAACGTATACTGTGTAAGTTTATATATTAAAATTGAAAAGTGAATAAATATATTTTAATTTTTATTAATAAATTATTTAAAATTTAATATGGACTTATTTTTTTTTAATTAAAAATATTAAAACAAAAATATTTAATATAAAATGTATTTATTTTATATGAAAAAAATTTATTAATTTTATTTTATTTATTTGAACATTTTTGTTTTTTGAATTTTAACGGCTTTTCAATTTGTCCTTTTTATAATATAATATTTAAAAAAAATTTATTAAATTAATTAAATTAATGCTAAAATAATTAATTAATCATTAAAATTAATAATTTCTAGTCATCTGATTGTAATTAGATTAAAAAAAAAATATGGAATTCATCTTATCTTTTTTAATAATTTAGTTATTTTATTTTTAAGGATATTTAAATATAAAATTTCGATTAATTGCTTACTAATTTGAATTTTATGATCAATAAATGTTTTAATTTTTTAAGAACGAAGATTCTGTAAAATATAAAAGAATGTTATTTATTAGATTTTTAGGAAGCAAATATTTTTTAAAATATAGATATTTTCTAGAAGTAGTTTTTTTTTTTTTTAATTTTATGTCAGATGAAAACATTTACATTGCCTTTTCCTCTTATATATATTTAAATATTCCTCTTATAATGTTTAATTTTAAATTATTAATGATACATTATTATTATTTTCTTATCAGTTGAATTACTTAAAAATGTACTATTCAATTACAAGTAATAACAAAGTCAAAAGAGACATATTATTTATTATAACAGATATAGAATTTCAGGATCTTGCTTAGGATCTATATAAATACTATTAAATAATTATGGCAACAATATGTTGTCATTTATGAAAATGAAAAAAATATACAATATCCATATAAATAATTTTAATTATTAATCTTTACTTTCTATTAAAAAAGAATTAGGTATAGTTGGAACTCAAAGTTAAGAAAAAAAATAAATTAAAATAAAAGACCATCTAATTGGATTTTGTTCACTGTGCAACCATGACCCTTTATTTTAATTTCTCTAAAGAAAAATAAAAAATTATTAATTTTTTTATAGATTATTGAGTTTCTTTTTTATTTGTATTTAATTGCCTTAATCAGTTTACATTTTAAAAAAAAATTTTTACACATTTACATCATATTACACATCTCATCATATGTTTAAATCTATTTATTACTTACAGATATAGAGCAAGAAAAACCTTGTTGGCTCTATTTTATATAGTATTTAACTAACCTAAAAAAAATTAAAACCAAACTTACATGATACCTTAAGATCTCATTTTTAAAAGTGGATTTTCTGAGTATCTATAAACTATTTTGGAATGCCTATATTTAATTTTTAATTTCTTCTGAAATAGTATTAATTGATGTGTAGATTCTTTTTTGTAGAAAAGCAACGCAATTTATTAAAGACCAGTTTCAAAATAACATTATGTTTTCTTTGGAGAAATTCTAAATTACTTTTTGCCGCATTTTCCATACGGTAAATCCGTAGGTACATTGAGTTTTTATTTTAAGATTGTTAAAAAAGAAAACTAAAAGGAGCATTAAATTTATCATATAGTAAATATAAAGGAATGGACGAAAAATTTTCATAATAATTAGAAAATATCATTAAAAGAAATTGCATAATTAATATATACTTTTATCTATAACATATACATAAATATAAATATATATATTAGAAAATGATGAAAATTAAATAATTTTAAAGTGTCTTTTTTAAAGATTTTTTTCTTTAAATTATTCGTTTATGTTTCTCCCATATTGATTCTGGCAATTTAACATAAGTATTATATGTATGTATACAATATATATATTATGTACATATGCAGTATAAGAATGTTAATAAACCCGGATTTTTTTCAGAATTTTATTAATCAAAGAAAGTACGCAAATTGATTGATTTAAAGTACGTGTATATTTTTAATAAGATGAATTATTATATTGTATAATATTTGTTTTATTTTATATATAATTACGTACTCTATATGATAAATATATATATGTACATACTTAGAATTTTTGTATTTGAGTATGTTTATTAAAATAATTTGTGAAAAGTTAAGATTTGTGAAGAGTTAAAATATATTATTTACACAATTAATTGAGAATATTCAAATAAAGTATTAAAGTGAATAATTATGAGACTTTTGTAATTTTATGGTAAAGATAATACACCATGACTGATTAGACAAAATGTAATATTAAAAATTTTTATTTTTTTTTAATTAATGAAAAAAAGAAAATTAATAAATATTAGCTTATATGATATATTATAAATGATGTACGAATGTTCCTAATATTAATAATATTATATATAAATATGACATATAGTATTTAAATCTTCTTATAATAATAAACTTCACGGACGGACCTTATACAATAAAACAAAAATAAATCGTTGAAAATATAACTTTTATTTTAATATTTTTGTATCTAATACTTTATATTATATAAAAATATGTATATGTATTTAAAATATTAGAATAAAAAATCTATAAAATGATTAATCATTTATAATTCCAATGCATTTTTAGAAATTTTTTATTTGCTAAAAAAAAATCATTGAATTCTTTTGTTTACTCATATACTTGCATTTGTACATACACGCAAATTTTTATTCAAATATAATTAGTAAAAAAATAAAGAAACTCACCCATTAGGGGAAATTTTTGTTTTTTTTTTTTTCTCATTTAAATTTTTAGTTATAGATTTGATTTAGAATTAATATATTAAATTCTTTTTTTCTTAAAATATCTAAGAAAAAACTACTTATTAAATATTAAGTTATTATTGTTTTTAATTTATATGTTTTTAAATCAAACAACCTTATAGTCTTCGTTTCATTAATCTTTTTATTATTAATTTTAAATTTTACTGAATGACGCGTTTCGAGCTAATTTGCTCATTTTCAAGCTATTGGCTTGAGTAGCATTAGTCGCGTTCGTTCTCAGAAAAAATCCATATTTTAATTAAGTTATTATTATAGTTCACACATATATATATAAGAACTTTTTTCATGTTAATACTAAAAAAAAAAAACATCAATATGTCTTTAATATTTTCTTAAGAAAAAAGCAACCATTAAAATATTGAATAAATTTAAAGAATTTGTAAGATCTATATTATGAACGAAATGGTTATTATATACTCCACATATTTTTAACCCTCAAAAAACTCCACACAACCAAATTGAATTATATAAAATATGAGTAAACTGACTGGAGTAATTAAAAATGAATAATAAATTCATAGTTTTAGAAGTAATTAATAAAGAATAGTTTTCGTCTTAGTGACTGATCTTACCTTTGCACAATACTTTTACCAAATAAACTTTATATCACTATATTATGATTTTTATAACTATAAAACAATAGATTATAATACGAAAAATTTAATATTTTATTTAATTGTCACTTGAATTAGGTAATATTATTTTGGTTGTATAGAAAAGAACTATAATAATAATAAATAATATTTATTCTAGATTCTAGATTTAAGTACTACTTGTAATCATCATCATTATCATCTTTTGATACAAATTGCATGTTTCGGCCTTGGCCTCTCTAAATCTATTTCTATACGTTGTAACTATGGGTGAAAATTTTTACTTTTTAATGTCTCTGCCTGATATTAAAGCAATTCTTAAATTGAATACGTAAATTTTTTTTTAGAGATTCGTTAATTTAATACAATTTTTTTTTTCTTTCTGATGGACCGAATAGGAAATAGGAATAGGACGTACTGAATGTATCAATATTTTTGTGGAACAATTTTTTTTTATCATTTTAAAGAATTAATAATTAACTTTTGAGAAAAATTTAATTTAATATGTAGAAATATCAGGTTATATACGCATGTTATAAAAAGAGTTTAAATTCCAATGTACATATTATATTGTATTAGATATGTTTATACATAATATATTTTACATAATATATTAATTTGGCAAAACATTATTTTAGAACAAAATTTAATCTTTAAGTATTTATTTAAGTTTAAAATGAATTGACCAAAATATGAAACGTATAAATTAATTTTTGTTACTTTTGAAATAAAAATCAAAGAAAACAAAAAACCAAATTACATATTTACATTAACCAAATTTACTCATTTTTTTTTTGGCTGTTGATAATTTTTCTAGTTTTATTTTGAAAAGTTGTGTGTATTTTATGGTGTTAACAAATTTTAAATTTACAATTTTTTTTTTTTTTCAGATATTTTTAACTTTAAATTAACATGTGTTCATTCATCATCAAGAGATAAAATTGCATAATAAATTTTTTTTTGGTTTTTTATTATTTTTCTTTGAAATTTCTTTTTTTTTTTTTTTTGATTTAACCTTGACTAAAAATTTTTAAGTGCTTTTGAACAAACCATGCTGTAATAACGGGCAGATTAGCGTAATATGAAATGATTAACAAAAGGTAAAAAAAAAAAAAAATGAAAAAAAAATTTACAAATAATTTGAAAAAACAAAAAAGATAATAAAAAAATAGTAAAAGAAATATATACGTTTCAAATAAAATAGTTTATTGATGGAAGTTAAAACCATGGACGGTATTGCTATGATAATATTGCGTATATCATTAGTATTTAACTTGATTACAATTTTCATTTTATTTTTTTATATTTCGTTTCGTTTTTTATTTATTTATTTTGTTTTATTTTTTTCATCATTTAAATTAAAATATTGCAATATAAGGAAAAATTTTAAAACTAATTACAATAATAAGGGTGGCAACATATATTTTGTTTAACACATTAACACATTTAATTAAAAACAAAAAGAAATAAATACATACTTGAGGGAAATTATTAATGTTAAACTAATGACTTATACTAACATTGTTTTAGTTTTTGATTTTTTTTTATTTGGTATAAAACTATAGATAATAACTGTTATTCCTATTAAGTGGATATTACAATTCGTTGATTCTGCAGATGAGTATTTTAGAAATATGATTAAGCCATTTTATTTTTTAATTGTTGCCAGATAAAATTTAGTATAGTTTTCTTTGTTAGTATATAGTTTCTATACAAATATGCCTTTGCTTTTTCTTAGATTTTGAATAGTTCCTATATTATTTATTATTTCAAAAAGGTCTACGAGAATAGTCCATCACCAACTACAAGACTATATAATATAATAAGTTTCTTATATCACCGTATGTACGAGTTAACTTGAAGATGCATTCTTTTATTGTCGTTTCTCGTACATTCTTTTTATTGCATATACGAATTCTAAATTTAATTTAATATATTCCCAAAATCTCGTGCTTTAATTTGTCATGTTTCATGAAAAAATATAGTTAGCAAATAGCGTTTAATAGTGTTAAATATAATATTGAGTGGGCTGAACGTATTCGTTTTTTTTCGTTCCTTATATCCATTATGTCCATTATTATATGTTATAATCGCAATATGTTAGCGAAATTCGCGGCCTTATTTTTGTATCGATAATAGTTTTGTTGATTGTATTTTGTTTTACTATTTAAAGATTATTTAAAGGTTTATTTAAAGTTTCATATTTTTACTTGTAAAAATTAGCTTAAATCATAAGAGATTAAGATCTGTCAAAATTAAACTCGGGCTTATTTTAAAATCTGAGCTCTTAGAGCTTGTAATTCGTATTTTTTTTATTAAAACAGAGCATGATAATACGCTCTACGCTTTACATGATCAGAACAAATAAATTGACACGTGTATTTTGACGTTTGCTTAAAAAAGTTAAAATAATTTCTTCATGGAAACAACATCGAACTAAAAACTGGAAATTATTAAATTTTAAATGTTTGTAAAAACAATGTAACTAAAAAATTTACACATATTGATGTTATTTTTAAAATTTTGTAGTATCTGTTGAAAAACAAAGATCAATTTAAAACAATGTGTAGAATGCAATTCATTCTATACATTTTATACTTTATTGCAATTTATTTTATTAATCTGTAAAGTTCAAAGCTAATAAATTAATTTTAATTTATTTTTTATTTTAAAAACTATCAAATATTTTAGAAAATATTGATTTTTAAAGTTCAAAGTTGACTTTATTATGAAAAATCAAAATCTACATGATTATTTAAAGAATATAATAAATTTAAATACGATTTTTTTTTTAAATCCCTTACAGTTGCTATTTAGTATTTAGGTTTAAAACTTAATTTATTTAAGCTCTTCATCTCATTGAATATTTTTTAAAAAGTTGTTTTTTTTAAATTTTATTTTAAAGTTTCTCTCTTGAGTTTTTCGTTTTTGCTTGTTTCTATTTTCTTCAATGGAACAGAAGTTATATTTTATATATATTTTTCCTCTATATTCAAATATTCGATGGGGTATAGAAATTGTAAAAAATTGTTTCTTATTTATATTAGATGAATATTAGTCTTAAATTTACTTACGATTATTCACTCGTAGCTATTGTACCATAAGTTTATCAAGATTATTTAATATGTTTTATTATTTATTTTTTTATAATATTAATACTCATAATATATAGATTATTTGAAATATTTTTTTGGAATCATGACATCAATCCATTAAAAAATAATTTCAAATAAAATTACGTTTCAAAATTATATTCTAAATGTTTAATTTTTTTTTTAGATTTTGCCTCAAAAAGTTTTTTTACCAAAATCATTATTTTGGCCATTCGATATTTTTCTATATTCTATATTTTGTTTAGTTTTATCCAAGATATCGCTTATATTTCCGGTTTTCAACCTTTACTACTTTAATTGAAAATCAATATACATCTAAATTGTTGATAAATCAAAGTTATCAATTAAAAATTTTTAGATCTATGTATATATAGTTAAATTTCGGATCTTTAAATTAAAGGTAATTTTTATACATATATCAATTTTTATAATAATAGGAATATATAGCTGATATATTAATAGATACAATCTATAAGGAAATTTCTTTCAATATTACGTTTAAATTTATTTTAATACTTTTTTCATTCATTATGACTAGTAATATTTTATTAATTATATAAATATAAAAACTTATTCATAAACAAATTTGTTTTTGAATATAATGTTGTAGTTGTAGTTTTCTACATGTACTATGTATATATACATATTTTTAAAATTTATTTATTTTTGAAAAAAAATTTCGAATCTTAAGTAAATTATTTACATGAATTATTTATCTTCTTTTATTTAATTTGTTTATCTAAGTAATTCAGATGAACTTGATTATGTTCTAAAGATTAGTTATACATATAGTTAGTTTCTATAAGTTTTTGTTTATACATAGCATGTTTGTATTAGTTTATTTTAATTGTATTAGTTGTTAAAAATGGATAAAAATAAAAAAAAAAATTTAAAACCAATATATTTAATAATTTTTCGAGTTTTATATACTTAGTAAAATTTGAACTGAAATATAATGTATATTTTCTAAAATAAGTTTTAATAGAGCGTGGTTTTTCATTAATGTTTCGTCACTTTTTAAATTGGTTAGTGATTAGTGGTTGTGAAGAAAATTGATATCTTTCAGTATTATAATAAATATTTATTTGTTTATTTATTTTTGATTTCATCTATTGGAAATTTCCATATATTGAAGTTTTTGTGTTTTAAAAACATAATTATAAACCAGCACATTTGTTTAGTAAGATGATACATTTTTTTCATATTGTTATATATGAAGTTGAGTTGTAGACTTATTTTTAAGTTATATGGTTAAAATGTTCCGTATGGAAACCTCCTTTAGAGAAATTATATAAAAATTTTCTTTGGAGAAATCAAATGAAAATCTCCTTTGGAGAAAACAAAGACAAAAAAAAAAACAAAGCAAGGTAAATGAAACAATTAAACACCGATTTTGTAGATAGAACCCGATGTTTTTTTGTTAAATTAAAATAAAATTTATACATTTTAAGTTGGTTCTACATGTGAATAAAAAACATAAATTTAAAGATAATGTAAAGATAAAGTTTAGAAACAGTTTAAAAATATTATTTATTTATTTATATTTTAAATTTTGAATACAAAAGTTATTTTATTATTATTTCCACCAACTTTATTCAAAGATTGAATGTCATAACCTGCGTACACTACATATATGTATATATATTAAATAGGTATTTGTAAATTTTGTTATATAGTTATTATAATAATTAATATAAAATGTAATAATTTTATTAATTTGTATTTTTAATTTACGCGGAACAATTAAATTCAAATTTGAGTAATAATTATTTGTATATATTATATAAGTTAATCTTATATTAAATTTAATATAAATATGCACTTTAGTTTAACTATATATTATATAGGAATTATATACTTATATATATACAATTTAATTAATGTACATATATACACATGTATATTAACTATTTATTTATTTCTTTTTTTTTTCTTATTAAATTATTTCTTTAAACCATTTACTCCTATTTCTAGACTACACACGTGTATTATTAATGCGTATAATATTTTATTTTCTTTACTTCATAAATTTTCATTATTATGAAGGACTTTAATAATTTTAAAATACAAAAAAAAAAAAAAAATAAAAACAATTAATTGATTAATTTTATTATAAATTTAAATAAAAATTTTAATATGCATATAAATAAAATAAGTGGTAATAAAATGTTTTATTATAATAATTTTTATATTTAAATAAATACTGTCTGTATCATAAATATTCGTTTTTTCTCTTCTTAATTAATAGTAGACGTTATTCGAAAACATTAACATATTTTATTACAAGCCTTTTATAAGTCAAAAATAAACGTCTAAGCCACTTATTTAATATTAAAATAATTTTTTTTTTTTTGAAAATTAATACAATAATAAATGGTAATTTAATTATTGTTTATTAATTTTTTTTTTATTTTTGGTTTTTAAACAACTGTCAATCAAATTAAAAGATTTTAACATATTCTTGATAGAATTTTTGTTACGATATTTTTATAATTTTGTTAAGACGTTACACTGTTATGTGTTTTCGTTACACTGTTATGTGTTGTTATTTTAATTAACACTGTTATGTGTTTTTCCTAATTAAAATCAATTTATTGTTTCAAATTAAAATCAATTCGATCAAAATCAAAAGGTATAATTGAAATAAATGTAACTAAAAACTAATATTTTATTTCTCTTTTATTTTTCACAAACAATTGTTGACAACAATTTTGACAATAGTACAGATGGATCTTTATGTACCATAGTGTTATCTAACTTAAGTTAAATTTGAGTCGACTTAAAAATCTTTAACTATTTTATCAAGCAAAATTAATAAATTAATTGACGAAGTTAACTTAAAAGTCACATATACGACATGTGGATTTTAAATTTAAAAACATAATGCAAACATAAGTTTATACAAAACCAAAGTAATTTTATTAATTATTTGATTTGTTTTTATTTTAATTATTTAAATGTAAAATTTACAATCACTATTTTAGTATTTATATTTGCATTTTTAATATTTTTTATATTATTTCATATATAATTGTCCGCGTAAGGTTTTCAGCGATCACCGATAGTTGGTAGCCTTACGTTATCAATTGTGACCAGAAAACAAACTATTAAGATTTGAGACTTTGTTTATTTACGATATGTTATTAATCTTTACATTTTGTGTTTCCCTGTTTTGCACGTTTAAAATTATAATTATTTCCATATTATTTAAGTATAAATTTTATTATATTTCGGTTAAGTTTGTACTTTTCATGCTGAATCCGCTTCACGAAGACTACTTCCGTTTACATTTGTCTTCAAAAAGTAGATTCTTTTTTGTTATTTGTTATATGCGCGTATTTAAAAAATTTTTTTTGAAAAATGGTATATAAAAGTGTCAAAAAATGAATCGAAAAATTGTCAAAAAATGAAAATATTATTAATGAATGAAGATTTTTCTGATCCTCATAAAAAATTTTTATTTCATTTTGTCTATGGATTAGTAGATTCTTCTTTTCAACTTTAAAATTTCTGATGTAAAAAAAGAAGAATGAAATTTTAAAACAATACAAAACCACAAAATTAGTTTATGGGAAAGGGTGAAACGTAATGAAAAATGTAGATTCGAGAACACCAATGTAAATGGAGGAGTTGGGCTGGGCACATAATTTTTTGACGAAAATGTCTTCTTCAATGGCAGTACTGATCAAATTTAATCAATGGTGAGAGGGTAAGAGACAAAGTGGCAAAAGTTGCGATTTACCAACTAGTACAGCGTGTAAAATGATGCAAATAACAAATTTGAAATTTATGAAAATTTTAATAATGTTAAAAAAAAAATTTGAGTTTTTTGTTTAATATTTTTCGTAATAAGTTTTAAAATAAAGTTAACTATTTTCCTAACATTAAATTTAAATTAATATTAAATAACATTTTAAAATATTTTTTATTTTTAATTTTTTTTTAAATTTTAAATTTAAGAAAAAAAAAGAAGACGAATATTTATTATGTACATTGTACGAGTGAAAAACGTAGATAATTGGTATTATAAAGGTTATAAAAAATGTATCTTGTTTAGTATAGAACAATAATTAAAAAGGTTAAGAGACCGAATTATGAAATGAAAATTAAATGGTGCACTAATTTTTTACTGTTTTGAAAGTTGATATTTGTTTTTATAAAACTTGTTTTATAACAATTATATTTTTGTTGACAAAACTGATTGCTTTACAATGAAATATAGTTTCCTGTTTTAATATTAATTAAACAAAAAATAACAACTATACATGAATTTTCATATAATATGTAAATCAATAAGAAATTTGTTTTTTATTTTGCAGATTATTCTAATTTATACAAGTATTTTTATGTTATATTGGATCTAAGTTAAAAGTTGTAAATTGCGTGTTACTTAATTGTCTTTCGAAATCAAAAAGTTTTCAAAATTATAAAATATAAATTATAATTGCGGTTTTCATGTTTATTTAATTGTTTTTAAAGATATATAATATGAGTATAATATAATACAAAGCATAATGTAAAACGAAAGTAGAAATTTTGTAAACAGACAGACTGACAAACAAAGAGAAATTAATATGCAAAATTTAAAAAAAAAAATTTTTTTAAATGTGCTAAAAAAAGTATAAAATTAGTTATTAACGGGTATATTCATTGTTATGTATATAGCATTTTCTGATCAAATTCAGGTATTTACAAAATATTCTCAGGTATTTACTAAATATATTCAGGTTTTTGCTAATATATTCAGGTATTTACTAAATAAATTCAGATAATTTTTTGGATTCGAAAATTGTAAAAATTAAAACCTTTCTATTGATAAACATGTGAAAATTCTCAAAAATATTTATTGTTGACATATATAACTTTGATTAGGGTAGGTAGGGTAATATTGACATTGATCAAAAAACTTAAATTGTTTTCTCATATTGATTTAAACTACAAACTTTGACCACCTGTTTTCTCATAGTTGATTAAAACCATTAATGTTGACTGGGGCTTATTACTTTGTTATTCTAATTTTGACGTTTTTTTCTTAATATTTTTATGCTGGTCAAAGTTAACCTTCACCACCTGGTTTTTATCATAACAATGATCTTAAAACATTTATTTTCACTTTTATTTTTATATTAGGATATAAGAATTCATGGAGCCCTTAATTTTGCAAAAATTTCTATTTTCGAACTAAAATAGGTAGGTACTTTAATTTTTATTACACTTTTAATGTTAAAAAGTGGTGAAAGTTAGACAAATCGACGGTAAATATTTATGACAAATTTTGCGTGTTTATAGAAAGTTTTTAATTTTTACAATTTTTGAATAAAAAAAAATTATCTGAATTTATTTAGTAAAAATCGGAATTCCAAAAAAAAACCTGAAATTATTTAGTAAAAATCTGAATTCATTTTGTAAAACTCTGTTTGTAAAAACTCCAAAAAAAAACCGGATTTATTTAGAAATATTTGAATATATTTAGCAAAAACCTGAATATATTTAGTAAACACCCGAGAATATTTTCTAAATACCTGAATTTGACCAGAAAATGCTATATATATCAAGCTGGTATACTCAAAAATTTGAGTAAAAACAATATCCAAATTATATGTAAATGCTATGGAGAATTTTCTTTTCAAAAGATATTATTTCTGGCAAGGTTTCGACTAAATTTAATTTATTGAAGAACAATATGGAAGAGCAGAATTTAATCTATAAATATCTAGAGCCACATTAAAAAATTTTAACTTTTTCATTTATTATTTTAAAAAATTAAAAATATTGCAAGAAAAATTTTGTATTTCTATACTTCTATTTCAAGTTCTATCAGAACACTAAAAAAATTTTATTTTTTTTTTGAAATTAGTTTGTCAAAAAATTTTTATTTATAAGGTAAAGTTTATGTTATTGACACACTGAAAAGAATAAAATTACAGAACAATAAAAAAAACATGATTGTTTTTTTATAAAATAATAAAAATAATAAAAAACAAAAACAAATTTAATCATCGGTTATTAGTAACAAGTAATTAGTTTGTTAAGTGAAATTTTGTCATTAATATTTTTAATATTTTTTAATAAAATTTTTGGAAGAAATTGAAAAAATTTTGCAGTAAACACGATTTGTATACTCACCATAGGAACAAATTTCAACAATCTTCTACAACACATTTAATTGGCATTTTAGATTAAAATTTATTTTTATCAACTTATCTATACCTAAAAAAAACTCTTTTTTCAGGCTCAAAAGGAAATCGTATAGCAAATTAAAGCACTTGTCATTAATTGACGAACTTACCTACCACCCTAAATAATCAAAATAAAAAAATTTGAGAAAAACGAGAAAATGAAAAATTATTATGTAAAAATATAATAAAAAAACAAAATAGGAAAAAAATTATATTTTTTTATCACTGTAATTTAAGTCGAAAATAATACGAAGTTTAATGTTCGGAAAAATTTTTCAGTATATCGAACTGTTTAAATATACCAGGCAATGGTATATAGTTATTATTTTTATGCAAACATCATAATATATAAGTAATTAATACATAATAATACCATCTATAATATCTCCTTAAAGTATGTTTTTAAATTAATTTGTTATTTATCAAGGATTATTTTATATAAAAAAAATATTATATATATAACAAGTTCATAATTAATTTTAATTAATTTAGATTATAATTACAGAAATATAATTTTAATCTTAAATGGGTGGTTAAAAGTAGTTTTTAATAATAGTTTAAGAAAAATTGTTTTAAAAGTGTATAATTATATAAATTGAATGATTCAAATAGGAAATTACTCATTCCCTATAGATTTTTATTGAATAAGATATTATACAAGATCGCATTCTTGCAATCCGTTAAAAATTTATTTATAAATTTTTTGCACAATATTTTTTTTTTTATAATTTATTAAATTAAATTTTATTTAATTTAATTTTTATTTATAGTTAATTGTTATAATATTTAAAAAAAACAAAATAATTAAAAATTTTTTTTAAAATTTAAATTAAATATGATTTATATTAATTAAAAAATAATTAATATTAATTAATATAAGTAAAAATATTTATTTGAAAAAAGAAACAGCATTTTATTAAATTATTAATAAAATTTTGTTTAAAAATAATTCTATTAATAGTAGAAGATTATAATATTTTAAAAAGGTTTTAAAAATGTTTTATAATGTGGCCGTCATAAGTATAACATTATAAAATTTTATAATAAATTTAACATATAACATATATATTTTCTTTTTTTAGTGCATTTCCCTGCCACATAAATGTAACTTTCCTTTTCAGGTGTGGCTGTATATGTCGTAAGGGAGAATTACTCTTACGACATGTGTGGGACTCTCTCTGTGTTTATTACATATACAGTGGAATCGCGATCATATAAAGATTGCATTATATGAACTATCGCTTTATATGAACACAAAAATTTTGCCATATAAAACCCTATATTATATGAACTTTCAAAATTTTCAACTCTATTATAAGAACAATTCTAATTTAACGTATTTTTCAAAAATACAACAAAAAAAACCTAATGTTTACAAATTGTTTATTTTTGTTTCAAATTAGAAACAGTTATATTCTCTGTTTTGAGATAATATTTCTTAGATACATACATAAATTGAATATATTCAGATAATATAGAAACTTAGCTCTACATGTGTAATTTAATATCTATTTATGTATCAGAAAATTAAAAACTATGAGGATCCCATATCAATTTTATATAATCTCAATTATATGAAAATCCCACTTCATTAGGGGATTTAGGCTGCATTCATTAGTTCATATAATCGCGAGGTTACTGTATTTACATATAAATAAATAAATTGTTATTAACTTAAAAACTTAATAAACTATTTAAATTTTTTGAACACTTTTAAACTTTCAAAAAATAAAAAAAAAATGGATATCTTAATACTAAAAATGATATAAATTGATTAATTCAGATTTCTAATAAAATAAATAAGGGTGATCTAACTAACATGAATAGCTTTTACAATGACATTTTTCAATATTTTTGATGACACATTGGGTAACTTATAAAGATTTTTCTTTTAAAAAAAAAATAAAACGTTGACCTGAATCTGCACTTTTTTTTTATTGACGGGACTGTCAGTTAAATACTAAATACAACATTTAAATCTAGTTAGTGGCTTTATAAAAATAAAAAATGTTTTTTATCCGAATTACTCACTGTAATTTATCTACAAATATATAAAAATCATCACAATCAAAGGCTCTGTTTTACACTTGTTAACAGTTGTTGTTAACAAATCTTTATGTTAAAACTGTCTTAAAGTTCTTAGCGTTTACACTATGTTGTCAGTTGCAGTTAAAACTTTATATTTGTGCGTTGTTAATTATCACTTGAATTTTGTTTCTTAAAGGGTAAGCATCGGATTATTTATATTTTTTTATTTTTATTATTTTTTTAAAAACAAAGAAATTGATTTTTTATACATATTATCTATATACCTACTATGTAGATATTTATTTACATATAAAATAAAATTATTATATCCTTTTAAAAAGTAAAAAAATTTAATTTTTTTTTTGTTTGAATGTCAAAATCTTTTATTTTTTTTGTATTTCAAACGCTTAATTTTTACGCGTAATATTATATCACTCTTCAATTTTCAACGTAAATCCGCATTAAAACTAATTTGATATTTTTTTCGTAATTGTCAGTATAAGAAAAATTTTGTGTATCAAAAAAATTTTTTTGATCTGATAAAATTTGTTATTGCTGTTTTACATGTTTTAAGGAGTTCCAACTGGTAAAGCAGCAAAATTTTGATTAACAAAAAGGTTAACAATTTTTTAAGATATCAACCGCATTTTGGTCATTTTTTTCTTGTAAGAGAAGTGAGAAAGTGGGAGAGAAATAGAAGAAGTTGCACCTGATAATTGCAACACAGTGTAAACAGATGGAAACATAACATATTAAGTTTATTTCTTTTATTTATTATCTTTAAAAAATAAGTAAATATGAATTTTTCCGCGAAAAAACAAAAAAAAAAACAGTCATATTCTGTCACATAAATAACTGAACAAAGAACATGAATATGTCAAATTTAAATAAATTGTACCTTTCTTCTGATTTATTTTGAATTTTTTTCAGGTTAAAGCTGAAAGAAAAGCCAAAACTAGAAAAAAATAATTTTAGTTTTTATTCTTTTCAATTTCGATTACAATTCGTCATTGAAAATTCTTTAAAGTTTCCATTTTATAACAAATGTAAATGTGTTGACTAACTAATGTTAAGCCATTATTTAGCATTAATTTTAATTTAATGTTTTAACGAATTCGAAAGAATCTTGTTAATATCAGGTCAATTAATTTAAATAAACATACAATACAAAAGTTAAGTTTAACGAACATTTAAATCAAAAATTTATGTCTTTGCGATTTTATATTTATTTTTTTTTTTTGGCTTTCACATTTAAACATATTTTTTTCATCTAATAATAAAACTTTTTTAATTATTTTCCTAAAGTTTTTAATAACTTTTTGATATAATTTTATAAAAGTGAAAAAAAAAAAAAACAAAATGGAAAACAATTGAAAAAGTCATTAATCTTTATATTATATTTGTAATCACCACTGAAATAACATTTGAAGAAAAAATTGAAAATATAAATGTATTTACAGTCGAACAATGATTTTAATTTTATTTGATAAGTTTAGAAATGATTTATTATTTCTTTAATTTTAGTTTTTATTTTACTTACAAAAAATAAAAATAATAAATGTCAAGCTACATTTTGACACTGGAATGACATTTTCCACTGGAATGTTGTCATTATGTTGACCACCTGATATTTTATATTAATTAGGTGCAGGTTTTTAAAAATCATACAAAACTTTTTTAATATCAATTATAGTTTTTCAATATTAAAGAAAAAATTTTTAATTAATTATTAAAATCATTTTATATAACATCTTTTTAAATTTCAATAACAAATTTTTTACTTTTTCTGCGAGATACTTTCTTCTCTAATTTTCTATAATTGCCATACGAAATTCCTCAAAGTATCAATTGGCATTTATGCTATTAAGATTACTATTTAGAACGTTAGTTCATATATAAATTAGATTATTTATTAAAATATGTAATACCTATTATAATTACAAATAATTCTGATCTAATTTTAAGATACCATTATTATTTTTACCATTATTCAATTTAGATAAATACAATACCTATTTGTATAATTTAAGAATTAAAGTTAAAATATTTTTCTATAATAGATTCAAACTTGTAATATAAAATTTCTTATTAAAAAAGTAAAAAAGTTAAAATTTCTGTTACTTTTCTGTAATATTGATTGCAGATGGATAGAGCACAGCTATTGTTTTTTATTATTAACATATATGAAATAATAAAAAATTGATCAAAAACTGCCTCTAATTCAATTATAACAAAACAGTTTCCGTTCCGATTTTTAATTATGAAAAGATTCATTTCCTCAAATTTATTGATGTTTGATGAAGATTTTATTTATTAGTAATATAGGTATATACTAATAAATTATAGTCCATTTTATTTTTTTAATGCAAAGAAAACAAAAAAAAAAAAAAACAATTATAAATTTTGTTAAAAAAAAACAATTGAGTTAATTAAAATAAAAAATACGTTTTTTCAAAGTTAAATGTATTTTTTATTTTAAAAAGTAAAAAGACGAACATAAGTAATTTTTAACGACTTATATTATGTAGATATAAAAATATTGAATCTCCGACAAACATATCTAATTGTAATATACAGAAATTATATAATTTATAATTTATTTAATAAAATAAAGTGTAGAGAGCATTAAATTCAATTGTGCTACTCTCTAAGATGTGATAAAAAATTGAGTTCTAAAAATGTTCGTTTCATAAAAAAAATTAAATAAATTTCTTCATAATTTCTACAAAATTCCACCTAAAAGAATTACAACAAAAACGAGGAAGAATACAGTTGACTTTGTCAACTCTTAGATACCCGTACGAACCGTTAGTATGTTCACAGCCTGTCACTCTGCTTACAATATTATTTTTTTAATATTTTAGTATTTTAAAATAATTTGGGTGAATTTTATAATTTCTAGAACTATGGGTTGTACATATATTCAAACTATATGTTTATATGTACATTCTTCAAAAGCAGATTCTAACCTTCCACATAACGATTATCAATCCAAAACTTTTTCAAATATTCTATAGTACCATTTAATACTAAGCGGTAAATGTATATTAAATTTACTTAGTACAAAATAGTAAATATAATTTTAAATATTATATTATATTATATTTAAATATTCCATTGGCAGAATAATTTTTTATAAGTACAATAAAATACATATATGTATGTAAATACGGCGCTATATAATATACATCTATACTCTTATCATTCATTCATCAGTGACATATACGATATGTAAAAAAACATGAGTATGTATGTATATCAATATCATATAAATAAAAATTCTTCAAGCAACCGTTATGTTGTTTATTTATTTACATTTTTTTGTACTACGCATTATATCCTCAACAATTTCAAATTATCGAGTAAAACAAAATGGAAAAAATTCGTTAAAGCAATTTGTTAGAAAATTTGAAAAAATCAAGTAACACTTTCGTCAATTATAAAGTAACCCTATATTATTAAAAAAAGTTGTTAACAGAAATAAGAGTATAATGTTGAAGCTTTAATTTTTGTGTATTACTTCAAAAAAATTTTAACAGGTGTTCAAGTTACAGGTGTTTAAAAATAGGAAATTTTCAGTTTTTGACCCCTTACAGCTCCTAAATGGGGGGTGATACAAAAAAAATTTCTGAAATGAGTCATACTTATTTTCAAAGATCTAACTTCTGTCAAAATTTCAAGTTTCCAACTTAAACCGTTTAGAAGATAGAAGGGTTAAAGGATTTTGCAAAATTTGAGTTTCGCATAACGGTAAATTAAGACACCGTATGCTACAAATATATATTTATTGTATATATATTTTTAAAGCTGATAAAAGTAGTAATCGTTTGGCGTTTTCAAAATGAAGATATACCTTATACAACTTGTGCTATAACAATTTAAATATAGAGCTTTTTTGAACCTTTGGGGAGCTGTAGCTCCGTAACGGGTGGGGCTACGAAAAAAAGTTATAAAAAATAAAATTAATATTTTTGTGAGATCTATCAGCAGTTAAAATTTCATAGCTCTATTTAAAAAAAAATGTGGGGATCTAAAAGTTAGGTGTTCGAGAGCTACCCTAAGTTTTGGTCCAAACTCAACCAAAAAAAATAGGGAACCTACAAATTTTTCCCAGAATATTTTGTGTAAATTTCAAGATTCTAGCTTTCTTAGTTTTTGAATTAGCGTGCTGACGGACGGACGGACATGGCTCAAAAGTCTTAGAATTTTTTTCTGATCCGATCCATACCTTTGAAGGTATATCTAGCTCGTTTATTTCGAGGTGTTACAAACGGAGGAGTAATTTTATTATACCCGATCCTATCGTACGGGTATAAAAAACATTTAAAAATAATAATTATCTCTAGCTATGTTTTTTTGAATGGTAAGAGTTTTATTATAGCTATATATGTTACGTTACTGTATTGCAACTGTGTATCTGCTTTATATCTTTACCTTTAAAAAACTTTAAATATATGCGTAATCATTTTTAGATATAACTTTATATAAATATAGATATGACTTTAAACTGATGTTTTTCTCGCCAAATTGTCTAGAGAACATCGTAAGTGAATTGTTCTATAATATATAAATTATAAAGATTGATTAATATACGACGGAAAAGCTTATAGAGTGGGTCTTAAAATTAACGAAAATAAAACAAAGCATTTAAAAATCTTCAGAAATTAAAGTAAAATCAGTATACACGAAATGTAACAATTGGCGAATATAACTTTGAAGGAGTCACACAATTCAAGTACCTGATTCAAGAAGAGGAATGCCAAATCCCATAATGCGATGTAGCACCAAAAGAGAAGAATATATTTTTAATTTTTATTTGGACGATATATTACAATGTTATCTCATATTTTTTTGTTTTTTTAGCATTGGGTATATACAACTTAAATCAAATCCCTTTAGATATCATACATTATAATTATAATGAATAAAATTTTTGAAAATATTTTGAAAATTATTTTAGATACTCTGCAAGTAATTAAAAAAATGCTTATAAATATCATATTATTACAGTTTAACACAATTTAATTTTGATTGCAAGATTCGTTTGCTTTATTGAATTTTGTAAATCTTTTCTTTAACTTTTTTCATTTTTTTGTTTTTTTTTTGTTCTTTTTTTTTTTGTTTTCTTTATGTAATTCGTATCTGTATAGATAATTTGACCTCGATTTTGTAATTTTTGTTTTTATTTTAATTTTCTTCTGCTTTTTATTTTGAAATTCATTTTATTTGATAAAATTGAATAAATCCGCAACATGAGCTTGCTAGATGTTATATATAAAATAATGTTACTTATATAAATATTTCTTGTTAAAAATTTATTTTGCATGATCAAGTATTTAATCAAATTCATAAATATTTTATGTGTACATACATATTCAAAAGTAATAAATTATTAATATACAATATATATATTGTACTCAGATATACAGTCAATTGTATATACTATTTAATGTTAAAAAATCTTTAAGCTATATTGAAAATAGCCGTAACGAGCCAACATAATTGACTTATTGTATTAATATGTATTATAGTTATAAATGTGATTTCTTTTATCTGTTAAATGCTCAACACTAAAACACTAATAATTTATAAATATAAAGAAATGGAGCAAATGAATTAATAGGTCCACTTCCAACAAGGCATATAAGGTATTTTCAAATAATGTTTATATCAATTTTATTGTTATGTATACGAGATAAGGAATAGATATATATTAAATTTAAAACAAAGAGAAAGGACAATGAAGGTAGGCTGAATGGAGATACGACGGATAATGGAACAAAGCAATATGTTGTGATAGTATAGGAATATTTTACGAAATATATTCATAGAAATTATTGACTTATTTTTATCGTACTCATTACTGCGTAAAGCAGTACAAAACTGTGTCAGATGTATAGAATTACTTAAATTGCATTTTTATTAATACCAGATTTTTAGTTAAAGTTGAAGTCATATATAGGACGTTTAAAGTCCAATTAACTTGAACAGAATATATTGAGAGTTTACACTTGAATATATCGTTTAAACTAATAATATTTTACTAAAAAGAAATAAAAAAAATGCGATATATGTAAGTGAGTGTATAAATGGATTTTCACTATATATAACCAACATTTATTATATTTAATATTAAATACATTTTATTTTATATTTTATATATTTAAATTATATTTTATATAGTGTAAATATTATATTTCCTTAATTATCTATTTTCTTGTGTTGGGGGAAAAAAAAAATTTTAGTAAAAATAAATTAATTGTAAAAAACCTATAAATTCTATGTATATAAAATATATTAAGTGAATATATCTGGTAACCTTTCCACTGCAATTAAGAAGTAAAAAATATTTTTGACCGAAGCCAACAAGAAATAGAAGTTTAATTGTAAAAATTTAACTATTTAATTGATGAATTTGTAAAAAAAAACAAAGTAAATTTAATTAACTTTTCAAAACTAAAAAATACTATAGATATCATTTAAAATAATTAATTCTATAATTTTATATTTAATTCGTTTTTTAAAAAACCCTTAGTTCACTGATTTTATGTCTATAATATTTTAATTTTACAACATTCTACAAAAACATTTTTTTGTTTTGTAAATCATCCATATATACTTTAAATTATCAGTTTTGATTTATTGTTAAAAACAATCGATTTATAAAGTTAGCCTTCCAATAAAAAACAAAGTCTTACAGTATATCTTTTTTACTTCAAGTAAAGATTTTTTTACTTTAAGTGAAGACATTTTTACTTTAGTGAAGGCATTTTTACTTTAAGTGAAGACATTATTACTCTAAATGAAGATATTTTTACTTTGAGAGAGCATTTTGAAAAGAGTTTGTATTTTTTTTTTATTTTAAAAAATATTTAAAAAAAAATTAAAATAAAGATTTCTATTTTATTATATTTAATGGTTTTATGTAATTATTTACCCGTATTTTGATGTGTATATCGGCCCCTAATTACCAAACTCTAAAAGTGAACTAACTCCCAAAACAAATGAAACAACCTCATGATTGAAAAATGAACTGTCTTTCCAAAAAAAAAAAAAATTAATTAACGCCCAAATTAAATTTTAGAAAAAATAATGAGGAATTGTTCATTTTTGTTTTGGGGGTTAGTTATTAGGAGATTGGTTCATAACGCCAAGTATATCGCATTATAGAATTTCTGATTTAGTAACAAAACACAATAATTGAAAGTGCTTTATTTTCAATTTCATTAGTATTTTTTTAATTCTGATTACATTCTATTTGCTTTTCATTTTATTTACTCATTGATTCGTAAAATAATTTATAATTTTTTTTTAAATAAAATTTAAAATGATTAATAATTGCGAAAATATTGTAAAAATTTTATACAACATAAAAAAGAAAGGAAATGTAACTTAATTATTGTTGCTTTTAAATAAATCTTAAAAATATATATTTGAGTAAAAAACAAAAAAAAACTGAAATTGGCATTAAAAAAAAATATAATATATTATAACAACTTTAAAAATATATTAAAAAAATTATTTGTTATGGAATTGAATGAAAAATGAATTTGACAACAATAGTAATTCATTGTTTTGTTAAAATTTATGTGTGCATTATGTTAACATATTTAAATATTTTTGATTTTATAAATTTATCACTTTACTATATCATTTGACTTCTACTTTATAATTAATAGGTATATAATCAATAAGTATATAATATATTATAAATAAATATGAAATTATTTATAAAATTTAAAACTTATATGTATCTTATATTTTTAATTTTGAAATTAAAATTAGGAAAAACTATTTAAAATAAATTCGCAAATGTGTAATCCTATAATAAATTATAGAACAACCAGTGTTCCGAATCTGAACCCGAATCCATAATATTTCTTAAGTTTGAAACAATATTTCCCTTAGATTATGAGAACAATCTATATATACTATAAGTTGATTAAAAATTATAAAAAAATTTATAAATAATTTTTAAAAAATTTTCTATAACGTTAACTCTAAACCCAAATTCTATCCTCCTATAAAAAATCAGGGTTACAAGACCTAGATTATTTGAAGAGCCCCAATAAAACCTAAATAAAACCTAATTAAAATTACAGAAGAACATTATAATTGAAAAAGTATTTCTAAAAATTAAAAAATAATTTTTGAAAAGTTTTTACCGTTAACTCTATAAACAAATTTTATCCTCCTATAAAAATCAGAGTTACAAGGCCTAGATTATTTTAAGCATCTCAGCTAAGTAAAACCTAATTAAAACGACGGAAGAATATTTTAATTTAATATTTATAAATTTAAAAGCAAAAAACAGTTTAAGATATTTAATTTTTAATTTTTAATTGGACTTTTTCTATTTATTTATGGTTTGTTTATGGTTTTTCTATAAGAGTTTTATGCTTTATTTGATACTGAAGATTAAATATGCAACAATGAAACTTTGATTAACAATAGTGAATTCTCTGATCTGTCTTTAATTTACAATGACCTTTTTAGCACATTTCCAAAAAAAATTTGAAAAAATGTGCCTATTAGTTTCACTCTGTCTGTCCGTCCGTCCGTCGGTTAACAAAACTTCTACACCGTAAAAGATAGAGAAAAAAAGTTTTAACCATGGGTAGGTCTTATAAAAAAATTAATTTTGTGGAACACCTTTTTCATGTAGCCCCATTCATTAGGGAGCTACAGTTCCTCAAACTTTGAAAAAGCCCTATTTTTAAAAGCGTATATCTCATGTTCTACTTAACATTTTTTCAATCTGAAAACGTCATTCGACAGGTATTTTTTTTACCCCTATAAATTAATATCAAAATTATACAATTTTTTTTTATACAATTTGTCTACTTTCATAACTCCGGAACGCGGAACGCGTTTAGATAGGGACTTGAAATTTTGAGGGTAGTAAGAACTTTTAGAATTAGTATAAGCTTTCTAAGAAAATTTTATTGAACTACCCCCTGTTCATGAGCTATTAGAGCTCAAAAATTAAAAATTAGCTATTTTTAAACACCTCTAATTTAGGCACCTGCACATATTCTACTTCGGAAAGATATAAAAATTAAAACTCCAGTAATATATTTTTACGTGTGTTAACGGGTTCTTTTAGTTGTATAGGGTTCCAGAGTAACAGCCCCTCATAAATTGCAAAAAAGCCCCATTTTCAGATATATATATCTCAGGCTCTGCGTAATAGTGTTATAATTTAAAACCGTTAAAAGATCGAAAATTTTGTTATTTCTATAAAACAATATCAAAATTATGCAATATTTTGTAATTTACTATTTAAATTTACCGTTATGTGAAAACCACATTTTGCATGAAATTTCTTTTTCCATAACTCCGGCACACCTTTAGATAGGAACCTGAAATTTTGAGACAAGAAAGAACTTTTAGAATTAGTATGAGTTTAAGAGCTATTAGAGCTCAAAAGACATAAAAATTAAAGCTCTCAGTAATATACTTTTACGTGTGTTAACGGTTTTTCTTAGTTATATAGAGCTCCAGACTTACAGCCCCTCAAAATTTCAGAAAAGACTATTTTCACATTTTTTCTTATTACATGAAGTTTTCAAATTTTTGTGCAAGTCACAATAATTCTAAACAGTTTTGTATTGTCTTATGGAAATGTATGTTTTTAAAAATCCTTGGTTTACATTCTACCTTGTTTAGATATTTTTTTTTATATATTTTACTAAGTTGTATAATATTTAAATATCCCAAAGATTAATCTTTATTATACTTTTGGATCTATTTGAAAATTTGTAAGTTTAAACGTTCATATCACTTTTGTGCAATTCAAATATTCCGACTATATATATAATGGTATAGGTATGTCTTATCACTAATCAGATATATATGCAACATTAAATTAATTTATTTTCTACAAATTAAATTTTGTTAAAAAGATACTTACTTTCATAATATTTTGTTGTATACCGTTTAAAATGTTTTCCCCAAGATGATCAATAAATACATTACGTGATAAAATGAAAAATTAGTTTTTTGATTGAAATATTGACGTACATAATATATTATAATGTATTTTTTGTTTGGTTTTTGTTTTAATTTGTAAATATACAAAAGAAAGTTTAATAAAATTTATAGTCTTTATTGATAAATTTTAAGAAAAACAAGATTTATATAGATAGAAGATGTTATTAATTGTTGTCAAATTTTTTAAAGTTAAAAATTAATTACCTAATAAAAAAGTTTTTCATTCAAGTAAACATAACCTTTTTCTTCTGTCATCATCATGTAACAATTAAATTTTAGTCCCAATTACTTTTCTTCTCTTTTTAAGTCTCTTTTTTTTTGCGTTACAAAATTGTATAATTGGTGTATTTTTTAATTTTTTTTTATTTTTAATTAAACTTTTCTGTTTATTAACAGAGAATTGACCACCACTTAAAAAATTAAATAACATCTAAACACTGCTGTTAAGTATGTTGAAACGTCAAAAACCATTTTTGTTTTTATTATATGAAAAAACTAAAATTTTGGAAAAGTGCAGTTTTAGTTCTGTTTGGCTAAAGATTTATACTACAATGATTTCACTCTCATGAAAGAAGTTTTGAAAGACGGTAAAGATCCATGTCAAAGAGTTGAATCTTGTTAAATTTCCACCTAAATCTTGGAAAAAGAAACTATACTAAGATATTACCGTTTTTTATTTTACAAGTGCAGAAAAAGTGCTCTATGCAGTCTCTATCGCTCCAATTTCTCTGCAAAGATTCACATGTATACTTAATCATCTAGCTATCTATAAACGAAAAATTTAGCTTTAGCTGATTAATACAGTTAATATTATAAATGGAAAAATTAGTACGTAGATATATATATATATACATATAATGATTAGATACTAATAATATATTCATAATAACTTCAATGTATTAGTATTTTAAAATTTTTTAGATGTTAAAAATTGAATTAAGTTTTTTCATCAAAGATTTCCAAAAAAGGAATAAATTTTAAAGGAGAATACACTTTCTTTTCCGCGAATATATTTATAATTTATTTTTAGCAGTAGTAAAAAAAAAATTACATGGTTATTTTAAAATTCTCTTCATGGTTATTTTAAAATTTTCTTGTTTTCTATGTTATTCTTGATTTTTATATCATATTCTTTAAAAATTGAAAAAAAAAAAAAGATCTGTTCAGTTTTCAGCAGTATCACTTTAGTCTTCCTATAGTTTACTTTAGTCTTATTGTATGTAACTAAATTTTATAATCTTTCTGCAGTTTTTTTGCTTGAATTGCAATTTAGGAAAACTCGAAAAATTTCTAAATTAAATAAATTTTATAAAAATGGCATTTCCCACTTATGTTTTTATGTCTATCATGTAATAAACATAAGTGGACAAATATTTTTTTAATTATAAATATTAAAACAAATTTAGAAAAAAATATGTATTTAATAAATATTTTATAAATTTTAAATTCAAATGCATATTTTTTTTTTTTATTTAAATATTTTAATTTATTTATGATGATTAAATATACGAGTACATAACTGTATTATAAAAAATTTTATAGAATAATTAATAAATGAAATAGTTATTGATATTTAACTGAAAATATTTTTTTACATTGTATACATATTTATTATTTTATATTTTACAATACAAAATATATATTTCAGAAGAAAGATAGCCATCATTTTTACTCCTTAACACCCTTTTCTAATTCGGGATCTAGAATAACGATGTTCTCGAACGACTGTAAAAATGTTTTTGAAAAAGACTTCGATTTATTCTAAAAGATTTTCAAACAAAAAAAAAAATTTAACCATTTCACTACCACAACTACTATTTTAAATTTTTTTAAGTAGGTATACACTGTCCCTTCAAAATGTCTATGACAATAGTATGTTTGAAGTATATAATATAACTCAGAAACCCACTGTTTGAAACTTCAAAAAGTATTGATATATCGAAATATTTAATCCTTTGTATCGCACATTCAATAGTTACTAACAAATATAAGGTATAATTAAGAAGTTTACATATTGGCAAAAAAAATATGCAAAATTACCATCTTCACGCATACATTACTATAGTGAGCAGACTAAACATTTTTAGATATTTCTTCCTTCTCTGTTCTTTTCTTTCAATGTTTTGTTTCAGCTAGTTTTTGTGGACCTTTAGCGTAAAGAAATTTTTCATTTGTTTTTGCACGGGAGATATGGGAAAGTATGTGTCAGGCGGAATGAATTAACTTTTCAGTGAGAGTGTTGTGCGTTCCTATTTAACTAGTTAACGAATAATTTGTATATAAATATCTGTATATAAATAGATTTATTTTATATTTAGGAGACTTAATTGATTTAACTATATGTAGGAAGCCAATGCTACTCTCAGTTAATTTATATTTTAGTAAGAAATAGTATTAGTATTTTAGTGTATATTTATGTAATTTTGTTTAGGAGGCACACTCTAAACAAAGCTCTAACTCGATAACACTAATTTTAACTTTTATGTTTAGTAATATATTATGTATGTAGATATTTTCCGTGCAAAACACATTGTGTTATCCGTGTGTATTCCGTGTGTGTGATATACAATGTGTATTCCGTTCAAAACACATTGTATATATGACACATTTTTCCTTAAATTCATTTTTAATTATATATATGCAATATGTTGAACTGAAATCAAATTTATAAAAATATACCATAAATTTCCTATGATGTTGTGGCAAATACTCATTATTATGTACAGAATTAATTAAATTTATGTAGATAAAAAAAAAAACATTCCAGTTAACCGGTTAAAACTATTAAATACTCTTAGAACAAAAGATCAAGTATAATTTCACAATGTTTCTAAGAGCAAAATATCACCATCAATCATATAATTTTAATAATTTATGAAATAGTATCAAGTAATTAAATATATCATTAGTTTTTCGCTTTTAAATGTTGTTAACTATAAGAAAAGTTGATTTAAATTATAGGCATTTTAAAATTTATATTTAAGGTTATAAAGGTTAATTGGATTTGATTCATAAAATTCTAATGCGAAAAATAAAAATACTTTGGAATAAAAAAACAAAGAATTTTATTAATAAAATATATTCAATTTATTCAATTATATATAATTATTTCCTTGCAAAATTACTATAATTTAAGTATTGTAATCTTGGTATAAGAGAAACTTCGAAAATTGGATGACTCAACATGTTTTAATATTGATTACTTGAAATTATGAGTAAAAATTGGTCCGGAGTATTAAAAATTTTATTTTATTATTAATGATATCTGTAGGTTTTCTGAGTATTTGTGAAGTAAAATATTAACTCTAAGGTTAAAATAACCAAAAGTTGAGTTACCCATAAAAAATACAAAAACCGTGCAACTGAAAAGAATTATTTTAATTTATGTATAGATTAATTAAACTTTGAATAAGCCTTTTTATAAAAATGTAGTTTAATAAGAAACTAAGAAGCGATTCGTTCAATAAAAATTAGTGATTTCTTTAACTATATCAGATTAAAAATGAATTGGAAAATTCTTTTATGTATAAAACAATAATATTCATTGTTTACTAAATTAACTAATCAAATCATTTTTAATTTTCTTATTAAAAATTTTTTTAATTGTTTCAAATTATATTATTACATTTTTTATATAAGTATTATACTAGAAAGTTAAGGGGAGAATATAACTTTTTTATCTTAAAATCTATAATTTTCTATATATGTGCATATTTTTACGTAATTTGAAAAGTTTTTTTTTTCCTTTATTTATCATAACAAATTATACTATAGTATTAAAAAAAATATTATATTATTCATAAAAAAACATTTATTAATTGCACTTAAACTTTATTTGATCTGTTTCGTTCATATTAATTAAATAATTTAAAACAAAAGTTTAAATTTAACTCATAACATTTTTTAGTGCACGTTCTTTAGTTTTTATTTTTACCATCAGTCAAGCCATGCTAATTTAATGGATATATTAAAAAAAACTTTGTCTTATTAAAAACTTTTTTAGGACATCTTTAATAATGTCCATGATCTTGTTCAATGAAATTAAAGTTTCTGTTAAAAAGAAAAGTTAATATTCTACATGACTTAACATTTTAAACTTTTATGTAGAATAAGAAAAAAAATGTATGATGAGATCATGAGATCCAATGCAGAACTAATGGCACTACTCAATCGTGAAGATGTAGTGAAATTCATAAAAAGTCAATATCAAAGAATAAAATGGATGGGTCATGTAATAAGAATGCCTCAAGATCGGGCTCAAAAATCTCTCTTTGAGGATAGAATAATTGGTAGCGTCGAGGTCGCTCTAGAAGTAGATGGATAGATAATATCGAAAATGATTTAAGGGTAGTAGGTGTTCGAAACTGGAGGACAACGGTAGTAAATCGAGAACATTGGCGGAGTATTGTAAAGGAAGTCAGGGCCCACCCCGAGATGTAGTACCAAAGGATGATGCGATGAAGATGAATTTTATTTGATTTTAAATACATTTTGCAACTTATTAGAATTTTTTTACATCATCATATAATTACTTTTTTAAATTCAAATTAAAATTCAAAAGAAAACGTACGTGTAAAATTTAACTTTGTACTTTTATTACTATGTTGAATGAATTATAATATAATAATTTAATTTCTGTAATAAAAAGTCCATTTGCTCAAACAAAACACGTCGATTTAAATTATTTATTTAATATTTATATTTTTAACCTTATATCTAAATGATTTTTTTTATTTTTAAATCATTTTAAAATATAATAAGTTATCTTAATTAAGAGCAAAGGAACAGAACACCTCTTTTGACTGTAGCTTAACTAAAACTAAACTTAAATACTACAACTTAAAGACTAATGTAAAATTTCGAATAACATCAAAATGATTAATTAAATATAATTTTTTTTATTAGAGGATTTTCAGAATCATTGCTTCTAATAATAAATAAGGATTCTCTATTTATACTTACAATTATTTTCGATTAGTTTGATATTTGCAATGGCATGGAATCTGACAAATATAGTATAACAACAATGTTAAGATTTTATTTTGTTTAATTTATATCCGGTGATTTTGTGCATGAACTTCAAACCTCTGAATCATAAATTATTATACTTTGAATGATTAACTTGTAATAATAATTTATTGCCTTTTGATTAGTTATTTCCTATTTATTAAAGGATATTATCTGGTTTTTATAATAATATCATATTTTTTAATTATACAAAATCTGTATATGTTTTAAATAATATTTATTTATTGTGATTACAAAAATTTATTAATTAAAAATTTTTATTTCCTATATATAACAATATATAATATTTATTTCCTATATATACCAAACAGAATTTTTAAAACATATTAAAATAATATCAAGTTATTAAATTCTAATAAATATATTGCACATAGATGCATAATACATAATTACATACCACATAAAATTTTATGTTAATAACTTTTAAGAATTAAAAATATTTTGAAACAACTTTTAAACCTTGTAGTTGATATTTTTTTTTTAAATGCCATATTTAATTTTCTAATGTACAGTTATAATTTAAATTTAAACTATTTATTTAAATTATTTCAAAAAAGCTTTTTATCTTTAGATAAAAAGATTAACTAAATGCTGGTACAATTTTTTTAAAATATTGCTGTTATGTATTTTATGGAATTTTTTGTAACATTTTTAATGATAATTACCGTTACAAATAATCTTAAAGAGCTTTTTTTATTTAATTTAAAGATATGCCTCGTAAATATACACAGACACGTGATTCAAAAGAAATACTATAATACTTTATCTATATGTACAAACATGTAATCATATAATGTAGGTAGAAGTTTTTGTTATTTTTCAACGCTATATTACACACTTTAAATTATATTGCTCAATATTGTACCTAATGTTAAAAAAAAAAAAAAAAAACAAAAAAAAAAACATTTAATTTTTTATAAAAAAGCTTTAAATAAAATAAAAATGTAATGAATATTTCCTATACCATCATCAACATCATTTTTGGTGTCCATGATCTTGCACATTCACACAAAAATTATGTATAAGGTTACATGACACCTGTTTTATATAACAATTTAAAATGATTGAAATAACTATAAGGTTGTGTTTTTTTTTATATTTTATAATATGAAGATAAGATACATTACATATATATATAATATACTGATTTTATATGTAATTAGAGGAAATTTCTTTACGTCAATGTTTTAGTTACTTTTATAATTTTTAATTATATGTATATGATTGTTTTTTTTTTAAATTGTGGTATTATTTTCGTCTTATGAATAAGAGAACGTGTAATTTCAGAAAAAAAAGACAATAAGTTAAGTTAGTTAGTAAGATTATAAGGCTGTTTTATGATTTACTTAACTATATAGATTAGATTTATTATGAGGCTATATTTTATTTTATAGCACACTGTCTGATTTAAATCAAAATTTGCTGAGGTATTAATAAACATGTTATGACATCGTCCAGTTTGTCGAATCCCTAATTAAAAAGCGGAACTAAGTATTAATTTGATATATATATATATATATATATATATATATTATATGTATATATTATTATGTTATTTTATTATTTACAATATTCAATAAAGAATTTCAAAACAAACTTAATTACAACAATAATTTTTTATTTTACCTGTATATAAAGGAGGTGATTTTAAGTTTTTCAATTCTTTAAATCTATTGTTCATCCATAGAAATTTTTGTTCATTTTGATCTTATCTAAAAAGATATTACATAACGGTTATTTTAATAATTGATTTATGTAATTTTAGAATTTATTGTAAAGATTATTGTACAAATCATGTACAAACCATTGATATCAGTAAGTACATAGGTGCGATTTTGTAAGTGAAATTTTTATTGCAACACACATTTCAAAACGATAATATAAATGTAAAGTATGTATTCTAGAATTGCAAATATTTTTATTCCATTAAAATTTGTTAGAAAAATTCACAAAAGGCAAAACGCTCTTTGTTTAATTTAAAAAAAACCCTATATTTAATCAAAAATAGTTATTTTCATATTTAAAAAATATAATTTTAGTATCTTAACTTTACAAAATTTACAAATTTTTAAATCCTCAGAGTTTTTAAACGGGCGCAGATACAAATACAAAAAAAATGTACTTTCTCCTTATTATAAAAAAATATCTCTTGTTCCAAAGTTCGTGTTTCGATTTTATACAGGGGTTCCAAATTTTAGAAATTAATTTGTTTCGTATAACGTTAAATATAAATATAGTGAAATCAATAGAATTATATATTATTTTCTTGTCTTCATTTATAAGAGAATTCCGTCGGTTTTAGATAGAAAAAAGTGTTTATTAGTAGTAGAACTATATCCAATTAAATATAAGCATTTTTCAACTTTGAGAAATAATGGCTTTCACTTCCTCACACTTTGCAGAAGTGTAATCCGTAAGACATTTTTAAAAGATAGTGCAATGAAAAATATTTTCTGACTAAAAAAATTTTAAATAAAAACGACAAAAAAAAATTTTTTTTTCTTAAATACCCTGTACAAGTTGTACACCATTGAATATTGCATAAGGTTTTTACCCACATCAAATGCAGAAGGAAAATGTTTTCACCTTTCTTTTAAATTCCCTACAAGTTTTAATAGACCTACTAGTTTAGAAAAAATTTTGAAGTAAGTGAACTGACCTCCCGAAATTTTTAAAGTGACATATAAAAATAGTAAAACATTTAACAGAATTTTTGACAAATATTATATAAAATATAGTATAGAAATTAAATCGATTCATAAAAAAAAACCTTATACTTCTTATAATAATTTCTTAAAATTAATCATTTAATGAATAATATTGAATGATTAATTATTTCGTTTTAAATTTTTTTTTTTTAATAATTAAAGTAAATTTGTTTTGGTGATTTGAAATGTTTTCAATTAATGATTAACACCTTTGTATCAAATAATCGCTTATTGATAGTAAAATTATTTTTATAATGAAAACGTTCATGGAAATAAAATAAAAAAAAAAGAAAATTAAAATAAAACAAAGGTTGAAAATAACAAATTTCATTATTTAATTAAAAAGTTACAGACCAAAGGTTATTTTTAATATCTGTAAATAATTAATCGTTCATTTAGTTACAAAAATTAATAAGATTTTTCTGTGAAGCAACAACAGACTTTAATTCTAAAGATATTATCTAATAAATTCCTTTGACCCAAAGTATATGATCTAAAAAGTTAATTTAATAATGTTTTTTTTTAATTAAACGATTATTTAACATTCTTTTAATATATTTTATATATATATATATGTATGTATATTATTTATTTTTCATAATAATTTATTAAGTATATTTATTAATATATAACTTATATATTATTAAATTTGTGTAATCAATTAATTTAATATATATATATATATATATATATATGTTTTAATTGCGTAATTATTAATGCTTTATACTACGTACATAACATTTCGATAAAATGTTGGTTACATAAGCTGGCAAATGTATTTATAAGATGTTATACGCTTTTTAATGATCGTATAAAATCTTTAAAAGTTAATTTAATAACTTTATTCTTTTCATCTAAGCAGATTAAAATGCATATGCAATACATGATAAATTTTATGAAACTCTAACATTTTATTTAATTTTATTGTGTGATCAAACAGTTCTTTATTAAAAATATGCACTTCCAAAATCTTTTGCTTGTAAAATATTCTTTTTATACCGCATAAATCGAAAATATATTTTTTTAGTTCTTTTGCAAATATGTAACATTTTAAAAATCTTTAAGTATAACCACCTGGGCCCTATTGTACCAACAACTTATCACTAATCATATAATCAAATAATAATTTTTTTTATAAGTTAGTGTTTTTTACTAATCATAACTTTACTAAGTTATTACCAAATATGGTATTGAGATAACAAAAATTTTAAATGAAAATGATTATTTGATTAGTGATAAGTGGTTTGTGCAATAGGGTATTATAATTTGTATAAATGATTTATTTTATACTTCTAGTATTATTATTTTCCAAATGAATATTTTGTGTATACTATGAGATACTTTACAATATGTATTTATTTTTTACGATTTTTATTAAACTTTTAATATTTTACACTGTAAGGATTTACCATCTTACTTCGGTATAAGTTATTCTTTTCATCTTATCAATATGTGCAATAAACTTTTATTTTTAGTACTTTGATAGTTTATTTTATTATCGATCTCCGTGTATTTTTAGATATCGTGTAATATACTTAGATACTTTTAAACTTTAAAGTTTTAGGTTTGAAGTTGATTTTTCTCTAGAAACAAAACTACTGCATTTCGCAGAAGTAAAATTTCTTAAAATTTCTCCTTATTTTTAGCACATTTTTAAAAAATTTAGAAAAAATATGCTTATTAGTTTCATTTGTCCGTTTCCCCGTCCACCGTGTTTAGGTTAGAAGCTTGAAATTTTGAGAGGAGTTAGATCTTTGGAAATAAGTATGAGTCATTTTAGGAAATATTTTTGTGTTCCCCCCCGTTTAGGAGCTGTAAGGGGTCAAAAACTGAAAATTTTCTATTTTTAAACACCTGTCTAAATTTTTTTTAAGTAATATACAAAAATTTTAAGCTCCAACATTATATTTTTGTTTGTGTTAATAATTTTTCTTAATAATATAGGGTTACCTTATAATTGACGAAAGTGTGATCTGGTTTGTCTCGATTTTTTCTTACCAATAAAAAAACAAATTCCAAACAAAGATCAAATTTCTTATCAACATTTATTTTTCAATATATCTACTCTTTACTCCAGACTTATTATGGAATATTTTTTAATTTTGGAAATGTTCTTTTTTGAAAACCCTTGGATTTTCCATTACTTGTTTATTTATTTGCTTGACTCGAATCAAATTTTGGTCTGAATTGTTTCACTTGTATATATTATTTTACATTTACATTTCTATTCAGACGTATAAATTTCTATCCAGATGCTAGAGATTTTTGTTATAGGATGTCAGATGATTTGCTATCATCCTTGCATCTTATATTATCTTTTTATATATTTGGCTTTATGTATATTTAGTTAAGTAAAATTAAATACAAAAAATTTTAATTCAACTTATAAATTAAAAGATTAATATTTTAAATAGAAGTAAAATTTAAAAATTTTAATATTAAAATTTATTTATAGAAGCAGGTGCGTTTTTTCTCAGTATGTATATGTATATATTTATATGATTTTTAGTTTTACTTACATATGTGTCAAATGTTAACATATTTCATTAATTGATGTTCTAATTTTGGATAAATTGTTTAATAGAATAATTATATTTCATTTACAGTTTAAAATTAAAAAAATAATTGATTTTTGTTCGATTAACTATAATTAAACTTAATTGATAATTATTAAATGTTTTAATATAAATTATTGAATATGTATATAATATAATATGTAATAATACCATGACATTTCAAAAAACCTGACGTGTAATAAACACAATTTATACTATGTATTAATGTATATACAATTTCAAGACAATCACTATTGAGGCTCTTAAAAATTTTTAGATTTAATAGGATGAAGTGCCACAAAATTGTATTATTTAATTTCCTATTTTTATTTTCTTTTTAGTATTTAATTTCCATTGAAAATATTTTATTCCCTGTTGTTTGAAATATACTTTACAATATCAATATTATAGAGACAGAATTAATTAAAACACCATTTTGTTGTCATATGTATTCATATAACGGCTTTGATTTTAAAAAATGGCGGATTATTGTTCATATGAGTTTGTTTTTAAGTTTTATATGAGTATAAACTGTTATTAAGTTTTTTAAACCATTGGGCCAAACCAGGCGAGTATTTTCTGCAAATGTTTCTTTTGCTTCATCCCTCTTGCCTGTAAATTAATTTTGTGATGGGGATTTTTGGTATTCATTTTTTAAACAAAAATTTTAAGAGTTTTAAAAATGAGTCCACCAACACAAAGAAAAACCCAAATAAAAATTTTTATGAGCGAAATTCAATTATATTTCGAAATTCAAACAGAAAAGTCATATATATTTTTTATATAACCTATCGATTCAAAATTTATTTTCAAATAAAATATTTACGCACACATATAAAAGTAACGACTTCAGTGCAGAACCATATGGAATAAAATCGCTTTCTGCAAAAAATACTCGTCTGATTTGGCCCATTAAGCATTAAAAAATACATATATAGTAACCCCTCAATTTGTACCCGTTATGAATTTGAATTTATATTAAGATAGGTTTTGATTATATCAGAAAGGTTAAAGATCAAAGGTTTGGTTATCGTATAACATTATAAAGATTACATAATTAAGTATGTATAAATAAAAATTGAATGAAAAATAATAATGTTTTATTATTTATTTCATATCATATAAGTATAAATAAAAGTATAATTTGTGTATGAATTTTAAAAAAGAGTTGTTTAATTATAAAATAGAAACAATCACAAATTAGAAATTTTTTTAATATATTATATTATATACTATAGTATTTATATATGAACATACAAATTAAATCTCAAATGCATTAAAAAATGCATTAGAAAAGTCATCTCAAATTTTTTTGAAATTATGAGAAAGGTTTTTGAAATTGATCTAATATTTCCGGATGTTATTCTTTCGAATTTTTTTTTATAGGAAATTAAAGTTTCATTCAATTTATGTAAAAAAAAAAATATATATAAGTTGTAAAATTAAAAATTAGAATATTTATTTCATTTTAAAGATGTAATAATATTATAATGTTATAATAATGTAATAATTATTTAGGTACCTAACAAAAAAAATTACTTTTATTACTTACTGCCATTATTTGGTTCTTTATTTTTACTAAACTTCTTTATTTAAATTCTGTGATGTTAATATATGTTTGTTAAAAAATTGATTACGTTTAGAGTTGGTTACATAATCAAGGTGTCAATAATTTGTTTAGGGGGTTTGGTTTTAAATTTTTTTGACTTGAAATATGTATGTATATAAAAAAATTTAAGGATTTCAGATTTAGTTGTAAAATCAGGGCTACCCGCTTTTTCCAGAATTTATTTTATATAAATATATTATATTTCGAATAAAATATAAAATTTAAATAAAATAAATTTTAATTAAATAAAAAAATATATTATATTTTCGAAAAAAAATATAATATATTTTTTAGATATTTTTTATTCAAGAGTTTTTTTGAGGTTCTCCCAAAAAGTATTTCATGGTGCGAGAGTAAAATTTCGCAATTTGGGATTTTATGATTTGGGTGTGATAAGATGAAAAATTAGGATTTTAGGATTTTGTAATTTGAGGTTTCATGAATGCGATTTTATGATTGGAATTTTGAGAAATCGAATTTCGTATCCAACCTCTTTCAATTTTAGAAAAAAGTTTATTAATATAAATATATAATGATTGATTTTCATATTTTTGCTTATAATTTTTTCCATATGATTGTTGAATGTAAAAGTATATATTTGCTATATATTAAGATCCATATTAAGTGTATAGAGGGATCCATATCCATATTAACTTTCTAAGAGAGAAATAAAAGTCTTTGTACAGTTTGACAAATAATATATATCTACTTACCTTTTCTAACTATATCACTTGAATAATATTCTAAATAAAGTTGTACCTATTTCCTATACATGTCCAAACAATCCAAAATAAAATAGAATTAAATTTTTCATTTAAATTAATCTATTTAAGGAAATTCAGTTCTTTACATGTACATGTTATAATGTTTATTTTCCAATCTAATTTTCTATTTTTAATGAAATAAAACAGTTAATGCATCCACTCAAAGTTTTCCAACGAGAAACAAGGAGGGCAACAGGAAGCTCATCCCTACCATGTAAAGTTATCAAGATGGCAAAATACAGCTTATGGAAATTCGTTTGTCATGCGTACGTCCCGTTTGTGGAGCCATATATACCATTGCATGTGTTCCCTAAAGTTGGTACCAAACTGTACATTTGTATTAAAGGTTCTATCCTAAAGTTTAGTTTTAAAAGAGGGGTGGTTTTGGTTGATTAAAATCCAACACTACCCTGAGGACGCACGTGCAATTCCTCTTGGTGACTTTCGAGTTTTCCACCAACTCTTGTAAAAAAAAAAATTTTTTTTATTTTATATATAGATACATAAAATAGTATCCTGAGTGTTTTCAAGGAAACATATAAGTATTCATATGAAACAATAACTGAAAAAACATTTAATTGTAAAAATTTATAAAAAAAAAAGCAGTTTTGTATAAAAAGCTGAACCGTTCAGGTGTTTATACTATATTTAACCAATTATTACCAGGCTTACTATGTATTTAACAACCTTATTAAATTAAAACCTTTACACTGATAACAATTTTCAGCTTTCAATATATCGTATTCGTAATAGCCATGTTAAATATTGTTTATACCGTACAATTTTTGCAAACCTTATTTTAAATTAGTAAAAATATCAAAAATACATATTTGGTAATTTGCAAATTTTCTCTGGCTTAGCAAAAGCTATTTGTGTAAAATAATTAAAAATATTAAACGTACAATTAACAAAATTTATAGTATGAAAAAAAAAAATTTTTTTAATGTATTCAAATTTTTCTTTTTTTAAATTCACTTAACCTTATTATGTAAGTTTACTGTCAGTATAGTTCGAAGTTCAAAGAAAAGAAACTTAATAGAATCTTTCATTCCATTTTTTTTTTTTCATTGATAGGTACCTTTATTTTTTTATTTACCTATCAATAGATATTCTATTATATTCTAATTATGACAATTCATTAATTAATTACAGAAATATTTCATCATGTATAGTTACTAATAAATGTTAAAAAAAAAAATTAATACAGAGATAAATCAAATATTAGAGTAATTTATTTCAAAATTTTCATATTTCATTGCTTGGTAAGTATATGTATGCTGCTCTTTTATTAAAATGCTATGATGCGAAACTCCAATCACTTTAGATTATTTCAGAAATAATAACAATCAAAATTTTTTTTTTTTTTTGATTCCCATAAAATCACGTAATCTTTATTAAATGCCTTGTGTTTACTGAAAAAACCATTATTATAATATTATAAAAAAAAAACTTCAACTAAATTTCCGTAATTATTAAAATTGTAATAATATATATATGTACATTATAGATATTGCGATATTATATATTTATTATGTATATTTACCTAGTTTAAGTTATAATTTTTATATTTAAATATAGATAGTTAAAACTTGCATATATACAAATATATCCATGTATACTAATATTCATTGAACTTCAATTTCAAAAATTTGTTATTTTTATAACTGTTATTCCACAAAATATAAAAAACTTGTATAGACGCGTAATATAGTTCCAATATGTCTCATTTGACCTTTTTTTTTTTTTTTTTTTTGTGTTTTAATATTTGTGATATGAAAAGCATATTTCTTCCTTTTAAACTCTTCATAATCTCTACTTTTTTTTCTTTTTCTTCCTTTTATTTATAGATTCACAATGTTGATTACGAAAAACTGAACATGAAATATCACTTTCGGTTTCTTTAAATATATGTACATACATATGTATATAGTAATATACCGGCTTATTTGACATACTTTTATTTTTTATTTTATATTTTTCTTTCAAGGTGTAAGACGTGAGAATTAATGACTAAGAGTGGTTAACTGGTTAAATTTTGTGGTTGCTCAGGTTAACGGTTTGTTATTGTGCGAAAGAGATAAAATTTATATAAAATAAAACAAAAATAAAAAAAAAAAACATATTATTACAATAAAATCTTTTATTATTAAATAATTTTATATTAAAGTTTAAAATGGTACGCAAATTAAAATTAAAAATACAAAATACAAACAAACAGTTTTTATATAAAGATCGTTTAACTCTCTTGTTGTACAATAACGTCAAAATGGATAAAAAGAGAATTAATAAAGGGTGTGATGTGATAGATAGTGATGAATAAAAAAAAAAAAATATTGAAAGGTTAAAGTTTTTTTCTTTTTTTATATATTTCAATATATATATATAGGGTAATCTTAAATTAATTAATTCAATATATTTTATTTTTTTAAATATATTTATTATTTTCATTTTACAAAACAAATTTTATTAACATTTTGGAATTTATTTAAATTTAAAATATGTAATAGCCTTTTTACCAGTTTCCTGAAGTGTCAGCAGTATCAATTTAATTAAAAAAAAAAAAACATGATAGGCAGCTCAGTAAAGAAAAGTAAATTATATTAATAACGATCATGAATTGGATCGAAATTAATGTTCTTGCAAAAAATTTATAGGTAACTAATTTATTGCTATATGTAAATTATCTTCTTCTTTCAATTCCATATCCTGCATCGAACATCATATTGGGGATGTTAACTTTGTGCACCTCGGCAAACTTATGTATGTATATATGATGTTCGTTTAGAAGTCCAAATATCACTTTTCGAAATAAACAAGATATTGTTTAAAAAGAAAGATAAACTGTATTTACTTCGATACATTATTTACTACTGAATTTATAATTTTGTTATACTATAATAATATTTTTGTTACACAATTGCGCATATATGTTGTGGAAGAAACAACAATTTTCATAATTATATTCTAAAGCTAAGGTAATAGGTTAAGGAATTTATTGTTTTCGATTCTTAAAAACATAAGTATGCATTATTTTAATTTTTAAATGATTGCTCCTTTTTGTAAAAAAATCTTTATAAAATGAACGTTTTTGGTACCTAATGTCTGACTATGGTCATTATAATAAATAAAAAAAAAAAAAAAAAACAAGGCAATATCTAAAATCAAAGGTTTTTAAAGGCGCACATTTTCAAAAAGACAATAAAAACATATATTGTAGTACTTTTTCCTCAAAATTTTTAATTTTTCATAGAATTAATTATAATATGTTAAAAAAAAAATTAAAAATCAAAAGACACTTTCTTCAATTTTAAGTAAACGAAATATATTTAAGAAAAGGCCTGAACAAATATAAAAATATAATACTGCAGCTCTATTTTTGATAAATTTGCTCAGATGACCAAGTTACAGATGTCAAAAAATAGCGAATTTGCACAATAACTCTTAAATTGGTGGAAGTCTAAAATTTTTCTGAAGTAATTTATACTAATTTTCAAAGCAGGAACTAAAATTTCGCACAATTATGGTTTTATTACATAACGGTAAATTTAAATACCAAATTTCCAAAAAATTCTATAATTTTAATATTGATTTATAAAGCTTAACATATTTCCTGTCATTTTACTTTTTTAAATTAAAAAAATATACTTAGATTTAGAAACATTGAGTTTAGAAGTACTCTATATACATTTGAAAATAGAGATTTTCACTACTTTGAGGGACTGTAACTGTCTAATGGATAACATAAAAACATTGTTCTACAATATTATTTTTTTTTATTAAACCTATTATGGTTAAAATTTTATTGCTCTATCTTATACGATATATAAGTTTTATAAACAAACAAACGGACGAATCATTATGAACAGAGTGAAACTAATAAGTAAATTTTTCAAAAATTTTTCTGAAAAATGTACTAAAAACGTAAAATTTTTTATATTAAACTTGTTTTTTGTTTATATTTTTGAACTTTATATATATTTTTTGTTGTTACTCTCACAAATTCGAATCGTTATCAAATACATATATACATACATAAATATAGTTTGTTTTTTCTTTTATTTTGTAAAAATCACATCATGTTTTGTACATTTTTTTTAGGATCTTGAAGATCCCAACTATTGTAATATTACATCATTGATTGAAGTTAACAATTATACCTTATATATATTTATATGTATGTATGCATTTTATACTACAATGAAAATTGCATAAGTTGGCTGGTTTTTACCTTTAACTTCAATCTTATAATTTAGTTGTTGTTTTTGACGCTTTTTTTTATAATAATTTGGATGGACTGAATTGTATGGACAAAATATATGTATACATGTATGTATGTATACATGTGCACATAGATCCCATCATATTTTAATGAACAATATCTTTTTTTTTTCTTTTTATAACTGTTAATAATGAATGATTAATGTGCTGTAATAATATCATACTCATCATATATGGGTACATACATACATACTAACATAAATATTATATTATATTGAATACAATTAATTGTTATTTAGTTATGATGATAGAGTCAAAAAACTATAGGTAACCAGCTAACAAGAGTAAGCAAAAAAAAAAAAAAAAACAAGTAGTTTTTCGTATATGTACATACATATTATGATTTCATCATCATTACAAAATTTAAACATCAATAAGTATAATATGAATCAATGTATGTTTATTTGTATGTACTTAACCCACTTTATATTATAAAGTTACTTAAAAGAGTTTTAATACCTACTTTTTTTTTTTGGTTATCGGTTTGTATTTTGCATAGTACGCGTTTTCATTAAAATTAGTGCATTGTGACACAAATCTTTTATTTTGATTTCCTATCTTTTTGTATTTGTATGTATTTACCTATGTATATAAGTTTAAATTTTTTTATAAAAACATAATTTGTTTTTTATAATTTTTAATTATTAGTATATAAAAACTGTTAATTTAAAATTATTAATTTTTAACATCGCTAATAAATATTTAAATGTTAGTAGGAATATAATTAAATAATTCATATTGTTTTTAATTTATGAGAAAATTTAGGAAAAATTAAATAATTAACGTTAATTATTAAGAAGATACAGAATAACCACACTTTTCTCGTGTAATTTTCGGCTTTCTATGTTTTACATTTTTCAACACGTTAAATTTAAAAAAAAAAAAAAATGTTTTCATGTTTTAGGGTACAGAGACTATATTTATTTTATGTTAAGTGAATGTTTGGGACTTGACAATGGGATATATTTTAATTAACCCGATTCGGTACGTTAATTTATCAAAAATATTTTTAGAAGTGATACATTATCTCCAATTTTGTACATAGCTTCAATGACAAAAAAAAAAGTCCCAAAAACATATTTGTAGAGTTCCGTTAATCTCTGGCCGCATATATAAAAACTTTTTAAAAAATTTTTCTTTTTCAATTTTAAGATCAGTTTGACCAATTAACTTCAAACTTCTTAGATGTCTTGCTACTTGCCAAACAAGATATATTATATTATACTTATGTATATATAGCGCATAAATTAAAATTTCATAATCCATTTCCTCATACTCGGCAATTAATTCGGCAATTGAATATTTCCATACTTATGTTCAGATTGGTGACGTGTCACAAGTCCTAGGGTCAAAACTCCCTAAAGGACGTATGACCGACATAGTAATATATTCCAGTGAGACATAAATCCCTTTAAAAAAGAGTAATAAGTCCCTTTGGGAGTTATGACCAACATACAGTGAGTCATAAGTCCCTTTACATTTAAACAATCAAATTTTGTACTAATGTCAAAAAAAAATATAAATGTATAAATATATATATTTGTATATAAATATATATATATGTATATATATAAATGTATATTTGGTAAATTTTTATTAAGAATGATAAGTGTACCTGTTGAGAATAAAATTTTAATTTGTGTATAAAACACAAAAATACACTATAAAATCCCTTGTTTATGTTTGTTTATTTTTTATGAAATTGTAATTTTTAATTTTTATCGAGTAATAATAGGAGGGGTTTTAGAATTGATTCAAAATCAGGGTTTTACGCTTTTCCCAGAATATTCATATATATATGTGTACGTGAGATTCTGAATTAGTAGCTGAATTGAATTAGCCTTTTACAGAATATATATATATAAATATTCTGTAAAAGGCGTATTATAACCCTTACTTTGAATTGAATTCTTAAATCCATCGTAATTCGGAATCTTATACGTATACATATATATAAATATTCTGAAAAAGCGTAAAACCTTGATTTTAAATCCAACTCTAAAATTCCTCCTATCATTACTATAAGAATTAAAATTAATTAATGTAGCTGTTAAAAATATTCGGATTTTATGTCGGTTACAAAGTCAACTTAATGAGTCAGAAGACTTGTCCCTAGAAAAGTCCCTAAGGGACTTCTGACTCATTACTATGAGTTCCCTAAGGGATTTTTAACTATAGTAATGAGTCACAAGGGACCCTTAGGGATTTGTCACCCACACATTAAGTAATAAGTCCCTTAGGGACTTTTGATCAGGGGACTTGTGACACGTAACCGTTCAGATTTGGAGAAACACAAAACAAAAACAAATATTTAACGGAAATCTGATATAGTATTTCTGTTAGTTTTTGGAAACATCCTATTTTTATTTTTATACCCGTATGAACTATGTTCAACGGTATAATAAATTTGACATTACGTTTGTGACATCTTAAAGGAGTCGAAGGTATAGATCGGCTCAGAATCGAATTCTGAGTCGATTAAGCCATGTACGTCTGTCTCTCCGTCCGCATGATAACGCAAAAAATAAAGGAGCTAGGAGGCTGCAATTTTTTTTACGTCACTTTTGCAAAATAAAATTGATAGTTTTGCTATTTAAATTCAGCATTTTCGGCCGCCGGGTTCGAGTAGCTGCCATACAACTTCTTTTTTTATATGGAAATAATTCAGAATCTATTCAAGCTAGGTATCTGAAATTTTGTAAATGATGATTAAGTTTTATGGCAACAACTTCTGTAAAATTTGGTTGTGATGGTTCGGCAGGTTCGAGTAGCTTTTTCGAGTAACGGTTTTTTTTTTGTAAATTAAACCCTATAGAAAAATTCAAATTTGAATTATTTTATTGTAAAAATCTTTATTTTAAGTTCATTAAATTAAACATTAAATATTTTTTTTGCTTAGAATTACTAATTTTTATGGCGATTTAATTTGTTAAGTCAACATTTTTATTATATGCATTTTAATGATAAACACTTTATTTATTTTAAACTGTGTTCTAAGAAAAAAATCAACTTTATAAACAAAAAATATATTTGATTAGTTGAAAATTATTTAATAATTAAAATTTATGGAAAACAAATATTAAAAAATTAACTAAAATAATATATTTCTGGTAAATATACACCTTAGTTTCATTAGATACAAGTATATGGAAAGAAATGTATAATTTGTATTTACATTATTAGTTTATGTTATTAACTTTAATAGTAAGTTTGTTTTAAATAAATAAAAATTTCACAATTTGACATATTATAAATTATAACTATTACTTTGTAAAGTAATTAGTATTATATTGCATTTTATGACTGAAACTGTCCAGCAATATTGTACATTATCGCATAAGTTACTGAATAAAAAAATCAAAAAAAATAACATTGTATTTAGAGTAATGAGATTGCACAAAGAGACCCAGAATTTAGATGTAAGGATACTCGACTTAACTATATCCTCCTATTAACTAATAATAAACATTAAAAACAACGGTTAAACTTTAGTTTAGGTACCCTATCGGATCGATTCCAAACTTTTATAAAAGCATGCTTGCGGATATGATTAAACACGTTTGGCGGGGGTTTAGTTCAGAGTAGATGTCATTAAGGGGGTCAAATAGGCCTTCAAAGTTCAAATTTACTATTCATATTTTTTATTATATCTTTCTAACTAACTTACTTATTGATACCATTTTAAGCTCATCTAAAGGTCTAATGATGAACTTTTTGAAAATATATATTTGGTTGAAAGATATCATATAGTTTTGGGACAAAAACGTTAAAAATTCTTTTTCACAGTTCCATTTATTTTCCCATTATTGCAAAAATCGCCTACATAACATTTTTTAGGGCGGAAAAAATAGGTATTATTTTGCTCTTTCTAAAATGGGTTTCAATTAATTTTCTAGCTGCGTGCGAGTTTTTAAGTTATAGAAAAATAAAGCTATGAAATGGACCCCAAAAATATAAAAATTTGGTAAAATATGATAATATAGCGATGATAATTTGAATAAATATGATAATATAATATGATTATACGATTATACCTATGTGTAATTTTTACATAAATAAATTAAAAAAAAAAAAGATAACGAAAAATAAATGCATGTGCTTCTATCAAGAATAGTGTGATCCAAAAAAATCAATCCTATAGCCGCTATAGGTAAAAATATATAGGTATTTTTATGGATATAAAAATCAGAGTGTTGAGCTTTTAGCCAAAATCAAAACAACCACTGAATGGTGAGAAAAACAACCTCTAATTCGGTATTCCTATTTCGGTATTCGTTAAATATCATTCGTTAAATAAAAAAAATATGAAAATATATAACAAAACAAATATCAAATGAAGAACAAACTTAATTATTGGTAACTTATAAGTCGTGGATATCCGATTATAAACATATATACTTCATATATGCATATAAAAATATTTTAATGTAAATAAGAAATTATTAGTATAATTATATATATATATATATTCATGTGATTGTAGACTGTACTAGAAGTTTTGTATTACATAAAGTATTTCAACTTTACTACGTTATTTATCATATGCCCAATCTTCTTTCATAGTTTAACATGTGTATGGGAATGGGATTCAGACAGGCATAATGTGAGCCTGTTCAACAATTAATAAGCAAAAAAGAAAACAACAATAGAGTGTATAAAATTTTAAAAAAGATTTAATATTACTTTTTATAGAACATAGAACAAACAAACACTTTATAAATAACTTTTATAGAATACTAATTTAAATTCGTTTTAATTTTTATTGTAAATTATTTAAAATAATTAACTTTAATTTCAGACAATGGCTGCAGTTGAGGTTAGAAATGGCTTTAAGCATTATGGAAGTTCTAAAAACCCAGTAAATATTTTAAATGGCCTGAATATGAACGTTATGAGAGGAAATATGTAAGTATATATATATATATATATTATTATATATAAGGTTAAATTCAATACATAAAATTGAATTTAAGATAACCAATAATATCTATGAGGTAAATCAGATTTTTAAAAGATGTAAACATTTTTTAGAAATACACTTTTAAACCGTGCTAAGTATAATGATTAAGAAAATATAATTATTATTAATACATTAAACTTTTATAATACTAATCTCATACCAGACTTAAATTTGCACTTAAAATGGTATAATTTTTTTTTTAATCTAATCGAACATAATCGAACATCTATCGAACTACCCCTGTACGATACTTACGGTACGGTATTTCAATACTGATTGTAAAATTTAATTTTATTGATATAATTTTTAATATTTTTGGGTAAAAAATTTATCTATTTCACAAACTTCTCGTTTGTGCATTTTGAACTTAAATTAAAAATAACTTTTTGTACTCGTACAACATTATAATGATAAAGATGCAAAAACTATTCGTGTAATAATTGCCCGCATATAAACCGGTTAATGCCAAAAAAATTCAAAATAAATTGTATTATTTTTGAAGGGAGATTACATATATATACAATCGCCAGCTCAATTCACTATTCTAATCATATTAAATTATTCATAAATTATGATGATGACTTAAATCCAAAAGAAATAGAAACTCTTCATTTGTTTATAAGATTGCAAATGTTGCAAATAAATTCTATAAATAAATAAATACATAAATTATATTTCGGTAATAAACTTCTTTTTTTCCTTAATTAATTAAATTTAAAAATTTGTAGTTACGGTCTTTTGGGATCTTCAGGTTGTGGAAAAACAACACTATTATCATGTATTGTTGGTCAACGTCAATTAAATAGCGGAGAAGTTAAAGTATTAGGATTAAAACCAGGATTACCAGGTAGTGGAATTCCAGGACCAAGAATTGGTTATATGCCACAAGTAATTAACAACAATTCAATATTAAATATATGTATACTTATATAAAATTATGTATTTTATTTTATTTTTTTTTTAATTTATATTTTATTAATAACTTATAGGATATAGCTTTAGTTGAACAAATGACAATTAAAGAAACACTTTGGTATTTTGGTCGAATTTATGGTATGTCAAATGAAGACATACAAGAAAGATTTATATTTTTAAAAAAATTACTTGAATTACCACCAGCTGCAAGATTAGTTGGTAGTTGTAGTGGTGGTCAACAAAGAAGAGTTTCATTTGCTTGTGCTATGATTCATATACCACAGCTTTTAATTTTAGATGAACCAACTGTTGGTTTAGATCCTTTATTAAGAGAAAGGTATATAATAATTCATTTAAAAAAAAAAAAACAAAAAGTTTATTTTTAATATATATATATATATTTCTTTTTTGTTTTAAGAATTTGGGATTTTTTAGTAGAAACAACAAAAACAACCAAATGTACGGTCATAATAACAACTCATTATATTGAAGAATGTCGGCAAGCAAATTGCGTAAGTTTTTTTTTTTTTACTTAAATAAGATTGTCCTTTTCTTTTTTAAAAATTTATATTTGGTTTGGTTCGATATTTTCAAACTTTTAAACAAAAAATTCAATACTTTTATTACCGCAAAAAAATAAATACATAGTATTTACTTATTTTCTTAAAAATAAATTTAAATAATTTTTTTTTTGTTTTTTTGCAGATCGGTTTAATGCGTAGTGGAGTTTTATTAGCTGAAAGTACACCACAAGAAATAATGGAAAAATTTGAATGTAGTTCAATTGAAGATGCATTTTTATTATTAAGTCAGAAACAAAGTAATTCAATGGATGATGCTAAAATAGCTTCATTACAAGCAGCATCTGACACAAATACACCAATACAAGTGGTAACTGTTGATACAGATACAAAATTTTCACCAGTAGCACCAGGTCCAGATTTTCCATATAAAAAGAGAATGTCATTTCAAGAGCAAAGATCACCAGGAATTGTAGGTGCATTACATTTTACATCAAAAACTCGAATGAAAGCGTTATTAACAAAAAATTGGGTTCAATTTGTTAGACAAACATCGTAAATTAATTTTATTTTTCTTTTAATATTTTTTATTTTTTATATTTTTATTGTATATTTGAAATTATAATTAAATATATTCCATTTATTTTGTTTTTTTAGGGGTTTAATATTTATGTTTCTATTTCCTTTATTACAATTAACTGCTTTTTATTTGGCTATTGGTAAAACACCAAATGAATTATCAATTGGTATTGTGAATGAAGAAGCGACTATGCTACAATGTAATGATAAAGGACTTGTAACTGTAACCAAATATAATGATACATGTGAATTTTCAAAAATATCATGTAGATATTTACAAAATATTGATACTGAGATTACAAAGCCGGTAATTATTTTGTTTTATTTATGTTTTTAAAAAATATAAAATTAGATTTATTCAGTAAAAAACCTTTTGTACACAAAATTATTTTATTAATATTTTATTTTATAATTGTTAAAATATTTTATTTATTTTATTTTTAGTCTATATATTATATTTTATGTATTCATTTATTTATTTATTGTAAAGCCTATATATATATTTCGGTATCACTGCCATCATCAGAGCGAATACAATTTAATAATAAATATTGATAATTTTCCTATTTTTTTTATATGTATACTCAAAAATTAAATTAAAGCTTATACGAGTCGTTTTTGTAAAATTAACATTGCATTAATACCTACTAATTAATTACAAATCTAAACAAATATTTAACATAGGTGAATTTCGCAATTCTAATTGTTCATTCAAAATTGATTTATTTTGTTTTACAACTTTTTTAATTTCTAGTGATGCCAATAAATCCCACTTTTTACTTTTTTTATCAATATGTAATACTTTAAGGTTATTTATATTGCTAGAATGGTTTTTTTTTCCATTAAGTGATTGGCAAAGTTGGACTTAGAATCGACTTTATTAAGGTCTCTAATGTGTTCAAAATAACGAAATGCGAAATTTCTACCTGTTTGTTCTATGTATGGACACTGTCACATTTAATTTCATATTGAATTTTTTAATTTATCTAATTTTACTTCATTATTTGTTATAATTTGACCTATGTTATTATTGTTATAGAAAGCTACCTTTAAATCCGTTTCTTTTTCTAAAATATTAGCGATTTTATTAGAAATAGAACATATATTTTTTATTGTGTATTGTGTGTTTCTTTTAAAAATATTTCGTTAAAAGCTTTACATAATTAATAAGCTGGTGCACTATTGTATGGAACTACTGGTCTAAGTGGAATTTCATTAATATTTTCTCATTTGTGAAACTTAGGTAGACCTTTAATGTTCAAAAAATGTATTACAATCTTTAATACAATTTTTAACATTGTTCTGGAATTTTTTAGTAGGATCAGTTTTGCATTTTGTTGATAAACATTCATTTATAACTTCATACATTTTTGCATCATAATCATCTTTATTCATTATTGTTAATGTATTGCCTTGATTCACTTCACAAACTATTAAAATCGTTTAGTTTTATATTTTTATTAATAGATGTGAGCATAGCTTTTTCATTTTTGTTATTATAATTAAAAGTTGCATTTTGTCTTCTAATAGCACTAGCGCATACAGATTTTAATATGTTGTTTTCTTCTGTAATTTCAGTGTCTAAGGCAAGATCAATATAGTAATTTTTATTTTTAATATATGGCGGGCAATATTTTAATCCATATTCCATAATATGTATTAAGTTTTGCTTCCGTGAAACATATATTAGTGAAAGTTTTAATTCTAGGGTAAAAGTTTTGAATTCCTATTTTTTGATGAATTTGAGTTCGTTTTTTCTTGTGTTAGATAGAAAAACTTTTTTTGCAAGAACTGAAGATGTTGATTGCTTTCTTTCGTGCTTTGTTCTAAGATTTTTGCTTGTAAACTATCAAATTCTATGGCAAGTAATCTATAAGCTAGTTCACTATATGAATCTATAAATGATGTCGTAGGTCAGCAAATTATACTCTATTTCTTTATTTTTTCCGATAGCGATTTTTCTTTTGCTTTAGTAATAATATTTTATACATGATTATTTAAATTGCCTTTAGTTTTTATTGTGATGTAATTAGGAAAAATATTACGTTTGTAATGTTATGTAAAAATATTGTGAATTAAGCCAAATCTGATTGTTGACTTTCTTCGATTTATCTATGTATTTGTTGTATTTAAAGTTAATTTAGCTGTACAAGCAGTTTTATATTCTTGAATTTTTTCAACCGTAAGTTTGTGGAACATATTTATTATATTTCGATATGTTCCACAACTTACTTAAAAGGTAGAAATATCATTATCTACCTTTAAACAAATCCAGCGGAGATAGTTACAGTTTTTATAAAATGATAATGAAGATGAAGAACTAATTAATGTCGAACGCAGATAACAGAAACATTCAAATTCAAAATTTCTCATTAATTAACCATTTCGTGGAAATAACGATTATATAGCGCTCTGATCTTTAGTTTGTTTTTCATTTTAAACAAATTACGTTTAACTGGGTTTTCACAAACTTTTTAAATATTCCATAAGTAATATTATTTTATTAAAAGATGTTCAACACAAAACAAATAACACTTGCCACTAGAGAAATGTAAATCACTGCAATAACAGTCCGACATATTAAAAATTTGTTTTTGTAAATACAAAATTTTATTTATTATGTTTTCGAATCACACACGTAAAAATATATTACTGGAGCTTTAATTTTTATGTCTCGCCGAAGAAAAAAAGTGTACAGGATGACTAAGTTACAGTTGTTTAAAAATAGCAAATTATCAATTTTTGAGCTCTAATAGGTCATAAACAGGGGTGGTCCAAAAAAAAATTCTGAGCAATCTTATATTAATTCTAAAAGTTCTTTCTAACCACAAAATTGCAAGTCCCTATCTAAAAGCGTGTCGGAGTTATGAAGTTAGAAGTTTTGTAAATAGACGGACGGACAGAGAGACAGAGTGAAACTAATAGGCACATTTTTTCAAACTTTTTTTTGGAAATGTGCTAAAAAATTAAGAGACAAATTTTTTCAATTTTAAGGAAACCCTATATAATTACAAAAATTCGTTACCAAATTACAGTGATAAAATAGAAAATTTTCAATTTTGATCACTAATAGTTCTTAATCAAAGAAAAGTACAAACAATCAGAAAACACATTTTACGTAACGGTTAATTTAAACAATAAATTCTTCTAAAATATTGTGTACTTTTCATATATTCATTTATAAAGCTAAAAAAAATTCCTATCGTCTGATATTTTATTTTCAAAACAATAAGGACCTTTGAGCACCTGAAATTTACTAAATTAATTTTTTAATGATCCATAGTTAAAATTTCATTGCTCCATCTTAAACAGTGTGAAAATTTTGTAAATAGAGTCAAACTAATAAGAATTTAAAATAAATTTAAAGAATTTAAAAGAATTTATAAATAAATTTGAAATCCTTTAAAAATAAATCTAAAAAAAAATAAATAATTATTTTATTTTATACTGATACTCATACTAGAAAAACAAATAATTTTAATGATTTCAGGTTTATTACAAAACAGAAGCTGAAGCTTTTAGAGCAGCCCGTGATACAGAAACTAGTGGATATATACATTTTGCACGAAATTTTTCTGAAGCAATGCAAGCTGTACTTGATGACAGACAATTTACTGATGAATGGAATTTAGATAGTCGTCAAATTACAATACATTTGGATATGACAGGTATTTTTAAAGAATGCATAAAAGTTAAAATAAGAATAAAGAAATTCCACGGTAAATTAAATTTTACTTTAATCTATTCTATATGTTATGGTATGAGAAGTAATTTTAGAATAATATTAGGATAATATTTTATTTATTTTAAAATTATGATTTGGTTTAGAACAAATTTTCACTAAAAACGAAATCAAAACTAAAAAAATGCAACGGATCAAAAATTTGGTATAATTATTTAAGTGTTTAAAAATCAAAAATGTTTAAATAACAATATATTGTTATATTTTAAATTTTTGTAGACAAATCACAGTCAAGACTTATCAATCTGTTTATATGATTGTATTTATTTTGCTTTTATGATTAAAATAGCACCTAATAATCATTATAAAATTTCAAGATCATTGGCAAACTTTCAAAAAAAAAGAAGAAAAAAAAAAAAATTAATAAATTAAACTTTCTACAATGTTCTTGCATTGCATGTGCGTCGTCAAATCCACATTTATTGCTTTAAAATAAAAAAGATAAAAAATTGTACATTTTTGTAAAATGAAGGTCGAATTTTAAAAATGAATATGATTTAAAAATTCTACCAGCGTATTTTCGTTTTCTTTTTATTTTCTTTCTTTTTTTTATATCAAGTTATAATGCAATAAATAATAAGTTTGTAATACTTAATATTAACTACAAACTTTATAATTTACAGATAATAATAGTTATGTATAATAATATGTATATATGTATGTGTTTGGAAAATGTTGCAAATTTATTTTAATAAATTCGCAAAATTTAAAGTTAACGAATGCCCGTCATTACCCATTTTGGTATATATTAAGTACATATTATTCAATTATTTTTCCTTTTAAAAAGATACTAGTCAAGTCGCCTGTTCTTAGAATGTTAGTTCATAAAGAATTAAATTTTTTTATTTTTAAAAGGAATTAATATTATTATATTACCTACCTACCTACAAGGGTGGTCCAAAGATACATTTTAAACACCACAGCGGTGGTCCAACCTACATACATCTTAAAGTCGAATAAAAAAATTAATCAAGTTTAAATGATTTGCAGATATAAAACTGAAATCGAGAACGTCAATTGCGAATCAGTTGCTCTTGCAGTATAATTTTAAACGCCGACAACCTATAATAAAGTAATGGTTAATTTTGCACATATGGATGGTTGCTTTTGCATCCGATGTGCAAATGCAGTTTTCGATTTTAGCTATACATATATATATATACTGCATACATGTATGCATAACAAAATTTGCAGTATGCACATGCTGAAAGAAAAACTGAATTTATATTTTAAAGTTTACATTAGGTAACAAACTCTAAATTCATGCAAAATGCTGCAAAAGTGTTGAATCAAATTATTAAATTGTGATTATTTTTCAATAAGCTATAAAAAAAATTTTAAATAACAATATTTTTTAAAACTTTCAAAAACCATTTTTAGAAATCGGTTTATACATATAAAAAATCTATCATATTTGGTAAAATTTTTTACTCATTAGAATAAATCTACAACAATTAGATTTATTTTTAAATTACGAAAGTATTTATGATTTACATACAGATAAGGAAAAATTAACAGTCTTTTACATTTATACAAAAATATCCAAGTGTTAATGAACTTTACTGTCTTTAATTTAATTACTAAAATTTTTAAATGATTGAAATATTAATAATATTTTTGAAATCTCGTAAGATTAATAAGTTTAATACTACTTAATATTTTTGTTATATATTTTTAAATTAAATTTTATGTGTTTATCTATCAGTGAGTGTACTCCCATTTTTATATTCTTTATTGTAAAAACTATTTGAAACTAACTAATAAAAAATATTAGGTACTTAAAATATAAAATTTTTCAATCAAGATAATTAAAATACATAATTAGTGCTCATAGAAGAGATTTTTTAAATACGTTTCTTTTTTAAGGTCTAGTTAGTATATATAACACCTAAATTAGATATTAACATTAATTTTTTTTAATAAATAACATACATAGGTACATATATATAACCAATAAGTATTTATTTATTTTTTTTATTAATTTAATTTAATATTCATTGAATTTTAGATCAACAAGTTGCATTTTTCTTGGAGCGAAAATTTCGCGATACCTTTAAAATATTTATTGAAGATTTAATGGTTGATTGTGGTATACCAAAAGGTTACGGAAGTGTTCCAGTTAATTTTTTGAAACCAATTTATGGATCAATCGATGATGAATATCAAAAGTTTATAGCGCCAGGAGTTCTTATAACGTAAAAAAAAAAAATTACATAGAAAATTACATGAATTAATTTGAATATACATATACTTTTATTACTTTATTGTAGAATTGTTTTCTTCATTGAAACTCTAATGACAGCAAATGTATTTATTAGTGAACGTTCAGATGGTGTCTGGGATAGAAGTTTAGTTGCAGGTTAATATTTTTTAAATTAATTTTTCAAAAATTTCAATTTTTCAATCAATTTTTAAATAGTTTTAATAAATAATTAAAATTTTTAGGTATATCTACAAGTGAAATGTTGTTAGCTCATGTTATATCGCAAACTATAATTGTTTTTATACAAATTTTAGAGATTATTCTCTTTATAGCTTTAGTATTCGATTTAAATAGTAAAGGTGATGCGGCTTTATTTGTTTATTTACTTTTTGTTACCGGATTTTGTGGAATGTTATTTGGTATGTGATAATAAATTACTCTGCTTAATTATTTTTTTATATATATATATATATTTTTTTATGATTTGCAGGGCTATTAATTTCAATATACAGTGGATCACATACAGTAGCTATGTTTGTTGCAACAGGCGCATTCTATCCAATGATTATTTTATCTGGTAAGTTTAAAAACTGCACACTGCATTAACTTTGCCCTAGTGCTCCTCTTTATTTTTTAGCCTATTGATTAGTCTTTTTGTATAAAATTCTGATGTTACGAAAATTGTATTATGTGTTTTAAAAAATATACTATTCAACTTCATTAATTTGTATAGGTATTCTTATTTACTTCAAGTTACTATTTCGATGGTTCTGGTTTATATAAATACATATATATAGTTTCCAACATATAAGATACCTTTTATTATTTTTTTATTAAAACTCAAGTTTTTTATTTTTATACGAAAATTTTTTTTAGTGATAACTATTTTGTTTTAGGAATACTGTGGCCAACTGAAGCTATGGATACATTTTTAAAAGACTTTGTACAATTCCTTCCATTTACAATACCTATTGTTTCGGCTAGAAGTATTTTAGAAAAAGGATTTAATTTATCAAGCTGGGATGTTGGTAAAGGATTTGGAACAATGGGATTATGGATCCTTATTTTTGCTATCCTATGTATTATTGGCATAAGACGAAGAATGTAATTTTAAATGAATACATTTTGAATTTTAAATTATTTCAAAGTAAAATTTAAAAAAATATCATTATCTACTAGAAAATCGTAATTTTACACAAAACATTAAATTTATTTAAGAAAATATATTTGAATATTTCATTCAATTTTAGTTTTAAGATTATAATTAAAAAAAAAAAAAAAAGAAATGAAATTTATATTTAAGCAAAGCTGGTGATAAATATGGAATCGTTCAATTATTATTATGTATTTTGTTTATTTAAATCATTTCTCTTTAGAGAAACTTAATTAAAAAAAGAGAAGAGAACTTAATTAAAAAAAAAAAAAGACGAAATTTAAAATATTATGGTGTAAATAAAACATAAAGTTTTAATTTGTTTTTAAAACTTTAAAAATATTATTTGTGATGTACCTTTTGTTCTTTTAATTGTTTTGAGTTAAGGATATACATATGTATGTTGTTTTTTTTTAAATAAAATTTGTTGTAAAAAATTAAAGTTTTTATTGGTTTGTTGAATTTTTAAAAATTCCAAAAAAATTATTCCAAATTTCAACGTCACTTGAATTTGTAATCTAAATTACAACATTTATAAAAAATTTTACAGCTAACCTTTTAAATATGTAATTTACAGCAAATTGTCTATTAATTACTTAGAAAGTAGACCATAATAGACAGTAATAGAATATATAGAATATTTTTTATTTCATAAGAAATTGTTATTTTAAATGAAAATGAAACAATATTTTACTTTATCATGTTAAGAAAAAAGAAATTACAAAACTATTATGTAAAGTAATGTTTTTATTACTCTTAATTAGGGGCCATTTTATTAGTTTTTATTATTTTATCCTGCAAAGCACTGAGTAGAATTCCATTTATAGAGTGGAAATAGACGTAGAAGCAAGTAAATGAATTATAATTTAATATATTTGAAAAATTGTTAAACCAGGTTTAATTTCATGAGTCACTATTGTAATTGCTAAAAAGGTTAATTCGATTTGTGGCTTCATTATGCATTTGTTATATAAAAAAAAAAACACCTTTTTACAATTTATATTAGATCTATCCTTACCTGACCTTATGTATGAAAATCTTTTCGGAATTGCATCAGTCGAAAAAAAATTACATTTCGAATTACTGGAAACCTACCATAGATTGATATTTTATGCATCTTCCTTAATTATTGACAATTCCTTTTAGTTGCTAATATTTTAATAGTTCGGTAAGCTATTTACAGCGAATTAAATGTTGTAAATATCTTATATATTCGCAAACAAAATAATTTAAGATCAATAAAACTATTTAATGTAGAAAAAGAAAACCTGACCTTATGTATGAAAATCTTTTCGGAATTGCATCAGTCGAAAAAAAATTACATTTCGAATTACTGGAAACCTACCATAGATTGATATTTTATGCATCTTCCTTAATTATTGACAATTCCTTTTAGTTGCTAATATTTTAATAGTTCGGTAAGCTATTTACAGCGAATTAAATGTTGTAAATATCTTATATATTCGCAAACAAAATAATTTAAGATCAATAAAACTATTTAATGTAGAAAAAGAAAACCAACTCAATGTCTGAGCTTTTAAAACTAAATGTAATGTGCATGTTTAAATACAGATTTCGTAATATGTGTATTCATGTTCTCGTAATTTTTGTAGCAACAACAATCAATTTGTTACCAATAAATTCATATAATTAATGGTGCTATATTACCTAAACTCCAAGTCGCTAACCCCTAATATTTTTTCTAAAATTTAACATGGAGATTATTTGGTTTTTTTTTTTTTTTGAAATTAGTCAATTTTTTGTAGCAAATAAATAGTTAATTTTTTCCTTTGAGGTTAGTGCATTTTCTTCAATTAAAATATTTAATATAACACTGTGCGTCCCTTGTCACGGCCATGTTCCCAATTATTTACTTTACATAAATTATATTTTAATTATTTATAACAAAGCACTTAAAATAGTGCACTATTTTAAATCCCATGGGGGTTTTTTCCACCGAAACCAGCGCTAAATAAATTATTGTAACCCTGATTTTGTAACCAACTCTAAAGTCTCTCATAATCATTTTTTTTCACATGCATATTTAAATAACAAAATGTATATATAAAAAAAATAATTAGAAAGGATATTTAAGAGTTGAATTCAAAAGGAGGGTTATATACGCTTTTCCAAAATATTTATATATAGGTATGTATGTATGAGATTTTGAATTAGGAGCGATTTAAGAGTTGGACTTAAAATCAGGCTATTTGTACAATATTTACATATATGTATATGCAAGATTCTGAGTTAAGTAGAAGGATTAATTATATATACATATCCTCGAAAAGGCGTATAACTCTGATTTTGTAACCAACTCTAAAATCACTCCTAATACAGAATCTCGCATTTACATACATATATATAAGCAACATTGAAAATGAAAAGGAAAAAGAATTGGCTGAACCAAACTCACTAATCGAACTGTTTGGGTGAATCCGAAAATAACAATTAGTGCCTCACTTATCGCACTCTTGTTACAAGCATCATTCAGGTATACAATTAAAAAATAAATAATGTTTTGTACTAAAATTTTTATTTTTAATAATTGATTTCCAAAAAAATTTGTGTTTTGGCATGAGTACATGCTTTTTAGGGATTAGTTCATTATTTTTGCGTATTAGTTAATTTTTGGAATTTGGGGATTAATTCATTTGAACTGCCGAAAAAATTGAAAAATATTTTTGGCGGTTAGGTCATAAACAATATTGGTTGGGGATTAGTTCATAATGAACTAAGACTTGAAAATATTGGGGATTGGGGGTTAGTTCGTAGAGCCATATTTAATTAATATTGTATTATTCACTAAGAAACTGACTGTTAGTTCACTATCTATCATAAAGATTTCTTCTAAATTATAAGTAAATTACGAATGCGTGACAAAATGCATTATATAATTATGCATTTATGTAGTAAATGAATGACAACTGTTCAAAAATAAAAGTACTGGACTAACCTAAATATTATGATGTTATATTAAATCCATAAATCATAACCAAGATAATTGGTAAATTTTTAAAATATTTAGGAAAATTATCGTGTTCTTAGTTTAATTAAAAAACTACGAAACTTGGTAAGTTTAATAATATGAAGGTATGTATTTGATTCCCCTTTATTATACGAATATTTTCATTTTAATTTTTTGCACATTATTTATAACTTTGAATTTTTTTTTTTAAATCCTTTTTTTCTCATATCAGTCTTTTTATTTCAGAAATGAACCACTAAAAATACCTACATAAATATTTTATAAATTTAATAAAGAAAAATAAATCCTATTGTTAGCTATTTTATAGTTTAAGTTCGATTTATTGTTATACTAAAAAGGTTACAAAAACCTTATACAAATGGTATTTAAGACTAATGAAAGTAAAACAACGCTAATACAATAATTCAGTGTCTCCAACTTATTTATACTTATGACTAATTTGAAAAACATAATAAATATTTATTTATACATACATATATCTATATTTATACACATATATATATATAATATATATTTATACATATATATGTATATAAAAATAATTAAAAAGGCTTGAAGCTTTAAAAGAAAATATGAAAACAAAATCTTAACAAAATTTTAATTACATATTTAAGATTAACGTAACATTTATTTTATATGTTTAAATAAAAATAATTTTATGATTCATATGAAAGCTAATAAAATTTTCCAAACTGATTTTGTGCATTCTTAAAAATAAATTATGAAGAATGTGTGTTTTGCTAATGTACCTCGATGTCCATTATTTAAATTTTAAAATTATTAAAAAAATTACTGAACATTGTAGGCCGGTAGTATTTTTTAAACTTCATAATTTGTTTTCAAATAGCATCGAAAAAAAAATTTTTTTTTCCAAAAATTTACAAATTTTTATATTTATTAATTTAGTTTTTTTTTTTAAGATTTTTTTTTTTTTTGTTTTATGTTATTTTGGGACACTGGTACTATTATATTTAAGATAATTTTTTTTATGTTTAAATTCAAGACATCCGGCAGTCTACAATAGAAATTTAATATGTAATTAGTTTTAAATATTTCTTTTTCTTTGTGTTTTTTTTTTAAACCAGCATTACTGTAGCTGCAGTAGAAAATAAAAATAAAGATATTGGTATTTAAATTGGTTTTATTTAATCATTTTGTCTATCAAAGAAATTTTTTTAAGAAAAAAATATGTAGTATTTTAATTTTTAAAATTTAGTTTTTTAATTTTCAATTTAAACTATTTTCGTTAAATCGTATGTATATTTTTTATTTATGTGTGTATTTATATATGTACCTCGTTTCTTGTACTTAAAATAATTATAAGAATTGTTTTATAAGACTAGAACTTTTATAGAAAATAACTAGATGTCATTATAAAAAAAAAAGTGTTTTATTCGTATTTCTAATTATTTTCCCCTCTTCGTGAAATCACATTATAAATATTTCAATAAAATTAAATTAAATATGTATAGGTGAAAAAATCGAGTGAATTAAGCTTTATATGCATTATAATTGAGATGACACTTACAAATTATAATATAATATAGAAAAAAAAAAAATAAAAATAAAAAACTAATTTATTTTTAATAATCCAGTCACCCGGTAATAATTACGTTTGTTCTTTTGTATTCTTTTTATGAAAAGCGTACGAATAACAAATTCGTATTCCCATATTCGTTTTTTAAATGTTTCTTCATGTTGATAATGAAAGAAAATATGTTCTTAACATTTTACTGATTTTTTTTTTTTTTTGGAAAAATTATTTCGTGGAAACTCGATGATAATGAAAAGGATAAAAATTGAAGAATGAAAATGAGAATGAAATGAGAATTTTTTGATCTTTAGCAACATTTAGTAACCATGTAGAAATATGAGATTAATGGGAATTCAACCGATGTTGTAGATTATAAGCTTTTTTAACACAGAAATTAGATAAAACAAATGCAGTTTTATTTAAATTGTAATTTGATTTTTAATTTGTTGATATTCTTTTATATTTGATGCTTTTTTTTTTTTGTTTTTTTAAAGTCATGAACAACGATTTAAATGATTTTGCTCTTTTGGTCCTTAAAACCTAAAATATACATACAATATTAAAAAGGAACTTATTGTTTATAGTTTTATTTACGATTTTTTAAATATATTTTTCGTTTTATAAATAAATTTTTTTTTGTCTTGATTATAATATAATCAACTTAATTTTACAAAAAAAATAAAAAGGAAATTTATAATAATAATAATATAAAAATAAGAATAATAATTAAAAATAAAACATAATATTTAAAATAAAGTAAGCTAATTTATGCGTATTGGTTACTTATAATTGTGTAAATTGTTGTTTCATTGTTTTTTTTTTTTAATATTTAACGAAAAATAATAATTTTTAGCGTTTTACATTAAAAATAAATCTTAAATTGAAAATTTAATTTTTTTTTTTTTTCCTTTTTTTAAATTTTTGTTTTATACAAATAGTTAATTAGTTATACAATATTTAAATATAAAATTTATGAAAAATAATTACAGAATAAAAACCATATTAAGTTTCATAATACAATAATTATAATTTTTATGGTTTTCGGTAAGATATTCTTAATTAGGTTTTTTTTTTTTTTTTTTTTAATTTTATGTTTTCAAATGCAAGCTTTATACTTAAATATTTCCTATTTCTTTTTTTATTCTTTATTAATGCCGACAATTAAATAATTATTTAAATATTTTTGTGCAAACAAGTTTTTTAAACAAATAATAAATTAAAAGCCTAATACATTTATATTATTTTAAATTTTAAAAGCATTTTGAAGTGTATTCAATATTGACAGCTAAGAGATTATTTATGAAGTTTATGAAAATAATGCATTTTCAGCAATATTAAAAGAAAATTAAAAAAACAAATAATTAATTTAAATGCACATAAACATTTCACTGACAAACTTTGATTACCCTGTGAAATAGTTTTTTTATTTAATCATGAAAAAATATATTAGGAATAATATTACATTTAAAATTTAGTATTTGCAATAAGCCAGTGAACAGAGATCAAATTTTTTTTTTTTAAAATCATAGTGGTATCAGATTATTTTTTCATTTGTGAATTTCTTATATTAAATAAATATTTTTTTGAATGCATGTTAATGATCATGTAAAATAATATTCAAAAATGTAATTAGGCTTATGAAACAAAACAAAATACAAGTAGTTTACAAAAGTTTTTGAATTAAAAATTTACAAAAAAAACGACTTATAATTAGACCACAATAGCGGATTTTTAAATATTTTTTGTATTTTTTTTTTTATATTTTATTTGTTTTTGATGTACATGTAATATTAAACATATTGCATTTTTTTTTTCATTTTTTTGTATTTTTTTTTAATAAAATGAAAGTATAAATTAAATGCTCTTGTCATTACTGCCTTGTGCTTTTAATATAAATATTCTTTTTTTTTGTTATATGTAATTATGTAGTTAATAAAAATTTTACAAAGTTTTTTCAATGCTGTTTTGTTTGTGTATAATGATTATAATATCCTCGTTTATGAATTTATACATATATTTAATTCATATATGTATTGTTAAATTGATTATAAATTATATCTGCTGATCCTTTCGGTCTAGTATTTTAATTTTTTGTAGTTTGATGGGCATTATTTAGCGTTTAATTTTTTGGTTTATTTAAAAGATGGTCTTATGAATTTTTTTTTTTTTTTTTTTTTTTTAATAAATTAAATAATAGAATTATTTTTTATTAATTTAATATTAGTTTTATGACCTAAATTTTATTTAGTTACTTTTTTGTTTTTGAAATTTCGTTTTTATGAATTTGGATTATTACTTACTTGTTTTAAATTTATATTTTCTATTTGGTTTTTGTTTTGTTAATTTTTACTTTTTAATAGAGTACTGATTTGTGATTTATTTTAATGTCATATTATATATGTTTATATATCTATAAATATAAATAAATATACTTATTTATATATCTACATATATATATATATTTAGAATACATATAATTTAATTCCATACACGTAAAAATGAGTCCCATGAACCCGTTGCTACCGCCATACCGTTTTCGGTAACACCTAAGCATGAAACTCTGTTGTCATGGCCAGCTAATATGCCTGCACGTTCAGCTTTCATTGTATCCCATACATTACAATTGAAATCATCATAGCCAGCCAATAATAGTCTACCGCTTTTTGAAAATGCAGCTGATGTTATACCACATATGATATTGTCATGAGAATACATAGCCAATTCTTGATCAGCACGAATATCGAATAAACGGCATGTAGCATCGTCTGAACCTGTAGCAAAAGCTTGACCATTTGGAAAGAATGTGACAGCATTAATATCACTTTCATGTCCTGGGAAAGTCTGTTTACAAACACCTTCACGAATATCCCATAGTTTTGCGGAAGCATCACACGCACCTGATACGAATGTTCTGCATTGAGGTGCTAATGAAAGTGCCATTACGTCACCTGTATGACCCATAAATGATGTTACTTGTTGTCCAGTTTCTATATCCCAAAGACCGCAAGTCATATCACCGGAACTAGTTACTATTTGGTTATCATCCAAGAATCGACAACATGATAAATACCCAGTATGTCCAAGTAACTCACGAGATACTCTAACATTTCCTTCTCTTGTTTTTAAACTATATATTGAACATATATTATCAAGACCACCACAGGCAACAAAGCTACCAGAAGGAGCATATGCGCATGTCATGACCCATGATGAACGTAAAGGAATGGCATGCACCTTATTAGTTGTATGTGAATCCCAAACGATTAATTTACCATCCTGAGATGCTGATACTAGATTTCTTGAATCATTTCCCCAATGCATAGCATAAATTTTAGCTAGATGGCCTCGTAATGTGCGTCTAGTTCGCATTTGTATACGTCCAATTGGTTCAAGATTACTTGTTGCTTGCACCAAACTTGTATCGCATGCTGCTTTTCTTGCATCGCGAATTGAATTTTTAAGAGATTCAGCCTCTTGCCTTAAACTGTCTAATTCATTCATTTTTACTTAATTTAATTATATTTTTTTACTTTTTTTAATATTTTTTTTTTATTTAAAATTATTTTTTTGTTTTAAATTATAAGAATAAATCACTTTTTTCTAAAACACTAATCAAATGCACTGCCGCGCCCACTTCTCTTGCTGTCAGTACACTATTCCTTTTCACAATTCTGAAAATTTAAGAGGATTTACTCCATACTTTTTATAGATAGGTTGTATAAAATTTTCAAAAACTAAATTTAAAGCGAATAGTAAGTTATGTACTACTTAAAATTTTGCTTTTATAATATTAAATCACTTTAGTTCAATTTTATAACTTATTTAAATTAATTAATACAAATATTTATTAATTTTATGTTTTTATAATGTTCTTTAATGGCAGTCGATTTTACCTTTAATGAAATGTCATTTTCTGTATCCTATCCTTTAATAAGAAAAAAATTTGTAAATTTGTCGTCCTCTTCTTTACTATAGAAAAATTAATTGAATATATTTATCTCACAAGCCTAAAGCAGCCATTTTCCAGAACATCTTAACTGTCAAGTTTATCGTTCCGTTTCAATAACGGAACCTAAATATAGAGGCTGTATTTCTTAGCGGCTATATATATTTATTTTTGATATTTTGTTAGCATAACGAATTACGAATGGGACGTAATGAGTTAAGATTTAATCAGAAAAATTTGGTTACTAAAGTTTAGAAACCAATAAAATAATAACTTAATAAATTGTTTTATAAACTTCCGGTAAAAGAGAGCATTTTTAATGAAATTTAAAATACCATTTTGTCGTGAGTCGATTGTGTAATCTAGATTCTAGAAGGGTAAAATAAAATTATAAGTGGATTACATACAACATACTACATTAGATAGGAATTTGATTTACACTATGGAATAAATTATCTAGTCAATAACCAATTAAATTATTTTTATTATTTTTGTCATAAAATTGTGACAAATCAGTTCTAAGTGAAGATTAGGAGATTACAATACGTTTGTCATAATAATAGTTCTTATCTGAAAATTCAACTAAAATTGATTACTTGTTAATGATTCGAAAAGTTGGCGTACAGCTAAAATAACTTTAATAAATTGTTGCATTATACCTTTTATTATTTATTTATTAATAACATGAATTATATTTTTTGATTTTGTAATATTGTTTTACCTTAAATTCTTAATTAATATTATTAGAAGTTCGACAATCGAAATGACATAATTTATGTCTTAATTTTAATGTGTATTATGTCGGGTCATGTTTATGTCATACATAAACAGTTTCGGGTCATAATAGTAGTTCAGTTTTACATTTTTGTAAACTACAATTTTAAAATAAAGATCACACATTGACACCAAGGCTTGCAATTGTCATACATTGATACATTGATTTGGCAACATAAATACATAAATCGGTGATAAATTTAAGAAGAATTAATGTAATTTATTTACTTATACAAGGAATATAAATGTTTCTGGAATTATAAAAAACTAGAAACTTCAACAAAAATATAGACCCTGTTTTAAATTTCAATTTAATACCGGTTGTGTAATATCCTGTTCACACTTATGTAACAGAGAAATGCACTAAAAAAAAAAAAACTCAAGGTTTTTTATCCGGGGCAAATTTTAAGTGGATAAAGAAAAATTTGCATTAACAATTGAGCTCATAACCGGGTAATGCATTTATACGGGAGTTTTTACATATATTTGATAGAAAAAAACTGTCGGGATTGAACATTTAGAGTAGCTAATCGGGAAAAGTTATTAACCGGGGATTACAGTAGATAAAAAGATGTGCGGTACGCAAAAGTACAATCATGAATCAAGTGAGAAAGTACAGTTTTGATCAAAATAAAATACACAACTATACAATATTATGTACTTTTAAATAGTAAAATACCCAAAGGAGAATCTACTGCATTTTGACTATAGCGAGCGTCGAGCGAGTAGCTCTGCGACTTGCAACATAGATATGCTTGCTATTAGACGTTTGTTTAGCTTTTATTGAATTGACAATTCATTTTGAAGTTTGAGTTGAACTCTTTTTAAATAGTAAAAACAAGGTAAAATCTTTATCAATTATCTGTCAATTGTCAGATTAACAGCCTAGTAAAGTAAAAATAGTAAGTACTAACTACTAACTACATAGTAGCATTGTTTGAAGTTGTTTGAAGTCAATCATCGATGGTATAGTTGAGTATATTTTAGTAAGTATTAAGTTACTTTGTTCCAGTTTGCGTAAACAATAACGTTCTAATTACAATAATTTACACAATAGTAATAATAATAAAGTTGATTAATTGAAAAATGCATGTAAATATGGATCCAAATTTCGTGGATAATATGGTTAGCGAAGTGAAATCACAAGGTAAATACTATTATGCTCTTTTTATATTTGTTTATTAGATATAATGGAATTTTATTAGTATTTATATAAATATTTTCTGCAAAGTATAAAACACATTTAAATATTTTTAATTTATTATTGTCCAACACAGGTGTGTTTGATGCTTTTAGAAAAGATTCGATGGCAGATGTTGATACTAAACCAGCTTATCAAAATCTTAAACAAAGAGTTGAAAATACAGTAACAAAGTTTTTATCTGAACAAAAATGGACCCCTGAATTAAATAAAAATCAAATGCGTGAAAAACTTCGTAAACATATTATTGAGTAAGAAAATTGAATATAGAAAAGATATATGTATATGTACATAAATTGAAAAGATATATACATTAACATTATTACTGAATAACAATTAAATATTTAAAAATTGCTATTTAAATAAATTTTCTAATAGGTATAATTTTATTTTAATATTAAATAATATAAATTAAATTTTAGTGCTGGATTTTTAGAAGTAGGTGTTCAACGTATAGTTGATCAAGTAGTTAATCCAAAAATTGCTACGGTATTTCAACCTAGAATAGAAGATATTGTATACAAATATTTAGGAATTGATAAACCTGAACTGAAATCTGAACCTAAAGAAAGTCAATATAGCGTACATGAAAGTCTTCGAATTAATACAGATCTACTTCCAACGGATTTAGAAGCTGTTAGTCCCGACTCAGATAAATCAACCGCCAAATTTGATATGCAATTAGAAGAAAAGTTTCATGAAATTGGTGATGATAATGATGAGGAAGATGATGAATCACCACCTTTTGAGCCATTAGAAGGTCCAAGCCCTTCAAAAATTAAAGATGAAGATGCCAGTAATTATTCACATTTATCTGCGATAAGTGGATTAACATCACATTCAGGAACACAGGATAATAATAAAAATGACAAAGAAGAGGAAGTCAAAATAGAAGTCAAAGAAGAAGTTGAGAAAAATGATGACCCTCAAAATAGTATTGGAGAATTTGGACAAGAATCACAGCTTTCACAGGTTTCCAGTAACAGCAGATTATCAATTGGATCGAATGAAGATGAAAGAAATAAAAAAAAAGGAAATTATATACAAGAATGCTCTACAAATGTTGATATTTCAGAAGAAGCTCAAATGCCTAAATTTAATGAAAACTCAAATTCAAATCAATCTCCTAGTGGTGAAGCACTTCATTTCGATATTAACAAAGATAAAATTAAATTTGAAGGTAAAATAAACTAAATATTTTGAATAAAAAAATATATGTATATTATTTATAAATCTAGGTACTGACAGAAATAACGAAATTCTACCACCGGTTTATCAAAGAGATATGTTCGACAATTGTGATGACAAAAATCGGCTTCAGAATAATCGCCAAATGAGCATTACACAAAATGTAGAAGATATCTCTAATGGGACCTTTAACACCGAATCTCGAAATTCTACTTATTTTGATGACGATTCAGAAAAAGGCGTTTTGCAAATAATCGAAGATCCAACTCAGGATTTTTCAAGAGATCAATCGCGCCCACCTTCTACTGTTTTTCAAAAACCTGAAGTTAAAGACGAGAAATATTTATTAGATGAAAATTTTCAAACTTTAAATAAAAATTCTATAGTTGTATTAGACTCTACAGAGAAAAAAATTGAATGCTTAGAGAGTAAATCACCTGTTCTAACGACAAAAACTATGGAAGAAAAAATTAATAGCGGTGACAAATCCACAATTTCCCTGAAAGTTGAAGATAAGCAAAAATTGCCTAAATCGTCAAGTTCTAATCGTCATTCGTCATCTTCGTCATCCTATAAAAGTCATCGTTCAAAAGACAAAAAAACAGAAAATAGAGAAAAAGATAAAGGTAGGAAAAGTTCTTCAAACGACTCAAAACTATCTTCCGAAAGTTTTCAAAGTAAAAATCATTCGAATGGTCGTCATTCAAGTCAATCATCACCACGTTCGTCGAATTCGACAAAAGAAAATAAAGATGGCAAAACTAATGGTAATAGTTACTATAAAAGTAGTAGTAGTAATAGGTATTCATCTTCATCGTCATTATATAAAAGTGATAAACCAAAAAGTTGTGATAAAGATAAAGATCGGAAACGAGATCATGAACGTTCACGAGATGAAAAATCAATAAAAACCGAAAAACAAAAAACTAAAGAACATGATGATCATTCATCAGAAAAAAATAAACGTCATCATAGAAAATCAACAGATTCAAATGATGGTGATAAAAAAGGATTTTTCATTTCCAAAGGACAAAAAAATTCAAAAGGCACTCTCACTACTAAAACTAGTAATGAAATTAAAACTGATTGCGATAATTTTAAAAGCCAAGATAATTCTTCACACGCTGTTGATACAAATGATTCAGAAGGTAATTAATTTAAACTTAATTGTATAACGTTTAGTATATTTTTATTCGAAAATGATTTTTATTTTATATTTATTTTACACAAAAAAACTTTTATATACAAGTACATCAATAATTTAGCATTTATTTAATGAGTTTAAAAAACAATGTGTTTTGTTTTTTAGTTATTTATATATAAATTATATAAAAACAAAATTTCTTTATTTCCATTTTCGGAACAAGCTGACAGCATTACAACTACAGTAGAAACCTTAACTGAACAATCACCTAAAGTAACATCGAAATTTGGTATGTCGGGCCCAATTATTATAGAAAATTTAAATACGGAAAATATAGAGTTTGTTATAGGATCTAATATAAATCCTGTTGAAAATCCTTCACCACCTTTGGCTCATTTAAAAATCGAATCAGAAAATAAAGAAATATTTGTTGTGTCGGAAACTAAAAATAATGAAGCTGAATGTAAAAATCGTGAAAATATTAAAAATACAATGGATGTAAAAAATGAAACTGTTGTAGAAACATTGAATAAACCAACTGAAACAACATTAAAATTTATTCAACCTAATGTAAATAAACCAGAAATAATGCTTCCAGTAATTAAAAGATCACCAGAAAAAACCAGGTTTGAAACATTAATATCACCGCCTCCTAAAAAACGTAAATATGATATGAGCTTTAATAACATATTAGATAATTCTAATCAAATAAGTCAGACAAATGTTTTTAATCCAAATTTTGATTCAACTGATGAAGATGGGGAAATAAATTTATTTGGTTTTGATATACAAGAAGAACAAGATAATTACCAAAAAGTTATAAAAGATTATGAAGAATCTTATGAAAAATACTTTGAATACAATAATTTTTTTATCACACGATTTCAGTTAAATGATAGCAAATGTAATTCGGGGTCTAATAAAAGGAATCATGATACAATAATAGGGAAAAAAATACATAAAAGTTCAATAAATTCATTTCAAAAATCAAAACGTTCAACAGATAATAATAGAATTCTCGAACTTTGTCATACAAGTATTACAAATGAAGAATTCGATTTATCAGGTAAATCTTTAACAATCAATTGCTTTGATTATGATCTAGTTCCTAATCCTCCTAAAAAGAAAACCAAAGTGGTTGCGTCACCATCTACTGACACTCAAAATAGTAAAATATCTCCATCATTATCAGATACAAGTGTTGGCTCTAAAGAAAATGAATTTTCAGAAAAATTAAATTATAATAAAAAAACTAAAGGTAAGTTAAATATTATTTATTAAAAAAAAAAAATGTTTTTAATTTCTTTTTATTGAATGACATAAACCTATTTATTCATTTATCATTAATTTACCGGCTAAATTGTGTAATGGCTCATACTCAAAACCTGGATTTAACTTTGCATTATTTTATAAGTGTAATAATTAACATAATTTTGTTTTAAGAATTACAATTAAATGAATTTTTGACATTCATCAAAAATAAAAGTATTTTTAAATAATGAATAATAGTCATGAATTTATTTTAATCGATAAATTAAATTATTTTAGGTGGTGATATTAAAAAAAGTGAAAGGAAAAGTAATTTACAAATGTTGCTAGCAACACAAAGATACACATGTGATGATTTATATAAACCACGTTTAACTTTAAGTCAAAGGTCCAGAAGACGTGCTCTGGATAACGAAATTTTATAAACTCATGCATTTATATGGAGTATAAAAATACATAATTAAAATATAAATTTATTTAAATAAAATATATAATTGATTTAAAATGGTCTTTATTGTTGAAATAATTTAAATAAATCATAAGAAATGATGAATTACTTTGTTTTTATTTAAAAATAAAAGAGGAATTGAGATATCATACATAATATATATTTATATTTTTTTTTAATTTTTATTGATCCATGATAAGTCGCTGGTTTTATATTTCTTAATATAAAAATAATTTCTTAATATTCGTAATATGAAAAACTAATTAACTAAATGAAAGACTTTCCTTTCTTTTCTAATAGTTGATCATTTTCCAATTTTATATACATAAATTGAAATGAAGCTTTTAGTGTTCGCCTTTTTCGTATATCCTTCCAATGAATTCCGTAAATACCATAAATATCATAGGTTTTAGAAATTGATTGTAAATGAGTAATTAATTTCGTATTGAAAACTCGAAGTTTTTAGCCCAGAGCCAGCGCAGTTTTTTATATTTCATATTATGTTTAGTTCCCTTTGTTCTTAATGTATTCTTTTTTTAAAAAAAAAATCGATACATTTCTGTAATGTTTGTATTCTTATTAGCAGAAAAAAAAGAGTCGTATAGAATTCTTATATGATATGCAAGAATTATTATATCTTATAAAAAGAATCATAATATAAAAATAAACTCAGATCTTATTTTATGTCAATTGTCGGAAATATGGATCTGGTTAAGTAATAAAAAAAGTGATTCCAATGTCTTGTACATAAACATATGTGATGTGGCGAACATTCTAAAACTAACGAACAAAATGTATGTAATATTTTATAATATAGTATTAAAAAAATTTACCTGTTACATATCTAATATATAAGGAAGAAATTCTGTTTGTTTGTTTGTTTCGCAATTGCAACCAAATTTTGCAGAAACATTTCTACGACCCCGGAAGGAGTTATAGGCTATGTCGCTTTTCGGTTCATTAACTCATTGCGGCCCGAGAGCGTTTTAAAGCGTTTTGGATTTTTCGTTGTTCTGCCTAAACGGTTTGACCGATTGAGTTGAAAATTTGCACAAATGTTCTTCTCATCTTTAGTGGTGTACCCATTGGGTTGCTATATGTCACCCGGGTTCGGCCCGGCGGGGTTCCAAAAATTTTTTTTCCGATTTATGTCCAATATTGTATGGCGGTTTTGTGGTCTGAAAAAATCCCTGAGACGAATTTTTGTAAAGTTCTGGTAACCAATTTGGGCACGAGAGCCGAACGAAGTTCATTAAATTTTTTTGATGTCCTGCTTAAACGGTTGCACCAATTGATTTGAAAATTTGCAAAACTGTTGCTCTTTAGCAGAAAAGCTTACTAGATTAATTTGGTTAGGATCCATTAACCCATTTCGGCACCAGGGTTCAGTGAAATTTTTTAATTTACCTTAATGTCGCACTTAAGCGGTGTGACCAATTGAGTTGAAAATTTACAAAAGTGTGGTTCTTCACTCCAGAAGCTCACTCAGTTGACTTGGTTACGATCCATTAACCCGTTTCGGCACCAGGGCCCAATGAAGTATTTTAATTTTTTTATTGTCGCGCTTAAAAGTGTTGACCAATTGAGTTGAAAAATTGCAAAATTGTTACTCTTTAGCACAGAAGCCTACTGAGTTGAATTGGTTACAATGCATTAACCCGTTTCGGCACCAGACCTCAATGATATTTTTTAATTTCTTTGTTGTCGAGCTTAAAAGGTTTGATCAATTGAGTTGAAAAATTACAAAAGTGTAGCTCTTCACCCCAGAAGCCCACTCAGTTGATTTGGTTACGATCCACTAACCTGTTTCGGCACCACGGCCCAATGAAGTTTCTTAATGTTTTTGTTGTCGCGCTTAAACGGTTTGACCAACTGAGTTGAAAATTCACAAAAGCTCTAGCTCTTTCTTTACCACAGAAGCTTACTGAGTTGATTTTGTTACGATGCATTAACTCATTTCAGCATCAAGCCTCAATGAAGTTTTTCATTTTTTTTGTTGTCGTGCTTAAACGGTTTGAACATTGGCACAAGTACTGCACTTTAAGGCAGAAGCTTATTTAAGTAATTCTGCGGTGATACATTAACCCATTTGTACGATAGACTTTCAAAAGAAAATTTTGTTTCTAATTTTTGTCTAATTTGGCACTATGAATTACTTAAATCATTATCTAAATAAAGCCTATGACAAATTTTTGTTAACGTTCGTTAGCCCATTTCCGCACGAATACCTTTTAAAAATATTCTACCCAATTTTTGGTATTGTTATTATTATTAAAAAGATATTTTCAACACTCTTTACTTTTATCTACTGTTTTTAATATTCCATAAAAACCTTTCAATGCAAATTTCTAATATATAAAAGTACATAATTAAAATAACCTTATTAAGTATCTTAAGAATACTCTGTTTAAATCTTAACAACATAACATTTTCGGCCGTTAAAAAACAGAAAAAATCTCCTACATACGACAGTCATCATGTCATCATTCAGAAATGCATGTGGTCTAGCTTTATAAGATGCATGTGTATAACATATTTCCCATAAAATATCATTGAAATATGTACATATAGTATGTATAACGTGCGTATATTTAAAAGAAATACTATATATCACATTTCTGTACAGTATTTAATCAAAAATGAGTACATACATAAAGAACAGAAAACTTTACATTCTAATCCATATACAATTTTTACACATATTTTTAACCAATTATTTGAAAATATAATTAGAAAAAGTAAACTTAAAAAAATTCTGGTAGATTTATAAAGGTAAAAAACAATCATGTATTTTTTATATTGAAAATATGTTAAACAGAACCTGAGATGTATGCATTTAAAAAGAAGTTTTTCAAAATTTGAAGAGCTGTCGGTGCTGTAGGATCTCCAGCTGTGAGGGTACATAAAAAAGTTGTTCTTCAACATTACTCTTTTAAGAGACCTATGCATAGTTAATATTTCATTGCTCCTTATTAAATAGTATATAAGTTTTGTAAACAGACGCAGGGATAGAGCGAACCTAATAGCAAATTTTTCAAAATGTGCTTAAAGGATAATTCACAAAAACATGAAGTGACATTACTTACGAAAAACAATGTATTACATTATGGTCTTTTATAATTGAAATGCGATTTTATGTTTCGATATTAACGAATATATTGTGAAAACTCATTTCGCCGTAATTGCGTACTTAATAGATTATTGATTCCTTTAAAGATTTTTTGTAATAAAAATAGAATATTAACTACCAGCATCTGTAAATGCATAGTAGTAATAAGTTAACTATAAATTAAATTAACGCAGAAACAAAAGTTAATAATTTTTATTTCATAAAACCAATAAAATACTCCGGGCAATGCCGGGTACTCTGCTAGTTAACTATAATTTAAAAAAATTAATAATAATAGTGATATTAATTTGTTTAAAATTAAATTTTTTTTCTAAACTTATATTTGTTAGTTTCATTATAACAAGACTTTAATATCTTATTTAAGAAGTGATTCATCTTTAGCTAGTTCTATTGCATTTTGCCATATATTGTATTATAATAAATTGCTGAAAATTAAATAAAACAAAAATAAGTATAGTTTTATGCATTTTTAAGTTTTTTATATATTTTTTTTTGTTTTGTATGGTACAATATTTTACAAAGGAAAAAAAATTGAACAATAACTAATAATTGTCAATTTCTCGTTCTTCGCATAAACTTTATATTATTCCTACAATTTGTGTTTTTTTTTTGTTTTTAGAATTTAATGTTCAAATTATTGAAAAGCACAAACCGCATATCGCAGTATCTCTTAACATTTCTGCTTTTTTTTTTTAAATTTTTTATATCACTCAAGGACACTGGAATTTTTTTTTTTTTTTTTTTTTCTATAATTAGAAATTATTTCAAATTTTATTTTACAATTAACATTTTAAAATTAATTTTCAATAAATATATAGATTCAATTTATTTTATTAAACTCACGATATTTATTTTAAGTATGTAATTGAAATATTGTATTGTCCAAAAAAAAAAAAAAAACAGAATTTAGAAATGTATAGAAAAATTCTGTTAATATTTTTATTTTATATAAAAATATCTACAATTAAAATACCGATTAGAAAAAGAAACAATAAAAAACATGATAAAATTTTAAAAATTTAAATAATTTGTTATTTTTAAATGAAATAATTTCTAAAAAGATTTTTTTTTTTAATTTAGAACTAAATATGAAAATATATTTTTTCTCGTTTTTTTTTTTTTGCATTTTTGCATTTAGATTTTTTTTTTTCCTTTTTTTTATTATTTTTTTTTTTTTTTGTGTTTCTTTTAATTTGACAAAGTGGGGAACTTATAAATAAGTTCTATTTATAAATTATGTGTATGTCATTATAATTTATATATATATATATATATATATTTTTTTTTTTTTATTTGATCGTATATATTATATAATTTTTCGACAGGATGAAATGAAAACTGCATTACATTTAAAGAATCGTGAAAACAAAATTCGATTTACACCGATAAACAAACATTCACTTTTTTAATTATTTTATATGTACATTGTACATAGATACTTTTAAAACAAAAGAATTACTGCTGTTTAATTTAAAATTCTGAATTCTAGTATGTAATTTGTAACTGAATAAATTCAATTTAAAATAAATTGAAAAAATCATATCTGGTTATATTTTAACTAAATGTATCTTTTACAGATTTCTTAAAAATAAAAATAAAAAAACATGGTGAATTTTATTATTTTCTGTTTCAAGTGAAATAATATATATTATTATATGTAATTATATGCATATGTTAAAAGGAAATATTATTTATAATAACAATATAAAAATAAAACAGATATATATCAATGCATACAAAATTTTAATATTTAATAGACAAATATGTATTTTATTATGTCTGGTAAAATTTAAATTTATTCAAAATGAGTTATTTTATATAAACTTAATAATTAATTTCATCCTGAACAAAAAACAATATAGGTATATTTTATAAATCATTATATTTTATTATAGGGTTTATTTTTTTTTTTTTTCTTTATTCAGTTATAAGTTATTTTACATTTATTTTCTTTATTTTTTGTTTTACTTACACAAATAACATATAATTAACAACAATTTTTTTTTTATATTAAATATTATTTTTTTTTTTAATCTTTGTGAAAAAGAAAACAACTAATTATAGTAATTACACATTTGCTTTTCATTTAAAAAAAAAAATTAACAATTTTTTTTTATTTTTGGGATAATTTCTTCAATTTTATATAATTTAAATATCTTGTTTAATTTTAATAAAAAAAAAAAAAAAAATTAATCATAAACTACATGTCTAGTATTTTAATTCTGTATATAAAAAATATGGCAACAAAAAAAACAAATCATTATTTTTTTTTAATAAATGAAAAGTAAATGTTAGTTTATTAAAAATTAAAAAATTACTAAAAAATGAAATAAAAAATAAAAATTTTAATATTTTTTAATGAGAAATTTTTATTTAATAAAATTTATCATAATTAAAATTTTTAAATAAAATTAAATATTGAGAATTTTTTTGAAATAGAATTTAAAAAACAAAAAAATATTGTATATGTATCTAGAATATTATGAACGTTGCACATCAAAAAATCTCATTCATTGTTAATAGTAACAATGTGTATTTAAACTAAAACTACGCTCTAGATAAAACAAAGAAACTATTATATTCCTTCATTTAAATCTAACTATTAAAGTTGTTAATACATTAGAAAAGATAATTTTGTGCATTTAAAAAGGCAGTGTTAGATTTAATCTGAGCGTTAAAAAAATTATTAATTTAAAAATTTATTAATTTCTGAAAGATTTGTTGCCATAAAATAGATATCTTGAATTTATTTTGTGTTGCATGCTTCTTTTTTTTTTTTTTTTTTTATAAAAATTATGATATCACATTATATTTTGATGTGTTGCCGTAATCCAGAAAGCATTAAAGATATATTTATTTAAAAAAAAATAATTAAGGAATTGACTTTAATTTAAATTTTTTTTTTTTTTTTTATCTTATTATTCAACAAAGTCTAAAAAATAGCAAAAATTTAATTTTATTAATTTATCAAAAATAAAATGATTACTTAATTTTTTTTTTTATAATTAAAAAAATATTTTTTTATTAACCGTACGATGGTAACAAAAAAATTTCCACAAAATTATGTTTGAAATTTTGTAGAAAATATTGTTTTATATATATACATAAAATTATAAATATGTACATAATAATGTATACATACATATATAAATCCTATTTTCCAAATAATACAGAATTAGATTAGCAAATTTTTTTTTGTATATTTTATATACTCTTGAATTAATTTTATTATATACTCCTCTGTTTTCTAAAATCTAATAAACTATATAAAGGTAAAAATATTAAAAGAAAAAATAATAATAATAAACTTTAAACCAAACATTTATAATTTAATTAACCAGTATAACCACGTTCATAAGGTCGTTTTACTTCTGTATGCCTGGTATTTAAATTTAATGTAGGATATATACTACTTTCGCTAGATAATTCGCATACTGTTTTAATAGTTGAACCAGAAGAATTATTACCACTACTGCTATTGTTATTACCATTAATATTTTCTCGTGTCGTTGAAGTTGTTGATGATGAAGGTGAGATAATGGTTGAATTTAACGATGATGATGTTTGCGATTGTGATGGCAACGTAGTGATTTCATCAATAATTGCAGCATCAGTTGCTGCACTTACCACATTTGGTGTTGGTATTACATATCTTATAGGTTCTTTTGCAACAATTGCAGCAGTTGACATAATAGCTTCATTTGTTGTTTGATGTAATGACGGTTGTAATGAACTTTTACCAGTTATTGATGATTTATAATCTTCATGTTTTCCACCCCATAAATAGAATTTAAAGAATTCATACGATGACCAACAAATTGCTGTTGCTGGCATTGAATATAAAACTCTTGCACCTAATCCTTTGAAAAACCCTAGTGGACCAGCCATTCTATAAATCTAAAAAAATACAATAAACAAAAACCGTTACAAATTAAAGCAAAACAATTTTATATTGAAAATCGATGTTTAGATAAACTTACCTTACGTATTGCGTCTGACATTCCTTGTGTTCCAGTCTCTTGAGTATTGAGTAGAGTTTTAACAACATCCAGTGGTGTAGTAATTGCCGAAGCACATGCACCAGCTGCTCCACCTGCTATTACATGTACTGGTGGATTATATTTCCTATCATGATTTAACTTAAAATACCAAAAATAATATATTAAATAAAATTTTATAATTGAATCACAAAATTATATAATTTACTACTTACCATATTTTGAAAGAATTCATATGTCATAAAGTGTAATGATTGGTATGGCAAATTCATAACCAATTGAGTTGTATATGATCGATAGAAAGCTTTCATACCTTCATTTTGGTAAACCCCTTTCATACATTGAACAACAGATTTATAAGGTGAATTATACATTTGCATACGTTGTTTAATAACTTCAGTTGGATTCGATATTCCATCATGTATTAAGGTTGCTGTTACTGCCGATGATACTAAAAAAATTAAAAAATTTTTAGATTAATTAAAGGTATTTTTTTTAACTTAATAAAAAAAATATTTTTCTTACTATAATTAAAATGATTGTTTGTTGTAAACTTTGTCATTGATTCTTTCGCAAATTCATATGTAGCAAAATAAAAGGCATGAGCTGGACCAGCCCCAGCAACAACAGCCGTTACTCCACGAACTGGTCTGTAATATTTTTAAATTGAAAGTTAATTTTTGTTTGATTTTTATAATTTTTGTTTTTGTTTAAAAATAAATATTATTAAATTACCTCAAAATACCTTCCTTTTTTATCATATTTGATAATGTTGTTCCGATACTATAACCAGATGTTTGAGGTGACAAACTTTGCATTCTCGTCTAGAAATTTAAGAATGAAATTATAAAAAAAATCTTTTATATTTTAAATGAATTTCTTTTTCGATGAATATTGTATGTACTATAAAATTTATTTTGTATACAGTACACACATATCCCAACAAATTCCATCTCGTTTTTATTTTTAATGTTAGGGACAAAATATGTAATCTTAAAAGCATATTACTAGAAAAAAATGGGATGGCCATAATATTTGAAATATGGTGATTTAAAAAAAAAAAAAAAAATAAACTGAATTAAAAATTTTGTAAAACTTGATCAATTACTTTTTGTATATGATATTTTTAATATTTTTAATTTAGTCATTAATTTAGTCATTATCGCATAAAATTTAATAAATAAATTGAAAAAGTAAAATATGTATATGAATGTATACATACATAGTAAATACGTACGCAGTATGTATATGTATATTGAATTTGAATATTATTAAATATAAATGTATATAATATATATTAAATGTAAATATTATAAAAAAGAAAAATAAAAATATACATATATATAAAATCAAATAACAGAAAAGTATAACTTTTCTATAGATTGGTGGAGTACCAATAAAAGTAATTTGTTTTTTTATATATGTAGTAATGGGGAACCGTATTAAGAAAATTTTGTCGGCTTAAAAAATTATTTATAATAATGGTTACATCTTTATAAAAATCGTTTATCTTTTCTAATGCAATATTGAATTCAATCAAAAATGATCAATGTGAATGGAAAGATATTCTATTCTAATGGAATAGAATTCTATTCTATTCAAATATTAAAAAATTAAACTGAATAATAATGCCCGGTTATTTTGCTTATTGTGTATAAAAAAAAATGGAGGAAAAAATCGATTCTTTAATATACATATACATATACTTTCTTTTTTTTTTTTTTTTTGTTAAATTTGTAAAATAAAATAAAAAAAAAATAAAAACTATGTTTTTTTCCTTAAGAGTATTTTAAGCTATATATGTTAAACCATTCTTAAACTTTGAACTTAGATAAATTATTTTTATATCTTTTGGATAAAGTTCATTACATATGTATACATAATATACTTAAGTATTTTTTTGACGAATCATTATTATCAATTTATTGAAATGTACATATTAACCGGTTTCATGATGTTTTGTGAATAAATTGCTACTTATTGAGCGAGGAGGACGCTTGTTTTTTTTTTTTTTGATCAAATTTACTTTTTATTCAATTTTTGTTCTTCCTATTTAATTTGCAAACAACTTAATCGAATTTTACAAAATTGCTTTTTTTAAATTTTTTTTTTATTAATTTCGCAAAATTTTAAATTCACAATTAAAATTCAAGCTTGATACAAAAAAGCAGAAAAAAAAATTAAATTAACTTTACTCATTATTCAAAATTCATATTATGTAAAAAAAAAATAATTAAATAAGTAAGAATATACAAATATATATACATATGTATGTACCTAAATATCAAATAATATATAATATATATTTTACTTGGGCTTTTTTCATTAAGTGATCTAATAATTTTCAATTGGTGTAAAATAATTTTTTATTCTATTTTTAGAACCGGTACCTATTTTATTTTTATTTACTTAACATTTGACAAAATATATCATCATAGGTGCATATATTATAAAACTTTTCAAGTATTTGAATTGATTTTTTATTTCACGGTGGTTATAATGAAAAACTAAAAAAATTATTAGAAAAAATAAGATAGAATAAGTATTATATTGTAATCAATTATTCAATTTAATTACATTAAATCATTTTGCTTTTACTCATCTTTTCAAAATTATTATTATTATAATATTTTTGAAGAGGATCCTCCAAATAAGAAAATTTTAAAGTGAGAAATTTATTATAAATCATAATTTTTTTTTTTTTTTAGGATTGGATATATCTTAATATTATATTATTTATAGGTAGTTAAAATATATTAGAATCATTTAATAAATAAAAAAGTATGTACATATTTTCATTTGTTGACTACTTATTTATTAGAAATTTTTAAGAATTTAAAAACTTTTTGGGTAAGTCTAATAAAATCTAATATGAAAGAGAACAAGAGTTTTACATCCAGTAGAAGAAGTGTAATTACATATTTTTTTAATGTAATAAAATAACAAGATTTATGTTTCAATGAAAAAAAAAAATTAAATATTCGACTTCTATTTTTAGAAATAATAAATTAAAAATAATGAGAAATTTAAAATTGTTACTACTGCTTTTGGTAAATCATAAGATATCATTTCTTTTGCTTTTTTTTTAATTTAATTTAAATTCCGAACAATTTAAAATTACTCATTTAAATAAAATAAATTAATACAATTTCTTTATTATGTATATTGTAATATTAATTAATGTAAAATTTTATTTTAAATTCCCCGTTTTCATATTGAAAATAGTTACGCTTTTTTTATTGTTCGTCTGAAAATTTATTATTTTTCTGTCTGATTAGATTTGTTTATATTTTTTTTGGTTAAATATTGTTGATTCTTTTAACAAATTTGATAAAAAAAAATAAATAAATAAGAGAGATATATAATATGAATAATTTACTTTTAAATTTTTAAAGGTGACAAAGCAATTAAATCGGGGTATACAATGTGATATTTAAAGTTAAATTTAAATATATTAAACATTATGTACAAATTCTTTACAAATATTGTTCCTATTTTCTGTCATTTATTAAATGACTTTTTAAGGGGATTTTTTTTTTTGTATAAAATACAATTCAAAACTATTCCGTCACTGCCCACAATTAAATTAAATAAAATCAAATAGGAATTTAAAACTTAAAATAGATAATTCCAATATTATAATTTCAATTGTTTTTATTCAGATATATTAATATATTTTCTTCATTGATGTAATTATAGATTTTATTATAAGAAATTAAAACCAGAAATAATTTGTTCGGTTAGTTTTATTTTGAAATTTTAATATTCTGAAGTATTTATGATTTATTGTATTTAAATTGGAGTACATATGTACGTTTTTAAGATATGCATAAGCAAAATACTTGTTATGATGTATATTTAATGAAATGAGTTTTTAGAATGTTTGATAACATAAATTTTTTTTTCTGATTCGAAAAAACAAAAAATCATGATTGTGAATTAAAAATAACAAAACAAACAACCGTGTCAACGTTAATTATATAAAAGAGAAAAAAAAAATGTAATAAATATTGTTTTATAAGTATTTATTATTTTTTATTTTAAACCTTTAGATAGTCACATATATTGATAAACTATAAACTAAAACATTTTAAGATAAAGCTGTGATATGTAATTAAGATTTTAAAAACTCTAAGATAAGGAAGATAATAATAAATAATAAAAACGAAATAATAAATTACTACCTAGGTAATAAAAAAAAAAAATCGCTAATTAAAACATGAGGAAAATTAAATAAACAAATCAAATAGAGCACCCATTGAAGTAATTTCGATTTTAATTACTTTATACAAATATAAATAATTTTAATTTATTTAGTTTTTTTTTTTTAATAGAAATTTTTTGTATTAGAAATTTTTATTTGTATTATAGTGCATGATTAGGTAATTTTTCGACCCTCACTTTGAAATTATAAAATGCAAAAATATATGAAAATAATTTAGGTTTTGTTTTTTTGCTTTTTGAACCGTAAAAAAAAAAATAAGTACATACATTATTGACATTTTTTTTTAAAGAAACCAAGAGTATTAAATTGTATTAAAATTTATTTTTTGTATAAATTACACAGTATTAATATTTTGTATAATTACACAGTGTTTTTCATAGATATTTTGAATTAATATAACACACGAGTACATATAGAAAATTTGCATAATATAAAAAATCTTAATTTAATAGTATTAAAGTATAAATAATTAAATCCTAAATATTTTTTTAAGATATACCTATTAAGTTAAAATTTGTTTCCATTTTAATACCAAAAATTTATTAAATATCTATTTGACATTCATTATAGTTAGTAAAAAATTGTACTCGAACGAATGTTGTTTATCTAAAATTTAGATATACTTAAAAAAAAAAAAAAAAAAAAAAAAGTAATAAGCATCTGCTTTTGACTTTTTAACCACATATTTGTAACCGAATTTATTAAATTTTTTATGTAAAGTACCAAATTAGTTAAATAAATTTAGAATCAAATTATATATGGTTAATTGAGTATATCAAGGCTATAGAAAATTACCCTCCAACCACATATTAAAAAAAAGTTAAAAATTACATCACAGCAATCTTTAAGGTTATGTATAACTTTACTTAATATAACGAAACTGGACTTGATATATGTTAAGACTTGATATACTGCTTTTTTAAGTGAAATATAATTTATATTTAGTTACCTTTACTGAATCTAAGGGATACATTACACAATGTTCTAAAATCCCTGCAATTGCTCCAGCCGTCATATTTGTACCAATACTTGTTGTTGGAAGAGACTCATAATCGTCAAAATTCATTTTGATTTTCTTTTTAACCCAAAAAAAAATTTTAAATATAGAAATATTAATTTAATTTTCTAAATTTTTATTCATTATATATTAAATATTTTATGTATTCTTCTCCTTAAAATTAGATTAAAAATTAAAATTTTGATATCCAAAATGTATATTTGGTTTACAAATTTTACTTACCCTATATAAATTTATATTAAAAGTTGATACAATGTTTTGAAATTATTTTCTATAATTTTTTACTTAATTGAGTATTTAAACAATTGTTTAATCTCAAATCTAAAAAATGATTTCTGATCAAAATAAGCTTATTATTAGTTTTTAATTTCGTAACATAATTTATAAACAAAACTTGCAGTTTTCCCCCAAATTTACTTCTTTTTCTTATTTTTACATAAATTCAAAAACTACAGCTCACCTATCCATGCCACAATTTTCTGTGCATTTGATTGAAATTGAACTAAAAAAATTTGCATTTGAAAAAGTTGAGTTTGACATTACTGACATAGGAAAATAAAATGACATTTGTGATAAAAACTTAACGAAAAAAAAAATAATAATAATAATTTTAACGAAACTAATTTCTGCATTCACAATAATAAAAATTTTTTAAAAACATACATCACGATTCACAAATAAATATTTTTTTAGTATAGTTAGTTAGTAGTTACTAACTATAGAGTATAAATAGACTATAGTATATTTATTATTTTTAAACAGAAATCAAGTCAGAAAATGGAGAATTATTACATGACAATTAAACAGCTTCCTTTTATTAACAATAATATTAATATGTAGTAATAACACTCCTGCATGTTGTATTGTAATGATTGTAATTCACACTCATGGCTTTGTCACTGTTATAACAAAATAATAATATGTAGGTGGTTTAAGTTTTCATATAATACAAACTTCCCAATTCAATATTTTTAAGACTATCATATTCTTTCGTGGGTAATTAAGTTCCAAAGATTATATTGGTTAAAGAGGTTATTCTTGGTGTTTTCGGAAAATTCAGAACTTCCTTGAGAACATTTTTTTTTTTTTTTATATATATATTATTAGTAATTGTATCAAACACTTTACTTTAGTATCAGTTAAATATTCATTTAGATAACTAGAACAATAGAGCTAACTGATTGTGTCATTATTGTTAGTTTTATTAGTTATTTATTATATTAAGAATTCTAATTAATTTTAATTCCTAATTTAGGCAACTAAGCTAGAGTTTAAAATACAAAGGCGAATATGCTTTAACTGGTAATATGATGTTAAACATATGAAGATTATTGATTTGCAATTCTTCCGTTATCTATTGAATTTTGTTTGAATTTATTCGCCAATATGAAGGAATTTTGCCGCGAATTATTAGCATAACAAAAGATGGTCAACTGAGTGAATTGAGATTGATTAAAAAAATCTAGTTTCGTAGTGTCAAACCTAAATTGCGACGAACGCCGTAAGACGTCTGTCAATTCATAATGCTCTCAGAAATGTGATGACCACAATATACGACGTGTATACGTACGTACTACCGACGTACTACGTTAAGAAGAGTTTGTATATATAGCAGCAATATTTTTTACTTGTTTGCTGTTTTTTTCAAAAAAAACACGCTGCGACTTTTTTCGGTGTAAATCAGCGCAAACATTTCAAACATTTTTTTGTATCGAACCATAGATATTATTAACTAATATCAGAGACTACATAGAGATGTACAAATTCATACAAAAATTTGTACTAATTTTTTTTCAAACGGGCCAGCTAAAACTGGCTAGTTTTAAAAATCTTAAAGCACAGAAATATTTAGTTTGTGTCATAGCTAAAATAATTTAGCGAAAACTAGAATCTTCTGTAAAATCTGGTGTAAAATGATCATTCATATATTTTATGCATTTACAAAATTTTTTTATCCTTGTGATTATTAAACTTTTTAAAGCAAAGCGATGACAAAATAACTTTTAAAATAGAAAAATAAGGCAAAAATGGGAAAATATATTTGAGAAAATATATATTTAATATGTCGAGTAGAAACGTAAATTTTCAATATGATAAAGAAGACATTCTAAATATCACTTTACAAAAAATATGGAACATTTAGCTAAATATTTCATATAGAAAAAAATTAAATAAAAATAGATTATTTTATAATGTTGACTTTTCTAAAAACAACAAGAAAAAACATTTCAAGCTTATCATTCATATGCATTCAGTATTTCACTACTACAAGCAGAATTTTTTGAATGTATGAAATGGTATATCGTATATTATATGGTATCAGATGGTATGAATGTTATCTATTTTATGAAAATCATCTGATTTAACTGCATTATTTATTTAACTAAATTTAACTGATTTAATATACAGTATCCAGCAAAAGTAATGGTAATTTAAAAAAATATATATAGAAAAGCAATAAAATAATATAGGCGTTCGAATTTTTTCTAATAATATTTTTAACTTTATAACTTCAGGGAAAAACAAACAAACAAAGTAACAAAATTTTTTGTATTATGATTTTATTTTATTTTTTGATATCATGACCCATATCATATTGTTATATTGGTAACAGTATACTTACATATATATGTGGGTATTTTTTGAAGATAATATAATATACCTTCAAATAAAAATAACTGAAATAAAAAATTATGCTTTAAAATTCTTCTAAACATTTTTTTAATTAAAAATTATTCCAATTAGAAAAGTGGCATGACATTTGCTGGATACTGTACATATTCATAAAAATTATCAAATCATATCAAATTGGAACATAATTACATTTACACAAAACAAAATATAAATATAAATATGTATTAATTTTTGAATCATATTGAAATACATATATAAAAAGTGCCGATAGTATTTATGTGTATTTCTATTTATATTTAATTTTGATTCACACACACTTTCACAATTTAATAAGCATGTAGGCAAGCTGGTTCAAGTAATATAATTGCATAATATGGCATAATGAAATATATAATATAAAAATTATATTAGATACTGATCAGATCATGTATATCATAATATGACATCTGATATCATATGATCATATTCAATTATGTATGTTACTTGTTATTTCAATCATCCATACCAATCATACGAAAGTTCATTTATGTACATATATGAAAAAAAAAAAATATCCGAGACCAAAACTTGCTTTAAGAAACTTTAAAAAAAAAGTTGAAAAATGAGACTAAATTTCAAAATCGATATTGTAGCGACATCTAAACTTTTTTGTTGCCATTTGGACATCTCTATGTAGTCTCTGCTAATATATTAGTAATATATCTATGTATCGAACCTATTCAATGCGAGTATCATAAAATGATCTTTTTAAGCATGTTTTAAGTAAGCAGTTTCGAATAACAGAAAATTAATTCTTATAACTGCTTATAACTGTGCTCAACTTTGGAAATATTTCCACAATAATATCTGCATAGTATCTGGAATAATCTTGACTCCTACGAAATTTTTGATGGTTTAGTAAAAAATGAAGGGCAAAAAACAAAAAAAGAAAAAATGAATTACTGATGAAATATTGAAAGAAATGAAATTAAGAGACTAATTTTTCAAATATGTATAAGAAAAAATATCCAGATAATATCCATGTTACCACATTATTTAACAAGTATAAATTGAGGGTTAAAAAATTAATAATGGAGGTAAAAAAAATTTTTATTCTAACGAAATAAATAGCAATTAGCAACTGTAGTAGTATAAAAAACTTTGGGTTACTTATAAAAAAATAATTTTTAACAGAAGTAATTCCAATTTCAAGACGCCGATTAAGGTAATTAATTACAACAAAGTTTTTAAACTTGAAAATGAAATTGCAACGGTGTTTAACGAATCTTAACTTAAACTTTACAAGTGTGTTAAATATCCCGTCAGATAACATACTTAAACTACGTGAATCAATTTAATAGAAATATCTTCAATAATTTTGATTTATTTCCTACGAATGTTGAAGAAGTATTGCTGTTATAAAATCATTAAATTCTGCATTAGCAACCGTAAATGATAACATTTCGGCGAAATTTCTTAAAAAACTTCACCGAAATTTTGATGCCAGTTTGTAGTCAAATTTATTAATAAAGCGTTTCAATTCCATATCTATCCGGATTGTCTCAAAATTACCATTGTAATACCTGTTTTTAAAAATGAGATGGCCACAGGTTGTTCAAACTATTGCCCGATAACCCTACTGACTGCTTTTTCCAAAATTTTTTTAATTTTGTAATTAAATTTAGATTATTTCTTTAGTAATAATTCTATTCTAAACGAGAAGCAATATGGCTTTGAAGAAAAATCGAACGCTACGGTTGTCAGTTGTGTCTTTTTTGACTGCGTGGACCACGGCATTCTACTATTAAAATTTTCTAATAAAAATAAAATTTAACGACTGGCGAAATATTTTCTAGCATGGTTTGAGGTTTGTCACAAGGTTTCTTTTGAGGTTTCTTAACAAAATTTTAAGAAAAAAATATTTGATTTGAATGAAAAAATTGCAATATTATTGAATTTATGATGCTTAAATAATATACATATGTATGTATCATAATATTAATTTTGATGCAAACTTTAACAATTAATTTTATGAATTGCATGAAAATTATTTTGTACATTTATTATAAATTTTAAAAATCTACCCTTAAATTTTATTCTTAAAAAAATTTCAAAAATACATACATACATATGTACCTACTTCTTTTTTACTGGTTTACAATTTAATTAAATTTTTAAAATAAAAATACAAACCATTTTTCATATTACATATATTACATACCTTAATGGAAGCGACGAATTTTTATTAGAATAATTAGGAATACTCATTCCAATAATAGCAAATTATTATATAGCTACAATGCACACATTTTTTAGCTTTTATTTTTACAAAATGTACTTTTATACACAATTTGTCAAATTTCAAACTACATGTACCTATAGCAATAGCATATATTGTATAGAAACATAAAATTCGGAAAAAAAGAAAAAAAGAGGAAAACAAAGGCTCATATATTTCGCCAAAAAAAAATTGTTACGTTTGAAAATAAATCGTTTAATCTTGAAAACCTTTTTCCGTACATAAATATTTAAAAATTGTTAAGAAATTTAATTATCTTGGTCAGATAGTAGATCCTAATTGGAACTATCGCATAGAAAAAGTGATTAAAAATATTACCTCATACATATTTATTCTGAGACGATTACGCAAATTTTTTAACCGTAACGCTATTTTTACAATCAATTCTTATATAAAATCACATATTTGTTATCTAAATCCTATTTGGAGTAGAGCTCCACAAATTTACTTAAACAAACTAGATATAATTCATTAAAAATGAGTATAAATTTGCTCAAAGTTTTACTATCCTTCACCCTACAAATCATCTGTATACAGATAAATATATCAGTTTAACAAATATTATTAATTTGGAGTTTCATGCAACCGCATTCAAAATTAACCAGATAAAACACAGTTTCCTATTAATAGAACAGTAGAAATTCACAATCATAACACTAGGAATGAATCAAAATTTTATTTATCACTCTGTAGAACTACCTAGTCATTAACAAAACAATTGTTTTTATAATTGCCTAACCTAATTTTTAACCCATTTGCGCACGAGACTTTTAAAAAATATTTTGCCTAATTTTTTGTATTGTTATTATTAAGTTATTAATGTTGGAAACACTTTACTTTTATCTATACTGTTTTTAATACTCCATAAAAACCTTTCAATGCAAATTTCTAATAACTTAACTTAATAATTTCTAATAACAGTAATTAAAATAACTTTATTAAGTATCTTAAGAAATATATGTGTTTAAGTCTTAACAACAATAACATTTTCGGCCATTTAAAAAGAAGTTTTTCCAAAATTGGAAAAGCTTACGGTGCTGTAGGATCTCCAACGGTGAAGGTACATAAAAAAGTTGTTGTACATTGTTAATTGTTTAAGAAACCTATGCATAGTTAATATTTCATTGCTCTTTATTAAACAGTATAGGTATAAGTTTTGTAAACAAACGGAGGGACAGAGCGAACTTAATAGCAAATTTTTCAAAATGTGCTTAAAAGGATAATTCACAAAAACATGAAGTGACATTACTTACAAAAAAAATGGTCTTTTATAACACATTATGGTCTTTTATAATTGAAATGCGATTTTATGTTTCGGTATTAACGAATATATTGTGAAAGAAAACTCACTTCGCCGTAATTGTGTACTCAAAAGATTATTGATTCCTTTAAAGATTTTTTTTAGACGAATTGTCTCTAATTCTTAGCTCTGTTTATTCAATTTAACTAAATGTAATAAAAAATAGAATATTAATTATTAACTACCAACATCTGTAAATGCATAGTAATAAGTTAACTATATTAATTAAATTATATTAACGCAGAAACAAAAGTTAATAATTTTTATTTCATAAAGCGAATAAAATACTCCGGGCAACGCCCGGTACTCTGCTAGTATAATATACATAATATGTAAATAACAAAAGAAAACAAATCAGTGTCTGTGGTCTGAACTAGTTTTTATTTAATTAAATATTTTATTTTATTATATTATTTATTATTAACTTGTATTAATTATTTATAATTGCAAATTTAAAAAAAAAAAAAACACATTTCGTAAATCAAAACAGCTAAATAAAGTATAATTTAATTGTAAATTAAAAGACCATACGGCAATATGTTAGGGAGGGTCATTGTATTAATACTTTAATTTCTTATGTAATATTATGTATGTGTGTATGTATATATATAAATAACTTTAGGTAAATTAAATAAAGGTAAAAAATATATACTTATATCTATTATCTATATTACAAATTGTATTTTACTAACTAACTTTATAAGTTTTTTTTAGTAAAATTAATTTTGAAGAAAAGTAAATCTCAATTAATTGTTGAAATCTTGACTTTGTGGTTGTCAAAATATGTCTTTTGGAAAACGCTTTAAATATGTTGTATATGGTTGTATACTTGGCCATAAAATTTTGTTTTGACTTGAGGATTTTTTTAAAAGTGAATTAGACCAAAAATATTGTTACTTCTGGAATTAGTAAAAAAAACCAAAATGTAAACAAAAAGTATGATTTTGAATTGCAACTTTAAGGCTGATTTTCATCAGAAAAAAATCTCTCCGAAAATGTTAGAGCATAGGCATAAGCACAGTTGGTTATAAAGAGGCAATCGCGTAGACAGAGAATTTAAAAAATAAGATCCAAATTTTGGCAATTTAGTAGGAAAAAACATAATTTTTCAACTTAAATTTGAAGGATCTTATAGTTCTGCAGTAGAAAATAATAAATTATATTATTTTTATAAAATTTTGAATATTTTCTATAACTGTGAAAATCATTTTAAAAAATTTAATATTTGCATGCTCAAAATTGAGTTTTAAAAAAACTCTACTGAAATTGAAAAATACGCACCCACTTCGATTAAAGTCTTTAAGCACACTGAGTACTGAGTAGACCTGACCTGCGTACTGACTCATTAGGACTACTCACTAGTCACTACTACACTATCACTACTAAACTGAACTGACTAAACTAAAAAATAAAAAAGCGAAGTTATATTTTTTATTTTTAATAACATATATAAACTGAATAAGAACAAAAGAAAGTATTCTTTTCTTAGAAATAGAGAAATATTATTTTACGAACATTATTATCGGGTGTACTTTGTTCAAACTTCGATTAAAATTTTCTACAAGATTGCCTGCCGCCTGGTATTAGGTATATAAGCTAACCAGCAGAGTTAAAAATTCTTTCATTCTCAATTTTTTTTATGAAATAAAAAAACCAAGCATTATATTGCTTGTTTGCTGGCCTTAGTAGGAAATATCCGAAATTACTTTTTGCCACAAAAAAAGCAAACAGTATGTAATAAATAATAATTAACAAAGACCGGAAGTTCTTGCAAATACATATTTTTGCATATTCGGCCTTATGTATAACTTTACATATCTTGATCAAATTGCTGTTTTTGCATATTTTGACGGTTTTCCTACAGCTTATTTTTATGTTTTCCTTTACAAAAATACTTTTTCCACTAGAGTTATTCAAAATTTTTTAATCATATTTAACACCTGTAGTGAAGATTAAATTTATCTGAAAACATTAAATTCCACATGATTTCTAATTGCAATTTTAATTTATAAAAATTTTTGATAATTGAATTTTTAATATTTTTGAATTGAATTTAGTAACTTTAATAATTTCTGATATTCAGATAACCTATTTGTTATGTACAAGTTTTAATTACATAATGTATCTATGTAGTGTTGTTACGATTTTTAAGTGTTTTTTTTTTAGTTTTTTCTTTTTATAAATAAAGCGAAAAATATTTATTTTTGTTAAAAAAAAAATTGACTATTTTTGAATAGGTAGGTATATAAAAATATTTTAGTTTATAGATATAATACATGTTTCACGAGTGATTTGGCTATAAATGCATACTTTTTGTTTTTGCATATTTAAGGATATATTTTTAAGTTTTTTAGTGTCAGAACTTCCGGCCTCTGATAATTACTTTATGAATTAATTAGGTTTTTTAACATATTTTGTAGCATCAGCTAATTAAAATTGATTAAAATCATAATGTATTGCTTTTTTGTACTTTTGACTAAGTTCTGTTGTAAGGAATGAAATAATATATTTTTACATTTTTTAAAACATATTTTATTAACATTTAAACACACTTATGTATGTACATAATAGGAACAAAATAAATTTAAATTTTTGTAGTAAAAAGAAAAAATATAATTGAGTGATTCTTGGTTTGTTAATTAAATTTATCTTAAAAAATGTATGTTACTTTTTAATAAATATACTACATATTTACTATTTAGCATTATTTTTTAAAGATTTGTATTGTACATGGGTTTAAATTAAATGCATATGTACACTTATTTATCAGATTTTATTTAAAATAAAAAAATTTTAAAAATAGAAATTAAAAATACTAAAAATCAAAAAAATTATCTTATCGTTTACATTTTTCTCATAATACCCTAAATTAAATTTATTATAAGAAATTCAATTAAGGATAATTTTATACTATTAATAGTTTGAAAAAAGTATCATTCCTAAATATGTTGCAGTTTTTTCAAATCTATTGTGATATTTTTTTTTTTATTTTTATTACAATTTGTTTTGAATAAATTATTTCTTTTTGCTTCTTTCATTTGAAAATGAAATAATATTATATTATCTGATAGTAATTTAATAAAAATGTGAGGAAATAAATTATGCAAAATTTGAAAAAGAAGCAATATGTCATGAATGGCCTAATTATTTTTAATGACATATCAATCAACATATTAAAACAAATATTTATGTTATAACAATTTTTTTAATATTCAGCTTAATATGATCAAATAATATTTACACGGAATTTTAACTTAAAAAATATTTACTTATTGTCTTGCACATTATATAACCTATTACATATATTATGTCAATGTTGTGTACAAAAATGACATTTTTGATTTTCAACAATTAATTTACAATCCTTTATTATAATAAACAATTTTTAAATCTGGATGTTTCTTTCTGATTTCATTTTGAACTTCCTTTTCTAATTTAGAAACCTGCAATTTTTAGTTTTATATTATATTTTTTTTAAAATTTACAGTTAAAAACAAATTACTTCAATATTTGCCCATTGATTAAAGAAAGCACATCCCATAGGTGTAGCAAATATAAGAACAAAACCACAGACTAAGGTTTGAACAGGAGAGGGTGTCCAAGGATATCTTTTAAAAAATCCACGTCTTGTTAAATGTTCCATCAGAATTGGAGATATTACTAAAAATAAAAATAAATAGAAAATATAAATCAAATATCGATAAAAAAAAATCAATAAAAGCTATTTTAATTTATTGAAGTAAATATATGAGTTTTTTTTAAAAATAATACATTCAATTCAATACAAATACAGCAATTATGCAAATGCTGGTATTAAAAAATGTTCATTACGTATTTTAAAAGTTTTACATTGGCTTTTATGACTTGTAACGAAAAAGACAATGAACTCGAAATTTTTAATAACCTAAATAATATGCAAAAATAAATAAATTTTTATACTTACTCATTGCTGGGGATGCCATTGCAATTCTGCTTAAAATAACTGCTGTAATTCCAGTTCGTGCCGCAACTTGTGATTGGCCCAAGGTGTTATTATTATCATCATATATTGTTGTACCCTTTTGTAACTCTCTGTAACATTATTAAATAGAGATTAAAATTTTAGTAAAATAAATGATTATTATAAAAAGAGCTTATTTTACTGGGATCTCATCATTGGAATGTTAATACAATTTGCAGCAGCAACAGCAACTAGTGGTACAAATCTTCCGATTAAAGGGTTTAAATTCTATTAGATTATAATTTTAATAATAGAAATTTAAATTAGTGTTATAAAATTTAAGATAGTGATATATTTCATTATAATTTAAATACTATTATATTACATTATAATATTTAATATTAGTATTATTTTATTACCTTGACAATTTTATTAAAAGTTATAATTTAAAATTAGTATTTTTACCTTTACAATTTTATTAAAAGTTAATGCTGTAGCTAAAGCACCACCTGTAGCACAGAAATATGATTTTGCCAGTTGTCTAAAAAAAATTTTTTTATTTTTTTTTATATTTAAGATAATCAAAAAAAACAAAGAAATACTCTTTAGGTACAGGATCAGCTCCCGATCTATTTGTGTAATTTACTACAGCATTAAATGTTTGATTTATCCATTGCCAAAATACAACCGCAGGTGTTGTTTTATAAAAAGTCATCATGCCTGTTATTTTATACATGTATTTTTAAATTAAAAAAATGTGTATTAAATATTTGCGTCATTACTCACATCCTGTTATTAAAGTGTTCATAGGTACTTGAGCTGACATTCGACCAACTAACATTGATTTTTCACCAGTTTCAGGATGAAACGCTGAATCATGTAAATATTTAGCTTTCCATAAATCATCAACAGTTTTACATTCTGGAACTGGTTCTTTTTTACGATATTTTTTGACAATATTTTTTGCTCGTTCTAGTTCATCATTTGAAGCTAATAAATTCAATGGATTTGTTAATAAAAAAAAGTGTTTCGCCCTATTAACATATGTGCTTGGATCATATTTTGGTCCATCAATATTTATATCGGTAGGGATAGTCATTTTGTTTTAATTGTATGTCTAAAAAAAAATAATAATAATAAGTATTAAAAAATATTTTTTTCTCTCTAGATTTTTTAAATTTATAGAATATAAAACTTTATTAATTTAAAAAAAGTAAATGTAGTGTACAAAAAAATTGTAGTGATTAGAAAATAATTAAATGAATAATATAACTCTTAGTAAAAAAATATCACAAATTTTTGGACCAAGCAAATATTAATATAATTTTTAGATGAATGTGAAATTGTCAAGTAGTATTTATCCAAAATTAGACTTAAATAAAATGTTTTACATTTCAGAAATAGGTATAGGTAGTAGTATTGAGTAATTGTCTTATCTTGCTCTATATTCGAAATAATTTAAATTGAGTAAATAAAAATAAATTATTACTAAATAAATACTAATTATAAATTTAGATATTTCTATTTTATTAAAATTGGTATTTTTAAAGATTCCCATCTCCATTAGAAAAAATTTTGGGTAAAGTTTACTTTATGTCTGTTATAAAAAAAGTGTGTTTTTTTCGATTACTATCCGAAATATTCAATCAAAAAAAATAAATGTTAACTCTGTTATATGAAAATTCTTTAAAGTTGGGGGCTGCTGCCTTCAGACCCCCGCTAACAATGCAAGAAATCCTCTTTTTGAATTCGGCAAGTAAACGCATACGGCAAAAATCTATTTGATATATTTTTTGCTTGTATGAACAGACATAAAGTAAACTCTGCCCAAAATTTTATTTAGAGCAACGAATAACGATAGACAAAAATAATTTTTCTTTTTCTAATGTTTTATTTCTATAGTTTACAGTCAAATTTTTGATCAGAGTTTTATTTAAAACAATTATAATTTAAAATATTTATATATTTTATAAAGTACTATATTAACTTTTATTTTCAAGTAATGACAAAAGGTTAAATCCTATCACAACTCTTAATAGATAAGAAAAAGAAAAGAATAAAACGATGACTTACGTTATCAAAAATTAAATAATCGATAGTTTATAAAAAAAATTATATTAAGAGTTACTTGATAATAATATGCTTAATATTATTAAGTATAGATTTCATAAGAAAAAATGAAGTATGTATTTATATTTCGATTTATTATGTACATATATATCTACCTACGTACTTAAGCATATTTTAAATTTCTACAATTTCAAATTTAAACACAATTAAGCTAGTATTACATAATTTATTTTATGTTTTTTCATATCTGACCTTGAATTAGTTAGTATCCTTAATTGTCAAAATTATTGAACGAGTGAAAATAAAATTTGTAAGCTCTTGATAACAAATTTCTTTTAATGGCAGTAAATTTGTTCAAACTTTTTGTGTTCTTTCTTTTTTTTTCACTTTTATTTTCTTTGCAATACTTGTATCTACATATATTTAAAATTTAAATTATTTGTTAGTAAATATGGTGATAAAACTTATAAAAAAAAAATTGCAGAAAAAAAATGTATGTACAATATTTATATGCAAAACTCACACAAAAAACAATCTATCTCTAAAAATCCAAAATTTAGACTGAGCATTGAAATTTGAAAAATAAACTTTATAAAAAAAAAGACTATTTTTTTAATTCATTTTTTAACAAAAACAAGAGAAAAAAGAAAGAAATTAAAATTTCCACATATGTATTTTTTGTTTTCTAAAAAGCTTTTGACAGTTTTTTTTTTTTTTGATAACTCTTTAATAATCTAAAAAAATGTTGCCAGTTATTTTATTTTAATTTTTAAATTTTTTTTTCTTTTTGAAATTAAAAACTGGGAATTGGGATATTCCATAGATATATTACTAATAGATAGGCAGTGTAAAAAATATTTTCAGCCAATTTTGAGAAACAGCTGAGTGAACCGTGCGTATGTATTGCCTTAGTTTCCTCAGAAATAGGTTCCTAAAAGGTGAAATAAATTAATTTCTAATTTTTTTTAAGGATTTTATCACTAATTTTGTTACTTTACAGGTAGTTAAAATTTTCAATAACCTAAATTAAATTAAATTTTAATTTTAAAAACAAAATATATCAATTATTAAGTAATATAAAAACTTAAAATATCTGAATGAAACTGGTTATGAAAAACTACTTTACATTATTTTAATAAATATAAACAGCTGAGTGAACGAAATGTATACATATTATAAAATACATTTGAATTTTTTTGACTGAATACCTTAAGATAGGAAAACACATAAGAAGAAAAGAAATGACTGTACCTAACATCTCAACTATTAATTAATATATCTATGGGATATACATACATAATAAATTTATAACATTTCCATTAAGAAATTAATTTCTTTATTGTAATTATATAAACATTTAAATCTTAAACAAAAGATTTTAAAGAAATATTTAAAAAAATTATATTATACATATATACACATGTTACATAATGTACATAATGTTCATATTCTCAAATGATAAATTTGAAATGTTTTAAAAACAAAACAGAATATTTTGTATATGTTTTAAAATTTTATTAGAATACTAAATCAGTTTTATGTAGTAAAAAATTATTTATTAACAAAATAAAATTATTATTAAATTAACATTGAAAAAAAAAAATACATTCGTTGAACATAATTCATAAAATTTTTTGATTAATTTATATTTAACAGATTATGAATTTTTTAATATTGGTAATACTATTTAGGTTTTACAAAATGCCAAAAAAAAATATTAAGCTTATAACAGCTGTTTGAATTATATAAAAGAAACAACAATAACAATATATTCCAGCAACAAGTTCAGTGTTTTTTAATATTTTAAAATAGCTTTCCAGCAACAAAAAAATGTTTAACCTACAGAGTATAGTACATTTTTATTTATACATACATACCTTGGAGTCTTTGGAGTTCAGTAAGATTTCTAGTTTCCAGTTTCCACTTCCTACAGCAATAATTATTTTGTATACACAATTATGTTTATAAACATGAAATGTGGATTAAAAGTTTAAACATAAAAAATTATTTATTTGTGTAATGGAATAATTAAATAATGTTTTGGTTTTTGAATATTTTTTAATAATAATTGTATTTGTACTTTCGAATTTTATTTTCCAGATACTTAATCGCTTTAATTCTTATCGAATTAGTATAAGAAAAAAAAAAAATAAAAATCATACTGAATCAACCATTTCTCACCGAATGTACCTATGTATATGAAGCTGATTTTAATAACTAGGATTTAGGAAAAAACTAGTTATTAAAATCAAAAAATTAAATTGGGAATTTCAGAATTGTTTTACCCACACATGTATTATGCAATATTATTTTATTCTCTTTTTTATTTAAATTGTGTACATAATATACATATGTATGTATATTATGTATTGCGATTGCTATTATCTTTGAGATTAAGTGTGGTGGAGTAATAACTCAAAATACATTACATTTATGTAATTATATTTCGGGGTGTCAGCACTTTGCTACCGGATCGATTTTATAAAATTGCATAAAAAATTTATTTTTAAAGTGAGATTTATTTTACTCTCCTATAATAATTATAACTAAATTGAGATTCTTGAGAGTTGAGTTAGAAGTAAGAGATCCAAACTTAACTCTTTTAGGTACGATAATTTGTTCTAAAAATTATTCTAAATCCTATTCTTAACTGTGCTCACGCTTTTTACGGATAAAAATAAATAATGCTCCCAATATCCAATAACTTTCTATATTTCCCTATTGTCTTTATTCATATTTTCCCAATTCTCTAACGAAACTGTAAATTATTCTATACCCTAGGTTCTTTGTTTTACGAGGTTTTATCCAAATAGGTACTTGTAGTTGGTAGTGATAGTTCAATCCTACAAAGTATCAACTACCAATTAACAATAACAATTAATACCGACAGAGTATTTCTATAGTGTTTGCGTTCCTATTTACTTAGGTATATCATATCTATTCCTTCAAAAGCTGTGTCTAGTTGGGAGTAAAAAAGAGTATATCACTCTGTAAAACGCAAACAATTATTAAAGAATACAGATTACAGATATATGCATAGTTATTATATTAGCTTTTAACAAATATGTATCTATATTATGGTAATAAAATGGTGGTATATTTCACAATATTGTCTAAATAAAAAAAATTGTGAAATACCCTTACGAAATACAGATTTTACTGTTGTAATGTAAATTGCAATTGCATACATAGTATATAAATTTAAAATAACAATAAATGTATGTATATTTATTGCACAACAAAACGTTTGTCTATTCAACGGACTTCATTCAAATCAATTGTTTTTGTCGATGGATATTGACTATTCTTTAGCAATTGTCAATAAGTATATCAGATCGAAAAGGAGTATGAATAGTTTGGAGATTTAAAGATGCATAAAAGTATTGATTTTGAAAGAGATCGTAAAAAAAATGATATCGTAAAATATTAAAAAGTTAAAATGCAAGAATTTATAATCAAAATCTGTATTTCTCTAAACAACATAATATTCGTACTCTTGGTTCCCAAAAACGAATCTTGAAAAAAATCTTATCTTAATTCGATGTTTTTACCGATTACTTTAATATACTATATATAATACATATGTATAAAATAAAAGGATTATAAAGTTTGAGGTTTATTTACTAAACCATCTCAGCTTTAAGGAACTCTATATGGAAAAACAAAGTAGATAAATATATGTATACATATTGTAATAAAACAAAAAACGAATTCTTTTAACAACAGCTTTATAATATAATGTATATTTCAGTTTTGTTTTTTTTTTAATCTTTTTTTTTAATATTATTTTTATCGATAATACAATAATTTGTGATGATAATTTATAATGTTTCTTAACTAAATTAATATTGTTACTTAACTAAATTAATATATTTAATTTTTTATATATATAAATGTATATTATATATAATATATTTTCTTTTTAAAATTAAATTTGTGATTTATTTATTTATTTTTTACTTTTGTTTTAATTTTTTAAAGCATTTTTATATTTCACACGGTTGTTTTTAAATTATTCACGCTAAACGAATGATAAAATGAATGAATGTATGAATGTAATGAATTTCATATACAAATTTTTTTTTTATAATATGTATAATATTTTTTTACTTAATTTTGTTTTTATTTTTTGGGTGGTTAATTTTTTTGTTTTATTTTATTTCTAAAATGAACTTTATGCTGGGATACATATTGTATTTGTATTATTATTATTATTATTGTGTAGCTATATATATTCTTTTATACTTATATTGTATTTGTAGGTATAATATTATTAATAATTCTTATTTTAAATTTGAATTTAATTAATGATAAATTTAAAAAAAGTTTTATTATTTAACTTAATAAAAATAAAAATAAAAAAAAATATCTCATAAAAAATTATAAATACATACGTATGTATTATGTATGTATATGTAAAATTTAAATTTTACTTTAACGGTACTAAATGGTTTAAAATTAAACAACAAATATATTTAAATAAATTTTCTCATTTTGTTTGTTTTTTTTTTTTTTTAGGTATTTTTAAAAGAAAAAATGAAAACAAAACAAGTTGTCGTTTATTTTCTAAAAATAATTCAATAATAACATATATATGTATATAATAAATAACATATTTTTCTATAGCAATGGTTCCCAACCTCTAGTTGTTATCGTACCCCTTGGTAATAATTTAGAATTTTACGTACCCTCCTCCCATTTTTTTTTTGAAATCATGCATGAAAACAATATTAATATCATACATAGATATAAAGAAAAGATTTTTTATTTGGTAATTAAAAATTAAGTACAAAAAGTGGGTAATAAGTGGGTAAACGTATAATGAGAAACACATTTTATATCTAATGGAAAATTTTTAATTTGGAAAATAAATCTAATGAAAGAACACCATTTATGACGGATTACTACTGCGTCTAGTAATGATTATAATATTTCGCCAGTCATTAAATTTTATTTTTATATAAAATTCAATTTATTGTTTTTAATATTTCAGAGAGAAAAATCGATGCGATTCACATACCGCCGAAGAGCATTTCATGTACCCCTGGTCCCCAAGATTCTATGTTGGGAACCACTGCTCTATAGGTTATGTATTTATATTTTAAGATATGATTCCCAATATTAGAATTTGTTTTTGTTTTTTTTTTTTTTGTTTATAAATATTAAAGTGCTGGCCTATTTAATATTTTGAATATAAATTTTATTCCATTTACTTTTCCGTTCTTTGTATGATTTTATAATGGTATAGCTATAGTGTATAGTATTTTTTAAAAATGTATTTTTATATTATACATATTGTATATACATAAATCATCTTGTATCAGAATTTAATATCTCAACACTTTAGCAATTTAAAATTTATTTCAGTTTTTAGTTCAAATTCTTCATTAAATTTTTATATAAATGGAGAGAAATTATATAGATAAGAAGGTGTCATTAATATTTTAACATAAAGTTAATGAATATTGAACGGTATATAACCTTCAAATTATATTTTCTAATTAGAATATAACAACATTTAATTATCAAAAAGTATGAGCTTAAAAAGCTTTGAAATATGAATTTTGCAAAATATAAAACATGGAATAAATGTTCTTGTAAAATTTGTAGACAACAATTTGTTATCCCTTAATAAAATTTTGAACATAGGATAACAAACTCATGAAGAACATTAAAAGTCAACAATATCTCAAACTATTCAGAACAAATAGATTAAAAATTTGTTTTTGTAAAACCAGAACGTTTGGATATTAATTTTATACCCTATATATATATAAAAATTTCAATATTTCAAAAATAAAACATTTTAAAGAATATATATAGCCAAATGTTGCACAATACACATACACATTATTGAAAATTCTAAAATAAAATTAAATATAAGAATATTTTGAAAGAACAAAGTACATCTATATAACACCAGAGGTATCAATTGAATGAGTTATGGGAATTATGCTAATCTGAGTAGCATTTAATCCATATTAAAGTGTAGTAATTAAATTGTAGTTAAATTGTAAATCCATAATAATTTAGTAGTTTTCAGCCACACAATACGTATTATGACATTCCGCTAAGTTTTGAATACAAGTACATATTTGGATACGATTTTCTATTACAAAATCTACATTAACATATAACATACATATATGTATGTAAAAATCATGATTTTTTTTTATTTTCTTTTGGAATCAAGGATGACACGGTAAAATATACTTACATACCAGCTACAGGGCCCCTAGTTAGACTATATTTAACAATCAAACAACAAATATACGGACCCACAAATCATTTTTAAAATGGAATATAAAAATGTATATACATATTTCTAAATATGTACTATTTATTTAAGAAAATTTCACTGCCACATGAAAATGATGGTTGCCTTTCCCTTTCAGATGTGGTAGGAAATATGCGCTAATAATATAATTTTGTTTTTTCTTTATGAAACTTTAAACATAAGTTATTATACAAGAAAGTTAACTTATACATATAATACAATTTAAAATAAATAAAAAAATATTAAATATAATAATAAAATATTTTAATAATAATGAAATATTATTTTTGATTATACTTAAAGGATTTTAACTATAAATTTAAGTTTATAATTGCATTAAATTAAATTTATAGAAATTTATTTACATTTATGAATTTTGAATTTTGATACAAAAGAAAAAAACAAAAAGTTTGGAAAAAAATAAAATAAAAAAAATAACTCAATAAAATCAAAAATCAAATTGAAAAATTAATTGTAATTTTTAAATAATTTTAATTTTATCATTAATTATTTTAATTAAATTTTTCCTAAAATAATTATCCTATAATATATTTATAATAATTTTTATATACATATATATAGATATATAATATTATATGACTGACATAATTAATTAATTAATATTTTTTCTTTATTTATGCTATAATTTATGTGCAATAAAAGATCTACATTAAAATTTATAAATATAGTTAATTATTTTTTGTTTTTTTTTAAATTAATTTTTTTCTTTTTTTTTCTTTTCAACTATTTTTAATTAATTATTACTAAAAAATAATTTAAATAATATTATATTTTCTTATTGTTAAATAACAATTTATTATATATGTAATATAAATATAAATGGAATTCACACAGGAAAAAACAAAAATTATACAATAATATAGGAATAATAACAATAATAATAATTTTCTTTCGTTTTAAATTTAATATTTAATAATTATAATATATTTTTGTTAACATTTAGTAATTAGAATTGACAAAAATGAATTTACCGTTAAGAAATTTTTTAAATAAAATTTCTAATATTTGCTTTTGTGAAGTTACCGATTTATTTATTTATTTGTCTTTTTTTTTTTTTTTTTTTTTTTATTGTTTTTTCCGTTGTATATTCGTTTTTGTTTTTAATATACATTTTTATATGATATTAATTTTTAATTTAAATTAATTTTTTATTGTCGGAATAATAATGCTTAAGTTTAAAATTATGATTTTTTTTCTTTATTTTTTTTTCTTTTTAATATAATAGTTATAATATATTAATATTGATATCAGATTTATAGATAATATAATGTATACTTATAATAATTTCATAGATAAATAATTAATAATAATAATATTAGACAATTTTTTAATCGCTTTGGGCAATTATATAATATATAATAAAAAAAAATAAACAGCATTAAAATAAATAAATTTATTATATGTATACGTAGAGCTTTGTATAGTAAATAACTTTGAACATTTAAAGGTAATATAATTTATTAATATTGCTAAATTGTCTTTTTTTTTAATGTATGCTATCTGTATACTTTTTTTACAAAAAAAAAATTTTTTAAATTAATTTATCTTAATTCTTATAGGATGTTTTTTTTTTTTGTTTTTGGTAGTAACTAATATTAATAAAAATTAAGTATTTAAATATCAGTATTATAGTTTTTCAGTAATTTTATTTAATAAATTTTTGTTTACAAAATAAAAGGAAATATTAACCCACAATTATTTTATTGTATATAAGTTATAAGTTATATTATGTAACGCAAAATAATAGCAAGAAAAAAATATTATGTTTTATAAATGTCTTAAAGTTTATATATGTGTATATTTATAATGGAAAGTTCTTTATATTAAGAAAAATTTAATTATTATATTAAAATAATAAATAATTAAAAAATCGATATTTTTTTGTTAAAGTGAACGAAATATTTTTATTTTTGTGATGTACATATGATTATAATATATGATAATTATGGGCCAACAAATTGGATTTAATTTTGTTTTTTTTTTTTTTTTTTTGGTTTAGGTTAGCTTTTAAGACATTTGATTTTTAGGTTTTTAATTAATTTAAATTAAGTATAAACATATGTATATATATAATATTATGAAAATTTATATAACAAGTAATTTGGAACGACTTAAAAAGATATAAATCATTTTTGAACGTTTTTTTTTTTTTTTTTAAGGAATTTTATGATTTATATTAATATGTATAAATATAACCAGTAAATATCATAGTATAATTTATTTTTAATTTATAAATACATAGTTTTTAAACGTATAATCTCTTAAAATTTAAAATTTAGATTTTAGTAATATATTTTTCAAAGGTGTATGTTAACGTTTTTCTTTAAAAAAAAAAAAAAAAAGCTTTTTTTTAAATAAATTAAATAATTGTCCAAAATATGATGAAATTGAATAAGATTTTGGTTTGTTATCGATTTCTATAAGTATCACTGAGTATCACTGATTCAAATACTGGCGATGGATCATTTAAAAATAAAAGTATATATTATAATTTATAAACATAAAAAATATTAAAATAAATATAATATAATATAACTTTTGTAGCATTTTAAATAAATTTTAAATTAAACTATAGGCTCTAGTTTTAAATAGTTTAAAATTTTTTTTGTATCACAATAAATAAATAAGGTATAAATATACCTATACATATGTAAAACTATAAAGTTTGATTTCTTGAGTTCAATTAAAAAACGTTTAATGAATAAAAATATTTTTTCAAATAAAATCGTTCATTTATATCGTATAATTAATAAAATATTTGGTGGGAAATATATTTTATATATGTATAATCAAAAAATGTAATTAATTATTTTATTATTTATTCAGTTATATATATTTTATATAAATAATAGTACAACTAATAGAAGAAACAAGATTTTTGTAAATTTATTTAGCTGCAAAAAAATGTTTATGTTTATTTTGGGAAGTGAAAGTAAAAATTATACTGAATATTATATTATTTACAACATTTTTATAATAATAAATATATTAATTACCTTCGTTTAATTTATCTATTTCATAATAATTTTAAAAAATATTAGATTTCATTTATATTGTTAAAGGTGTTAAGTTAGTTTTATTAAAAAAAAAAACACTTTTTTTTGAAAGATATAAGATATAAAAGAAATAAAATAAAAACTATTTATTTCAAATAATTATAGAAATGGAATATATTACATATAATATTCTCCTGTTACTCTGTGTTATTTTACATTTATTTGTTATTACACATGTGTTATTACACATTTACGATTATGTATTTTAATTTGTATTTATTAATTTTAACTTCATTTTAAAATTCTTAATTTTTTTTTGTTAATTTAAAAAAATTTAAAGAATATGAGTTCATTCAATAAAATTGAAATAATAATTATTAATACATCGGAAACGAATAACAGAAAAATGGATAAAGGAAAAAATCGTATATATTTATATACATATATGAAAACTTTCTTCTGATCCCATTGCTTTTTCTTTGTTTGTAGAACAAATCTCTTCGGTTAAATGAAAAACGCATTAGTAAAAAAAATCGTTTAACGGAAACATTTTTTTTTAGCTCTAAAAATAAAATTTTAACGTATTTTGATACTGATAAGTTGTTAAGCGGAAAACAAATGTTTATTAAATTTCATAAAATATGAACATATGGTTGTCTTTATTGTTATAGACAAAAAGTAAATGTCAAAAAGCACAAATTCTACCAACACTTTTTCGATCAAAATTATTTATTGAAATTTACATGCATGCATGCATATACTCGTAATATGTAAATTGATAAATAAAAGTTTTTCGGATGTTATCTGTAATGTTTAAGTATTATTTTAAAATTTAAATTGAAAGTTATTTCATATTTATTATAATAAAAATTGAAAAGCAAACCATTTTGTAAAAGTATCTTCATCGAAATATTTAATTATAACTTCTATCTAACCTACATAATATGTATGTACATATTCGATTTTAGGGCAGCAGTGGTTATGAAACTTTTATAATAAATAGAACAAACAGTACTTAGTGGTTGTCGTATAACTTATAAGTGAAACATTTACACGTAACTGAAATTTATTTAAATTATTCGTAACTGAAAATTATTTCACTTACGGGTAAAAGAAAATAACGGATAAAAGAAACAAAATTTCTGCGAAAAAAAATTTCCTCTTATTCATTTCCGACTACGTACATATAATTTACGTTTGAAAACTAAACATAAATAATATTTAAATAATACATTATATGTTAACAGCAAAGGTAGGTACTTCCATTCATGATACAAAGACAACACAAAGTATGCCAAATAAATTATTAAATTGTGACGTATTATAATGAAATAATTTTATAATCTTAAGAAATAAAAATAATGATAAAATTAACACAATTCTTCTAAAAAAAAAAAAATTTTTTTTATTTTTTAGTATTTAAATTGTTAACTGAAAATAAGGAAAAATATTAATAAGAGAAAAAGTAATTAAACAGATATTTTAATATCTTTTATTATTTAATTTTTTTTCAGTTAATTTTTCTATATAGATTCTAGAATATAAAATGGCTTGGATCGCGATCAAGCGATCATACTGAATGGAGATGAGCAAATTTAATTTTTTTGTCGGTATAACTTCTTCTTTTTTTTTTAACGTTTTTAATCCTTTGGCACATTTTGGCAATTATAAGTTTATAATCCTTTTGTGAAAAACGTTTTTTGATTAATATTTTATAATTAATTTTTTTCTTTTTCGGAAGTAATTATCAACTCTATTTACAAAGTTTAAAGAAAGATAAATCATAGTCCATATAGTCTCTAAAGTCTCTAAAGAAATGAAAATTATTTTACTGTTTTTTCTTTATTTTATTTTTTCTAATAATTATTACATTCGTTATACGTTAACAGTGTACCTAATGTACCTTTTTTTTTTTGAATATAATATATGCTTTTTTGTATATTACTTATTTGGGCTTTTCCAAATCGAGATTCTGACCCCAACCTCATATTTATTATAAAAATTTACTTGCTTAACGTCACGTTTCAAAACAAATTGTGATTATCAAATTTTATTTGACATTTTAATCTTTGTATCATGAAACCTAAGGGTGATTTCACATGGAATGCATGCATCAAGATGCAAAAATTATTTTGGTTACATTTCGTGTACTCTTCGGTAATATGAACGAATAATTTGCATCCATTATGCATCTATCGCGAGATGTGAAACGGCGACATTTTTATTTTGAAAGTAGCTAGGCTAGTATGTGTATATTGTTTTGACATTTGATGAAAAAATTTATTTACAAAATACAAAATGGCTAAACCAGAGGAAATTGTTATTTTATGTAAGAAAAAATTTTAATTAATATAAATTAAATATAATTTATTGATACACATATAAAATTGTGTTTTATGTCTTTTTATTATATCCATTTTCCATTTTCAAAATTATTATATCCATTATGCATTTGAGCATTCATCATATCATTCATTATATCCATTTTCAAAATATTTCAAAATATTTAACATTTACTTCTGTATTTGACGTTAAAACAAATTTGCATCTTTATATGCTTCTTATAGAGGATGCAAAAAATTTTGCATCTAAAATGAGCGAAAGGGAGAGCACGTTATGAATACGATATATATTTTCAACCAATCAAATGTTTGCATTCGGATGCATGCATCCCATGTGAACTTACCCTAAATATTATATTCATACATTTAAATGAGTATGAATAAGTAACTAAGTAGCTATATGTGTATGTTCTCAGAAAATAAATTATAATAATTAATTAATAATGAAAAATGAAATATAATAAAATAAAAAATAATTTTAGTTTTTGACTTTCATTAACAGTCATAACATTTGATGTACTAGAACAAAAACAAAATTTTTTTTAATTTCTAATAGTTTCTAGTATACTTTACAGCATTTTGAGTGACATTTTTTTTTTAATTAAATTTTTTATTATTATTAACGCAGTATTATTTTTATACATGTACATAATATATTCTTTTTTTATTTTTTTTGAATTTTTTATATTTGTAAAATTTATTTTAAATATTATGTATAGTAATTAAATATATTAATTGAACTTATAAATTGACAATCAATTTTTTTTTTTTTTTGTTTTAATTGCATTTTTTTAATTAAATGTTATATTACAAACTTAATATAATTTTTTTTCCTTTTTTAAATATATAGATAATATTTTTTATATACACAGTTTCTCTTTTAATGCATATAAATATTTTATATGTATATAAATATTAATTGATAATTTTTTTAATTGAACGTTAGGTATTATAGTCATTGTAGGATTATAACAATATTTTATAATTGAATATCCAATTGACATTTGTTTTAATAATAATAAAAATTATTTTTTAATAATATATTTATAATATATGTATATATAGATGTATATATATACATATGTCTATATAAATTTTTCTATATCTTATTTTTGTATTAATTATTTATATTATATCAGTTTATTTTATTTGTGTGTATTTTATATTATATACAATTTTTGACCGTTTTATATTTTTGTTTTTTATTGTTTTTTTATTATTTAACGTTTATATAATATGTAATATTAGTAATATTTAAAATAAGTTTGTTTTAATAATATTTTTTTTGTAAAAAAATAATATATTCAATTAACTAAATATTTATACCTATAACAAAATATGTAGTTAAATGAAAAAAAAAATTAAAAAAAATTTTTTTAGATGTCATGCTATGTACCGAGATTTTACTGAAATTTTTGGTTGAGCAAAATTTTCTAATTTTAATATTCCTTAATTTTTTTACTTTAATATATAAAATTTATAACAACATTTTGCAAGTTCTTTTATTAGCAGTTGATTGTAAATATATGAAATTTCAATATCTTATAATATAGATTCAAATTGAAAACATTAACGGAGAAGCTAAAAGTAATTCTATATAATTTAACTAATTTCATATGTTTACTTTGTTATAAATCAGAAATTATATCGACAATCATTAGCAGCAATCTAAAATAAAGAGTTATTTTATTGATTTACTATTCGCAATCTTTTAAAGCTGTCTGATAATTTTTTTTGACATTTAGGTATTTCTCATTTAATAATTTGACATTTATTTCTCATTTAAATTTATTTTAGAGAAAATTATGTCAAGACAATAAATCCTCGAACGCTAAAAAAAATTCCTCTTTACAAATTTTTCATCAAAATGTGAAATTATTAGTATATGAAACCATTTTACATATGTGGATTTTTATTTGAGTTCTCATTTGATAGACTCAAACGCCGACTCAAAAATAAAAACATATAAGTGTAAAAGCTTTGAAAATGATTTTTAAGTTTTTAATAGCCCTTGCCCCTAATAGACAATATAAATAAATAGTTAATTCGTTTATTTTTGTATATCAACCGTTATTTCACGTTGCAATGTTTCTTCAAAAAAACTAATTTGAGCAGTTTAAATTGAATTGAGAAGTTAACACATGTTAAAATTGTTAGCAAATTACAACTGTAAAAGTGAAAGATAGCACTGTATGTGAAGAAAATATAACCTACTTAGAATATATTTGAATATAAGAGGCTATTGCAAATAAATTAAGTTACTTATGCAAGTTCGATAAGAGGAAATATTAGAATAAGAAATTGTTCTATTTGTTATATGTACAGCTGTTAAACTAATTAATTAATTACTTAATGAATAATAAATTCTAAAGAAATAGATTTATCGCTATTTAAGGTTTTCATTCCATTCCAAAAAATTTTAATACATTATAATACAAAAATTGACAGATTTATAGGATTTCCATGACAGTTTCAGACATTATCACTACTTACTAATCCATATGTATCCTCTTTTTACTCATAATGTACCTACCATTCTTATAAAATACCTATAGTCATTTTTTCATCTATTATAAAAAAAAAAACTATTTAACATTTTAAATAAATAAATAAATAAATGAATAAAATGAAGTTTGAAAAAAAAAAAATTTTTTTTTTTTATTATTTTATAATAATCGGCCCAATTAATTTATTTAAATTTAGAACTAAAATATATTGTTTCAAATTTTTAATTATACTATTAATTAAATTTTATATATATTTTTAATTCTTATACAAACCAAACTGTTTTTTTTTTTTCTTTTGTTCTACTTCATAAGAATTTTCCTAACTATTATAATTACTTTATTTTCATTATATTTGAATTTATATTTATAATATGTATATAATAAATATATAAATTTTATTTTTCTTGTAATTAAATATTTATACATATACATATATATTATAGCGACCATTATTTTTCGCTGTCTTTTGTTGCATTTTGTTTTTTTTTTTCTTGTTAATAATTATTAAATTTTTTTTTTACTTTTTTTTTTTTGTCATTGTTACGGACATAAAAAAATATTTAATTCTTTGTGTTAAACTTTAAAGTTTTTAAAGTAATGAAGTGTTTGACGAAGTTTTTTTTATAAATGCGATTCATTTTAATTTTGAAGAATATAAAGTTAATTTGAAATGTATAAATTGTAACTTTCCAAGACAATATAATATTATATACTTCAAAAATTTTAATAGTTTTAATTTTAGAAGTTTAATTTTATTGTCCGTTTCGTATTAAAAAAAAAAAAAAAAAAAAACAAATTAATATAACAAAGAAATTTAAATAATATAAAAGTTTGAAATTGGACCCTGGTTAAGTTTTTACTTTTATATATTAAAATTTATGTATAAATTTTTAAAGAAAAATTGGAAAAAAAAAAATTGAAGATTTAATAATAAGCTGAAATTTAAGATTTAAGATTCAAAAGATTTTTTATTAAAGAAATTAATATTATTATTTATGTTAAGTTGTAGAAAAATGACATTATATACGAGCATATACGAGTATACGGTTATATATTCATTATATATTTTTAGAGCCTCGATTGTCGAAAGATTATTAATACATATTTAGTATAACAAATATCGAGAGAGTTAAAATCTATAAAGATCACAATTTCACAAGTATATTTAATTAATAAGAAAATTAATGACAATTACTACATAGTCATTTTTAATAATAATCCTTCTCGTAAAGATATATACGAGTATAATTAAAATGAACAATATTTATGTATACTTATAAATAATTATGCGATCAAAATATTATATAGTTTAATGTCTCTACATATGTATATAATGTCAATTTCTATACCTTAAAAATTTAATTTAAATTTTTTATATAATTATTACCAAAGGGTCGGTCATATTCTATTTTTTTGGTTTACTTTTACACATTTTCTTTTTTTTTTTTTTTTTTTTTTTTTTTAATGTTATAAAATTAATTGAATTAATTGATTATTTTTTTTCACAATGCTAATAAATGAAACCACTAAAAATCGATATTTATTTTAATTTGTTTTTGTTGTTTTTGTTATTTTTATTTATTTGTTTTTTTAAATATTGTGTGCTGCATTCTTGAAAAAAAAAAAATAATGAATTAATGGATTATAACATATCTATTACATTTTTTTTTTCTTTATTTGTATTTAATTTACTATTTATATATATATTATATTATATTATATGTGCATTTAAATTTAATTATTTTCTTATTAAATTATATATTTAATTTTCAATTCAATTTTTTGGAAGTAATTTTTTTTTTTATTTTATTTCGTGTGTTTATAATATTTAAGATTTATAATATTCGATTATATTTAATTTATTTTATTGTTGTATCGATTTTTATATTATATTCAATTTTTAATACATATACTTATATACTTTTACATTTTTGTATTTCAATATTCTTTTACGTTGGGGTTTATTTTAGACTTTATTTCTGTTTTTTGTTTTTTTGTTTTCTTTCATTTAATTGATATCTTTTTTGAAATTAATAAAATAAAATAAAAAAAAATATATATATTAATATATAATATTTTAGCTAATTAAAAAGTAAAATTTAAAACATAAAACTTAAAAGATAAAGGTTTAATAAAATATATAAAAAAATATAACACTATTTATTTATTAAAAAAATTTAACACTAACTTATAAATTATTTAAAAAGCATTTCTTTTAAAAATATGTAATTTTCAAAATTTTAATTAAAAATTTTTTTGTGATTTATTTATTTATTTGTTTTTTTTTTATTAAAATAAAATTATGAACTAAAATATTATTTATATTTTTTTTTTTTTGGCTTTGCGTTTGTTTTTATTTTATTTTTTTTTTTCCTTTGTTTGTGTTATTTTTTAATTTATAGTGTTATTTTTTTTTTCGAAATTTAACAATTATATTTTCTGTCTTAAGTTGACTTTTATATTTTATTGTTTTTTTTTATATATTTACAACATTTACGATATAGATATATGTATATCTAAATTTAGTTATATTTATTCATAAGAGTATTCATATGATAATTAATTAAAACAAAAAAAAAAAAAAAAAAATTATATATTTGAATTATTTAATAATTTTTTTTTGAATCTTTTAGAATCTTTCTTTGAACATTAGTTTTAGTTCATTTTTTATTTGTAAAAGATGTACATATATGCGACATAAAATTACTTTTTGAATCTCAAATAATATATTTATGTCCTCATTGAAGATTTATAAATAAATATATGTAATATAAATTATAATATAAAAAAAAAATCAATTCATTGTATATTAAAATTAAATACTTTTAGTACACATTTTAAAATGTATATAAAAAAAAAAAAATTTGTGAAAAAACAAAATTTTATTTGATTTTTCTTTTTTTTTCGGCTAAGTAAATAAGTTATTAATAATTTTAGTTAATATAAAATATGTATAAGTAAATAAACTTTTTTTTTTTGCCCAATTTAACAAACAAAATTTCAATATTTAAATCAAAAGTATTCTCATATTTGGTTGCATAAAAGTCTTTAAAACATTTATTATATTAACATATTTGTATAATTTTTTATTTAAAATATATTTTAAAGAATAAAATTTTTCGAAAATATTTATTTTATATTAAATATTAGGTATTAATTAAATATAACATACTCATAATTATATTTCTTTAATATATTTATATATATAAATATTTATCAATAAAAAAAAGTTTCGGAATGTAAAATATTAAATTTGTGAATACTCTTATTTTTAACATTATATAGTCATATATATTATATTAATATTCAATTTATTAAGAATTATTAGGCTAGGATTTGTTTATTTTAATTTCTATTTTTTATTTTTATTTTTTATTATTAATTATATTTATATAATAATTAACAGAAATACGATAAAATATTTTTTTTTTTTTGTTGTTTTTTATTATGACCAAAAACATTAATTTATTAATTTTTTCTTTAGTTTTTATTAATTTTATTTTTTTTTCATTTTAATGTATAAATGAATATTTCTGTACACATAATTGAAATGAATTTTTAACAAGAATATTAATTTTATTTTCTTTTTCTTAAATTATGATAAATAAAAACTGAAAAGAATTTTTATATAAGTTGTTAGAGTAAAGAGTTTAATTTAAAAATTTTAATAATATTACGCGAAAAATTACATTTTTTTCTTATAATTTTTTTTTATTTTTTGTTTTTTAGTTTATTTTTTTTTTTTACCATTCACCTGGAAAATAAAAAAGAATTAATTAGAAATTTTATATTTGGAAATTATTAATTAATTATTTGTTAGAAGCATATTAAAAAACAAAAAAAAAACAAGTGTGATTGTGCAAATTACAACAGTTATTAAATTAATATACAAAACAAAATGTAAGAACAAAATTTTACTCATGTTGCGATTTGTAGTTTATATGAAATATATTATGTCAATTATTAGTATTAAGTCGAATTTAGTTTATTAAGTTACTAATACTATATTTAATTTAATGAAATGAAATAATGATTTTACTGTCAGTACGTGTACGTAGCACAATATTCTGCTGTTCATCATTTTATTAAATTTTTTTTCTTTATAAATCTTTTAAATTAATTTTGAATTATTTTTTTAATACTAACTGAACTTTTAATTTTTTTTAGAAAATGTTACAATTTAAATTTATCTAATATTTTATTACATATATGTATGTATAGAAGATACAATTTAATAGTATAATTTTAAGAAATTAGAAAGATTCTAATTTTAAATATATTATTTTGAAATTAGATTAAGATAAAAGGTATATACGTATTTATAAAGAATAAAGAATAAGACGATTCTTTTAATTAATGTTATAAATGTATTTTATAATTATTATATTTAACTCTTTATATAGTATATTAATGTTATGTTAGTTAGTACACAGTTAGTACACATATAACTGAATATTATTTCAGAGAACTTTTTTTTTACATTATATAATTTTATTTCCCATTTTCTTCATTTTGATTTTGGTCTCGCTTTCAAAGTTGCCTCATTTACCAGTGGTCTAAAAATTCTATAAAGATATAGAAAAACTTCGTTTTTGATTTGCATTGTTTTTAAACGTCGTAAAGGTTTTTTTGTTTTTTTTTTTGATATTAATAAACGGCAGGATACAATAAAACTTATAACAATAAGGCATAATAGGCCTTTTTGAAATTATTTATTAACAGAAATTGATTATTTTTCAGTTTCACGATAGCTTTCAAATAAAGTATTCTTTAAAATGCCGATTCTTCGTGAATAATTTTATTTTGTGAAGCAAATTTTCATTTACTAAAAAAATTTAATTTTTGAAAATAATCGAAGATATGGAATTTACCCTGTTAATATGGAACGAGCTAGTTTTGTGGAGTTCCATCATCTCTATAGAAAAATAAGAGAAGACCGAGAAAATGTTTTCGAATATATAAGATTGTCAATAAACACTTAATAATGTGTAGCAGTTTGTATACCTATACTTTTATATAAAATTTTTTGCAATTAAAAATGATATAATTATAAACATTATACGCTAATTTGAATGAATACGTCGATAAACCTGCTAATTTGAATTAATTAACAAAACGAAATTTTTTTTTTCATTTATCGCAGTTTTGCCACTTTAAACTTGCAACAATTTTGATTTTAAAAAATCGCCGTCTTATTGCTCTTCTATATGGCCAATTGTTTGAAAACCAATATGTTTGAAATATTTTTAAAAAAATCGCCCGCCCACTTTCTGCATGGACGAGGCCTAAGATGATTATTTTAATTATTATTATAAATGTATTTTATAATTATATTTAACTCTTTATATGTATGTTATAAGTAAGTATGTTAATGTTAGTTAGTAAACCCAGAACTGAATATTATTTAAGAGAACTTTTTGTTTACATTATTTTTCCATTTCCATTTTCGTTATCTTGATTTATGTTGCTTTCAAAGTTGCATCATTTATAAGGAATCTACAAATTATACTGATTTGTACTGTTTTTAAACGTCGTCGTAAAGGTTTTTTTTCTTTGGTATTAATAAACGACCGGGTGCAATAAAGGGCCTAATAGGCCTTATTTCCAAATTGAATTGAGAAATAAGGCGTAATTCGTGAAATTCCGCGTTAGGTCTTATTTCTCATTCTAATTGGAAATAAAGTCTATATAGGCTTAAATTCCAATTTCAAAACTATTATTCTTGGAAAAAAATCTATGAGAGTTGTATATATGTATATGCGAGATTATGAATTAGGAAGGCGCATAATTTTTGATTTTGTATAGCCGACTCTAAAATCCGAATATTTCCAACACGTTTTAAACATATTCTAATCAGCCCCACGGTCTAAATTTAAATAAGAAATTAATAATATTGTAATTAAAGTTATTTTTTAATATTTAGCTACGATATTTATATGTTATGTAGTATCTTTTTTCAAAATGGGATTTAATACACATATTTTAATTAAATTGAATAAGAACTTTTAAGATATAAGGCGAAAAAAAATGTTGTCGATCATTTCATTATGGTTAAAAAAAATTTTGTTAAAAACTGTATTTTTCCTTGTAATAAACAAATATAGATTTAAAATAGAAGATTAAAATAATTTAAAGTCTAAAATCGACAATAAATATAATGTGTGTGTGAGTACTTTATGATATTATATTAGAATATATTTTGAATATAGTGTAAAATTAATTGTTGAATATTTTTAAGATAAAAAGCATTTTGTAATTAATATTACATACTCAAATATATATAAAATTAGTGCAAGAAAATTGGTGTCATTAAAATTAAAATACACATATATACTAATACATTCAGTAAATATACAATAAAGCCCTATTTTTTTTATTTTTATATTTATATTTTTAAAATTAAATTATTTATTTTATTAAATCGAATGAATCAGATTTATTTTGCGAAATTTTTTTTATTTCATAGATGGTTCAATTAAAATTGAACAACTTTTAAAATGAAAAATTTGAAACTATTATATAAAAGATTTTATTAAAGAAAAAAATAATTTTTTTTTTTCATAATACATAAGAGAGATTTATTTGTAATAATAAATAATAGTTTCATTTTTCATTATGGAAATTTCAACAAATCATATCATAAATCTATGGATTCATTCACAATGACAATTTATTTAATTATAGTTTTTTTAATATATATAATTATAATTTTTAATAAAATAATGAAAAAAGTTTAATAATATATCGTTTTAAATTAAAGTTTTATAATTTTACTAAAAATAATACTAAAAAAAATTACAAATAAATACCCGCAACTGATAAATAACTAAATTTAAATAATGGGAATTTTTATTTTGTTTTTATCATTTTATATAATGGCAATTATTATAATGTAATAAAATGCTAGTAATGAAATATGAAATTGTATTTCTTTCTTATACCGTGTAAATGAAAAATTTGTTGTATTTTGTAAATTTGTAGAAATTTGCTACTGAGTTTTTAATAATTATTAATATTTTTAATATGAATGGAATTTAATTACAATTTATTACTTATACCCTGAGAAAAAAAAAATGAAAAAGAAGTTGTATATATTATTATAAAATGCATTAAATTAAAAGTTATATATATAAGTTGTATAAACTTCCTAAACTCAAGATATATAAAATTTCGAGTAACACGAATAATGAAAAATTACTTTTCTAAACTATTTGTATGTTATTATACCTTAGAATAAAATAAAATTTAAAATAAAAGTATTAAATTTTTTGGAAATTCCTCGAATAAATATATTATGTATATAGTTTACAAATTTTAAATTGAATTTGAATTGAATTTTGAATTAAATTGATTGAAAGAGAGTCAAATGGAGATGCCTAGTAGACATGCTGTGCTTCGAAGAGGAGTAATAAGCAAAACAGAAAAAAAAAAATGGTTAATTAATTTAATTATTTATTATAATATTGCAAATCACATAGGTTAATGTAATATTATTAAACTATCAGTTAATATAAGGCTATTATCGTTGAATACTATTATTTTAGTTATTACTTATATCGATGATTTCTATTGAAATTTTCAGATTTAGAGTGGTTATTTTTATTCCAAATGAATATGAAAACGAGATTAATTTTTTTTTTTTTGTTCTTTTGTTCTTTTTAATCTAGATTTGTTACTGTTAGCAAATTCAAATTAATATTAAAAAAAAAATGGACTGAAAAAAATTACTTTTATTTTATATTTTAAAATTGCATACTTTTAGGACAAGTTGTTAAGAGTTTAAATTGTAACTATTTATTTGAATACTCTACTAGTATTCAAGAGTTTAAATTGTAACTAGAGTTTAAATTGTAACTATTTATTTGTTTTACTCTAATAAATGCTTGTACCGAAAAGTAAATATTATAAGATTCGATAATTTTTTTAATAAAAATTATTCGCAATCACTTCAAAATATCTCTTAACACGTGAGAAAATGGTCGAATATCCAATTTATATTATCAGAACAAGAAGTATATTAAAAATACTTTAAAAACGGGGTTAATTGCGCCCGAACACTTTATTTATCTTGACAGTCCCTCTATTATATCACTATAAAAACGGGCTACATGGCAAGTGTATAGAATATAACCCTCAGAATATTGAGACTAATCTATTAAAATATGATGTGTTTATTCCTGAAAAGGATAAACAATTATTAACAAATTATTGGTGGTTGCATAGTTCATAAAATTACGAATAAAATAGTTTTAATATATCAATAGAATAGGTCTAAATTAATTCTAAATTAAATTTAAGCCTAGTATAAGTTTCATTTTAATAAAAAAAAGTCTAAAAATTTTTTTTTATTTAGTTTTTATGGAAATTTTTCAAAATAATAAAAAAAAATCATAATAAAATTTTTGGTATAAAAATCAAAATAAAATTTTTGCTATAAAAATAACAAATATAAGCATATGGATAGTACATATATGGAAATAATATTGTAGAAAAAACGGTTCCCTGAAATAAAGCCAATTGACTTTATTTCATTGTCATATTTGTAATAAAGCCAAAAAGTGAATTTTTAAATTTGGTCTTATTTCAATATGAAAAATTGAAATAAAGCCAATTTGATTTTATTTCAAATTGCTAATTTTTTTTTAATGTGCAAACAATTGAATTGTTATTTTTCAGAAATTTTGTGAAAAGCAAATTTGTTATTGGTTGTGTTCAAAAGCAGAGTTATAAACATTTTCCAGAATATTTATATATACGTGAGATTCTGAATTAGGATGGATTTTAGAGTTGGATTCAAAATCAGGATTGCCGCTTTTTCCAGAATATTTTGTGTATATGTATATGTGAGATTCTGAAATAGGAGGGCTTTTAGAGTTGGATTTTAAATCAGCGTATTCCTTTTTTTCCAGAATATTAAAGCAGATGATTAAAATAAAAATAATATTTTAGGAAAAAAACTTGAATCAAAATTATTTGTTTTTGAAAACATCAAAATTCGGCGGGCGAAGGGAATACCCTCATTTCAAATCCAACTTTAAAATCTCCCTAACTTAGAATGTCACACATATATATAAATATATATGTATGTAAATATTCTGGAAAAAGCGTGCAACCCTGATTTTGAAATCAACTTTAAAATCCCTCCTAAAATCCCATATAAAAATACATAAATATTTTGTAAAAGGCGAAAAAACTTCCTGCTATTTATAATCTCACAAGTGCATAATATATATATAAATATTAAAAAGTTAAAAAATATTTTTGATTTTATTTCATTTTAATTTTGGTATTTTTTCGTTTTTGAAAAATGAAATAAAGTCAAAATAAAAATTTCATGATTTTTGGCTTTATTTCAAATGTGAAATTGAAATAAAGCCAAAAAACGTACATTTTGACTTTATTTCATTTGGCTTTATTTCAGGGAATCGAAAAAACTAAACAAATTCAATAACTGTTAAGGCTTTAGTTCTAAGTAAATTACGAAATAATATTAGTTTTATAAAACTTTTTCTAATTGTAAACGGAAAAAAAGAAAAAATTAAATTAAAGTTAATAACAAAAAAAAAATTTTTATGTTGTATTATAATTAATGTAAATTAAATATTTTGTTATATAAAATATTATTTAAAATACAATTATTATTTATTACAAAAAAAATCATTAAAAAATTTAACATTAAAAACTCAGTAGAAATTCAAAATGTCGTGTAAAAATAAGTATTAACCTATATATTATAGTTGTTAAAAAAATGGTTTGCAATTAATATTAATTTAAAAGAGTGAAAAAAAACTATTCTATTATATCAAAATAGAAAGAGAAAGAAAAAATATTATTATAATACAAAGTGAATTTAATATACAAACCAATAATTAAAGGCATTCCTATATAAGAATTGCAGCCCGTGGTTGCTTCGAAGTTTTTATTTTGGTTTTTTTTTTTTTTTTTATTTTGTATTTTCGATTAATATTTTAAATAGAAAACTCATAAATCGTAAGAATTACGTATTTGTTTATATATTTAATTTTTTTTTTTTTTATATTAATAATATATAATAAATAGATATAATGTAATAATAATATTTAATAGATTGAAACGATAGTGTGGAAGAACGTTATAATTTAAATTATAAAATATTAAATAAAGTTTAAATGCTTATAAAGGCAAATATTATTTTAATTTTGTGTTCAAGGTTCTATATATATATTTATATATTTCTATGTATAAAATATTATACAAAATTAAATCCAATATAATATTATTAATATAGCAGTACATTTTTTTAACCTCTTTAGAAAGGAAAATATTTAAATTTATCCTTTAATAAATAAAAGTAAAAAAGCCAATAAATATAAAATATGAATTGAGTGTTATTCAGAATTTATGGAATTCTCCATACAAAAACACTTTTGACGATTCTTATAAATATATAAAATATATTAAAAAGAAGATACTGTTAAATGAGGTGTTATATGCAATGTTATATTATTATATACTATTAAATTATATAAAATAAATTGAAGATTATCACATTTTTGAGATTTAAAACAGTATAAAAGAAATAGATTACGCATTCACATGTAATGTAAATTATCAGATACATTATTATTTTATAGATTTTTATGCATTAATTTAAAATTTTTGAATTGTATAAATGGTTTTTCTTTTTGAAAATTCATCATGTTTTAGAACCATTTTTTTTTTTTATATTTTATATAAAATTTTCGGAAACGAAATTTTATTTCAATAAAAGATAATATGAATATAAATATTTGCCTTTCATTTATTTTTCTTTTATAAAATCTCTGGATATCAAAATATACAAAGAAATGTAAAAAAAAAACATTTAAAAAAAAAAACAAATTTATTTTTTTTTTTAAATTTTAAGAAATAACAAAACTATATTATAAAATATAAATAAGTCAAAGACTATACTCGTGTGAATACCCGATATAGTGAAAATCTCCTTACAGAGAATTTAATTGAAATAGTAAAAAAATCTTTTGACTTTTTATTTTTAAATGTTTGTAACAACATATTGAATTTTAAATCTGTCACTTTATCAATATATGAGATAAATTGATAGAAATTAATGATCTTTTATTTTTTAATCAAAACACTTACAAAAAAAAAAAATGAATAATCAGTGTTTTAAATCTGTTCACTCGAGTAAATTTTGACTTTTTATTTATAAATATATAAAATTTAAAAAATAATATTATATTAGAGAAAGAGAAAATAGATCATAAAATTTTGCCAATCACATTTAAAAAAAAAAAAATATATTGATAGTAAATTATTATATTGTATGCATTTTATTAAATATAAGACATTCTTTAATTTTCTTTTTGATTGTGTTTTTTTTTTTTCGTGAAGACTTAATACGTACTTTCGCATTCTGGTGGATTCCAATTACCGAAAACATTTAATTCATATAATGAGGCAAGAGTGATGAATAATAAATACCATACCATCAGAATAATACCTAAACGTTTATCTAATTTCCAACCATTCAAATGTATTGAAACAAGTAAAAATAAAACTGTTGATAATAATGAAAGTGTAGAGTAGGCCAAACCTAAAATTATTATTAATTATTATTTATTTATAATTTCAAAAAAAAAAAAAAAAAAAAGTTAAAACAATATCTACCTTTTGAAATAACGTTTACATGTGATCCAGGTGAAATAATTGCTGTTTGTATTAACCATGGTAATCCTAGGCATACTAATATATCAAATACATTTGAACCTACAGCGTTACTAACAGCCATATCACCATAGCCCTCTTTGATCACCGCAATTGAGCTAAGAGCATCGGGTACCGAGACACCAGCTGCAACAAATGTCAGCCCCATAACAGTGTCAGGGATACCAAGTGTTGACCCAATTATTGTGATCATCCAAACCATGAAATATGAGAAAAATGATATCCATACCATTGATATGACGAATGTAAATGGATACCAATTTCGAAATTTCTCAGTTCTACAATCGGGCATTGTATACATACATATATAATGAATTGGATAAACGACATGCCAATAAATTAATTTTGGTATACCACCAGTTGTTGGCTTTTCTAATGGATTTGCTTGTGGTTCACGTGCTTTTGGATCTTTTGATTTATAATATTCTGGTGGACCAGGTTGACCTACTTTTGGCGCTCCATTGCCATTACCAGTACCTTTCGTAGACTCTTGTTGTGAAACAACTTGATCGGGTTGATCTGGATTATATGCATAGTTTTGTTGTCCGTCACCTTGATTCCATTGGCTCATACCCCAATCGTCTTGTCCTTTATTTGCTGTTACCCCTCCTGCTCCTCCTCCTGCTGTCATTCCTCCAGTATTACTAACAGGTTGTGCTGATGATTCTTCGCCCCATGCTGCATTTGGATCCCAACTTGAATTTGGATCATTATAATTTTGATATTCACTTGATTGTTCATATGGATTTGATGGTTTTGTAGGTTCTTGTGACAAACTAGTCACCTGTTGTTGATTATCTTGTGTATAAGATGTATCCGGTACATTTTTATATGTTACCAAAGATGATTGTTCTTCTTTTGTTGGAAGTTTTATTGGAAGATTCAATGACAAAGCCCATTTTTCTAATGGCGTATTAAAATGCAATGTTATACAATAAACTACATAGAAAAGTAACATTATGACAGATTCGAACTGTAAAATAATAAATTTAAAATAAAAATTAAATGATTTATATAAGTTAAATAACTTTTAAATAAATTAATTATATTTTTTATAGTTATTTACCCATGAAATATAGTCATTAACGATGACTAATAACATTAATAAAATTGAAAGGCAATAGAAAAAGCAGTCTCGTACTAATGGCCACCAATTTAATTGACAAACAGTACCAGAGCATAAAGCACAAACAGATATTACAAACATAATATTAAATACAGCTGATCCTATAACACCGCTAATGCCAATATCATCTTTTGCAAAAAATACACCAATAACAACTGTTGCTAATTCTGGTGCAGAGCTCCCCGCGGCCATAAATGTTGCTCCAGCAACATCCGGTGAAAGTTTCAATTCTATAAAACAAAAATTAATATGAAATATTTTTATGTAATTTCTTTTTTGTTTATATAAATATTAAACATTTTATTTTTTAATTACATTATCTTTTAATAGTTTATTAATTTATACGCTCTCTAAATTTTGAATGTAAATTGGTGTTTTAAATCATTTGACTACTTCAACTTGAGAGTAGCGAAACTCAGTACTATAACCAATATATTCAAAGAAATCGAGTTTAAAAAGGTTTATAAAATATATTTATAAAGAATTCGTGTTAAATGGTTACATATTTATTTGTCATAATATTGGAATGAAAATAAGTGTCATAATATGCAAAAATCATTTGTTTTCGCTGTTTTTGCTTAAAAACAACATTTATTTGATAAATTTTTCATCATTAAGTACAATTAATTTAAAATATTGGTATACTTGTTTTTATTTCACTATTCTAAACGAAAATAATTTTTGCTGCAATAAATTAATATCTTTAAAAATTAAATTTCAGGATAAAAAAAAATTATAAAGACGGTTAGAAAAGGATACACAAATTATTTCACATTAAGTGAAACGAAAATAAATTAAATAAATCGGGGTTAAAACTCAAGTTATGAAAATTTTCAAAAACGATCATATAGATGAATTGTATACTGATATGCAACAATGTTATTTATTTAATCCAATTATAAAAAGATAATATTTCTGTGAATTGAATGTATAACAAACTTTAAATAACATGCTACCATTTATGAATAGAATGACGAAAAAGGGTTTATTCAGGTCTATATACATATGATGCTGAGTAGAAACAGCAAAAAAATTTAAAAGTATTGAAAATTAGGTAAAAAAAAAATAGATGAAATACAAAATTTTATCCGTGAAGCAGATAATCAAAAAAAAATATGAGAGAATCATTGTCAATATTAGATATAAGTAGTAGCGTATACTCCATTAGTAAAATAACTAATATACAAAGAAGTATGATGCAATTCAAAACATCTAAACAGAAACTTAAAAGAATATTATTTTGAAAATAACACTAAATCTTTTAAAGAGATAAAAATTATTTTGATTACAAAAAAAACAAAAATATACAGAAAACAGAATTTTCTTTTTTCTTACATTAAACTTGACAGAATAGTATAGAAGTGTTTAAATCTTATAAAAAATAAAACTCAACTCCTCTCAACTAATTGCATGTCCTTTATGCAAATGCTTGTAGTTATGTTCTATAAAAGAAATAAATATTAAAAATCTTCATCTGAGCTCACTTTTTTATACAGATTTTATAATGCCAAGGTCATTTTAATAGCGATTAGAAAAAAAATATAAATTTGTATAAAAAACCAATTAGATTTATGAAGGAAAAAAATAAAATAAAATCTTAAAATCTTCTCGTTTTTATTTTTTATTTTTTTTTTTGTCCTTCAGATATTTCGATTTCGTAATTTGTTAATTTTTTAAATATAATAAATAAATAGTAAGGAAGCATTCAATGTATAGTAAACAGTAAACATAAAGAACAGAAAAAAAAAACAAAAATGGCGTCACAAAATTAAAAAAAAAAAAGAAAAACGGGAACTTTTGTTTTTAGATTGTATGTGACAAAAATAATAAAAAGCAAACATATGACTCATTTATAAGTAAATAGTGTAAAGCTTTTTTTTTTGTATGTGTAAAGTATGCCTTTAACTTTTTTTTTCCTTAAAATGTTGGTGTGGGAGTTAAAATGAAAGAAAGAAAAAGAAAAACATAAGAAAAAATGGATCATAATATTAAATGAAAATATTTCTCTATAATTCAAAAAAATATAACGGTTTTATATTTGTTTTTTTTTTTTATATAACTTTTATTTTCATTTTTTCGGCACCAAATTTGTAATACCAGACAGATAACAATAACAAAATATAAAAGTAAAAAATAGTAAAGAAAAACAGAAAAGAAGAGGCAACAAATAAAAGTAAAAGTATACCCAAAGATTTCATATTTTAATGGTTTTTGATGAAAATTTTGAAATTCTTCTTATGAAGAATAATTTTTTTTTTGAATGAAATCATCATTGATATCACAAAAAGCAAAAAAAAAATTCAAATGACGTCAGATATAAAATGAAAAAAAAAAAAAATATTTATATATGTTCATATTTACTTATAACCGTCATCGTAGTACGAGTAATAAAATAATATAATTATTTAATTCTGTTAGAAAATTCTTTAAGCCAAATACTGTGACAGTCGATTTGCTTTTTTGTTTTACTACTGTAAGGAATGTGGGACAATTATAATATCGATTATTATTCATATTAGACTAAACTTTAGTTTTTTGAATCATTATTTTCACTAAACACTAAATTACTCGGCTGTAGCTATTGTAGAACATTATATGAGACACAAATATAATATTATTTGTGCGCCATCTATTATTATTATTAATAAACAAGATTTTATATAATAATTATTTATTTCTTTATTTTATATTACGATTTGAAATGTTACGATATAACTATTACAATGGAATTTACTACATGACCGGGGATTCTTTTGATTGAAAGATTAAGGAACAAACAATACATTATATAGTTCACTACACCATTGATCACTTTGTTTTGAATCCTCACAAATTTTATTTTCTTATAAAATTTCAAGTTAAAATCTTGAAGTTTTTGTAAGTTACGGAAGGTCAATAATTTAACAATATTTTTAATTTCATATTGTATATTTATAAAGTTTAATTGCTAAAGTCGTTTGACGTTTTCAGATTGAAAAAAAAATGCAGTAGAACTCGACTAGTTAAATAATAAGAGACTTTTTGAATTTGAATTCAGAAATTTTTAAAAATATCTGAAAATTGAATAAAAATTATAAACTAGTATTTTCAAAATAAAAACTTTTTTAAATTAATTAGACTTTGTTATATAAAAACTTTGATATAAAAATTTTAAAATAAAAATTATGGGGAGCGTGTCATATATGCCTCTATTTCATTTCTCCATAGTATCATTTGACTGTATTTCATTTATCTGTATTTCATTCTAAATTGGGAAAGATTTTAGAGTTGCATTCAAAAGCAGGGCTTTTTCCAGAATATTTATGTATATGTATATGTAAGAATCTGAATTAGGAGGGACTTTAATGAATTTAAAATCAAAATTGTACGCCTTTTACAGAATATTTATATAATAATTTGTGATAGAAATACAGGGAAATGAAATACAGTCAAAAGAAATACAGGCTTGTCATAGTAACCCAAAATTATGTTATAAAAATTTTAATTACAATTTCTATTTTATTTTTTATACATTTGACTGCGTAATGTGCTCTAAAAGGAGTACATTTTAATTATATTTTAAATTTAATATCTGTTAAATAAATGTAATTTAAAATTAATAATCAGGTTTACTAATATTTTATTGCTTTATAAAGAAAATTAAATTTATTTGGTATTTATTATTACAAAAAAACATAATTTATACATTTTTTAATTTAGGAAAACAATATTATGTTTTAATTTATATTATTCTTACTTAAATATAGTCACATCAGAAAGAAAATTTTATTGTGGCGATGACATCTATATGTAATTTATTATAATTATTATAGAAAAATATAAAAGTTTTAGAACTAGTATAAATTGTAATTAAATTGTTTTATAACTCTCAAAATTAAATTAATTTATTATTATTATATTAAATATAGTTAAACAAAATTTTGAGATCTGAGTTTCGCTATAGAATATACGGTCCGGTCATAATACCATTTTTAATTTTATATAGTTGTTTTAAAGAGACTTGTATTGACAATGGGAAAACTCAATCAGATAAAAGTAATAAAAATCATTTTTATTAAAAAAGTATTTTTTTTTCTTTTTATAAAATCTTCTTATTTTTTACTATAAATAAAATTTTTTATTTTTTTTTATTGCATTTTTCTGCCACATAAATGTGGACAGAAAATTACACAGCCTTTCCTGTTCAGGCGTGGCTGTAAATGTCATAAGGGGGAATAACTCTTAGGACGTGTGTTAGATTCGAACCCACACTCTCTCGGTGTTTACAGCGTATTTTATACGCTCTTACCCACTAGACCACCCACTAGACCACAATAAAATTTTGTACATATAATATATTTAAGAGAGTAGCTAAAATATCTTACCTTCACAAAGTCTATCCAAACTGGAAACAAAATAATCATCACATACAATTGCTAAACCAAGAAATGAAAATATTGCAACCATAAAATGTATAATTAAACCACCATAAATACGTGCTTTACGAGGCATTAATGGTCTTGGAAATTGTTCGATAGCTGGTGGTGTACAATTTATTCTAATAGGTCTTAATGTTGGTTTACCATGTATATTTAAATTTGATGGAGTTGTTGGCTATCATACAAACAAAAAAAAAAAAAAAAATATAAAAGAAAAGAAAAACAAATAATTATTTAATAAATTTAATAAATTAATATGTATATAATATTAATACTTCTGTTTCGTTTGATGGTTTATCATCTGCTGACTACATACGTAAGTGTTCAATACATATAGTATGTGGATTTTGGTGAATGAATCATAATTTTTTTTTTTTTTTTGTTTTAAATACATAATGTAATTTAATTTTTAAACGCAGGCAAGACAATATTAGGATTAAAATAAAAAATTAATTAGCTATACAAAAATCTATAAACTAAAGCTTATTATATTTTTCTTTTAAAATATTTAATACATAGGATTTCCCAAAAAAAAAAAAAAAACAATTGTATAAATATACTTTATTTTATTTTATAATTTTAAGATTAATATAAAGTTTACCGAAATCTTAATCAAATAGTTCGGTTCCTGGTAAAAAGAAAAAAATTTGTTTCTGATTTCTTAATCTGTTTTCGGCAACATTCTTCTACGATTGGGTTAAAATTAATAATGCTAAATATATGCTGATAAATTAAACAAAATACTCAACAAAAAGAGTTTTCAAATCAAACAAACTTTATTATAAAAAATATCTATTTCTAATAAAATTTTTATAAAAATTAATTAAACTTTAAAAAGCGGGTACTTACCTTTTTTAAGGGTTATTTTAATAACGATTGCATATATGTTTTTAATTTTTGTGGTTTTTAATTGGTTAGCATCATTAGCAGTATATATGTAAATTGTAAATGGTCATCATTTTAGGGAAAAATTTTTTTAATTTAATTTTAAAATTATTTTAATAATATATATATATTTTTTTTTTTTTTTGGGATATCCTGCGTAATGTTTTTATTATAAAAAATTAACATTTTAATTAAAAAGAGTTGAAATAAATTTAAAAATTATATTAAATGGGTATGAAAATTTAAATGTTTTGATGAACATGAATAAATAATATTTGAAAAAACAAAACATTTCCATGTATTCGAATTTTAAGAACATAGACTTTAAAAGTTCTGAATCTGAACTATTAACCAAAGTTATCTAAGTATATTTTACTATAAAAAGTTATAAAAATTTAAAATATTAAAGTAAAATTAATTTGTTCTGAAAGTTATTTATATTGTAAAAATGTTAGATAAGAAAAAAACTATTTTAGATTTGGGAAAAATATTGACTAATTAAATCTAAGATTATTTTAAAGCTGTTATTTTTTGGTCATGTTATAAATTAATGTTAGTATTTAAGAAACTATTTTGGCTTTTAATTTAATGTAATTGTAGAGCTTGTTAATGTTGTGTTTGATACAAAGTACTATATGAACGGCTTTATTGGGTTGATATTGAAGTTGAAGTTGAATATCTAATGGTAATTTTTTACTTTTTGTTTGTCTATAATGTTCTACTCTTACTGTTTCTATTTACCTAAAGATTAGCTTGTTCGATCGAAAAGATATTTGTATGTTTTAGCATATGTGTTTTTCATTTTTGTAGTTCTTTGTCATTTTTGTAGTTTTGTTGTTCTTTCTTCTCTAGTACTAGTAGCTAATTGCTTACGTTGAAACCTATTGTCAGGCATTGCTTAGTTATATTGCAAAATCTGTGTTCTTATTGTTTTATACAGTTTCTGAGGTATACTTTTTGTATACCATATTTCAAATACTGTTGGAATTGTAGTCTACTCATATAGGTATATATAAACTATTCTAATGGTAAATGCCGGTAAACATTAACTTATGTTTATTCTGATGCCTAATTTGGTCTTGTATTGTTTATTATTTGTCGATTATTCTTTTCCGTCAGTGTTACTTGAGGTTTTGATAAAAAAAAAATTTTTGCAGATATATTATTCATACATATATTTTCTAAACAAGACCTTTATAGTAAAACTTCGTAACAACATTTTAAAAAGACTTGTTGATGATTGCAAGGGTATGGAGCTACGATAGTATAAAAAAGATTTATAATAAATCTTTAAATAACCATAATCATATATATTGTAGATATATTAAAATGGTCCATGCTTCATTAACGATTTGGTAAAAAAAAATTATTTGAAATAAATCAAATACAATAACCTGACTTCAAATTGCATGTGATAAGGCCGTTTTAACTATTACAAATATCTATTGTAATAGAAGTATGTTATATATATACTCATACATTTTGTTTTAATAAAATTTTTTCCACTTTCTATATTTTGTTTTTTTTTAATAAATTTTGATATCTCTTTTTAATTAAAATATTTAAGATATGTGTACATTTACCTAAAGGCATTTGTGTCTATTATTTATGTATTTGTATTTAAATTAAAAATAAAAACTAATTATATCTACTTTAAAATTTTAATTTAATTTATATAAAATTCGAATACTAAATCTAATATAATATTATTGAAAATAACAAAATCTAAATCTAACTTAAAAAACAAATATAATTTCTAAAATAATTTGAATAAAATAAAAATTTTATATTAATAAAATATGAATAAAATAAATTTACCTCTGGTGATTCTGATACAATTTCATAATCACTTGAAGTTCCGGGTATATCTAAATCTGATTCTAAATCTGGTATAACACTTGTTTGAGAATAGGCAGACATACAATAATACGTTATAAATAGTATCCCCAAATTCCACATTCGGAGACGTCTTGCTCGTCTCATATCCTAAAAATAAAGAAAAAAAACATATTAAATTAGTAAAGTAAAAGTAAAACTATTAGGAAAAGTAGAATACTGTTTTTAAAATTTTTAACTAATTATAATCTACCTTAAATTGTTATTATTATTTACTGACCTCTGGAACTCGTCATAAATGAGGGCAGTAAAATAAATCTATATAAAATGTATTATAATTTAAAATCAAAGTATTTTATGAATTTAAATGGACAATGGACATAAAGATTTTTTTAAGATTTTTTTATCTTGAATTTGAGATTAAAAAATTTCTAGATTATGTTCTTGCGGCTTACTATACCAATTTATCACGAACTGAAAATGAATAAAATTAGTCTAATAAGTAGTATTAGGGGTATACCGTAAAATGTATAAGTAAAAAAATTTTTATTGAAATTTTAAGTTAAATACATGGGCTAGTAGAATTTACATTCTTTCAGTTTTTTTTTATACCCGTATGGCACTTCAAAGTTTGAGAATATACGTTTGTGATATCTTAAAGCAGTCGAGCTAGATATAAACTCAAGTCACAATTCGATTAAGCATCTGAAATCTTATAAAATATTATCAAGTTTTATGACAATAATTTCTGTTAAATTCGGTTGTGTTGATGCAACTTTTCTTTTTAAATCAAAATAACTCAGTGTCTATTGGAGCTATAGGTATCTGAAATTTTGTGAAAAAATATCGAGTTGAATTCTAACAACTTCTGTAAAATTTGATTGTGCTAGAAACGTTCAAGTAGTTTGGTTATATTGGAACATAATTAAGTAAAACATCTGAAATTTTATAAAAGATGTTCAAGTTTTATGAAAATAGAATATATATGTATGTTCATACGGGTATCCCAGAGTTGACATAATCTACTCTACTGAACTATTCCTGATATGTATTAATTTTAAATACTATTTTTATTTCATAAAAATACGAAAATATGAAAAAAAAATTATGTAATTTTGTCATTCCACTACGATAATATAAAGTATTCTAGAATTAGAACTTCTTTTGCATCAGAATTTGTTATTGTCTTAAGAATTTTAATAATAAGAATAATAATCGAACCGGACACATCCAACGAAAGGTCATCCCTTTATCCACTATGGCATACAGTCGTTAAAAATTATTAAAGCTTAAATTTTTCTTATCTCAAATGCCTATGTTAAATAGTCAGATGGATAAAATCGAACTAATAACGTTAATAAAGTTTAACAATTCCAATAAAATTTTTAAATTAAAAAAAAAAAAAAAGAATTATATTTATAATTTAAATATCGCAACAGATAACCTTGGCTATTACTAATTTTAATATTTTATGTTTTCAACATAGGATCCTTTCAAAAAAGAACTAAATTACGAAAATTTAAGAATTTTTTTTTTAAATGTATAGTAAATTATTAATAAAATAATAATTATTTATCAACTATTTTTTCAGTAATGTTCAAAACTTATTTAAAAAATCTGAATTTGAATGAATACACACGCAGATAACCGATTCTAAGATTTCAATATTACTACTTTAAAAATTTTTAAAGTTAAATTTTTTTTAAAAATACACTTTTCAAATTTCCAAACAATTTTATTTATTCCTTAAATTTAAAAATTAGATACAACATATACCATAGGTCATGCTACCTTCAGTAATTAACTAAATTAAGGAAAAATATATTAAGGTTTGTATACATTTGTGTATATAATAATTTGTACACCTTAAGTTTGTATCTATCTATCTTTGTTTTTATTTCAGTTATTTAATAACTAAAAATGTATGTAAAGAAACTAAAAGGATATAAAAATAATAAATAAATTTTATAATTTTATAATTGTATATAGGGTGGATGATGAATAGATGAATATAAGAACATAAGTTAAGCAGATGCTTAAGGATGTAGAAACAAACAAAAACATTTTATTACTGCAATTAAATGAAAAGCTCTTTTTATAACTATTATATTATATAATAAAGTTCCATAATTAAATATACATATCATATTCTAACTGAACAGTTAAAGTCAGAAAATATAATAAAATTTTAATTTTATTTTTAAATACCTACGTAATAAAATAATTTTTTAAAAATTGTTATAAAGATATAATTTTTATTATTAATAAATAAAGGTAAATTTTTGTTTTAACAAATTATAAGTATACCTGTACGAATTTATAAATTATAACCTAATCTATCCTAACCTAACATTTTTACAAATTATATATTTTTTTTAAAGTTTTACAATTATTCGAATATCCTATATAAATTTTTTTATAATTATGTGTAAAATGTAGTTTTTAAACAACAGTTTAATTTATTTTAAGATTTCTGCAAAAAAAAAAAAAAAAATATAATTTGCAAGATTAAATTACGCAACACAATTTCTCCTAAAATTTTCATATTTTTTCACAATAATTAAATTAATAAAAAATAAAACCCATAATAAAAGGTAATAAACATAATAGTTACATTATGAACTTTTAAGATAATTATAGAAACAAATTTGAATTTTGTGAAATGATATTTTTAAAATTTAAGAAATCATTACATAATAAATATTATTATCCAGGAGGTGTAAAATATACATTAAAGCTGTTCTAGTCATTGATTTATATTTAAATGAGCAGTTTTTTGGTTAGCTCTATAAGTTTTTACTAAGTAACCTATTAAAAAATTTTTAACTTATTAAAGTTATTACATATTAACTTTAGCAACGTGAATGTTTTTTTTTTAATATACTTGTATATACTTTTATATTTTGAACTTTTATATAATGCAAAATTTAGATAATTAATGTAGTTGTAGATAGATATCGCTTTGCTTAATATACGACACATTGGGTGAATTGTTATCATATAAATTATTAATAAGTTTTCGATATGATTATAATATATGATATACAAAATCACAACCTTTCATTTGAAAAATCTGATATTACTAATGATTATATATGATTTGTACGCAATCTCTTGCATTCTAATGACCTGACGAATGTTTTTTCGAATAACAACGAATGATTATTATGACTATTATAGTTACTTATATGAAATGTCATGTAAACGTACAACAACACATAATGTCATATGATAGCTAATGACAATTACAGTTACCTGTAATATCCAAATTGTATTAAAAAATCTGACTAAGAGAGCAATATTTTAGTTATAAATCTGTCAGTCAAGTCTGAGTCAGACTACATCCAAATAAATAATACAATTCTATATTAAATTAATTATAGTGGCTGGTACAAATGTCTAAGGACCTTAACCAAAGAACCCATCAAATATATCGGTACAAAATAAACCAAACCAAAGAACCCATCGGATATCGATACAAAATAAATAAATAAATAAATTTAAGGAATTTAAGTTAGAATCATTATTAAGAAAACTTTAATAAACTGGCGAACAAAAAACGTACCTATTTAATTTGATATATATATATATATATATAAATATATAATTTCAAGGTTAATAGAATTTTTATAATAAACATTTAACCGAACTTAACTTTAAATGTTCCTAATGAAAAGGAAACCATAAATTTTTTGTCATTAGTATTGTAATTGTATACTTTTAAATTTATGGTGTGGTTATACCTTTATATAATAATAGATTTATTAATGATATATGTATTAATGTATGTAGTATTATACGAAGTATGAAATGTACCTACATTTTTATGAGTTGGAAAAACTTTCTCTTTTTTTCTAATTATAATATCTAAGTATAGATGCGAAAATTAAAAAAAATACTCATGAAAAGGATGAAATGATAAAAATAGAATTTTAATTCCATTTGACTATATTTTATTCGGTAAGAAATTTATAAAAAGAAATATTTTATTTTTAAAAAGATATATATATAACCTATTTTATAATTAATGTATGTATTATTTAGCAGGGAGATGGTAATTTAACGCTAATAATTTTTGTTATGGCAAATAGTACAAAACAAAATAAACAAAACAAAAAAAAAACAGTTTGTGGTAAGAAAATCTAAATATCTAATAGATATTTAGATTTAGAAAAAAAATAATATAAATAATCCGGCATGTATATGTATGTATGTTAATTAATTAAATAATCCTGTTTGGGAGTAGAAAATAAAAAGAATAGAGGAAGATGATAAAATAAAATGCTCTGGCAATGGGGTTGCATTCATATTGATTCACAAGATAACGAGATTCAAAATTTTTTAATTCAGTTTTAATGTTATAATGAAATGATTTTTGACTTTAATATTATTCTTATTTTAAATATATTTAAATACATATCTCATTCTTTTTTTTTTTGCAATACTATGTGTTTAAAAATATTTTCACAAAATTGCAAAAGTATGCAATAAAATTATATTAATTCTAAAAATAGAAGAAAATGTGATCAAAATGTATATAACATTTAATTTCAAGCTTCGTAACAGACTACTTCCGAAATGTTATAAAAATCATAATATTAAAATTATTTAAAAACGAGGAAGAATACAGTTGCCTTTGTCAACTCTTAGATACCCGTACGAACCGTTAGTATTTTCATAGCCAGTCCCTCTGCTTATAATATTATTTTTTTAATTTTTTAGAATTTTAAAATAATTTGGGTGAATTTTATAATTTCTAGAATTATGGGTGGTACATATATTCAAACCATATGTTATACATTCTTCAAAAGCAGATTCTAACCTTCCACTTATAACTTTTCCAAATATGCTATAGTACCATTTAATACTAAGCGGCAAATGTATAATAATTTATACTAAGCATATGTATTATATATCATTCATTCATCAGTGACATATACGATATGTAAATAAACTGAGTTATATATTGATATTATTATACTAATTAATATCATATAAATAGAAATTCTTCAAGCTATTTTTTCAAATTTTTCAATTCAACAATTTCAAATTATCGAGTAAAAAAAAAATGCAAACAAGGTAAAATGTAAACCAACGGGTTTTAAAAGCGCACGTTTCCAAAAGCCAATACAAACTGTTTAGAATTGTGGCTTGCACAAAAATTTGAAAATTTAAGAATTTTTTTAGTAATAAGAAAAACTGTGAAAATAAGACTTTTCTGAAATTTTGAGGGGCTGTAAGTCCGGAATCTTATATAACTAAGAAAAACCATTAACACACGTAAAAATAAATTACTGGAGCTTTAATTTTTATGTCTTGCCGAAGAAAAATTTGTACAGGTGCTTATGTACAAAAATTAGCAAATTCTCAATTTTTCAGCCCTAATAACTCTTAAACAGGGGGCGGTACAAAAAAATTTTCTAACGAAACTTATACTAATTCTAAAAGTTCTTTCTTATCTCAAAATTGCAGGTTCCTATCTAAAGGCGTGTCGGAGTTATAAAAAAAGAAATTACATGCAAAATGTGGTTTTCACATAACGGTAAATTTAAATAGTAAATTACAAAATATTGCATAATTTTGATATTGCTTTATTGAGATAACAAAATTTGGGTTTTTAGATTTTAAAACTACTAAACAGAGCCTGAGATATATACATCTGAAAATAGGGCTTTTTTGCAATTTTGGAGGGCTGTAACTTTGGAACCCTATAAAATTAAAAGAAATATTTAATTGAAAAAAATTTAATTAAAAATATTACTGGAGCTTTAATTATTATATCTGGCCGAAGTAAAATGTGTTCAGGTGCCTAAGTTACAAGTGTTTAAAAATAAGGAATTTTTCAGTTTTTGACCCCATACAGCTGCGAAACGGGGGGCAATATAAAAATATTTTCTAAAATGACGCATACTTATTTTCAAAAACCTAACTTCTCTCAAAATTTCAAGTTTCTAACTTAAACCGTTTGGAAAATAAAAGGAGTCAATAATTTTGCAAAATTTAAGTTTTGCATAACGGTATGTATAATGTTGTATGTATGTATGTAATTATGTATGCTATTATGTATGTATGTAATACCGTATGCCACAAGTATATATTTATTGTATATATATTTTTAAAGCTAATAAAAGCAGTAGCAGCAGTTGGTGTTTTCAAATTGAAGATATACCTTATATAACTTGTGTTATAACAATTTAAATATAGAGGTTTTTAGAACTTTGGGGGGCTGTAGCTTCGTAACGAGTGGAGCTACAGGAAAAAGTTGTTAATAATATCTATATGATATCTATCAGCAGTTACAATTCATGGCTCTATTTCAAAAAAAAATGTGGGGATCTAAAAATTAGGTGTTCGAGAGCTACCCGAAGTTTTGGTCGGATCTCAACCAAAAAAAATAGGGAACCTACAAATAGTAAGAATATTTTGTGATAATTTCAAGACTCTAGCTTTCTTAGTTTTTGAGTTATCTTGCTGACGTTCGGACGGACAAAGCTCAATCGACTTAGAATTTTTTTCTGATCCGATCCATACCTTTGAAGGTATATTCAGCTAGCTTATTTCGAGGTGTTACAAACGGAGAAGCAATTTTAATATACCCGATCCTTATCGTACGGGTATAAAAAAAGAATAATGAAAATATCAACATTGTTGAAAATTACCTTTTTACCTAAGATCTAAGTGATAATTTTAGAGTATATGAAAGATAAACATTGTTACTATATTTAAAAAGAAAAAAGACTTTTCCAGCTTTTCATAAATGATTCTTCATGCAGCATATAAAATCGTATAGAGATGAGAAATAATTTCTTCTTAAATTTTATCTGATTTTTTAATTGAATTTTTTGAAACTTAATCAGTTTTTAAGCTTTAAATAAGATTTTAGAATGCAATTTCATTTTTTTTCTGCAAAGTATGCTTTGTAAAAACAATTAATAAGATGTGAATTTTTATACTTATGTTATCTTGCGTAATAAATGGATTTTAAGTTTTACTGTTGAATTAAAGATCTTTTGAGGAATGTAAATTAATTTAGGATATTAAAGTAATTTTTTTTTTCACATAAATGTGGACAGGAAATTACACAGCCTTTCCTGTTCAGGTGTGGCTGTAAATGTCGTAAAGGGGAATAACTCTTACGACGTGTGTGGGAAATTATTTTTTATTTTAATTTAAAAGAAATAAGCTTTAATCCTTTTTAATATATTTTGTTATAAAGATGGAAGGTTATATAAAGGTTATACATTTTGTCTTGAATAAATATTTTTGTCAAGATATTTTTTTTTAGGTGAGTTAAAAAAATATTGTTGAGTTTTGTAGTTTTAAGCCTACTTTTTTAAGAATTGTTCGTGTTTTTTCTTTTTTTTTTATCGAAGAATTTTGTATGAAATTTTGAATAATTATTTTATTTAAAAATTTTAAGAGTACTTTTTACAAATTACAAAAATACAAGATTATCAGAAGACAATTTTATCAGAAGACTTTTTGTTTGTTTTGTTTTTAAATATATTTTTAATAAAATTAATATTTAATATTGAGAAATTCTATCAAATAACAAATTTTAAGGATTAACATATTTTCGGATAAGAATCAGTAAATGATATTTCGTTAATATTTGTTCTATTTTATTTAGATTTTTTCTTTTTTCTTAAATGCATCTAAGATTTTTATTTTTTTAGTTTACTTCAATGCCACATAGATGTGATTACACAGCCTTTGCTTTCAAAGTAAAGTAAATTATTCTTACGATGTGTGTAGGATTCGAACCCTCATTCCCTGAGTGCTTTCAGTCTATTTTATACACCCTTACCAACGAGACTACCGAGGCTCTTTTAAAATTTTTAATTCAAATGATTTATTCAAAGCATACATTTTTTAATATTCTTATTTTTTGAAATGTTTTACAAATATTTTCAAAAAATTTTAAAATTAAAAAAAAAACTTTATAAATTTTTTATTTGTTTTGGTACAGTTTTCTTATTAATTAATAATTTATTTTTAATTTTAAAAATAATACACTAATTCTAAGGTTACCCTAAAATATTAGAAACAAAATCAATAAATAAATTCTTTTAAGTTTGTACCTATTTGTGTTTATATCCATATACAAATTTATTTATTTACATATACAAATGTAATATTATTATATCCACATATATAGGGTGTCCGGAACTCAAAGCTCACGAAGAACGGAGGTGATAGAGAAGTTCTAACGGTTTCCGAGAGAACGGCCTTCAAAGTAATTTCATTCACTTTATAAAGAAATAGCGACATTTTTGCCGCTGTATAACATAGAAGATTCGTTTAAGTGTCAGTAGGTTATATTTAGATAATTATCTCGAAAACGGTAAAAGATAAGACAAAAATCCATTAACTTAAATTGAAGCTGAGGAATAGATGATTTTGAAAATAAAATAAAATTGGTACGTTAATAACGGTTTTTTGTATTTAAAACCTTGTAACTTTTCAAATATGAAAGATAAATGAAACTTGCAACATTGGCGTGAAAGCGCATAACTTCAGCTAGCTACCGACACTTAAACGAATCTTCAGTGCTATATGTTAAACAGGTCCCTCTTCCAGAACACTTTTTTGTTTGTTATGAATTTTGCTATCACCTCCGTTCTTCGTGATCTTTGAGTTACGGACATCCTGTATATATGTAATATTTCATAAATTAATATTAATCTGCAATTAATATTTGTACAGTCGACCAATGTAAATTAAAATTTTTATATTAAGGATTATAATTATCCTTAATATAATTATTAAGGATTGTTAGTTAACCTTAAAATATATATATAATTAGGTATATGTAATTATATATGTATGTGAATATACAATTTTATTTTTATGTATACATATATAAATAAATAATATTTTTTTTGACATTTGTAGTGGGCGTATATATAATTTTTGGTATAAAATAAAAAAAATAAAAATAAAAAGAAATCAAATAACAAAAAGATATTTTTTAGAACATTTTCAAAAAAAAAAATTAATTTTTAAATGTGCTTATGAAATAGTAAAGATTGTTTTTGAATTGTTGAAACTGTTCAAACATATGATATTGTCTCAAAAGAATTATGTAACAAAGAAATTAATGGTTTAGAAAATAGTATTAAGGTAGAAACTACTATATATGGTGTTATCTTATATATGAGAATTATATCTCTTGGGTCGTAAATACACTTAATAACTTGGTCAAGGCTAACTAATACTTCTTCTCTTAATTTAATAAATAGACATATAATATTTAAAATTAACTTCTATTAGCTTTTATTAGATTACTATATTAATTTGGTTTGACTTATTATTTTCATCTATCAAAATTAAGAACCACTTTAATCCACCCCTAATTCGCCATATAGAAGTTATAGAAGTTATAGAATTTATTTTTTTTTAATTACATTTATTGCATATTAAAAAATTATCAATAACATAACATATTAATATAAAATGTGGAATATATATATATAGAATATGATGAATATATAACCTCAAACAAATTTATTAAAGTTAAAGTTAAAAACATTTTTTAAATTTTATAAATGTTGGAGTATTTAATATATTTGTTAGTTAATAAACAAATCAGTGAACGTAAAATAAAATTCGTTGAAATTGAAAAATTTTTGGTGGGAATATATGTGCGAATACTGTGTAAATGTAAAAATACTAAGTTTAATGTAAATTTTTTTATATTTCTGTTATATTTTCTTATTTCCTATAAAAAATCATGTTTAATCTTGTTACAATTATCTTCAAGTCATTTTGAAAACATTAGCAGTTATATAAAAATTTTATAAAATTAAATTAAAATAATTAAAAGAAAATTACAATTACTAAAAAAAATTACGTGACACTTTTTAATACAACATTTTGTTCTTAAACAACTTGTAGTTATTCCTCTTTATATATTATATACTTATAATTTTTACCACCTTGTCGGTCGTTACAGACTCCTAACAAATGGCACTATATGTTTTATAGTTTTTATATTTTAAAATTTGTAAACAAATGGGTTAGCGAAAAGTTGGACAAACACTACAGACTATATAAATGATAGAAACTAGATGATAGAAACCAGATAGATGATGAAATCAAAAACCACATTTTTACAATTTTTTTTTTTGAAAAGTCCTTAAAAATAGAACTAAAAACAATCGACAAACTTTTAATACAAAATAAAATTAATAAATTGATTGTTAAATAAGATTAACTTTCTGAACTTTATAAATAATTAAAATCTATAATTACAATTTAGTTTTCAGCCACACACTATGTATTATAATATTCCGCTAAGTTTTGAATACAATTACATATTTGGATACGTTTTTTTTATTAAAAAATCTACATTAACATATAACATACGTATGTATGTATGTTTAGAATCATGATTTTTTTTTGTTTCCTTTTGGAATCAAGAAATTTTGTATCCCATAAGAATTTTTTGTAAAAAAATATAAAAAATAAAAAACGGTAAAATATACGCTACAGGATCCCAAGTATAAAATATATTTCTATTAATATGTAAGGACTCGTACATATTATTTAATAAAGTATAATGATTTGTATTTATTGATTTTATAAAACAACATGTATCTCTAAAAAAATTCAATAAATTATCGGAAGATTTCAGAAATATTTGAATATTGTCCTTTCATTTAGAATAATTCTTTACAACATTTTAACTGTTATATATATATACAGTGGCGGATCGTGGTGTAAAATGGTGGGTGGGCTAGCTGGCCCAGATGTTATAAAAAAATGTGTAGGTTTCCACTTCATCATGAGGTACTATACCTGAAGCGTTAAATATGTATGTAAATATTATCAACTATAAGCAAGTGTACACATATTTGATAACGTTTTTTTCTAAAAGAGTATGTTGTAAGGTAATGGTAGCTATACGCTATAAGCGTATAAAAGATTAGAAATTTTCCATACTTTTCAAATAAATATAATAACAAAAAACAAAATTTCCTCTTGCTAAATTATTCAGAATTTGATTTTCTTATAATTCTTGAACGGAATTCTGTTAAATAACAAATTACATTATTGTTTAGCTAATTTTATTAGTAATCTAACAAAGTTTTAATCATTTCAATCATTGTAGTTTTTGAGATATAGTTTTTTTAATCGAAGTCTCTCCGAGCTATAATTTTTTATTAGAAAAGAAATTGTTCTTAGTTGGGCTAATCGAAATCTTGCCCACCTTGTTACTTAGAAACACCAACACATTCTCAAAAAATATTTTTAAAACTAATTATACCTATATTTTATAGCCAATCTGGGCTAAACAAAATTTGCCTAATTTGATATGCATAAAAACTGAATGCATGTAAAAAATTTTTATTTTGAATGAGTATTTTTTTGGGCATACATTTTGATGTGTGTATGTATGTATCATGTTATAAAGTACACTCGAATAAAGTATCAATATATTAAAATATTAATGTATGTAACCTAAGAACTACACTATTCTGTGGTAACAAAGAATGTTAAATTAAATTATTTATTGTGTGGTAACAAAGAAAAATTAAAATATATATTGAGTTGTAGATATGAAATTATAAATATATTTGCTATTGCTTCGGTTTTGCTTGCGTTTTGTTAGGTTGGATTGTGCCCAATTTTCCCATTAGGAAGAACCACCTCTAATCGATTATATAATATATAGGAATTTGTACTAATATAAGATTTATTAATAATTATTATTTGTATTTTAAATTTAATTTTGCTATTATAAAAAGTAATTATAAAAAAAAATAAAAAAAAAGTTTATGTAATTACTCGGACAATCACCTCAACTAAATCTAATAGTTTTTAATTTTAAATTCTTTATTTTGATCATTTCAATCATTCGATATAGATAGATATGCTATATTCATACTATCTAACATTAGAATACTTTTTATTTTATTTTTTAAAATCCTTTTGTGCATTTTGAAACAATTGAATTGATATTTAGTAATACGTATGTTGTAAGAATCTTGAAGATAATATTATAAAAAATATTGAATTTATTAAAAAAACAAAAAAAAATAAATTATTATTTAAATAAAGATTTTTTATATCAATAAAAATCAAATATATCAAGTAAAAAAAGTTAAATATATTTAAGAAAAAAAACATTATATTGAAAATATTTTCTAAAATAATCGATTACCAAATAAAATAAATTTTTATAGATCATTTTTCGGAAATCATTTTAAAATTACATAATTTAGTTCTTGTAAATAAAAAATTAAAGAAAAATTATAAAAACCCCAAATATTAATGTATTTTAAGGTCGAACCAAAAAAATTTTTAAATATTGCCTTTGTAATTAAATAACGTAAATTTGATTTTATCTTTTCCAAGTTCAAAAAACAAAAAACCCAAAAATATTTTTTTATTTTATTTTTCCAAGTTATGTTTTATATAAATATAAATATAAAAATAAATAGATATATATACATGTATTTATTCAAATATTAAATATAAAAATTAAAAAAAAAAGGACGAAATAACAACACCCTTACAAACAATCTTTATTTATCGTTTTTATTTCATAAAATTTGATTATAAGGTAAACACTTAAAGCTAATTTACCAACATGATAACCAATTTGTAAAATTTTATTAAGAATAATAAAAAATGAAAAAATGGAAAAAATTTATTTCTTGGAAAAAGATATTAAAGCTATATATATATATTAATATTTTCCATACACAATAACTTGTATTTAATTCAATCGAATATAAAAGCAAGAATAAACTTATATATAATACGAGTACAATATATATAGGATCAGAAAAAAAAATAACTAAATAAATACCTATAGGTATATAATTATTTATTATATTTATGAAATTAGTTTAATTAATAAATTATTTGATATCATAACATTATCTTTAAAACAATAATCTTGAATGGACAAAAACTTGATTTTTGAAACAAATTTTTGTTAGCATAAAATCTTTAAAATAATAATTTATGCAAAAAAGGTTTTTTTAGGACAACATCTTGGAAAATTAAATCTTGAATTTTATCTTGAAATTAAATACTTCTTTCAAGATTTTTTGAAAAATTGATTCAATGCGTTTGATATTATGTAAGTTAATGAAAAGGTTAAGCCTAAAGATATGCAAGGATTTTAAGTGCTTTGTTTTTGAAATATGTTGGTAAAAAAAAAAAAAATAGGGGCTTCGGTAGCCTAGTGGGTAGGCGTGTGGCGTATTAACCGAAGGAGTATGGGTTCGATCCCTGCACAGGTCGTAAGTATTTTTTTCTTTACATACCCCCTTTACGATCAAATATAATGTAAATATATAGTATATAATATAAACAAAATAAATAATATCAGTATAATTTAATAATAGTATAAAAACCTATAACGGCCTAAACCTATAACGGATGGTTCAATAATATTGCATTACATTTATCTATGTAATATTAATATAAATAAATAAATAAATAAAATAAAATAATAAGGAAGGATTTTAGAATTGGTTACATAATCAATTTAATAAACCAAGATTGAATTCAAGCTTTTTCTTCAAGATTTTGTCCAAAAAGTTTTTTTCAAAACATTGTCCCAAAAAGATTTTAGTTTTCAAAATTTTTTTTTTTCTACATTTTTGTTTTCAAGTTGGTAATCCAGATTATTTTCTTCTACGAGTATACATCTATGCATGAATATAAGCTATTACTTATTTTTGTATATGTACCCAGACAAATGGTTATTTTATGCAAATGGTTTTTCATTATAGGTAAAACAAAGTATTTAGAATCAATATTGAAGCATTTGAATAAATAAAAATTCCTGCTAATATATTTATTAAAACCTTCATTTTGTGGTCAAATTATATCATATAAAAATTATTCCCGTAAAATAATCATATGATTACACTATAAGCATATATACATATGTATCGACAAATTAATTGTATCTAGTCATTTATTATATAAGAATTTTTATATATGTAATTTTTTTTTTATTTCTTATTAAAAATGAAGTTAAATGAAAATCTTGGAAAAATTATAGAACACAAAAAAAAAAAAATTATAAGATAATCGATCGTTATATTGTAGTTAGCCTCATTAAAATGAAATTCAATTAATTTTGCATAGTATTTTATTAAAAAAATTAATTTTGTATTATATTACAATAATAGGTATTATTATAGGTATATAATAGGTATTAAAATTAATTAGGTATTATATGTATATTATGGTTAGAATTATATATGTTACATAAATTTAATTGAAGGATTGAAGGTTGTGATAATTTGTAACAAAACTATTAATGTTAATGACAATTTAATAGGAAGGTTATATTAGGAAGTATATTTCGCAATATAAATTTGTTTAAATTTAAAATATTAAAAAGGAAACTATATGCAAACAGTGATTTTGTTTTTACCAATTTTATAAAATTTTATCTGACCTAAAACAAAAATTAACATTACAATTAACAATTACACATTAATCATTTGAGATAAAAGTCTCAAAGATCTAATTAAAAAATTTAGAAACTTAAAAAACAAAACTAGTTACGGCGAAGATGGCATACCATAGTGCTAAAGAATCTGAGCATAAAAAATACGTTATCTTAATTAACAATTGCTTAAATCATTCTTATTTTCCAAAAAACTTGAAAAAAAACAAAACAAAAAAACAAAATAAAAAAAACAAAAAAAAATATTATTATTTAAAAAACCAGGAAAAAATCCAGGTGATTTCCATAACTATAGGCCTATAAGCTTATGTCCAAATATAAGCAAAATGTACGAAATGTTAATTAATGAAAAGATAAACTTGTTTCTAAAAGATAAAGACATCATGCCAGAAAATCAATTCGGCTTCCGATATAAACATGGTACAATACAAGACATTACAAAAATAACTTCCGATATTTGTTGGTATCTAAATAAAAAATGGGGAATAGGAGCTTGTCTCATAGATCTTGAGAAAGCCTTTAACAGCATCTGGATTGATGGACTAATTTATTAGTTTATCAAATATCCCAGAACATATAATCATTTTAATAATGAACATAATATATGAAAACTCGTTCTGTATGTCTATATGACAAAATTATTGCAAGCAAAAATTACGTAATAGAAAATGGATTGCAACGAGGGACAGTAAACTCCCCAATTTTTTTCTCTATTTATATAATAGAACTGTTAAATTTACTTAACTCAATAAAAGACGATAACTATGTTCTTGCTTTCGTAGACGATCTTGATCGAAACGATTCTTTTTTGCAATAAAGTAAATAAGGTTAACACAAACATGAGAAAAAATTGGAAGAATTACTTTATTAAACAACACAATAATGTAACGCTAAAAAATAAAAAAATGGTTAAATATTTAGGAGTTCACTTACACAAAAACCGCAAAAACTTTACACCAAAACGTAAATTATACTGAACACATAAATAATGGATTAGATAAAGCAAGCAAAACATTCATGGCCTGCAAAAACTTATTTTATCATCAAACGATAACTCATAAAATCAAGATCATATATTATAAAACACTCATAAGACTAATCATCACGTATGCATCTCCAATATGGTACAATATTAGTGCTACCTCAATGGAAAAACTTCGCAAATTCGAATGAAAATGCATAAGAACATGCATTAATAAATTATCATAACGAGGAGTACATAAAGAAAACATTAATGTCGGGTTACATTGCACCCGAACATTTTATTTATTTGGATAAAGAAGGGTATTTACAAAATTACAACCATGTCCCCCTATTAATACATTATATAGATGGACTACATGCAAAAAAATTGAATTTAATACTAGGAATATTAATTCCCAAGACCTGAGATTTGATACACATATCCCCTATAAGGATACTATAGATAAAATAAATATTTGGTGGTTAGATAGAACATAGTATATTATATTAACAATATAACAAATTAGTTTTAGGAACTAGGTTAGAATTTTGTTAAGGTTAATTAGAATAAGTTTTAAATTAAAGTATAAGTAAGATGTAATAATGGTTTTTTTTTCAAACTTTTCACCAATAATTAAAACTTAGAAATATCTATTATTATTATATTTTTTATTAATAAAAAAGAAAAAATATCTATTTTGCAAACCGTTTAAGATAAAAAATTTGAAAAAAAAAGTTAAAAAAAAAAAAGGTAAAAGTTTAAATGTTTAATTGACTAACTTGAAATATTTTGTAAATAAAGTATGTATATAATTAATACTCAATCCGTAACAGAACAAAAGCAATATTAAATTTTTTAAATAAAAAATTTTGGAGAAATCAAATAAATAAATAATAATTGACAAAGTACAGTTGCCGTCAATTATTATACCACATGCATGAAAATAGAATTATAATAATAGGAGGATTCATTGTTACATTTCTAGTACTACTCAATTTAAAGTTTACGAATCCCTGTTCTATCCCTGCTTTCTAGCCAATATACTGCGTGTGCATAGTTAAGAGTCTCATCTCATTATATTGGATACAGGGAAAGGTAAATTTAATTAGTATAAAAACTTGACAATGTCAAGTTTATATTCTCAGTGCCTTTGCTAGATTTCCGCCTCTCTCAGGGGAAAAAAAAACAGACGATGATGCTTAGGGAAATCCAAATAATTGAACAACAGTTAAACTTTTTCATTTCAAGAAACTCAAACCTTTTTCGAAATGTTACGTGAGATCAAGCGCCTTAATATGCTTAACAAATTAACGTTTAAAGTTACTTTTTATGGGAGCAGATTAGTCTGAATATGAAAACTTTGTAGAAGATTTATCGAAAATTTTTTTATTGGCATTCATTTATTTATTGGATTTAATTTTCGGAACTTAAAATAAAGCATAGGTACTTAAAGTCATGCTGAATTCGAGTACATGATTACCCATTAAAAAAATATAAATTAGACACTGTACAATTACGATTAAAAAATATTAAGAATTTTTTTTGTCACAGTTATTGTAATGCAGCTTCCAGTGATAATGTGGGATATTTTTTCATTAGATACACACAGGCATAAATTAGCATGATTAAATACATAAAATTAATTTTAAAATACATATTGTTATTCTTTTAGCATAACTTTTCTACTATGCTAATTAATTATTAATTGAACAGTTTTTTTTATACCCGTACGATAGGATCGGGTATAATAAAATTACTCCTCCGTTTGTAACACCTCGAAATAAGCGAGCTAGATATACCTTCAAAGGTATGGATCGGATCAGAAAAAAATTCTAAGACTTTTGAGCCATGTCCGTCCGTCCGTCCGTCCGTCAGCACGCTAACTCAAAAACTAAGAAAGCTAGAATCTTGAAATTTACACAAAATATTTTGGGAGTAATTTGTAGGTTCCCTATTTTTTTTGGTTGAGTTTGGACCAAGCCTTAGGGTAGCTCTCGAACACCTAACTTTTAGATCCCCACATTTTTTTTGCAATAGAGCTATGAAATTTTAACTACTGATAGATCTCACAAAAATATTAATTTTATTTTTAATAACTTTTTTCTGTAGCCCCACCCGTTACGGAGCTACAGCTTCCCAAAGGTTCAAAAAAGCTCTATATTTAAATTGTTATAGCACAAGTTGTATAAGGTATATCTTCATTTTGAAAACGCCAAACGATTACTACTTTCATTAGCTTTAAAAGTGTATATACAATAAATATATATTTTTGGCACACGGTGTCTTAATTTACCGTTATGCGAAACTCAAATTTTGCAAAATTCTTTAACCCTTCCATCTTCTAAACGGTTAAAGTTGGAAACTTGAAATTTTGACAGAAGTTAGATCTTTGAAAATTAGTATGAGTCATTTCAGAAATTTTTTTTGTATCACCCCCCGTTTAGGAGCTGTAAGGGGTCAAAAACTGAAAATTTTCTATTTTTAAACACCTGTAACTTGAACATCTGTTAAAATTTTTTTGAAGTAATACACAAAAATTAAAGCTTCAACATTATACTTTTATTTCTGTTAACAACTTTTTTTAATAATATAGGGTTACTTTATAATTGACGAAAGTGTTACTTGATTTTTTCAAATTTTCTAACAAATTTCTTTAACGAATTTTTTCCATTTTGTTTTACTCGATAATTTGAAATTGTTGAGGATATAATGCGTAGTACATAAAAATGTAATTAAATAAACAACATAACGGTTGCTTGAAGAATTTTTATTTATATGATATTGATATATATACATACTTATATAATATCATGTTTATTTACATATCGTATATGTCACTGGTGAATGAATGATAAGAGTATAGATGTATATTATATAGCGCCGTATTTACATACATATATGTATTTTATTGTACTTATAAGAAATTATTCTGTCAATGGAATATTTAAATATAATATAATATAATATTTAAAATTATATTTACTGTTTTGTACTTAGTAAATTTAATATACATTTACCGCTTAGTATTAAATGGTATTATAGAATATTTGAAAAAGTTTTGGATTGATAATCGTTATGTGGAAGGTTAGAATCTGCTTTTGAAGAATGTACATATAAACATATAGTTTGAATATATGTACAACCCATAGTTCTAGAAATTATAAAATTCACCCAAATTATTTTAAAATACTAAAATATTAAAAAAATAATATTGTAAGCAGAGTGACAGGCTGTGAACATACTAACGGTTCGTACGGGTATCTAAGAGTTGACAAAGTCAACTGTATTCTTCCTCGTTTTTTAATAATTTCTATTGCATCATCTAAGCTTATTATTCTTTTTAACTTCAATATACAAAAATAAGATTGAATTAAATTTAGTATATAAGGTGGTAATTAATGACTTATGAAATCGAAAAACTTTTGTACAAAAATAAAGCTCTATTTTAAATTCGCTTATAAAAACTTAAAAAATAATTCGTTAAAAAATAAATTAATTTTTAATTTAAAACAAATTTTAATAGAAAATTTTTAGTACAATGAATGTTCGACCTTATAGACATATAAATACTATAAGGTCGAACATTTTTTTTTAAATTTTAATGATTATCAAAGAAATATAATTATTAAAAGGTTCATAATTAATTTGTTTTTGAATTTTATTATATAATTGATTATAATATCTATTTCTGTTTTTAACTTAAAAAATAAGAAGAACTTATTCTGGAAACATCAATAAGCTGCATAAAATCTATTTTAATAATTTAAGCATGCGAATCATAAAGCTTTTCATAAAAAAAAAAGCAAAAAGTCATGCAAATCACATTCAAATGTTGTAATAATAAATAAAATTCCAATATGGTGAATGAATAAAATTATTCGTAGTTTTTATATTTATATATGTATTAAATTTTTTATTTACTTTCTTGCATAGAGTTGTAATATTGAAAAAAAAAAAAGTTATTTAGATTTTATAGGATTTTAAAATGTTAATTTTAAGATTTTGTTCAATTTGATTAATTTATTTTAATTTAACAATAACTTTAGGTGTTTCTGTATATTATGAAAACATTAAAACTTTCGGAAAACTTTAGTCTATATAGATAAATAAAATTCAATATATTATATTAATTCATATTATTAATAATTTTTTTTAAAATGTTTCAGAGCGATTCTGATAATAGATATAATAATAATTATTATTATTTCTTCAACAAAAGTTAAACTTTTAATATTTCCTTTTCCACAAAAAAAAAACAAACTAATAGTGAGATATAATTGTGATGAATCAATAATTAACAAATTCGAAGACATGACAAGATCATTTACAAAGAAGACACAAAGAATAGCTTATTGTTGTTGCTTATTGTTGTTGTTTGCTTGTTTATATACATCAAACATTTATATATAACTTGGCTTAAGTAATATTTTTTAGGTAGCTGGTATAATAGAATAAGTTCTATAACAAATATTATATTTTTCACCTAAAGTATACTCTTCTGCTTTCCACTCATATAAGAAACATATAGGGCACTCACTAAGTTATTATATTAAGTTTAAGTTTCTAGAATCATTTGTTTTACTAAACGGTTGATTACTGAACAGTAGCTATTTTACAAGACAAGATTACACGACAATAAATATTGTTATTTGTGTGCCATCTATTATCTTGTACAAAAATTATTTTATTTTTATTTTCTTAAAATGTATTGCGATATGATATTAATTACATACTTATACTTTAATACCTATGTTAGTAACATTAAAGATTTAGCTATATCAGTTAATAATTTGGAAACATCAGAAAAATTCAGAATCAAAACTTAAAAAATGACTTCCTATCGATTGAGCTAAGCTTAAATGATACTTTTAATCTGAACTTTAACTTTTATTGTTAATATACTTTTAATAATTTTTTCAACCAAATAATTTTATGAAGTTTTAAATAGAGATAATAATTTAATATTACTGCATATATAGCAATTTCTGGTCAAATTCATGAATTTATTAAAAATATTTAGGTATTTATTAAATATATATATATATATTGGTTTTAAATGCATTTCTCTGCCACATAAATGTGGACAGGAATAACTCTTACCACGTGTGTGGGATTCGAACCCACACTCCCTCGGTGTTTACAACGTGTTTTATACGTTCTTATCCACTAGGTCACGGAGGCCCTTATTTATTAAATATAATCTTGTATTTACAACATAAATACAAATTTTTTTTTTTTAGAAATTCAGAATTTTCTAGATATATAGGTATTTTTTCTAATTCAGATTTTTATTAAATAAATTTAGGTATAATTGATTTTTGTATTCGGAAATTTTTATGAGGAATAATTTGTTGATTAATAAAAAATAAAAATTATTCAAAATTATAAATTTGGGAAAAAGTGTATGATTCCTACAAAATAATATTTAACATAATTTTTAATAAATATTCTGTCTGAAACATAAAATCAATCAAGCTTTTCTCCTGCAACATTTGGACCAATTTTAATTATTATATTAAAACAATGAGAAACACTTATAGAAAGAATCTCCAGACCTATTTCATACAGTAAATCATATAGTCATCTGGCACTGCTAAAGATTTTCTTACACATGATTTAATTTAAAAAGGATTTCAAAGCATTTTCAATAAGATTTAACATCGACAAATAAGGCGGGGTAAAAACTTTAAGTTTATTTCAGGTGTAAATTCTACAAATTCCAAAACTTGAACGGTTTTATGGATTCTAGCGTTATTCATAAGTAAAATGTTGTTGAGCCTTAATTCTGATAATTTTGAAAACATTGTAATTTTTATAAATGTTTGAATAATTTTAACATGTTTAGCAATTTTCAAATTTTTACAATTCCTCACTTAAAAAAAATACAGGAAAATAGAAAAAATTATCTGAATTTATTTAGTAAAAATCTGAATTTAACTAGTAAAATTCTGAATTTAAAAAAAAGTGTAGTGAAAAGCTTTAATTATTTAGAACTAATAATATAGATAATAAGCTTAAATGGCATAAGATCATATTATAAATTATATTATTAAGAAAATTATATCTTACGTATTTATATTAAGAAGATTAAGGAAATACTTTGATAGAAAAACATTGTATGTTATATATTCATCCTATATATCATCAAATTAAATATATTTAAACCCACTTTGGAGCAATGCGTCACAAACGTATATAAAAAGACTGACATAAAAAAGGACAATAAAAATAATAAATTTTTATCCTATTAGACATCCTACCTATTTAATATATTCGTCACAATACTTAAGTCTTGAAACTATATGTAAAAGAGAATTATACTTTCTGGCCTATAAAATAATAAACAATTTAATCAAACATAATTTTTTAATTGCCTTAATAAAATAAGGCAAATAAGACAAGTAAGACAAGAAATAAGACAAATTTCTATCTTTCGTTGTTTAGAACAGACAAACAAAAAATTAAATGAAAAAAATGAACTATGTATATACTAGTTTAAGTGCTTTCAACAGTTTAACTGATGATTTGAAAAATATACATTCAATATATAGTTTACTTAAAAAAAGAATAAAAAACTGACTTTTATCCCTCAATTAAATAACAAAATGTTGGAGTGCTCATTTATTAAGATTATTAAGATAATATATTGTTTTTATTATTTACTTTACATACTTTTTTAAATTATTTCTATATATTAATTACAATATTTTATTAAAGTAAATACTTAAAATTGCTTGACAATAATATTTACCTATACGACCACACAGCTTAGGCTAAGGTGTGAACAAATCTGATTAAATAAATAAATATATAAAATAATGTAACTAAACTATATATCTAATTTAAAATTTTTTTTTAATATTTGCTTATCTTTTTCTAATTATCCTAAAATTTAGATATAAGTTAAATTATTTTTTGTAATACATATTAAATTGAATAAATGAAATAAAGAAAAAAAAAAAAAATTTGAAATTATTCAATAAATATATCTAAATTTGATCAGAAAATGCATTTATATAGCATACTGTGTACGGTAAAATGTTAGTTTTTATAGCTTAACATAAATACAAAAAATCAGCGTTCTCCACCGCAGGACCGACTGCCACTACACGAAAAGTACAAGCCAAAATTTATAGATTTTTTACATAATAATTTATATCAAAGCAAAATAACTTCTAATAATTTAACAACATTCTGTTTTATTCAATAACAATATAATAAGCAATGAAATCGAAAATATATGTGCATTCATTCATACATTATTTACATTATTATGTATTGACATGACGTATATGATTTTTTTTTCATTAAAAAAGATTAGAAGTAAAAAATAATAAAACTGTCAACAAATACAAAACAAACATAAGATTAATATTGAATCTGCTAACAAAAATTTTACTTTAATTTTGTTTTAATTTTATGTCATCAACAAAAATACATAAATAATGTCATGCATAGATATTTGCCAAATTCTCGGGTACAAATTTTTAGTATGAAAACAATACCTACCTTATACATTAATGTATGCGGTCGGTAAAAAAATAGTTATAAACTAAAATAATGATTAATAATGTGTTATGCTAAGATTCATAACAAATAAAAATCTTCTTTTTAAAGCTTTTAAATTCTTTTTAATATAATCTTTTTTTTTTACAAAAAGTTTTATGTTTATTATGAAGAAAAAGAAAAACATTTTGTTCTAAAATAATTTTAAGAGAAAGCCATTTGTTTCGGATAATATAATAAAAAAATAAAATTAAATATCTATTTTTTCTATATAAATTTAATTTTTTTTTAATTGTATATTTTAAATATTTAATAATAAAATTAAGTTTTATACATTTTAGTACTTTTATATATTAATGTGTTCATATTAAATCAAGACTTTAAAAGTCTTACATTATGCTTAATATAAAAAAAAAAAAAAACAAATACATATCTACTTAATTTATTATTTTTTAAAAGTAGCTAACCAATTAATTAAATTATATGTTTTTTGTTTTATTATTATTCTTCCTTTTATTTAACTTTGTTATTTCCAGAATTAAATTAACGTCCATTTAATTTTACAGTTGCTTTAAAAAAAATTTTTTTTCTATTTTTAAATACAGGTAAAATTTTACCCAGATACGATACGTATCTTTTTATTGTATTAAATTTTAATTTTTTCAATGGAAAATTGAAAAAAACTAATACTGGTATAAAAATAATTTTTCTTTATAATGTGATTAAAAAGAAAATAATACAAAAAAAAAAAAGAAAAGAAGAGAAACACTTACACGCGAGTAAAACATAACAGAGGAAATTGCACTTTCCTACGGCAAAAATTAATAAACACTGGCATAAATTATTTTTTAACATTTTAGTTTTTTTCCTTTCATTAAAGTGTAACTTTTTTATAATTAGAATACGGGGAATTATGATACAATGACAGCAATACTAAGTATATATACTTATATTTTATATACATACATATTATCTTTGAATAAATATACAATACATTTATGTACATTTTTAATATTTTTTTTTTTCAAATAGATATACCAATATACCATTAATAATATTGGTGTTGGTATTGTTAATTGAATACGAAAATAAAAAGTTTTATTAATGCTTTTGAAAAGAAAGTGACAGAAATAATTGTTTAAAAATTAATTGTTTACTTAACCTCAGTATTTGGGAATGCCGAATATTAAAACAATGATTATTTATTATGGCAAAATTTTGTAGATTACCTGAATTCAATATATTGACTCTGTTAAGAATATATTTTTGAAATTCTCATCTTTAATTAAAATCTTTTGTTTGGGGTAAAATAAATTTGGAAACTTAACAAGTCAAGTTCCTACACAGATTTTGATCGCAAAGACAATTATAACATTTTGATGAAAAACTTCGTTAGGTGACATATTTCATTTTATGTTTCTCTTAAAAATCTAAAATTTTTTTTTTTTTCTATAGGTTCATGGGTTATATACCTCTACCTGACCTCTTTAAGTCTACTTAAATTTCTGTCTTAAAAAACTTGGGTTTTTTATTGAATATAAATGATTTTGCTTCTTTAAAGATATTCAAAAATTAATAACACTAATTAATTAAAAAAAAAAATTTTTTTTTCCCCACATTTAATTTAAGGGCCCTCTTAAGGTAAGACATAAGAAGAGGGCCCTCTTAGGTAATTTTTTAATGTGTTTTATTAAATTAGCTGAATCTGACTCATGGCGTAGTGGTTAAGTTGCCAGCCGTTCAATCGGAGGGTCTTGGGTTCAAGTATTAATCTGACACTATACCTAGGAGGAATTTTTGGTGTCTTTTGAAGATTCTCATCTCCTTTAGGAAAAAAAGGCGTAAGACGTTAATACTCTCTCAGTTCCACATTTTTAATAACAAATAAATAAACTTTATATAATATACATATAATAACCAATATTTATTTTTATATTTGACATGCTTTCATATAGTATTTTTCCTTCAGCAGGAAATTTATTACACCAAAATTAGTAAATTCATATGCAGGTTTTACTACACTTTAAATTTTACTAGATGGAAAACGAGCAGACGATATTCGAAAAAATAAAACCAGATAACAAAATTTCCAAGAAGGATTGTTTTTTTCTATATTGTTTTTTATATGCAAGTTTCAATAAACCTCTAGAATAGTCTTAAATATTATTATTTAATTTAACACATTGAATGTTTTTTTTTTTTGTTTCTGCTGGAAAATTTGGAAAAAATTTAAAACAGGGCAGTATGTGTAACCAAAGATTGAAAGTAATAAGAAAAAATTCTAAATTCTAAAATTATTGCAGTTATTTTTACACTAAAATTTGTAATTTATAGTTTAATAGTTTATACATATTCAAAATTTTGGACATGAATTCAGGATTCAAGAGATCGAGAATTCAGAATTATTCTCTCTTAGATCTTTCCCCTCACAAAATTTTATGTTTTTTAAATGAGAAAAGATTGTGAGGTATACTGGTCTTCAAAATTATGTGAAGTTTTGGTACTGCAATAAAGGATATTATTTAAATATGTAATTGGAAAATCAAACATTGGTAGGCCTAAAACTTCGTAACATATGGGATTTCACAAAACAAATATTATATAACATATGTTTTTTTAGGATCTATTAATGTACCATTAAAATTTCATTGCTTTTTCTTAAACATTGAGTAGTTTTTTAAATATGTTCGAGCAGAGGCAAACGAATAAGAATATTATTGCAAAAAAAAAATTTTAAACGTTTTTATATGGTTCAAGTTGAAATTAAAATTTCAGATCTCGGCTAATAGGTTAAATTTTTTTTTTTCTGTTATAAGAATTAACTTTCTTAAGTTATTTCTCATAATTATGTTCAATTTTTTTTTGTTGAAATATAATCTTTAAAGTTAAAGCTCATTTTCTTATCTTCTATACGAGTATTAATTTTGAGAAATGATCAATGAGTTATTTACTTTTTATATAATTATTATATAATTTGATAAATTATATTATGTATTAAAAATATATATGTACACAATATTATCAATGTACTTGTCAACAAAAATTAATATTTTTTTTTAGACTGTTTGAAAATGTTTTGTTATTTGATAAGTTTGTTGTGGTTTTGTATTATAGAATCAATTAATAAACTTTTTTTTTTTTTTTTTTTTAAATTCCAATTATTTTATTTTGAAAAATATTTATTAAATTGTCGCTTCTTTAAATTTTTTTGTTATATTTTTTTTTTTTTATTATATTTACTAAAAAATAAAACTACAACAATAATAAAAGTTTAAAAAGTTTTAATTACTATAGAAATTTTTGTTTTAATACTGTTTTAAGTATATAAAAGTTTTAATTTGTTGAAAATTGGATTGATTTTTCATTTATTTCATTTGTGAGAATATTATTTTATTTTCATTTAAAATTCAATAAAATTAAATAACTGATTTATTTTTGTTTTTTTAAAGTAATGTTTTTGTTTTTTTTTTTTTTTAAATAGAAAAAAAATTAATTCAAGATAATAGATTTTAATTTTATGTATGTACTGCGAATTTCACGAAATTATAATATGGCCTAATATGTAACATACATGTAATGTTATGACCTAATATATGTAACATATACATTCAAAATGATTTTTGAGATATTTAATTCGAATTTCATAAAAAATTGTTATTCGTTTTAATTTATACTTATTGGATAGTTAAAATTATTAAGTGATATATTTAATTATATATGTAATTATTTCTTACACTTAGACTAAAAATATTTAAAATTTTTAACTATTTTTTAATTTAATAGTAATTTGTTTTTGCAAATACAAGTCAAACAATTTTTATTTTTATTTTTCATATAATTTCACCTTCAATAATTTATATAATCATCTGCTCTTATTACAGCGAAGATAATTTAATATTAATATTTTTGTTACCTACATTATTTTTTCAAAGTAAAGGAGACACCTAAAAGGAGATGTTTCCACGAGCATAGATGTTGGGTAGGTGAATTTTAAGAAGCTTAGTAAAATTGAAGCAATTGATTTAATTTGTCAATTTAAATATCTATAAGTCTTCAAATTACTTATTGACAAAAATAAATTATTTGATGTTAAAAAAACTAAAATATGAGGGGCCTTGGTGGCCTTGTGGGTAAGAGCGTATAAAATACGCTGTAAACACTGAGAGGGAGTGTGGGTTTGAATCCCATACACGTCGTAAGAGTTATTCCCCCTTACGACATTTATAGCCACGCCTGAACAGGAAAGGCTGTGTAATTTCGTGTCCACATTTATGTGGCAGAGAAATGCATTAAAAAAAAATATAGGAAAAATAAAATTGATAGTTTTGGGTATGGTTATTACTTATTAGGTATTAGGGAATTAATTACATATATAAATTTTTTTTTTTCGTGTACCTCTTTTTTAGACTTTGTGCAATTTTTTGTGATATTAATCTTTGTATTACTTATACATTAAGTAAAAAAAAATGTCACATATAATGTAATGAGCAAATAAATTCACCATTTTACAGTGGTATTATTAAATTATAATATTTTTACTTTCTTTTATATTTCTTATTTTTTTCATATTACATTATTATATTTTATAAAATATTTTGATCTGACCGATTACATGGTTTCAACTCGAGATCTTTTATTTGAAAGATTGGCAACTTACGGACTGCGCCATTCATCAGGTTAACACTTTTAAAATAAAATCAATTTTTTTTTATCAGTAAATTCAATATTATCAGTCAAATTATAAAATTTTAGGACTTAGTTTTTAACTTGTTGCTTTTCAAGATTACTTTTGAAATTCGTTATTTTTAATGTTTTGAAATTATTTTTTTTTTTTTATTATAAATGTATTAATTTATATTCGAAAACCTTTGACTTTTGTTTTCAGTCGAAAATTGCTGATGATGTGGTTTTTTTTTTTTTGACCTATAATTCATGTCCTATATAAAGAGCATAGAGTTACCCCTAAATCGTTTATTGTTGTTTATATTAGTTTTAGCTTCAGTTTCTTAAATCGTTGATTATTCGACAATTTATCGTTGATTATTCGGTAATAGTTATTTTACAAATTATGAGACACAAGTATTATATTTGTGCGTCATCTATTATCGTGTACAAGAATTATGTTTATATTACGATATAAATTACTACTATTGTATATATAATTTAACTGGGGGGTTACAACCTAAGACTTCTAGTTTACTATTCAATATCTGTAAAGAATGATCTTGTATTATGCAATTACCTTTAGTTTTAGAAGCGTTTGTCAAGATTTCATTGAAAGATATACAATAATTTCAGAAAAATTCGATGAAAAAAATATAATTTGTTGATAAAAGTTAGAATAATTTTTGGAATTATTTTCAAAATATTCATATATTATAATAACTTTTTTTTTTAAATTCTTATTTTGAAATGCAATAAACCACCTCCTGTAATAAATTAGCATTTAAGATAATTAATGTGATGGTATTAAGTGTAAATAGTCAACTGGAATTAAATTGTTTATCAAAAGATTTCTACCATCCGTTTTTTCAATTTTGTCGAAGTTATTGTCCATACGAATAATATTTTGTAAAATGGGGCCTCGGAGACCTAGTGGGTAAGAGTGTATAAAATACGCTGTAAACACCGAGAGGGAGTGTTGGTTCGAATCCCACATACCTTGTAAGACTTATTCCACCTTACAACATTTACATCCCGTCTGAACAAGAAAGGCTGTGTAATTTCCTGTCCACATTTATGTGTCATAGAAATGCATTAAAAAAAAAAAAAATGTTTGTAAAATATTATTATATCATTACATTTTACAAAATTTTATTCAAAGAGATACTTAGTTTTTTAAAGGATGAATACTAAAGTTTTTTTATTTTGTATTTAAGTCTTTAAATTTTATTTTTTTTAATTAAGCTTTAATGATTAAAAGATTTTTTTTTATAATTTATTGTTTTGATCCAATTTCAATTTTAGAAATTTAAATTCTTATATAGTTGGTTATAACTCCTTTTAATAAATTACGACAAACAAATAAAAAGAGTAGTCATCATGATCATTATAAAGTTTATAGCGAAGACGCCTGAATGGCGTTCCAAATATTTTTGTTTTTTTTTCACAGTTCTTTTTATAAGTTCTGATTTGTAACTTTTTTTTTTATATTTTTTTTATGTTAAGTTTCATAAAAACGACAAAAAAAAAATTATACAATGTACTTTTATTATTATTTTATATTTTCTTATTCTCAGATGGAATGAAACAGAACCATAACGAAATAATGCCAAATTTATAGTTTTAAAATTATGTATGCATAAATGTAAAACTAATTAGTTTTTGGTTTATTTTAATTATTGTTTTACGAATAATATCTTATTATTAAAGGAAAACCGGCTAAAACTAAATAGAAAACAAAACTTTATCATTAATAGTTTTGAGGTCTAGGGGTGTCTGAAATAAATCAAATTTTGATTAATAAAATAAAAAATAATCTGTGTTATTTCTGTTTAAAATATAATTGCAAAATACAAAAGAATTAATAACTTTATATAAGTATATTATGTAATATAACATACTATATTCTATTTATTTTGGTGTTATTTCATAACACATTATATATAAATTAAATTTTAAATATCAGTTATAAATTTTTGTATCTTTACATAATTCAATTTAAATGCTTAGACATTTAACAAAAAATGTAACCTAGTTTTGAAGTTGTATTGTAATAAAATTGAATTAAAAAATAAAACTTAAAACTTTTTATATCTTAAATAATGTCGTTTTAAAGGACAAGATGTTTTATTGAAATTTATTATTTATATTATAGATTATTATGGAAAATTATATTATCATGTATTTTTTATTTTTTTATTTTTTTTAGTGCATTTCTACATAATACATAAATGTGAACAGAAAATTACACAGCCTTTCCTTAACAGGCGTGGCTGTAAATGTCATAAGGGGGAATAACTCGTACGACATGTGTAGGATTCGAACCCACACTCCCTCGGTGTTTACAGCATATTTTATAAGGCTCTTACCCACTAGACCACCGAGGCCCCAATCATGTATTTATTTTTTTTAATAGTACAAATTACATGTAAAATTATGTTAAATACTATTTTTCATTTATGTAGTAATATTATTTATTTTTTTATATTTAATATTACAAATCACGTAGGATAAGCCAAAATATATAACTTGATTGTTTAGTACTAAGTCACTAAGCTACTAAGCCATTATAGATATTTCTATTGTGAATTGTATTACATATTGTATTTAAATATGGTTATATATATTATCTAATATATACCATTTTTACTTCAAGAAAAACTATTTCTTCGTCAAATGCAGGTATTTTTTTCTAGTACAAGTATATTTTTTTCAAATGCAAGTAGTTTTTTTTTCAACTGCAAGTATAGTTTTTTTTTTCAAGTACAAGTTTTTTTTTTAAATGAAATCTTTTTTATATATCAAATTAAATACGTACATTAATGTAAACGAAGGCTTCCAAAAATTCCAAAATGACTAAACAAAACATAAAAATGTTTTTAAAATAAATTAAAAAATATACGCATCCAGCCGTTGGTGCATTGTTGACGCACCGCTTCTCATTCATAAGGGAATGAGAGGTCTTGGGTTCGATTCCCGGCTGGGTACAATAATTATAATATAAAAAAAAAAATATTCATAAATCGCAATATATAAATACTTAAATATATCACATAATATCTCGTACACCCCACATTCCTACCAGGAAACAGGGGTTATAGCTACCTCGCACATTTATGTACCACTGTAACTGTATATAAATAAATAAATAAATAAAAAATATACGAAAAAAATTACAAAAAAATATTAATATTTGCAATTTGTCGTAACGTTAAAAAAATTCTGGTTGATTTATAAAGGTAAAAAATCATTGCTCTTTATTAAACAGTGTATAAGTTTTGTACACAGACGGACGGACAGACCGAAAAATATGAAGTGACATTACTTACGAAAAAAATGTATTACATTATGGCCTTTTATTATTGAAATGTGATTTTATGTTGCGGTATTAGCGAATAATATATTGTGAAAACTCACTTCGTCCTAATATTATACTTAATAGATTTCTGATTCTTTTAACGATTTTTTATAAACAATTTGTCTCTAATTCTTCGTTCTGTTTATTCAATTTGCAAAAAAAAAAAAATTGAACGGTATTAATTAAATACCATAAAAATTAAAATATTAACTACCAGCATCTGCAAATGCATAGTAATAATTTAACTATAATAAAATTATATTAACGCAAAAACAAAATTTTATAATTTTTATTTCATAAAGCAAATAAAATACTCCGGGCAACGCCAGGTACTTTTGCTAATTGTATTATAATATTCGTTTAAAAGACGTTTACTTTTGTTTTCCTTTCAATTAAAAATATTTGTAACCTACGAATTAAAGCCCGTTCTCTCTATGGTTATTACTTATTACACCATGTGACGTAATCTCTATGATTATTACGTCGCCATTCGACCACTAAGATATTAAACAAACATAAATGTAAATATATTGCATAGTTTCAGGCGAACAAAAAAATAATTTATTTTTTATGAAATGTGTTATACAAATATTACAATTTAATTTCAATAGCCCTTTTCCCTTTGGATGGGCCAGTATTACATTACTTTTATATCATTATTATTTTTTTTTTTAAATTTGATTGTTAGTAGCTTTGAAGTTTAGCTATTTTTCTTGAAATTTCAATAAATGTTCTGATTGAAAATATGTATTTGTTTTTTTTTTTTTTTTTTTTTATAGAATAGGTTATTTTAGGTGTTCTAAAACATTTTTTTAAAAAACTATAAATGGAAATACTTAAACACCTATTTTTTTTAAAATATTTTAGTTAAAGAATTGACAAAATTGAATAAAATTTTCGATATTATAATAGTTTTAAAAAAAATATAACAAAAATTGTATTATATTTCACAGTCCACAGATAATATTTTATTTAAATTTTTGTGAAATAATTAATATTTGTAATAACTTACTTAATTTTGTTTTAAAACTGTAAGTAAATTTTTATAAAATACCTATTGATTAATAAAAAAAACATATTAGTTTTGTTTTGTATCTAATTGTAAAAAATGTTGTCAATTTGTGGAAAAATTTTCTTAATATATTTTACAAAGCATAACTTTAATTACTTTTAGAGAAAGTACTTTAGAGAAAGTACTTTAGAGAAATACTTTAGACAAAATACTTTACATAACTTTTTAATTTTGTTTTACTCTTATTCTATATACTTATTGATTCTTATATATTCTTTAGGTGTTCATAATATATTTAAAATTACTATTATGGTTTGTTTAAAATGAAGTAAAACATTAAATCCTTATTTAAAAACTTCAAAACTATTATATTATTTTTAATTTTACTTAACAATTTTTTAGTTATTGAATTTAAATAACTTAATATTTTAATATTTTTGTGGTAAAGTAAATAAAGTTTAACTAATTATATAACTAATACGTATATATACAATTAAATTTAAAATATAACCAATAAATTCAATTACATATAATATACAAACTATTGGATAAGTTCAAATTTAATTAATATCACACACAGTTAAGAATAATATTAAAATAAAAATTTATTAATTATATTTTTCATATTAACAATTTATATAAAAGTTTTATATAACAACTTAATAATATTAAAAAGTTATTATTAAATTATATTACAAAATCTTAATAAAAGAAAGAATGTACAAAGTATACATATATATTACATATTTAAATGATTAAATATAAATAATATATTCTAAATATATAGTAAATCTATTAAAAGATAAAAACATTAAAGGACATTAATGCATATAATTTTATGAAATTTTTTTTTTTTTTTTATATTAAAAATCAATGTTCACATCGATTTACTGTAAATTAATAATCCACAGCGAAAAAAAAAATTATTACTTTCATTATTATGTATATATATTATGTAGTAATATAAATTGATTTTTTTTTTTTGGTTTCTTTAACGATAAAATAAGCATGTCTAATATTGCTTTTATTAAGCGTATAGAATAATATATGGTAGGCACTTTAATTTTTTGTTAAATGTGTTTACATTATAATAAAGAAAATAGTGATAGAATTTTATCAAAAAGATTTTATATATCACAATTAAATTTTTGTTTTTGTTCTTTTTTTTTTTGTCTTTTGTATCCTTTTTGTTTTTAAGTGATTATAAACACATATTCATCTATATTAATATGATTATATTCATACATAAATGTCTATACATTACCTAGATAATGTTAAATTAAAAATAAATCGCCTAAAATCTATCTTAAAAATAGATTCACTTTTCTTTATGAACAATTTTTTTTGGTTTTTATTTTTTGTGCAAAATTTTTATCATAACCTAAAAATTATTTAATACATGCAAAATTGAATTTTCAATTCAATTTTATATAATGCAGTTTATATATGTATATGAATTAAGTATATAATTTCATAATATGTAAATTTATAAAGTGGAATTAAGAATATGAAATTTTAACAATTTGATAAAGGATTTAACTTTTAATGATAATATTGGAATGTTTATGATTTATTTATTCATTTATTTATCACTTTGAGTATATTTGGTCGTATAGAATGTATAACATAATATAATAATATATACGAGTACAAATAAAGTTAACAAATTAAGTAAAAAAATATTATTGTAGTGGAAGAATTATTAGGATTATAAAATATTAAAGAATTGATAACAAGTATAAAGAAAATTTTAGAATGCCAATAAAAATAAAAAATCAATAAAAGTATAAATTTAAAAAGAATTATAAGCTAAAGTTTTCTAGAATTACTTTACATATTTATATAAGAAACAAATAAATGTAACAGTAAGTCGATGCAACCGACTTATATATACCCTACACCTAAACAATTCAAATTAAATAAAAAAACTTAAGCTAAAAAAATAGATGCTCTTACAACCTTTATACAAAATTTCAGGTTTCTATCTTTAATAAATTCGAAGATATGCTTGTTAGGTCTTGGAAAGTGTGTAAAGGTACCCGGACCACCACTCCAATTTATCTAAAATTTTAGAGACATCATCAGAACAAGGTAGAACACTCTTATATCAAATTTCAAGTTTTTATCTTTATTAATTTCGAAGGTATGCTTGTTCGGTTTTGGGAGTTGTGTGGGAGGTACCCGAACAACCACTTCAGTTCATCTCAAATTTTAGGCAAATCAGGCATCCAGGAAACAGCCTCCTCGTATCAAATTTGAAGTTTCTATCTTTATTAATTTCGAAGATATGCTTGTTCGGTTTTGGGAGTTGTGTGGGAGGTACCCGAACAACTGCTCCAATTCATCTCAAATTTTGGACAAATCAGGTATTCAGGAAACAACACCCTAGTACCAAATTTGAAGTTTCTATCTTTATTAATTTCGAATATATGCTTGTTCGGTTTTGGAAGTTGTGTGGGAGGTACCCGAACAACAACTACAATTCATCTCAAATTTTAGGGATATCAGGGATTCAGGAAAAATGCCCTAGAACAAAATTTTAGGTTTCTATCTTTATTAATTTCGAAGATATGTGTATTCGGTTTTGGAAGTTGTATGGGAGGTACCCGAACCCATGGTCCGATTTCGCCCATTTACAACCCTCGCCTTACTTTAGTCATTGTTAACCAACAGTATAAATTTCATCAAGATAGTATCATTATTTTTTGAGTTATCGTGCGTACGGACGAACAGACGGACGGGCATCGCTAAATCGACTCAGGAGGTGATCCTGATTCAGAATATATATACATGTCCACATCTAACTCGCTTCGTTTTGGTGGTTACAAACACCATACCAAAGTTAATATACCCTATACTTTAGGTGTAGAGTATAAAAAGCAACTATATAATATTCAATAAAAATTTCTTTACAATTTTTAAATTTAAGCATATGATTAATTTTTTTAAATTCATTAGGCAGTTCATTATAATATTTATATGCTAAATTGTAAAGCGTATCACATTCGCTGAACCTAACTCTGGATGATAAAATACGAACATGTATATATCGTTTGCAGTTCTTGTACTTAGACGTGTGATAATTGCTATTTAATGGTATAGCAACGTTTGTATTAATATTGTTAGTGACCATCATGTGTATTTGTATTGACAATTGGTATCGTATGTATAGATCAAAAGGTAAAATTCGTTAATAAAAAATTTATAGTGTATTATCTGGTTTATTGAGAATAAGAAATACTTTGATTGACACTTTGTAATATAGTCAATATGTATTAAAATTTTTGAAATTTTTTCTTTCTTTATAATTTATTTAAAAGTAAAGTATAGATAAGTAAGTATTAATTATAGGTATATCAAATAATAATAAAATTTTTTTTTTTTTTAAATGCTCTCTTTTAAGACATTGTGTATATAAAAATGTATTATAAACATATAAAAACCTTTTATTTCAAATCTAATTAAAATATAAGAAAAAATGACTTACTGGCATGCTATAAAACTCATACGAACGTATATATATATAACGTTTGATTGATTGTAGATTCTTAAATTATTTGCTTGAAAAGTGCAGGATTTTGATTGAATAAAAAACAACCAAATTTATAACAGACAAAACAGATAAAAATATAATATCTTAAAAGTAACTATTCTATTTTTTTTTTTTAAATATAAATCGTTTTGAATAGAATTAAACATTTGTTGCAAATTCATAAATCTAGCAAAGAAAATTATAAAATCTTAAAAATGCATCCATTGTTTTCATTGTTTTTTCGATAGTACATTTTTCATTTCTTTTCTAGTTTTTCCAAGATAAAAAAGGTTTTACACAAAACCAAAACCATGTCCCTCTAGGTAGGTAGGTATGGTGGTGACCTTAACGATGCTGCTTAAAGGCCTCAATTAGCACTAGATTGCGCCATTTGACTCATGTGACCCGTGTTTTTAGATTGTTTGCGGTTTTATATCCAACCCGAGCGGTTCAGATACAAGATCAGTTCTTTGATTTTGTGTTCAGAAAGCTCGCTGAGGTTGTGGAAGAACGGCTTGCCGAGTGAGAGAAGTCTGGCTCCAGCTAGGGCCGGACATCTGCAAAGAAAGTGTTCCAGATTCTCACTTTCGTTTGCTTCTTTGCAGAATGCAGAATTGCAGAATTTACCATGTCCCTCTACTATTTAAGTTAAGTTTTTAAGGTTTTATTTTAAACATATATGAAAAATGAATTGGTTTTTTAGATAACTTTTTTACAAATTATTATATAAAAAAAAAAATAAAAATACATAAAAAATTATTATTTGTTAAATACAGATGAGTAAATTAAGAAAAGAAAACCAAAATTTACAAAATAAAAAAATATTATTTTTACATATAAATCAATTTAAACATTAAGTTAATCTATTTTTCTAAGCATTTTAAGGATTTAAACAGAAACAAAAGGAATAAATAAAAAGTAAAAACAAAACAAAAAATTAAAAAAAATATTTCCGGGAAATTTAAAGATTTTTTTTGTTATAGAAATTGAAACTTTTTTACATAGTTTTGATTGCTTTTTTTTTTATCTTAGTAAAAGTATAGAAAAATGTTGGTTTAGTTTTATTTATATATATATATACTATTAATGTTCAATATCATAATATTTAATCTGTAAATGACAGACATTTAAAACCCTTTTAAAACTCAATGATTTACCAACCAACTTTCATTTTTTTCTTTTTAAATGATAAATATTCAGTACAGCCATCTTTCAAGATCAATATTTTTCCAAAATTTTCTGATTTTCATTAATAATTTTCCATTTTTATAAAAAACCCATGTAAAGTATATACATATGTATCATATAGTATGTATAATCTATACCTATAATATACATATTCAAAAACGACGCTCTTTTATTCCGTTGAATTTTAAATTTTGCCTTTTTGTTTTTGCTTTTTGTTTTTTTTCTAAATACATAAATAAAATTTTAAAATATAGTTTGTATGGTAGGAAATAAAAATTTCACAATATAATTGAATATAAACATTGAAATTTTAGTGAAGGGTTTGGTGCAGTGGTAGAGTGGCCGATTCGTAAACTTCGAAGTTTTGAGTTTTGCAAGTTCGATGCAATTCTATTTTTTTTTTTGTTGGTTGTTTTTCTGATATTTTTATATCATCATATCATAATATTTAATCTGTAAATGACAGACATTTAATACCCTTTTACTCAATGATTTACCTTCTTAGGCTTCTTATAATATATATATAATAGGTATATATTGAGTTTCCAATACTCAATAAATCAAGGGCAACTTCTAAAAGATAATAATAACCGTAAAATGTCATTTGCAAAGAAATTTTAAATTCATAAAGGCTTTAATTATTGAAAATTGTATTTTTACATTTTTAATAAAATCATAAAGAAACTATACTGTATATACTGTATTGTAATTGCTAATTAAAACACCTCGAATTTCGAGGGGCGGGCGAATACTATTATGAATGTAATTTAAAAATATCATAAATTGATATATTAATTTTTTATTAAAAATTGATACATAATTAACAATAGTTTATGTATGTTTTATATTATTTAGGATTATAAGGGGCTAATAACAAATTGAGTATGAAAATTACAGAATTATCCCGGTTTCCACTTTAAAGTTTGATAATTTGACTAAAAATAAAAATACTAAAAAAGATTTAATAAAGAATTTGATTAATAATTTTATGAAAAATTTTATTTAATACCCATTGTTTTAAAATCCTTCTTTTTTGTACTAGTAAATTTATACTAGTACATTATAATTACATTATAATTTCCTTTACATTATAATTTCCTTGGCATTTCGTTTTTTTTTTATTATTATATTTCTCACATACAAGCAGTTTTCTGTTATTTTAATTAAATCTTTTCTATATTCTTTAAAGATTTTATGAAAGGCATTACAAATTCGATTTTTATTATTATTCTATATTATTCTATTATTATTATGTATAGAATAATAAAAAATGTTACATGCAAAAGGATACTAATTTTTTTTTTTATAATTTTGAAAATATTTCTACTAGATTTTCATTGTGGTGTAATTGTGTACTGCATTTCCTTTCTAATAAATTTTCCTCGCCAATAAATTAACCTTGTGTCTTACAATTTGTACATTTGTACAAAATCGGCCTGTGTGTATATATTTGAGTCCAATTTTATGCAACTTTTGCTTTTTGCATGGTATGAGACTCAAATATATATTGTTTGTTTAGATCGTATGATAGTTTATTTTGAATAATATAAGAAAATTTAATGATGCTGATTAAAGGGGTGATTAAGTATATTATATAGATATATATCAAATATGTAATAATTTTAATATCTAAATTTAAAACTATAGTAACACATTTTTTCTGTCAATAAAGATATAACAATTACTATTTACTAAACTTTATTTTATAATAAAAAGTTTTTGTTGGTTGCGCCAATTTCTCGCGAATATCTTGCCTTTATAGATTCACAAAAATAAAAACACATAGAAGCAAGAATCTATATTTACTGTTCTAATTTAGATATTTAAAATTTATAAATGTGTAAAATTATATGATGCAAAAACTATTTTCTCTAACATAAACAAACAAATAAGGTATATATACCTAGATAGAATCATTAAAATTTAAGCGAGGTATCACAAACATATTCTATGTTCTTTTCTATTTTAATACATTTTAATTTTTTTTTTAAATTAATTTTTCAAAACTTCATCCTTTTAATCTTAAAATTTTTAGTATTCAAAAATTTTTATTTCTTGATTTATCATACTTTCTGTAAAATGAAATATGTATTTTCTTAATTTTATTAAAATATTAAAATTTTTAAAGATGCACTTTAGGATATTCATACTTTTTACAATAATTTAATAAATAATTAACTTTTAACTAACTTTTAAAGTTAATTAGTTAAAAAAATATTAATTAATGCTTAAAATCTTACATAAGTGATCAAACTGCTGTACCCAAAAATGTTTAAAGAAATGTGCCAATATTAAACAATCAAAACATGAAAAAAAATTCTCTCATCATTATCTAATCAAGGTTATATGAAAAATTAAATTGTAAGAAAAGGAAAAAAATAACTAATATCTAAAACAAAAAAAAAAAAAAAGAAATAAAGAGAAAAACTTAACGCTAAACTATTTCAATCAAAAAATTTCTTACAAATAGGAATGGAAAAGAACAAGAATAAAACAAAAGGATCAAATGTCATCCAAAATGTACAAAAATCATTTTAATGCAGTTTCGAAACTTTTTTGTAACCAAAATTTGTTTTATTATAAATACAAAATTATAGAAAGGTTTTTATTGATCCAAAATTAAAAAATAAAAAAATTTGATTCTATTTTGATACTTCTTAACAAATTTAAGTTTTTTCACTTACTTTAAAACGGGTTGGTCTCGAAATCCCAAATATAAAATACTAATTCTAATTTAAAATACCAAAATCCCAAATATTGTTTCGGGGTTTCAATCGATATCCTGAAAGAAAACTCTTGAATAAAAAAAATTTGAAAAAAATCCAGTAAAAATAAATTTTGAAACCCTCCTAATTCAAAATACATATATACATAATATTACTCTGATCTTGAAACTAAATCTAAAACCTCGCTTAATTATTGTTGTACATACATATTTCGACAACAAAACAATTAAGTCCAAATACTGGCTAAACAAATTATTATACCCTACACATTAAGTATAGGGTATATTAACTTTGGTATGGTGTTTGTAACCACCAAAAGGAAGCGAGTTAGATATGGACATGTATATATATTCTGAATCAGGATCACGATGTCCGTCCGTACGCACGATAACTCAAAAATAATGATGCTATCTTGATGAAATTTATACTATAGGTTAACAATGACTAAATCAATCAATCTCTGATATCCCTAAAATTTGAGATGAATTGGAGGAGCTGTTCGGAGCACACAACTCCCAAAACCGAACAAGCATGTCTTCGAAATTAATAAAGATAGAAACTGCAAAGTTGATACGAGAGTGTTGTTTCCTGAATCCCTGATTTGCCTAAAATTTGAGATGAATTGGGGAGGTGGTCCAAGTGCCTTCACACACTTCCCAAGACCTAACAAGCATATTTTCGAATTTAATAAAGGTAGAAACCTGAAATTTTGTACAAAGGTTGTAAAAGCATTTATTTTTTTAGCTTATATTAAATACCTAATTAAAATAACTTATGGATTTTTCATTTAATTTGCATCGACTTACTATTACATTTACTTGTTAAAATTCTAATTTTGTTACCAACTCTAAAATTTTTCCTAATTATTTTATTTACAATAATCTATATAATGGCTTTAAAATACTTTTTGAAGTTATAGGATTTTAGTTTTTTGGGATTTTGTAGTTTGGAGTTTGCAATTTTGGTATTTAGAATTTTTGAAGTTTTTAAATAAAGTTTTTAAATTATTGACCTGTTTGACTATAAATACTTTGCTTCATCCACTTTTCAGTGTACTGTAGAATTAATTAATATGTATAATTTCTTAAAGTGTACGTTTTAGTTTATTTACTATTATCAAAAGTAATATAAACCATATAGAGGTGTAAATGCAATGTAAATGAAAAAACCACAAATTTCAAGTTTTCTTTCAAAATGATAAAGCGCAAAAGCTTTATTTTTAGTGCTGAAAAGCTTTATTTTTAGTTCGTTACATTTTCGTTTGTTTGTTAGTTCCTCTAGTTTTATCCTATTTACTATTCATAAATAAATTTATTTGTATACGGTTGAGTGTGTATGCTTGTGTAGATTTAGGGGAAAATATTTTTTTCCAAGTTTTGTAAGCGAATATGATGTATATTATGTATCTATATATTCCTTCGTGTAATTCCTCAGAGAATATACAGAGAAATTAAAGAAAAATGAGCAACACTCAGTTCGGTTTGAACCATGACGTGTATTTATGCTTCATCGATTTTCGGAAGGCATTCGACATGAAAAACTCATGGAAATCTTGAGGAAAACTCAGATTGATGATAAAGACCTGAGAATAATTGCAAACCTATATTGGTAGCAAAAAGCGAACGTTAGACCCGAAACAGAGTTAACAAAAGAAATCGAAATTAAGTGTGGTGTACGTCGGGGATTCATACTATCTCCACTATTATTCAACATATACTCTGAATCTATTTTTGAGAGATACTTGGAGATATAAAAGATAGAATAAAAGTCAATGGTGTTCCAATAAATAATATCCGTTATGCAGACGATAAGGTTCTTTTAGCCATAATTCCAGTCAAGAACTACAAGATTTATTAAATGCAGTATCAATTAAGCGTAAAGGTTATGGATTAAAAATGAATATTTTGAAAACAAAGTATGTATATGGTTATAAGCAAAAATTCAGTAGCAGCATCCATGGTACTAAATAACATCCAATTAGAAAAAATAGAAAATTATTCACACTTAGGATGCCAACTAAATGCACAGTGGGACCATTCAAAGGAAATTAAAATCAGAATAGAAAAAGCAAGAGCAACATTCATTAAAATAAGAAATATATTATGTACTCGTGGTTTATTCTTGGGTCTGAGAAAACTTATAATTACAATGCTATGTTTTTCCTACTTTGTTATACGGGGTTGAAGTATGGACTCTATCTGAAGCATCCCTTAAAAAGCTACAAGCATTTGAAGTAGACAAAGTGAAAATAGCGAACATGTTGGTTAACGTTCGTACCGAATAAGCCACCAAGAAGAAAATATATTGTGTATATAAAATATTTGTCTTCAGAAAGCCCTCGACCCCCAATGGAACCTTTTTTTTAAAAAAATTTTATATAAAAATTTGTATGCGAGATATCACACGCGATAAGTTGAATCTCGGAATAACTTGAAAACCTTAAATTTTACATTAAGTTTTGATAAATTCAATATTTTATTGTTTTGGACCTCAATAACTTGAACAGAACATTATTTTTTATTTTCTAAGTTCGGGAAAGTATCGACATTTTTTTTTTATATTTTTTGATGTAAAAATAATATGTAAGTGTAGCCTAACATGTAATTTGCTTCTAAAACAATAAATGATAACGAAGCTGGAGAATATTAAAATAATTAAATGGGCTGGTGGAAATAAATGCAACATTTCTAATATTTTAGTTTTTCAACAACTAAGGAATAAAGCACGACAAAACATGCTAACAAAAAAACAACTCAAAGTATCTTTAAAAGAAATTAAGCTGATATATGCATATAATACAAAAAATATTTTTTGGTTTTTTTTTGTTTTAGGTTTTTGATATTCTATAAATATTTTTTTATAGAATTTAAAAGAAATAAAGTGTTTTAAAACTGTATTTAAATGTACTCGTATATTATGCATTAACTCTTTGATTTTCTTATAAAAATTTGACTATGCAATAGCTTAAACTTCTTTGGTTTTTTAAAAGTTCAAGTTATCGTGAGAGCACTGTATTATCTTTTCTATTATTTTGACAATACTTTGATAATGTTAAGATTTAAGGAGATAATTATAGATATAGTATAGAGATAAGATAAGATAATCATGAATTGTAGTCATAGGGAAAAGAAAAATGATATAATGTTCAAATTTTCTTGATTTCTTAATAAAAATTTCTTCAATCAATTATCGATTATAACATATCGATATTAAATTTTCTTCTTTTTGTTAATTTTATGTAAGAATTTAATTTTCTATCTTTTTTTTATATGCTACAAAATTATGTTTTTGTTTTTATAATCTCTATAATGATTTTATATAAGTATAAAAAGATAAATAGATGTAAGGATCAATCCTACACTCAATTTTATTTTTTTTATTTAAAATACTTTTTTTTTTGTTTCTACATAATTCTCTTCTATGTGTTCTATGTGTTATATGGTATTATGTATTATATGTTATATATTATGAATGCAAAGTTTTTCAGAGCATGCATAAATTATTTCTAAATATAGAATATGATAATCAAGGTCTTCAAATCATTCATTTACATCACTTGCATACCATTATACGGTTTTTTATTATAATTATATTTAAAAAAAATATACGTCATACTAAACTTTGTAAAAATCTATGAAATTTTTACTGCAGTTAAAAAACAAGGTAGAATGTAAACCAACGGTTTTTAAAAGCGCAAATTTCCAAAAAACACAATACAAACTGTTTAAAATTGTGGCTTGTACAAAAATTTGAAAATTTAAATTGTAATAAGAAAAATTTTTTTGTAATAAGAAAATATGTGAAAATAACACTTTTCTGGATTTTTGAGGAGCTGTAAGTCCAGAACCCTTTATAACTAAGAAAAACCGTTAACACACGTAAAAATATATTACTGGAGCTTTAATTTTTATGTCTTATCGAAGAAATATTTGTACTTAAGTTACAGGTGCCTAAAAATAGCAAATTTTCAATTTTTCAGCCCTAATACCTCTTAAACAGGGGGTGGTACAAAAAAATATTCTAAAAAAACTTATACTAATTCTAAAAGTTCTTTCTTGTCTCAAAATTTCAGCTTTCTATCTAAAGGCGTGCCGGAGTTATGAAAGTAGAAAAATCTTGCAAAATTTAGTTTTCACATAACAGTAAATTTTAAATACTAAATTTAAAAAAATTGTATAAATTTGATATTAATTTACAAAGTTAAAAAAAATACCTGTCGCATGACGTTTTCGGATTGAAAAAATCTTAAGCAGAACATAAGATATATGCATTTAAAAATAGGGCTTTTTCAAAGTTTGAGGGGTTGTAGGTCCGTAATGGAAGGGGCTACATAAAAAAGTTGTTCCACAAAATTATTTTTTTTATGAGACCTACCCATGGTTACAACTTTTTTTCTCTATCTTTAACAGTGTAGAAGTTTTGTAAACAAGACGGACGGACAGAGTGAAACTAAAAAGCACATTTTTTCAAATTTTTTTTGGAAATGTGCTAAAAAGGCATACATTTTAACTTTCATTTTCGTTCTTATTAATAAATTTTATATAATAATTAGTTTTTCCTTTTATTTTTTATTGCAACATTATAGTATACTTTGCATAATTATATTTTAAATGTTATGTTCAAAAATTCAGAACTACTTGTGTAAATAAATGTTACTTTTTAACAGTAGAACAGTCAGTGTCACCATTATTTTCTATATAAATTTGCATGTTATATTATAAAGACTTCTATTTATTTGTATTATGGTGAAAAGGAATAATAAAAGAAAAACTCCAGTTTATGAATTGCTTTCATTGATTAAATGCAGGTTTAACAGCCGCATTACTATTTTATTAATTACTGAACAAGATATTTGAGAAGTTTTGTAGGCTGGTATCTAACAAAATGGTAGAAAAATGTATATTATATTCTTATTTTCGTTCCCACTCCTATAGGGAAGATAGGACATCCTCTAAGTCACTTATTATTTATATTTTGACTAAGCTTTAGTTTCTGGAATTATTAATATCACTAAACCGTTGATTACTCGACTGTAGCTAATGTATAAGAAGATTATGTCTTTTATTTTTACGACATCTATTATCTTGTACAAGAATTATTTTATTATATATTATAATATGATATTAATTATAAAATATTTGTATACTTATTTTTATTTAATTGCATTATAGTAATTATATTTTAAAAGGAAAATCTAAATTATTTTTTATTAATCAATATGACTGAGCAGGGATTTTAACCCGGGACCTTTCGCATAAAAGGTCTGTGTTTTAACCACTATACACCATTGGCTGGATAAGAGAAACATATTCCATTGTTCGTAGAAATGTTATACTATACATTTAATTTATAATATTTTCGAAATTTTTTTCAAAATTTGTCAATAATAATTGTTATCTATAATCATTCGGACAGATTATGATTTTAAAAAGGAATTAAATTCTTAACTTAACATACTTATATAAATATAGATACATATCAAAAAATCTTGTAATTTTGAACATATGATACTTTAAATACATTTCAAAAACTATAGTAAAGTGGTAAGATTTTATTTAAAATTTTATTGAAAATCGGCCTTAGAATGAAATGAAATGTTATATAAAATTTCACAACATCTAATTTTACAATTTTTGACATTAAAACTATATTTTTAATTCCACTAATTTAAAAGTTGAAATTTTTTAATTTTGTTGAAATAAATATGTAAAAAATATAATTAGGAGATATGTTAGAGTATGTTACAAAGTCAACGTTCTATGGCGTTTCCCAGAACATGTTTTTCAGAATAAAAAAATTTAAAATAAATTCTGATAAAAAAACGGTTTTGGGATTTTTAATTTTGGAATTTTCAAATTTTGAGAATATGTAATTGGAATTTTGTATTTGAGATTTTGTGGCCAGCCCGAATATTGTTTTGATATTTTAAATCAGTTGTGTGTCATGACATTTTTAAAAATCAAAGAACTATACCAACTATAACCAACTAAAACATCCCTTCTAATTTGGAATTTTGGTTCGTACAATATACAGAGTTCAAGAAATCAGTCAACTTGTATCTGCAAAAATTCCCATTTAATCCCACTCCTACAATTAAATTTCAAAATTTCGCTTCCTTATTCGCTTTCCTTTTCTCTTTATATTCCACAGCCATTATACTGATTTGCAGTTAGGGGGATTAGCCCATTACCGGCTACGGAGAGCGGTGGTTTTAGTAGGTAAAAATCCCACACTACAAAAAGAGCTTACATTTATTTATGTATTTTGTAGACTGTGGCACTATAACACAGCACCGGTAAAACAAATATCAAGCCAAAAGAGGGTAAACTGGGGGGGAGGGGGGTGGACAGGAAATTACACAGTCTTATTAAAATAAATAATTAAAAAATAACACTTGATAATACACAATTATTGAATTAAATTATATTGCGATTAAAACATATTTTTACATAAAATTTAATAGTACACTTACTATACAAAATATTTTAGATGGTACAAAATGTCGAAATAAATATTAGAGTACACAAATATGTAAAAATATTTTCTGTTTATTTAAAACATTATTACATATATAATTATTGATTTTATTATACTATATAAATATCACTTATCACTATTCAACATAGAATCAATCTAAAAACTAAAAATTGGAAAACTTAATAAAAATTAAAGCTTATAAAAAAGTTTAATACCTATCGTTTAATATTAGAAGAAAAAAAATTAATTATTAATTACTTATATTAAAAAGTTAAAAAAAAAGAAACTGAAAAAGATGGTTTAAATCAAATTTGAAATTGAACCTGAAATTGTTTTTTTTTTCATTTATTTATATGTAATGTTGTAAGAACTTTTATTACATAGGGACATTTTTTTTAATGTAAACTCTATTTTCATAGTAAGAATGAATAATTTTTTTTACAATAACAATATGCAGAATGAAGTAAAAGTTAAAAAAAAGAAAAACAAAAATACAAGTGCACATTTCCAAAAGAAAATACAAATTATTTGGAACTGTGACTTGCATCAAAATTTGAATATTTTGTTAGAATTTTTTAAGAAAAACCATTAGCACATATAAAATTATAAAGTTGAAGCTTTAATTTTTGCCTTTTCTTTTGAAAAAATTTGTACAGATGCCTAAGTTACAGCTGTTTATTATTTATTTATTTATATTAATATTACATACATAAATGTAATGCAATATTATTGAACCATCGGCTACTAAGGCCATTATAGGATTTTTTTATACTATTATTAAATTAAATACATTACGATCAAATATAATTTATGTTATATTTGGTCGTAAGGGGGATATGTAAAGAAAAAAACACTAACGACCTGTGCAGGGATCGAACCCACACTCCTTCGGTTAATACGCCACACGCCTACCCACTAGGCTACCGAAGCCCGAAGAAATAGGAAAATTTCAATTTTTGATCCTTAATAGTCCTTGATATAAAAATATTTTCCGATGGAATTTATACTAATTCGTAAAAGCTCTTTCTAACCTCAAAATTACAAGTCTCTATCTAAAAGCGTGCCAGTGTTATGAAGGAAAAAAAATCATGCAAAATTTGGTTTTCACTTAACGGTAAAATTTAAATACTAAATTTAAAAAATTTGTATAATTGTGATATTGATTTATAAAGGTAAAAGTCCTGTCGAATGGCGATTTTAAATTGAGAAAAAATGTTAAGTAGAACCTAAGTTATACACATTTAAAAATAGGGTTTTTTCAAAGTTTGAGGGGCTGTAGCTCCGTAATGGTTGGAGCTATATGAAAAAAGGTTGTTCTACAACAATTAATTTTATGAGACCTACCCACTGTTAAAATTCTCATCTTTATCATTCTCTATCAAATCATTCTCATCAAATTCATTCTATATCAAAAATCATTCTCTATCTTTAACGGTGTAGAAGTTTTGTAAACAGACGGATGGACGGAGGGACAGAGTGAAACTAATGGGCACATTTTTCCAAATTTTTTTTGGAAATATGCTAAAAACAATTTTGTTCAATTTTAATACAAAATCTACGGACCATTTATAAAAAAAATGAAACAAAGTTTTTCTGTAGTACCTATAGATGAATATTGTATATGAGGTTTTTCTTCTCCTTTTTTTTTTAACAAAAAGAAACTTTTTATAAAGGAAAAACTTTTTTTTGTTTTGTTCAAAGTGTCAATCATTAAAATAGTTTGTGAATGAGATTAATTATAAACTAAAATTATATATTGTAATTTTGTGTAGAAAGTGACAAAAATGTTTATTTTAATGGCTTTATTTTGTTCAAAGAAAAAAGTTTTTTTTTTTGTATTGGATCTATATAATAAAGCTATAGAATCATAAACAATAGAAGTATCGACCATATATATTTGGTTAGGAATTATAAATATTAATATTTATCTAAATTTGAAATATTTCTAGCTTTTTAGTTTTAAAGTAATTGATATTAAAGTAAAAATTGACTAAATTATAGTTAAATATAAAAATTTTTTTTTATCATTATATTTTAGAAAATTATTTAAAAAAAAAATTAATAAAGAGTATTGGTTAACTAAGTTTATATTAGGGATGGGGAGTCGGAGTATACAAAATAAGCCGACTCCGACTCCAAAAAAATTTTATAATTTTGTGTTTAATCGCTCTTATTCGTTCAAAAATTTTGCAACACTATATATATTTTACTCAAAAATGAAAAAAACTGTTATTTACCACAAAATCGCCTACGAATTGACACCAGAGAAATTCACTGGACAAATACAGTGAAATATCTAGGCATAATCCTAGGTACAAAATTAACATTTAAAGATCACATTCACGAATCTATTACAAAACCACTAAATGCATTAAAGCGCTTTATCCATTCCTAAATAGGACTTCTCTATTATCAACCGACAACAAATTATTAATATTTAAAACGATCACCCAACCTATTTTATTGTACGGTTCACCCATCTGGGGAACATGTGCTAAAATTCATATTAGTAAACTACAAATTTCGCAAAACAAAACTCTTAAGTTAATTTTCAATTTACCTTTTTTTTACTCGACATCTAAATTACACCAAAAAGCTAACATGGATATTATTATGGATAAAGTTGATAAACTTAATAATAAATTTAATTACAAAACACAATTTTCAAACAACCAGTTAATTAAAAATCTATTTCAATACGTAGCCTTAAGGTCTAAATCTAGTTTTAAATAGTTTTAACTTTTATCTAAATAAGTCAAATAAGTTTTTTACCATTTTCCTTAATAAATATATGTTAGAATAAGAAATGTAATATATATAATACAAAAATTTCCTCTGTTGTAAAAATTGTAAATAATTTAAAACTCAGAACAACAACTAGATTAAGAAATGTATATATGTAAATATTTTGGGCAATAAATTAAATTAAATTAAATTAAAAACAAATTTATTAAAATAAAATTAAGGATGTGCGAAATATCAAATATTTAATATTTAATTTACCCATTTTTAAAAATAATATATTGTTACAACTTATTTAAGTACATACTATGTTAAGTTATTTTTTTTTTATTAAACTTTTAAACTACTTTTTTTTTTTTTTTTTTACGACGGTGGAAAACATCATAAGTCACTCAAAGGAACTGCACGGTTCCTCTGAGTAGTGTTGGACTCTAACCAACCAAAAACCAAACCCCCTTTAACCCTCTCTAACCCCCTTTAAAACCAAACTATAGAATTGGTCCTTTAATACATAATAATATATTGTACAGCTTGGTTTTGGGGAAAAGGATGGGGGAAGGATTACTTGGGTGTTTAAATATAGGAAAATTGGGATTATGGCGAATGAAGGGAAAAATTTGGATAGTTATTTTGAAGAAAGATGTTAGTGTTCTTCTTGAATTTCGATATATCGCATACAAATGAATTACCAACTTTTGGGAACACATGTGCGGGCATAAGGTTCCACAAGCGCGACGTGCGCATGACAAACGAATTTCCGAATGCTGTATTGCGCCATTTTGCCAGTTCGACAGTGTATGGGTGGGCATCTGTTGCACTTCTCGCATCACGTTGGAAAACTTTTGAGTGGAGACATCAATTGTTTTATTTCTTTAGAACAGGTGTTCACCCCTATAAGGTATCTATAAAAGAGGGTAAATGACCCAACAGTACGGCGATGGCAAAGTGGAGTGAGCGTTCAGGTAACACTGGGGTCACCAATAAGGCGAATAGCTCTGTTTTGCACTTTGTCGAGATAACCCAACGCTGTTTGGGGCGCTCCAGCCCAAATATGTGCGTTATACTCCATTTTCAGCCTAATGTACATTTCATAGAAAAAAAAAAGAAAGTCAGTAGCTACTTTAGGCGAGATTAAACAGCATTGCTTTTTTTTGATGCTGAAATCAACTCTGTTGATTTCACCCCATTTTTGGATTTTCGCTAAATCATTATTTAGCTCACTGATAGTGAAGTTTCTTGCTGTTCTATTAATTTGGTGATTAATACCACAGCGGCTATGAAATTCATAGGAAGCTACAAGGGTCTGCGAAACTATGGATTGGATTGGAGGTAATTGAAAGTAGGTCATTGATAAATATTAAGAAGAGAGTGGAGGACAAAACCGATCCCTGAGGGACACCAGCATTAATTGTAAAATTGTCAGATGAATAACCATCGACAAGTACCCGAATCATGCGATTCGAAAGGAAATCTCCAATTCATTTTAGAAAGACTCTACCTAGTCCTGACCCTTTGCATTTTGCTAATAAACCATCATGCCAGACTCGGTCAAAACCTTTAGAAATATCCAGAGCCACTACATCAATCTTAATCAAAAATCAGAATTTTAATTCAATATTCCTACATACTATATATGTACATAATTATTTTATTATTTTAAAACAGTTTTTTGTTATTTGTACTTTGTTTTAGTTTTGTGTTGAAGGAATATTATAAGAATAAATTAAATAATTTACTATATATTTTTTATTTTATATTGTTAATTAAAATCCATCCATAATTAAATTTCAATTGTAATTTGAATTATTTAAATTATATATTATTTTCTTTTTATAATTAATGTAATATATAAGTATTACAGGTTCTTTAAGGTTTTTAGGTTTACTTAACATACCAAATTAAGTATACAGTTTTGTAAGGCTAACATTATGTAAAACTTGTTATATTGAAGAGTCAAAGTCGATTTTAGAAGTGAAATAAAGTAGAAGTCGGAGTCGGTAGTTTTGATTCCCAACTCGCCAGCCTTGGTTTATATAAATATACAAGTGTCATTTTAAAACTTACCCTATGATTAATAAGGAAAAAAAAAGTATAAATCATCATAATAAAGTTATTTTTAATTTTTTTTTTATTTTTAAATATAATCTTTTTTAGTAAATTAAGCACTCGCAAGATATTTTGTATAACATTAGACAATAAAAAATATCAAAATTTAATTGCCATCAAATTTGAATAATTGAATATATTTTAAAAGAGTTTTATATTAATTAAAAAACTAATAAATTTAAATAACTAATAAACTAATAAAATTAAAATAAAAATATAAAAATTATATAAAGGATTAATAATAAAAATAATTAAGTTTTAAAATTTTATGAGTAAATTTTATATATTTTATAACACAAATTACTTCTTTTTTCAGTGTTTGTTTTTTTTTTTTAATATTATTTAAATATTTCTAAAATTTTAAAAGTCTTTGAATTTTAATGAAGCATAAAAAACTATTATATAATATAGTGATAGTAACTCACTATTCTAATTTTCTTAATTCGTTAAAAATTCTATTAAAATTCCCCACCAATGTATTTCCAAGGATCACCTCTTGAATCGTTTTTTATTCATGCAAAATATACACCATCGTTTCAGTTGATTGTAACTTGGATGACCACTCAAAAATTCATTTTTAACCCACACAATAATAAATTTTTTTTTTATTGAAATTATTAAAAATCCTGAAATATTTATTTTCTAAATAGATTAGGTGTGGAACTTCGAGTGGTTAAGCCCATATGCCATGTAACAGTTAAGCACATATGCCATAAATACTGAAATATTTATTTTCTAAATAGATTATAGGTCCTCGACCTCGAGGGGTTACCACATAGCATATTGACAGCGATAATAGCTTTATATAGTAACGGATGGTTTAAATATTATTACATATAATACTATAATATTACCCATTTGCAATAATATTAAAATATATAAATAAATAAATGAAACAAGAATATTTTTAACATTAAAAGTATACGTATAAAAAACTGGTATAATTCCATATATTTCGAATTTGTATAACAATATTTAAATCTAGGATCCCAGATTTTCTAATAGAACAGATCAACTTTTTATATAAAGAAAATAATAAAAAAAAAATAATTATTTAAATCTAAAAAGATCCGGATCAAAACTTTTACAAACATAAAAAAAAAAAAATAATTAAACATTATCTAATACTATAATAAAATAATACGGTTAATAACAAAAAGATAAAATAAATTAATAATTCATATAACAAAATTTCAATATTACCCTAAAATACTTTATAAAAATAAAAAACTTTTTATTTTATATAAATAATTTTTTTTGATTTCTTGTTTTGTTGTTAATTATTTTTTTTTTAATAATTTCTTCCTTCCTTTTTTATTTAAAACCCTTGAAAACCTTTTTAAATCTTACAATTCTGAATTGCAATAACAATCATGTAAATATCTTAAACATTTTACAGATATAGCTATTTTTTTTTTTTTTTTGTTTTAAGTAGCCTTGGAAATTTTCCGAACAAATAACCAATCAATTAATTTATTACTGTTTTACTGATTACTGTTTTTTAATATTTTTTTTTTTCTGTTTTCTTCTTTTTTTGTATAACTAATGAAAAATTTATTTGATTTTCAATAATTGTTGGTTTTATTTTTTTTTTTTTTTTGTTTCTATTTTTTAAATTAAATTTTTGTTTTATTTTTGCAATCAACTACTATAATAATATATATTGGCCACTTCAGAAGTTCAATCGCTTAGTATAACAAAAATACTGAAACCAATTGAAAAGAAAACAAAAAAATATAATATTTCTTCTCCTTCAACAATTTTTTTTTTTTTATACAAAATTTTCACTTCCTTAAAAAAATTCTATTGTTTTAATATCTATATATATACATATATATATTTTTATGATACATAATATTATGTATACATAAATATAAAAAAAATATTATGTTTACAAATACAGTTAATATATTATATAATTTTTTTTAATTTTTATATATACATATATATTAAGTATAAATATTATATAAATGACAATTATATAGTTCAATTGTAGACAGTTTACCGCCCCTTCAAACAAGTTTAAAATAAATACCTATATATATATATATATGTATATATTTTATTCCATTAAAATGTTGAAGAAACCATTGTCAGAATAATTGTTGATGGAAATATAATGATTTGCATTATACCTTTTAGAAAAACACATATACATTGTGTACTACATTTATATTTATACATAATATACATATATATTATATCATAAATGAATATTTATGTTTGTATATGTATTAATGTATACATTTAAAAAATTTCTACTGAATACTCAACATTATTAAAATCAATTAGTTACCGAGAAAATATACACTTACAATTATTATAATGTATATACCTACAGAGACTTGAAAAAATATTGTGATAACATTTTTTTTTATATTTATTTTTGTATATAATACGTAATACAGAAAAAAACTCTTCTATAGAAAATTAATGATAAACATCTTATAAATTTAAATTTAACTTAAATTTTGAACTTAAATTAGCTAGACTTGCGCAAAGGAACTTGGATATAAAAACATATCGTAGAGTAATAGAATATTGATTTTTTATTTTTACTTTTATATAAGTCCGGGTATATGGATATTTTCTTTGATTTAGAGAATACTCTGCGATATGTAGAAAGATATTACATTAGGTAATATTAACAATTAATTTTAATATAAACAAAAGCGGTTTAATATGAAAAAAAATCGAGATATTTGATTCTAAATTTTTCATACAAATTTGAAAGAATTATTTTGTTATATGATTAAAAATTATGTTTAGAAGTACAAAAAATTCTTATTGAATTTATTTTACTGAATCAATTATATAAAAAAGTTTCAACGAAGTTTAAAAATGGTTTTTTAATCCTTTAATTTTTCAACCTGCAACAATTAATTTTTTTTTTTTTTAGTACATTCCCCTGCCACATAAATGTGACAAGGAAGTTACACAGTCTTTTCTTTTCAGGCGTGGCTGTAAATGTCGTAAGGCATACACTCCAAACTCTCACAATGTTTACAACATATTTTATACGCTCTTACCCACTAGATCACCGAGGTCCCAGCAATTAATTGGAAATTAAAAATTTTTTTTCTTCTTTTTCTTCAATTTTTGACACTAATTGAATTATTAAAAACCGACTAAAAAATTTCCTAACTAATGCCCGATAATCATCTTGAGCGATTATTAACTTATGGAATCTTAATTTCATAATTAAATTCAGTTAATTATATTATATAACACTTTTTTATATTGTAATAAATAATAAACTATTAAAACACTTTTGCATTACACTGTATAATATATAATACATATATTTATATATAAACATTGATTGAAATACATACAACAAATAAAGAAACAAACGAAAAAATTAAAATACCTAAATTTGAAATAAAAAAAAGCTTAATTTCTCTTCCTTATAGTTTTCAAACCGAAGTCAACATAATTTCTAGTATATAAATCAAAATTAAAGAAAAATACAAAAAAAAATCTATTCTTTCGCTTCCTTATTTTTTTCTTTCCCCTCATGTTTTAAATGAAATTTCTCAGCTCAATATTTTTAAATGAAAATTCAAAAATGAAATAATAAATGAACAAAAAAAAATATATTTTTTTCTATTGTTGTTTTATTTGTTTTCAAATTTCAGTATAAGTTTTGTTTTTTTTTTTTCAGGGATTACGAACTTTTTATATTTTTTCTTTTTTCATTCATCTTTCAATCGGTACTCAGTCGTGTCGCTAAAAACAAAACACAAAATAAAAAAAAAAAGTATCGATTTTTTTTTTTTCTTGCAGGAAAAAATCTGACGGAAAATAAAAATCTATATATGGATACACATATATATATACATAAAAATGAAAAAAATACAAATATATAAATTCATCCTACTCACTATATATAAAGTATGTACTTATTAAAACAAAAAAAAAAAAACCTTACCCATCTCTGTTATTTCTTAGTGTACATTTTACTAGTTTTATATTTTTCACTACTATAAAGCGACATTTCTTACCTATAAATTAAAAAATGTTGGAGGAAGAAATAAACAAAATATGAAGAAAGAATAAAGCTTTTTCAGTACATTATAATTATTCAAAAATAAAAAAAATAAAGTTTAGCTATAACTATTATAGGATATTTTAGTTTTGTTTTTCTAGGTATGTTAATAATGAATAATTTTCGTCTAAGAACTATGTTTAAGTGTAGGTTATTTTTTGATTGATTTTTTATTTTTTACAGATATAAATATATATATAGTTGAACAAAATTTGGGGCCGTTTTCAACAATATAAAGTGATTCATAAGTGATCCATAGATACATAAATATCTATTTACTATTTTTTATTATCAGATATTTAACATATTTCCACAGTTTACTATAAGATTTAAGTTTTCTTAATACAATATTTAGGTGCCTTGAAAAATACTATATATTCATAAGATATAATTCAATCTAAAGTATTCATAATTTAAATTTCTTATGATTTTAATTTATTTTGAAGTCTAAATGAGCTTTTCTTATAGTTTTTAAAATAACCTTATTTAGGGAAATACTGCAATTGTATTATGGAAATGATAAATTTAAATGTCTGATTTAATAATTATTGATTTAAAAATATAATAATATCTTTTGTTGTTTAAAATTTTTCGATTCAACAAATGTTTAAAAGAGTTATTGTTATAACTTATTACCTCTTAAATATAGTGATTTTTTAAAATTTGGAATGCTGTATATCATTCTTTTCGTTGTAAAAAAGTTCTAAATCGTTGTAAAAAAATTCTTCAACATTTTTTTAATAAGACTTTTCTTATTGCTTTATGTCAAAAAATGTAGAAATATTGTAAACAGAGACACAGCCAGGCAAACAGGATGAAAGAACCGGCAAAGTACAAACTTTTAAAAAAGTTTGAAGAATGTACTGAAAAGATAAATATTTTTTACTTAACTTCAAAACATGAGAAAAATCATATAAAAATAATGTTTCATTACAATTAAAATTAAACCTACAAAAATCACATTAAAAAATGTATAAAAGAATTTTCAAAAAAAATATATTAAGAATCATATTTTACTTTTCTCTTATCTTATTTTCAATGTTTATGATATCTTTAGGATATTTATAACAACTCTTATAATAAGGTATAAATTTGTGGCTGTACTTCCTATATTTGCAATGGTGCACTATAGATCATAAGCTGATTTAAAAAGTATTAGCTAAGTAACTTAATTTAAGCTTAATTATATTATATTATAACAACGGAAAAGTCTAATTGAACTGTCAATATATAGAATCGAAATGTCTAATTGATAATACATCAGTTAAAATAATGTTATTTCATGCAGGTGTTTGCATATATTGTATTCCTTCTGATATATGAAATACATAATACGTTCAAAAAACAATCCTTTCTAATGAAATAAGATACTATATATAATTAAAAAAAAAAACAAAAAAAAATGAATAAAATGTATTGTAAAACATAAAGTTAAAAATATTATGAGGGTTGATTGAATGCTAAGAGTTGGCGTAGCACTATTTTCCTTTTTCATTTTTTTATTTATTTGTAGTGTTCATTCATTTTTATTTTGTTTTTTGTTTTTTTATAAATAAAGGAAAAGTGATGACAATGAAAACAATGCTGTTTTTAATAGAAAGTTTCCTTACTGTAAATTATTTGTATAACAAATGTGATTCACATTTTTATATGAAATTGTTGAAATCAAGGACATGAAAAGAAATAAGGTAATAAGTATAACAAATTTTAATTGCATCGTCTATTTTTAAATTTTCTGTTTTTTTTTTTTTTATCTTTTGGTACTTGAATTTAATTTTTAAATAAAAAAGAACAAAAAATATCTAGAAGATAAATATTATTTAATGTATAGGAATCAAATGTTAAAGAACAAAAATAGAGTATAGTAAAACATATAAAAAAATTTTTTATTTTTTATTTTGTTATGGGTAGACAAGTATTATACATGATTATAATATTAAATATTAAATATGTACATATATAATTATTTTTATTATAACCCTGCATTACATACGTATGGGTGTATGGTATAATCAATTTAACATTATATTAAGAAAAATATTTAATAAATTCATAAAATTAAAATGCTTTTGTATTTTAAAATAAAATTTTTCATTTAAATTTAAAAAAAAAAAATTTTAGCCGCAATTAAAGTGTCGTTCATCATAAAATATACTCTTAAAAACCATTCTGGTTGAACATATGTATATATTATAGCGATGATTCAAAAACAATGGGTTTTTACATCCATTTATATATAAACAAGTAATTAGATTTTTACTTAAAATGATTATTCAATGCACTTGAATATATCTTTTTAAACTTGAAAATAAAACTCATACAGTCGATATTTTTAATGCTTCTTGTTAATCTATTTAGTGAGACATAAGTACTTAGTCTATTGCAAGTTGTGTGATCCCACTCATAAATCTGCTCATGCCTATATCAGAGATTTATTGACCTGATAAGGTGCAGAACTTGGAATATTTCCAGTGTTATAGCGATTTTTTACGTTTTTGAAATCTGAACTCTGATAATTAAAAAATTATTAGAGGCATTTATTTAACAATGAAAACGATAACATTTTTCTTTTTCAGCTTGAAAACACTTAAAAACTGGGCATAAAAGTAATCTCTACAAAAGCTATTTAATTGAAAAAGAGAAGGAGTTTGTTAAACATTATACATATCTGCAAATGTTCTGCACAGTCAACCATTCTTTCTTTTTCATAGTTTCTGTCTCAAAGGTTCAATGGCTTGGCGGAGATTTATTTAGGCATTTAACAAATTTGAAACGATATTTGACAGAAATCAACAAATAACGCGTATTACCTATCTACTATCTCTGAGTTTTTATATTATTTGTAAATTTTTAATTATAAATATTTTACAATTTTAGATATAAATATGAGTCATCGTAACTACAATTTCACTGTGGGCTTTGTAAAATTAAATATTGACAAATAAAATGAGAAAAATGCATACATACACTCAATTGCATAATACTTTTCTTTTATACGGGTGTTATTCAGCAAACATAATCGAATTCAAATTTTTTTTTTGAATTGTTATCTGCCTTTTCACTATGAAAATTCAAATGTCACGAAGTTTTTTTTCCTAAGTTAAATTTTAAAAATTTTAATTCGTCTAAATTTTAATAACTGTCGCTTTAAAAAATATATTCGACTTTAGATTTTTTAATGAAACCTTCAACAAAACTAAAATTTACATTAAAAATATTTATTAAGAGGATTTTCCTTATCATTTTTTGACATTGTAATTAAAAAAAAAAATAACAATTTAACTATAATAAAAAAAAAACTAGAACCGTCCTAGAGTTTTTAATTTATTATTTTTTTAAATTAACATTTTAAATATATTCAAAATATTCAAAAAGCAATTATCATTTATCAACAATTTAATTTCTGTTGAATTCATTCTTTACAATAAAATACACATTTATGTTATTCTGCAATTTTTACCATTATACATCGTTAATTAAAACAGTGCTAAGTAAAGTTCTTATTAAATTTAAACAATATGTTTAAGTGGATATACGCAAAATATAAATCAACAAGGCAGAATGTTAACCAACGGTTTTTAAAGGCGCATATTTCCAAAAGACCAATACAAACTGTTTAGAATTGTAAATTGCACTAAAATTTTCTTAGAATTTCATACAAGAAGAAAACATATGAAAAATAAAGAAACCCTTTTATCAATTTTAAGGGAAGTCTACATAATTAAGAAAAACCACACTTGTAAAATTATAAAACGGAAGCTTTCATTTTAGCCTTTTATTTTGAAAAAATGTTTACAGATGCCTAAGTTACAGGTGTTTAAAAAAAGGAAAATTTCAATTTTTGAGCACTAACAGTCTTTAAACAGGGGGTGGTACAAAAAAAAAATTCTGAGACAACTCACACTAATTCTAAAAGTTCTTTGTTTTCTTAAAATTTTAAATTTCTTATTAAAAGTGTGTTGAAGTTATGAAGGAAGAAAAATTTCAGGCAGAACTTGAGATACATTCATTTGAAATATTTTTGTAATTTTGAGGGGTTCTTAACTCTATTCAACTAAGAATACAACTAAGAAAAACACATGAAAAAATATATCAGTATGGCTTTAATTTTTATGCCTTGCCGAAAAAAAATTTGTAAAGGTGTCTAAGTTAAAGGTGTTTAAAAATAGCATATTTTCAATTTTTGAGCCTTAATAGGTCATAAACAGGAGCTAGTACAAAAACAAATTCTGATGAAACTTATACTAGTTATAAATGTTCTTTCTTCCCTCAAAATATCAAGTCCCTATCTGAAAGCGTACAGGAGTTATGAAGGAAGAAGAATCATGCCAAATTTGGTTTTGACATAACGGTAAATTAAAATACTAAATTTAAAAAAATGTATAATTTTGACATTGACTTATAAAGGTAAAAAAGAATTCTGTCGAATGGCGTTTTTAAATGTTAAAAATGTTAAGCAGAACTTGAGATATATAAAAAAATGTTAAGCAGAACTTGAGATATACACATTTAAAAATTGGGCTTTTTCAAAGTTTGAAGGGCTATACATACGTAATGCAGTGGGCTACGTAAAAAAGTTGTTCTACAACATTAATTTTTTTATGAAATCTACCCATGATTAAAATTTCATTGCTCTATCTTTAACGATTGTAGACGTTTTGTAAACAGTCGGACGGACGAAAGACAGGGTGAATTTTTTTCAAATTTTTTTTTTGTAAATGTGTTAAAAACAATCATATTTTTCTAAATACCCTGATAATATGTTTAAGCAAATATATAGAAACATTAAATAGATATAATAAAAGATGCTATTTTTATAAATTATTAAGAAAATATACGAAATAAATTCAATTTTACCAAGCATTATCTTATAGTTGCAAATAACAAAAGGGATATAAATAAAACATAGTGATTAAAATAATATGGTTTAAATGAAACACTACTACGAACATTAAAATATAGATCAGATTTGTCTTCATATAGATAAATATTTTTGGCTAATAGAAAGAAAAAGATGAATTAATGAAATTTTTATATCATTATCTACAAGATATCTATAAAACAAAATAATTTTTTCAATATATTTCAACGTAAATTCTTTAAAACGATGTTGAAATGGAGAAAGAACTGAGTTTTTGACTATTTCATTTATAAGATGTAAGGTGCTTTTTTGAATTTTGTGTAATAAAATGTATTTATGTTTTGTTTTGTAATACCTTTTATTTACCAATTTAAGTCTAATTTTTCCCTTTCATTAATTAACCTACAAATATTTTGATCTTGTAAAAGCTACATTCATTATAAATATATCGCTAACGATAAATTTAAAATACATTGAAAAACTAACGTCTATTCTAAATTCTTATATAATAAATTATTTTGATTTTTAACATTCTTATTAATAATTATACGAGTAGTTGGATACTAAACCTTTTGAAAAACAAAGGAAATTTTAAACAGTAAAAAAAATATCACAGCTCGAAGGGGTTAAATTGAAAAATTCCGAGGGTATTGTGGATGATTTTTTTTATTTACCGAGATCTAAAATTAAATTAATAAATATTTGGTATGTATATTTAAATTTAAATAAATTTATATCTATATATAATATTAATTTAAATTACTTGAATTGTTCTTCTAAAGAAAAACAAAAAATCCAGTATTAAAAAAAAAACAAGATTTCTTTTTAATTTTTCTCTCATTTTTAATGAAAAACATGAATAAAATACACTTGTAAATTATAATAGATTCTTGTTTTCCCTTTTCCATTTTTTGTTTTCTTTGTTTTTTTAACTTTTACTTTTTACTCTTTTGTTTTTGATTCTTCAAAAAAATTAATACCAAATTAATAAATATAGAAGGTTTCCATTATCTATAAGAAAATTAAAAAGAAATACAAAAATATTTATATACGAATGTAGGTTTATATTTATAATAATCTTTCATCATTTTTTTTTTCAATAGAATTCCTTTAAGGCTTATTTCAACTTAAAAGTTGTGCGTAATAAATCCAATTGATTTTATTTTTAATTGTTTTTTTTTTTTTTTTTTTTGAGAAATGAAGAAAAACTTACAAATATATGAGGATAAAGTTAATATTAATTTCAATTTGAAACATTTAAGGATTAAACTCTGAATTTAAAAAAAAAAAATTTGATAAAAAAAGTTTTTAATATTTTAATCAATTTTTTAATAATATTTTTTTAATTGTTTGAAATTTTTAGAAAGAATGATAAAAAACGAATTAATGTTTAAACGAAAAAAAAAACAATGATCAAATATATTGAAAAATCTTTATATATACATTTAAATGTCTTTTTTATATTTTCTCTATAATAAAATCTTTTTAACTTGAAAGCGTTTCATGACTAACTTTCTTCTTTATTGCTCTAATTATGCTATGGTTATATGTACATGCAAAATATTATTATTATTTGTTTTTATAACGTATAAATATGTATAAACCTAGGTGAACTCGTTGTTTATTATATTCTATTTTATATTCTTGACCATAAAATAGCAACAGTATTTTTTTGCAAATGGCATCAAATTCTTTTATGTTTTTCATCGCGATTTTAATTTTTTTTTGTATTTTGTAAAAAGACTATCTTCATTATTAATTTTTGATTCTGGAATTCCGCTTCTGGAATTTGGATCGAAATTAAAATTATCAAAACAAAAAATCTGTTCAACCTAAAATACAAGTGTCATTTGATTTGAAAATTTAGTTTAACTAACTAACTAACTTATTTTTTAGAGTTAGATATTAAAGCATTAGTAATTGAAAATTTTCAAATAGGTACTTATATGTTAAACCAATTAAATACGCATGTTCAACAGGTAAAGTTTATGCATTTTTTTGTATTTTAATTTAATAACAATTTTCAATGTTTCAAAAGGTCTTAAAGGAATTTTAATTTCTAAGAATTTTTTCTAAGCTAAGCCTAAAAGTATGCAAATTTATGAAAAAACTTTTAATGACAAAAAAGAAACAGTTTAGAGGTCTCAGTGGCCTAGTGGTTAAGCACGTGGCTAAAATAAACGAGGAAGAATGGGATCAAATCCTGCACAGTTTTTAATTGTAAGGAAAATTACTGAAAAGTAGTTTATCTTTATAAATCCTCCTTGCTACCAAATATAATGTAAATATATAATAAATACCTAATATAAATTAAATAAATAAATAATAATATTAATAAATAATATTAATATGTATAAATTAATAAAATAGATCGATAATATTCCATCTATAATGCCTTATTAGCCAATGGTGTAGTAAAATTGCATTATCCTACGTGATTTATAATATTAATATATATAAATAAATAAAACAAATAAAAATTTTATACATTATGGTGTGCAAATTTACATACACATTTCTTTCTATTACCAAAGAAAAAAAAAAGGAAAGCAAAATGAAATGTAAATGAAAATGTATCTTATTTAAAAAAAAGACTTATTTGTTTAAATTTGAAATAAAATATAACCATAAAATTTTTTTTGGCAAGCATTTATTTTATTATGCTTTAGGGTACATGAATCTTTAAATATTTTATGTATTTTCAGAACAAAAATACAAAAATGTTTCAAATTTGAAAAAAAAAATAAATAAGTAATTTTTAAAACGATGATCCATTTTTTAATAAATTTTTTTTTCTTTTTTTTAAATTTTATAACATGGTAAATGGAATTGTCATATAAAATTATACATACTTGAGGTATTTTCCCTTTTGTATAATATGTCATCATCACCAAATATAAAAAAGAAAAATTGTAAGTGTTCGTTTAATGACTTTTTCATATTATATTAATATGCGAAAATAAAAAAGCATAAAGATATACCCTTTTTTTAGAAATAAGGTCTATTTGGTAGTCTCAAATCGCAATTCGCAATAAAGATAATATTCTGAATTATTCAAAAGCTGCAAAAATCTTCAAAAATAAACATTTTTCATTAATTATTACCCAAATGTATTTAAAAAATTATGGATGATATCATAAAAATGAACGGTGTTCTCTGTACTTCTGAAAGTTTCTATCTATAGCTATATATATTAAAAGAAAATCGTTTTGGTTTGAAAATTAAGAAAATTAATTTATTTAAAAAAAAAGTGATTAATAAATTATAAAAATAAACCAAACACTAGAGTAATATAACTAAATCTGTTTTTTTTTTGTTTCTATACTCTCCACTAATGATAATAAATACAAAAATAAAAACCGTAGACAATATCAGAAAGCTATTAACAAATCTTTGACATAAATTTTGAAAATCGTAGATTGATAGCCGGAAAAGAACTTCTCCAACAGATGTATCAATAGAAAAAGTTTGGCTATATATTTTAATAAAAAAGTATTTATAGTATCTAATTTTTATAACGTATTTGAATTATTTTAACAAAAGTAAAATTAAAATTGATTTAAAGGTTCAATTTTTAACTATAACTTTGCGTCTTGTATTTACAACTTTAGATCAAAGGCAACCGATATGATACTGTTATGATAATGAAAATAATAAGTAAAAAAAGTGATTTCGAGTATAAAACAAATGTCCTCTGTTAAAATTTAAAAATTCTAGTAGAATGGAATATTATTCAAACTTTTTGTATAATGCAACAATATGAAAAATAATTTATCAAATAAAAAAATCGCTTTTCCATCAAGAAAACCGGGTCTATACATCAGGTTACTAAAGTATAAAAAATTGTAGTATATTTTTTTCCGATAAAGTACGAATTTATTTAAGGAACTAAAAACAGTTTTTTTTTTTCTATTATTTCAACTGGTGATGCTAATCAAACATTTTCAGGATTAGTTTTAACACTATTTTGGCATGAAAAAAAAACTAACCAGAAAAAATAAATTTGTTATACAGATGACAATGCTTTCACTAACATTTTATATAAAAGACAATAAAGTTATGAAACAAATAAAGTAAAATATTGACTGTTATTTTAGTTAAACACAAAACAAAAAAAAAAAAAAAAATTGTGAATACCTTAAAAAAATTTATGAAGTAAACATTTTGAAAAATTTTCTTTGTTTAAATTTGGTACAGTTAACAGTACTTTTTAGTCATCAAAAGAAGAAAAAAAAAATGAAAAATAAAATTCTTGTAGTAGAAAATTTATTTAAGTTATTCCCGTGAAATTTTTAATTCAAATTTGACATATTATAACTTATGAACTTCATTTATGAATACTCCTACACATAACATGAGAAATAATATTTTTTTAAGATATAAGAAGGGAAAAATAACTGAAATATTATATAAGAACAATATTATATTATTTTAACATTTTATAAAATTTAAACTATATAATATGATATGAAGTACAATGAATTTTTGTAAAAGAAAAATATTTCTAAAACAATAATGGTCTTAAAAAAGATTTTATTGAGTTAATGAACTTTGTTTGTTCAAAATATGTATACCTTTAGAATTTTTCTTCTCAACATTGATTTCATCTAAGATAATTAATTGCGTAATTTTCAATATAATTTTATACAATTTTATTTATGAAAAAATTATTCAATATAATTTTATTGGATCCTTCAAACTGAGCAGATAAAAAAAAATCGAAAATAAATTTGTAAAATTCTGAAAAAATTTTGTCAATCAAATTTAAGAAGAAATACGAGTACATAACTATAAAAACTGTTACCATAGAGTCAAACTGAATTTATAAAAATAGGTTTCCTATATAAATCTCAAGCACTCATAGTATTGTCGGGCATTCTGTATATAAATTTGGAAAATATCTGTTTTGTTTTTTCGATATTATTATAACAAAAGATATACACTTTTACCATTACAATTAACATTTTTCAATTTATTAAATTACAGTAAAATGAAATATACAAAAACTTCAAAACAAGATTTTGTTCGAAAATTGGTTATTGATTTTTTTTTTTCATTTATAGATGCTAAAAATTTCAATATCTTGTTTTTTTTTCAAATATTAGGTTATATTTTATATTTTAATTCTTATGATGCAAAGTCAAAATAAATTTTTATGAATTTGAAATTAAATAACTATATTTTTAATAAATATTATTAGGTAAATATTCTATACATTAAAATTTACAAAATATTAAATAATCAATAAAAATCGAAAATTTTCTAATTTAACTTATATGAATTGGCAAGGAATATATTAAGAGTATGACCATTAAATAATTGTTATACTTGAAGAATTATAATAGCTAGAAAAACGATCAACCCTATTTTAGAAAGGTGGAGAGAAGACAAATAAAATTAATTAAACTTAAATGTACCGTTATATAGAAAAAAACCGATAAATTGTTTAAATCACTCTTTCTGTAAATTGATAATCACAAAATGAAGTGTGCATGCATCATTTGAAAGAACATCTCAAAACCCTTCTTTTAAGCTATTAACCGATATGATACCGTATCGGTTGATATATGATAGACAAATAAAATTAATTAAACTTAAATGTACCGTTATATAGAAAACAACCGATAAATTTTTTAAAACTCTCTTTCTGTAAATTGATAATCACAAAACGAAGTGTGCATGCATCATTTGAAAGAACATCTCAAGACCCTTCTTTTAAGTTATTAACCGATATGATACCGATAAGCTATTAACCGATATGATAATGGTTCATGAGATATTTACTGTTACTTAAACATGTACGTCAATTTTCAAAGTATCATTAGAGCCTCTTAAAAACTCCGCCACCAATCGGGACCATAACAGAAATTCATTATTTAGGATGAGTATAGAACGATAATTTAGGAACTTTAGTTTAGGAAGAATAGGACGTGACTGTTATACTAAACCTATGCCTATTATTATATAAATATTATTATAAATGATATTTTGATATTATTATTTATAAGAATTCAATATGCAAATTATTAACTAAAAAGTATAGAGAATGAGATTGACAGAATATATTTATTAAATATTTAAGTAAGAAAATCTTTATTAAAAAAAAAATAATGAGTACCTATTGAATTAATAAAAAATATTAAGAAAAATTTTGTTTTGTTCTTTTTTTATTTAATTGTGTGAAATAATTTTTAATTCCGTAATATTATGCTATTAATTCGAATTTCATTCGTAGATTTAAGAAATTTTATAAAATTAATATATATATTGACAATATTTAAATTAAATCATATACCATACATTCAGTTAAAGAAGGTGTTTTAATAGATTTTATTACGAAAATCAAATTCAAGGAAACTTATTTTTAATATTATAAGACTTTAAATATAGAAATAATTCATCTAAATAATAACGTTAATTTTTAACTTTCTGAATAATTTAATAATCAAAGAAAATTTTAAAACAACTCTTTTTGTGTAGGTAAGTATATACCTACAAGTGGGAATATTTGAAAAATTTGAATGAAAGAAAAAAAATTTCTATAAAAAAATTTAAAAATAACTTAAACATTGCACGTTTCTTTAAAGTTCTTCTTAATAATTTTAATTAAATAATCCAGATAAAAAATAAAGTAATTAAAAATAAATCAGGATATTTAAATAATCGAAAACAAAAAATGAATCAAAATTATATCTAATGTTCGAAATATTTCTATTTTGTAATACGTTCATTTAAGTACATATTTGCATTTTTAGAACTTTAATTAACAATAGTTAATAAAAATTGGTTTTTTTTTTTTTGTTTTTTGACAAAGTTATATTTATAATAGACATATTAATTGAGAAAATACTATATAAAATTACTAAAAATAACAATACACTTAGTGTAAAAACAAATGATTAAAGTAAAAGTAAAAAGAATTTTTTATAAATAGAATTCTATTTGGTCATGATTATTTATCATAGTATCTGTTAAATTTTTTTTATATATGAAAAATCACTATGATTTGAATACAAAAATGTTAAAAAAAAAGTCCTTGCTAAACAAATTATTTTAACTCCGATTTTGTAATCAACTCTAAATTTCTTCCTAATTACATATTTTACATACAGTTAAATGAAAAACAGTTTAATGAAATATGTACTGGCAAATGAAATACAGTCAAATGACACTATACAGTCAAATGAAGTACAGCATATAACATGCTCCCATTAAAATATGACAAACACTTCTTTGAAAATTTCATTTATAAATTATTATATGACCTTTATAACCTTTAAAATCAATTTATTAATCGGTTTATTAACCGAGAGTATACCGATTCAAATCCTGCACATTGGAAAATTTCTAAAAAAAAGTAAATTTTTAACAAATCCCCCCTGCTACCAAATGTACAAGGTTAACATATAATATAAATAAAATAAATAAAAGGAATTATATAAAGAAAATTAAGAAAAGTATGCAATCTATTAATTGTCTAAGTAGCCAATGGTTATATTAGTAGTAGTAATATAGCATTATCATAGGTAATTTGTAATATTAATATAAATAAAAAACATAATATAATAAATGTAAAACCATATCCGTCTAACAAAAAAAATATTTCCTTACTTTTTGATTTAAAAGAAATCAAATTAGAAAACTCAAATCAACAATTTGAGCTTCTATTTGTGGTTAAAATTCGAATATTCTATCTTGGTGACGAAATCCACAAACAAAAATTCATAAATAAAAATCCAAAAGTTAAAATCCATAAATTCAAATTTCCAATTACATATTTTTATTTGAAATTATTGGATACATATTTCAAAATCAAAGAATCTAAAGTAATGGAGGATACCATCCTAAGCAAACAAACCCTAAATAAACCCTGATTTTGTAACCAACTCTAATTTTCCTAATTTTTTTTTTATATACATATTTCAACATCAAAAATTTAAAATAATTCCCGCTTAACAAATTATTGAACCCTGATTTTATAATTAACTCTAAAGTCCTGCCTTATTATTTTTCGATATTTTTTTGTGGATTTTCTTTTTATAGATTTTTTTATTGTGGATTTTTTGTTTGTGGCAAAAATAATAATAAACTTTTTCCTTTACCCAATAAAAATATTTTTAAATACTTATTACAGATTTTAACTCAATGATTCGTTTCCTTATTTTAAAATTAAAAAAAAAAAAAAAACATTTTACTTTTTTTTAAACTTTTAAATTTCTTGAAATTAAATTAAAATTGTTAACATTGGACAAGTAGGTGACATAAAAATTTTCCAAAATTTAAAATAGTTATGCTTCAAACTCATAAAAGTTATACATTTAATAAAAAGAATTTATAAAAGTATTGTGTTAATTCGATTTTATACAAGTACCTATATAAGAGGTTATTGCCAATCAAGTAAAACATAACCAGAGAATATGAAATAAAACTTAAATTTAAATAAAACTTGTGAAAAGTTTCTTTAGATAATAAATATTTTTGCTATTTACCAAATGTTATTAAAATATTCTTGAAAAACTTAATGATATTAACCAAACATTTTTTATTAAATTTTCATCCATAGAAAACTTTATGAAAACTTAATTAGTAAACACTGGGTAAAACATTTTGAACAGTGAAAAAATTTGATACAGAAAACTTAGAACTTCATTTCCGCGTACTTACAGTTAAAATGTAATAATAAAATAGAATTGTTAAGTCTATTTTCTGTTATTTTCTTATTATTAAATGTAACACAAAAAAAAAAAAATGTTAACATATTATAGTTTTCAATATTTTGCATACTTATAGGATACATTTATAAACACTAATTTTTATGATTATACACTTCGTAAGTTAAAAATTTTTTTTTTTCAATATTATTTTTGACTATATGTACTTGTAAATGTGTGATGTTATGTGAGTTATAACTACTTGACCTATAATGACAATTTGTTCATGTAGTTCTCGAGAATAAAACTTACCTACATATATACATATTTAAATAATATATTTATATAATATATTGTATTATATTTTTCAATGAACCAACTACAGACTTTCAATAATCCCAAAATATTAATATACAAAAATTAAGTTTCATTCAATTCAATTAAATTTAACATTTACTAATAATGTAATTTATATATATATATTTGTTATAATTCAACTAAATTTACGACTATATATTTTTTTTTAATTTAATAAAAAAAAAAAAATATAATGACGATTAATATAGTAGCTAATAAAAAGTTGAATGTACTTAAAATCATTTTAGTTAACTATTATCGAAACTATTATATAACATAATACATACATAACATAAAACAAAAAAATAATAACATAATTTATTTTTAGTAACAAGGTATTGATCTTTTACAAAAGGAAATTTTCAAAACCTGTTATAGTTTTTTTTTTTTTTTGGCTAAAAGAATATTTAGAACAAATTTTTAATATTTTTTGATATATATATATATATATATCACATATTTTGATATATATATATTTTAAATATTAATAAGAAGATAGAATTCACGTTTCTGATTTACGAAACATGCTTTATTTATTATATATAAATATGTATATATATGTATAATATATATATAAAAAAATTTTTCAACTTTTTTTTATTTATTTCTTTTCTTATTTTTCGTATAATATAAAGAAGAGAAAAATAAAATTTGTTTTTATTATTCCCATCGGACTTCTTAAACTTTTCTTAATTTTAATTTTTTTTTTTTTCTTCTTCTTTTCGTCCTACACATTTTAGGTTTTAAAATTTTCCAAAAAAAAAAAAAAACAAAAAACCTCGAAATTAATATTTATAAAGTATTTGTGTATACATATATTCATACATATTTAAAAACAGTATAACACACAACTCACAACTTACCTAAACAAAAATAATTTTAAAATAGAATGCTAAAATTTTTATAATGAATTCTTCATACAAATTCTCTTTTTAAAATTGAGGATTGAGGTTTTGAAAAATCTAAAGAAAAATTTAATTGATCTTCTTTAAGATAAATAACTTAAAATTTTATAAAATTTTTTATTGAAATGAAAATTTTAACAATTTTTTAACGAATTTATGTAATGGATTGTAACAAAACTTATCGAAACTTATAGATTACGTTGAAATTATATTGAAAAAATTTTTTATTGCCTTCAAAAATTTAAATTATGGTTAATTCTGAAAACCGAAAATAATTACAGCAATACATTTTTAATTTGTTATGCATATGAAAAAGAATTGAGGTTGTAAAAGAAAACTCAAAGTCAATTGTTTACAAAACAGAAAGCGACTTGCTCTGACATGTCAATTACAGTTAAATGTTTTTTGTTTTTTTTTTGTTGTCAACGAATTATGTCAAGTCAATGCTTCTATGATCTTAAATAAGATTGGTGATAAACTTTGATTGAGTTACGTGAATCCTTTTACATATATGTATTTATATATACCATTTAAGTTTTATTGACAGAATAAAAGAATTTCCATTAACTTTAGTAGCTAAAAATGATTAAATTGTTTGAAAAATAACACTACTTTCGGACAATGTTAAAAAATTTTGTTAATTCCTTAATCAGTTATAAATATATCAAAATAAAATTGAAATAAATAAAAATATATACATACATAAAATCAGTATTCTACTGTAAAATAACTTTTTTTTTTCCTATTTTTTTTATTTTTTTTATTTTTCATAATATGACACAATGTTACACAACAATAATATTTTAAAACACACATACATATATATATTCATTAATTTATATAATTTGGTATTTAAATTAAACTCGATATAATTGAAAATTTTTAATTATTTTTAAAAAAGAAAAAATGAAAAACAAGAAAAGAAAAAATAAATTTGAAAAAAAGAAAAAAAGGACTAATTAATTACATTAATATTTTTTCTTTCAATTTTTTAAATATATTTACATATAGGTACTAGTATATACATACATATATATGTGATAAAAAATAAATAATATGCAATTTTTTTTTTTTTTTTTTGGAAAAAGTTAAATAAATATACAAACATAAAAAAAATTAAAAAGAAAAGGAAATGAAAAATAAAAACAAAAACAAAAGAAGAAGAATAAAAAAAAAAAAAAATTATTACACAACCGGATATTATAAGTGAAAAAAAAAAAAAGAAAAACAACCACACAAATTTTGTTATGATGTTATTCTTATATTAAATAACATAACATCATTGCATGTTATATACATCATAGTTTTATTAGTAACTATAAGTGTAGAATTGTAAATTTTTAATATTTAACAATAACAAAAAAAAAAAAATAGAAAAATCAAAAAATTCATATATATATTTATTTTTATTGTCTTAAAATATCAATTTATATATATACATGTATGTATATGTTTTAAAATATGATTCATATTTTTCATTATATATAATATATATATATGTACGCATATATAAGCCTTATATGTAATTTTTTTTTTCTATATGGTTATAAAATATGTTTATATACTCATATATAGTACATGACAAATTATATAAGTATATAGGTATGTGATGCACTTTGTTTTTTCTTTTTTCTTGACTTTCATTTTCTTATTTTCCTGTCTAAATCTTTCTATTGCTGTTTTTAATAATTTTTCTTTAGTAGAAATAATTTTAAAAAAAAAACGAAAAACATAAGGATGAAAATATAACATCCTTGTGCAAAAATAAGTACACATATTTGTAATGAAAATATATAATTATATACTTAAGTATGTTTATATATATATTTTATTTTTATATTTTCTATGATATATACATGCATTATTATAATATTATAATAAATTAGCAATTTATATATATTTGTATAAATGAGGTATAAATAGATATATATTTATCGTATATAGATATATGTATCGTAAATCATATAATATATATAACATATAAATTTAGCATGGACACATTTTTTTCTATTATGATTAATATTATATTATATATATATATATAGGTTTTTTTATTATATAAAAATATGATTACATCAAAAAAAAAAAAAAATTCAGTATAAAAAAAATTTTTTTTTTTATTTTTAACCAATTTACCATATTTTATTAATTTTTTTCTTTTCTTCTATTTTGTCTATAATACTATTTTAATAGAATCCTCAATGTTATCCTTTTATTTCTGATTTTTGTCACTCCAATAATTTACTTTGCTTTGCTTTTTCCTTCGTTTTCGATCCTTTTTATTTTCTTTTTTGCTTTTTTTACTTTGTGTTTTTCTTTTTTACTACCATGTAATATGTATGTGTATTATATTATACATACATATTTATTAATATATATTTATATATATATAAATATATATATATATATATGAATATATAGATATTATATATATTTATTTATTTAAACATTTCATTATTTTCAAATTAATTTATATATAAATTAAAAAAAAATTAGCTAAGTAATTTTCTAAAAATGGAAATTTTTTAATAATTATTTAATTTTTTTTTTTATTAATTATATTAAAAGACAAAACAAAGCTTTAAATTTACTTAAATAATTCACAATAATAATGATATATTATTTTTTTTTTTTATTGCATTAACAGTGGTGGTACTAATATTTTTCTTTTTTTATTTTTTTCCTCTTTTATGACTATTGAAATTTTTTTTTTTTTTTCTAAGCTTATAGGAAAGGTTAAAATAATTATTTATAAATTCTAAAAAAACATCACATTTCATTAAATAGACTTTTTTCAATTTTTTTTTTTACTCTTTTTATTAATTTTTTTTTTTTATTTATATCGAAGGTAAAATTAATTAATTTTTAGCTGAATTAAATTAAATTATAAATTTTTATAATTAAATTTAAATTTAGGCATTTTATTTTTTACATTCTTTTTAATTTTCAATTTTTCTTGGAAATAAAAAGAAATGATGATTTATTTATTTTGTTTTAATTATTTCCAATATTTTTTTTTTTAACTGAAAATTATTTCATAATTTCCTTTTTTTTTTTTTTCTTTAATATTTTAATATTTTCTTAGAAGCGAAGGCGAATTGAAACTTTAAAACCGAGAAGTGATACTAATACTATAAAAAGATTAAATTTGGTAAATGCAAAAGGAAAAATCTAAAAAAAAGTAGATATAGATATATTTATATACTATATATATACTATATAAATAAATATATGTGATATATATATAGAAGAAAAACATCAGAAGAATAAAGTGAAAATACTCAATTCGGTCAAAATCTATAAAACAACAAAATAATATACAAAATGTTAAAAGAAAATTTCTTCTCTTTCGTTATAGGGGTCGTTGTATGTTTGACTAGTTTGTTTGGGTGGTTGGTTGGTTTATTATTTTAGTATAGTGAAAATAGGAGATAGAAGAGAAGAAAACATCATCATTATTGTTTTTGTATTTTTTTTCTTTTTTTTTTTTTTTACAAATAATTATAGTAAATATAGGGGTATCAAAGCATGTTTTTCAAAGCAAACATAACGAAATTAAAAAAAAAAAAACGGAAAAACTAAACTTCGTTAAGTTTTTTCATTATTCTTTCAAAAAACAAAAAAACACCAAAAAAAGGGAAAAAAAAATACACACGATAATATGAATAGAATATAATAAAAAAAAAAAGAAAAGAAACAAACAAATTAAACGGTACGGAGAATATGGAGAGAAATACCATTTATGAATTTGTGATATAAACTGAATATGTCAAAAGGATTTCTTTTGAAACTTATTTTCCTTTCAGTATAGTAAAGAATGTTAAATATATTTATGTAAAAGTGTGTAATTAATTATTTATATGTAATATAAATATATATATATCTACCACTATATCAACATAAATACATGTACATAATATATGATATATTTCGACATACACAATATATGCAGATTTATAGTAGAAAAAGAAGAAAAGAAAATTAACGAGGATACAATGATTAAAAAGAAAAATAACATGCTGTAAATTATCTATTTTTGAAGGTGAGCAAGCGCAATAATTTTTTTTTCCCATTTTTTTTTTTCTGCTTTTACAATTTCTTTTATATCATTTTCTTGTCGTGTTTTTTGACCTTTATTTTATTGATTCGTTAAAAAGCTTTCAAATTTGAAATAAATATTTTTGAAGCAAAATTTATAATTTATATAAAACGGTTTTGTTGTTGCTTTTATTTAAATTTTGAGTGAAGCTTTTTTTTTAGTAATAACATTGAGTGAAAAATAAAATATAAATGAGTAGAAATTAATGAAAATAAAAACGAAAAATATATAATATGTATATAAAAAGATTAATAATATGTATATGCATCATCAAAAAAATCAATTATTTTATAAAAAAAACGAAAAGAAATTTTTTTATGCATATGCATGGGCCTTATTTATATCTACATATAGTTAATATATTTTATTAAAATTAAATATTCTTTAATATTGTAATTATATTTAAAAATAAAAAAAAATTATGCCATATTATAATATAAATAAATAATTAATTATTACACTACTATGATTTAAGAAAATCTTTTCGAGATGATTGCATAGTAAAATCACGTAAAACCAATAAAATAAGTGAAAATTAAGCAAAATTAATTTTTGTAATATTTCGTAAATTCATTAATTAACATTTCATTAATTGCTAGTTGATTGGTTGGTTTATTTATCCGCTCTTTAGAAATATATCAAGAGAGCATAAATAGCACAGACAAGGTGCCGATGTAATACCATTTTCTCGTATTTTTGATTAACAACTATGTCCTATAACCAGCCCATATAATTCAGAAATAAAATTAGTTCTTCAATTTAACTTTCGGATAAGTGGTTTATGTCTTAGAAGGTAGGAAATCCTCAGATTTTAAGCCTGGAATTAGATAGGATCGACATTTACCTATTAATTGTTACTTTTAATAATTTAAAGTAGTGCTTTCAAAAATATTTTTTTAAGTTTGTTGAATCAACTCATGGTTACGAGACGTTAAACTTTTTCGGTATGTCCATCAGTTAAAGAAATTGTTTTCATGTTGAGTTGTATAAAATTACGATGGTTATGTTACTTATATTTTTAATGGGTTAGTAAAATTTTATTTCGTTTTTTGATTGTCTTATGCATTTTTTGTTTTACTTTTCAAAAACGAACCATGAAAACATGAATGAAAAACAGTTCAAACAAAATTTTATATTTTTGCTATCTAATAAAAAAAATATAAATTTTAGTTTAAATCATTTTCAATTTAGTTTTACTAATTTCTATCTATACTTTAATATTTTTTTAGTGTATTGACTTTTATATTTTTAAAATTTTAATTATAATTTCTTTAATAGCAAAACTTTAAAAAAAAAAAACGTAACGTAACAAGTGGCCAGTTTCCATTGTAATAATTAGAAGAGAAATTTTTTTTCTAATTCCATTTGACTTTTAAATCATTTTTTGCAACCTGTACACACCCGTATTCATATTATACAAAAAAAAACCCTCTAAAACAAAACAATGTGGCAGATAACAAAAAAATCTTCTGGTTATTTAAAATTTAATACTTACAATACAAAATCGATAATATGATTCAGTTCGACCTAAATTTTCTTTTATATTTTTGCCAAAAAATTACACTGTCGGCAAAATAAAAACATCAAAAAAAAGAAAACAAGAAGCAAATATATACATAAAATCATCAAAAGGATTTCAAAAAAAATTATTTTTCTTTTTAAATTCTACCGCATTTTTAAGGTAGCATCAACATCAACAACATTGAAAGCAACAACATATAACTAATAATAATTATTATTTTTTATTTGTTATTTGTATGTAAAACTAAAAAGAGAATAAAAAAAGCGTACCGAATTCTAAAGGATACGCCACATTCCATCAATTGTATTTATTTTGTGGGAGCAGTAAAAATATAATTTTTTTTTCCTTTTCTAACATTATGTTTTTTCTCTCTTTTCTTTTTTTTTAAACAATTAGAAATATAGAAGTCAATAAAAATGACAGCATTAATATTTCGTCCTTAAGTGTTGACAACTTACTGTGTCACTTATAAATATTTTTTTACCTTCGTAATTTTTATTTTGTTTTTATTTTTTATTTATTTCTATTGTTTTGTCCTTTTTTTTTTTTTGAATCTCTATGATATCGGCATAATCTTTTTACAATAAAATTTGAAAAGGATAAATTTGGCAAGAAAAAAAAAAGTGGAATCCTTTCATTAAAGTCAATAATGAAAATTGAACTTCTAGTGTTCCATTATAATTAATCATTAGAATTTGTCTATTTTAAGTTCATTTTTTTTTTGCCGGTAATAAAGGTATTCTTAAGAATGGTGATGAGAAAATGATGAAAAAATAAGAATTAAAAATGAAGAATGAAATTAAAAAATTGAAAAATTAAATTAAATTAAAAAAAATTTCGTCACCTGTGTAATTTTAATTTATTTGTTTTTTTTTTTAAACAATTTATTTTTCATTTAGAATTCCATGAACAACTCAATAATGACATTGTCTTAACTAAAAAAAAAAAATAGAAAAAAACAATAAGAAAAATAACAAATCAATTATATGAGAGACTCTATGTCTAGTAATGAAACCTGCTTGAGTAATTGTAGGCAGTTAAAGTAATTATTTTAGATTGGAAGCTATAGTGTTAAGAAGAAAGCAAAATTTGAGCTATGAGCAGTTCATTAAATAATTCCTTTTTTTAATATCTCTTTTCAAAAATTTTTCTTCAAAAATCTCAATCATACAGATGATTGTTACCGTCACCTTTTCTAAATTTAAAATTGTTTTAAAATAGGGACAGATTGTTAGTTTGATTATTATTAGACTTGCTCAATATTTCACGGTTCCAGTAGCTTTAGTTTATTTGAATTTCTAAAAATTTTGCCTGGAATCTTTCTACAGTTCTAGTATTTTTATTAAATTCATAAAATTCATTCAATAAGTTTTTAAGGTACCCTTCTAAAATTTTTATTAAACCATTCGCATTTGCATTTAGTAAATTTACAAATCAATAAATTTTTGACATTAATTAATACGTTGTTTTATAACGTTAAGGTATGTATTGTTTTATAACGTTATGTAATGTATTTGTTTATTACAAAAATAGAATTGAATTTGGGCTTCGGTGGCCTAGTGGATAAGAGCGTATAAAATAAGCTGTAAACACCAAGGGAGTGTGGTCTCAAATCCCATACAAGTTGTAAGATGAATTACCTCTTACGACATTACGACTGATAAGGAAAGACTATGTAATTTCTTTTTATGTGGAAGCGGAATAAACTAAAAAAAAAAGAATTTAATTACCAAACTACCTTTTTTTAATTTTATTTTTCTTTTTTCTATCAATTTCAAATTAACTTTAAACTTTCCTTTTGTTTGCAAGTTAAAAAAATTTACTCCTTACTGCTTGCAGTCAAAAAATACTTGCAGTAGATGAAATCTGAAATAAATTAGAGTTTCTAAATATTTTTTACCGATGTTATACAAATAATTTATCTAATATAGTATTCCGTATATTCGATTTTTAGTGACTTATCTCCAATTATTAAATCCCAGTGTCTTGCAATTATTTTTTGCACTATACTTAGTCTAAATTTTATAATTTCAATGGCTGGTATTACTAATTGGTGTAATATATTTTTTTTTGTCCCTTATTATAAATCGATTTATAATTTTTTTTTTTTTGCTAAAAAAGTATTTGTAAAATAAATAATTATGCAAAGAAGCATTAGTTTTTTTTTTTTTAAGGCTGTGTAATTTCCTGTCCACATTTTATTTCATTTCTCTGCCACATAAATTACACAGCCTTTCCTGTTCAGGCGTGACTGTAAAATATGTCGTAAGGGGGAATAACTCTTATGACGTGTATGGGATTTAATACGCTCTTACCCACTAGTCCACCGAGGCCCTAGTGGGTAATTAAAATTGTGCATTGCCATCGGACTTACGCTATACCTGAAAATATAAAACAGGTTAGAATAATGAGAAATAAGTTAATTTAAGTTTAAAAATTCCATTAGTGTAGAATAAAACGAGGATAAGAACATTAAAAAATAATTTAAAACTTACATTAATCCTGTAATCCTCCTTAAATTATCAGTTAAGAGTAACTATTGATGCATTCAATTCTTTTAGAATTTTACTCTCGAATTATTCAATTAGATATTCGTAAAGCATAAACTATTTATTTTTATTATCATTTCTTATATTATTGTAAAAAAGATTTTCAAATTGACATAACATGAAATTTAAATTCTTAACCGTTCTTAACCGTCAAAACTGGATATGAAAAATAAATTAATTTCAAAATCGTCTGTTTTGAAATTTAATTAAGTTTTTAAAACTAATTGCGTATTGATTAAGAGATAAATTTACAATGAAATATCAACCTTCCTATACGGTTCCTATATCAACACATATATATATTATCATTTCATTAAAATAAATTTTTAGAACGAATTTAAAACAAATTTTCATTTCACTTAGTAAATCCTTTCCAACAAGTCAGTTTTGCGTTTTTTATTTCTCATATGTAAAAGGTTTATAACTTCGCATATAAAATATAAAAAAAAAATTTCAAATAAATTATGTTTTCTTTTTTTAGTTAGTTATTTTAGTTAAAATAATATATAAACATCATTTTTTTTTTTATTGTTTCTATCATGTTAAAGTATTGACCGCAAACTCTTTTCTATTTTGAAATTTTCTATTTTCTCACTCTCTTTGTATTTTGAAATAATCTTTATATCTTAATGTGGGTCATTGATGCCGTAGTCTTTTAAATTTATTTATGAAGAATCAATAATTTTTTTAAAATTATATTTTTATCTGTATCTTTAACCCACTCAATTACAATGCAACATAAAAAAAAACCGCTCTATATTTAAAACAAATAAAATCTAAATTTAATAGTCATTATTATTCATTATAAATATCCAAATGTATTCTTTTAAAATTCTATTCTTAAAAATTTATGAAATAATAAACAATAGAAAAAACCTTAACAGAAGTGGAAAATCAAATAAAAAAGGATTATTTGCATATTATAAGGACGATAAAAAAAGGATTCAAATGAAAAATAAACAAACATATTCACATATATAACAAAGATAAATAAATATTTCAAAAAAATCAAAGAATGTTTTTTTTATATGATCTATAGATTGTTACTTGGCTGATGATTGAAGTGTTACTGGAGGCAAGCTATTTTATAAGAGGATTAAAAAGAAGAAATACAAATATCATCGAACACACTTTTATTTAATTTTACTTTTAGGTTTTAGGTAATTAAATTTTACCTAATAGGTTTTAGGTAATAAAATTTACCTTTAGGTTGAGGTTTTTTTGTTTTTTTGTTTTGTTACTTAGTATCTTTCATTTAATAAAAAAATAATATAAATAAAATTAAATAGATATAATATCAATTTACATCAACAAAAATGTAAAAAAAATTAAATTTAAAAGACAATTAAATATTTTAATTTCGAAAATTATTTAATAATTTTATGGTTTATGGTTTATGGTTTATGATTTTTAAAAAAAGAAAAACTTTATATTTTGTTCTAATAAATTGATTACTATTTTAAATATAATATTTTTATAAGATTTTCAAAAAAAATAAAAAAAAATGTATTTAAATTTTAATAATTTTTCTTTATCCATCTGTTCGTCGGTTTTAAAAGAATAATTATTTGTGCATCATCGCAATATTAAATTTTAATTATTATAATGAATCTTTATAATATAATAATTTTAGCATCACCTCCTAGACGGTTACAACTCTTCAAAATCGAAAAAATACCGATATTTAAAATTTCTATAATTTAATATGCAATTTCTATTTTTAAATTGTAAAAATTTTTACAATTTTTTTAATCTTAATAATTAAGTTTAACGAAAAATATTGTTTTAATTAAAAATAGTATAAAAACTTATCAATTAATTACCAATTGAACGAAAATTATTGTTTAAAGGTCGCATCTATTATCCTGCCTCGAAATATTAAAAAAAAAAAAAGCGAATTAATAACAATATAACTTCCTTACTATTAAAAAAATATAAGAAAGGAACTGAAGTCAATCGAAAGATATTCATCATCAACCCAAATACGAAAAACGAAAATGTTATATCAAGTAACCGCAGAAAAAAAATGACCATTCACAATTTTTGAAAAATGATTCAATCAGATAAAGTCCATAATGTTAGAAAACCTTATTGTTTCTGAAGGGAGTCTGATGATAACGGGACCCTACGTAGGGTACAGTCAGTGTAAAAATTTTGAAGAAAACATAGGTTCCAACTGTGTATGAATTATTTTTAGAGTGGAAAGAGACCTTCTCAAGAAAGTGGGTATCTACTGGTTTGTTTTTTTTTTTGCGAAATCTTGAACCGCAACACTAAACAAACGTTAAAATAATTGTTAAAATATTATCTTACCTAATTAAGATTAAATATACATACAAATATATTCATTAGACTGGTGATATTTGTTTTTGAAAAGGTGACGTTACGAAGTAGAGTTGGCTTACATTGATTTTGACTTACAAAGAGTCTCATTATTTTCAGAAGAGCCGGTTCTATTAAAAGTAAGAAAAAGTATTTTATTTCATTACTTTTGTTGCACTACAAAATGTTAAAAAATACTACTACTTTTGACGAAATAGAAGACATTGATTTAATCATTTTAAAAAAAAAATTTTACTTTTGTTGAAAAATATTAATATAATAACCATTTTAACCTTATGATTTTTCTACACAATGGTGTTTCCAAACAATTTATTTCATTTGTATATGAGAGATTATGGAGAAGAAATTTTGCAATAACTTAATAATGGAATAATTTTTGAACTTCATCTTTTAACAAAGAAGGTCGTGAGAAATGATTAATAATTTAAGCTTGGTAATAATTTGGGAATAATATTGACACAAATTAAGGCGTTAGCACAAAATAGAGTTAAATACAAAGGCTTAGTGGCAGCCCTATGCCTCCCAAGGGAGTAGAGAAAGAAAAAAATAATAATAATTTGGCTGCTCTTTTTTGTATACTCAAGTAAGTAATGTATATATATTAATAAAACATTTTTAAAAAGGCTATAAAATGTTTATGCTAAAACAAAATTTAAGATAATAATGACTTGCAGTTGTTAAAAAAATTACAATCTAATATCTTCTTTTTTTTTTGGTGTAACATTAATAATTCAAATATTAAACTTATTTTTTAATTTCGATATCAACCATTATCTACATAAATTTAATAATACGAAAACTTCAAACTTTTCAATATACTTCCAATATACTTTCAATATATAAAAAAGTGTAGTATTTGCTTTTAAAATTGGTTTTATAATACATATATAATTATAACATTATAATTCATAATATAGCATTATAAGTCTATAATTGTCTATTTTGACTTTTGTACACCTTACAAAGTATTGCCCATGAATTAATTTTTGCAACACTTCATTGCGTTGAACTGCTGAAAATAAATTGTTTACATTGTATCATTATAGTTTTGTACAATGGTTAAATTAGAAGTCCTTGAAAGCTATCAAATTTGGAAGAGTTTTATCATTAATATTTAGGTATTCCTTGAGGTGTTAAGAAAATTAATTCATGTAAGTAAGCAATGTCCTTAAGACATTACATTTAGATTAGCTTAGATTAGATTATTACTGAAGAAATATAAATCACAATGCGAACTATTTATGTGGATTTATTGTAATTCTGCTATTACTATCTGTGGTAGATATTGTCTCTACTAAAAATACATCTGTCAACCCTGCTACTTCTAAGAAAGATGAAACAAGATTTGTAGAGAATTTATTGCTGATAGTTTATCTTCGGTAAAGCATAACAAAGCATGTTTCTAGGTGCACATATTTCACTCACAGTAAAGCTCCACAGTTTTTGAGTAAGGGTCCTAAAGGATATCTCTTCCTAACAGAATCTGCATGTACCGTCATTGTCTATTACATGAAGATATACAGGAAGAAATATATCATGATTTGATTTTCACAAGAAAATTATCATGATTTGATTTTCGGCATTTAGTTTAACATTATATATATGTACCTACATATTTTAATTTTAATAGGTCTTCTTATAAAAATATTATATACAAGAGTTAAAATTCATGATTTCTTTTTATTTTACCATACATAATATTAATAAGTAATAACCATCTGCGATTTAAATTGGTGATAAATGTACAATTATTGTCAAAGAAGATTACCACAAACAAGCAGCTTCAGCTAAAAATATATCTGTAAAGAAACACTGTTAAATTTAAAAAATATTGAGAAGAGCTTCAGTTTTTTGAATTTTATAAGGATGTGAAAATTAAAAGATAAGAAAAAGTTCTTTTTCGTGATAATTTTAGAACATACTCATTAGTCAATAGGTATTTTCTCGATATCATTAAAAAATATTGCATTACGCATTCATTTAGCGCTATCGAAATAGATTTTTAATTTTTTTTTTTTTAATTTCTTAGAATACAATTATGTAAATAAAATATAATAAATTTTATCTTTAATATAATTTCTACTTAAAAATTTTACTATTAAATTTTCTAAAATTTTTTATATTTTACCTAAATCTTTTTTTTTTAATAAAATTCGCCATATTAAATTTATCAAAAATACCACTAAGGGAAAATTTACTTTTGATTGGTTCTAATTCACCCTTAAATTTATTACTCTTCTTAAATTTTTTCTTTTTCTATTGCTTCTTTAATTTTATTTAAAAAAAAATAGAAATACCCTTCTCTACACTCTGAATTTATTGACTTTGATTTTTTTTTCCCCTCCACTTATTGTTATATTTTTTTTTTTCTCAATGTTCAGCCATTATTATAACTTGCGGTCAATTGACTTTAAGGCAAATTAAGATCTGATGATCCGATGCAAAAATAATTCAATAATATTTTTTATCTCTCTTCATCTCGTTTTGTATTATTTTCTGTTTTTCTCTATAAACTTTTAAACATATGTATATATACATATATACATTATTATATATATATTTCGTCAGAAAAACACAAATGCCAGTTAACACGAAGGATAATCATATGAAATGCGGTTTTTCCAAAATTGAGTTTGTAATAAAAAAGTGCAAATAAAAAAAATAAAAAGCAAAAAAATAAAAATTATAAATGAATTTCAGAATTAAATTGAAAAAATCATAAAGTAAAAAGGAAAATAAAGAAAAAAAAAAAGAAAATACAAAAGACGCATCATAAATTACGATAAATTCCACCCTTCTGCATCTTTTGTTTTCCTCTGTTCGATTCAAATTTTCATTATAAATACGATACGTACGATTTCAATTTTGATATTGTCGCCGTCGTTTTTAATTCTATAATTTTCAGTTTGTGAAAAGAGGGTTCAAAATAAAAAGCAAAAAAACTATAATAAAAAAATATATTTTACTTTATTGTTTTATTCATCTCATCTTTTCTCATCTGATGATATTCTGATGTCCTTTTTATGTAATGATATAATTTTTTTTTTTAATATAAAGTACGCGTTTCTTTTATGTTGTGTAGAATGATGTTCAATTGTATGTATTCACGTATATAATTTTATATATCTAAACACACATACATATAATATATATATATATGAATATATAGCTATTCATCTATTGTGATTCTTGTTATTTTTATATCATTCAAGATCAACTCCTAACCTTTTGTGTTATGTTTATTTTGTTTGTTGTTTTTATTTCATCGTTTTTCTCTTATTTTTTTGTTTTTAGTTTTTTTTGTTTTTTTTTTTAAACCACTTAACAGTGAACAACAAAACAAATCGCGTGTAAGCGTCAGAATGTCTCATAATGATTGTTATAAGAATAGAGAGTTAACTGGATTTTTTTTTTCATTTAATATTGAAAACCGTAGAATAGGTGCATCATCTATGATATTGCTTTCTTATGTTAGTTTGAATGGGAGTTTTTAAAAATTAACTCTTTTTAAAGAGTAATTCAATAATTCAATTTTGGAACTACAAATAGTAATTCAAAGCTTTAATTTTTAGATAATTCAGTAACACTATAGTTTTGTAACCTAAAGCAAAATGTATTGCTTTCTGATTTCTGCTTTCATTAATGTAATCACCGTCTGTAAATTTTAAGTAGGTATGTACTTTTTAAAAAAAATTTATTTATTCTAAAGATTTATTTTGAATTAAAAACAAAATTAATTAAAACACGATTTAACTTAATTAAAATACCAATATAGAAGAGAAGTAAAGAGAAATACCAAAGAGAAGTAAAGAGAAATTATTTGAAATAGAAACATCTAGAACTGATTTTTAGATTTTGTAGCCCTAACGTATCAAGTTTTTTTTAGACTATTTTAATTTTTTTATATAGGTAATCCAATTTATATAATATACACATTTTAAATATGTATTGTTTTACATAAGTATATGAATAAAAAATAATAAAATATGCTGGAATTTCGTTGTTTCTAAGTAAATTTTTATTTTTATCTAATGACCAATCAGATATACCGTAAGAAAATATAATTCTAAATTTGTTCTTAGAAGGAAAATTTAAATTTTTTAGTCTTTATAAGGTCTTACAACTGTTTTTTATGAAGAATATAACTCAATCAACATATCTATCTATACTACCGATAGATAGGTTATATAATAGTATATAAGTCTTGACATAGAGGTTTGGCTGTTATATGGTTGGTAAAGAGTCTTTTCAAAAAGATTCTTGTGATAATGATTTCTTCTTGTATTATTTTAATGCAGTTTGTAAATAAATTTAACTGTCTAAAAATAAATAAATTTAATTAAATTTTACATATACAGAGAAATATTAAGAAGGGACTCTAAGTCTAATGCAATATATTCTGTTTTCACACTCTGCTATATTTATATAATTTACCACAACCTATAGCAAATTGTATAAAAAAAATTAAATATTTTTTATTGATAAATTATATTTCATATATCAATAATCAGTGAGATTTTTAAAGTATAATATTATAAAAAATTTTTTTAAATATAAATTTAATATATAATTCATAAGTTTCATATAATTTAAGTTCATTATTAGGAAACTAAAAAGAATTGTCATTTATAAATCTTATTAACCTTTATAATCTAATAAAATTATACAAAATAAAAAATAAGAAATCCAAAAAGAAAAACAAAACAATAAGAATATCAAAAATCTGTGAAAATTCAAGGACCATCTGGAGTGTTTCTATCCTTTAAAAATAAAAATACCTGATAAACTATAGTATATATTATACATATACCTACATATATATCAACCTTATATGATAAAATTGCATAACAAATACTTCACCACCTTTAAATTTATATTCTTGTATACAAATAAATATTACCTTTAAAATATAATAGTTATTTCATATTCTTAAATATCCTTATAGTAATAATTATTATTAAAGTAAAAAGAAAGAAAAAGTCTTTTTTTGTTCCTTGATTTTTATAAACAATTCAATTATGAAAACGATGATAAATTTGTATACCTTTTCTTTTACTTTTTCAATATATATTAGATAAAGAGAGGTATTCAATTGATTTGTTTTGTTTTTTTTTTTTTCATCCTTAAACATATTCTTATTTGGTTTCTTTTTGATTTCTTAGGATTGCAAGGATATTTTTCTTTTAATTATAATAATTTTGCAACGCCGTATGAATGAAATTGATTTTTTCTTTTCATGTATTCATGTATGTATTTTTGACTTATTTTTTTTTTCGTTAAATATTATAACTGTAAATAATTAAAAATTTTTAACGGTAGTTTATTTATACAATATAAGAAAAATAATAGAAAATATTAAAAAATAAATTAAATATAAATTTTCAAAAAAAAATTCTAATACATTTATAAATGTATTAAATTTTCTACGGTATGTTCGAGTATAAAAAAAAAATTTTTAATTTGTTATGGTATGAGAATTTTTTTTTTTTTATATTGAACTAATTTTAATTATACGTTTTATAATAGAGGATTAGATTAAGAAATGAGATTTTAAAAGAGTTAAATTGAGATATTTTCATGAGATGTTTTAATTTAAAAAAAAAAATTTGAATGTTTTTCTTTTTTTATTTTTTATCTTCTTTTTTTTTTAAAGAAATGGTAATTTAATTTAAGAAAAACGATTCTAGTCTCACAACTTCAACCAAATTTTTTTTTTATTGCCATTTTTTAAATACTTAGTTATTATAAATATATTTCGTGTTAGAATGAGAGACCATCGCCGTAATTTTTCTTTAATTCTGTTTCAGAGTACAAAATTTGAAAATCATTTGTAAGATCTTTTGGAATCCATTATTTGTTATTTATTAATTGAAAATTTAATTTTTCTTAACACTTAATATTTAAGTTACTATATTATAGTAGTGGGGCCTCGGTAGTCTAGTGGGTAAGAGCTTATAAAATACGCTGTAAACACCGAGGGAGTGTTGGTTCGAATCCCACACACGTCATAAAAGTTATCACCCCTTACGGCATTTACAGCTACGCCTGAACAGGAAAGGAAAAGCCACGCCTGAACAGAGAAATCCATTAAAAAAAAAAAGTCTACAAATATTATAGCAGTTTGATTTTGAATTGTTGTCAAATTTTATACTAAAGATTCAAAAATTTTTTCATATTTTAAAATTCGTGCATGTGTGTACGCGTACATTTTTATGTTATTATATTTTACTGATTATAATCGAAATTTAATTCTGTCTTCTAATCTTAAATATATTTTACTAGTTTTCTTTTTTAAAAAATAACTATTTTGTAAATAAATTTAGAATATTAATATTTTATGATTGTCTATTTTATTCCATAATCTGAGCAAAAATTTCTTTAAAGTATAAAAATATTCTTTAAATGCAAATAGTCTTGACATTCCATCGTAGAACTATCTTTAATCTATCTAATATAGTGCCATTCCAATACAGACCTATAAATAATTTCCATACCTCAACTTTCATTTAGCTCATAATTTTTTAATTGTATATATGCATTTACATTAGAACCAAAAAATTGTGGTTTGAAAATTATGTTTGGTTGAGTCTTTTCGCAAAGGTTCTTTTTATAATGATTTCCTTTTGACATTCCACACAATAGTCTCAAGACAAATAAATTTAATTTAATTATATTTAGAAAAATATTAAGAATAGAGTCCATAAGTATATTGCAATTTTTTATGTTTTTAAACTCTGCTATTTTTATGTGTGAATTCCACTACCTAGCAAATTGTATAAAAAATTACAATATTTTGTAATGATAAATAATTTCTTATATATCATAATAATCAATTAGTTGATTATTCAGCCAGTTTTAAACATAATTTTATATATAATTAGAATAATTAGTTCCAAAACCTTAAATTTCAATGATATCTCATAATTTTCTAAATATTTATATTTACATTTAAAACGAGCTCTTCTTTCCTTAATACTTAAGTGAAATTTTGACTATATACATTTTAATTATAAACATTTCTAAAAATGTAAAGCTTTTAACATTGTTTTTTTTTTAAGAAATGTTTTTAAATATCCAACCAATAGTCTAGTGGTTAAGACACATTTAAAACGTGTCGAATTCAAATCCCGACTGGATCATATAGATTAATAAAGAAATAATATAAATTTTTATTAAAACATAAAATTAATATAATATAATTAAATAAAAAAATATGTAAATATATATTATAATTAATATCATATTGTAATATATAATAAAATAATAATAAAATAATTCTTGTATAAGATAATATATGTACAATAATAGCTACAGCAGAGTAATCAACAGCTTAGTGAAATTAATGATTCCAGAAACTGAATTTTAGTCAAATATGAATTATAAATGACTTAGTCGATGCCCTATACACCATATAAGAGTGGAAAGGAAAACAAAAAGTTTTGAAATATTTTGGGATTAGGTTGAAATAAATTAACTGGATGAATTCATTATATCGAATTGTAAATAATATTGTGACAGAAACTTTAAAAATAGTATAAATATATCCTGAATTAATCGAGCTCATACCTCTGAAACTGCATTTAATGCACAAATCAATTTCAAAAACCCAAAAAAAAACACTACGTATATTTTATATTAATTTTTAACGGAATAAGATTTTTGTCGTTTTCTTTAATAAACACTAGAATTTAGAATGTAATAAATACGAAATAATATCTCATTTGAAAAAAATTTTTAAATTTAAAATTCTGTAAAATAAATTAGATTATATTATGTAGATAATGTAAATATTTTGAACAATAAATTAAATCTCAAAATAATGTATTTATTTAAAAAAAAATTATGTACCTATAAAAAAAATATATTTAAAGTTTTTTGAAAAGTCCACTACAAGTAAGTACCCATATATACTACTTAATTCTAAATCAAATCAAATCAAATCATCCAGAATTGTAATCTAATATTTGAATAGATATAAAATATTAAAAACTAACATAATATAAATTCCTTTCATAAATGATTGTAAAATTTCAAACATTCTTCGATTTAATTACTAGAATTTATTTATCTATATGCAAAATTTAATTTAATTTCAGATAATTTTAATCCTCTTTATCAGTAAATAATTTAAGTTCGGAATAAAGTATAATTCCTTAACATTAATATGGAAATGATTACGTAAATCTTTCTAGTTAATTTCACTCATTCTAATTATGTAAAATACAGTTTTATTCAAAAAAAATAAATATAAAATGTGTTAAATATATTTTCATAATCTGCATGAGATCAATAAAGAACTTTGAAAATTGCAAAAAAAATTAAAATGTTTTAATATGTACGTATATATAGGTACTTTGTCCTTAAAATCTAGAATGTAAAAAAAATTTTGTCATGCGACAATTGAAAAATTTTTTTTGATACTATAGAAACATTAATCATATAATAATATCGACAGCTCAATTCATGCTAATGCTTTGTAAAATTATTGAAGTTTGAATGTAATTGAAGTTTCAGGTAAACAAAAATTAAACGGATTTAGCACACCTTTTTTACACTTATTATATTATATATATATATATATACAAATTTAGCATGCATATTTAAATAAAGAACTAATAATCCTGATTCCTTTGAATGAAATAATAACTAAATTTTTATTATTCGTTTAGTTATACATTATTTTTCTTTCATAAGTTAGTTTACAATTGATTTGATTTTTATTTTATTTTAAATCCGCCCAATATTCACCTTCACAAGACAAAACAAAACAAAGGACAATAGAAAATAGAAACATAAAAAAAAAAAAAAATTTGGAAAGGATTCATTCTGAATTATCATTAAATATTTAAAACAGAAGTAAAACCGAAATAATTACAAAGAAAAAAAACAAAACAAAAACATTTTTTTTTTTTAATATTTAAAAAACAAAATTTAATTTGCAATTTTGACTTCAGTCCACCTTCAAAATTGACATATTATAAAGGATCTTACAATTTTAGAGTGGTACCTACGATATAAATTTTATTTTTTTTAAAAAAATTAAACAAATACATTTTCTGACTATAATGTTATTTAATACATCAAATATGTTTCTTATATGTATACGTTTTACTTTAAAAACATAAAAGCAAATATTTGAAATAAAACTTCGTATGACTATAAATAAAATTTAACATCCATCTATTTAGTATTAACTGGAGAGTACGGAAATTATGATATTAAGATAATTTTTCAGTAATTAGAGTATATTTCCAACTATTTCCCACTTCCCTCTATCCATTTTTCTAACATATCTTTCATTTTGTTCCAGCATACATCTCTGATGTAAATAGGCTTATCAATCTAGAAAAAAAAAGGTAACACTATAAAGTATAAAATTGATTCTAAAAAAATTTTCCTTGTGAATTTTTCACTGAATTTGTAAATATATAAAAAAAATGTTTATTGAGATAAAATTTTACCTGGAAGTAAAAAATTATACTATTTTACGAAGCATCTCTTTTTTTTCACTTATGTTATAAAACTTATAATCCTTAAATGTCCTATTATATTTTAGTTATATTCTATTCTATTCAAAATTGTTCCACCCTAATAATTAAATCTATAAAAGTTACTTATAAATCAATTCGCTTTCTTATTTTATTTTTCTTACACAAACTTAATATCTTTAGTTTTTTTATTAGTTTTGATTTTCACAAAAAAATATAGAAATCATTTTTATTTGAAATATGTATGTCTATTTTAAAAATTGCAAAACATATTTTTAAAATAAGAACTTAAATATTATATTACATATTATATAAAAATAAACACAAAAATATTTTCTGAGGAATGATGTGGATTTATTCCATTGAACAGAAAATAATGCTTTAATAACATATTAAATTTTAGGCAATGGAATTCTAATTTTAAATTTAAGCTCATTCAAACTAGTAGCACTGATATAAATATTTTTGATTATAATTTATTCATTGATATGTTAAAGTGAAGACATAAGAATGTATCGAGTTCGCAAAAGTTCTTTTTTTTTTATTAAAAATATGACTTTTTTTTACGAGGGAAGGCAAGACTCACCCAAATCCAATAGGTTAAAGAGAAGCGCTACAAGCACGATTCTTCTATGAACGTGTGGGAATTTAATCCACTAAACTTAAACAAAATTCACCTAACTTTAATCCACTAAACCTAATAAATTAGGAGTCCTTTAGTGCTATTGTATTGTTTCGGAAAGGAAAATTTCTGCCATATGGAGTAAAATGGATTTGTAATATTTTGTAGAAATGGAAACCATCATTTCATATAATACTTTTAATCTGTATTACGACGTTTAGTTCCACGCTCACCAATGAACATAAAAAAATACTTGCGCTAAGTCCCAATGTATCACCGGTGAACATTTTTAAAGGTAAAAAGCAGTATATTATAAGCAGGTAAAAAGCAGTATAAAAGCAGATTCGGGCTGTTGAGAATATTCAGCAATGTTCACCGGTGAAACGATTTTGAAACATTTAAGTGATGTTCACCGGTGATACAGTGATGTTGATTTAGTGATGATTTAGTCATGTTCACCGTAGGACTTAACGTGTTAAATTAATTTAGGAGTTCACACATTTTATATGAACCACCACTCAATTTTTTTTATTTTAACTCTACATTACATTGAAAAAATAGATTTCATTGACAATATCTTAAAAAAAAAAATAATAAACTAAACTGTATTTTCAATATCTTGTCAGTGATTAAATTAAATTCAAATGTTGGGTACTGGTTTAATTTAAGCAAAAATTTCTTTGTCACAGTAATACAATACTTTCGATTCTTTTAACAACCATACCTCTGTCAATAAAATTTTTCTAGTTAAGCAAAAAAAAAAAAAAACACAAAAATTACAGAAAAACTAACAATTAATTTTTCTTTGCAAAATTCAATCTAAAAATGATGATAATCCAAAAAGTGTGTTATTCGACTAATTGAATACAATAAATAAAAAAAAAAAAATAACAAACAACAAAAAAAAATTGGAATGAAAAACTTATTCTTTTTTTTATTCTGTTCTATTTTATTGTTTCCTTGTGTACATATATATATAAAAGAACCTAATATAATTACTAACAATCACTTGAAAATAAAATATACTAAAGGATACAATACATATACTAACAATTCCATTTTAACAGTATTTGCTTTTCTTTTATTTCTTTTATTCACTGTCATTTCATTGCGTTGTACTGGATTGAATTAAAATAAAAGATACTAGTGTATCTTTTATATATATTTAAATACTTTTATACTTATTTATTATTGTATTTTATCCTTTTAAATATAATAATAATGAAATGTGCCGTCTCAAATGATCATGATGATGAATTTTGATGATGGACATACAAACAAGAAATAAAAATAAAAGAAAATCTATTGTAAATAGTTATCGACATTTTATTTTATTCTGATCATTCTTCAAAAACAAAAAACTATCAGAAAAATAGAGAGAGGGAGAGAGAGAAAGAGAAAGAGAAAAAAATGAAAGAAAATAAAAATAAAAGGATAAAAAAATAATAATACAATTCCAATACATAAAACTTTGTCTTATGATGGACAAACTGCTGTTCTTTTTCATTTATTTATTGTACATTCAAAATAATGGTTATGCAGATATCCTTGATACTACTTTTACTATAATACTATACTACAAATACTATTCCTTTTTAGAAATTTAAATAGTTATTGTAATCAGAAAACTCTTGAGTACTTAGTTTACTTAATATGATTATCTATAGGAATATCCTTAAGTAGGTTTTGCTTCTGGTTTTATTTTGCTTTTTTTTTTATTTGAAAAAATTTCCTAGACTATCTGGCGACTTAATTTTAATATACATATGAAGGTAGGTATATAATAATATTTATTTTTTTCTTGTTTCGTGTTATATATTTTATAATAATATGAGCCCCTTTTAAGATGTGCCTATTGTTATGAAGAAATATTTTAGAATAATTTTCAATTTTCTTTATGACAATATTTAAAAATTGAATATTTTAAATTTGTTTTATTCTATTCTTTTATCAAAAACTATATATTTCAATATATCTTAAGTAAAGATAAAATTTTTGAAATAGAATTTTTATACCCGTACGATAGGATCGGGTATAATAAAATTACTCCTCCGTTTGTAACACCTCGAAATAAGCGAGCTAGATATACCTTCAAAGGTATGGATCGGATCAGAAAAAAATTCTAAGACTTTTGAACCATGTCCGTCCGTCCGTCCGTCCGTCAGCACGCTAACTCAAAAACTAAAAAAGCTAGAATCTTCAAATTTACACAAAATATTTTGGGAGTAATTTGTAGGTTCCCTATTTTTTTTGGTTGAGTTTGGACCAAAACTTAGGGTAGCTCTCGAACACCTAACTTTTAGATCCCCACATTTTTTTTGAAATAGAGCTATAAAATTTTAACTGCTGATAGATCTCATAAAAATATTAATTTTATTTTTAATAACTTTTTTTTGTAGCCCCACCCGTTACGGAGCTACAGCTCCCCAAAGGTTCAAAAAAGCTCTATATTTAAATTGTTATAGCACAAGTTGTATAAGGTATATCTTCATTTTGAAAACGCCAAACGATTACTACTTGTATTAGATTTGAAAGTGTATATACAATAAATATATATTTGTGGCATACGGTGTCTTAATTTACCGTTATGCGAAACTTAAATTTTGCAAAATCCTTTAACCCTTCTATCTTCTAAACGATTTAAGTTGGAAACTTGAAATTTTGACAGAAGTTAGATCTTTGAAAATTAGTATGAGTCATTTCATTTTTTTGTATCACCCCCCGTTTAGGAGCTGTAAGGGGTCAAAAACTGAAAATTTCCTATTTTTAAACACCTGTAACTTGAACACCTGTTAAAATTTTTTTAAAGTGATACACAAAAATTAAAGCTTCAACATTATACTCTTATTTCTGTTAACAACTTTTTTTAATAATGTAGGGTTACTTTATAATTGACGAAAGTGTTACTTGATTTTTTCAAATTTTCTAACAAATTTCTTCAACAAATTTTTTGCATTTGTTTTACTCGATAATTTGAAATTGTTGAGGATATAATGCGTAGTACAAAAAAATGTAAATAAATAAACAACATAACGGTTGCTTGAAGAATTTTTATTTATATGATATTATATATGCATACTTATATAATATCATGTTTATTTACATATCGTATATGTCACTAGTGAATGAATGATAAGAGTATATATGTATATTATATAGCGCCGTATTTACATACATATATGTATTTTATTGTACTTATAAGAAATTATTCTGTCAATGGAATATTTAAATATAATATAATATAATATTTAAAATTATATTTACTATTTTGTACTAAGTAAATTTAATATACATTTACCGCTTAGTATTAAATGGTACTATAGAATATTTGAAAAAGTTTTGGATTGATAGTCGTTGTGTGGAAGGTTAGAATCTGTTTTGGAAGAATGTATAAACATATAGTTTGAATATATGTACAACCCATAGTTCTAGAAATTATAAAATTCACCCAAATTATTTTAAAATACTAAAATATTAAAAAAGTAATATTGTAAGCAGAGTGACAGGCTGTGAACATACTAACGGTTCGTACGGGTATCTAAGAGTTGACAAAGGCAACTGTATTCTTCCTCGTTTCCATTAGATATCCATGTATCTCCATTTATATTGAGAGAGAGAGAATTTTTACATTTATCTATTTGTCATTTAAATTGTTACTTATCAACTAACTTTTGAGGCCTTTTGCGGTCTGTTGTATATGTATTATATTAAATTGAATATATTCTAATATTAATCGCACTTTGAAAGTTTATTTGCGAAGTGAGCTAATTTTAATTCACAATTACACAGAAATTCTGTTCACTAGTTCTATAGTTTTCAAAGCGATTATTTTTAGGTTAACTGCTTTGAGTAGGGACAGATATCATTTCAAAGTTTCATCATTTACGATTGATTATTATATATTTAAATTAAATATTTTATATCATTTTTAAATAAACATTCATATTTTAAAAATTTATATATGTATTTTGATATCTTGCGATACCATTATTTTTAGTAACCTTGCAGTTTGCAGCAACCAAGAAAATAAAATAACAATGAACCTTTAAGATTTAAAAGTTTCTGATTGTTTGAGTTTATTGAAATTAATTTAACATATAACTGACATATTAATTAAATGTATATATATTTATAACTTATTAGTAGATACTAAATAAACAAAAAAATATTTATAGATTATATCTTTAGCATTATTTAAAATGAAAAATTATCTCATATTCTAGGTCATCTTTATCACTTAAACATTAAAAATCATTTAACAAAAAATTTGTGTTCTTTATTTACTTTTTGATTCTTAAAAACTTTTTGTTGATTTTTATATCGAAATTTCATTAAAGTAAAGCAATAAAAGTACTTCTGATATACACCTAAGTATATTCAATTAAAAAGAAAACCTCGATTTTTAAAAGAATTTATTTTAAAATTTTTAAAGTGTTACAAATTTATAGAACCGAAAAAAAAATAACAGAAATTATTTTAAATATAGTGTAAAAGTATATTTACATTCAACTTAATACAAAACAAAAAAAAAAAATAAATAAATCTTAAGGATTAAAATATTTTGTAAAGTTTAACTGCCACGATCGGATTATAGTTTTTTACTTACTTTTTTTTTCTTCTAAACAATTTTTGTTTTTAATATAACAACTACCACTTTAGATATTAAGTGGTAGTAATTGAATAGTATATAATTTCATTAACATAGAAAAATAAAAGTTTTTTTTTTTCATTTTTAAGTGCTCTTAATTCATCATTGGCCCTTCAGTCACTTCAGCAGAGAATTATTACAATAATCTAAAGGATAATATGAATTAAAAAAAGGAAAAAAAAATTCTTTTTATATTGAATTATGATAAATGCATACATATATATACTTATTATATATATATATATAATATATTACATATGTAAACACATATTTATACTTATATTATAGATACTCTATAAGTCTATACATATGTAGGTGTTAAAGGTAAATTGAAAATTATTTGAAACTTATTTAAACTCAGATTAAAAAAACAAAAAAAAAAAAACAATTACTTTGTCCTTATGAATGGTTCTCCTTGTATATCAAAAAAAAAACAATTAAGTTTTTTAAAGTTCAGGTGTAAAAGATTAATTTTTATATTTTTACTATATTGAATTTGTTTAAATTTGCATGAAATTTGCATAAAAAAAATTTTTTTTAATGAAATTGAGAATTTAATTTAATATAAGAAAATTAATGAGAAGGAAATAATTATAAATAAAATTCGTTGTAACCAAATTTTTAATGAAACTGACCAATACAATTCTGGTTACTTTAATAGATTTTATATTCCTAACTTTTGAAATTGCAAAATTTTAATTAATTATGTCCTGTCCCCTACTTTTTCTTATTATATGAATCAGTGTGACTTTAAATTTTATATAACGAAATATCGAAAACAGTAGAAGGATTGTTTAGGTTCTTAAAATTGTCTCGAATACTTAACTTAAAAATCATTCAGAAGAAAACCAAGAGAATTAATTGGTTTTGAATTTTTTTTACATGTTTAAGGTTAATTAATGTATGTATAAATATACGTAACAAATATACTAGAAACAGAAAATAGTTTTATAAATCAATGGCTTAATGAATAAATCTAAGGTTGAAAATATTAAGATGACAAAGAATATATCTTTAATTGTTGTCGGTAACCGCAATAATTTATTGAAAGAAAGTATTTCAACTAAATATATATCCACTAAAATTTATTGATTTTTAAAAGGGATGTAAATAATACATCCCTTAATACAATACAGAAACCATCATTTAAAAAAATTTATTAGACAAATATACGTATAATTAATAATAATTTTCAAACCATGAACATACATTAGTATCAAAGCAGATGGTGTCTTTACCATGAATTAATTACGTAAGGAATATTCGAAAATTGTTTTCTTAGGAGCAGTATAGGTTTAAGCTTTTCATCCATTTGTCACCACTGGCCTCATAATTATTTTATACATGATAAGCTTGGACATCCTTCAAATTAACCTAGATTTAAACATTTTTATGTGTACATAATAGCTTTTATTTGAAGCTAAATTTTTATCATAGATCCAAAGCATACTATTTTTTTTATTAACACTCCTATGCTACTATCTTCTTCGAAGAAGTCCTAACCTCCGATTATTAGATCTTCTGATTTTTTCTTCGTTTGTCCCACCATATCTATATATATATAGGTATTTTGCTTTTTACGCAAATTTCGGCTTACATATCAATATTCTGCGCTTCTCTTTCTAGGAAGATTAAAAGATAAATAGGTTTGGCAAATATTATTTGTTTTTTTGCATTATAACTATCTCACCACCATACTTGTAAAATAGAGCTTGCTAACATATTATCCATTCTTATCCTTCTGGTAAATTTATACGATATTTTTTTATTTATTATTAAATTATCCTTGATTTCTTTTTGATTTTTTTTCTTGATTTCTTATCCAAGAAGTCTTTAGATTTATTTTCAAACTTTTGCATCTTATAATATGCAGAATAATATCTGGTGTATTTAATAATACCTCAATTGTTTTTGCATGCTGTTTTGCTATTCTAGTTTTATTCAATTATTATAGATCTATGAATATTGTTTTAGCAATATTTTCATCATAAAGCCTACTCCATATATACTACTTCCGTTTCCGTTAAAGGAGGGGATATTTACTTTTTTGAACCAGGGTACTACCTTTAACAAACAGGATGTATATCATATAACGCCGGTATTACAATTTTATATCATAGTCTAAATAGCTATTCGACCAGGGTTTATCTACATTTCATTATTTATTTATTTGCTTGGTGCCATAAGTTACTAGGAAGGATTACAAAGAACTTGATTGTTATAGTTTTTTTTTTTATTTGTATAAATCAATTTCTCTAAAGGATATTTTGCATAATGCTATTTGACAAAAAATAATATTAAAAACAAAATAAAAAATAGTAAAACAAAATAAAAAATAGTATTAAAAACAAAAACATGCATAATTGTTGAAATGTGTGTATGTCACAAAAATAATTAGACAGGATTGGACACTTTCTCTAGAATAAATATGTAATATTTGCAAAGTATATGTTTGTCAAATATCTTTTTGCGAAATATCTGATTGTGCCAAATAAAAAGATACTAAATGTGCCATTTACGAAAAGATATTAAGCAAAATGGCAGTTTGCAATTTAGAATTCGGCTAACTGTACATAAACCGTTTAAAAAGGCCCTGCAATAGCATATAAAGCAATCATAAATGATGTTGATAAAAACAACTGAAATAACTGATAAAACTGAAATAAAAGAATTAAAACTATTGGTCCTTATGCCAAATTTAAGTGTGTAAAATCACAGAACAGAATAAAGGAATCCTACAGCAAATTAATATGAAAGCTAAAATAATTAACTTCGGTATGAATTGTTAAAATTAATTTTGAAAATGGCTAAAAAATGTACATCAGTTATATTATAGTTTAGTGTTGATACTATAATTTCAATCGAAGCAGTAGTATATAGGTAATTCAAAAAAAGCTGTCATTGTACCTATCATAAATACTATATATATAACAACAAATGTTCCATGTAAAAATTGAAAATACAATTATATTTAATTTCAAACTCATTGTTACATTAGATAATTGTTGAAAAAAAAAAAAAATCAATAATACGCATTATATAATCAACAATAAAATATGAACAATTTTTTATATTTATCATTTCTTTTATATTTAAACAAAGAATCATAAAACCCATTATTGCAGTTAGTATAATCTATATCCACTTTCTTAAATGATTTTAAAAATATTTATTTGATTTAAAAAAAAAATATTTATAATAATAAATATCCATAACCGAATAATCAATCAAAATTTCCTTTCAAAATTCATTAAAAATGTCAAAAAAAATTTCCTATTTTTACCTTAAAAAACACAAAAAAATTATTTCAGTTTTCCAAAATATTGAAAAAAAATGTTGTATAAGGATGCAAAATTAAATTATGACAACATTGAAATTTTAAAAAGTACATTACAAATCTTTTCTTCCTTAATTGCACATCCATCTTCTGATTCATGACAGCCATTTTACAATTGATACACAATTGTTGTTCAACTTTTAGACAACAATAAGAATAAAGGAGGCTGTTTTTTAATTTATCTCAAAACAGCACGATCAAATTTTTTTAAGGCTAATCGCACAAAACATATTTTAATTTTAAAAGTTATTAAATATAAGTTTTTTTTTATTTATTATTTTTAAAGTTGGATTGGCGTGATGTGCAATCAATCTTAAAAATAAAACGACACAAAATCTTTTAAAAAGCGTTTTTTTTGTTTTTTGATACAATAAATATAAGATTAAAACTGAAGGATATTTTTGCAAGAAATTTATTTTGTTTAAGAAATTATTAATGTAATTAATCCTTTATAATTTTTTTTAATGTTAATTTCGTTTTATTGAAAATGTAAATCTAAATATGAAAATAAAGGTTTAGAAAATCTTTTAATTTTTTTCATTTATTTTTTATTTCTCACATTAGATAAACGACAGGAAATTTTTTTAAACCATATAAATTAAGATAGATACCGATATTTTGTTTTTTTAAATTTAGTAAATTTACTTGTTATAATAAAATATTTGACTCTTCGTTATATCAAACGCTTAAAATTTTAAATCTTGTGGTAAGATAAGTTATTTAAAAATAAACTAAAAATACCTCTAAACAAATTTAAAAACTTAACATTTGTAAAATAGAAAATAAAAGTAGAATTTTAAAAATTATAAAATCAATAAAAAGTTTTAAATATAATATAGGTAATTTAAATTTTTAAGATTACATCCGTAACTTAACGTATATTCCAAATTTCTCAATATCTTTGCTATTTATTATCAGTTTCGATCGTTGCAAATAAATAATTCAACATTTTCTCTGATTAATCACTCTGTTACAAGAAAATTTAATATAATTTTTTGCGTAAATCGCACTCAGAAAAAATATTTTTTGATTCCCTTTATAAAAAAAAGTGCAGAATATGGTAAACGATTTAAAAAAATAGACACCCTTAGAACATGAAAGGTAAAACAATTCCAGAAAATCATTTCCCTCCTAAAAAAAAATCCAAAGGGTCGCTGTTTTCATTTTTTTTTTCCACAAAAAAAAAAATTTTAACTTGTTAAAGATGCGGTTTGTAGAAGTCAAACCACTTTTGAAAAATTTTTGTTATTTTAATGCAATATAAACCATAAAAAGGCAGTTAGCAACCCTCCATTTGAAAAAAAAAAAAAAACATCATAAAATAATGCCTACCACTCCACATGAAAAACTTTTTCTCTCTATAATTTAATAACAAAAAAAAATTATTAATAATAGGTATGTATTTTGTTATTTTATTTTTCTTCTTTTCTTTTTTTTATTTTCTCGTATGTGAAGAATACATAAACGAAGTATAAAAAAAGTATAGAAATCGTGAAAAAATTTAATGTTAAGGTTTTGAGAGATATCGAGATTTATAAGATTTCCCTGAACCTCTCAAAATAAAGTTTTACTTGATAGCAAGTTTTAATTGCAATACTATTGATTCTAACTGAACACCGTACTCCTCTTTACGATTTTTAAACTTGATTAATTAAAATAATGTGTTTTGTGTGAAAAATTTATAGTTTCTATCTTATTTTAAGACAAGTGCCAACCAAAGGTATTTTTTTAATTTAGAATAAAAACCAAAAGCACAATATTTCAAAAACGCTTTCAATTTGACAATCGAAACAAAGATAATGAAGCTTATCCTTATATTCTTATGCACAATTTATAATATTTTGAATTACAAATATTCAAAAAAGTCAAGGTGAAAAGATTTTCAGTTTTTTCTTTTATTATAATGTAATAATAAATCAAATTTATCTGTAATCATTTTTATGCAACAAATACATCTTAACGCAATATATTTAAACATTTTAAACTACAAAATAATTAATACAATAAAAAGTTTATACTCTTAGCTTAGATCTAAAGAATATATGCTAAATACTTTTGTATCATTTCCAAATTGAATCTTTCTCATGGGACATTTTTTAAAATTTTAAACTTAGTCACCAACTTTTTTACATTATATTTTAATAACATGAATTAAAAAGGCTAATCAAGAAAAACTGAAGATGCAAATGTCCTTGTCAACTCTTAAATTCCAATAAGAACCGTTTATAATTTTCAAAATACTATGACATAGCTTATAATATTAATTTTTTAACTTTTCATTATTTTTAAAATACTAATATTTCGATTCTGATCCGAACTATACACTTGTGTCTATATCTGGCATGCTTATTTCAATTTATTTCAAACGGAGAAGCAATTTTAATATAATCGTGACAAAAATATACAATCAAAAGTAATGCCATTTACAATTGATGATAATTCGTTACTATTAAAAAATTTAAAAACTCAGAGAATGTTTTTTTTTTTGTTTTTTGAAAAGATAACTGACATCGCCAACTATACTTGTATTTTAATATGTACTTAATAAAATTTGGTCTTATAATAAATAAAACAATGAATAATTAATTGATGGATAGAATGTAACTATACTAAGGCACTTCGAATAAATATAATAACTACTCATACATAATTAATGAAAAATCAAAATTCATTTAAAACGAATAATTTGGCTTTCTTGAAACAGCAAAGTTTGTCAAAAGATTAAAAAGTTTGTTCAAAAATGAATGTTTTCAAACATCTTGAAAATAAAAGTTTGCATTTGCCATACTTTAAAATTTTCAAAATTAAATTAAAGGAATTGGCTTTTCTTTTTTTTTTTACGGGATTGGTGGAAAACTCGAAAGTCACCAAGAGGAACGCACTTTAACCAACCAAAACCACCACACTTGACTTGACACTTCTAAATATATCAAATATATATATATCTTCGAATATAAATTCAAGGGATACTTGAATATTATTATATACCAATATTTTTTTTTTTTAAACAGCTACTTTAATAATTATTATAATATGGTAAAAATATTTTTGATAATGCTAAATAAACCAAAGATAATGAATGGACATAAGAAACATCAGGCGGATATTAATTATTTTGATTTCATTTATATCTTTTAAAACATCAATTAATTTCAAAACTTTTTAAAATCAAAATCAAAAAATAGAATCATCTGTTTAAATTCTTTATATATGTATGTACTATGTACATATATGTATATTCTACCTCGTGACAAATAAATTTTTAAAACCGTTTCTTAATCATATGTGGACGCGCTTCTCAAAATTAACAATGAAAGCCTATACAAATTGAAAACAAAACAAAAAATTTTAAAAGCAACAAAAACTTAAAAATCATAATGGATGCCTTATAAGAATTCTAAATTAACAAAAAAAAAAAAAAAAAATTAAATATTAACAATAGAAGAAAAAAACAAATTATTTTTTTGATACAGGACACATTTTCTTTTAAGTTATCCTTGTGGCTTTTGTTTTATTTATCTGTACACGTATCCTTCAATTATATTTAAAAAGAATATAATATCCTCCATATACAAAAAAAAATATTTTTTTATTTTTTTTATTTTTTTTTTTTTTTGTATTGGAAATTTATTCTTAGAAATGTTCTTAAACGCTATAATTCAAAGTGTAAAAGAGACAAAATATATAATAAATCGTTTTTATTTTCTTTTATTATACGCAATACAATTGTTTAAATATAACCACAATATTTCTTCCAAACATTCAATTCAATTCATACGTTATTTTTAACATTGTGCTTATTTTAAAACTGTGATTTTGATTTTATAAATGTAATATATAAATACATTAAACATACTTATATCATACATGCATGCATATACTTATAGTAGAAGTAGATAAAACCTTTTTTACAGCCCTAACCATGCCTTGGATAATTTTAGTTTATACTTAACTTATTAAGTTAACAAAAAGTAGATTCAAATATCCATATGTATATGTATAGTTTTATCATAAATATATGCTTGAATAAACATATAGATATACTATATACATTATATATTATATATCTACATACAAGCAAATATAAATTTGTAAGAATTGAATGGGGTAAATATTATATAGAAAAGGCGTATGAATTATACAAGCGTTAAAATAAAATGAACGACGGTGATTGTGATTTCATTTTCCAAAATTTTTTTAAAAGAAAAACATTTAAAACAAAAACATACAAGAAAATTTTTATTTGATGGGGGATTTTTTTTTAACCACGCCTGCTGTTCTTTAAATTAAAAAAGTGATTCAAAAGGAGGTTTTTTTCTTTTATTATTGTGGGGTTTTAAAAAAAAAATCTTAATTGTTGATGAATCCAAAATTTGTTAATAGAATAGTTGATGAGCACAAAAAATAGTAATTAAAATCATAGTAATTAGATCATGTTTTAGATAGAAAATATTGATCTTGCAATTCCATATACATCTTTTTTTTCTTTTTATTTTTAAAATGTGCGTCTTCGGGTATATTGGGTTTCTATTAAAGCAACCAAATGCTTTATGACACTATTGTTTCGACTTTATTAAATCTTTTGTCTAAATAAATTCATTCATCTTATTATATATCGAAAATATTCAAATTGACACTTCAGAGTCACTTCATCAGAAATATTTACTTTATTACATCTCCATTTTTTTTATTAAATACTCTACAATAATACTTAATCCAACAGCAAACTCCGAGTTTTAAAATACTTTCGAAAATTCTCTATAAAGAAGGTAAAAAATAGTTATTGTCAAAATTAATTATTGTTATTGTCAAAATTATTGTTATTGTAAATTAGTTAATGTCAAAAACAGCGCTCTTAAGTTAATTTAGCACTAATTGTTTTGACTTGCCATTCATAAAATTTTATAATTTTATTTTATATTTTTTATTAAGAAGTAACTTGCTTTTTTCTTTCACTATTTCTTTTAAATATTTGTTGCGCAAAATTGCATAATCACAAAACCTTAAGAAATAATTATAGAATACTAAATTTAAATCTTTCCAAGTCCATTAATCCAATAAAAGCAAAACAGTAAAATATATGAATATCTAAGTTCGTTATCGATAGTTCAGTAAATCTACGTGCATTCAAAATAATAATTTTTAAAGAAAAAGAAAATGGAGAAATAAATTTTTCATATATTCGATAGGATCCAATATTATCAAATTATATACGGATGGATCAAAGAAATTCAGGAAGCATAAGAAGCAACATTAACATTTATTAGTTTTAACAACTCTAAAGACCCTCCTACACAAATTAACATGACAGTTTAGTCTGCAATATCTTACTTGAACAAAATGAGAAAGTGCAAAAAATTACAAACATGAAGACAAAAAATCCATTCATTATCATAAGGAAGAAAAAAATATTTTTTATGCATAAACAGATTGGCCAAAATCTGTGTCCTCATGGACATATATACATTGTAACAAGAAAAAAGGTATGTGCTAGAAAAATGGAAATGACTTGAATAATGTAGAGCCATAAAAGAGTGATGGAATTTTGAAAATATCGTAATAGTTTCTTATTCTTAATTTCTATAACTTTGTGAAACAAGTACCTTACGCCTAAACTTATTAATATAATATTACTTAGGGAAGGAAGAAGACACTCCAACTATATTTTGAAGGCTATAACTTTAGAAGATTGAAAATAATTATCATATTGAACAGAAAGAGATACTATATTAGGGTGGATTAGGTAATATAGTATATAAGTTGTTGCTATGTGAAAGAAGAAACAACTGTTTTCCCATATTTCGGAAGTTCCCATATTGGATCAATATAATGAATGAGAGTAATAGAATTACAGAAGAATTATGAAATTATATAGTGAATATAATAATAGATAAAATAATTAAATATGCTAAATTTAAAATAGATGTCAAATAGATATCAAAGTTAAGTTTGAATTGAAGAATGAAAAATATTTTGCAATAGAAATAAAAATGAAAAAAAAAGATATTTTAAAAATTAAATTTTATAAAATTAAATGTCACTTAACACGTCACTTTTTTCTTGATGTATATTATAAATAAAATACCTTTAAAAATTGTTTACTGATAATATTTAAAAACAAAACATTAATTTACGCAATCCAATTACTTAAACTTTATCTTTAATAACTCAACTTAAAAAGAAATATTTATCATTATTTTTTTTTTATTATCAGTTCAATATAAACATATACTTATGTATATACTTATTATAAAAGAGTTCTTATTTTATAAAAACTACAAAAAGTTTTGAAAAATAAAAATATGAAATACATATATGTGTAAGTGTATTGCAATTCCGTAAAAATGGTTTTATGTGGTTTTTTCGCTTAAAAAACTTTTTTAAAAACTATCCACTATATTTATTTAGGTTTTAAATACATAAAGTTAGTCTATATATGAATTTGAATAGGTGTAGTAGCATAGGATTGAAACAATTGACAAGCTTAAAATTTCATATAAAAGTAAAAGGCAAAGATCTGATTTAGTTTTTAAGCGCAAAAAATGAAATGTAAGAAGGTTTTGTTGGAGAATTTTTCAATAACGAAAATTTTCAAATATTTATAAAATAAATCCAGAAAATTTTTTAAACAGCTGCATTCTCTGGCGCATTTCATAGTGAAGGCTGCCATATGGGTCATCTCCGGTATCTAGCTTAAAAAAATATGGCTCATCTCCGGAAAAAAAACTTAAAAAAATAGAAACCTGAATTAAAAAATGTTTGTTTTTAACATTTTTAGCATAGTAATTTCATATAGCAGCAAGTTTTTTGATATAAAGATAACTTTCTGGAAAAGCAGATAAATCTTGTTTTTTATATCCAACAGAAATATCAAGAAATTTAGGACTGATTCGATATATTTTATAAAAATTAAGTAAAAAATAAATGAAAATTACTAAATAAATATTGTCAAGTCCCGATTTCAACTAAATTTTAAAAAATCAACTTTTTACAATCTTTAATTTTGTTAAAAAAAAATTAACAAAACCCAATCAGTTTCCATTATTTGTCAATATTTATAATGGTGGCTATATTTCTGACCAAAATTCTGCTAAAGAAATTATTGAAACCCTGATTTTGTAATCAACTATAAAATTCAGGAAAAAATTAATCAATGTTACATGATTAACCAATGTGACATGAATCAATTTATAATAATCTTAATTATTAGCTTTCTATCAATAGTAAACACTTATTTAGCATGTAAATGTTGTAACATTTATTTTAAATTAGATTTAAAATTTTAATTTTTTTTCTAAATTTGGTAATTTACTATTTTTAAAATTTCTCGATTTAATATATCTGGATTTCGTGTTTTAATCTTTTCTACGTATTGTGAGTTTCTGGATTACATTGTCTGACAAATTTAATGATCCCGATTCATATACTGTATTATAATTGAATACAACGTCTATATGCTATATAGTTAAATGTTGTACGACATTAGATTATATTATTTAATTAATTCTATTAGAATGACCTTTTATAAATATTTTATAAACATTTTAAACATTTATATATCAATCATTTTAAACATTATAAATAAAAAAAAATTGCAAATGATGAACTGCAAATGATATCATCTAATCAACTAAATCGAAATAATTACTTTTAGATACATAAATACATAGAAGGCAGATACATAGATACGATAGTTGGAAGCAGTTAAAAAAAATAATTTTAACAATTTCCTATAAGTTGCATGGAAATAATATTTTAAAGCGGTCAAAAATTGTGATTATGATTTAAATATATTTATGTATGTTTATTTAATATTGAAAAATCTTGTTTTATATAAAACATTTTTTTTTGTAAATTAAATGTAAAAGAAAGATTATGAAAACTTTTAAAAACCTTATTAGTTGAATTAATTCACCCTTTAGTAAACCCCTTAGGAAACATTATTTTCCCATGTTTGAACTCTAATTTCTTTCTCTAAATTCATTTCTTATCATATAAACTGTATACGACAGATTATTTTATTCAAACAAACATGTTAATTTTTTTAATGAAATGCAAAAAAACTTGTTTATCAACAAAAAATTTGCATTTTTCATTTAATAAAATCTCCATATTGAAAAAGAAACAATCAAACCCGAAAAAAAATTAATTATCATTCAAAATTATTTGTAGTTTATTCTTTTATAATAATAAAAACAAAAACCCAAAAACAAAAAAATGCAACCATTCTCATATTGTGTCTATGTATCTATAGTATAAATCTGCACGTTAATAAGTATCGTTACAAACAACCATATAACATCAAAAAAAAATTTATTTTCACCCTATAATTAAAATCCTGAAAATTTCTTAAAAGCAAAAAATTTATAATATATAAAATATAATAAATTATTTTCCAAATCAATGGTTTTTCTTCTTTTCCTCGCCATTGTCATTTTGTTTTGGAAAAACAAAAATCACTTCAAAAAAAAACTTTATAGAATATACACACACAAAAAGTGTAACCCAAAAAAAAAAATTATATTTTCTTTCTCTCCACGTAAAATATATACTCGTATTCACAAAGTTTTTTCAATAGCAAAAACTTTTCAAAAAACAAAATCTAAAATAAACATTAAGTTACAAATATGCCCATATAACAAAAATTAATAAATACACGTATATTTTTATTAAATCCCCATGCTTATAGCCTTCAATACCTTATCTTTTTTTTTCGAATGCCTCTTTTCAATGCATGCAACATCCTTGATTTTTATTTTTTTTTTTAACAACCAAAATTCAGCCTTACCAAAAACCTTAAAACCGTAAAGAAAAAACCCTCAAACAACAACAACCACAACAGTATCAGATTAAATTTAACCTCAACGCTAACTGATATTTTAAAATAAGAAAAAAAAAACCAATAATAAAACAACTACAGCATTTCTTTAAATTTAGAAATTAAAATCACGGAATATTTGTTATTGTAATTTATATGTTTGTATAATGTATATTTTATATATATGTACATTGTACACTACACATATAGTTTTCTAGTACATAAACACCCCATTTTTAAACCTAAATGGCATAAAAAATCACCCCTAAATGCACATGAAACATACTTGAAAAACACAATAAGAGGGTTGAAAACATGTCAGCACAAATGATAGTTAAGGCACAAAATTCAACAAAAATTATCATCATGAAACTCTTCATCAGAAACAATAACATATTCAAATACGTATAGTTTTTCAAAAAGAGGAGTATACATAAGGATCTTTCCAATGTAAAATATTTTTGTTGTACTGTTGCACTCTATATTTAAAAAACAAAAACAAAAAAAAATACTGGAAAATAAACATTTCAACCATTTCTATTATTTTTTATGTCTAATTCCCTTTAATATTTATCCCTTCTCTGTAAAACATACAATGAACAGAAAGGAGATAGAAATAGAAAAAAAATTAACAAAAATAACTTTTTTTTTCTTTTCAATCTAATTTATTGAATTATATCCTTATATTTTGCGTTAAAAAAAAAAGCAATAAAAAAAAAACAGGAGGTGGAGTGAAATAACGACAAATAAAAATAAATTTTACCAATGTGAATATAAACATTACAGGGATATTTATTTTACTTCAGTTTACTTCAGAATCTCAACAAGTGAAGATTAACGAAAAATTTTTTTTACCGAAAACAAAAACCAAATTGTAAATTTTTTGTTTGTTTGTTTTTTTTTTTTTAAGTTCCAAAATTTTTTTAATCAATTTTGGTTTTTTTCTATTGCGTTTTGTGTCGTCCTTTTTTTTCACTCCCGTATTTTTGTCAGAAAAGAACGAAAAGAAAATTACAAAAAATTAAATAATAATTAAAAAAAAAAATGTTATAATAATTTATATAAACACTTAAGAAAACCAGTGATTAATTTAATTATTTAAAAATAAAATTTAGTTAATAAATTAAAAAAAAAAAAACAAATAAAAAACTGTTATAATGTCAAAAATTGATATGTCACCACCGCAAACATATTCACGTTTATTTCGACCATGGGATAATACAAAATTAACACAAACTAAGCAGAATGCAAAAAATATTATTGAAACAAATGATCAAGAGAAATGTATTATTTCTAAGGATAATTTTGAAGAAATCTGTGAAAGTAATATAAATATGAATGGATTAAATCATTCAACGGTTATGTTAACACCATTTCCATTATCAAATGCAATTATTGATCCGTTAGGATTAGCATCATCAACAACAACAACAGTTCCAACACCAATGGATTATTATTTTGAAATATCAAATTCAGCAAGATTATCACCAACACATTTAGCTAACGCTTTGGGAACATTATCATCACATCAACCACTATCACAAACATTTACAGCAGCAATTCATTCAACACCATCTTCACCAAATTCATTATCAGGAATAATTGATCCATTAACAATTAGTTTTATGGAACAAGAATATGCACGAGTTATGGCTGAAGATGCTCATCTGAAAGCATTAAATGCACGTAAACAAAGACCAAAAAAATTTAAATGTCCTCATTGTGATGTTGCTTTTTCCAATAATGGTCAATTAAAAGGACATATTAGAATTCATACAGGTAATTATCTATTTTTGAAAATTTAAAGTTTACAATTTGTAATTTTTTTTAACCTTTTTAGTATCATTTTTTGTATTAACATATTAATTAATAATTTTTAATTAACTATTTTCTTTTTATTTTTTTGATTTCCAGGTGAAAGACCATTTAAATGTGACTTAGAAACTTGTGGTAAAACATTTACACGTAACGAAGAATTAACACGACATAAAAGAATTCATACAGGATTACGTCCATATGGTTGTTCGAATTGTGGTAAGAAATTTGGAAGACGTGATCATTTAAAAAAGCATATGAAAACCCATATGCCACAAGAAAGGCATTTAGGACCTGCAATATATGTGCCTATGTACCCATATTTATACGGATATTAAAATTAAAAATACTATTAAATATACTCTATAGTACAGTAGAATATTTCTATATAGTACAGAAAAATATTTTTTATAAAAGAACCAGTTTTTTTTTTTTAGAATAAGAAACCGTGATTTTAGATTTTTAAAAATTGAAATAAAAATAAAAATATGTATTATAGTTTTAAGGAATATTTTTGAAAATTGTTAATAAAGAAAAATGTATAGATATATTAGGTTTTAATTACATAATATATATTAATATCTAAAATTTTATATAATATATAAGATTTAATCAAAAATATTTTTGTATAGAAATTTAAAAAAAAATAATAATATTAATTTATAAAAAATTTAAAATTGTTTTATTTACTACATGTATATGTAATTTAAAAAAACAAAAAAAAAATAAAAACTTTAATAACTTTTACAAAAGATCTTAACACTAACTGCACACACAAATATGCTTACACAAAACAGAATGGCTAACAGACATAAAATATCCTTTAAATTTTCAAATTAACTTTATATAGAAACGTGCAATGAAACTAGATGAAAATATGTTATGACAAGTATTTTAAGTGTATAAAGACATATTAGCTACACATGTCAGATTTCTTACAAAACTAAGAGAACAATTGAATTATCATTTTTTTTTTTAATCTTATATATAAAGCAGAAATTCTGTTTGTTTGTTTGTTTGTTTGTGTCCTCTTCACGTAAAAACCACCAGTCCGATTTCAACCAAATTTTGCAGGAACATGACCCCGAAAAGTGTTGTAGACTATATGGTGTTTCGGTTCATTAATCCATTGCGGCCCGAGAGCCATTTAAAACGTTTTCGTTTTTTCGTTGTCCTGCCTAAACGGTTTGATCGATTGAGTTGAACATTTGCACAAGTGTTCTTCTTACCTTTGGACGGATGCCGATATAATATATTACCCAGATTCGGCCCGGCGGGCTTCCAAAAAAAATTTTGTTTCCGATTTATGTCCAATTTTGTATGGTGGTTTTATGGTTCGAACAAAAGCCTGTGACAAATTTTTATGAAGTTCCGTTAACTCGTTTGGGCAGGAGAGTCGAACGAAGTTCATTCAATTTTTCTGTTGTTCTGCTTAAACGGTTTGACCAATTGAGTTGAACATTTACAATAGTGTAGCTCTTTACCACAGAAACTTGCTGGGTTGGTTTGTTTACGATCCATTAACCCGTTTCGGCACCAGAGGTCAGTGAAGTTTTGTAATTTACTTAGTTGTTGCACTTAAACTGTTTGACCAATTGAGTTAAAAATTTATCAAAGTGTAGCTCTTTACCACAGGAGCTCACTGAGTTGATTTGGTTACGATTCATTAATCCGTTTCGGCACCAGGGCTCAATGAAGTTTTTCAATTACTTTGCTGTCGCACTTAAACGGTTTTACAAATTGAGTTAAAAATTTACAAAACACATTTCGGCACGATAGAACGTCAAAAAAAATTCTAATTTGTGTCCAATTTGGCAGGATGAATTTATGGTTCTAAATAAAGCCTGTGACAAAATGTTTGTTAACATTTGTTAACCCATTTCCACACGAGCACTTATTAAAAATATTCTGCCTAATTTTTTTTATTATTATTGTTATTAAAAGATATTTCTAACACTCTTAACTTTTATCTATACTGTTTTTAATATTCCATAAAAACCTTTCAATGCAAATTTCTAATATAGAACAGTAATTAAAGTAACTTTATTAAGTATCTTAAGAATACCGTGTTTAAGTCTTAACAACATAACATTTTCGGCCGTTGTTAGAAACAGAAACAATCTCCTACATTAAATAATCATCATGTCATCATTCAGAAATGCATTACTTACATGTGGTATTTAAATGTGGTCTACCTATATAAGACGCATGTGTATAACATATTTCCTATAAAATATCATTGAAATATGTACATATAGTATGTATAATATCCGTATATTTAAAAATACTATAAACATAATCAATTAAATTAGAAAACACATTCACATTTCTGTACAGTATTTATTTAAAAATGAGTACATACATATTTAAAGAACTGAAAACCTTACATTCTTATCCATACACAATTTTTACACATATTTTTACTCAATCAATTTGAAAACATATTTAGAAAAAGTAAACGTAAAAAAATCCTGGTTGATTTATAAAGGTAAAAAACAATCATGTATTTTTTATATTGAAAATATATTAAACAGAACCTGAGATGTATGCATTTAAAAAGAAGTTTTTCCAAAATTTGAAGAGCTGTCGGTACTGTAGGATCTCCAACGGTGAGAGTACATAAAAAACGTGTTCTACAACATTACTTTTTTAAGAGACCTATGCATAGTTAATACTTCATTGCTCTTTATTAAACAGAATATAAATTTTGTAAACAGACGGAGGGACAGACCGAACCTAATAGTAAATTTTTCAAAATGTGCTTAGAAGGATAATTCACAAAACACGAAATGACATTACTTACGAAAAAAAATGTATTGCATTATGGTCTTTTATAATTGAAATGCGATTTTATGTTACCGTATTAACGAATATATTATTGTGAAAACTCACTTTGCCATAATTGTGTACTTAAAAGATTATTGATTCCTGTAGTAAGTTGAAAACACTGTAATAAGTTCAGGTATTAAAAAAATAGTGTGAAATGCATATTGATATAAGTTTTAAGTATACACAAGATCGCAAAATTTTCTAAAATCCTAATCAAATAAAAAGATTTGAATACATTGCAATTGGTGCAACAAAATTTACATTTGGCTGAGTGACATTTCATAAATGTAATGTTGCCAAATTTATATAATTATTTTTTGCTATAAAATTTATTTTGTAATTCATTAATTACATCACTTCACGTCGGATATGAAAAGGTCAAATGTCCTTTTTTGAAAAGCCATTATTTATAATACATCTTACTATTTCTAAAATTATAAAGTTATAACTATAAAATATTTAAAACTTTGAGAAATACACAATTTGAAAATTTCTAAAATTTTTGTTTTACATAACGGTTTAAATATGCAATTTTATTACATTACATATTTTTTACGTTTAAACTTTCAACAATTCAAAGGATTTGGCAACTTGAAAAATTAAAAAAAAAAATGTTTAAAGGATGAAAGAAACTGACCAGGTGAATATGGTATGGAACAACTGGAACAACAAAAAGTATAAGTACTTATAGATCGACCATTTTATGAAACTTATAGCACTTAACATTAAGTGTAACTGAACAAACTTAATTATGGACAATTCGAAGTAAACTTGTGAAGAAAAAAAAAATAATCCAAATCTTGATTTTTCAAAACCAAATCAAAATACTGAACTGAATCATTTTTACTATGACTAATAGCATAAAGAAAAACATGTACATATAAAGTTTCTTCTTGCTAATAGTCTCGAATACTGTAAAGTATCTATACATACCGAAAAATCAATAAGTACAAATACATTTATTTTAAAACAATTTTTGAATATACCAAAACAATAATTCACTTCTGTAATATTAATTGAACTGTTAATAACTAGAGTTTAATATTATAAGTAACAAATATTAAAATCTTAAGAAATATCAAAAAAAAACTTAATAATAATATTTCAAAGTTAAATAAAATATTTATTTAAAATTTGGGATGAAAATTTTTGAATCAACTTTTTATTGTTTTTTTAAATATTATTTTTGAAAAACAATCAAATAAATTCACAATAGACTTTGTTGGCAATAAAAGATATTGCATTAAAATAACACCTAGAAAACCTTAATAGAATGATTACAATTTATAAATAAACATTTATTATAAGTCAACATCTTCTTTTAGGTTAAATGAAATCTTCTTCCGTTTTTTTAAATATACTTATTTATTTTCATTGTACATCAAAATAAAAAAAAAAAATTTAAAATCAATTTGTTAAAAATTTATTGAATATGTTTGTGCAAAACAATTCATTTGTCCTTTGAAAATCTATTCTAATGTACCCTATAAATAGAACTCCCGCAGTACTAATTTTTCAATTTTGTATTTAATTTAGCCAAAAATAGTAATAGAAGTTGGTAAATGACCTACCAAGATCAGTAGTATTTTTGTTATTATTAAACATTTATATATTAATTTATTGTTTTTTTTTTTTTCAACTAAAATAACAATTAACTATACGATTTGAATGAATATTCTTTATCTTATATTCTTTTTTCAAAACTTCCTGACATAAAATAAACCTATATAATATGAATCTCTTGATTGCATTCAGATTTTATATTATATAAGTTAAAAATTCATTCTATTTAATTCTCATTCATTTTAATATATGTACATGTATATGTTTATTTATGCTATTGTGAATATATGTATTTATATATACATTTCGATTGTCACCACCAACTGTGATGTCACTATTCAATTATTGTTATTATACAATAAAAATCCGGAAGAATCATTAACTATTATTGGGCATTTTTAATTGCTTTGTCACACCAAATAGGATTGTTAGAACCTTTTTATTTATTAATTTTCTTAAAATTATTTAATATAAACAAAAAATGTTTTTTTTTTTCATAATACATAAAGTTTTAAAAGTAATAAAATAATAATAATTTAAAATTACAATTATATTTTTCAGTTAAAATTTTTAAAATCTTAAAATATATGTAAAAGTTTTGACACTTTTAATAGCCATGGGAATTAAAAAGATACCTATGTATAAATGTACCAGTATTTAGTGGCTGTATACCATAAAATTATTATTAAACTCTACATTATTTATTGTTTAATCAAATTATATTTTAGTACTAAAATATTGACAACCGTTATAAGAAATAGCTAGTTAATAGGTAATTGTTTATTAATTTTTTTTAAATATTTTTTAGACCTTTTAATGAAATCTTTAGACCTTTCCCGCCTATTTTATTAATTCCTTACTTGTTTTGTAATGTTCTTGGAAAATTCAAATTAATATTTGTATTACAATTTTATATTATTCTCTAAAATTGTGATATAAGTATAATATTATGTTATAAAAAACATAATTACATATGTATATAGGAACAGTTATGTCAAAAAATCTTATTTTTAGCACATTTTCCGAAAATTTTTTAACATTTTGTCTGTTTGCAAAACTTCTACTCCGTTGACGATATAGAAATGAAATTTTAACCATTGTGAAAAATTTTTTTTGTATCCAGCCCATCAATTACGGAGAAATAGCTCCAGAATGTTGGAAATTCCATATTTTCAAATGTGTTATTTGTTAGCTAAAGTTCTGAAAATTAAAACCATAAGTTAAAAAAGTTATGTAAAACCATAATTATTGTGCAAAATTTTGGTTCGTTCATTTTCATATCTCCGGAACCCTTGTAGTCAAAATTTTGGAATTTTGAAATGAGAAAACATTTTCAGAATTATAGCAGAAATAATATCAAAAAAAAACTTTTATACTTATCTCTCTTTAAAAGCTATTAGGGGTCAAAAATTAAAAACTCGTTACTCTTAGACACTTGTTACTTGAACATCGATGCCAATTTGTCGTATGTAAACTTTAAAAACAAAAGCTCCAATATTATATTAAAATATATATACATATAAATTACATAAATAAGGAATTCTAAAATGTTTTTATTGTTTTTCAAAATATGCGCCATCAAAAAATTTTGATTTTGCATAATATAATCTTTTTTCTTATTTTCTCTCCTGCAAAGAACATAATAGATTATTACTTATTATTCATGTTAGACGAAGATTTAGTTTATACTATTCCACTAAATGATCCCCACCGGTCCTATACGTTAACCTATATATACATACATATACAATTTCCGTTGTTTTTAACCACGTATGCAAAATCAATTTTTAAAGTAAAAATAAATGATTTATATGCAATTAATAAAAACTGCGACACACAATTAATTTTTTTTGGTATATAAAATAAATGGTTTTTAAAGGTGCATTTCATTTTTTTTTTTTAATTATAAAGTTTTCGAAGAATTTAAATTATTTCGATATCTTGAATTCCGCTTTTTCATATAATTTCTTCTGTAACGACGGAGACAGTGAAAGTAATTAGAAATTTTTTTTTTATTTATAAAAATTTATTTTATTTTATAAAATTTATTATACTCATTTTAACCCCACTCAAATTTTGTTCGAAAAAAAAAATATTTTTTTTTATCTAAAGTCGAAATTGATAAAGATTTTAAAAAACTTACTCTTAAAGATAAAAAAAAAAAAAAATAACATATTATTACGAATGATTTCTCACCAAAAAACAAAAAAATTCTAGAAATTTTAGTTATTTCTCAGTACTTAATGAAGAAACTTCGAATCCTAAAATTTTTTTATTTTTTTTTTAAATTTTATCCACATTTATATTTTTATCATTTTTTATTTTAAGTTTTTTTTTTTATCAATGACTAATCAAACAATATCGACTAATAAAAAAAAAACAAGATAATAATTAAACAAAATCTAATAAAAATCATTAATTAGTATAATTATTAAAAAATTTAAAAAAAAAATAAATTACCTAACATATTATTTATTAAATATTATTAAAAATACATAAAATGGATATAACAAAACCTGAAAAATTAATTTTGATTGTAGTAATAATTAATTCATGTTTAGCTTTAACTTTTAATATTATTAGTATTGTAACTAATGAATGGGTAAGTATAAAATAATAATTATGTATTTATAAAATTTCTTTATTTATTTCAAATAAATTAATATTATTAACTAATAATTTCTCTCGTGTAATAATAGAAAAGTATTGTAATTGTAAAAAAAATTAAAAAAACTATAAAAATTTAACCCTTATGAACGTAGCCATTATGCACGTATAACGTTGTGAAATGTAAAAAACATTCAAATACAATACAAATTGTAGCAATTATCAAATGACATTATGAAAGAATTTTTTGTATTTTATGTATAATCAAATACGTATAAATAACAATAACAAAATAAAATAATCGACTGTCGAAATCTAAAAGTAGAAATTTTGTTTTAAATATAACAATTGAGCTACTTTTGTATGATAGCAGTGATGACTACTTAATGACTACTAATTCTATGGTAGCTTTTTGGTTTCTCCGTGTTGAACTTTTGAAATGGCATTTTTTTTGTTTTGTTTTAAAGATAATGAATCTTAAGGTTTTAGATCTTTCAGAAACAATAATTTAAAACGATTCTATACGTATTCGCTTGTAAGCACCAAATAATAACGACCTTTTTGTCAATAAAATTATAATTAAAATTTCGAACGTTGAAATTTAATTATATGAAAAATGTAACTGTAGGTAACAATATTATTTTTAAATTAATATTTCTGCAAAAAGAAATGAAAATAAAAATAAAGAACTTAAAAGAAACTTTCAAATCTAAAACACCCGTATGTTTTTTTTGTTGTTATTTCACTTACAAAAACTATACCCATTTGATAAGTAAATTAATCAAAAATCTACCTATAATTTGAAAAAAACAAGATAAAATGTAAACAAACGGTTTTTAAAAGCGCACATTTCCAAAACATAATACAAACTGTTTAGAATTGTGACTTGCACAAAAATTTGAAAATTTCATGTAATAAGAAAAAACGTGAAAATAGAACTTTTCTGAAATTTTGAGGGGCCGTAAGTCCGGAATCCTATATAATTAAGAAAAACCGTTAACACAGGTAAACATATATTATTGAACCTTTAATTTTCTTATCAAGTTCTTTCTTGCCTCAAAGTTTCAACTATCTAAAAGCGTGCCGGAGTTATGAAAGTAGAAAAATCATGCAAAATTTGTTTTCACATAACGGTAAATTTAAATACTAAATTAAAAAAACTGTATAATTTTGATATTAATTGATAAAGTTAAAAAAATACCTGTCGAATGACGTTTTCAGATTGAAAAAATCTTAAGCAGAACATAAGATATATGCATTTAAAAATAGAGATTTTTCAAAGTTTGAGGGGCTGTAGCTGCGTAATGGATGGGACTACATGAAAAAGTTGTTCCACAAAATTATTTTTTTTATGAGACCTACCCTTGATTAAAATTTTTTTTCTCTATCTTTAACGATGTAAAAGTTTTGTAAACAGATGGACGGACGGACGGACGGACAGAGTGAAACTAATAAGCACATTTTTTCAAATTTTTTTTGGAAATGTGCTAAAAATTGAAATTAAAAAAATGGTATAAATAAGAAAATATTATATTATAATTAAAAAAATAAATTAATTTGCTAATTTATGTTATTTTTTTGTTATTCATGTATTATAATTTTAGATAGTTTCAAATGCAACAAATGTCGAAGAAGTGGCACCCAGTACTACCAATTATGGTCTATTTTCAGGATATTTAAAAAATTATATACTATTAAATCCACTTGAATACGATTTAACTAGTAAGTATATACATATATAAGATCGAGTATATATATATCTAAAGCTTTAATTTGTAATTTCTAATCGATTTAACCAACAAATAAGGTTGAAAAAGTTTAAACTTTTAAGATAATTTTTGTTATCTTATAAAATCAAATAAAAGAATATTTAAAATTGTTTTATATTTTTTTATTGTACGATATTAAGTTATGTTATGTACGATATTAATTAAGTTATGTTGCATAATCGAAAATATAATTTACATATAAAAGTGTAGACATTTCCCATGAAACTTTGAAAACCATGTTTCTTTTTATCTTTTTTTTTCTAATTCCGATTATTTTAATTTAAATGATAATCACTTGCAAAACTTTCTTTCAAATCTATCTAATCTTCTTAAACAAAAAGCTGCATAATTTCAAGCATGAATACCTATCGATAAATTCAAAATCGAGATATTCGAAACCTTAGGACAAGGTAATTGATAAATTAAAATAGATTTATATTGTACTACACTTTTCTTAAAAACAATAATCTTCGATATTTTCTTTTACGCATATACTTGAAATAAATTGTATAAATAAAATTACTCATTTTCGGAACATGAAACATCAAAAAAAATAATATAAATAAAACATAATTTAAAATTATTTTTTTAAATTAAAATTATAATATTAATATTTTAATTTTCAATTTTAGTAACATGCAATTATGGTGAAGGAAAATGTATGTACAGTTGTCAAACAGATTCGGATAAACGACAAAATGAATTAAAATTACTATTAACGGGTATACAACCAGAAGCTTGCGATAGAAAATCAGCGAAATCATTTTTTAATGTTTCTTTAAAATTTGGTATAAAAAAAAAACAATTATTCAAACTAATAACAAAATAATAATAAAAATTTTAAAAAATATTTTTCAGATGATAATAAAAACAAAATGAAATTAATAAATAAAAATTCAAATGAAGAATTACCTAAAAATTCATTATATTTTATTGGTTCTGGTTTTTGGGTATGCTCATTAATGTTTTTAATCATTGATTTATTATTTTCAACAGCATCTTGTATATTTGCTATTATAAATTTATTTTGGAATCCTATTGAACCAATATTAAATATATTTGGTTTATATATATGGAATTTTATATCTGTAGTTACTGGTTTATTAACAATGATTATATGGGGTTCATTATTTGAACAAACATTAAAATATAATATTGCAATAACAGATACATTATCATTAGAAAAACCATATAATTCAAATGGTTTAGCATCATTAGGTTATTCATATTTTATATTATTAGGTGCTATTCTATTAAATTCAATTAATATTTTTTTACTTTTTTTAAGACGTTATTTATTAAGTAAAGTTCCACCACCAGTTGTTATTCATAACAAAAGTGATGATACAATGTTAACATTCTATTAAATATTATTTTTTTATATTATTAAAAAAAAATAAATAATTTAAGTACATAATGATAAAAAATATAAGATATGTATTAAATAAATTTTAATAATCTAACAATTATATATAGATAGGAATTTAACAAAACCTATTAAATAAGCGTAAAATTTAAAAAATAATAATAAAGATAAAATAAAACAGATTTTGATTTGATGTTTCCTTTTTTTTATAAAAATAAATAATTTGATACCAAAAGGTTTGATTTGAAATTTATTCATAAATGCTTATATAGATATATCTGAATTCTGATAGCAACTATACATGAAATGATATAGCAACATTTGCTTATGAATATTAGAAAAACTAATATAAATTTCATATGATGACGATTAAAATTTTTTCTAAACTTCAACTTAAAAGGTTGACTTCAATTTACCAAGCCTCACCGGTTTATGCCTCTGTTTTTTTTTTTGTAATTGAAATTTTCAAAATGGTGTTAAAATGCTATAAGTATACAAGTATTTTAAATCGTTTCTTGAAAAAGCATATATCATTTAATAAATTTTATTTTAAAAAGATCACAATTCAGATAGTCGAGATCATAATGAAATAAAATATTATAAAATTGAATTAAAAAATACTAAAATAATTATTAAATGTAGAGGATCCTTGCTAGGAGTTCTATAATGTATACCATAAGCTTAAATATATAGCTTTAAGCTTATTCATCCAATTTTTAAGCAAATGGTTAAAAAGTAAGTTCTAAAACAGAATAAAATTAATTTAAGATTCTTACTCTCTTACGAACCGGCATAAGCACAGGTCGTAATTTACATATATTAAGAGCATATTTCGAAGGAATCATCAATGCAAATATTGAAACAGAGAAACAAGATGATATACAACGTCAATATCCTTCAATATTAAATTATAGGTATAAGAAGCCGTATAATCATTCGTTTCTTTAGGTGAATCAACTGACTCAACAATAAATTATGATTTATAAGGGTTGCCGAAAAAGTCGTGCACAATGGGTTGAAGCATGTATATAAAATTTCATGGAAAATAATGACCTGACATAAACAATAATATGAATTTTTAAGGTTAAAACTTTTCTGATTTACTTTTTGATCTAAAATATGACTGAAAGTTTTTCTAAAAATAAATACATACGAGTATATGTATAGGCATAATTTGCATTTTATTCTTAAATTCATTGTTGTAATATATATATATAGTCATCAGTCATCACATCACCACACTAATATATTTATTTAAAAATTAATATTTTTAAGATTTAAATTCGGTCACTAAGACTGAAACTATTATATGTATAATAAATAAAATACTATTTTATCATTTTTATTTGTAAATCAATTATGATAATCAATTACCAAGAACCACCCATGGCGAAAAAAATGTATAGATGAAACATTACATACTATTGACTTTTGGTATACTCGTAGACAATATTTGTCTATTTTGCAAATAAAGATCATTTTTTGTTTTGTATTGTAAATAATTTGCTCGTACTGAAATTTCTTCCTATATAACAATTGCTGGATATAATATAATAAAAATCAAAATATTTTCATTGAGGGTAAAATAGTTCATTGTTCATAACAATTGAAAATATTTATTATATAGCTTTTATTTTTTATTTAGAAAAAATTCTTCAAGTCAAGTAGATTTTTTAAGAAAACAAAATAAAATTTAGTTTAACTTGTTAACTATAAGATTAATTTTAACTTTCATTTTATATAAGAAAGCACTGTATAAAACATATACTACACTATAATCTTAGTAAAATATTTAAATAATGTATACGAACCAAGAAAGTCAAAAAACGATCGGAATGAAAACGATCACTTAAAAACTTCAGTTATAGATGTCCATGTACAAATTTAAGATCCTTTGTTCATCTGATACCAATTTAAAATAATGGTTACTCTATAAAATTGATTTTATAACAACCCAATCCGACAGTTTCAAACTGAGATTAATAGAAAAATGTTTTAATTTAAAGAACAAAGAAAAAGATCAGAACAAAGATCTGTATTGATAATATTTTAATTTTAATATCAATGCTAATTTAATTCAGATTCTAAAGAACGGATTTCCATCCAGTTAATGATGTAGTGGTTAAGACACCGGTCTTTTATTCGAAAGACCTCAGGTTCAATCCCTAGCAGGGTCATATATATTAATAAAATTAATAAGACATCGTAATTTATATAATGAAATAAAAAATAAAACAATTCTTGTATAAAATAATAGATGGCGCACAAATAAAAATATTTGCATTTCATAGACTTGTACAATAACTATAGCTGAGTAATAAACGACTTAGTTTCACTAATCATTCCAGAAGCTGAAGCTTAGTCAAATATGATTAATAAATGACTTAATAGATGCTCTATGCTCCTTATGAAAGTGGAAAGGAACATATTTCATTACCAAAATTATATTAAAGCCCATATTAAAAGCAAGAACGAAGTTTTAAAAAGAATATTATACCCGTTATTTCCAAATATTACGATCAGAGTAGAATGCTAGAACAACTATACCTCGTGTAGTCATACTTTTAAAAATTTTAAAATTATGAATACAAAATGAAAGTAAGTTTTAAGTTAGTTGTAAAAATACTGTATTATTATACATAAATGAAATTTTAATTTAAAATATTATATAGGCATTGCCAATGTCCTAATATCCTTACAGCAGCAACTACACTGATTATATAAAGAAAGTTATAAAATTAAAAAGAAAAATATATAAGCCATGACAAAAAAAAAAACAAATGTATAAAAATACAAATTCATAATACCTTTTGAAAATCTAAATAATAATAAAACGTTCATATATTGTATATACATATGAAATATCTTGCAGAGAAATTCAATTCTTCAATTCTAAAAACCGCAAAAATCCTTCATCTTTCCTTTTCTTGCCTTTCTCTCTTCATAACATTTACAATAAATCCTTTATTAAAAATTTTTTAACTAATAAATTTCTCATCATTAATGAATAAGATGACATTTTTGCGTAAACAAAAAAAAAACCATTGAGAAAATTTGGAAAAGAATAGAAATTTGTTAAATTCAGAATTGTTTTAAATTATTTTAGAATTGGAATTCAAGTAAAAAAAAAAAATAAAAAAAAATAAAAGATAGATACATTTAGAAAAATCAAATAAAAAAAAAACAACTGCAAAATTTTCATTCATATATGTACATATATGTATTATTGTTATTATTATATAAAATAAACACATATTATGAATTATACCAACTATCCTTAAATATATAAATATACATATATTAAATAAAGGTAATTTCTGGCGATACAATGTCTATTAGTAAAATTATTTTTATCCCAATTTGATACTCACCAGTATACAATGAATTCATGATAAGGGTGAATGGACATAAGAAAAGAATAAGGAAGATGGATAGATAAGATATATAATACATATAATATGATTAGAAAAAAATGTTTATAGATTAAGATGTATATTATTGTTTATAACTAAATAAAAAAATTATCAAGGACCGAAATATTTTTTCTTATTATCCTTTTATTTTTTTAATTCAAAATTTAATAAATTTCTAAATCACTATGTGTGGGATTTACAAAAGAGAAAGAATAAATATTTTTTTTCTTTTAGTTATTTATTATTAATACATTAAATTATAAAATTTATACAATAATACAATAATCTTGTTACAAAAATGTTTATATAAGTCGAAATATTGTAGCAAAGAAATTATGGAAATTTTCAATTGAATTTATTTTAAAAAGGATCTAGATCAAAGCCCAATAATACAAGAAATTTCTTAAATTTATCAAATAAGAGTGCTAATTATATTGATTGTAACTTCTTTTATGTTAGTTCTATAAAAAAGAATGTACAAAGAAATATAATTACTTTTTTTTAAGAATTTTTTAGATTATACTTTTAAAATTTATCTACTTTAAAAAATATCATTATGACTCTCCGAGAATACTATAAATAATAAACTACTTCATGACCACATGCTTTTATCAGTTTTAATATAAGTTTTAATATCTCCTAGATGTAAACTCATATTTAGATTTTCTTATATGCCATGTTTAGTTTTAATTTCAGCAGAGCCAATATATAGGGTGTTTCGCCAATAACCTGCCATAGAACTAAGGGTTGTTCAGAAGGTTCAAAACAAATAAAAAATTATTTTGGAGGTGGGGTTCTATTCCCATCCTTTTAGGAGATATATGGGGCTTAAATAATTTTTTGGATGCCTAAATAATTTAATTTAGGTTTATATCTATAAAATTGGAATCATATTTGGACCCTGGAGTGCTTTAGGAAGGAATTTTATATGGCTTTTTAATTTGGTACTTGGTTTTCTTTTATCTTATAGGGTTATATTTATAAACCTAAATTAAAGTATTTAGGCATCCAAAATATTGTTTAAGCCCCATATATCTCCTAAACGAATAACAATTGACCCCACCTCCAAAAAACATTTTTGTTTGTTTTGAACCTCAGAAAAATCCTTAGTTCTATGGCAGGTTATTGGCGAAACACCCTGTATATTTTTTTAGTAAATACTAATATTTCAAATTGTCCAACTTATAGGTTTATAAGCCTGCTATACATTGGTAAATGTTACAAAAAAAGAGGAAGTAAGCAGCTATATTAAAATTTGTTGAAGATGCTTACGCAGATAGTAAGTTTTTTTAATTAGAACGAAAATTGCTGAAAAAGTAATTTTTCGTATCAAAACTTAATTTGCCACCAAATAAAGTGTAAATACATAATAGATAATATAAAGTAAATAAATAATATTAGTATATTAACAATCGATTGATCCTATAGCAGAGTTATTAACCGATTGTTTAGTAATATTACGTTATTCTATGGTTATTCTATATGTGATATATAATAAAATAACTAATAACATTATTATTATAAAAAATTAAATAATCGTTGGTACATAAAAAAAATTACGAACCTGAAAAAATTAAAGTTTAAAACTAAAAGTTTGATTTATAAATTCTAGACAAAATACCTACTGAATAAAAAAAAATAATTCACTAAAGTTGAAAATTAGATTTTAAATTAAATTTTAATTTTAAAACTGGCTCTAAGCCTCTCCCAATACTTTCCATTCTTGTTTATTATATATTCAGAGAGGAAAAAATTTGGCAGACCATCATAAAAGTGGTTCTATTATAACATTACATATGTGATTTATTAAAATTTTTACAATAACATTAATAACTAATAATCATCAATTAAAAATAAATTCAGAAATTGTATAGGAGAAAGTTTAATTGTTTTAAAAATATTATTTTCAAAAGAAATAAAATTGATGTTCTAAAGTCGCAGGGCAATTAGGAAAATTTAACGATAAAATCTTAAAGAAATGAAAATGGAATTAACTTTCAGACGATACAATGGCACGAGATATAAATTAGTTAGTATTTCACTCATAATAATCTCCTTTTGCTAAATCACCTTTCTTCAAAATTTCCATTTTTCCATAATAATAAAGAAAAACTTTAGAATTTTTAGAGTTAGTTACAACATCAGGGTTGTGATATATTATTTAGTGGAATTTGGTAGTTAAGAGGGTTGTAAAATAGATTATAAAATCTAGAGCAACACATGTTTAGCAGGAGTTTAAGAACATCAGCTCCTTTTTTTCAATTGTTTATTGTTTTAATGTACATAAGTAGAAAAAAAACGAGAATAAAAAAGTCGATTTTAAAAAAAGTAATAAAAATATAATATAATATGCTGAATTAAAGGAATAAATATTAAACAAAAATATAAACTGCCAAGAAAGTATGGGGTAAGAAAGTAATCCCATAGAATAATGAACAAAATCAATCTTAAGTAGGAGTTTAAATTTATAACAATCCTAAAAAAAATACAATACAAAATATTATATGGTTTTTATTATTTATAGATACACGTTCAAAAAATAATATCCATTAAATAAATAATCTAATAAATAAATTATAAACTCTTTTAATGATAGATCTAATGTTAAATATCTTAAAAATTTGTTTTATTCAAAAATAAAATAATGGTTGCAAATCAATTCACGCCAAAAAATAAAAAGAAAATTTTTAATTTTATTATTTATCTATGTCCACCTCTAAATAATTGTTTTACAACAGTTAATTTATGAAGATGAATTCCTACAACTTATAAATTATCAATGAAAAACATGACTTAAATATTTCTTTATTTCTTTAATTAAATATAAATTTTATAAAAAATCAAACCTTCTCTTACAATTGTTATAGTTTATTATTTTTAATAATAAAATAAAAAAAAACAAATAGTTGATCCATACGATCTTAAGATATAATCATATTTTCCAAAACATAATACAAACTTATCATTTTGTTATCTTAAAATTGATGAAAATTCAGATTGAATATACATATGTATATTGAATATACATATACATATGTATATGTACATGTATCAAATTTTAACTACATACATGTTAAATATTTAAATAAAGAATGAATATTATTTATTAAAATAAATAAAGAATCAAAAATAAATATAGAAATTCATTATAAAACTATAGTGATAAAACTAAAATTAAGGCTGCCGTTATACTTTTATTGTGTGCATGTGCAACGTCGAAATGTATGACAGATGAAAAGTTTTAACAAGCGCGTGCATGTGTAAACTTTATTCCGGTTAAAGTTTTTGATTGTGTTTTAAAGAGAGAAAATATACAATGAGGTTTTAGTTAAATGAAATATTCATGTTAAGTGAAAGTTCATATCTAAAATAGAACTTCTTTCACGAAAAGCATAATCCCATAAAGAAAGAGAAATTTTGGCAAAGTTTCATTACTTTCAAAACCGACTTCATCAAGATGAGGACCGCTTCTCCGAATATTACTGAATGTCATCAGATACTTTCGATTATATTTTGAACTTTTTTTAATTATATACATATATATATATGTATACATTAATTACCAACTTCTAGCACTTCATCACAGCGGCTTTCTGTGATATTAATGTCCATAACAATTTTTAAACAATTTCTATAAATGGCAGAAAAATTTCATATACAAACTAAAAATATTCAAAAACATATCCCAGAAGAACAGAATATTCGACATACACGCTCGTAAAAGTAGGTTTAATTTCAGCTTTCACACGCAGTGTAATTGTAAATGTATATGTAGTATAACCGCAGCCTAACTGAGTAAGGTAGAAAGAGAATTAAAAAGTATATGTAACTTTTAGATATAAGAAAGAATTTCAGAACTAATGTAACATTTTATATCATCATTTTTCGCAAAATACCAGTTACTCTCTAAACATACTCAAATAGAAAAATAAATGTTAACTAAGAAAATAAAACGTAGAAATCATATGGAAACAAATAATAGTAGTAGAATTGGAAAAATGTGTTTACTGTTTTAAAACAGGTATTAAAAAAGTATTTTTATCCGAAAGTAAAAGAAGAATGAGCAAATAGGATATGTTGAAAGGTTACGTTTTTTGAATACTACTTAAAATTAACACTCCTAAACTTTTAAAACAAAAAAGATGGAGACCAAACTTAAAGACAAACAAATAAATTGACACTAAGAATTACAAACGTAAGAGTAAGTTTAAAATATATACATATACTTTTTAAATATTTAAGATTATAACAAACCTTACAAAAATCATTTTATAAACAACATTTTGATCATTTTTCAATCGAATTCAATATTATGAACAATTCAAATACTTAATCTATATATATATATATATATATATATACTCTTATCTTAATGCATTTAATTAAATTTTTTTTATATTGTTACAAACAACCAAAAACTTATATTCATAACTTAGTTTTATTAATGATACACTTTTTATCAAAATTTCAAAAGTAAAGATTTCACATAACATATAATCTTTAAATCAAATAAATCACTTTATGTCGCCATAGTGTCTAGTTTTGTCAAAAAAAAAATGTTTTTTTTTTTCTGTTATTTGTTTTGTTATTATTTTGAACACCTTTACAAGAAAAAATATTCAGAAAAGATTTTTGAAACAAGAAAAAAAGATTCTCATGATCGTAAAAATATATTTCCAATTTAGTTTTATTATTTTTACAAAATACATATAAAAATAACAATGAACCACCATAAAAAATATTAAACAATGAACCATTAGGCATAAGGACGATTTACAAAAAAATTTATTTTTAAATCAACATAAAGTAGTAAGGTTTATACCTGTTTCATAGCTAGTGCAATTGACGTACAGTGTATATTTTACTAACAAAAAAAAGAAAATAAAAGCAAATTTATAAAAATTGTATTGTGGGGTTTTAAAAAAGTTAATTAAACAGATAAGATTCTAGATAAGATTATGGGCATAAGTAAATAATAAGTTACTTATCGTTCAGATCCAAATCCAAATCAAAACAAGATTAATACAGTCTTAATAAAATACATTACTTTAAACTCAATTATTAATTACGGCTGAGATATTAATTCCTCAATTTTCGAATAAAACACTTTTCACTTTACAAGTGTACAAAGACTACAAGTTGTTATAGTACTGTTAAAAAAAAAACTAATAAAATAACATAAAGGCACTGAAAAGATTTTCGAATTGTTAAAGGTATTATTTTAAATAAAAAATTTTTTAAATTATATGGTATTTGAGAATTTGAGTATAGAAATCAACCTTAAAACCAAATTAACAACCTTAATATGATTAACAATTTAGATTTGGCAAGCAATGTGAAACCATCTGAAGAGGATTATTAGATGATACTGCAGAGGCATATCATATCATACAAACTCGTATCATTGATAATTATTAATATTAAAAAAGGTAAATGTTACAACTGTAACTAAAATTTTATATTTGAACAATTTTAAAAATAAAAATGAAAAATTGATTTCCTAAATATTCGATTAACCAAACAATAGAATTTCAAAGGACATTTAATAAATAAAAAAAAAATCCACATCAAAAAAGGCGTGCAGGTATCATTTTTTTTATTATCCAATATCTTATTATATTTAGTTCTTTGTTTACTTTTCTCAACCAAATAATCCTGTCTTTAAAATATTAAAAATGTTCTTTACAAATTACAAATTGTTTTTTTTTTTCTCTATTTTCTTGTATTATTTATTTTTGATGTTAAATATATTTTACGTCCTCTATAATTTTTTTTTACTTTTTTTTTCTAGTGTTCAAAATGATGTAAATTTTTTTTAGTTTTTTTGTAGTTTATAACTAATCGTTAATAAATACCTATACATGTATGTATGAATGTACCAAGAAACTATTAAGTATAGTTTTACTATTTCTAATAGAGAGACTAATCAAACAAGACCTGCATTTAATAATTTAAAGATAATATATAAAGTTACAGAAATAGTAAAGGCTATTGCAACTAAGCAAATTTAGACTCATTTGATACCCCCCGCATCTGCTTTCTTCTTATTAAAACATGAAAAATTTTTCACAAAGCATTTTTTGTGGATTATGTTTACATCAGACACTTCAAGAAGATTAATCAGGAAGAATTTTCCTTAGAGACCTTTTTTTTTTGAATGGAAGGACTGGAATTTTACATTAAGATTCTTTTTGATTCCTCTTTCTCGTCATCTTTGCAAATTTTGATGCAGAAATTATTTGATGGAAGTAGAATTTCAAAGGCTTAATGGCAGCTATCCATGAAAATTTTCTAGTAGCGATAGTATTTCGTTTCAGCAAATTTACTGCTTCGTTTTGATCTCTGCCTGCTGTTTTACCTTGAAAAATATTGCATTGGTTAGACAGGCGGAAATATACATTAATATATAGATTTTTAGAGACTTTACGGTCCAATTATCATCTATAACTTAAACAGAAAATATTTAGAAAATTAAAATAATTAATGAATTATCTAAATTTTTTTTTTTCCCCTTTTTGCCTCCCAAACCAAAAATTTCGAGTACTCGATGGAATTAATGTGCTACACTGTTTTAAATACAAAAAATGGAATCATAAAAAGTAAAGAATTGTAGCAATAATGACAGTTCAAAAGAATGCAATAAATCAAAAGTGGTTAAAATTGATTTTAGCCGTTAATCAATTAAATAAACAATATCCAGTGTATATTAACATATTAGAAATGAAGAAGAAAAGAATTGCCTATTAATATTAACTAATAAGTTAAAAGCAAGTTTGATATGAATAAACTGCGTTTACTTAAACACTCAATATTTGATTAATAATTTTATCAAATTGGAAAAGACTATCGTAGTTAATAGCGATCAATTTACCAACTTCTCCCAACTTAACTCTCAACTACTCTTTTCGCGTAAAAGGAATGCAAACAAGAGGTATTTGTAGAGAAAGACTCTGTAATAGTAATATAATAACAACATATTAATGTCATATATATTTGTAAAATATAGTAGCCAATATATTTATTTCAAATTTACACAAAATAGGTGCGGAATTTATTATAACAAAACGTAATAATATTCTAAACAATAGTAAAAATGTTAAACATAAAAAGATGATGTTGTTGAATGATAGACTGTACGGAGTTTACAGGAACTTAAGGAACGAATATAAAAATAGGGTCAACAGGACAAAAAATTTCATATGAACAGAGATCAATGTGGTAAACAATAAAAAGCATAGTTTTAAATTAAGAAGATTATAGTACATAGTAAATGAAATAAATACCATATTATCTATGAGTCAATATGTAACCGATATTTAAACAGAATAGTTTAATAGTTTATTTAAATACAAATTATTAAATACAGGTGGTAAACAATTTTAGAAAATTACAAGCATACTAAAAAAATAAAACCAAAACTATTCCCCCATTTCGTCTTGGAAATAAAATTGTTGTTACTAACAAAGAAAACGCGGATACCTTTGCATCATTTTTCGAATCACAATACAAACTCAACGAAAATTACAGTATGACGATACAACAAAACTTTTAGTATCAAATTCCACTGACGCTCTCAAAAATAGTCTTAATATATATATAGTATCACTATAGTCATAACTTTCAGTATGATAAAAAACTATTTAACGAACTAAATACAATTTTACAAAAGCTCAAAAGTAAAAAAGCGGATGGCCCAAATAATATAAAACAAATATTTCTCAAATCGCTTAATAAATAAAAAAAATTTCTTTTAAAAATTTACAACGTTTGCCTAAAAATAGATAACGTCCCTGAGACATGTAAAACTGGCAAGGTGATTTGCATCCCTAAACCAAACAAAAACAAAACTGACTTTAAAAACTATAGACCAATCAGTAATCACACTATTAAGTAACATAAGCAAGATACTAGAAAAATTAATAAAAGTTAGACTATATAACCATATAAATATAAATCAAACTATTCAAAATGAACAGTTTGGTTTTAGAGAACAATATTCTACAGTCCATCAAATAGGCAGAATAGTAAAACACATTAAAGGTGATTTTTCTAACGCCAAATCAGAAAAACGCCTTCAGCAGAAAACGAAAGCTAGAATATCTCCATTTGCGAAACATGATGGTCGATAATAATGAAATAAATTGGGAAAGCTCTATCAAATATCTAGGCCTCCTGCTAAACAAAAAAACTAACTTTTAGATCACATATTCATTTCGTAATTAAAAAATGTAATATTTTAATCAAATCGCTTTATCCACTAATACATAGGAATTCTATTCTTTTAAGAAACAACAAACTCTTACTGTATATTCCTTACAAACTCTTATTGTATATATATATGTAAATCCAATTTTCAAAGTTTCATGCTGTATGGTTCAGAAATCTGGGGTTCATGTGACAAGTCGCATATAAAGAAATTACAAATAAAGCAAAATAAAATTTTAAAAATTCTTTTAATCAAACCATTTTTCTTCTCAACACATAATTTGCAAGGTGGTTATAACATTAAACCATAATTAAACTCATTGAAAGTTCTGCTAATGAAAGAAAAATTTCGTTTCTAAGTAAATGTAGTAGCTCACAAAACCCATTAATAACGGAATTATGTAACTAAAAAAAAATTAATATAAAAAGAATAAAAAAAAAGTCAAGAATTAGATTCAGTTAGAAAGTAACTAATAAGCTAGTTTTAAGTTAACTGTAGCTGCAGGTTATAGTTCATAGTTTTAGGCTAAGTTGAGTTTTTAGGTTAGTAATTTATAAGGCAGAGGTTTTTGCTCCTTTCCTCTCAATCTATTATTAAATCAAATGGAAAATTAAAATAAATAAATTGTAGCATTAATGAAAACAAATTAAATATCATTTTAGCTTTAAGGTAATTAAAAACCAATCACTTTGTTAAAAAAAAAATTTACTATCAAATCATGTAATATTATATCGAGGAAATAAAAGTCGTAAAAAAAAAAAAAATACAAATTATTAATTATTTCGGATTTAAAAATAATTTTGAGGAACAGATTAAAACTTTTTCAGTATTAGAGCGATAATTTACACATTTGATCTATTTAGTGAAAATCTGTGGTCAATAATGAATAAGTCAATAACAATCAGGAATAATAAAAAGCTACAGTTGAGAAACCTTGTTTAACCTTGTAATATCAAATTAGAAATTGACTGTTAATGACACATAAAATATCATCAACTGGTAATATACTAGATGATACTATAGGTACTAGATAAGGTTAAAAAAAATATGGCATAAAAGGAACTGAGCTGAAATGGTATATATTTATATATGTATATTGATTATTGAATAGCAGACAAGGAACAAAAATAGAAAATCTCTGATTCTATTCTGATTGTAATATTAGGAGTTGTTCAAGGATGTGTATATTATATTTATATAGAGATGTACAATTTGGAAATAAAATTCATGCAAATTTTTAGTATATTTTTATGTATGTATGTACATATTATGTATCGCGGGGGGAAATAAAGCCTAGAGCAATAAGATCTAATAGGCCGTATTTGACATTTGAGTTGAGAAATAAGACCTAATTCGTAAAATTTCGCGGAAGGTCTTATTTCTCATTTCAAAGAGAATTAAAGCCTATACGTCTTATTTCACTTTAGAAATATTATATTATTATTATATTATTCCAATTACAAATTTATAGCTGACTGTAAAATCTGAATATTTTTAACAGGTTTCAAACAATTTTCTATATTCTGGTCAGCCCTGTCTTTCGAACCACTACCTTCGCGCCCTCCCTTTCGAGCCACTCTTCGCCTCTTCCTTAGCCGATCCCTTCACAACTCCCTTCACACTTCCCTTGAAGGAATTGGAACTGCTATATCTCTTCTACCGCGCCCGTGCACAACAACGGTGCCGGGAACGCGGGCGCGGAGATAGGAGCCCTTATTCCTTCAAAACAATTTTTTTTTGCTACCTTATAGCAAATTAAAAATTAAAATTAAAAAAAATATATACTTAATATAATATAATAAACAATGGATCAGACAAACATATGATAACGGTAAGTGGTATGGTCATTATTCATTAATAATTCATGAGAATTTGTTAAAAAATGTATTTGTATAAAAGCAGATTTAAGTATATTAATTGTTTATTGTATTTTTAATAATAATTTTGATCTTTGTATGTATGTACATATGTATATGTGTCTTCGCAATAAAATTACTTTTTAAATAATAGATTTTCATTACGCATTTATTGTTGTTTTCTTTTTCAATTTTTTTTTTTTTGTTTTAATACATTTTTTAGAACACATTAAAAAAAATTTTGAAATGTTTTATTGCCAGTTTTATATTTTGTTCGTTTTTGTTCTTTTTTAAAGCGAAAAAAAAGAAGTATGTATGTATATTGTCACCCATAAATATTTGTTCTTATGATTGAAATCATGATTTGTGCTTTTTTACCGATTGCATACCTTAATGTATAAGGTAGGAACTGAGTATTTATTGTTTTCACACCAAAAATTTGTACCCGAGATTTTTGTAAACTCCGGTGCATAAAAGCCGGTAAAATATTTTGACATTTTTTATATAAAAGCTGGTAAACTTAAATCAATTTTGAAAGTAAAGGGTGAAGTGAAGTTGAAAATAAGCTTAAAATTAAAATTGGAGACTTAAATGCCGTAAAATAAAATATAGAGCAAGAACAACTTCTTCTGAGGAGACATTTTTTGCATTTTAATCCTCAACTAAATGGTAAGAAAATTTACAAATTTTATATATGTACATATGTACATATATATCTTATCTACATATTTATATAGAATATAACGGCATTAAACAAATACATATGTGTAGACTAATTATATAAAAAATGGTAAAAGAAAACTTTAATAATTTGTGCTTTGCAGTTTCCCAACGGGAAAAAAAAGTAGCGCTTCTTCTGGAAGGTATATGTAGAAACTAGAAGCACTCATTTAAAACAAAAAAAATTGTGTGATGAATGAAAAGCAGTAAATCATACATTCTAGAGCGCTTCCAAAAAAATTAGATTGTTTTTTTTTTTTTTTTTTAAACCGAAGCGAATGAAATATTTTGTATACCTTTGGAATGTATATACATACATACATATATATATACTTATCATGGTTATGAATTTTTCTTGTTTTCAATGATACCGTTACATATATGCTTCTGCTTCTTTTACTTCTATGTTTAAATAATAATTATTATTATGAATCAATGCCACATAGTTGTACTGTGCAAGGTTGTAATTGATTTTTTTGGTAAGATTTTTCATATTACCATTTCCCAGTAACACCTATTATAACATACATATATATAATATATAATTTTGTATTTCAGAAGCTGCAAAAAATGAAAATTTTGGATTCGTCCAATTTGGAGAGAATATGAGAGCTGGCTTTCGTGCAGCAAAAAACAGTTTATACAAAAATAAATTTAATACAAAAACATTTATGATTTAATTGATCTAAAAATGTTTAAATTTTATTTTAATTTTTAATGGAAATAATTTTTTTTTTTGAATACTACACATATGCAAATTCAAAATTTTTATATCTTATAATTCTTATCGGGAGCATTTTAAAACGATCAAATTGATTTGATCTAAAAATGTTTAAACTTTTTAAATTAATAATATTAAAGTAAATTTTTTTTTTATTTATATAATATGTATGTATGTCGATAAAATTATTTATTGTTATACAATTTTAATCAAATTAAACTAGTTTTGTTTAAAAAGCTTAATAAAAAAGTATTAAATAAAGGAACTCTCATATATTAAAAGGAAAACTAATTGTTTTTGTTATTTAATTATACACTTATAAGATTGAAGTAATATCCTTCTATAGTTCATTAATGCATAGCATTCTACATGCCTTCTCAGTCATGCATTCTATATGTCTTCTCAGTCATGCCTTCTAGATGCTTTCCCAGTCATGGCTTCTAGATGCCTTCCCAGTCATGCATTGTGAATCACTTAAAGGAAAGCTTACGAAGTAAAAGTACGAACGCGTTGCTTCTTTTTGCGGATATCTATGTAAAAAAAGAAGCAATAAAAGTATGGAACAGGAAGCGCTTCTTACCTTAATTATATAAAATAGTAACCTAGTAATTATATAAAATGATATAGAAAAAGTTTAAACGAAATGTGAGGCAGTGTTCGCGACCCAGATGATACTTTATTGTACATACATATATACTTTTTTTTTTTTCATTCAAATAAAACTATTTTCAAATAATTTTAAACTATTTTTTTTTTTTTAAATAATATTAAATAATTTTTTTTAAATAAAACCATTTTCATTCAAATTAAACTGCTTTTTCTCAACTAAACAATTTATTTATTCAAAATCAATTATTTACATATACATACATATGTGCTTACATTTTTACATAGGTATCGACCATAAACTACATAAATATCGGATAGTTTATGTAGTTTATGGTATCGACATATAAATATTCAATTAACTTTAAATTAAAATGGTTTTATTTGAAAAATAATATTTTAAAATTATTTGAATGAAGAAAAAGTATGTATATGTAGCTATACACATATATACATGTATGGTTGATCGACAAAGTAAAAGAATATGTAGATAATATAAAACACTGATTTAGAATTTATTGATGGAATCATGTAAGATTAATAAAATTAAGTTGAATTATTTTAAAAGTAAGACGACAATAATAAATATGTATGTACATATATACTCGATATAGATATTGTAGATAATGTGCCAAAAATTGAAGCAGAAAAAAAAATTAAGTACCCAGGTGTAATATAGATGAAAAGGTAAAATTTAATGAAAGTATAAAGAATATCTGTTGAAAAAAAGTTTCATTTCTTCAGAATTATTCGTCAAAGATTGTTTTATATTAATTCCATTAAAATTTATAATGTGATAAAATTTTATTTGAATAACTATTCTTCTGTCTGTCCTTATCATACCAAGCCAAAGAATGAAATGCTTAATAGGTTACAAAAGTTGCAGAAGATAGATGACCCAAAAATTTTAATATATTATAATGATCTGAAATTGTATAATTATAGTTACGAAATTTTATTAAGAATAGAAATTAGTTTATATATTTATATATATATGTATACGATTTATATACATAATTTACCAATTATGTATATTAATATTTTTAATATTTTTTTTTTATGTGATTAAGATTATATGAAATTTAATAAATAAATCAAATGTTAATAATAAATGGAAGAAAGATGCGGCAATTTTTTTTTTGTAAATGATTAGGATCATTCAATTTTATTCAATGAACAACCACGTACATACTAAATATTTTATATTTTCCCTTCTTTCTTAAGATGTATTGTTGATTCTTAAGTCATTGTTTGCTACTTGTTTTTACTTACTCTTATTTTTACTTTTTTTCATATTTAATCGTAGTTTGTAGACTATCTTCAAAGCATTGATTGTTATTAGAATTGTTTCATAGTAACAGCGTAGATTTTTTATTTCGACATAAATTTTATGTCAGCAAGATTTGAATAGCAAAAAAGAAAAATAAAGAATACTGTGGAAAATGCTTCTAGATAATACATAATGGAAATTTAATTCAGAAATATGTTTAATCGACTTCTTAATAATAAAAATACAATAATGATAACTAAAAATATTAAAACATTATTGTTTTGAAACATTACCAATAAATAAAACGAGAAAATATTTTATATAAATGGCTTTTTTATTTCAATAAAAAATATAAGTATCAAAATTTTAGGCTAATAAAAGAATAATAATTCACTTAATTTTAACTTTAATCTTAATATTAGAGAATGTCTTAAAATTTTCAACAGGCAGTATAAGCTGAAAATAATAATGATAAGAGTAAAAAAACAGTATTCGATATGTCACTAATATCATGAAAAATTTTAAAAATAGAGATTCAAATAAATATGATTAAAAAATATAACGGTATAACCATTATTATAAAATACTACATTTTTGTTTCTAGTCCTTGGTTGATTAAATGTTGATCCCTCCATAAACTTAAAAATTATCTACATAATAATGTAGTTTAAAATAATCTCTTTTCATCAATACAGCATTATTGCAGTTTGATTTTTATCCTCACACTCGGGTTCAACAAATCTCTTAAAGGATTGTTCATGTTTATGAGCAATATATAATAATATTAAATTTACTATTACTATAATAGTTGATAATACAACTAACCAAAAGCTATAACCAAGGTAACTCAATCCATGAGAATACCAATGTTGATCATGATCTTCTACAGCTAAAACATTATTTATTAAATGTTGATAAAATTGAACAGCCCAACAAACAAAAGCTAATATTTGGCCCATTGCTGAAGACATATTTGATACAAATAATAAAATCCATGTTCCCTTTCTTTTGGCTGAAGAAGCTGATTTAACAATTGAACTTATTGCAGCAATAGCGCTAGCTAATAAAGCAAATCCAACACCAAGAGCAGTAAATAGCCATAACCAAAAGCTCATAACATCTGGTTTAGTTTTTATGAATGCTAACACTAAAAAATTAATAAGAATTTTATATTATTTAATTTACGCAGCTTAATAAAACCTACTATTAACTGATTGTGTCCGAAGACCGTATTTCACATTTAAATATTTAACTCCATTAAAAAGACCATAATATACCTCACCATGCGACTCCTTTAAATCATATCAAAATAAAATTAATTTTTGTAAAATAACTAATGTTTTAGATTAACAGTTACCGGAGTACCAGCTCTTTTCACTGAAGATCTAACCCAATGATTAGTTGTTAAACTAACCAATAATAATCCCACAGTTAGCAAACTTCCAAAAAATGTTGCAAAAACTAATGCTTTTGTTTTCAAAGTTGACATGATTCTGCAAAATGAAATACATATGTACTTATATGTATATTTAAATTTATTTAAAAGATAATTGTCTTTCGAAAAAAATATAATTTTAACACTGTTTAAATCATCTAATATTTAACTAAAACAATAAGTACATACAATATATCAAATAAATATTATATCTAGAATTTAGATGATTAAACAACAATGTGCTAAAAATAGTTAATTTGTAATAAAACAGAGATCTCACCCAAAGCGACAATCACAATGTTGACAAAGAATACTCGTCCTTCGCCCTTAAAATGTTACGATATCATATGTCTTCAAAAAATAATGTTTGGTAATATAAAAAAATTTTCCTTCATATGTATAAATATTTTTTCAAAATTAACTTTTTTTATGAAACATAAAAAATAAAATTCACAATTTGAAAACAAAAGAAAATCACTTTCACCATCAAACAAAACGAAACCAACGTCAAATCATATTAAAAATTTTTATTTTTATACAGTTTGAGAAGATTTCATTTTATAATTTATCATGGCATGTTTGAGTAATTCATTTTAAAACACTACTTTGAATACTATTTGAAATTTATTTTTAATGTTTTAATTATTGAATTAAAGTAGATATATTTTTATTATGTTTTACAGTAAATAAAATTCTAAAAGAATTATTTTTATCTTTAATTTGTATAAATTTATTTTGGATGTATATGTTTTGTTTCTTTAATTGGTGATTCGAATTTTCTAAACGTTTTCAATTAAATAAACATGACAAAAAAATTTCTCTTTTTCGACAGTTTTATGATTTTGGAATTGTCAAATTTTTTTTTTTACTGTTCAACTTTATTCCAATTTTAGTGAAAATAAATATTTAATTTCTACTTGAAAATTTATAATATTCAATTTGAAAATATGTTTGTTTTATAATAATTATTTTCATTTAGTGATAATGTATTGAAATTGTTGGAAATATAATAAAATAGATTATTTAACATGCGAAAAATAAAACTTAATAATTGTTCAATACAGATTTTATTTCAGTAAAAAAAAAATTTCATATGACGACGTGAATGTAGTTGTGGTAAAGTAAATTTTCTTATATTTTTTTTTTTTTTGTTTTTAATAACGAAATAACAAATTCTAATATTTTAAGCTTTTTTTTATATTTTTGTTTTCGTCGTTATAAATATTTTTTGTTAGAAAATAAATAAACAAAAACAAAAAAAGTAAAGCAAAAATTAGTTCTTAAAAGTAGAAATAAGAAATAAATTAAAAATAAACCAAATTTTGCCCTTCAAATTTTGCAAAAGAAAAATGTTTATGTAAACTGTAAATATTTGTACATATACAAGTTCATATGTACATATATCTATATTTATTAGCTATTTAATTTTTTGTGACCATATTTGTTTTTGTGTTGACCTATTTTAAATAAAATTAGTTAAACTTTTTTTATTTAAACTTTAATTCCCTTTTTCTTTAATTAATATTAAAAGAAAACAATTCAATTATGTAAATTAAAAAGTTAAATTCATAATGTATGTATGTACATATGTACTTGCAAAACAGAATAAAACAAAAAAAATAAAAGAAATTTTTCGAAACAAAAAAATGAAACGTCACTATCTAATAAGAAATTTTACATTGTAAATGTAATTTTCTTTTTTTGAATTACCTTCGTTTTTCTATAATTATACATTATATTTGTAATTTATTTTTTATTTAAGCCTTTGTTTATAAATGTATTTAATATGTTTATTTAAATATTAAAATTTTTTTTTCAGATAGTAAACATTTTTTTCTGAATATTAAATTCAGTAGAGTATGCTTATCCTTTTTACCAATATAAGTGAGCAAGCTATCAAAAATACAGGAAGAAGTAAAAGTCATCCATAAAATCTAAAATAATAAATATTTTTTTTTAATTTTGTCAAAATTTTAATTTTAAATATAAAAAAAAAAAAATAAACAAAACAATTAGATATCGTTAATCGATACTGTTTTAGTTATTTATAAATTTTTAAAAATAAAATGACGGATTCAAACGAAGTCCAAAAATGGATTTGTGAATATTGTACGTATGAAAATTTTCCTCAATCATTGAAATGTACAATGTGTAAAGGCCTAAAACCACTATTAAATGAAGATATATTTCGGTATTTATAAATTTTTTTTTTTTTTTGTTAAATTTAATCTTGTAGTTTTGTATTTGTTTTAGATTGAGCCCACCCCAGCCAAAAAATCAGCAAAACTATTCAACATTAGTTGAAGCATCTAGCTTAAGTTTATCTCAAACAAATATAAATGCATGCGGTCAAACAACAAATCAACAAGATCCAATGAAAAGTAAATGGTCATGCCCATCTTGTACATATCTTAATTGGCCGCGCAGCCAACGTTGTACACAATGTAACACACGTCGTCCACCTATAAATTCAATTATACAAAATACTAATTCAGATGAAACAATAAATAACATCGAAAATGTTAATCTTACAATGATTGCATCATCAACAATACAAACTTTATCAAATACAACAATAACTAATAATATAACCACTATATCAAAACAGAACCAACAGCAACATCAAAATTATTCAAATGATCATCAAACTATTCAAAAATCACCACAATCTGATGAATTGTCTTTATCACCTAAAAATGTATCACAAGTTAATAAAAATGGTCACTGTACAAATTTACATGAACAATTAAAAAATTTAAATATATCAGAAAATAATATAATTGGATCTGATCCAGATTTAGTCGCTAGTAATAATTTAAATTTAGCTTCAAGCAACAAATATTCAATATCATCTCAAATGAATAGTCCAATTGGTTCTATTACAAATTTAGCCAGTTCTAGAAATACATCAAATTTACCACCATCAATAGGAGCAGTTAGTAATCGAATAAGTCCAGTTGAAAATCGTACATATGTAAATAAATGGGCATGTACGGTATGTATAAATGGAAATAAAATTGTAAATAAACAATATCGTAATTTAATTCAAAAATTCATAAATATTTATATTACGTATTTTTAGATGTGTACTTACGAAAATTGGCCAAAAAGTTTAAAGTGTTCTATGTGTGGTCAAGCAAAAGAAAATAATAGTGATATAAATGAACGTTGTAATTTTTTAAATAACAGATTTCCTATTGAAAATGAGGAAAGTAATGATTCTGTAGCACGTAATACTACTTTGTCAAATAATACAGTGAATAACAAACATAGGTACCAACTAGGTAGGGCTTAGTTAAAAAAAAAAAAAAATTTTTAATCAAGTTTATTATAATAAAGGTTCCTCAGAAACAATTAACAACTGTGATAATATTCAAGAAAGGCAGGAGCGTCGTCAAAGACAAATTAGACGACAAGTAGATTGGCAATGGTTAAACGCCTGTTTGGGTAAAGAATTTAAAAAATATAAATAGATTAGAATATGTATTTTTTTTAAATATAGGTGTAGTTGAAAATAATTATAGTGCTGTTGAAGCTTATTTATCATGTGGTGGTAATCCAGCTCGCTCACTTACTAGTAATGAAATAGCAATATTAAATCGTAATTCAGCTTTTGATGTTGGTCATACACTAATACATTTAGCGATACGTTTTCATCGTGAAGAAATGCTTCCAATGTTATTAGCGCAAATATCTGGTGGGCCAGGTATTAAAAGAGTTCCTTCATTTATAGCACCAGATTTAGCATCAGATATACGTCGTCATTTTGCAAATTCATTAAGGATACGTAAATCTCCCTTTAATTGTCATTATGTTCATGAACATGCAACTTTTGCATTACCAGCCGACATTGAAGAATTACCAATACCTATACAAGAACAGCTTTATGATGAATTATTAGATCGTGATGCTCAAAAACAACTAGAAAATCCACCACCAGCTTTAAATTGGTCATTAGAAATTACTGCGCGATTAGGTTCACGTTTATTAGTTTTATGGAATCGTAGTGCAGGTGATTGTTTATTAGATTCAGCTATGCAAGCTACATGGGGTGTTTTCGATCGTGATAATGTACTTCGTAGAGCTTTAGCAGATAGTTTACATCAATGTGGTCATATGTAAATTTATAAAAAATATTAGAATTGAAGGAATAATAAATTTTTATTTAATTGTAGATTTTATCCGAGATGGAAAGAATATGAAATGCTTCAAGCAGCAATATTACATTTTACTTTAGAAGAAACTCAATGGGAAGAAGATTGGGCATCATTACTATCGTTGGCCAGCCAACCTGGTTCGTCTTTAGAGCAATTGCATATATTCGCCCTGGCACATATTCTAAGAAGACCTATTATAGTCTATGGCGTAAAATACGTAAAAAGCTTTAGAGGTGAAGACATTGGCTATGCAAGATTTGAAGGTACATTTTTTTTTTATAATTTCGCAAAAAAATTGAATTCCAAAAAACAATCTTTGTTTTGTAGGCTTATATTTACCTTTACTATGGGAACAAAGTTTTTGCATAAAATCACCAATAGCTTTAGGTTATACTCGTGGACATTTTAGTGCATTAGTTCCAATGGAACCGTATGCTAGAATTGAAGCAACTCGTGATGAACCTGAAGATGTTACATTTTTACCTTTAATGGATTGTGAAATGAAACTTTTACCTATTCATTTTTTAACACAATCCGAGGTATGTTATTACATTTATTTGCAAAAAACTGATTTTAAAAAAAATATTATTACAGATGGGAAGAGAAGAGACAATAATGCGTCAATGGTTAGATGTGTGCTGTACTGAAGGTGGTATATTAGTTGCCCAACAAACTTTACGCAAACGTCCGCTATTAGTTGCGCAAATGTTAGAAGAATGGTTAAACCACTATAGAAGAATTGCGTAAGTATTAAATAAACTTTAATATACACACCATTATTAATTTTAAAATATTAAAATTTAGACAAGTTATTGCTGCACCCTTCGGAAGAAGACCGATAACTGGATATTCAAGTGATGGTGATTCTGATGAAGAGTAAAAAAGTGCTTAATTATTAGAAAAAAATTAATTTTACCTGTTTTTGAAATTGATATAGAAACCCTTAAACTAAAACTCAAAACTTTTACAAAAGAAGAAAACTGAAAAGCTATTTTAAAATATAAGTAGATAAGTGGAATTTTAATTAATTTTAAGTTTTTCTAAAAAAGAAAAACATAAAACCAAATACGAATAATCAATTCATTATTAAAAAAAAGGGTGTTTATGTATTATTGTTTTATTATTAAATTTCAATTTTTTTTCCAACAATTTTAATACTAAATAAAACTAAAAACAAATTGTAAATTAATACATTAAAAAATTATATATAAATATATTGGAAATATTGGAAAAATATTAACGTTTCACAGGTTTATACTAATTAAGAAAAAATTAATTATAAAAATATAAAAAAAAAAACTAAAAAATTTTTTATGGTTAAAACAATCATAAATTTTAATTAATTAAAAGAAAAATTAAATTATTTTTCATCTCATTTTAAAAAAAAACCTTTAAAGAAATTTTAAAAAGATAATTTAGTTATTTAACAATTTTACCTTGTTAAAAAATTTTCTCACAACTTGTCCAATAAATGAAAAAAAACAAATATATATACATACATATAATTAAAAATTATGATTACTACAATCTGTTTTTATTTGTACAAAAAAAAAATATTAAAAATTTATAAGAAAATACAAAAGATGCAAAATATCTAGTGTTAATTTATTATAATTATGAAAGAGATATATTAATTAAAAATAGGTATATTTGAAAATTCTAAAAAGAAAATTTCAGTTTTTTAAAAACTGTTTTAAATTTTAATTATGAAATGTTTAATTCTGAAATAAACAAAAAAAAAAATTCAAAATAAAAAACAAAACGAATTGTAAATCAATACATTCAAATGTTCATATTTTATTTTCTATCTAACTTTTACAATCTTTTACTTCCCTCAACGAAAAAAGTGATCAAATGTATTCATATTGAAATTCTTCTGAATATAATCCATAAAATTTTAAAAGAAAACAGTTAGTATTTAAAATTCAATTAATATTGGTTATTTGTTTTAACTATGTATTCGTTAAGTATTCATTCTTTTCGATTATTTTTAATTTCATATAACCAAACCGTATCGACACCACTACCAACAATTTTGTTTGGAACTAAATTTGGTAATGGAAATCTGCACGCTATAATTTTACTAGAATTTTTCGCTTCATCAATAAATTTCTTTTCTAAATTAGTCATCTATAAATAATTAAAATCAAGATATATTTTATAAAATAAATCATATATAAGATGTTACTTAAGTGTACTGGTATTAAGAAAATTTTTTTTTGTGTTTTTGAAACCGCAAAATCATGTTATCTATTTGGAAATATTTGAAAAAACACAGTTACTACCCTATAACATTTATTATTACGAGAGTTTTCAAAGTAGAAATAATTCTAAAACCAGCAGACTTTCGTAACTGACACTTAAATTAAATTTCAACAAACCATTTGTTCGACTCCAAATATTACAATATAATCGTACATAGAAATGTCAAATTTCCATAAATCCTTTTTAAAAAATTTTGTATTTTTTATTCTACTTTTAAATGCAATCAGTCTTGAATAATAAACTAACCAACGATTTAATTCAACACCATGTGATAAAATACCATGATTAGCTGTTGCTAAAATAAATTACATAATCTAGAAAAAATGTTCACTTTTTTATACTTAAAAGCGCTCATTTACCGAATACAATTCTTCCATCACCAGATCCTATATCAAGTAATTGTTTTACTGAATGTTGATTTGTATATTTGGATGGTAATAAAGATAAAACATTTCTAATTTGTTCAGTTGTAGCAGGAACATATGGTAAACAATACTTCCTAAATGCTGGAGCTAAAATTTTTATTAAAAAGGTTTATTATTGATAATTTGTTCACTTATTAGAAAATATGACTTTTTCACCAACAAATGCAGCTGCAACTAAACTAATAGTAACACCTATTCCCCCTGTTACAGCAATTAATGTCTTTCCAGAAACCGATATCCTCTTTGGTTGAGTTTCCGTTTTAACATTTTCATTTAAAAAATCGCTAAGATCCATTCTAAACTAATTATCGTACATTAGAAGTTTAAGGTATGTTATTTTGTTATTTTATTACATTATTGGATTGTTAATTGAAAAATAATAATATCAACAAAACCATATGTGTATTTTCTTATGCCATTAAAAGAAAAGTTAATACTATGGTTACAGATGATTATACATATGGATTTGTTTTAATACTTTGAACTTGTTTCAAGATTTAGAAAAAATCAAAAAATATTGATTTTTTAAAGCGTTTTCTACAATTTCAAATCAAGCGCAACAGAAATTTATAAAACAAACTCATATATGTAACAGTTTATAGAGCTTACAGTACAGTTTTAAGGGAATCATATTTTTCAATTTTTAGTTAATAATTATTTATAATAATTGTTATTTGTTATTATGCTCCATAAATTGTATAATTTAGATATATATACATAGATATGCTATGTTTATTTTTACTGCAGTTAATATGAAATTTTTAATTAAGTTAGAAGATTTACTATAGAAGATTATACTATAGTTATAAAGGAAAATTAAAAAAAACACTTCTTTTAAATACATAATAATAAAACTTAAATAATAACTTAAAATTAGTCTATTGAATATTTTATATACATATGTATATATGGATAAGGTTATTTGATGTGATCAATTCCGAACTGAACTTTTCGGTTAAATATGATTTTTGTTTTGTAATGATATTTATGTTGACTTTGCTGTATCGATTGAGAATCATCGAGAATCATAAAATTTGGTTTTAAAAGTAGTTTTGAGAATTGTAAACTAATAAATTTAACCACAAAATTAATCAAAGTTCAATTACTTATTAATATTTAAGTATTAAGTATATAGAAATTGTTATTTTTTTTTTTTTTTTTTTTTTTTTTTAAAGAGTAAATAATGAAATATAAATATAAATATAAAACTGAAGAGCTATGAGTTTGTAGTGTTATTTTTTATTTCAGTTTAAAAGTTCAAAATAGTACTGCAAAGTACTTCATTTTGTATCATATTTATACTGCAGTCTTCATCTGTAAAACGGCAGCACTGCTGCAGACCCGTGTGGTTTGACGGTTTCATATCAATAATTTTAAGATATGGTAAGTGCATGAAAATTTTTTTCTAACATTCAGATTCTCAAGCACTTTCACTACAGTACGAGTTCTAAAGTACACCCTATCAAGAACTTTAAGCCTAGTAGGATCAACAAATGGTAGTACTAGTGGAGTTTGTACTGTAAAAGAGAGCGTAGAAGTTGCTGCAAAGGATTTTGCAAACAAATTTGCTTTACCAACTGAATCTGATATGATAGAATTATTGTTATCAATCAGCGGCGGGAAGGATGGTTACAATAGTTAGCTAAAATAGTTAGCCTGCCGTTCATTGCCACTTGGTTTCCAAAATTGAAATGGATGTTGTAAACAATGTAAGCACACACAAAAAAAATTTGTAAATAAATGTTTGTATGAGAATTTTACAATTAATTAATACAAAAACATTTTGTAAATAAATGTTTGACTTTTACAATTAATTAAAACAAAATAATATTAAGCAATAAAAAAAAATGCATGCTACAAATAAGTAAATATAAAATATAATAAAATAAACCCTTTTTAAAATTTATTAGGTATTTGTTTAGATATTATCGTTCATAGTATGTAGTTAGTAACTCCGTTGTAGCCGGTCTGAAGTCCGGTTTAGGGATGGGAAGGTAAAAATAGTTCAGGTTGCTATTTAACAGGGAGGTAAATAGCAACCTGAATGGCCCTACATCGTCCTATATCGGCGTCTCAAAAAGTAGGAAAATTGGTATATAATGTAATTGAACTCCTAACATAGTTATGAGAAACTTCAACCGATTATATTACCAATTTTGAAGCAACTATTCGAACCCAACGACAATCCAAAGATGAGGCTTTGGCTTAGGGTTAACAGCCCTATCCAATAAAAAATATTGTTACGAAACCTAAATTTCTAATAAAAGCCTCGGATACAATTGGAAACACGGCACCGACATTTTTTTAAGGGGACCAAGGTTCGGCCGGACCATAGAAGAAGAAGTATGTACTGAGTAATTTTTAAGATACGTAACATCAGCTAAGCATAACTACATTAACAACTATGAAGACAGTTTAAATTCAACTAAAACTACAACTATTTTCCTATAATACAACAAACGCACTCCTTATCCTCAAGTGCTGCTTTAAACACATAAACAAGAAATGCGCTCAGATCTGAAAATAAAACATCTTATTTTGACAGAAAATTTTCTGATGTGATCTAAAAAAAATAACGCCTACTGATTTTATTGTTGTTTCATAAATGAAAATCTATAAAGTTATCCTTAAAATTAATCGATCTGGTTATATTTTACAAATTACTACTAAAAAAAGTATGTGGTTGTGTAAGCTGCATTTAATTTCAACTTATAAACAATTAAACAATAAACCGAAAAATACAGAAATTTTCTGTCAGAGAATAGGGTAAGCCAAGATGCCAATATATTTTGACGTTAGACTGTGACAACTGACATCACATAAACATCACATCTTCATCACATAGTTTTAACCATAGATATAATAGTACTTTAGATTGGCTACATAAAAGAAAAATTCAGTCAATTTTGAGTCAACTGTTTATCGATGCTTTTTTTTGTGTAAATTTAAATTTAGTTTCCTCTGGAAACAGTGCACGCTAAAAATGGAAATTTTGCGCCAAAATTCTTTGAACTAAAATTTTTTATAACTAGTTCTTAAATGTAGTGAAATAAAAATAAAACAAGTGTTAAAAAAGAAAAAAGAAAATAATAAATATAAAATAAAAAGTGTTTAAATAAAAAAAGTGTTAAAAAATTAAACTAAAAATTTATTATAAAATATTATACAAGTAAATATAAAATAAAACTAAAAAACATGTACAATTCTCGTCAATCTTGTTATGTAAAGGGATGTTTAAATACATATTATAAATGTAAGAACATCTCTTTTCACAAGTTTCCGAACGACGAGGATTTAAAAAATAAGTGGATTTTTCATATTAAATATTTAAATAAACAAAATGAAGTGAATCCAGATAGATCCTGTGTTTGTAGCGAACATTTCAGTGAGGAATGTCTATTAAAGCCATTCAGCTTTAGTACGACAAAATTAAAAGAAAAATGCATTCCTTCAAAATTTCCACATTTAGATTCACCTGAAACGTAAGTACAAAAAATTTCTAAAAATACATATATTAGTAATTTTAAATGCATATTTGCGTACCCAGTTGTTTGTTGTAATAGTAATTGATACTCTTGATTTTTAGTATCAATAAGATCTCATGAAATCTAATTATTCAATTCACGTTCTAGAAAATCTGAGTCCTTATATCTTTTAAATTTTTATTTTCTTTTTGTAATTTTGAATTTTTCTAAATCTTGAATACTTGCTTATTGTCGTTCCAGTGACTAAAAATATGAAGTTTGTATAAATTAAAAAAGAAAATAATATTCAAATAATATATGTACCTTGGACAAAGTTTTCCAATCGATAAATACGATACTATAAATTTTTTCTGTAATTTTTTATTTTGAAATTTGCTTGTTTGCTATTTCTTGTCTATTCTCTTCAAATTTAGAATTTAAATATTATAAATCTGCATGATAATACACATATCCAATATCTATGGAGAAATTCATGAGAAACTGTACTGCGATTTTATAATAATTTTAATGAAATTTTATGATTCAAAAACAGCTGACATCCAACTTACGTCAAATGAACGACATTACTTGGATGCCGTATGTTTTATTTTTGACTGAAATTAAAAAAGAAAATAATATTCAAATAATATATGTACCTTGGACAAAGTTTTCCAATCGATAAATACGATACTATAAATTTTTTCTGTAATTTTTTATTTTGAAATTTGCTTGTTTGCTATTTCTTGTCTATTCTCTTCAAATTTAGAATTTAAATATTATAAATCTGCATGATAATACACATATCCAATATCTATGGAGAAATTCATGAGAAACTGTACTGCGATTTTATAATAATTTTAATGAAATTTTATGATTCAAAAACAGCTGACATCCAACTTACGTCAAATGAACGACATTACTTGGATGCCGTATGTTTTATTTTTGACTGAAATTTCGTGTATAGCAAAATACATTAGAGTGAAAGAGAAAGTGCCAATCTAAAGTACTTAATATATCTATGGTTTTAACTAATTGATTGAAATTTGTATACACATTACACATCCATCATTGTGAATCATAATTTTTAATTTGGTGTTTTGCATAAGATATGTATGTATGTATATATTTTACCCATAAATATATTAACTAATAGATGGGAAGTTAGGTATAGTCGTTTCTTTTCTTCTCATGTGTTTTCCTATCTTAAGATATTCAGTCAAAAAAATACATATGCATTTTATAATATGTATACATTTCGTTCACTCAGCTGTTTATATTTATCAAAATAATGTAAAGCAGTTTTTCATAACCAGTTTCATTCACAGATTTTAAGTTTTTATTTTACTTAATAATTGATATATTTTGTTTTTAAAATTAAAATTTAATTTAATTAAGCTTATTCAAAATTTTAGCTACTTGTAAAATAACAAAATTAGTGATAAAATCCTTAAAAAATTAAAAATGAATTTATTTCATCTTTTAGGAATCTATTTGTGAGGAAACTAAAGCAATACATACGCACGGTTCACTCAGTTGTTTCTCAATTGGCTGAAAATATTTTCTTCACTGCCTATCTATTAGTAATATATCTATGATTATACCAGATAATCTTAGGGTGCTATTCCCATTCACACAACATAAAAAATAGTTGTCAATTCTCTACCTATTCTGATTTCTGATTAACAACACAACATAATTTACTGTCAAAATAGTACAATGTTCGTGATTTTTTAAATCTATTTCGTTCTAGTATTGTTCTTTAGTACAATACTACATATTTTTATAGCTAGCTTTTCAGTCAATATTATTATTAGGTTATGTTTTCGTTTAGACTTTAGAGCCATTTGTTTACGGATTTCTCTTTCTGTAGTGTTACCACTATAAATCTGAGAAAAAATGCTTTCAGAACGAATTTATAGTGCATTTTTTTAAATAAGAATGCACCAATTTAAAATCTCATATAGAACAGGACCTAAGTACTAAAACCACTATTTCGGGATGAATAAGAATGAAAAAAACTTATTTTTTTTACAAAATTTTTATTTTACAATTCATTTACTACTTTATTATAGTATCATACCTTAATATTAAAAAATATATAAAATAATATTGCTTAATAGTGCACAAATTTAAGCAACAGTGCACAGACATTCAGTAGACTGACCTTTTCTGCACTAAAGTGTAACAGTGGCAACACTAACTGTTACATGGAAGTTTTGCTCTTATATTTAAATTAAAATTTTCTTCCATCGGACTCTTTGTCCTAAATTTTACGGAAAGCTTTATAACATTTATAATAATGTAAATATTGTTTAATTTATAAATTTTTTTTTTAAATGTAAAATGTTTTTTTTAAAACCATATACATACATCAATTGACATATTAGTACCAACTTATAGAGAAAAATTCAAAATTTACTCTTAATAAAGTTTTTTTTATCAATTTCAATAAACCCTAGAACAAAATTTCAAAAAGAAAATATATTAACGTTTAACTAATTATAACATATAACAAACTTAACATAAACTAATTTTAATTAACAAATTCGATATGTATATACGACTTAAAAAAGAAATAACCTTATTTTCAAAAAAAATTTAAAAATTTACCAAATTAAGTTTCAATTTTAAGGATCCTAAATTTAAAATGCATACTTATAACAAATATGATGTAATCATATGGCATTGGCCCTTAGCTTAGCAGCAAAATAGTATTCGATAATGTAAATCTACATACATACACACATACATAGATACAATCTACAGTTGGATAAATTTATTTTGAAAAAATAGAAATATTCAAATTACAAGGCCAGCAAACTCTAATTTTTTTTTATCAAAAATAGTATGTAAATTTTATATGTAATTTATTTATCATACATAATTTTCAAATTTAAAAATAGATAATCGTTGTTTAAAAATGCATACCTACCAGACGTTTCATGTAAATAATATTGTCATATCACTATTACACTTCTTACTTTACTTTAATGTCACTGACTACTGTTCAAATATTTAATGTTCACAACAAGAACAAAGTACATAATAAAGTATGGATTGGAATGGAATATTGGATATGTATGGAATAAATGGATATGTACAAAACAGTGATGGAGTTTCAAATTTTTTAAATGTATTGAATCAGAATTAAAAATTGTACTTTTTTGAGGCCAATTGTACTGAACATTTTTTACTAGCAAATAAAACTTACTTACTTACTTACAAATAAAAAGAAAACGAATGCGAAATAACATAACATAAAATTACATTTATTTTTAAAATAATAAAAGGTTTTGTTTTTAGTTATTTGACCAAGTTATGAAGTTCTAGGTTACGTTTTTAATTGATTACACTTTTTGGCTATTTTGGTCTTTTTACGCCGAGTAGAACAATTAAAAAGTAAAATAATCTTTAATTTTTTGAAATATATAACAAAAACACCGAAATAGCCAAAAATTGTAATCCCTTAAAAGCTCTAAAGTTTAACTAAAAAAACCTGAATGGTAAAAATTTTTCTTTTTCCTAAACGAAATAAGTACATATTTTTTAATCAAGGAGATCATTTTCAATCATATTTTCAATATTATCAGCATTTATTGTTTGGAAAAGAATTTTTCTTGCAACTAAATAACTGTAGTAGCGCAAGTTTAATTGAATTTACTTAAATAAATCACTCGTTTGAAGTATTACGGAAACTGTACTTACAGTTAAGCTATTTCGTAACTTCGTTTTAATTAAATTTTGCACTAATATTTTGTTTATTTTTATACCAAAAAATGAATAAATATAGATTTGTATTGAAATTATTGGACTTAAATAGAATTGTACTAAAATTTAATAGAATGTATTGAATGTATTTTAATCTTTTCATTGTATTGAATTTAATACAAATTCCATCACTGGTACAAAATAAATATTTATTTACTTATTCAATATTATGCATACATATGTGGAATGTGGATTGTGTTGCAGTCTTGCGGAAGATTTTTTACTAGGATTAATTTGTTAATGTATTATATTTATTATAATGGATAATGCTTTTATATGCTTTTATAAAGAGTAACCGGTAACCGGCAAGTATCATAATAATTTTCATAGGTACTAGGTATTAAAATACTGTAAGGGTAAATAAGTGTTTGATACCTGTCATAACTCATAGTACATTTATTTTGAAAAAAAATAGAAAACCAGAACAAGTAAAACCAAGCAAACTCCCATTTTTTTTTTTATCAAAAGTGTATGTACAAATTACAATACAATACGTATTAATTGTATGTACATGTTCCAAATTTATAAATGCATGCCTATTTACCTACATTACTAAACATATTATAAATATACTTTAATACTGTTCAAAATGTTAATTAATGTATGTATGTATATACATAGGTTTTTTTATATTATATTTATATGAATTATTAATATATGCATATGGCTTTTATCAAGAGTTAACCGGCAAATGTATATATTATATAAATAATTTATATACCAAACCAACTAATGCATATATGTATGTAGGTATTTATGTATTATATGTTTAGAAATGTATACAATTATGATATGATTCTAATTTTCTACACTTAATACTCTATAGTTTTCCTGTTATTCATTTTTTTTTTCATTTCTAATTCTATGTGCTTTTACATTTTCTCTCAAGTGCTGTGGAAGTGTAATGTAAGACAGTATAGTGTGTGTAAGGCTTAATTGAATTTGTATTAGTGCAGTCATAAAAAAATGAACTTCGACTTTTTATATATAAATTTGTATATATGTACGTATGTAACGTGAGTGTTATAATAAGTATGAAAGTATGTATCATATATATTCGTATCGTATCTCCCAACATAATTCATATACATATTTATATACATACCTACAGTTTACAGATGTCATGCAAGTATAGTATTAAGTATACATTTATATACAGTACGTTTTTTATAGAATTTTTTCGTTCTTCGGCCACACGATTTTCTCCATATTAATCATTCTTATGTGTATGTATTAATATTTTTCCAAAATTTTTTAAAATAATCAGTCTGAAAATAATAGCGCTGTCGTTTTAAAATTTTTAAAAGTAGTACGGCAGAATTTAAAACGGAGTTTTTTACAACAAAATGTAAATATTTATATATTTTTCTGTTTAAAATTTGAACGCGAAAATTCTTATAAGCAAATTATTGTAAACAAGCACGAGTATTTTTAATTTTAACTAATGATAATTAAGATTTCTTTATTCATATTTAATATAACATTTTATTTAACATAACAATTAAAAAAACATAAAAACAACAAAACAAAAGTAACGTAAAATAAAATCTAATTACAAATAAAAAGAAATTACCTAATTCATAATCCTAATTTAAAAAATTCATTAATTTCAGTTAATTTTTTTCTAATTGTTATAAATTGTAATTCTAAATTTTATTGTTTGAAGGAACCCATTTACTATACTTAATCTTTGAAACCACCTCTTTAACAATCAAATTAACAAACAATTTGACTGATCATTCACAATTTGGCATATTTTACATAAAAAATACACACATCCATAAAAACAAATGCTCTGTTCAATCAATTCAATATGTAAAATAGAAAAATACCCTGTTCAATTTTCGAAATGTTGTAATTTGTATTGTAGATAGGTATATAAAATTTAAATATTATTATATTTGATAACATTATAATAGAATATTATCAGGTTAAATTACTAAAAACTACCCTGAAAAAACCAAAAATTTTGAAAAAATTAAAAAAGGAGTATTTTGTTTAGCTTTAACACAAATCGGAGTATTCTACCCAGAAAAGTAGTTGCGGAGTAACACTTATTAAAATGTACTCGAATACTCCGATCGGAGTACAAACGACAGCCCTTAACGTTCATTTTTTTGTGAATATGTATGTATGTAAATTTCTGTTTTGATAACAACATGAACGGTTATGTTACACTGCAAACCAAAAATAAGTTCAACTTAAAAATTTGATTTTGTGTGTTTTTGTTTTAATCAATATTTATTTAATTTTGATTCTCAGTGTTGAAATGATTTATGTACCTAGAGAAATGATTAAGTATAAAATTATAAATAACTAATATCGAGAATAATTTTTTTCTGACATTCATTATTTTAGCCTTGTTTAATAATCTGTAAATTTTTTAAATGAGTTTGCAATTGTTTAAACCTTTCTATATATGTTGCTTGGGTCTTTTACTTTATATTTATTTTAATGAAGTTTTGAAGTGATGTGAAGAATTTGTATTCTAAAATAATAATAAGAAACATATTTTTCCATATAACAGAATTTGAAGTCATGTAATGTAAAATATTGACATTCGTATTAAATCAATTCAAAAAATTCATATGGGTACATTAGTACATAATATATAATACATATATACATAATTATTATAATAATATATAGCATTGCAAACTGAAATTTATTGCAATTTATTCTTATTATTTTTTTTATCACAAAATTTTTAAAATTTTGAATCTGCTGCAAAATTAAAAATTAATAAATTTTCAATTTTATTAATTTTAATTACCTTTCGAATTTTAGTTGTAATTGTAACATATATTTTCAAGTATGTGGTATCATAACATAATGGTATGTGGATCAGTTGAAAAAATTCAATGTTCGTTTAGTTTGTTTCGTTGGTATTGCTTTTGCGTTACTTTATGAATTATATACTCTACATTACATATTGATATTATATATTACATATACATATATGGGCATATTATTCATATTTTTAAATTGAAAAGTTTTGTTTTAAGGAGGTCTTCGGTCTGGATATTATTATTTACTATTTAGACTTGGATTTTGAATCTACAGTTTAGTGAAATAGTTTTGAATACGAAGTACAAGTAAAGAATAAAAAAAAAAGTGAAGAGAAATAAGTATTTGTATTTTTTCTATTTTCTGTGCAAAAAAATATTTATTTGTAAAAATTTTGCAATAATTTTCCACTTTACAAATAACAATACATATGTATGTATGTACAACGAAAAAAAATTTAAATACCTACATACTTATGTACATTCATATATATAAATTTAGTGAAAATATATAAGGAAAGGGAAGAAATCAAACAAAGATTGTGTATATTCAATTGTCTTTAACTGTGTTCTTAAAAACTGAATTCAAATAAATTTTTTTGCAAAAGTTTTTTTTATAAACTTCAGCCTACATAAAATTCATTCGCAATTTGACACGTAATTCAATTGCCGGCTTTTGGTTTATTTTTTTTTTTTTAAATTCAATTCTTTGTTTTTAATGAAATAAAAATAAATTTAAAAACTAATTAATAGGGAAAAATAACTTTTAAATAATATAAAATAATTAATTTATAATTTTTCATACTGATTAGTGTGCATGTATATGGTATTGTGATTTTTATCGGTAAACTGTAAGGTGAATAAAATTGTAATTTGATAATTTAAAAGCTAAATATAAATTCATAAATGTGTTTTTTTTTTTTAAATTTTATTAATGTATAAATGATGTAACTCTATTTTAATTTATAATTATTTATTTTTAATTTAAAAAAAAAAAATTTAATTTTAAAGTGCAGCTTAAAAAAAAAAACTATTTCATCTCAGTATGAACAAATTTATAGCATTGTAATAGAATAATTACATGAGTTATATATTGTATATTTTTGTTTAAAAAACATATTTTGTTATTTAAATAAAAATTCTATTTGAATTTTATTATACATATCATTATACCTATACATATTTTTTTTTTTTTTCTTTTTATTAATTATTGATTTTATTATTATAGTCAAAATTAAAATAAAAAAAAAAAATTATAAATTTCATAAATTAAATTTTTTATAGAAAAATGGAAAGATTAGATTTGATAATATTTGGGGCATCTGGTTTTACTGGAAAATATACAGTATATGAAGCTGTTCAAGTTCTAAAAGATTTTAAATGGGGTATTGCTGGTAGAAATAAGGTAAATATCATGTACCTAAATAGGTACATATATTAAATATTTTAAATGAAAATCGATTTAATAAAAGTAACAAAATATAAAACATAATATCGCACATGCCCTCTTGGGCTGATGACCTTGACTTTGAATCATGAATCATCTTATTTAAAAATACATCTCTTTAATTATCATGTACATACAATGTATATGTTATATTGCATGTACAGAATTTAATATATAAATATACATATCAGATTCAGTATATGTATATGTTAGAATTTTTGTTTATTTTTATTTTCAATTGTTTTTGATATAATTTTTATTCATAAGTTTTTTTGTTTCTGTTTTTAAAGGAAAAATTAAATAGCGTCTTAAGAGACATGGGAGAAAAAGCTAAAACAGACCTTACAAACATTCCAATAGTAATTGCTGATATTAATGATGAAAAATCATTAAAGGAAATGGCTGAAAAGTGCAAGGTGAGTTACCTATTTTATATTTAACCAGATATTTAATACATGCATAAATATAAATAATATATGATTGGATTTAAAAGAAGTATCTAATCATTATTCATTAACATCCCACTACATATTTTTTCTAATTATGGTTGAATTGTTAAAATAATGTACCTACGTTGATCGTTGTTATTTCAATTACATACTTAAACATATGCATATGTATGTATATACATAGTTTTCGTTAAAATTACAAAGTAATAATATTATACGTACCTGTACCTATGGTAAGTAGGTACTTAAGTTGGTAGCAAGTATAAAATTTGTATTAAGTTTGAAACTGTTATGAAGGAGATATTTAAAGTGCAACTGAAAAGTAAATTTCTAACTAATTTGTAAATTTTCTTTTTTGATATAACGATTCTTTAATTGGTTGAGTGCTTTTATTCTTTTATGATTAGATAGTAGAGACTCAGGTTTTTTCGCTTTTTAGAAATAATACAGATCTATACAATTGATTTTCTATTATTTTCTATGTCAAAAATTAGATTTGGTTTTGTTTGTTAGAACATCAATTTAGGAAATAGAATTTTTTTGTAGAAAAATTGAAAACAAGATTTATGCAATAATTGACGCAACTCTATATATTTAAGTAGTAAAACTATAAAACCATTTGACATTATTTAATGCGATATGCGTATAAAATAATTAATTGCCTAAATTTATTATCCACTGATTAGGTATGTATGTATGGTAGATAGATAAGGTATAGGTAGGTACTAAATTTTTTTTTCAAACACTTATTTAGAAAATACTAGAAACAAAATGTATGATTATTATTACATACTTGATTTGATACAACAATAATAGCCTGGTATGTTTACTAAAAATATATTTTTTTTTTTAATTAAAATAAATAAAATCTTAGGTACAGTATTTTACATCTGTAGTTTGTTAATTCATTATAAGTAATGTTGAACCTTCATCTATTACTACATTTACTAGTTTTGATGCTTAATGCGTATATATAACAATTATAACTGAAAAATAACAATTATAATCATAAACTGCTTAGAATACTAAATATACTAAATCGCCAATGGTTGAGGTAAGTTCTTAATTCGTCAACATGTTGGCTTATATGGTTACAAATTACAGTACTACAGCTATTAATTAAATTCGATTTTTAAGTTATTTGTTTCTTAATTTTAACATTTTATACTTATTGTACTCATCCTATATTTCTTCACATTTATGTTATTTAAATCTTATTTGGTGCAGAGCGTCACTGACTTATATTAAAAAATTAGATATTCTACACAAAAAATCCATAAAAATTATACATAGGTATCCGTTAAGTTTCTCTACGCACCTGTTATATACAAATCATTATATAAGCTTTGATAACTTATGCAAACGTGAATTGTATACAATAGCATTCAAAATAGTAAACAACAAAATAAAACATCATTTAATAATTTAATCGAAATATAGACTTTTACAATTAAAAAACCAGAAACAAATCCAATTTCTATGTTTCACTATTCAGAACAGAGAAACAAAAGAACAACTGTCTTTAAAATTGCCTCCATGTCTTTAATAATCTACCAAGTGAAATAGAAGAAATTCAGAATACCTATTGGGATTTAAAAAAAAAAAAATTGTAGAATTTTTAACTATGTAGTTTTAAGCATGAACACACGTCACACAGTTATATAAAAAGTAAAGTCAAATATAAAAACAAGTTAAAAAAAAAAAATAAAAATAAAAATTTTTGAGGTGAATTGAATGTTGAAAAATTTAAAAGAAATAAATTTAAAAAAAAAGTAAAAAAATTTAAAAAGTAAAAATATACCTACTAAAATAATTTTTTTTTGTAAAATACATAGTATACCTATAAGAGTGTAGTTTATAACAATTCGACAAGAAGAAAAATTTTTTTTTAATCTTTTTCTATTTTTTAATTGTAAAATTGTATAAGGTCAGACAGCCTCGGCTAAGGTCAAAATTAATTTCAAATTTTTATATCGAATTTGTATTTTGTATCAATAAAGAAAAAAATCAATTAAAAGTCGAAATCGAAATTTCTCAGACGCAGTGCAGTAATATATGAATAATTTATCATTTATTTTGGTAATTTGCAAAATATGCATTAAATAAAAACGTATATATTAAGGTAAATGAGAGCATTAATATCGTAAAATTAAAAAATAAAGCAATTGGGAAATTATCTTTCCCTTTACATTATTGATTAGTAAATTCTTGAAACATCTTACTAAATATTTCAATATTTATAATAAAAATTAAAAATACGTTATCATCTTAGTCATCGGTAGGTAGTATGCACCTGTACTTTGATTAATAATTTGCTTATTTTTTTTTAAAGATCAATATACCTATAAAGTCAAAAAAAAAAAAAGCTTTTTAAAATTTATTGAATATTTGTTTGCGGGGTTATTGACTAAATTGTTCCAAAATTTGTAATTTAGTAGTAAGACAATAATATGTATATGGTTATATGTAGTAAGTAACTTGCATATTATGTTATATTATGTATCATACTCATACCATACATTATGTAAATAATATAATATATGTGATTGATTACAAATCATTTAGAATTTCAAAACAATTTTATTTGATTTAATCATGCTTTTTTTTATATCGTTTTTAAAACATTTTTCGACTTTGTACTATGATAATCAAAAATAGAGTTATCGTCATAACTTAAAAAGTTATTATTATTATTATGTTATGTTGAATGTATTAACTTTATTAGTTATTATTACTTATTGTTCATATATATTTATTATTTACTTTAATATTTAGTATGTTTAATATTTTTATGTACTCATATTATGTAATATTAAAAATATTAGAGGTTTTTAAATAAATTTCTAACTACTAAGGTTTAAGACAAATATTTAAAGTGTTTCTATGAGTAAAGTTGGTTTTGTTTTTAATAATAGTAAATAGGTTTAAAAACAATAAAATATTTATTAGTAATCCTTATTTATAATTTTTCAAATATATACGAATTAGAGTTAGTATTCGAACAGTAAAATTCAATGTCCAAAAACTTTAATTTTAGTATCCAGACATTTGAAAAAAATAAATTTGTTTTTGTTTTATTTATGTTAATTTGTAAGTAAATAATTTTAATACAAAGTTCTCTTAAAATTGGGAAGACATCCGTCAAAAAAAAAAAAATTGTAAAAATTTATAAGTAAATTATTAATACTAAGTTTTCTTGATAATTAATCTGAATCAAAGTTAAAGAGATTTTAAAACCCTAACATTCGCTGATAAAATTCATTATTGTTGATTAATTATTTATTGTGTGTTACTGATTGATATATTTTAAGTAGTCTTAAAGATTGCTGAATCAATATAATACGGCCTCCTGAATCACAGTAATTGCTCTTCAAAGAAGGATTTCTTTTCATAAAATATCGCATTCACATTCAATTTGTAGCAATTCATTTTTAAACTGTTTTTTTCTTTTAGAATATACTTCATTAATTTCGAGTTTTTCCAAATTATATGCCTTGCCCTTACAAGAGATCAGTCAATGTTGATGGTTATTATAAGTGATATTTAGCATTTGCATTTCTTATGCTCAATTTATTAGTTCGAATATCCTCTAAAGCTATGTGTATTTATTTTTTTTTTTAAATTAAAGATCTTAGCTTAATTAACACTACCCTGGTACATTAATTAGATATAAAATAATAAAACTATAAAAGGAAAGTTTTAAAACCTGTAAGTAAAACCTGTACGAATACTGAAAATCTACAAGAGCAATAAAATTATTTTTCTTTAAATTATTTAAAGCACACCTATTTATCCTATAAGAGTGGTCGTTCAAATTAAAATATGAAAAAAATCAGTTTGGATATCCAAACGACAAACAACATTAAAATGATTTCTACAAATATTTTCCATAATGTTTTTTTTTTAAATATTTTATAACACAAATAATGTATTATTTCAATAAAACAACACGTTTTCAGAAAATATAATTCAATAAATTGGACTAAAATACTTACTTTTTCTAAATTGACGAACTATTTTTAATGCTCAAACACAACATCGAATACAACAAAAATTTATTACACAAACTGATGTGAAGCTCTAACAGAAGAATCTTAATTTACTAGAAATTTCACATCGCATTGGTTATTTAAATGTATAAATGGTTTACTTTTTAGTACTTGCTTCAGGTTATTCAAAACTGTCCGGGATATTAATGCGTTTTCACGCTATAAATGTTAATATATAGTATATATCATATGAAAATTATTATTTAAATTTTAGTCAAATGTTATGGGGAAAGTTATAACTTATAAATATTTAAACACTTAAAAATCACAAAAACTTAATTCCGAAGTTCTTTTTTTTTATTAATTGCGTCACCTTTTAGTCATCAGAGGTATGGGGCGCAATATTATTTTTATTTTTTGCAAATATGGTTATGGAATAAGCAAAAACGTGATAAAATATTGTATTAAATTAGGCAATATTTACGTTGCGTTTTTAAATCATTATTCATTAGTTCAAAATCGGATAATTTTATAATACAGTTATATTTATGTACATACATATAAACATATGTACATTATTACATATATATATATATGTATTACATACATATGTACATCATATATTGATGTGATTTTAGCGAGAATAATCGATTAATAAATTTATTTTATGATTGTTAGAAAGTGTTTCGAATTTTATTTTTATAAAATTGAATTATAATTAATTTTTTTTTTTTTAATAGATATAAAAATAACATTTTATTATAAAAATATATTAAAGGTAAATTAAAAACCGTCATGTTAAAAAGGTTATCATTTTTTTTATATAAAACTATAATTTATTTTTATTAATTAAAGCTTTTGTTTTTTTTCTATTTCCAAAATTTTTGAATTTTGTAATTTGAATAAAATTTTTATGATCGAAATTAGAATTATAAATTTATTATTCACAACAATTTATTAAAAATATATGAAGCTTAATAAAATGGTTAAAAACTGTAATGTTTTTAGGATCATGCATATTATTTATATATAAAATTTTTATGATCGAAATTAGAATTATAAATTTTATTATTCACAACAATTTATTAAAAATATATGAAACTTAATAAAATGGTTAAGAACTGTAATGTTTAGGATCATGCATCATCAGTTTTGTTTCTAACATGAAACCTAAGATGTTTTCATTATTAATTTAGTTTTTCTAAAATAAAATCCAAGAGATTCCATAAATAAATTTTTAATATTTATTTATTTATTTTTATTCAGATACTTGTAAATTGCTGTGGACCGTATAGATTTTTTGGTGAAGCAGTAGTTAAGGTAAATATGAAAATCATATTTTTATTTGTTTTTCTTTATTTAATATTGGAGTTGTATTTAAATGCTAATGAATAGACACTTGAAGCTACATATAATATAATGAATGTTTTATTTGTTAAATTTACATAGGCATGTATTCAAGCTGGTACGCATCATGTAGATGTTAGTGGTGAACCTCAATATATGGAAACAATGCAATTGAAATACAATGACCTAGCAAAAGAAAATGGAGTTTATGTTGTAAGTATTGTAATTCTATGATCGTTTTTGCAAGCTAAGAAAATAAGAAAAAACAAAAAAGAATTATAAAAATTAAAAAAAAAAAATTTTTCTTTGAACAGGTTTCGGCTTGTGGATTTGATAGTATTCCAGCTGATTTAGGAACTGTATTTCTTGAAAATCATTTCAATGGTAAAAAAAAAAAAAAAATTTTAATGATAGATGTAAAAAATAATGATAATTGATAATGATAATTGTAAAAAATCATATTAAAATTTAATTTTTTTTTTGTAGGAGTTGTAAATTCGGTAGAAACATATTTAGAATCATGGGAAAGTGGTGGTGTCACTGGAGGAGCTGCTATACATTATGGAACTTGGGAATCGGCTATTTATGGTTTAGGTATAATATTGAATAAAAAAAATATAAATATGTAATAAAAATTAAATTTAATAAATAATAAATAGCACATGCAGATGAGCTACGTGGAATTAGATCAAAATTATTTGAAGGACGTTTGCCACAATTTCAACCAAAACTGAAAAACAGGTAAGTTTAACTTTTATATATTTATTTTTTGTGCAATTTTTAATTTATTGGTATTTTTAGGTCCATAGTGCACAAATCTTCAGTTACTGATTCGTATTGTTTACCATTCCCAGGTTCTGATAGATCCGTGGTAATGCGTTCTCAAAGGATAATGTTTGAAAATGACAAAAAACGTCCAGTACAAATGAGAGCTTACGTAGGTTTTCGATCATTGTTTGCTACAGTCGCTGTAGCCTTTTTTGCAGTCATTTTTGGAATTATGACTAGATTTTCTTTTGGCCGTTCCTTATTATTGAAATATCCAAAATTATTTTCTGGCGGTATGATATCTCATGAAGGTCCATCAGAAGAAAAAATGGAGAAAACTAGATTTGCAATGACATTTGTTGGTGAAGGGTGGCCTAAAGAAGATTCATTAACTGAACCCACAGATCAATTTAAAGATCCTCCATCAAAGACAATCATTACAAAAGTGTCTGGAAAAAACCCTGGTTATGGTGCTACATGTGTGGCACTTTTACAATCAGCTGTAACTATTCTTAAGGAAAATGATAAAATGCCTGGAAATGGAGGAGTCTTACCACCAGGTGCAGCTTTTGCTAAAACTGGTATGATTGAAGAATTAAGAAAATATGAAAATGGTATGCAATTTGAAGTAGTGTCCACTAAGGAAAAGTCTGAAGAATAAAGAAAATAAACTTTACATTTAATTGAAACCGTATTTACAGGCAAATGTCGTATTCGGTAAAATAATTGTTTATTAAATGTTTTTTTTTTAAATTCTTTAACTTAGAATTAACATTTTATATTTATATTTATTAAGTAAACATGTATTAACCACTTTAACACTTTTTTATAATTTTACATCATGTTGTTTACTCTAAAATTTACTCCAATAATGCAATGATTTTGTCACTAAGTGCAATTCTTGATTATTTGTAGTAACCTTTAAAAAAATAAAATCATATTTTTCAATTAAAACAAAATCTTTCAATTAAATTATTTGGCATAAATTAAGCAATTTTATTTTTAAATCAAGATTTTGAATCTTTATATTAACTAACATAAACAGGTTTTTATTTTTCCAGACGGCAAATTGGTCCATCTTCGACCATTTTCAAATCCACTTTAGGACCAACTAAATCACGTATGTTATTTATTCCGTATTTGACCATTGTTGGTCTTTCCAAAGACAAGCCCCATGCTATCACATTGACATTAGGTGGTACGCCCATTGGTAATAACAATTCTGGCCTAAAAACGCCAGAATTTCCAACCTATATTTTAAATCAAATCACTATTAAAAAAGTTATAATTAAAAGAATTTTGTACCTCAATCCACTTTTGTAAACCTGGATGAAAACAAAAAATTTCCATACTAGGTTCAGTATAAGGATTATAAGCTGGTTTAAATTCTAGTTCGGTAATGCCTAATTTTCTGAAAAATTCATATAAAGTACCAATAAGATCTCCTAATGTTAGTCCGACATCAGCGATAACCCCTTCCACTTGATGAAATTCAGCTAAATGAGTAGCGTCCAAAGTTTCATTACGAAAAACTTTGTCTATGCTAAAATATTTAACTGGTTTGAAACCATCTGATTGGTTGGCTAATTTATATAACATGCGAGCACTAACAGCTGTTGTATGAGTACGTAAAAGATTCTTTTGAGCTTCTTCAATTTTCCAATCATATCCATAACCTTGAGAACCATAACCACCTTTAGAATGTACGTGTTTGACGCGTTCTAAATATTCATGAGGAAATTTGAAACTTTTTGAAGGGTAACTAATAAAAAATGTATCATGAGCATCGCGAGCTGGATGTTGTTGAGGTTGGAAAAGAGCATCGAAATTCCAAAATGATGATTCAATATAATTATTGGTTGGCATTTCTGAAAATCCCATTTCTAGGAAAATTTGACGGAATTCAGTTCTAACTTTTAATAAAGGATGTAAGTGCCCTCGTTCTGGTGGGGCACCAAGCGCATCGAAATTATAAGCTTTAAATTTCAAATCTTTCCAAAGACCTGAAGCTAACATGTCTACAGTTAAATCGGTCTCTAGTTTTTTTAACGATAAAGAAAATTCTGGTCCCTTCGTTAAAACAAAACTTTTGGTAACTATTTCTTGTAATAGTTTTCTTTTCTTATAATCACCAATGAGTTTCTCTGGAATTAATTGACCTTTTGACAAGCCTTCAAGATGTATTTTGACAGTATCTTCTATTTGCTCTACTTTCCTTTTTATTAAAGGTGGATTTACTGATTTATCAACAAGAATCCAACCTTGTGACATTGCCTTACTAAAACCGACTTTAGCGTTTAGTGAAGTTTTCATAAGTTCAGCTTGTTGTATTCCTTCAAATGGTACTGAATTATATATTGCAGCTTCATGACTACCATTTTCAGACACATGCTTTCCTTCTTCGGTAAGTTCTAACGTCTTTCTAGATGTTTGTTCAGCATTGACTAATTCGCCGGATGCTTGAATACTTTTAAGAGCACCAATTATTTTTTGATGGTCTTCGTTAAAAACAGACACTAAATCTAAAGTATCAACATGATTGTGCTCATTTAAAAATTGAAGTATTTTTTCTGTTAAATCCTGATGCATTTTGTGTTATATTTTAATTAAATTATAATTTTTTAAAAGTGCAACGTTGTACCCAGATAAGACGTTAAAAAAAAAACAGAAATGTCAGTTAATATTATGGTTAAGAATAAGAATAATAATAACGAATAAAACGTCAAAATGATGTTAGGTTTACATGCAGTATTTAAACATAATTATGAAAAAATTTTCCAAGAATTGAAATTTTAATTAAAGTATTTTCACTTACAATTCTACATTATTAATTTGTATATTAGTATCCATTTCTCGTATATGATAGATATTATATGATTGGATACTATACTTTGTAATTTTGTATCACCTCATGTTGAATTTATTATATTATTTAAATACAGCGAGTGTTAAAAATTTTTAAGAACGACATACGAATAATAACATTATTTTACAATATAAAAGTTGAATTTGGAAAATTGCAAAGGAGTGTTCATAAAGATTTTAAATGAATGGATCTTCAAACATACCAAACAATTTTAATTGATTATTTAATCTGATGTTCATTAATTGAAATGGCTTTGGAATTTCATGTTTTCAATATAATAAAAAATCAAAATTTGGCATACAATTAAAAAGAAATAATTATTCTTTTAGCATTTCTAAATACTGGCGTTAGATGGCATAGGTTCGCACAAAAATAGGTTGAATTTTTGCATAGTTTGTTATTAATGTTTCAAAAATATATGCAAAAAATTGTAAATAGTTTGAAATTTACAAAGCCAAATACAAAGTTTTATCTTATCTTATGGTAACCAAAGCAATTGTTTTACATGTTAAACAATAAACTTGAAATGATCTATTTAAAAAAAAATTATTTTTCAATTTTGTTTCATTTATAATAATTAATAACTTATAATAATCTAAAGATTCTAATAAATTATTGTACTATATTTTAAAATATTTTTCGCTTCAATATAACACAACACAATATAAAAATTTTATTTTAATGAAATTTTTTATTAATAATAATTAATAACGAACTTTAATTAGTTATAAAATACTTAACTTTTAAAATTGAATCATAGTTTTTACAAATAATAAATATTGGTTTGTCGATATCTGATACATGGTGTCGCATTATCGTCATTATAAGATGTCATATTCGTTTTTACGTATACCTCAAAAAAATTAAAATTAAATCAAAATCAACATATATAGATTGACGTTTTGTATTGTTAATCAATCCTGATTTCTGATCAATCTTTATTTTCCCTTTGAAGTGATTAAAAGAATCGTGTTTTATTTTAAATAAATTTTAATTATTTTAAAAGAAATTTTATTTTAAATGTCATTATCGAGTTTACTTCCTGCACCAACAAACTCGGTCTGGGATAGAGAAGATGAAAGACGAGTTGCTGGTGCACCTAAAATGGGTGCTTTGGTTTCTGCGAAAATAGCAGCGCCACCATACGGGCAAAGGAAAGGTTGGATACCCAGAAATGAAGCAGATTTTGGTGATGGAGGCGCATTTCCAGAAATTCACGTCGCTCAGTATCCATTAGGTGAAAATTTTGAATTATTTTATACTAATGATATACAATATATTTTTTTTTTATATTAGGGCTTGGCGCACCAGGTAATGTTGGAAAAAAATCAAATGCTATTGCAATTCGTTTAGATGATACTGGAAAAATTAAATATGATGCTATTGCACGACAAGGACATGGAAAGGATAAAATTGTTTACTCAAACATAAACCAATTATTGCCGGCAGAAGTTTTAGCTGAAGATGCTGAAGAACTTCAGAAACCAGATGAAGACACTATTGCAGATGTAACAGAACAAACGCGTAAAGCATTAGAAAAGTTGACAAATCAAAAAATTGCTGCAGCTATGCCAGTAAGACATGCGGAGAAATCTGCTCCAGCTCAGTATATTCGTTATACACCATCGCAGCAAGGTGACGCTTTTAATTCTGGAGCTAAACAACGTGTGATTCGTATGGTAGAAGCTCAAGTAGATCCTATGGAACCACCAAAATTTAAAATTAATAAAAAAATTCCTAGAGGACCACCTTCACCACCAGCTCCAGTGTTGCATTCTCCTTCTAGAAAAGTTACAGTTAAAGAACAGAAGGAATGGAAAATTCCTCCTTGTATATCAAATTGGAAAAATGCTAAGGGTTACACTATTCCTTTAGATAAGCGTTTAGCTGCTGATGGAAGAGGCTTACAACAGGTTCATATAAACGAAAAATTTGCTAAAATGGCTGAAGCGTTGTATATAGCTGATAGAAAGGCTCGTGAAGCTGTTGAAGCTAGAGCTCAATTAGAAAAGAAATTGGCACAAAAAGAAAAAGAAAAGAAAGAAGATATGTTAAGACAAATGGCTCAACGAGCTAGGGAAGAGCGTGCTGGTCTTCGTATGCCCGAAGAAGTTTCTAATAATCCTGAACTTAAAGAACGTGAAGAGTTACGGGCTGAACGTCATAGGGAAAGAGTTCGTGATAGAAATATTGCAAGAGCAGCACCAGACAAGAGATCTAAATTACAAAGAGAAAGAGAGCGTGATATATCTGAACAGATAGCTTTGGGAATGCCAGCAAAAACTAATACCTCAGGAGAAGCATTATTTGATCAAAGATTATTTAATACAACAAAAGGAATGGATTCTGGTTATGGTGACGATGAAGGTTATAATGTTTATGATAAACCATGGCGTGGAGATAATACACTGGCGAATCATTTATATAGACCTAGTAAACAAGTTGATAATGATGTTTATGGTGCAGATTTAGATAAAATAGTAAATACACAACGTTTTGTGCCTGACAAAGAATTTAGTGGTACTGATAGAAGCGGTCAAACTGCTCGATCAGGTCCAGTTCAATTTGAAAAAGAAGAAGATCCATTTGGTTTAGATCAATTCTTGACTATGGCTAAAAAAGCTCCAAAAAGAAGGGAAGACGATCGAAATGATAAGGATAGAAGTAGTGATCGTAAAAAACGAAGAGATTGAATTTTCGTGATTTTTATTATGAATTACGTGATTTCTTTTTTTTTTCCAAATACATACGTTACTAAAAATTAGATATAATATAATTATCTAAAAATGTAATTAAAATAATTAGAAATAATGATAATGATACTAAGGAGTAATTAAAACTTAATGCATCAAATATTAGATTAAATGAATAGTCATTTCTAAAAATAAATTTTTAAAGAAGTTAAAAAATTTTTTTTTTTAAATTTATTTCTTTTTGTTTTCCCCCGTTCATATTAAAGATTTTTGGGAATAAATGTATTTTAGAAACCTTCGGTAAGTGTAAATTAAGGCATATTAAATTATAAAATTAAATGTAAAGATTTTTTAGTTAGTAGAAAGTAAAAAAATAGCCATAAAATAGCAAATAAAAAAATTCCTTTATAAATTAAAGTTTCAAAACTTCGTTAAGATAAAATAGCCTATTTGAAAATTAGTACATACTGTGATATGTATTTTGTTTTCACTTTTTTGTGTTTTCACGGTACATGTTTCGTTTCTTATGTATTCTTCATTTATATTTAAATAATATCAAAAAAATTTAATTAAAAATGTGCATTAAAAATAAAAACTCAAATCTCAAAAAGAAAAAAGTATATAAAATTGAAAATACTGAGATCTCTTTCCATATAAAAAATTGAGAAATATTTCACCGATTAAAATTAACATAACTAAACTAATTGAAAAAATTTTCTGTAGTTATCTTATAATTAGTTTGAGATTGTTCCAAAAACATTTAAGTGAACACTAAAATAAACAATAAGAAAATAATACAAAAATATAAGCTGCAAATTTTTTTTTTATTTTAAAAATTTTGAATTTCAATAAATAAAATAAATAATACATAGAATTAAAACAAAATTTCTTTGGGTATATCCATTATTTTTTCTTCAATGTTTTAGCCATGTTTTAATCATCTATTTTAGAATCTAAAACGTTCTTATGTTGGCGACTGCATTTGTACATTGCATTGATTTTTCTTAGATCACTTGTAGAGAATCCTTTTCTTTGTCCCATTATTGACGTTGTTTGCTGTAATTGCATAGAAAGAAACCATTTCAAATTAATATAGTAATTAATATATATATATAATTTTAATTTTGTTTATTAATTATACTTTGGAAAGAATTGTTGGTTGACCATTTGATGAGAATGCATAAGATGAATAATGCATAATACTACCATAATCATATGGAACACCAAATGCATTAGTTTTTAACGAGCTTGCTTTATCAAAATTATGTAGGGCATCTTTTTTGATATTTTGAAATTGCACTGTGATATAATTATCTCTTTCATGACGGTTTTGTTCATGTAAAAATCCTACAGCGTGCATTATTTCATGTACAAATGTTCCAGAACCACGAAGTAAACAAACTGGTGTATGTAAATTAATTTCTTGACGTCCACCAATTCTTCCAATACTTGACCAACAACCGGTTTGTTGATTTACAATTGAAATATAATCTTTTTCATTTGTACGTGGCTTAAAACGAATACAAGTTTTAGTATGATATTCATTAATACCTTGTTGAATAGTGGCTAACTCTTTTGGACTGAAACTGCCACGAATTTCATATGGTATAACACCCTTTGGCCAACGATATATTCCTGATAGCATACCATTACGACTTGGTGATGGTGGTATTAGCATATCACCTTCTAAATATGTTCCTAATTCTTCAGGATTTAAACTTCCGTTAGGATCAAAATTATCTAATCTTGTTTTTGTTGTTATGTTATCTGGTTTACCAAAAATTTTTAAATTCAAATCTGTTAAATCAATTAAATCATCTTCATCCAATGGTGCTTCTATTTCTTGACGATCAATATCGTTTTCATTTAATTCTTCAATAAATTCATCATCTGACTTTACTATGCTGTCATTAAGAACTGGTAAACTAAATGCTTTAGCAATCATCAATAATATAATAAAACTTCTCTTAAATTTTTTAACCATCTGAAAAAATAAATAATTAAAAAATATTTTTATAGTAAATACACCATTTTTAGAAGCAAGTTATGTGTTAGATTTTTTTTTACCTTACTTAGAATATACTTTAAGGAACGTCAACCAAAATATGATGGTTTCTAAAGTTTTATTTACTATTTATATACAAAAATGTTGTTCTTTATTTCTCTTCATTTCAGTTTTATTTATAATAATGTATACAAATTGTATACGAAATTAAAAGTTTTTCTTATCACTTAAAAAAAAAAAATAATTTGCATTATGAAGAAAACATTCATATATGTAAATAAAATTAAACTTTAAATATTGATATAACATATTAGCAAAAATGCCTTAAATGGGGAAAAAAAGTGTATACCTATGTGTATGAAATAAAATTTTCTTTAAATATTTAATAAATCTTTGCAAATAACATGAATATAATGATAAATAAAAGTGTTTGAAGGTTTTGGTTAAATAAAGGACTTTAAATTTTAAATCCGGAAATGGATTTTTAATGAGAATTTATAAGTCTTTCAAATAGTGAGTTTAGATTTGAGTTTTTATATTACTGATGATGGATACTTAATATCCAAAGATTTTTAGAAATGAGTTCAATAATAATTGTTAAGTAAATTTATGGCTGTTCTTTTAAATAATATTTTGATTACCAAACTTTTTAATTACTAACTTTTACTAAGTACATATATATTCTGTATTAATTACTAAATTTTTATTTAATTAAAATGTATAATATCTTTTTTTTACCTTTTTATGATCTAGTTTTTATACTTTCTCAAATTATGAAATTTTAAAATTTGAATTCCTATCTTAAATCTGATTAACACAAAACAATAATTTTCTAATTTTGGAAAAAGAAAAAAAATTATAATTTAAATTTCATGTTATTAAAAAAAAAACTTTTATTAATGTACTTATTATATGACCTTTTTAACAGTTTTTAAATTATTTTTTGTTTTTAGTTTATTCCCCTGCCCTATAAATGTGACAAGGAAATTACGGTGGGGTGTCACAGAGCCATAAGTCAGAAAGCCATATTTTTATAAAACATTTTGTGTCATAAAGCCATAATTAAATTATTCTTTGATTTGAATATAATTTTTTTTGTATAATAGTTGTTTGAATGATGTTGAAAAATTTTTGGAAAAGCGGTACTGAAATATGTATGAAAGAAAAATACTTAGGAAAGATTTTAGAGTTGGTTACAAAATCAGGATATCCGCTTTTTCCAGAATATATATATGTAAAAATTCTGGAAAAAGGGACAACTCCGGTTTCGTAACCGACTATAAAATTTCTCCAAATAGATACATATATAGGCAGAACCCGGAAAAGGGCAACCTTTATTTTGTAATAATTTTTGTATCTCATTTTTACAGAACAAAGAATTTAAAATCATGGCGGTAGAAAAAAAAACGTTTCAGATTTTCATACGAAAAATATTAAATTCTAACTGTGAAAAATAATAATAAATTTTGTGAAAATATAGAAATTTTCATGAAAAACAAAAAAAAAAAAGAAGGAATGAGGGCTGCTGCCCCCGCGCCCGCATTCCCCCGCACACGGAGATGTGATACATTTAAGTGATATTGAGGAGGGTTTTTATAGTTGATTACAAAATGAGGGTATTTCTCCTTTTCCAGAATATTTATATATATATGTATATATATATATATATATATATATATATATATATATATATATATATATATATGCGAGATCTTGACTTAGAGAGAGTTGGTTAAAAAATCAGGATATTTTCCCTTTTCAGAATTCTTACATATGTATATGCAAGGAGGGATTTTAGAATTGGATTCTAGAGTTTAATAGTTTTCCTTTTTCCTGAATATTTACATATATTATGTATAAAAGAATTAGGAGGGATTTTAGAGTTGGTTACAAAATCAGGATATTTTCCCTTTTTCAGAATTCTTCCATATGTATATGCGAGATTCTGAATTAGGAGAGATTTTGGAGTTGGATTCTAGAGTTTAATAGTTTTTCTTTTAAAGTAATTTGAATCGAATGAGACATAACACCATATGGCTTTATGACTCATTTGAATGGGTCATAAAGTCATATTTTAAAAATTTTTATATTTTATTTTTTATATTTTTAATTTTTTTTTTTTGGCTTTATTTTTAAAATATGGCTTTATGACACTCCACCGAAAATTACACAGCCTCCCTTTTCAGGCGTGGCTATAAATTTCGTAAGGGGAAATTATGTATATTATGTATATTATGTAATTATATAATTTTATACACTCTAACCTAGGTTTTCCATAGTTCCCATTTAATGCAGATTTAACTTTTTCAAAAATAATAAACAATATTATTTATTTATGAATGGAAGATCAAAAATAAAGGAAACCACAAATATTTTTTTAATTTATGCCAAATTCTCTTTTTATATATTTAGATTTTATACCACAATGGTTTTAGCTTTAATTTTTTGAAGTTTCTCGCTTAAGTCTTTAATTTTTTTTAAAAACATTTTTAAGAAATTTATTTAAAAAAAAAAAAAATAGTATGTTAATATTTCATATTAAAATTGCTCGAAAAGTTTTTATAATCAATTAAATAAGAAAGGTATATTATCTTATTTTAAATGACATTAACTATTTTTAAATTTTTGGCAGTAATTATTTAGCTTTTTCTTTTAATTTGAGAGGAGAAAACAAAAAGTGTTTACAATGAACTTATATTGACCAAGTTCTAGGGTTGGGGATAAAATCGAGAAAGACATAATCCAGAAATAGAAGATCTAGAAAAAATAAAATTTAGAAAAGACGAAAATCAGAAAAGATAACATTCAGTAAATATTCAAAAAGACAAAATACAGAAATAATCTAGAAAAATAGTTCAGAAAAATTTAAATTTCTCTATTCTACACTATATTGAAAATTATTAAAATCATATAATAATCAATTGGAAAAGGATAAAAATTGTATAAAATGATAGAAATTTTTAAAATTTGAAAATAGAAAATAGAAAAAATATGGCATGGGGCTATCCTAAGCCCCGCTACTTATTTAAACAATTCTCTTTTTGGATAAGGGACGTAAACACATACAGCAAGAATCAGTTTTAAATTTTTTTTTGCCTGTATGAAATTCGGAAAAAAGACAAAATTTAGTACGTTATTATGCAAAGCTATTCCATACAAAAACAATTTTTGACTTTCTTATGATGAAAATTTTATTTTATTATGTGAACGAAATAACCCTATTTTATTTCTTCTCAGCTAAAGTATTTAATAAAGTATTAAAACGGATAACTAAAAAAAAATTATAATGAGTTTTTATATTGCATATTATATTAAATACTCTGTAGTAAAATAATAATATTAATAAGAATACTAATACCAATAATAATAGCTGCTACAGTGACAGGAGAGGAGTTGGCTTCAATAATTACCTCGCGGAGTAAGGTCTTATATACTATTGCATGTTCCAACTGTTATAACGGCTATAGTCACTGTTAGCAAAATAGTAATAATTATAGGTGGATTCTTTGTTTCCTTACAGTCCCACTCCCAATTCAATGTTTCCGCATCCATTTCATATCCTTTCCTATCCCTACTCCCTAGCCAATATACTGCGTTAGCAGGTAAGGGTTTCATCCTATTATATATTGGCTAAAGGGGGAGGTGGGTTTAGTCAGTAAGAATCTGACACTACCAAGGGGAAATTCTTGGTGTCTTTGGTAGATTCCCACCAAAAAAACAATTAGTTTCATAAATGGTGTTTCTTTAATATTAATATTATTTTAATTTGTTAAAATTTTTTTATCTTAATCTTTTAATAATTTGAAATTAAAGTTTAATCATTGAAATGGCCGTTTAACTATTGATATGAGCTAAAAACACCCAAAATAAAGAACAAATTTATATTTATTAAATAAATTTTTTTTAAATCTCTAACATTTCTATAATATGTAATTTATATGAATGTAGAAATAAAAATTTTTTTTAAGGTTTCTGTTAAATGAAAGACTTAAAACTTTACAGCGTAGAAAGAATTTTTATGAGAATTTTAAAATTGCACTTTTCAAAGTGTACGCATCGAATAGTCCTATCCTTTCTCTATTCCATTCTCTTCGAACTTCCTAGTCGCTATTACTGTATTAACAGTTAGAGGATTCATCCCATTGTATTGCCTAAAGGGGGTGGTATTTGTTTAGTTACTAAGAATTTGATACTACCAAGGGAAAATTCTTGTTGTGGAATCTTTCCAGCTCCCTTCTTTGGAATTTTTCGACCTTCCTTAGAAAAAAAAGTGAGTTCAAATTAGAGTTTTCATATTCTCAATATTTACCCTGCAAATTTATCAAATCCTTGTAAAACAAATTAACAAAAAAAAACTCTTTTAAAAACTTAAACAAACGGTACATTATTAATATAATAAGTGAAATATTAATATATGAAAAAGTTTGTTAGATTTCCACCTACATTGAGGATACTAGTTTTAATTTATTTTTTATTTTAAAAACATTGAAAACTCATTTATTTTTTTATTAATAGTTTTTGTAATAAAATGCTTTCATTGACAATTTTTCAACTTTCCTAAAAACTAAAAACTGTACTTAACTTTCTCGTTCTTTATGCAACAACAACAAACAAAATAAAACAAAATCAAATTAAAGCTAAAACAAAGTTTACCGATTTAATACAGATTATATTATATTTTCTTAAAAAAAAGGAGGTTTTCTTTATACAATTTTTACATTGTTATAGTTATGAAGCATTTAAGCATCGGATATAAGGGATTGTGGCAAAAATCCACAATAAAACAAAATTCATATTGAATTTTGCCATAAAAATAAAAAAAAAAAATTCATAAAAAAAAACTACAAAAAATATTCCACAAAGAAAGTTTCAATAATATGTTTAGTAGAGGTTTGGGGATAAAAGCCTGAATTGTTTTAAATATGCTTTATTGTTGAAATGTGTATGTAACAAAAATATTTAGAAAGGGTTTTAGAGTTGTTTTCAAAAATTAGGATTATTTCCTTTTTATGAATATGTATATGTATATTCCAGATTCTAGACTAGGGGGAATAATAAATTAAAACATTGTGTCATGATTATCTTTACACACTTTAATGAATTTTGAATTTGTGGATTTTTATTTGTGAATTTTGACTTTTGAATTTATTTTATTGATTTCTGTTTGTGGATTCTATCACCATACCCATTATAATGTTATAATTATAAATATCTTCAAAACTTTCACGTCTTTTTTTTATAAATAAGCATTAAAATATTTTGTTTAATTCTTAAAAATTCAAGAATGTTTCGTAATATCAAAGTAAGAAACTTCGTACTTTCTTCTTGAACATCATATAATATGATGAACATTTTTTGAAACAAAAGAACGCCTTTAAGTGTTTTCTTAATAAAACATTTTTTAAATTTTCTCCTTAAATTAAAATTTATAAATTTTTACTTTCTCTAAACTGAAAGAAAAATTTCAATAAAATGATAGAATAAAATCAATAAGGTAATTTATTTATTTATTTAAGGTTTAAGGATAAGGTAAGGAACACCAATCAATCCTTATGGATTTTATATGAATAAGGTAATTAATGATACATTTCTAAATTCTAAAAAAAAATAAGTAAATATTTTGTTTCATGATGAAACCATCAATAAGGTAAAAATAAATGTAAGAAGTTTTAAAAGAATTAAAATAAAAAAAAAATTCTTGAAGTTTATAGAAGTGAAGTGAAAATTATACGTCGTACGCTTTTATTTAGGTCGAGTCCCAATTTCGCGATACGTCGACGTATCGATTTACTTTTACTTTACGTCGTACGTTTTTATTTAGGTCGACCCCTTTTTATTGAGAAATAAAAGTGTGTTATAATTTAATAATTAATATAATTTAATAAGTTATAATTTTGATGACTTAAATAATAAATTTAATTACTTGTTCATATTAAAAATAAAATTTTACTTAGATTTTCTTTTATATTAAAATTAAATTTTCTTTTTTTTTTATTTTCCAAAATTTTTACTTTGATTAATTATAGTAGGGTTTTTGTTTTTAGATTTTAGTTCGGTCCGGAATTAGATATTTTTTAGTAATTTAAATTTGATAACTTAGTCAACTGGAGCATAAAAAGTACTTTAAAAGATTTATTGTATTTGAATAATTAAATAGATAGATAGTTAATTTTTTAGCAAAATTACCAAAAATTCTAGATTATAAAAACAATTGTTGTTAATTTTATTTAATGAAAATAGATTTTTATTGGCCTACTTGAAAATTCAAATAATATAATCATTATTCTGAAATAGAATAATAGAGATATAAAAAAAATTAAACCATGTTTTTTATATTTTTAAAAATATTGAAAAAATGTGCCTATTATTTTTACTCTGTCCGTCCCTCCATCCGTCTATTTTTGACCATTGTAAAGCGTCTCAAACTTTGAAAAAGAACTAGTTTGAAATGTTTATATCTTAAGTTCTGTTTAAAACTTTTTCAATTTAAAAACACCTTTCAGGCCTTTTTTTTACCTTTATAAATATAAATATCAATATTGCACATTTTTTTAAATTTAGTATTTAAAATTACCGTTACGTGGAAATAAAATTTTGCTAGAATTTTCTTCCTTCTTAACTTCGGCATACTTTTAGATAGAAACTTAAAGTTTTGAGAGAAGAAAGAAATGTTTTATACCATCACCTATTTGAGGGCTCAAAAATTGAAAATTTGCTTAAACACCTACAATCGGTAAGACTTCAAAAATAATAAAATAATAGTTTTACAATCTGAAAACGCTAGAAGACTGGAACTTTTCTTACCTTTATAAAAGAACAAAATTATGCAATATTTTGCAATTTCCTATTTAAATTTACCGTTATGTCAATATAAAATAATTTTGCAAGATTTTTCTTCCTTCATAACTCCAACACGCTTTTAATTAGAACTTTAAAATTTTAAGAGAAGAAAGATCTTTTCGAATTAGTGTAAGTGTCTCAGAAATATTTTTTGTATCACCCCATGTTTAAGGACTATTAGAGCTATTAGACACCTCTGCAAAATAGAAGGCAAAAATTAAAGCTTCAACTTTATAATTTTACATGTGTAATTAACTTTTCATAATTATGTAAGGTTCCCTTCAAATTGAAAGTCTCTTTATTTTTCACATTTTTTCTTGTTATATGCAATTCTAAGAAAAATATTACAAATTTTGGTGCAAATCACAATATATATATAATATGTATTAAACAGTTTGTATTGTGTTTTGGAAAATGTACACCTTTAAAAACTATTGTTTTACATTCTGCCTTGTTTTTTTATTGTATTATTTTATTTGACTAAGTACTATAATTCCTAAGTTAAATTTAGCTCTAGAAACAAGCTCTACAGATATATTTGTATTTTTCATATGGGATGTTGTTGATACTTTCTTTTGGATTTTATTGGTTTTCCATTATTATTCTAGTTTTTTATGTTATATAATTTTATTTAAGTTTTTTATGTTTTCAGATGCAACTTTATTTAGAAGATTTAGTAAATTTTCCCGGAAGAGGTTCTGGAGTTTAGTTTTGATCATATGGCGGGCTTTTTTTTGTAGTTTATTCCCCTGTCATAAAAATGTGACAAGAAAATTACACAGCCCTTCCTTTCTAGGTGTACCTGTAAATGTCGTAAAAGGGAATTATTCTTACGATGTGTGTGGGATTTGAATCCAAATTTCCTCGGGGTTTTCAACGTATTTTATACTAATTACCTACTAAAATATATTAACTAAATTATATTACCTACTAAACCATCGAGGTCTCGGTTATTATTTGGAAGTTGTATAATATGTTGGCTGTTTTCACAGTTTTTGCATATGGATGTTAGCTATTATTTTAAAAGGGGGTAGCCAATGAACTTAGTGTGTCCGTCAAATTCTAAAATTTATATAGTTCTATTTCTTTTTCGATATTGATTTTGAATATCGGGTTCTAGTTTTGTAGATATTTATAAGTTTGTATAAAGGTGGTTGCATTTTTCCTAGTTTATTTATCGTTTTGTCTTCGTGAAGGTAACTAACTTAATGATGTTCTTTTTTTATAAGTTGTGTTCAGGATTAATGGTGATCTTGAAATTTCAGATTGAGTGATTCAAAAAATTCCAGGTAGACTGTTGATTTGCTGAGATTTTGGGGTTTGTATTATCTTTGCTTCCTGTTTAACCCCATTTATATAACTTTTTAGAAATAAAAAATTTGTTTAAAAATATTTAAATTGGATTTCAATTGTGTTAGTTTTACAGAATTGTATTAGTTTTTATAAAATGAATTATATCAAAACTAAATCTGAAAAACTATAAGTGTATCCAAAAAAAAAATTTGTAAGAAACTCTAGGATAGGTCGCTCCTTTTTTAAAAGGTTTAACATCGTGCAGATATTTTTAAACCCACTAAAAAGAAACAACAAATTTTCTTTCATAATTTTTTTTCTTCATTTTGTACTCTTCCAATTGTATTCTATAATTATAATTATTAATTGTAATCTATTACACCATATAATTTGATATATAGATGACTTTAAAAATATTTTGTAATTTAAATCAAAAATTAAAATTGTTAGCAAAAGATCTTTGCATAACTTCGCTAGGTTGTTTAGTTAAAACTAAACAGAAACCACAAACAGAAATCAATAAGAAATGGCTGTTCTCTAGAAACTTATCAAAATAATATACAAATGGCACAGATGAGGTGCCGTTTTTACACTATTTCATTGTGTTTTTGGTGGTCTATATTCTATAACCAGCCTATAGATTTCAGAAATAATTTAATTCTCCAATTTTACTTTTGTATAACTTAAAAGCGGATTGCATTTTTCTTGCTGTTTTGCATTTGCATGAAGACACATGCAGAAAGACACATGCTTTTCACAGCTTTCAGAGAAGTATATATTTTATTTTTATTTTTTTATTCAATCTGTAACTTATAAAGTTAGTATCGATTACAATATACTATGTTATTTTTGGAGTTCTGCTTGACCCCCTGTATTACTAACTCGTCTATTTCTTAGTTACCTTAAATGTTACTGTGGCTTAGCATCTATTGAAGAGTAACTCCAGGTCGACGAACTCTAATTAAACTTTATGATTCACTAATATAACACAACTGAGTTTCTTCTAAAAAAAAAACTTCTTCATAATTACTGCAACTATTTTTCCTTTGTTTTAAAACTTTTGTATAAAAATATTCATATACAAATTGTTTTGTTTATTGAAAATAGATGTTGACAATGTTTGACAATAGGTCTCGATCTTATCGAGCTTTTCTCTATCTTTATTGAAATAGTTCATGAGAAATTTCATGAGTTCAGTTTTATATATTTACTATCAAAACTATACCCAGACTATACCCATAATATTTAAACTATAACTATACCCATATATATTTTTCGTTTTTTGTATGGAAAAAAGATTGGAGTATTATATTGTAGTACTTTGTCTTATTTGGCAAAGTTTAAGGTCAAATAATTAAACTTTTTTTATGACTGTTTCTTTTGGATCAAAGAATTCTTCTGTAAAACTAAGAGTAATTTAATTTTTTGTAAATAAATTTATTGCACAAAACAATTTTTAATCTGTTTTAATACACCGTTCTTAATCTGTTTTAATTTAACCAATTCCAAAAGATTTTGCGTACCAAAACCGGTTAACGTATTCTACTTCTCTTATTGTATACTATCATATATACTAAATTCGAAGGCAATCAGTCAAACCCATATACCCATATATTGATTTTAATATAGAGTGAAAATACGAAAATATTTTTGAATAGCTCTTGTGCTGCAACGGGTTAATTGATCCAACAACTTTGTTCACATAAATTCTTTTTGCATATATAGAATCAACATATTATCGGTTATCATATATTGCATACATTATTTGGTATCGATTAACCAGAGAACTGAAAAACGTAAAACTTGTTGTGCCGAAAAGTGTTCACAAATTAAAGAAATTGTGCTTAAGCTTTCCGATGCTCAGAAAAACATTTCTGCAAAGAATTGGTTAACATTGTAAACATTCAATGGAATTTTCAATCAGATAAACAGTTCAATACTGCATAGAGAACAAACAAACATTAATTGCTTTGTATAACAGATTACCTACTGACAAGCTGTAATAAAAAAGTTGAATGCGGATTGTGAAAGAATATTTGTATTCCTGTTAAAAAGATATAACAAATAGTTGCATTGCTTTTTTCCAAAGGAGGTGGGAATCTAAAAAAAATCTTCTCCACTTCTCCATCTCTTATCACGTCCTAAACCCAATTTTATGGAATACCTTAACTAGCAGTATATAATAGTATATAGTTGAGAGTAATGATGTGATAGGCATATAGGGTTGGCTGATTTAATGTACTTTTCTTATCCAAAATAAAGAAAATAAAATTTAATTTACCTACATATATGTATAGTTGAAACTTGTAGATATGTATTTTTATTTAAATAGTATAGTTATATAATAGGTATAACTATAAAAAAAATTATAACATAATTATATCATTTAAATAAAATAAACATTAAACATTATAAATAAAAATATACACAAATAATTTTGGTAATTGATTAGTTCCCTTTATATTAGGAGCCCCTGAAAAAAAGGAAAAAAGGTTCTATACACATAAAATAAATAAATAAAATATAAATTATATAATAATATAAAATTCATTAACATATTATTATCATGTTTGACCTTGCATTCATTCAGAAATTAAAATTATTACCAAAAATATTAAAAAATAATATGCCATATATGCTGACAATTAAAGTACATAATAAATTATATATATATATTGTATGTGCACATTACCTGGTATTACATCATTCATAATAAGAAAATGTCATTGAACCAAATATAATACATATAAAGATTATAAAATTCAAGCTCAAGACAATTTATATGGAAATTTAAATGCTCCTAATATATATAAATCATTTTTTTTTCATTTATATTTTAAGTTTGAGGTTTTATTTACAAAAAATTTTACTTTTTTTTTGGTTTTACTTACAACAGTGACATTATTATTATTAAAATAATGTAAGAAGATAAGAATTTGATTATAATATTTTACAATGTAATAAACTTTAATTTGCAACTCTAATTAACACTTCAGTAATTTTATGATTAAAGATATTAAAAAAAAAAAAATAGCAATAACAATAACATTTTTTTTTTTTTATAAAGGTCAGAAAAATTTAAACTTTCCTTTAAAAGAACCTTGACAACTGTTAAGTAAAAGTTAAAAAAAAAATTTAAAAAAAAAAATTTTTTTTTTATTTGACATTTAAGAATTTAATATTATTAAAATTAAACGGTAAATATTTTCCAATTATGTTTGAATCAACAAAATAAACTCATTATTTACTTTTAATATTTTTCATTGATTTTTAGTGTATGTTATATTGTACATATTATTATATAATATATATGTAATATGTATGTGTGGTTGTTTATGAAAGTTTCAAAACTAAACGGAAAAAACTAAAAGTTTATTAAAAAACATTAAATTATCCTACCTATACAAAGAAAAATATATTCACTTCACGTACTTATGTCGTAATAGGATCAGCGGGCCAGGAATGTTGTCTAAGCAAAGATTTTAATAATGCGAGTTTTTGCTTTAAACTTTTTTGTTCAAATGTCAACTGTCAGGATCTACATTTAACACGACTTTAGATAGATCACAATGATGCAATAAAAACACTTACACAGGTTCCTTAACGGAGTACATACATACATATATTATGTCAAATATTATCATCAAAATTCAAAACCATAATTAATAAAAAACAATAATTGTTGACAAAAGAAACCGTTATAATTCTTAAGGAATATTGAAGTAACCATAAATATAGATAAAACTATGTCTAAATGAAATTTATTTCGTTTAAATCTTTACATATGGCGGTTACAAAAGAATTAGATTTGAAGAATCACATTATTGATTCATTTTTTATTTGTTTGTATTTATCTTTATTGCCTTAATTTATATTTTTACATTACACTTAAAACTAAATTTCGGTAAGTGTTACAGTCACTGCTTCTCAACTTTAATATTTTTTAAGAAATATTAAGTGGCCAAATGTTTATAAATATTTTATAATGTGATTATTATACATCGTATTATGTATAAAAAACTGTAATTTTAAATAATTTCTTATAGTGTTCAGTGTTATTATCATAAAACGTATACTAATTACCTACAAACATTGTAGATTTATAATGAAATATAGTCGTATATTTATTTTTTACAGATTTTAAGATGCAGAGTGCTTTTTTAATTTCAATACTATTAATTTTCATTAATTTGTTGATGGAAATCATATTTTGTATTCCAATTAATGATAAAAAAATTAATGAATTAATTGAAAATTATATTGAAAATATGAATAATATTGATGAAATTGATTTAAGTCATTTGGATCGTTCAATTTTTGGAAAACCAGATAATCAAACTACTGCTTCTAAACTTTTGGAATATTCTAATTCAAATGATAAAACTGTAAACCCTGAAGAATTAGGAACGTATTTAGAAGGTGATATGCTAATACCAAAATCAATGGGACGTAATGGATTAATTTCACAATCATATCGTTGGCCAAATTCTATAATACCATATAAAATTGATGGAACATTTACTCCAGATGAATTATCAAAATTACATAATGGTTTTGATGAATATCATAAAAAAACTTGTATTAAATTTATACCGTATACAACAGAAACAGATTATATTTCAATTGTGAATGGAAATTCTGGTTGTTGGTCAAGTATTGGTAAAATTGGTGGTCGTCAAGAAGTTAATTTACAAACACCAGCATGTTTAGTTCATGGTTCTGGAACCTTTATACATGAATTAATGCATGCTGTAGGATTTTTTCATGAACAAAATCGTTATGAACGTGATGATTTTATTATAATTAATTATGATAATATTAATAAGAAAGCTTATGATAATTTTGCTAAAGTAAATACAAAATTTTAATTAAAAACAAAAAAAAGAAAAATTAATATACATATATATATATATATATTTAATATTTAGGAAAATTCTAAAACTATATCAGGTTTTGGTATTCCATATGATTATGGCAGTATAATGCATTATTCACCATATGCTTTTTCAATTAATGGTCAACCAACAATTAAAGCAAAGGTAAATTTTTTTTTTTTATATTATTAAAATCTTCAGATAATTGAAATGAATTTAATTTATGTAGTTTGAAACAAATTCAATGGGACAGAGGAATGGTTTTTCAAAGAATGATATTGCAAAAATTAATTTAATGTACAAATGTATTGATAAATTAAACTTACAAAATACACCAATTGAAACTGTTAACAATAATATCATTAATAATAATAATAACAATAGTACCATGAGTTTAACCAATTCATTTTTACATTTATTAGGATTATGTGGATATTTGCTGTGTTAAAATTTCTTTATTATTTTATTATACATTATTTTACACAAATTTAAAATATTTGTATTAAACTTTTGGTGATGGTAAAAATAAAATATAATTTTAAAAATGAAATATATTTTCTATTAGTGCCTCTGAAGATAATAAATAGTGTACTTAATAAATATAACGATAACTATTATTTTGTTATACTATACTATAGAAAAATCATATTTAATATTATGTAAACCGATTTCAAATATATAAATCAAAGTCAAAATGATCATTTTCGACAAAAATTTTATTATTTTTGACCTTAATAAGATTAAGATTAAAAAACTCTATACTTTTAGTTTTCAGGCTATTAATTAATTAAATATTTCTTTAAATACTTTAAAAAAATATTTTTTATACTTATTCAACAACTATATCATCCATATGTATTGTTCAAGACGTACTTTCTCCCTGTATGCTGGTCTTATTTTGGATCTAATGAATCATTTTCAAATAATTTTATTAACTAGATGTTTAAATTCGTTTAATTTGGTACTTAAAAAAAAATTATTTAACATTTAATACATATTTTCATCAATAAAAACTTTTCTATAAAAAACAGTGGTTGCCCTTGTCATCCAGCCGGAATTGTATAGTGGTCAAGATACTGGCCGTTTATTCGAAAAGTCTCGGATTTAAACGTCGGTTCATATATAGATATAAGTAATAAAATATATTATAGATTTTTCTTTTAATATATAATTAAATAAAAAAATAAGTGTATTACTTATATCTTATAATATTGTAATATAATAATAAATTAATAATAAAAAAAAAAAATAATAATTTTTGTATAATTTAAATTAATGATTGCCGAATCTGAAGCTTAGTCAAGTATGATTAATAAATGACTTGTGGATACCCTATGATTCTTATAGAAGTGACAAGAAAAAAGAAAACAGTGTATGTTAGTCATTGTTATGATTTTATACTTATACAATATGATGATTTTTAATTTTCTTACCATAGATATAATTAAAAATTATAATATTAAAAGTTTTTCAGTTTTTATCTTTTTTTAGAATTTTTAGTTATAATTATTATAGAATAAAAATTTAATGCGATAAATAAATGGACAAGTATAGTCATATTTAGAATGTGAACTTAGATTATTTTAGTTAAAATTAAATATTCAAGAAAATGTCCTGTGACGCTGTGATAGTATATTTGAGATATTGCCTATATAGAACTAATGAATGAAATTCTGTCAAAGTGTAAACCAATAAAATATCTTTATTAAAATTGATGAAAATTAACAAAACCTAACATGATACTATTAATTAATTAATTACTGGTATTCTTTAAACAAAGATTCTTTATAATGTGAATATTTGCTGTGTTCATTTATTAAAAATATTTTAACATATCGTTAACGGCTGGCAACTATAAAATGATTCAATCAACTTCTTTGGTAAGCAACATTATTTCTTCAAAGTTTGAACTCAATCGATTAAACGATAGACAGTTGGAACATTTTATGCTTTTTCTAAAATTTTAATTCGGATTAATCAAAATCAATGCTTGAATAGCTGAAGACACTAACATGTTTATTCTGTTAATACTGTAAAAAGCTACAGGCTTAATATATAATTCTATTAAAAATTTCAAAAATTCTATAATATTTTTCAAAATTCTATAATATTTTTATATATATCTTTTTAGTCTCAATTTTATACAATTAAAACTATACTGTAATTAAAAATCAGTTAAAGCTCCATAATGTTTAAAGGAGTTAAAATAGCACCAGCTTCCGCATACAATCCACTGATCCATTTATAATATTATTTAAAATAAATTTAAAATCAAATAATTAGTTTTTGCTAAATTTTAACTAAAATTTCTGTGCAGTTCTACTGATGTTTAATAAATTGAAGCTTATCTTGACTAGAACTTTTTTTAGTTTAAAAACTTTTCTCTATACTCACTCAGTTTTGTACCCCAGCCAGGATACACTTATTAGCTGGGGAACCATGTTACCTTGTAAAAACACTATATTGTCTTTTAGACTTTGTATAAACATATATCGTTAATCAGAAATCTCTAATTATTTTGAGAATCAGCTATAATCTTAGATTTCATTCAGGAATTCGGCAGGTTTAGATGGAAACCCAGCAATCTTCTACAATCTACATACACTATACTGTGTAAAATTTATTTATTTATCTTTCTCGACTAAATTATATCCTAGTCATCAAAAAGTTGATTGCTATAGTTATAGAACCAATATAGTTAACCAAAACTTGAAAAAATATTTTGATTACAGGGCATGATACATGTGCATGACCCGATGGCCGTCAACAGAAACTGCTGATTACTAAAATATATTTCCAACTTATTTAAAGATAAATCAGAAAGAAGTACAAACATATATTTCTAATAGTTCTAAAAGAACTTTCTTCTCTCAGAATTTCAAGCTTTTAACTAAAAGCTTTCCTGAAGCCAAAAACTTGCACAACTTTGTTTTCGGTAAATAACGGTAAATTTAACTACCAAATTGAAATAAATTATAAAATTTTTATTTGTTTGATTTTTGTGTTTTAAAAAAATACTCAGCAGAATTTGAGACAAAATATAAACATTTGAAAATAGGAACTTATTCAAACTTTTGGCGAGCTGTAGCTCTATATAATAGATAAGACCAGTTAAAAAAAAGATTATTAATTTTTTATTGAGCATAATTAAATTTATTATTCATGAACATTATTCATGACTAAAATTCCATTGTTTCACCAGATTTTTGAATAAAATTACTAGTAAATCACAATCGTGTTGGAGAAATTTAATTATTACAAGAGTTATCGAATATACCAAATGATTTCGGAGTTGTGAACGGAAAATAAATTGCACGATTTTCTTATAGTGAAACGTGTACTTTTAAAATTACAAAAAAAAATTGTATGTATATTGCATAGTATTGTGCTTATAGCTATTTCCATTACTCATGTTTTAGGTCCCTATTCCAAATCAATTTTTTCAGCAATTTAATGGACCATTAATGGACAATTAAATTGATGAGCAAAATACACATACATGTTGAACTATTTAATTTTGTATCCATTTTTTTTGACATTTTACAATGACATAATAATGCAGAAGTGTTTTGAACATATTAATAATTTCAGAACATACAAATATAATTTCTGAAAATTTTTTTTTGATTTCAAATTGAATTTTGAAAGATAAAATAAAAAGTTATTTATAAACAATAATAAAACAACTAATTTTTGTACCCTTTTATAATAATAAGTTTATAATTATTTTATTAATATTTTACTAACACTTAAACGTATAAAAAGAAACACATGCGAATGATATCAAATTGCATACGTACTCGAATTTTCAGCAGGTTCAGATGGACGTTACAAAAAATTTTCACGGTTAACTAACTAAATTTAAAATTTTACAATACGAAATAAATTAGTATCTAAAATAATATTATAACACAAAATAAATAAGACGTATATATTAGATACGTCTTATTTATTTCAGCTAAAGATATGATATATATGGACCAGATAAAATTAAAAAAAGAGCCAAACCACGCCAAATGGGAAAACATATTCTTTAAGAATTTTATGAGAGAATATTTTCTCATATAAATACATATTTTCTATTTCTTTAAGCATAGTATGAGATTTTATTCATAATAACGAATGCTGTAATAAAATTCTGAAGTACTATATAAGTTAACTGCGGTAAAAATATTCAAAATATTTTAACACTATATGTATTATCTTTTAACTTTCAATAAATAAGTATTTTAAACTCATTTCTTTTAAAACTATTACTTAATTATTATAATATGTATTTCCTAAATAAACAAAATTCTAAATATTGTAACTTGTCATTTTTACATTGGAACTTTGTAATTTTCACTATAATTAGCCAAAATAGCTTTAAACAACCTTTTCCCACAATTAATTTTGTTTTATTTTTATTTATTATTTATTTATTCAATAATAAGAATTTACCCTTTTTTACCTCATATTACCTTGTATTCCTTACTTTATTTTTTAAATATAAACTGAATTTTTTTTTCCACATGATCTAATAAACTTCAAAAAATTTTCTGACCATTCCCAAAAATTTAAAAAAAAAAGAAGTCATTATTCTCGCTCAGCTGATTTTGACACTAGTGTGTCAAAAGATGAGAACTGGATGAGAATAGAACTATCGTCAATTAATTTCTCATTCAGTTCTCATCAATGAATGGTCCATTAATGGATTTATGGATAAAAATATTGATGTGTAAATAGGTTTGTCAGTTCTTATCAAGTTCCTCATCAATTAATGGTCCATTAATGGACCAGAGGCCGGATTCCGCAACGGTGAAAACTTTTTTGATGCAAATGCAAACTTTTTTCATTCTCACCAACAGTTTGCATTTGCACCATTGTTTCAATTCCGCAAGCATGAATGAAATCTGAAATGATGAATAAATTATAAATAGCGCTGACTATTATTTCAATACAAAATATAAAATGTGCACAAAACAATTAAATGTTATAATTCAAAACTATATAAACTTAAGTATATAATTTTCTATTTTTTTTTTTATAAATAATAAAAATATAAGGTCTTTTTCTTTTGCATTCTCATTTGCACATTTGCATTGCACTGAAAGTTTGCACGAGAACTGTCAAATTGTCTCATTTGCACCGTTGCAGAAAACGATCCCACTATAGATGAAAACATTGATCTGTAATAGGTTTGTTATAGAACTCTAATTCTTTTACTTTTATTAAACTTGTCTATAAGTTTTAAAAATTTCTTTCGTACAAATAGAAACAAATGTAAATGCTGTGGATCAAAAAACAATATAACAATATTAATATTTATTTTAAAATTATTTTATTTTTTTTTATAAATTTTTTTTTTTTTTTTAGATTTTTTCATAAATATAGAATATTATTTTACTAAATAGAACTTAGTAAAATTATATATAATATGTATATATAAGATATTAATAATTATTAAAAAATAATAAAAATAAACATACACATAGATACATACATAATTTATTTGTTTTTGCAAGCCAATATATATATTTGTTTTACTCAATTAATATTCAAATTAATTAATGATATTACATATCTTGAAATCATTTCAAGTAAGGATAATTTTTTTATTATTTTATATTAAAATAAATTTGAAATAATTTATATTAATTTGTTTTATAATTAATTGTTATATATATGTATATTATTTATTATAATAATTAAACTAATAACATATAGGTAAAATATTTACCTATAGTACAAATTTAAAAATAAGAAAACATAAAAGCTATATATATATATTACAATATAATATATGTATAATATGTATATTTATTTGAATTTTTGTTATAATTTTAATTTTGCTTTTATTTTTAATCTGTAAATTCCGAGGTCATTTAAAATAGTGAGTAGTAGAATAGTAGTTTAATTTTTTTTTTTGTTTTTTTTAATAAAATATTGATTATTTTGATAAAAAAAAAAATAGGCAATGATTTTTTGTTATTATAATGAATCACTTAATTAACATATTCTGCCAAAAAAAAAAAATAAAAACAAAAAAAAAAAAACCAAAGAAAGGCATAAAATTAATTCAAAATATGAATATTTAAAACAATATTTAAATGTTTTTAATATTTTGTAAAATATATCAAGTTTCCTATTCAAAAAAAAAATTCCATTACTAGTGTTCTTTTTTGGAATGGTATCAAATATTTTATTGTGAAAGATTAATAAAATGAAGAAAAAAATAAAATCAAGCCCCATATAGGAAAATTTATCAAGTATGTAATTTAATTAAAATTTAATTTTTTTTTATAAGCGAATTTTATTACTATACTTTTGAATATCATAAATCATAAGAAACAACTACATACCATATACATTCATAATTTTAAAAATTAATTGAAATTTAATTTTATTAATTAAATTTTCAAAAAAAGAAAACATACAGATAAAATTTAATTTTTTTTTTTTTACAGAGAAATTATAATTTTATTCCCCTTAAATCTCTTTAAATCATGCTATACAAATGAATAATGGGGGTAAATTATATAACAACATAAATTCAATTATTATTATTATTATGATGTTATTTTCGTACTTAAATCTCAAAAGATACATTATTTAATATATATATGATAAAGAACATATATATAATTTAATTTTAAGAAGTAACAACATATAATTTTTATAGTATATAGGGGTTATCTTAAATTATAAAAATATTTATTTTAAAATTCAACAAGTTTTTTTTTTTTTTTTTTTTTTTTTTTTAAAGAAATTGGCAAAAATCGTCAATGAAAGTTTAAAAAAGGTTGAAAAATTAAAGTATGTAGGTATTTTTTTTTTTTTTTTTGTTTTTATAAATTTTAACATTATGGAATATAAAAATAAATATTTTTTTTTTCTTTAAATTAATACGTATATAATATATTTATAATTTTTTTTTTTATCTTTTAATTTTTTTTTATATTCATTATTAAAATTAATTTATGAATTAAATAAAAATGAGTAATATTTCAATTTAAAAAGTAATAAGTAAAAATTTTATAGCAAGAATTAATTTTTTTTTCGCGTTTTTAATTAAAGGAAATATTAAAAAAAAAAATTTGAAAATTTGAATATGTATGTTTTTTATATTTTAATTTTATAAAAAAAAAAAAAAAATTTAGAAATAGATTTGGAGAAATATGACAAAATTATAAAATTAAAGTTATTCAATAGGTATCTATTGAAATATTCTTTTTTAATTAATCCGGAATAACAAATTTTTTTGTTTCTATTATTTATTGCACGATTTTTCAAATTACATTAGTTTTATGTTTATTTCTTTATTTTCATCTTTATAAAGGAATATTATTCTTTTTGTTTTTTTTTTGTTTTTTTTTTTACTTTTCATTTAAATATTTCAACATTTCTACTTTACTAGATTATAATTAGTTTTTACCGCCCTAAAATATAAATATTATTTTTTTTTTTTTTTTTTTTAATTTTAAAATTAAAATTTTGTTTTTTTTTTTATATTATATAATGTGGATCCATATGGTTTTATTTATTTGAAAGAATTTATATTATTGAAAAGGTCAATCAACAATATTATTATTGATAAAACACTTAATTTTATTATTCAAATGTAAATTAGAAATAAAATAAAAATATTTTAAGGCGGGGAAGAATTATATTATGTATAATTTTTATTCGTATTTATTTATTTATTTATTTTTTTGAATTTTGTTTTTCTTTTTTGTTTTTCATTTTATTTAAAAGTTATAATTAAAAATAAAATATTTAAAATCTAATTTTGGCGAAATTTAAACTCATCAAAAACGCAAGTTTTTTAATATTTATTAATTTATTTTTTATTTTTTTTTATTTTTTTGAAAGCGGTCTTCAAGTTACTATGTATGTAAATGAAATTTAAAAATTAATTAAGTTTTAATTCACCCACATTTTTTTATTTAGCTGGTTATCGATAGGCTGCAAAAAAAAATTTGTTGTTTACTTTTATATTAAATTCTATAAAAAAAATGGGTGATTTAAAATAAAATAGAAAAATGTAGTTTGTTAGAAAAATTTCTTAAAGCTAATTTTAAGAATATTACATAAAAATATATTTTAATACATATTATTAACATTATATAAAAAAAAAAAAAATTATACAGTAAAATTTGTTTGAAAAAGGATATGTACTTATATTTTTGAATATTTTTTTTTTAGAAATTTCCAAAAATTTATATGAAAAATTTGTATTAATTTAATTGGGGTAAAGTTCTTGGGATTGGGATAAAAATGATACAAATTATGATTAATTGACTTAACTTGAAGACTACTATTTTAATATTATTTATTATTATTTTATTATTTTTATATTTTAATTCTGCTGTTGTAATTAATATTTTACAACAATAAACTAAATTAGTATAAAGAATATATTTATATTATTTTATGTTTTAATTTTATTTTTAATTCCAATTATTAATTATATATATATATATATATATATATATATATATATTTTAATTAGTGAATTAGTTTCATTTCTTAATATAAAGGTTTGATTTGATTTATATATATATATATATTTTTTATCAACTTTACATAATTTAAGGCACATATTTACAATCTTATAAGGTATAAAATAATATAATATATAGTTGTATATATATATATATATTCATTTTTAATTAACAATAAATATATATGATAATAATATTTATTTATATTCAAATGAGTAAAATATATATTTATTATTATTCTTCTTTTTAATAATTACTTAAACATTTAATGCTGTACATATATTAAAATTATAATGAGAAAAGTCCTTGTTTAAGGCATTTTTAGATGATTCTAATTATTATGACAAATATTTAATAATCTTTTAAGAAAGAAACTAATATTAATTTTTATTAATTAGTCCTTTAGAACATTTATGATTAATATGATAATTGTTATTAAAAAAAAAAAAAAAAAAAAAAAAAAACAATGATTTCTACAATATTTCTAAATTTTTATAATTTAAGGTCTAATTTTGTATCAAAGTTAATAATCAAATAGATAAATTTTTTATACATAAATAAAAAATATTTCTTTGTATTAATATTAACATGGCAATTGTTTTCTCCTTAAAAAATCTGGTACAATTATGTTTCTTTATCTATTGTTTATTATATAAATATGTATATCTAATATATGTTTTTAATAAAATTATATTGTTTATATTTATATATAAACCTATTTTTCATATTTCATTTTAAATAACGAACATTTTTAGTTTCTAAACTAAAATCTGAGTTTTAGAATAACTTCTTTTTGCACTTGTACGGCCTTAAGATAGTTATGTATTACTACTATACAATTAATATTGTATTTTCGCTGGAAAACATTCACAATAAGAATGTTAAATTGAACACAGCGTAAAACACAATATTTCAAATATAACTTTTTGTTTTTTTTATTATATGTATAGATATTTTTATATTTGAATAATTTTTTTTCCAAACTTTCTTCGTAAATTTTGTTCCAGAATTTGTTTTTGTTTTTTTTTTTTATAAAAGTTTCAAAAAAAATTTGTTTTAATTTTAAGCAATCTTTTTAGTTTTCAAAAGAATTTTCTAAATTTATCTATACAATTTCTTTTTTTTTTTTTTTTATAAAAGATAACTTTAAAATTTAATGTAACAGAAAACAGAAAATTCTGAAAAAAAAAATTCTCATTTTTTAAAAATTAAAATTCATCAAATTTCTTCCTAATTAGTTTTTTTTACACTTCAACTCCATAAGTTCTATCAACAATATATTCGTATGAATTACTATCTTTTTGTTGTTGTTGCTCTGTTGGAATATTGTTGTTATTAATACCGTTTGACTCTAAAGTTGTATTATTAATAATATTATCATTTTGTTGCTGTTGACTTTCTATTGTATCATTCAATTCATCAACATTTTTTTCATTATTATTCATACAAATTGTTGTGTTTAATTCATCATTTGTTAATTCATATTCTAAATTGTTTGTTTCTTCTGTAACAACTAATTCAGTTGGTAATTCAGGTACTGATAATCCTTTACGTGTAAAAAATGCAATTTTTTCTCTACAATAAAAAAATATTACATACATATTAATAAATGTTTCAGAAATATTTGAAAAAATATACAACTTACTTAAATGTAATTAGATCTGGAGCTCCTTTTGCTACTTTAGTTTTACGTAATTTATAAATTTCTTTAGAGGTTTTATGTAATAATTTTTGTAATTGTTTTTCTTCAGGTGAATTCGCTGGATCCATTCTACCAACTAAACGTTGGAAATCTTCATTTTCGATTGCCCATGTAGCAACTTTAAAATCTTTATTATCAAGAGCTTGTTCAAGTCTAAAATGGATATAAAATGTTATAGGATCTTCTTTTTAATTCTTAATTTAAAAGTAACTTACGTTTCTTTAAGATTCTTTAATTTCAATATTTCATCATTTAAACAATTCAATTTACTATGCTGTGCTTGACGATCTAATTCTAAGTCTAAACTGGTTCTTGGTATATGTGCATGGGGCATTTCTAAGAATAAGAATAATAAAAAAATAATTTAATTCAAATCTAATTTAAAAATATTTAATAACATTTACTTGACATTGGTTTGAGGGTTTTTGTATGGAACCTTAAAGATCTTCTTTCAACAGCTCCACGTTGGAAAGGATGTGGTGTTACACCAAAATGCATTGCAGAATCAGAATCACTTCTGTTTAGTCGACAAATATAACGATTTTTGGCAACAGCGGCACTTGGTGAAAATGTTTGTGATCTTTTAACATGTCGTTCATCTAAATTTGCTAACCCATCTTTTGACGGTACTGTTAAATGTGAAGAAGTTGAAGCTCCGTTATCATAATAATTTGCTCTAGATTTTTCGGGTGGAAATGCGCATTCTGTATTTGTTTCTTTATCAACGTATTCTTGCTTTACGTTACTCATATAAGCATCGAGCATTTTTTGAGTTAAATTTGCTAAGATAAAATAAAAATTATATTCTTCGCATTAACACGTCTATAAAGAAAAAATAATATAAATTTATTAGCTTACCATGCTCTTCAGAATCTTCTTCATCTTCGTCGTCTTCATCATCAACTTCATCATTTAAATTTAAGTGTTCTTTTAATTCTTCAGCAATTTGTGCTTGGATATCTAATGCGTGTCCTTGATTTCTAGTTAAAGTTGATGTTTGTGATGAAATTATGGTTGATTCATCTGATGATTCTTCCTTACAAGCTCCAGTTATTTCATATGAATCGAAATTCGAGAGAAGTTTTGAACTTAATATATTATACCATTTAAGTGTAGAATCTTCTGGATTAAATTCAGCAAGACTTATTTGAATTGTACCCTATAAATTTTTAAAAATTTGTTACTAATGCGATAAAACTATGAAAGTCAATGCAAAATATGAACTTACAATAATTTCTTCTTTTTGCCCAGATACACATACAACTGTAATCTGCAGCACTTTGCTTAAAATTTTTGCCAATGATATTGGTATTGAGAAACTTTCACCAAAGACTGGTTTCTGAAGTTCAGTTACTGTTTTTGTTCTAATGGACTGCAGAGAATTTGGTAAAAGTGCCGCTCTTAAATATCTGTATAAGAAAATTTTATTAGTTATTAAAATATTTTTTAATCGAAAAAAAATGCTTACATTTGTGAGTTTTCACCCGCATCTAAGGCTGTTAAATTCCTTGCTCTTTCTATTGTAACAAATAATATACCCTCAGCTTTTGAGTATTTAATACCGATTTGAACTTGTGACAGTTCCTTTTTAGGCATATGTAAAGCTCTTGATGCCTCAAAAACACCAGAATCACCAGCCACTGATTCGTTACTTACAGCTGCTGAAACGGAACGAGTATTTGATGTTGATGATGATCGACTTAAAATATCTTGCGGTAAATCTAATAATGATGGTTTTTCATAAATGGGTGATAATGGGGCTATTGAATATGGTTGTTTTGCCTCTAATTCATGCAATCGTTCTTCTAACCGCACACAATCTAAAACAGTTGAATCTAAGTCTGAATGAATTGAAGGAGAAGCAAAATTGGAGGCATTGGCATATGTTGGCTCTTCTTTTAATAAATGTTGATTTGATTGCAATAATTGTGCTACCGCATCACTATATTTCATTGGTGATGCTGGTGGTGTTTCCATCGATAAACTGCTTCTTGGTGATAATGAAATTTCTGATGGTTGGGAAAGACGTTGACATCGACGTTGTAAATCAAGAACATCTACTTGAGGATCAATTGTTAAAAGATCACCATAAATGTCAGGGAAACTAAGTGCACTTTTGCTACTAGCAGTTGATAAAGAACCAACACTTGAACCACTACTAATTGAGAATGTACTTTCCGATGAAAATGATTTTAATCTAGCTTCAAGCATTTTTGTTGATTTTAATGCTTCTTGAAGATTTGTAATTAAATTTTGTTTTTCATTTTCACGTTGTAATCGATATGCAATACAAATATTTGTTGCTTCATGAGCATTATTTAAATCTTCTTCTAATGTTTTGCATTTCTTTTGTATTGATGCAATTTCTTCATCATTTTTAGCTTTTGGTAATATACTACGAAGCTCTTTTAATAATTTATCTTTTTCTTGTATTAATAATAAACGATCTTTATCTGATTCTAATTGACCAGGTTCAATTTTTTCAGCATGATCAGCTAATTGTTGTTGTAATTGTTTAATACGTTTACGCCATTCACTATATTGTAATTTTGTTTTAGCCATTTCAGCAAATTTAGCACCACTGTTCATATTTTCTGCACATAAATCAGTTTGTGATGCAACACAAACTCTATCAAAAGCCGATGAACCAATATCAGAATCTTCACAATATTGTTGACGTGTTAGATCATTTTTTAATTTAACTAAACTTTGCATTAATTTCTCTTTAACTTTTTCACCGGATACCAACATTTTATGAATATTAATCATTTCTTCACGTATTGCTTGAACTTCAGATATATCATAACAGCCAGTTTCATGTGCATTCAACTTTTGTTCAACGCTAAAATGTATAAAAACAAAATATTAAATACATAAAATTAACAAAAAAGTAATAAATTTTAATTGAAATAAAAAGGAAAAAAAAATGTAAAATGTGAGAAATTAATAAATTAAAAAAATAAAGAAAAAAATAATTGAATTTATGAAATTAAAATCATTATTTTATTAAATATTATTAATATTTAATAAAATTAATACTAAATGAAACTGAAGATTATTTATATCCGAATATTTTATATTATTTTTATAGTTTATTATTTAAGAATTAGTATATAATAAAATATATTTATTTGGTATTGATACATATACATATACATCTATATAACATATAATTATGGACACATGGTATTTAACTTGTTTGAACATATGCATTTTGGATATTAACTGAGTTGAATATTTTTTTTTTTTAACTGATTATAAGTAAGCTTTAAAAAAAAAAACTGAAGTTTTGATCAAAGGTAATGTCAAATTAACATTTTTTTTTATCATAACTTGCAATATAATCCTACCCCTATATATGTTAAAGCTTTCCCCAACATAATTTCTGAGACATTAAATTAAGCGACAAGGTTGAAAAAAACAGATACGCGTACAACAGATATTATTAAATGCATAAACCCAGATAAACATCCAAATAAAAATGCATGATTACATATTTCCTTAAATATTAATGTTATCTTTTTTTATCTAAATTGTAAAAAAAAAAACAAGAATGGAAAAAACCAAGGGTTTTCAAAAAAGTACATTTTCAAAATTAAAATACATATTATTCAATAATAAGATTAGAGTAAAGACTAAAGAGTAGATATATTGAAAAATAAATTTGTTTAATTTTTTTTGTTTTTTGGTAAGAAAAAATTGAGAAAAATCAAATCACATTTTCGTCAATTATAAGGTAACCCTATATTATTAAGAAAAATTATTAACACAAACAAAAATATAATGTTGGAGCTTTAATTTTTGTATATTACTTCAAAAACAACAGGTGTTTAAAAATAGAGAATTTTCACTTTTTGACTTCGTACAGCTCCTAAACCGCGGGCGACACAAAAATATTTCCTAAAATAACTCATACTTATTTCTAAAGATCTAACTCCTCTCAAAATTTCCAACTTCTAAATTAAACCGTTTCAAAGAGAAAAGGGGTCCAAATTATTGCAAAAATTCAGTTTCACATAACGGTATATTAAAATACCGCATGGCAAAGCCATACATATTTATTTTATATAATATATTTATAAATTTTATAACACCAGCTATCATTTGACGTTTCCAGTTTCAAAATATGCCTTATAGAACAGATTATATCCGTAGTTAAAATTTCACTGCTTTATTTCAAACAGTGTAGAATTTTGGTAAACACTCTGACGGACAGACGAACGGACGATTAGACGTTCAGAGTGAAACTAATAAACAAAATTTTTTGAAAATGTGTTAAAAAAAGAGTTCATTTAGTAGTTAAATTATTATTGCTTTTCATAATTACTACCTCTTCTTTTTTTTTTTTTGTAAGGGAAATACTTTAGTAATAATTTATTATGCTCTATTAAGCGAGCATGTTTTATATTTTGGTTTCTTTTTTTTTTTATTTCCCAGAATATATAACATTAAAAAGAATAGAAATTTTAAAAATATATAATATATATTCTATTATTATATGTACATATGTACTATATATACAGTAAAAAAAACTATGTGTTTGATTATTAAATAAAACCTTTTGCAAAAAAAAAAAAGAAAGACACAACATTGAATGAAATAGTAAATTTATAATATGTATGAAAATATTATTTAAAGAATTTATCGCATAATATTCTGACATAATCTATAATATTTTAATAGTAATATAAAGTATGTGTAGTCTGGCTATATTATATTGTATATATATAGTGAAGAGAAAATATTTATATCACGAATTAAAATTATTTCCTTAAGCTCTAATTGCAATATTCTTGAGTATTTTTTTTTTCAATCTACAAAAAAAAAACAAAAAAAAGAGACACCATACTTATAAAGGATAATTTTTTTTTTTGCATAATGCATATTTTTTTATATTAAAGATATACTTATACTTAAATATTATCTTAAGATATAAATTGCATATAATATGCATTTTATTATATGTATGGACATGAAAATAAAAAATGTATATATTATGTATATTTTATATTATAAGAAAATCTTGATTAAAGAAACTATTGTATATATTAATCTTAAAATATATAATTTTCTAATTTTTTATTTTGTTTTTTTTTGTTTTTAACAAGTATTTTTAACTTGTTATTATTGTTGCTGTTCTATAATCAATCTATGAGATATTTTTCTTTTTCTATTGTATATTATAAATTTATAAGAAATACATATATCTTATATATATATATATATATGTTTATAGATATTCAGAAGAATAGCAAAAAAATGAACCTTCTTTAATATTTTGTAATTCAGTAAATAAAGATGAAATTGTTTAACAAGGTATTATAATATAGTCTTTAAAACCCGAACTATTATATACATATTCTATAATTTACACGAATGAAATATTAAAAAAATATTTCAATATGAAGATTTGCACCTGAAGTCTATGCTTTTAAATATTATAAGGGAAACATGTAATTTACAAAGGAAAACAATAGTAAAATAATAGGTCTTTTTCTATAAAAAAAAATAACATAAATTTTTACATTAATAAGGAAAAAATGAAATGAATATAGATAGAATTAATCACTTCAAAGAATAATAAAATAAGCTAGATAAGGCTGTTTAAGCAAAAGTTTTGAGTAATTTTATTCTACACTTGATGAATTGAATTAATTCTATGCCACCAAAAGTAGTGGGATAACAAACAAAAAAAAAATTACGGATTTTCTAAGCAGTTTTTAATATTGTTAAGAAAATTAATATAGAAGGAAGAATATAATTTGTATAATTTGAGCTATTATTGTAGCTTATAGAAAATTAGATCAAATAAAAAAAGAAAATCATTCAAAGACTGTTATAATTAAACCATTGGGCATCGACGTTATATTATATCAAATATTAAATTTCCATTAACTCATATTCTAAAATTTATAAAATATATTAGTTTGGAATATTTATCTTCCTAACTGTACTAGATATGTTCCACAACATGACAACTCGACTGTATCGGTATAAATGATTGTTTTTTTTTTTTTTTTTTTTATGCCATTGGTACCTGTTCAGTTAATCAAAGGTGTGTGTATACATATCAGTAGAAGAAATTATTTATTATTATTTTATTTTTTTTTTATCTCAAGATATTTTTTGTTTTTTATTTTAACACACTTGTATACAACAAAGTTAGAAAAAAAAAAAAAACAACTTTAAGAAAGCATTAAAAATTGTTCTCGAGTTACAAATAATCTATTTATGAGAAATAAAAACAATATTAATAATAATAATAAAAATAATAATAAAAAAAAAAAAAATTAAATAAAAATAGTTAGAAAAAATGAAGAAATATTAAGATAGATAAAAAAAAAAAAAAAATCTTAAAATACCTGTATAATGTGTCCACACCACGTTGTGTATATGAGATATCATTATTTAAATTATTTAATTCCTGTTTTAATTTTCTAACTCGTTCTCTAGCTAAAACAAGATCTGCTTTCAACAGCTCTGGATCAGGCCGTGTGTTTATTGAACTTGAAGAAGAGCAAACTGGAATAGTTGATATATATTTAAAAAGAGGAGAAAAAAAAGTTTTTTTTTTATAAAAATTATTATTTTTATTTTAATTTTAGATATAAAGATATAAATATTGAGAATATAGCAATTTATTTGATATTAATACTCTTATATGTCGTTATGTTATTATAAGATCAGATATTTATATAATATATTTATATAATATGTATATCTGTAGTATGTACGTATATACTTCCACATACATATTAATATAAATATGTAATTATATTTATAGTTAGATTAGTACTTCTCATCATAGTGTATAAATAAAATAATATAACAAAATTTTTATTCAATTAGAATGTAAAGTACTGTTTTTTTTTTTTTTTTTTTTTTTCAATTAAAGGCAAACTATTTTGTATATACTTATTAATCCTTGTCTTTCCTGATAAATTTTTTGAAATATGTACTTTAAATTTAAAATAATCAATAAATTTTCAAAATTAGTTACTACAGAAACCTTTTTTTTTTGGAAGTTGAATTTATATCTACAACTTTATAAAACAGTTTTTAAGAGCTTAGATTAAGTATTTATTGATTTTCGATATAAGAAAAATTTATAGAAATTAATTGTGGAATTCTAAATATGAAAAGTTTAATTAATTTTGTATTTAAAAATTTGTATTTAAAGTGAAATACTGAACGTTTAATTTTAATTATTAACTAAAATTATATTATCTAATAAATTTTTTATAATATTTATAATAATTTTTAGATTTTTAATGAAATATCGTTGTCTATTTTTAAAGTCTATCTAAAAAACCTTGCGAATATTGTTTTGAGCTTTAATAAACTGTTTAAAAAACTATTGATCCTATTAAAATGTGATAGTTAATATCATAAAAATGGATTTGCTTATTAAACATAGCAGAAAGGCAATAAATAATTAAAATACTTTATTTTTAAAATAATATTGTAAAATATTATAGTATGAACAAATTAATTGTTAATCAGAAATTATCAGTAGCAATTTTCAGACATGAGACAGGTGATAAATATAAGTAGCTAAACCTACTGTTGTCAAAATTACTTAAAAAAAAAAAAATAAATTACTTACGTTCTTATCTCATATTGTTACCGCATAAATGTCAAAAAAAGAGAAGAATAAATTAATTTAAAATCAATTTCTAATTTATAGAAAAACATGTAGGAGTTTCCTTTTTTAAATATTTCTTAAAAAATAATATTAAAATGTTTTTGTTCAAATAAGTATCTGTATATAATAATGAATGTAAGAACAATTATATATGACATTTGTGACTGTATTTTCCGTTTATATCAGTCTTTCGTAACTCAATTAAGTAATTAAATTTAACTTGTTTTAAAACCTTTATTTTTTTAGCCGACTAAATCAAAAGGTATGTCTTGTTTATATAGTATGTAGCTACAGCTCACAAAATTAAATCATTAGACTCAATGTTTATCAACCTTTTGAACACAACTAGTGTATGTAATAATTGTATATTGTAAGCTAATAATTTGTAAATTATTATAATTTGTATTTATAGATGATGATCCTACAGATTTTAAAACTAACGTTTTAATATTTATACACAATAAATTTATCTTATTTTGCTTAGTTTTTAGAACTTATGAAGAGTTTTTAATGAAACTTAATTATTTTTTAGAGTAATTGTAACTTTTTATGAGTATGTAATAATAAAATTACTATATAAAATTCATGTAAAATATTACATATTTTTATATATACATATGTATATATTATATATTTAAATACAAATTAATTATATTAGGATATAATAAAAAAATAAAATATAACTTACGACTACTTCGACTAGCTGCTAATGTATTCAAATGATTATATTCTTCTTGAGCTATACATAAACGTTGCTTTTTAACATCATATATTTCTTTTTTCTTTTCCAGGACGTCCTGTGCTGCATTAAGATATTCGCGCAGCATCGCTTCTTGGACGCTTTTCCATTCTTGTCTAGGATCTTCCAATTGTGTTGTTTGATGTATGTGATCAATATAATAACGTCCAATTGTTGGTTCATATGATTCTTCCCAACCATGAGGTAATTCATCACCAATACAATCTTCAAATGATTGTGGTTTTGTATACCTATAAAAAAAAAAAAAAATATAGAACAATTAATAAAATTTATATTAATTTAAAATTATTAGAAATATGTTTTTCATATATTATTGTAGTTTGCATAAAAAAATATTAGTTACTTCTTAATTCTTTGGTTTAAATAAGTTATAAAAATGTTTTGAAGTTATAATTAACTATTTGTTTGAAGTTATAGTTAAGGTAATTTAAGCTTCTTTTAACTTAAAAACTACTTTATTTACCACTTTAAAATAAATTTCATTTTATAAGATAACTGGAATCTGAATTTAAGAATTAAAAAGTAAAATCTTCAGAAGAATTAGATTCACTTAATAAGGCATTGCATCTATAATATATATTTGAACATTTGAAAACTTAAAATGTATTAATGATTAATGTAAAAGTGTATTAAATTTCCTTCTTCTTATAGCTCGATATTAAGTCTACAATTAGCCTATATATAGTCTGTAAAATTGTTCAGTTTTATTATCTTAAAGTTCAGTAAGCCGGTGTAAGGATGTCTCATAGTCTTGTACAATATCTACAGCCGAGTAATCAACGGCTTTGTGAAAGTAATTGTAAAGTAAGTGATTTGAGAAATTGAAACTTAGTCAAGTATGAATAATAAATAACTTAGTGGATACCCTAAGCTTCCTATAGGTGTGACAAGGAAGAAAAAACTGGTGATTAGACTATTATAAAATGCAGTTTAAAAAATCAGTATTTCTTTTTTCTATAGATTATTTTCTTAGTTAACATTATGATATAAAATTGAAAATCTTCAAATTTTAAAAACTTGAAATAATATTTAATTAAACCCCTTTACAAAGTGGTTTAAAATATTTCTTTCTAAATGGATTACAATTCCAATTTTATAATGTTCACAAAATTTATACCAAATACCGCATATTTGATGAATTTCTCACTTTTGTTATACATAATGTAATCACATCATTTGTTTACGTTCTTTAACCTTTAATAAATTAGTGATCCTTTTCAAAGGGACAATAATTAAATAAAGAATTTTTGAAGTCAATTAAAAATTTCTGGAATCAAATTTCTAAAGTCTATTACAAAAGAATTTTTATTTTTGATTAATAATAATGATGACAAAGGAATAAACATGTTACCCCTTAAATTTTTCGGATTAATTTCTCCCTATTTTTTTTCCACATCAAATGGAATTCAAATCGGTTTTTTTCTTTTATTGTTGGTTTTTTCGTTTTGTTTTGACTCCAACTTTTACTTCGAATATTTGATTTGGGTTTATATTTTTTTTTGAAATGCAACTGGCATTTGTGTGTTTTTTTTTGTTTGATTTTTTTCGATTTTTATTGGTTTTATTTTTCACTTTTACACGTTGGTCGTCTTTAGGGTTGATGAACCTTTAAATGTACGAATAAATGAACAACAAAGGAAGTATTTACTACTTAATAAATCATTTTTATTTTATTTTTTTTTTTTTTTCAAAGAGAAGAAATAAAAAGAGAATATTACTAGAACCCTTTTGCATAAATATTGTACAATACAATTTTATATGCTAAGATAACGTAAATAAATATCAACATATGCATAGGTTTTATTCAAAAAAAAAAAAAAAAAAGTTTTTATTGTTTTTTTTTTTGGGGTTTTTAGTTCGAATTATTTTTTTCCCTTGTGTACTTTTTTTTTTAAAGATTTCTTTTATTAAAATAAATTCTGATGAATAATTTGTAAAATTCTTTTCACAAAATGCTTTAAAAATATGTTTACTTATAATGTACTCATTATGTTCATACATCATGATATTTATAAGTACGAGTATGTATTATAGGAAAATGGAATTAGAAACAAGGAAAATACTTAAAATATTAAAGTCAAATAAGTCATGATCTGCGAACTTTCTACATATTATTATTATTATTTTTTTTTTTTGTTATAATCTTCTAAAACCGTATTTTTAAGGGATACTTATTACATGAAGTTATTATTTCTTTTATTAGGTAGTATATGGCAGGGTTCTTTAAATAATACTTATAGTATGTCTAATATTCTTGAAAAATTAGAAGTATTTTATTTGTATGGTTTTAAAACACAGATTGAAATTTGATCTGGGTCAAGCAAGAGAAACAACAACAATAAAAAAACAAAAAAAGAAGATCATTTCATTTAATATAGTTTCCTTGTTAAATTTATTTGCTGATGTATTTATATAAATAATACATATATGAAGTATATACCTTTTGTTATTTAAAATAGATTGTTAAAGTTTAGTTAATTTTAATAGCGGACACAAATATCGAATTATTTGGATTTTTTTTTAATTTTAAATATTTTCAATATACGATGATTATTCTTAGAATGAATACAGAATACGATTGAGATAACAATTACTTAATGAGTAGAGATAAACTTCTTATTATGTATACTATAAGTTTAATTTGATTAAATCAATTATAGGTTTTAACTGTTTCTAATATAATATACATTTTTTACTTTAACTGAAGACGTTTTTATTTTAACTGGAGAAATTTTTACATAAAGTGCAGAAGTGAAGAAATTTTTACTTTAAGTGAAGATATCTGCAGTAAAAATTAAAGTAAAAAAATATAATATACATAAACATACTTATATATATACATATACATATATATATATATATTATACATATATATATATATATAACATGTATATACATAAATATCAGATCCAAAATATTACATAAATTTATTATGTAAATTAAATATACATATTTATATAAAAGAATATTTATAAAACATAAATTACAGAAGTAAACATTCTTCATTTGAAATAAAAATACCTTCACTTAAAGTAAAAAATATTCATTTAAACTAAAAAAGTTTTTAGTAAAAATGAAAAATATTCACTTAAAGTAAAAAAGTCTTCAGTTAAAGTAAAAAAAGTATACTTATTTATGCGCTATAAAACTTTTCCCCCAGTGGTATTTAATACAAGATATACACGTACATTTATCTTTTTTTATACATCTATCTATATCTATATGTATATACCATGCAGGTGTTATTTTATCAAATAAATCAGCCTTACTTATATACATAATTATACAGCCTTACTTATACATAAACTTTATACTTAAATAATAAAATATAGGGGAAAAATTTTTGAGGCAACTGAACAAAGAATTCTTAAAATTTGAAAAGGTGTTTAAAAAAAATATCAAACAATAGAAGGAAATTTTAATGATGAGTTGAACTGAACTAGGGTGCATTCAATAATAATAAATTTATCGTAAAATAAAATTTCAGCTGCTTACATATTATATATATAAGTTTATAAATCATGGTAAAAGGTAAAAGTTAGATAATTGAAATATACTTTAAAATTTAATAAATTAAAATACTAGAAATACAAAAAAAAATGTACTTATTTTAAATTTTTTATTTTTAAAAAAGTTAAAAAAAAGTATTACATAATATTTTCCTTTTTATTTATGGAAGGACAAAAGACTGATTTATTTTAAAATTTTTGATTTTTTTTTTTGTTGATAAAAGACATAATTTGTAGCTACTTGATAAACTCTTAAATTCTTTTTATATATATACATAAGTATGTAGGTAATTAAAGTTTATGTTATCATTTTTTAAAAATTTTTTAATTTTTTTTTTCCTTTGTGATTATAGGTAAGTATGCGTAGTTATTAGTTTTGAACTTTTAGTTTTGAAAAATACTTTGCGACACAGAATGGTATAGGTGTAAACAATAAAATAATATATAATCTTTTAAGATAATTAAAAAATTTTTTGATTAAATTTTAAATAATTTAAATTGTCCATTTCTTAAATTGTTATCATAATTCGTAAAAGTTCACAAAAGTTGATAATTCATTTGTGTACGATATAATGAAATTCCAGAAGAACATAAACATTCTTTTTCAAAATAACTATCTAAATTTTTTCATTCATCCTCCATAATCCTAATTATTCCAAACTCAATTTCTCAAATAATTCTTCCCTAACCCTTTTCTCCAAAATCAACCTATACAATTATTTTGTTACGTATTAAAGGACCCATCCTAAAGTTTAGTTTTAAAAGGAGTGGTTTTGGTTGGTTAAAGTCTAACACTACTCAGAGGAACCTCGTATAGTTCCTTTGTATGACTTTCAATGTTTCCACCGTCCCTCGTAAAAAAAAAAAAAAAATATGAAAAAAGAAAACTTTAACCTGTCTTCCAGCAATAACAATAATAATAACTAATCAACTAATTTTTTTATTTTATATTTTACCTATACATATAAAAATAGATAAATGTAATATTTTTCCCTTAATTTTAATGCCTACTTATTTATATCCCTATTTTTCTTATTTAGAAGATGAATATTGTAAAATAATATAATGTTTAGTTTTCATTTTTATTCATTTTTTAAATAGTTGTTTAGTTACGTCTATACTCAAAAATTACTCCAAAAAAATTGAATATTTACTGAATAAAAGTCACTTCAATATAAGAATGATTTATAATGATAAGTATATGTAATAATAGTGGCTCCGTGAAATAACTCCTAATGAAATAATTCCTAATATTTATAATGAAATAACTCCTAATGAAATAGCTTCTAACAAAATGAAATAATTCCTAATTTAAAAATGAAATAATCCCTAACATTTTAGGTATTATTTCATTTTGAAATAAAACCTAACAGATTAAAATAATCTCTAACATTTTAGGTAATTATTTTTGATATTAGCTTAAGCACTGATATTCAATATTAGGGGGCATATTAAAGTTGGATTCAAAATCAGGGTTATACGCTTTTTCCAGAATATTTATGTATGTATATTTATATGTGACATAATTGTCTATTAGGAGGGATTTTTAGGATGTATATAATCCTCCTAATTCAAAACTCGCATATGCATATGTCTTCTGTAAAAATATTCTGTAAAAGGCGTATTATCCTGAATTCAATTCTAAAATCCCTCTCAAAATCCCTTACAATAGTAATATTATTTACATACATATTTTGGAAAAAGCATATAATCCTGATTTTGAATGCAACTCTAAAATCCCTCCTAATAGACAAGGTCACATATACATATATATAAATATTCTGGAAAAAGCGTATAACCCAGATTCTGAATCCAACTTTAATATGCCCGCTAATATTGAATATCAGTGCTTAATCTAATGTCAAAAATAATTACCTAAAATGAAATAATACCTGTAATAAAATGTTACAGATTATTTTAATATGTTTGGTTTTATTTCAAAATGAAATAATACCTAAAATGTTAGGGATTATTTCATTTTTAAATTAGGAATTATTTCATTTTGTTAGAAGTTATTTCATTAGGAATTATTTCATTACATAAATTTGTATGAAAAAATGTTAGGAGTTATTTCATTAGGAGTTATTTTACGGAGCCAATAATAATATATTTATATAGTATGATGATAAATAGAAAATAATCTACTTATATAATATAGTTTTATAATATATACATAACTACATTTATTATGTGAATAATATTATAGAAAAAAAAGACGCGACAATGTTTAACAGGATTAAAGATATTAGGTTTTAAGTGTCATTTAAGTGTTAAGACTCAAAACAAGCATAATATAGGAATAGAGGTTACATATTATGTATATTATATTCTTATAAAACTGGTTTATGAATGTTCATTAGAAATAAACCTTTAAAAAAAAAAATTTTTTTTAAGGTTTCTAAAAAGAAAAAATAAAAGATTTGTTTAAAGAACCAAAAATAATCCTCTGCAAATAGGTTTTCTATTTATTGTCTGTACTTTATATTATAAAAGTACCTATAATTTAAAGACTTTATTTTGTTGATTAATTGTTATTATAAAGGGATTTTATTTTAAACTTGTTGTAATTAAATTTAAGTAAAATTGAATTTAATGATATATTATTGGAAATATTTTGATAAAGAAATTAAAAAAAAATAATATAATATTGTATTTTATATGTAAATACATAGAAATTGCTTTGTCATACAAAAAAATTTCGAAAAAATTTTGTATTTAATTTTAACATCTACATTTAATTAAATATAAATGTAAAAAAAAAAATGCTTGTTTTTAATTCTTTTGAAAGTTTATGAACATATGACGAAAACGGGGTTTTTTGTTTGTTTTAATAAACTACATATATACATATATATATATTTATATATCTAAAACAATAAGTATAAAGTTAATATATCTAAAACAATTAAATAAAATTATTTATAAATATAGCAGTATTGTAATATGTAAAGAACTTTCCAACTGACAAAATTATATTATTTAAATAGCAATTACGAGCAAAGGAAACGGAAACGTTTAATAATGTTTGAGAAGTGAGAATATTTAAATAAGAAATATATTAAAAGAAAATTTTTTACCTAATCCTTAAAATTTTTAAAATTATCAAATTATATATATATACCATTATAATATTTAAATGTACATATGTTTTATAAATGTACCGATATTTCAGAGAAATCGAATAACCTATCGTATAATAAATTATGAAAGTGAAGTGAGTTGATTTTTCGATAATTAACTATAAATGCCATCATTTAAAGTTCGTTAATAAATATTTATAACTAACAACAACATTATCCAATATACTATTTTTTTGTTGTATTAAGTAAAAGGATTTAAAGAAAATTTTTTCTTTACAGATCGAATAGTTTTAAAGTTTACTGGTTGAATCAATTAGATCTATATAGTTAAGTTGAAAATTTGGTATACAGTAGCATAGATTCCAGTGATATAATGCAACAAACTTTCAACTTATATATAAAATTAAAATAATAATTTGTTTTTTTAAAATGAATAATTTTTTTTTTAATTTTTCAATAAGTTTAACAATAAACATAAATTTTATGATTAAAGAAATTATCCATTTCATAATATTAATTTTATGTTCTTGTAATTTTTAAAGATATCATAGCTAACAATAATTTAGAATAAAAAATCTAAATTATTGGTAGCTATGAAGATATAAATGATAATCATGTTTAATAAAATGATCTTTCGTCTTTCTTAATTTCTTTCTGCACAATTTCAAGGTTATGCACATAATATATGATTTATTTGTTTAAGCTGAAAAGCTTATGATTATTATTTTTTTTTGTTTTTTTTTTTAATACATTTCTCTGCCACATAAATGTGGACAGGAAATTACACATAGTCTTTCCTATTCAGACGACGCTGTAAATGTCGTAAGGGGGAATAACTCTTACGACATACGTTCTTACAAACTAGGCCACCGAAGCCCCTTATCCATATTATTAAATGATAGGATATTTATATGCCTTAGTTGATTTTAAAAGAAAATGAAATAATATTATATAGTAATATATACATATTTTCATGAATTAAATATATAGATAGGGGATTTGATTTTACACTCTCTTTATTTATTACAGTACCTACACGCGATAGATAAAAATATATAGTTTATAAAATTACATGTAACATGTATATTAGAATACGTCTATATAGGACACACAGGTTTAACTCATTTACTTAAAAAAAGCTTCAGATCTCCTATGTTTTCCTACAGATATTAATATTAGAAAGATATATAACTTCTTTAATAAAATTAAAATTAGCGAATTAATATAAAGAAAAATAGTAAATAGTAATATGTAATTATAGTAAAATGAAATTAACTAAAAAAAAAAGAAAATATAACCAATTGTAAATTAAGCCGATAGCCTTAGTTGCTTAAATTGTTAATTATAATTTAATAAATTGTAGTTAATACAAAATAATAATAATAATATTATATGGAAAAGGAAGGATAATATGTTCTAAAATTTGTAATTTTAAAACTATTATTTAATTTTAAAAACATAAAATATTCTATTTTTGTATATTTTTTCCTAAATATTAATTTTTTATTTAGTCAGTCATATAACAAATCATTTATATTAACAATATATATATATATATATAAAAACTATAAATAGTTTATATATTATTATATGTATTCTTAAAATTTTTAACAAATTATAATATAACATTTCTTTTTAAATAAATCATTCTAAATATTATTGAATATTTGTTTTTAATATATTAAAGAAAAAATTCCAAATAAAATATTTTAAATATATTTTTTTGTTTTTTTTATTTGATTTTTACTTATTTTTAAAAAAAAAAAATATTTAAAAATTTAAATTAAAAACTAACGAAAGAAAAATTTGAAAAATTAAATTCATATAATAATAAAAATAAGAAAAATGAAAAAAAAAAAAAAACAATAATAATAATAATAAAATAACAATTTTTCATATTTCATTAACAATTTGTTTGACCTTCGCATACCAGAACACAATATAATATATTCGATAACAATAACAATGAAAATAATAGTAAAAAAAATAATAAAAATAATAATAATAATGATAATAATAGCAACCAAATACAATACTAACAACAATAACAACAACAGCAACAACAATACTCGCAACAACGGCTACAACATAATACTAATAGAACTAACAAGAATAATAAAATATAAAAAATATAATTTTATAAAAAAAAAAAAAAAAAATGTTTGCCTAGGCGTTTTTCCACAGCCCCACCTCAATCTAAGAAAACTATAAAATAAAGTTGAAAGCATGTTCTATTTACTCCTTCTTAAAAATAAATAAAAAATAAATTTATGTACATATACATAAATTATCTATATAAATTTTTATTTATTTTTTTTATGTTATATTATATATTTTTATATATTATGTATTTAATAGGTATAGATAGGTAGATAGATAGTATCTATGTATATTGTAAAGAAAACGGCTGCCACTATTTTAAGTATTTAATAATCGTGTACTAATAAAAATTTATAAAACCAATAAGCAAAATTATTACTAAATTCTTTACTTAATAGAAATACAATTAGACGTCTTGACGTAAAAGTGCAAACTAGTCTTGCATTGGAGGATCGAAGGATTTGAGGAAATTTTTGACAGAAATTGTTGTTGTTTAATGTATATAAAATTTGCACCGATCCTCCGATCCTCGACTAAAATATCCTTTACCCTACCTTTAACCATATTGCATATTTTATTTGCTTGCTTGAGGAAATTTTTTTGACGTTAATCGTGGACATTTTTTTGAAGTTAATTTGACATTTTCTTTTTAGAATTTATTTGGTATTTTTAGTTTTGGAATTTATTGGGGAGTGCATCAAATAAAGATAGCACATTCGACTAAATAATTTCTAAAAATTTTTTTTGACATGTTTTTTTTATTTAAAAATTATTTATTTTCCAAAATCAAAACTCAAAAATTATATTTTAGTTTTTCTAAGTGAAAAATAGATTATTATTCAAATAATAATGTAATTTAACAGATATACCAACTAACATTTTGTAAAAATACCAATCAACATTTCTTGAAAGATACTAATAAACGTTTCAATCAACATATCTGTCATCTGTAATTTTTTAGTTTGTATCGGGTCGTTCACGTAAAGTAGGAAATATTTCCTTCGATGCACTTTTACATGAAAATCTATAATATATATGTGTATGTATATATTTTAATTTTGCTTTTTATGATTATGGTAATTTTGGTAAGTATCTTTCCTAGATTTAAAATAGTGGTAGACTGTGGCAGGCGGCACATATTATTTGTATTCGGATGTATTCGAGAATAGTTACATTAATTTTTTTGTCTCCTTTTCACTCCTTTAAGAAATATATAGGACTTCAACTAAGTCATTTATTATTCATATATGACTAAGTTTTCAGTTTTTAAAATCATTATTTTCATTAAGCCGTTAATTACTCGGCTGTACCTATTGTACAAAACTGAAATGTCAATTATTTTAATTTGTGCGTTATCCATATTATCTTATACCTACAATTATCTTATTATAATATAATTATATATTATAAGAAAAGTCTATATTATTTTTATAATCTATATATGACCAATCAATTGTTTGAACCCGACATCTTTTAAATAAAAGACCTGTGTTTTAACAACTACTGGATAGTTAGATTCATTAACTACTTAATATTATAGTATGTTATTTAAAATTTAATTTCTATAAAAAGATTCGAATTTAAGTGGTTTAAATTCAATATAAATATGGCTAATTTACCGTAATTGCGAAAGTTTTTTTATAGTTACTGTAGTTAAATAACATTAATTATCACAATTTAAATCCAAAATATATAAAAAAAATAGTTTTTATTAGTTTAGTTATTTTTTGATATTAATAAAATAATTAATTTACTAATTAAATAGAAACGTTTTGAAAAAAAATATTAGTTATTATCATTTATGGATAGGTATATGAACTTAACCAAAAATATAACAAATATGGAAAAACTCCTAAATTTAAGAGTTATAGGAAAATGATAAATTTTTAGAATATATTTTTAATTTGCTGGAAGAACTATTAATTTTATTTTGTATTTAACATCAATTTTATAAATTCTAATAAAATATCTAATTTTATGCTTATAAAATTATAATAAACTTCAATTAGGTACAAATTTTGAGTATTTTCTTTTATTTTTTGCTTACTGGGAGGGAACAAATTTTTATTATTACTCTCATAAGTATTTCATGTATAAATTATTCTAATACATAACATATTTTTGTTTTTTTTTTTTTGTTATTGTTTTTACATGGCGGTATAAATGTATAATACTATCTGTGAGAATTTACTTATTAATATTATTATTGTTACCATTATTGTTATACCAGGTTTATACTAAGTAAGTAAAAGCTTGAATGCCAAACAACTTTGCGTGTTTAAAATGTGTTTTTTTTTTTCTTTAAAAAATTTTTTTTCTAAATATAATTATGTACATAATTACATATGTATGTATACATATATATTTATTTATAAATACCATAATATGTCTTGTATATTAAAGTATTAATAAATATATTGATTGAAATGGAGGCAAAATTTAACTTTTGCGCTAATTTATCGCGATGCTTTTTTTAATTTTTTGGTTTATTTTTTTTTAACTAACCTAAGGTAAAATAAATTTTATAAATTTATTCATATGTTTGTTTAAATATATATAATATTATATATTTATTGTTATAACTAAGTATAATATGCAAAACAAATAAATAAAAATAAAAAAAAAAACTTGAATTCTTCAATAGGTATGAATACCAACTGAGTAGGTATATGAATTTGAAATCTAAAATAGACTTTAATTTTTTACTCAAAAAATGTATTAGAAAAGACAAAAACTTAAATAAAAACAAAAAACTATACCATATGCTTATAAATATGTATTATAATTTGTCATGAAATATTTCCGTTTGCTTAAAAATTTCTCTATTTATGGATCAAAAAAAAAATTGCCAGAGAAAAAAAGGAAAAAAAAAAAAAACTAAACCGAAAATTAACAAAACTCAAAATACAAAAAAAAGGAAAACAGAAGAGACCAAAAATACTTTGATTAAAATTATAGTTAAACTTAAAATATTTCTATTTTCTTTTAATATACCTACCTACTTACATAAATATGTACTGAATTTTATATCTGCAGATATCATATATGTATACCTACATATATTCACCTATTCATATAAAATGTTTATATTATACTTATGTACATACATATATATATGTATATATCAAAACCTTGTTAAAATATGTAAATATAAAATTTATAAATTTATTAATAGATAAGAAAAAAAAAAGATTTTTATTTTAATTTTTTTTTTTTTTATGATATTTAGTCAAGTATGTAAATCTTATGAAACATTTCTATACATATGCAAGTGTGCACATATATATAAAATATATACAGATATACACATGTGACACAAACTTAAAATTCTTTCATATTAAACAAAAAAAAAAATATAAAAACATTGAAAAATATCTAAAATTCTTTTATAACATATTTAAAAAAGAAACGCTCTTTTTGAATTATTTTTTTTTTTTTTAAATTACATCCCAATTCTTGTTATCCAAAAATCTTTTTATTAGGGCTACCAATCGTTTTAAATAAATGAAAAATTAAATTTGACCTCGATTTACACTCATTTAGTTTTCTTGGTAAATGGTTAGATTTTTGTAAAACAAAGAAGGCATTTATCGAATTTTTATAACTTATAAATGAACGTCATTTTGCGAAAAAAAAAAATATGTACTTTTCAGTTTTATGCTGGGAATAAATATAATCTAATAATTTTTGATTTGAAATATTTAACTCAAAACGAAATAGGTAGTGACTTTAAAATGAAAATTGAAAATTTTCCGTAAGTTATTTAAGTAAAAAAAAAATTTGTTTTTAAAAGAAATTTTGAAGAATATTCTATAAGCATAAGTTTGTAGCAGAAGCATATGAAGAATAAAAATTTAGTAAGTAAATTTATCATAATTTAGATAAACAAAATTACGTATTTTAAAAAATGCCATTGCAATTATGCAATGCAATTAAAGGTTGAAATTATTGACGCGAACTTATTAAATTTGTAGATGTAAAACAGTAAATAACTATTTAATAAGTCTATTTTTTAAAACTTAGTTTTTTAAGAATTTAAAAAGCATTTTTGCTTTAAAAAAAAAAAATTACCATTAATTTCTTTCTATTTTTAAGCATAATTTCTTTTAGTTTTGATTAAAAGACATTAATTTTAGAAATAACTTTTTAACAAGCCATTATTATTTGATTTAATTAAACCTTATAAATACATTGAGCATATAAAGACATTATACAGAAATCAAAATGTTTCTTCAAAAGTTAGAAAGTAAAATGTGGAAACCAATATAGTCATCAAAATATTTATTAGTATGGTGCCGTAGTTCGTTATATTATACATATTTGAATAAACACAAAAATTAATGTTCCTATTACGCTTGCTACAATTTGTATTTTATTTGAAGAAATTTGTTAGATATGTTTTTAGCATTTTGCAACTAACTTTATAATATTTTCGTGATGGCTTTTACGCTTATTTGTGTTCATAGAGTAAAAGTCAAAACCATTCATTCGAACTATAATATTGAAATAGGTATAAGGATTCGTTTGTATAGCAAGATTTTTAAAATTATAGTTACGAAATATTGGATTTCAATGGATGGAATGCATAAAACTGCTCCTAAACTCAAATGTCATTTTTTCAAACAAAAGCTACTTCACAAAAGTAATGTTTTTGTTTGGGAAAATGAGATTTTAGTTTGAGCTCAGTTATATACATTATCAACGCAAAATCTTGTTCTTAAAATATCAGGTCTCAAAATTTTAATTTCATGTTATAAAATTTTACGTTTTAAAATCTTGTGTAATTTGTATGTATGTATGTATTGTATAAGATTTTAAAAGATGAAATTTGAAAATGCGTCTATCAGAAAATCCTTTTCATTTCTATATATTATGCTAGTTACTAATAACACTAATAAGTAAATATCATATAAAACACGAGCGTCTTATAAATCTAAGAATAAAGAAAATGTAAAATTAATTTAATAGATAAATTTATTAACTTTATTTTTTATCCATTTAAAGCTTTTCTATACCTTAACTATTAATTATATATACAGGGTGTAAACTGTAAGCCCATAACTTCAGCTAGCTACCGATACTTAAACGGATCTTCTATGTTATACAGCGGCAAATATGTTGTTATTTCTTTAAAAAGTAACAACAACGGCCGTAGATAACGGCCTTCAAAGTAATTTAACGAAATTACTTTGAAGGCCGTTATCTCGAAAACCGTTAGAAATAGATCCCCCCCCCCCTCCAGAATAATTTTTTACTTATTATGAATTTCTCTATCATCACCGTTCTTCGTGACCTTTGAGTTTCGAACACCCTGTAAATATTCTTATATATAATTCTTATGCATAATTCTCTTCCTATAATAATTTCGGGCAAAATGACGAAAAGATGAAATTGAAAAAAGAAGTGACGAAATTAATCACCAACAGCTGTCTATGTCTATCTGATCTAGAAGACTAGAACGAGATAAGAATGAGACGAAATTACAAAAGAATGAATTAATAGTGCCAGATTCCAAAAATTTATATAAATTAAAAGAAAAAATGTACTACTTTTACTTACATTAAATAATAATATTATAATTTTTTTAATAGACCGTGTACTATTTATCAAAACTTAATATATTTCATTTTTATTATTTAATTTCATATAAATAAAAAAATTTTAAATATGTATATCTACTGTTAAATTTTTTTTTTTTTTAAATTTATATACATATACATATTATATACAAGTAGGTAGGTATAATATGTTTATATAAAAACAAGTTCATAATGTTCACAGTTAAAAAATATCAAATTGTCTTGTTGTCCCAATTCAATAAATTCTTAAAAGAATTTTTATTTTATTCACATTAATATTATGTTTTATGTTCAGATCATATAAATGAAGTTTAACTTGTAGCTGGTTGATTTTATTATTCTTTTTTATTTAATATTTATTTTATTTCTAAAGTTGATATTGAGTTGATATGAATATTTAGTTATTTTTTTTTTCTCTTTTTGAATAATTAGTATATATGCTATACATATATATATATACTTTTATGTTCATACATATATTAATAAGTGTTATTTACAAATACAAGGTGTTTTATGTTTCAAAAAACAAAATTCATGAAAGGAGATTTATTTAGTTTATAAAATATCTGTTTAATTATGAGATTTGTTAAAACTCTTCCATTTTTTTTTAAGTTATGTAATACAGAGATAAAGATAAAGATTTAAACAGAGACAAAATAAAGTATGATATCAATGTTACATGTATATACATACTTTAATGTTACATGTATTTAAAGAGTAAATAAATAAATAAATAAATAAAATAATTCATGACAGGTGGAAAAGCTGATTATAGTTTACTATAAAAACATCTAAGATATTAATATAATATAACAATATAACATGATAAATATTAAGTATTAACACCAAATTGAATTGATAAAATATATTCTCCTATACTGATGGGTTTTTTTTTTTTTTTGAAAGATAGTACGTTAATGTATAATGTATATTGTATATTACGATTCGAGACTCACATCAATTATCAGGCCATGAAGTGAAGAGAGTAAAAGCTTAATAAGGAGCCAGCAAACAAATTTACACGCAGTCTTATGGAAAAAAATAAGGGGCCAACTATAAATCATGAAATAACACAATAATCATTTACCTTATTCAATTTGGTACAAAGAGAAAATTAAAGTCGCATCTTTTTTACATAATACATTAAAGAAAAATATTTTAAAATATAATATTTTCATTCATAAAAATGCATTTAAAAAATTGTCTTCCTTTAAATTTTTTATTTTAAAAGCTTCTTAAAATAAACTGCCTCAATATCGTAATAGCTTATATGGCTATAACGCTTATATGGCTATAATCGAAACTCACATCAATTATGAAATTATTTATACGCGCGATACGTGAGAATCGATTGCAATTCTCTCACAACTACATTCATGTGTTTTCAGTTCTTAGCCTGTTTACTTAGGTCTTGCATAATAGTTATCAGTTGTTCTATATTGATCTTTATTATTGGGTCACCTTGTCTAATATTTATTATGCATAATATATGCTAATATGAGCATTAGTATCATATCAATGTAAAATGTGAAATTATTGTTGCTTTAGTTATTTTATTATATTAGTTTATTATTTATAGATGTATGGAAATTCACTAAATATGTTTTAATATTTTTTTTTATGCTAATTTTTAATTTTTACCTATTTTTATATAAATTCTTTAATTTTTTTTTTATTTTTATAAGTATGTGTTTTCTTAGTAATTGTTATGTTAATTTGATTTCTTTTATTTATTTTTGTTTTTTCTATGAAAAAACAGAAAATTAAAATCGAATAATATTATAACAAAATAATATATTTATAATAAATATAATTTTTTTGATAAGCGATGATAAGTGAAGTATGTAGATAGTTTATAATGTTCTATTAATGAAGAAATGTCTTTATGGAATTTAATCATATGTTAATTACAAGATAAATCCCTTTGCTATTTTGACCTTTTAAATAAATTATTCAAAAAAACAAAATATTTAAGATATCGTTTCAGATAAAACAATAAAATTTTAACCTTAAATAGATCTAATAAAAAATGGAAGTTGCAGAACAACTTTTTTTTTGTAACATCATATACATATGTACGTTACAGAGTTACAATTACCCAAGGTATAACAAAAGTCTATATATGTACATACCTATATGAACATATGTATAAATTAGTTATATGGCAAAATTTCTTAAACTATGAAGCTGTGATCAAGACAAAAAAATACAATTCGGTATTTCTAAATTTATTTTTGATAAATTTTAAAAAATTTTTTATTTCACGTATCTTTTAAGCATAGAAAGTTAGAAATTTGAAATGGGAGGAGTACCTACTTAAGCTTTTTTTTTTCTTCTATAATATTGTAAAATCTGTTACCTTAAATAAATTTTTGATATTAACATGTAAAAATTACATGCGCGACAATTAGTTAATAAATTAGAACAAAAATATATAAAACAAATAGGTACATACATATGTATGTACATAGGTATGTTTTTATTTAATAAGCAGTTTTTTTTTTATTTGCAGTAAAATTTTTATTTTAAGTTTTGTTTGTAAGCTTCAGTTAAGTTTCTATTTGTTTTTTTTGCTATTATTATTTTTTATTTAATTATTTTTTGAATTAAGCATATCCTAATGTTCTGTTTTTGTGAAGAAATAAAAAAAAAACATTTACAACTAACGGGCATTTATCACGTCATTCAAAAAATAAATGCAATTTTTACTGAAATGGTGTAAAATAAAACAAAAATTAAATGACGTTTCATCTCTTCTTTCAGTGACATACATCATACATGTATAAGTAATTAATTATTTGAAACGTCATAAGTTGCTTATTCTGACGTTCATCAATATATAAGATTGATTTATACGATGAAACTATGAAAGCACAATATTTATACATTAATACGTGATAAAATGTTAAATTAATTAAAGCACCTGTTTAAAAATATGGTAAAATTTAGAAAAAAATTTTATCATATGTTTTTATTCAATTCAATATTAATGTAAAATCAGGTAAAATTATATTAATAATTATTATCATTAACTTTCTTTGGTGGTTTACATTAACTCCTTCTTTTTTCTTAATGACAATAAAAAATACTATAGGTACATATTATCTTTTCTTTCAAAAAATTAAATATACATAAATATTGAATACCATAAAAAAAAAGACCATCAATAATTTGTATAAAAAAAGTGTTGTTGAACAAATATTGATCCTAATTTTTTAATCTATAATATAATTGCTTTATTAACTTGTATAAATAGGATCAATTAATATAGGTATAAATAGGTACATAATATGATAATATATTATTGTATATACATACATGTGTTATTTAAATTTTTTAATTCAATATGCACCTACCTACATATATATGTATTTTATTTTCAATATAATAATTATATATTAGTTTAATTTTTTCCATTGTAAATTTTGTTTGAAATACAAATTTTATTTAAATTTATTTTATAATTTTTTATAAGAAATAAGATTTTTGAAACGATTGATTTGATCCTTCCATTGAAATTTGAAAAATTCGAATAAGTAGTTTTGGAACCAATTTCATTAAAGTTTAAAATTTGGCGCATATTTTAATACTAAATTCATTTTATATGAATTGAAAGAATGTTTTTTTCTAAGGTCATGATTTAAATACATACATACCTATAACAATATTATGTAAATATTTTATAGAATTGAAACAGTTTCAAATTTCAACTTTTTATATATGTTTTGAACTTTTTTAAGTATGTAAAAGCAAAATATAATTGTATAACCGAGGCTTTTGAACATTCTATATATGTAAATTTTTAATTTTTAAATGTTGATGAATATCACAAAATTTGTAATAATATGTTTACACAAAAATAGATTAAAAGAAAACTTTAAATATTACAAATACATACAATCAATTCTTAATAATGAATAAAGACATGTAATATAGATACATATAAGATCCAGCCAATGGTGGTAGTGGTCTAGCAGCGACCTTTCATTCGAAAGATTTCAAGTTCAAACCCCGACTGGGTCTTATAGATTAATAAAATACTTACATACATAGATTTTTTTTTAAATATATAATTAGTATAAATAAGTATATATACTCGTATATACATATATATATCTTACAATTAATATCATATTGTAATGTATAATAGAATAATTTTATTATAATAGATAATAGATGGCGTTGAAATAAAGAAATATTTACGTCTCGTAGTCTTGTACAATAACTATAGCCAAGCTTAATTCCAGAAACTGAACTTTAGTCAAATATACATAATATTACTTAGTGGATGCCATATTAAAAAAAACAAACGCAGTTAATTTTAATATTTTGTTATAAAAGATCACTTAGCTTAAAAATTAGTATTTTTTTATAAAGCTATAAATTGCGGATCTCAGATTTATTTGAATTTTTTACATTGCTTTAAGTTCTACATAGGTAGTTAAACAATTTTTTTAAAACCATACATTTTTTTTGAATTTTACATCGTTTTAAACATATGTATATGTAAATATGTAAGATCTGTACATTTTAGAATCTGCTTTTATTAATAAATGTTTTCTTTCTTTTTTAAATAGAAAAAAACCCTTATAAAATTATTTTATTTTTTATTGGTACCTATTATTGTAAGTTAAATTTTCCTTATGAAGAAAAACAACATTCAAAGATCATCAATCAACTCTTTAAAAACTTGTCCTTTTTATTTTATTTTTGTATATTATTTTTAAAATACACGTAAAAAATACACGTAAACTTTTTGTGAAAATATTTTTAAACCAATAAGAAAACTTATTATTAGCTATTAAATATTGAATTGAAAAAATTTCAGTAATTTTAACAACATCGTAGTTATTTTATGTACTTAATATATAACTAACAAAATATATCCATATACATATACATATGTGTATTGGATTTATATAGGTATATATAAATTTTATATAAAATAAATATTACGTCAATGTAAGATATATATATTATATACTATTTTATATAAAAAAAATGATAAGTAACAGCGAACTCCTGAAATAATTACTCTTCAGTGCTTGCAACTATATAAAAATTTTATACCTACACTTTATTTTCAACCTATTAAATTCTTTCATTCACTGTCTAAGTGTAATATTATAAAAAATTTAAGCGAAAAGTTACTTATATTTTAACTTTACTGTATATATAAATTTTAGAATTGAAAATGCGTATACTCATCTAATAACTAATATAAAAATTCCAATGAATAAAACTATGTATATTTTGTACCCATGCTATAAACATAAATATATATATAATATAATAGATATATTTAGATTGATCAGATACATACACATACTAGAATATAAAATAAGAAATAAAAATGGAATTAAAAAGGGGCAAAAAGAATTTTTTTTTAAAAAAATTCTAGTAAATATAGATAGATTAATGTATGTATATATGTATATAAAATCTGTATAGATACATAAGAAAAATAAAAAAAAAAAAACAGAATTTGCGGATAAATTCGCTAAAAGAAAAATGCACATTTTCTATATAGCATTTTTTTTTTATATTATGGATATCTTGCCACTTGGCATCTTATACCATATACATATATAATAATATATTAATATATAATATATTTATCTATTTATTTATATTATATAGATATAAAGTTATCATAATATATTAATTGAACTGAATTAAATCTAAAATAATATAAATGAAAATACAAGTTTAAACCGGCAAGTAAACATACTTATATGTACATATATATGTATATTGCATTTACTATTGCCGAATGAAATCTTATATATGTATAACTACATATTTCCATATACAATGTATTTAATATTATAGTACGTAATATGTATATTTATTTATATGGATATTTAATTTATAATCTATAGTTATTTTATAGTGAATTGTCGATTAAAACAAACAAAAAAAAAAATCTGGTTTACCCTTACACAAGCCAATCTTAATGACATTTATTGCCTTAAATTGTAAAGGATTAATATTAACTGTATATATACAAGTTTCATCCTTTATTGTTTTGTTTTTATGTTCGATAATGGCTTAAATACGATTTTGACAATTATAATACTGTATTTTAATAATATTTTTCAAAAACTATAAGAAACAATAGGTGTATAAGATTAATTTTCTAGATTATTTAATTTAAAAATAAATGGCAAAAATTTAATGTCAAAATTTTCAACAGAATAATATTTAAATATTAATTTTAAATTTAATACGACGATTCTTCGACGATTCTAAAAATGTCTAAATTATTAATACCACCACATATACAATGTGAAAAAATTCCAAATTCTCAATATACAATTTAAATATACATAGTTGACTTCTTGTATAGAAATAAATAATTATATGTACATATGTATTCATTTTATTTTAAGTAAGTACTTAATTATAATTTTAGATAAAACAAGAAATAATATCCTTAATTAATTAAATTGAATATAAGTATACCAATACAAAAATATGTAGATCGTAAATATGTATCGTAAATTTAAAAGATAATCATAAATTTTTTTAAAAATTTATTTTATACCTACTAACAATCGTGAATAATCAAAATTTTACTAACTCTAAAGATAAAAGTTTATTTACATACTTTTAAAGAGATTTTCTAACTATAATATAAATTAAAATTATACGATTACTGATCTTTAGAAATATTAAAGGAGACATTCGATAAAAAAATATATATAAAGAGGAGATGGACATATGCTTACTTTCTGGTTTTAACACATTTTATTTGATAAAGTATTCAGAGCAAGCAAGTATAGCCCCATGTATACTTTAAAAAGTAACATAATCATATTTGTCAAAATGTCAGTTTTTTTCTGATAACTATTAAAAAAATATTTAAAAAAATTAAGTAAGTAGGTACTAAAAACTATTTTCTTTTTGATTAAAAAAGTAAAAAATTAACAAAAATGGAATATTTTTTTGAGAAATTATAAAATATTTAAAGTAGATACATCGAAATTAATATTTTTTAATTAAATACTTTGATTCGTATATGCTTAACCTCAAGTACTTTTTGTATTTGGTCAAGTTTCATAAGTTTTATAAGAAATTAAGGAAATTAGGTCATAACCTATATACATATATTTAATATTTAATATTTTCATTAATTTTGTTCATAACCATATAACACATTTAAAAATTTTGATAACATTTAATTTAATGATATGTGTCATTTTAACCAACAGTGAACAGGTATAAGGATCATGTAATTTATTTTAATCATATTATCTCGTAATATTACATTTTAATGTTGGCATTACATACTTGCGAATATATTTGCTAAGAACGGCAATAAAATATAGGATTTTACATCGAAAAAATTTAATGTTATAAATAAGTACCTATGTAAAAAAAAAAATAATTAGTTATGTAAAAATGGAAAAAATGAAGATGACTATTGACTGTAAAACATCATTCTTAGTTTTTGGTATTTCATGATTAACAATACACATATTAATTGACTTATAATGTTTATATACCTATTTATATATATACATATATCAATAAAAAGTATACAAAATTATTGTAGTATAATCAATAATGCATAATTGCAGTATATGTACGGTGTATAGTTGACGAGAAGTTTGAGAAGCTCAATTTAAGATTGCGTTTCATATTATACCTGCATTGTTTAATTTTTGTTGCAAATTTTTGTCTCTTTTAGATTTGGTTGTTGATATTTTCTTTATTATTTAAAAGAACCTGTAAGTAGTTTTTGTTTTTTTTTTGTTTTTTATTTTCTATTTTTTTAAAGCTTTTAACATAATACAATACAACATAACTAGATTTTTTCTTTAAATCTCAAATCAAATGTATAAAAAAAAAACAAAAAACAACAAAACCAGTAATCGAACCATTTTGGGAAAACAACTCTTCAATACTTTACTAGTACCCAATATTAATGTCCATTTTTCTATGAAGGCTTAATAAAAATATTCATACACATTTGTAAATATACATATATACATATGTGTACATATACATCAACTTTGTATTATTGTATATTTGTATTAACAATAAGTAAAAAAAAAAAAAAAGAAATATGTTGGAAAAAAAATCAGAGTTTTTTTTTTGTTTTCCATTAAAAAATTTTTACAGCTTGTCAGAGCCACATTCCATTCTTTTGATTTGACTACTGCAACGTTTTTGACTTGCCACTACTAGATAGACATTCTGTTGTTCATGCATTTTTTTTAGATTACAAAAAAAAAAAAAAAGTGGAAATAAAAAGTATAAAAAAAAAATGATTTTTTTTTTTTTTTACTGAAATAAGATCCATATTAACAGTATCAATTGAAAGTATTTGATTAGTATTATAGAAAATAAAGTAATAATATAATTTTAATTGATAATAATGATAAACTTGAAAACTATTAATTTAAGTTAATAAGGGTATTTATTTATTTATTTATATTAATATTACAAATCACATAGGATATTGCAATATTACAAAATCATCGGCTACTAAGGCCATTATAGATCGAATACTATTATTAAATTATACACTAATATTATTTATTTTGTTTATATTATAGGCAAAAGCGTCTTTAGAATTTTTTCTCACCTGTGCTAAAAAATATAACAATTTGTAGGTTCCCTATTTTTTTTAAATTTAGATCCGACCAAAACTGCGGGTAGCTCTTATTTATTTTCAATTAATAAAACTTGTGCAGGATTTGAATCCGCACTCCCTCGGTTAATAAGCCACATGTTTAACCACTAGGCCACCGAGGCCCTAATAAGGGTAATTATAAAAATTTTTTCATAGTAATGGAAATTATTGCATAACACCAGGCTGAAACTATTAAAACAATTAATCTAGGTACTAAATTTTACAGAAGTAAATAATTTGAACTGTAGTCGAATTTTTTTTTAAATATTTCGGGGTTTACTATTAAGATAACAAACACTGAAGTGTTGAAAAAAAATTTATTAGAATTGTATTTATAGCAGATTTTCATTCAACATTTATTTTTATTTTCTTTTTGAATTGTATATATAAGAATGTTCTGAATAGCTCTCAAGTGGACATCTATAATATTGCGCTAGAAAAAGTATCTATATTTTTAAACACTGATCACTGTATGAAATATATCTTTGAAATATAAAAAATTAATTTTAATAAATTAGAAATATAATTTCTTTAATTTAAATATACGTATAGTTATGTAAGTATATAGTTTTAAATCTTACAGGTACAATATTTTTTTTATTTTAATTATTACAAATTAGTTTATTTCTTTAAATTTGGTTGTTATTATAATTACAAAATTTATAGATTTTATAAAAATTTTCTTTACAGCTGAAATATACATATCTACATACATAGGTATAATTTTAATATTAAATTTTTAAAAGAAAAATAGGATGATAAACACCTTAACCAAAAATATTTGTATAAAATAAAACTTATAACTCACTAAATTTCCTTAATGATCATTGATTAAAAATTGAATATTGAATATTTTTTTTATTAAAAGTACCTATATCTTAAAACTTTCTTAAAAATTTATACCAATTGTATATACATACATAACTATATAAAAGTATCTTTACACTAAACTACTACTAATACTACACTAAAAAAAAAAAAAACAAATAAAAAACAAAATTAAATAAATAAATGATAAAAAATTCCGATCACCTTAATATGCTATGCTAGATTGGTTTGGTATACATATATATTTTGGATTGCAGCAGTAGGATCCAGATGTTTATAATTACAAATATAAGAAGAGGACGACAATAAAAGCGATCTAATAGGTAAAAAACAGCTACAATAATAGCAACAACAGCAAAAATAATAAAAAAAAAAAAAATCAAATGCATTTATAATACAATGTTTGCGTATGTATGTATATGTTTTAATATAAGTTTAAATGCAATTTTCTTATTTTGGTCTCGTTCTTTTTTGTATCTTCAAAATAAAAAAAATAAAAAAAAAATTAACAATATCAAAACCATTTCTAGCATTTTTAAAATTTTCAAATTGTATTTATCGCTATAGATTCAATGTACATATATATATGCATACCTATTATAAACTATACATACCTATGTATATACATTATTATGAGTATAAGTATTTAATATACACATCCATATACAATTTAAAAATTTCTACCTGGCTTTAAAGAGACAATCTTATAAATATCTATACTTCAAGGTACGGTTCCATATTTACATGTTTTCTAATTGTAGATATATTTTGATTTGAAAAAATAACATAAAATTTAAATAAAATTAAATCGTCAATCTGACTGTCCAAATTACAGTTTTATTTTTCAGTAATTACAATAATTATTTTATTGTCGTTTGTGTTTCTTTTTTTTTTTTAAAGATTTTTAAGATGCACGTCTATTGAAATAAAAGATTGGTACTTATAATAAAATATATCCCTGCTTTGATATGTTTTTTTGAAGATGGTGCAATATATTAAAACGGTATGCTTAAGAAAATCACACAAAGCATTGTATAAAATATAGTTCATTCAGCTGTATATAAACAGTAGCGTTATTAGGTTAAATAAACTAAAAAAAAATTTAATTCTAAAGAATAAAAAAAAAAATCAATGAAAAAGTGAATTATCTTTTTTTTTGTTAATTAATTTACAAATATTTTAAAATTTATCATTTTTATCAGCCATTTATTTATAATATTTTTATTAGAATTCTGTAGGTTTTTTTTTTATAAAAATGTTTACGACCTGCACATAATTTAAACTCGTTTTATTACTGTTTCAAAACTGAATATTTAAACAATCAGCTAGCAAGACTAAACAACAAAACAATATTTAAAACAAAATTATTTTCATTTAATTTTAAGTTAAAATAAATTTAATAATATCAAGGAATTAAAGGAATCAAATATACTTTATATTAAATCAGTCATATATGTATGTATTTGGTTTTCTTCTAAAACTGCTAAAACAAAAAAAAATTTCGTGATTGGGTGCACAACCAGCTTAAATGATTTTATTTAATTTTCATATTAAATTACTGGTATTATTTTTTAACCCACGAATAACTCCACATTTAGATTTACTGCGACTTATTATTAAACAGTTTTAGTAATTTTTCATCACTTTTTATTGGTTAAGTGCGTGTGTAATGAAACAATGACTTTAAGTTTGTTATAATACGTATGCGTATATTTAATAAAATTAAATCTTAATTAAAATTATATCTGTTTTTAGTCATTGACAAACAAATAGTTTGTATAAAATTCTTTTTTCTAAATCAAACTTATTTGCTTGAGCACTTAGACTAATTTTTATAAATACCCACCCATTAAAGCATTTAACCGAGCTCGCTTAATTATCTTTTTTGATTAAGAAATCTAAAAATTTTATATTTTTGGAAAATCACTTAACCGGATTTTACTGTATACACACATATATATATATAGACATAATAACAATTTAGAAATAAAGAATCAAAGCTTTCCTTAGGAATGATAAGAAATTAAAAAAAAAAAAATGTTTTTAATATTGTCAACCAATTAATCAATTAACTTAGTTAAAATTGACTAAAATAAGCAAATACATATTAATTTTCTAATTACATACTAATTACATCTACTTATATAATATGTAGCTACAATAGTCTTTGATTAAATTAACTTACTTATAAGCAAAACTAATTTAGTATATGGAAGTATGAATATTTATTAATTAATTTTATTTAATAATTTGTATATTTGTATGTAATTATTAGTTATGCAAATATCAATAAATTAAGAAGCTTTAAAATTTTATATTTACATAGAAACTTAAATTTAACTAAATAATAGTTTTTAAATTCGGTTATTGTTAATAAGTATCAGTATGCATGTAAGATCTGATACGATAATATATAGCACAAATTCGTTGAGATGACTATGTTATATACAAATGTCAACACATCATCAATGTCAATGTGTACACATCGTCAACGAAAACAAAAAGATAATTTGAATAATTAAATGCTTAACTATGTTATTATAAAAAGAAAATAACTTATAGGATCTTGAATAATTAACTGATTAGTGTTAATAAATAATAGTAATAATGAAAAAAGAATATTAAAAAGAAACAAATGAAAAGACTGACAGAATCCTTTTGATAATATAAAGTCTTTTCGAATAAAATTATGTTTGTTTTCGGATTTATTTTATTAGATGTGTTTTAAGAACAAAAAGAATTTATGTTATCTTGTTTTTTTCTTTTTTTTTTTTTTTTTTTGTTGAAATAAACATTTTTTAGATTATGCTGTTGTTTTTTCTTTTAATTTATTTTACGGAACTCAAAACAAGGCAATAAGAAAAAAGAAGAACAAAAAAAAATGTTTTGATACCTATTTTTATGTGAATGCATATGTGCATATATGTATGTACATATATATACTTATATATATATATAAATTATTATACCAAAAACATATATATATACATATATGGATAAGTATACTTATGTATATAATATTAAGATTTTGAATCTAAAATCTAAATTTTAATACAATATAGTTGTATATGTATATATATATATATATATACTTATGGTTAAATTTTTTGTATACTTCTTTAAATTTATATATAAAATGTATAAAGGTATATACTTATATGTACATATATAATATACATACAAGTGAATATATATATATATAGCTATTGATATTGTTATGTTTTTACAACACAATTTTTTTTTTCTTTTCTTTTATTTTGTTGCTGCTGTTTCTGTTTCATAGTATATAGTATCTATCTATCTACTTTGCGACGACGACTTCAACAACAAACACAGTAAGCTAAGGTTATTAACCGCAATTTTCCCACAACATTTTTTTATTGTTTAAAAAATATTTTAGTTTGTTTTCATTTTTCTTTCTTTCTTTCTCTCTCTCTCTCTCTCTGTCTTTCTTTTTTGTTTATATTTTTTTTTTTTCTATTTTATCTTTAATTTCTTCTTCTTTTACTATGAATATTTATTATATTACATTACAATTACATCTTTTTGAATTCCAAAAACAAAAAAAAAAAGAATAGCAACAATACTGTAATCTAAAGGTTTATTGCAGTCAGATTTTTTTCTGGATTTCTGGATTGGATTTTTCTTCTTTTTTTTTTTTTTGTTTGAAATAATTTTAATTAGAATTTAATATATATGTGTTGTATGTAATGCAACATTTTATATTGTAAAATGTAGAATAATTAAAATGGCAAAGCCCTAAGTGAGCAACAAATTCAACAACAATAATATTCTTTTTATGCTTTGTTTTTTTTGATAAGAATGCAATTTTTTTTTTTTTTAATAGAAAATTATAATTTTAAACTAAACATATATGTACCTACATAATATATAATATTAAATATTTTCTTTTTCTAATAAGTATACAAAGTGTATATAATAATCATACATAATATTATGTATATTTGAATTTTGAAATTCAACTGAAATGTATTAACGGGAAGTTTTACAAAAAAAAAAAAATTACATGAAATAATAAAGAAGATGAATTAGTAATAGAAGACCAAAAAGATTTAATAACCATTGCAATAATTATGCTTTAAAAGAAAAAAAAAAATAAAAACAGAATAAGACATATTGGTATTCCCATAATATTTTTTTTAAATTATTCTTTTGTTTTACACATTTTATTTAAATTTCCTTGAGAAATCCTCACCTGATGTATTTTAATTGTATACCTATAGGTAGGTACTGCATAATGTTATCAAAATTTTTTTTTTTTTATTCTAAATTATTGTTTAATGTTTTTTTTTTTTTGTCTGTATACAAAAACATGGGATGACTAAAAATAAATAGATATGGAAGATAATAATTATATTATATATATAATATTGTAATTGCATTGTATAAATTACATGAATTTTTGTATGTAATTTAAAAAATACAACCCTTTTAATTAATTAACCTAGGATTACCATCCATAATATTCTGTATAACAACCTAATATCTCTTAAGCAATTTGCTGTTTCTTATATGTGTGCTATGGAACATACCTCTTTTTATTTAAAAATGTTAATCCTAAGAAAGATACTCATGAGTTTAGTACGATAAAATATCTTTTCTTATGAAAGCCTTTTTTTTTATGTCCTTTATAGAAAATCACTTTCTACTTTTTGCCTTTGAAAATAAATATGTAGATTTTTTCAATATTTGGCATATTAATAATAATACAGTTATTATATAGAATATATATAAAATATATTATATTATATGTATGTATATGCATAGTTAGAATAAAAAAAATCATTTCGGCATTTATAATTCAATACAGTAGTTTCAGAATGGTAAACATTTTTAGGGAGAAACTTCAATATATACCTATATATAAGTCTTTCTTTAATTGTCATGCCTGACTTAAATCTCATCAGAACACATTTTTCTTTTTTAAATTTTTCTCACAATAGTCACATTTTCTTTTTTCACAAAGTATTTATTATTGAATAATTTATGAAAGAAAAAAAAAAAAAGGAAAACAAAATATATAAATTTAAACCTGACACTGGTCAAGTATTATTATCATTAATTTTTTATTTATTTTTTTTATTTTTTGAGTCACATCTAGTGATTAATAAACTGGAACAGACTTTTCTGTTGTGTAAATGTTGAATTTTTGTTTTTGTTTTATACTTCTCAATTAATTGTAAAATAAACATGTGAAAACTTTTTTTATATATGTAAATATTTTCATGAAAATTTTTATAATTTTCCCTTTGCAACAGTAAAAAATAGTTTTTTTTTTTTTAAATGAAAGGAAGAGGAATTTATTAACTTTAATTTGAACATTATTTTTAAATGACTGTATGAAAAAAAAAATACAAAATTTTAGAATTCATTTAAAAAAAAATAATCATTAAGTTGAATTTCTTAATAGTTTCATGTCTTTTTTTTGTTCACGTTTAATTTTTGATTGGTATTTTCAAATACATACACTTTAAGAACTTTTGAGATTGGCGAAAATTTTTTTTACTTAAGTAGATCTTTAAAAATATATAAGTATTTTTCATAATTCTGAAATTTAATTTTTTAATTCTAAAAATTAAATATTAAAAAAAAAAAAAAATAATTTTAAGTGTATAACAACCAATAAATTTTGTTTACCGAGAGGGCGATTGATTAGACATATAGTTAATTTTTTGATTATTTTATGGAAATAATTGATATATACATGGTTTAATCATTTGAGCTATGCAATTCGATGGAAACATTATAAAAATGATGAATGCTAGTTTATAGGATTTTATAGCATAATTTTAAATAATACTTATACTTAGTTATGATAATATTCTAACAACAATGTTAATTTTTCAAACAAGAATAATATTAATTATATATTAAAAAAAAAAATAAAACACATAAAACAAAAATATTGAATATTACAGTCTCTTTTGAAAATATAAAAAAAATATTTTAAATTATAAAATTATATTATAAACGAATCTTTTTTTTAATAGTCTAATACAAAAGAATATAATATCATAAATCTATTTAGTTGATTGTGCAACTAACTTTTTTCAAGTTATGAGTTATGACCAAATCATAAAGTAAGCCAAGAGATAAGAAATTTTTCTTAAAACATTTTTTAATTAAATAAAAATATATAAGTATTATATTTACATTCCTATTTAATTAAACAAACAGTGTTTGTACAAAATTAAGTATTAGTTTATATTATAATACACAATTAAAATAATCTTTTCTTAAAATAGACTTAAAATTAAGATAAAAAAAAGTATTATAAAAAAAAACTAAAGCTTTTATCATTTATTATTTTATCATTTATTTATATTTACTTGTGGAATGAAATTATATACTATTTTTTAATTTAGTTTTAGTTAGACTTGAAAATTTTTGAAAACTTTAACTAAACATTTTTTTTTTTAAGAAATAGAAAAAATAAATACTTAATGATTTAGTAGGGAATATAGACGGCTACCCTAGGCACTGCGATCTGTGGTGTAATATTATGTATAAATAATGGGTACTACATCTAATTTTAGCGATACCAAAGAAATTCAAAAAAAAAACAAATTTCAATTCCAAAATACCATTCATATAATTCCAAACTAGGTATAATGTCCATTCTAATTTAGAATCTTGCATATGATAATATTGTACATATTCTTGAACAAACGTATATTATCGTATTATCATAAACGTATAACTATAACCCTGATATTCAATTCAAACTGAAAATCCTTTTTAGTTTTTTACACATAATTAACTTTATTAATTTTAACCCTGTACAATTTTTTTCCTCTGTCTGAACTATCTTTTGAATTTTGATCCAGTATTTGTTTTTTTTTTTTATACCTATTTTGGAATTTTTTAACTTAATTTTTTCTTTGGTATTATATTATAACATTATCCCAAAGAAACTAACAATAATTAACGCGTTTTTCAGGACTCAAACAAACAAAGTCCTATCTACCATTTTTCTGTTTTGACAGATAAAGAAATAGGTATTTTCAAGAAAAATATAAATAAAAATATAAGATAAAAACAGATTTTTCTGATGTTAAGAAATGTAAAAGAAATATATTAATAGAATATTTTTATTCGACTTTTAAAATAATATCATAAGGAATTCAAATTTTTATATCATTTAATATCAATTAAATAAGTAGGTACTTAAGAATTTCGAAATTTTTGATCGATCCATAAAGAGATAAAAACGATTTTTTAAAAATATGTTATCAGGACAGAGTCAAAAAAAATTTTTCAATAAATTTTTTTATGTATGTATTTACGCATCGTTGGTTTTTCTTTAATATATTTTTAGGGTAAATGAATCAAACAAATTTAATAACCAAAAAATTTACTATACTATATTCTGTAAATAAATACTTTTTACTACATAATTATATATCTATATATATATTATTGAAATGAGCATTTTTTTTTCTTTAAAAAAATTACAAATGTTTTTTATTTTAAATTTCCCTTTCAGTCTTGAACTAAACTAACATTCTTATATACATATTACTTATGTTACGTTAATGTTGTTGTTATTTTAAAATTCTATTCTATCTATTCATTAAAAACATTGTCCAAACCCTTCGATATACATACATATATATGCTCGAAGTCCAAACCAGAATATAATAAAAAACATAAATCTATACAATCGATAATTTTTATTATAGCGAAAAGTATTTTTTTTGGAGTAGCATATAGTTCCAAAATTGAATTATAAGTTTTATATTTTAAATTCTTAAGCTACTATTTTTAAATTTAGGAATTTATTTTCAATTTTTAATTACTTTTTAAAAAAGTAATTAAAATTTTAACAAAATTATATTATATACCTATTACCAGGTGTTACGTTTATCAGTTATTATTATTAAAAGACTACAAGTAACAATGCAAAATTTAAATTTAGATCTATAATTGTGGTACTACATAGGATGTAGATTTTGTCTAGATACTTACTATTACTATTTTGTACTATTACTATTACTTACTATACTATTTTGTGTAGATACTTCTGTCAGTATGTTCATCAGTATACATATACATATATATTGTATAAATTTTAATAATATTAATATTTTCTCTAGATATACCAGCAGTTAAGCATTGAAAATGTTCATTTACTTAGTTGAAATTGTACAACACACTCAAAGTAAAATTTTCTTGTTCAAATTAATTAGTTTTTGCAGTTTATAAATTGATGGACAAATTTTAGGGACTTGTTTCATTAGGATGTAGTTCATGCCCCACTTACGTAATGTGCGGAAATTATTAATATGTATGTATATTATAATTTATAACGTGTATAAAAATCTTATATATATGCACTTAAAAATATATACATATATACTTTTCAAATGAGAAACTAGATTAACGGTACTAACTTATTCTTTGGAGCTCTAATTTATTTTTTGGATAATTATCTTTTTTAAAAAGTTACTCAAATGTTATAAATTAACAATACGAAATCATAAAAATTAGGAAATACCAAATACATACATAAGTAATTATACTTATACATTTCTTATAAAATATTAAAAATTGATTTCATTTACTATACATTAAAATGAAAAGAAATGAAAGAGAAGATTATTTTGGCATTTGGTTACTTTAATTTGTATAATTGCATCACACATACAGTACACTCCTATTGATTTAAAATAAAAAAAAAAAAAAATTTATTACATTAATAAAAATATTTAAAACATATTTTTTGCAATCAGATTTTAAAAAAAAAATAAAAAAAATGTTACTGATTTTTTTTTTATCAAAATTGAAATGCAAAAAAAAAAACATGGACAAGACTGACGACGTGATTACTGTTTTATTACGTTCGCTTCAAGTTTTTTCGATTTTTTTTTTTTTTTAGGATTTTGGTCGTCATTGTAAAAAATTATTTTTAATACCGTAAATATATTCTTTACATGACTTTTATTAAACTTTTATTAAAAAATTTATAATTTTTGTAGGTACCTACATATATGTATGTGTATATAAAATAGAGAAATAAATATTTTAAATATAAAATATAATATAGGTAGTACATAATATCAAATGTGTATATATATATATATACATATATATATTTCTTATACATATGTATACATATTATAAGAAATTCCGTAATAAAAAAATAAATAAAACCGTATAAAAATAAAAAAAAAAATTTTTTTTCGAGTTTGTTGTTTACTTGACTTTTCATCGCGTAATTAATATTTACTCTCTGTTTGTATAATGTATGTATATGGTATAAATATGTAGGCATGTAAAAAGGTATAAACAACGAAAATATGTGAATAAAATACACGTACAATATTTTTTATCAAAATGACATTCCATTGCAGTGACGTCATAATGAGATATAGATACAGAGATATTTTATATTGTAGGTTTTTTTTTTTTATTTTTCATTTCGAAATGTGGTGATAATTTTTTTTTTTAATAAGAAAAACAAAAAACCGAAAAATACATATTTTAAATTTTTTGGTTTTTTTTTTTTTTGCAAAATCATTTGAAATTGGAATTGTGTCACGAAAAATTAAGACACAAAAACCTGTTTATTTGGACACCCTATAATTGAATCCCCTCGTTTTTAACTGGATTATTTTTTATTTTCGTCCCAAGGGTGTACGCATTAGAAGACAAGTTTTATTAAAATTTTATTTTAACAAAATTGGTAAACAATTATTTACTTGGAAGATACAGGAGGATTTTAAGCCGTAGAGAGAATATTTTAAAATTATGAATTAATTCTTAGCTGGCATAGGTATTAGTAAAACAACAATATTGAAGTAATTGTTTATTAAAAAAGGGATAAAAATATATATGTACCTAAATCCTAAATACCTCTATTAGCTATTTAGTTAAGAAATTTTCAAAGCATTTTGAAGTTTATTGAAAAAAATTATTAGTTTATGAGTTATGAGCAACTCTTTAAAAAATTTATTTTTTGTTTCGATATTTAAACTACAATTTAACACTAAAAAAAAATTTTTGAAAAATTCTAATTTTTACTTCTTTATAATTATAGATGTAAACGAAAAAAAAAAAATCTTAAGACAAAGGGTTAATATCTAACCAATATATGTAAATACCTTGTATAATAATAAAAAATTATTTTAAAAACTATAGAAGTTACGTCCTATTTATACCTATTGTATAATGTAAACTAATAGATTAAGTCATTAATCTAAATGAAATATAATTGCTATTAAGTATAAATGAAGTAGTGTACTTATTATTATTTTTAGTGACTATGTAATAGCAATAATATAATTCTAATTACAACTAAAAATTATCTAAACCAATACTTTAAAATACATACTTGTAAATACTTAATAAAATTGTTATTATAAAACGATTTTATAGCATCTGCAATGATTTGATTCAGTTTCAGATAATTCAATTATTCGATCGTAAATATTTTAAAAATTAAAACCAACAAGACTTTGTAATTAAGCGTTTTTAATTTGAAAAATAATTAAGTAAATAGATACATATATACATACAATATTATAGTGCATATGTATATATGTAGATATAAATCCAAAAAATATTTTAATTGCGAATATTTGAAAGTAGTATATGGTAATTATTATTTTTTTTTTATTTTTTTAATTTATATATATCTTTAATACTATCTATTATTGCTGTTTAACAAATAGTTTGTGATAAACATAGTATACTTAGTAAGTATCAATCTAATAATATAATCTGCTATTATAAGGTAAGTATAGAAATAAAATTTTTCAAAAATGAACTTTTTAAACTTAAAACAACAATGTTTACGTTCCTTTTACAGGAAAGGAGTATAATTTAGTTGAACTAGTTGAGAGTAAATTGGAATGATAATTTACTCCTATCAACTCTTTCTCAAAAGACTGGTGTGTTTTGGCACTTTAGAAAAAGAGTAGTTTTCTCTGTAAAGATTAGTAAATCAAAAAAAAAAAAATTATTATCAAAATTTATTTTATAACTTACTATGAAGTAAACAAATTTGATTGAAAATATTTTCTTTTATTAAGAAGTAAACAAATTTGATCGAAAAAATTTTCTCATATTTTATTAAAACTATTTAAATGTTTCCAATTGCTAATTTTTTTTTCTTTTTTTTTTTTTTTGGATTCATAAATAATGATCATCTCGTTCATTGAAAAGATTTTTTAAAAAAAAAGTTATCGTTCTAAGTATCGATCATTCTTAGAAATTCTATGTTTTTAATTTAATTTAATTTCAAGTTTTTCTTTTTGAAACAATTCTTCAGAAATAATCATTGTACATAATATCATATATATACATATATGTACATATGTACTTGTTTTTTTTTCGCTTTTAGTCGCTTCTTTTTATTGTATATTTTTTTTTTGTTTTTCGCTGGCTTATTAATAATTTTTCTACATACATAATATAACCATATAGCTAGGTATTTATTTATTTATGTTTTTTTTTGTGATAATTTTCTAAAATTCTTAAGAAATGATTTGTACTTTTATGAATTTTTATTTTGACTTTATTTCTTTTTTTTTTTATTCTTTCATAATCGTCTTTTTTGTTTTTTTTTTTTTTTTTTTTATCAAATATTTATGACTCGTAATTAAGATGTAATTAGTCTAGCGAAATTCAGAATAAACAAAGAAAATAAAATAAAACATAATATTATGTATATATAAGTATATAACAGTTTATTTTATTTTATTTTTTTTTTTGGGAATCCTACTACGAATTTTAAATTTTTTTAAAATTTAATTTATTTTTTTAACGCATAAAAAAGAAAAACAAAAAACAGATAAAAAAACGGAAATAACTTACTAATTTAGTAGAAATTTTTGGCATAGACATAATATAGACATTTTTGTTAGATACCTAATCAAATTGTATTTAGACAATATGTATTAAGTAATTTTGTTTTAAATTATATCTTTGTAGAACGCTTTCTCTTTGAAATATATAGAAAATGTATAAATCTTTAAAAAAAAAAAGGATTAATATGGTTTTTAATGTTAGGACATTAATATCGTGTTGTGGAATCCATTATGTATTATAAAATTTAAAGTAAATTCAAGTAGGTAACTACATGGGTGCATAGATATTTGGTTCTAAATTTTTTATTATCTACCTATATATTTTTAATAGGTTTTGTCATACTTACTTATTTATTGTTCGATCACTTTCTGTAGATATAAACTCGTTCCCAGGGTTTATTTTCAGAATATGTACATAGTTTTATATGAAATCAACATCAATGTTATGTTTTGGCTGCCGGAAATAGTCCCGACAAAAAAACAATCCCCGAAAGAAAAAAAATGAAATAACACCCAAAAAAATTGGGAATTATTTCATTATGTTATCTACCAAGAAAACTTAAATAACATACATATTTTAATTAAGGGATCACTACAATTTGCGCGAACAAAATCTCGAAAAATAAAAGGGATTTTGGAGTTGGATATGTAAATCAGGATAGGTATTCACTTTTCCCAGAATATTTATATTAGCGAGATACTGACTTAGGAGAGATTTTAGAGTTGGAATCAAAATCAAGGTATGTATTTTCTTCCTCTAGCATATCTATATATATACCTAATATATTTTGAATTATAGGTTCTCTTCATAATTATGAAAATAACCCTCCAAAATAATGAAATAATGCACAAAATATAGTTGCTTTGGGCGGTTATTTCATTTGCAAAATTATTTTATTTTGGAGAATTATTTCATATGAAATAAGGCCCCAAAAAGAAAATGAAATAAGCTCGCAAAAAAAAAAAATTAAATAACGTGCCAATTTTCGCGGAGGAAATTTTTTTGGGGATTATTTCCGGGAGCCTTATGTTTTATTATAAAACAAAATTAATATGTATATAATATAAACCATAAATAATTATTTCATTATGTATCACTTCTAACATTTTTGATTGGTGTATCATTGTGCAAAAAATTATAAATTTCAAAAAATTAAAAAAAAAAAGACTATTTATGATAAGTATTATAAATTTAATGGGCAAATGGGTTGAAAAAATCTAAGTTTGAAATTTTATTTTTATGAGTCACTTTTGTTTTGTCTATCAAAAATTTCATATAAACAATTAATTGGGTTTCTTTTGTTTTTTTTTTTCAAATTTTTTTTTTTTTCAAAAATACAAAAAATAGCAAAATCAAATTTAAGTTTAAGTAGGTATATGTATGTAGGTATAAATTACTGTCTTTTTAAAATCGTCGAGCAGATTTTATTAATATTAGAGGAATCATTTTGGGAAAAAATACCTATTTATATAGAAGAAAATATGTACTCAACAATTTTATATTAATTAAACAAAATAAAAATTTTTTTAAAAATAATTAAGAATTGCAAAAAAATTAATAAAACAGAAATTGCCTTACATTTAAATTAAAATTGTATCTAAATATTTTTATAGAATTTATTTTTATATAAATGTAGAGCTAGTAGAACGTTAATAAAGGCAAGCCATTTATTTTTTTTCTTTTTCAAATTATTTTACCATACTTTATAGATTAATGATTAATGGTATACATTTTTTAGATATACGATATATGTATATATGGGTGTATTTTAAAAATATAAGGTAAAAACAAAATAGGTTGGAGTTAATTTTTGTTCTGTTAATTTTTTATTTTAAAATATTTTGCAATAGTAGGTAGAAGCGCGTTAATACTGCAAAATCTTGTTGAAAGTTTTTTGAAAAATTCTTTTCTTGTAAGTAATGCAAATTATCATTTGCTTCACTTAAGTACAGAAAAGAAATTAATAATTAAATATTCGTTCTAACAAACTGACTTACTGCTTATTATTAACCCATAGTAAGATGAAATTAAAAACTTTATATTCATATATTATAGATGTAGTAAAGTTAATAAAAATCTAAACACTAAAATTAATTGGTAATTTAGTAAGAATAAATATTTAATAAAAAGAATAGAAACAAAATTTCACAAATCACATACCTAATAAGTAATATTAAGGACTATACGGTCGAAGAGAAGCCAAAGGAGCAAAATGGCTAATACATAAAGTGGAATATTGTCTAAAAGATATATTGACGATATTTAAATATTTTACCAATAAAAAACCTAAAAAAAAAACCATGTTTTTGTACAAAAAAAAACAAATGTAATGCATACTACCTATACATTTAAAATTAAATCCATAAATACTTAATAAATAAATACCTATGTAAAATTTTTAATTAATCTACATACTTACATATTTTATATTTATGTTGATTGTTGACGTAAATTAAAATTACTTAAGTAAAAAATATTATTTTAATTGTTTTAGTTTAAAAAAAAAAAAATATTATATTTAATAAAATGAAATTAGATCATAAATTTTGTGATGCGTAATTGTAAAATAAAAATACAAATCTAATCATAATAAAGAATTATTTACTTACTCATTTTATTAATAATAATAAGTATTATCATGCTAATTTTTTAATTGTAAATAATTTCATGAATAAGTGGTCATATGCTTAGTAATTAATAAGTAGATAAATAAGTATTTTGCGTTACTTTATAAATTTGTCAAAAAATGTTATTATGAATAATAAAATATATAATTGATATCAGCAATTTTTTAATTAAAAAAAAAAAAGACGGCAAAAAGAAAAAAAAAGAAATTTTAAATGGTATCGGAAATAACTTTGCATTTATATGAAAAGTATTCTTAACTATCAATATTTATTTAGCTCTAGGTATAATATTAGAAAGTGATTTAAAATCATAAAAAGATAAAGTGATTTAAAATCATGAAAGATAATTGTTAAAAAAAGAGTCACTTTCTAAAATTTACCTTGACGTATATAGGTATATACTTATACCCATAATGTCATAGTTCAGAAAGCATTGTATAAAATTAATCGAAACAATGCGTATTCTATTGCATATTTGGTGGCTACCACTGTCAATTAAATGTCAATAAAGTGAGTTTTAACAAATGAGTGACAAATTATATAAACTTGTAAAAAACTATGTAACTATGTACTATGTGGACTAAAAATTTAACTATAAGTACTCGTAAATATTTCTGTTCTTAAAACTCGAAAAATTTAACCATTTGCATAAGTATAGGTACTTTTGATTTCATCAACTAAAAACTTAAACTAATATTACAATGTTTTCTTCTTCAAACTCAGATGTTCTTTTGTAATCTGAAGCATTCAATATAGGGTTTTTTTTATAAACCATTAAAATTTTACAAGTACGAAGTAAATTTTTTAATTAAATACATTTTAAATAGATAATAAGAATTGATTTTTTGCAAATCTGATCATCTAACTACTAACTGTTTTTTTCTTTCACTGTTGCTGGTCTTTTCCGAAAACTTTATCAAATAAAATTTTGTAAAAACTCATAAAATTTACTATAAGTAAGTAGAATTAAGTTTACTTGTAACATGTTTCCTTTGTAGTTATAAAAAAATTAAATACTTAGTTATGTTTCACCATTTCGGCATATTTTTTGTCAAATTTTTTATTGAATATGTCGCATATGTAAAAAAGTGACAGATAAAAAAGAGTTCTGCACAAGAAGTTAAAGTTAAATCAACTTTTTTTTTCGGAGAAAACAAAAACTTCCGAACTAAATTTGAAAAATGAGAGAATTCAAATTTTCAATAAAAAACATGCCCTCGCATAAGTGGAGATAAAATATCCGAAGCGGTGAAATCAGCATTACCTAATCGAAAAATTATTTGAATTACTTAAGTATATAAAAATATTTTTAATCCATCCGAAAAAAAAAAAGAACTAAAAAATAATAAGCATATTATGTATTTTGAAAAAAAAAAAAAAATTAGTGCAATAACAAGAAAGCTTTTTTTTTTTTAATTCGAATAAGTATTTACTAGATTTATAAGAAAAAAAAATTATAAAAAGTCAAAATAACACATCAAATTTTTTTTTCTTTAATAAATATTGATCATATTATTATATATGTATAGTATAATATACGTATCATAAGTATCGTATATATGTAATGGACAAAGTATATAAAACAGCATGTTATGCATAATTTCCCATTAATAAACATAATAACTGAGTTATAAAAAATAATATACAGCTTCAATATGTATAATACTAAACAATTATATTTACTAGTAAGCCGAAATATATATTTTGTAAGTATAGAATAGTGTAATTATTAATTAAAATAATAAAGACTTTAACACGTTGACTACCGCATTATATCCGAAAATGTTCTCCGGAAACCAACATAGTTTAGTTCTTAACTATTCTAACTAACTTTAGTTCTCCGAAAACAACATAGTCTTTCTGTCTTAACCCAGGTTACCATACCTTTTTATTTTTCTTATTTCATATACCATAGGAATATAAAATTTATATTAATTTACAGGTTATCTCGTAGTTTCAGAAATTTAAGCGGTAAGTATATACAAGTTAAATCGTACTTAGCGTCCTATTTAGATAGCATTTACGAGTTATTAGGGTTGCCACTCTCATAAAAAATTTTAAGAGCCAATTTAAAAAAAAAACATCCAATTTTGGAAAAAACAAGCCAAAATATTTGAGTAGTACATATATAATTCATGTGTTATATGTTATCTTTACAAGTATAGTAAAGATCAGAAAGAGTTTTCTTACATGATTTACAAAAAGCTTGTCTGTCAAGTTCTTCTAACCAAGGAAAATTATACTTTTCCATTGATTCCGAAATTCTCTTTTTTGACTTTTATTTGGTGTGACTTTTTCATCAGAATCTGATGATTTCGTCGAACTAAAATACACAAAGTAAACCGAGTTATTTGATTTATAGATTTTAGTCTTGTTGAGTAGATTTGTGTACGTTTAAATTAATAAAAATACTTACATAGAACTTAGAATTTCTTTTTGTTTTCAAGTTTCGTTTCCTTTTCTTTTAAGTTATCTGTAAAAATTTATATATAAATAAAATACCTTTTCTAGTTTGAAAAATATTTTGATTTACTTATCCATATCGTATTTACATGTAGATTTTTAGATCAAATTTAAAATTTTCTTTTTTTTAAATAATAACAACACTGTTTTTAACTTTTTCAAGAGATTTTATGATTTACTTAAAAAAAAAAAAAAAAAAGGCCAAATTTAAATTGAAAAAGCCAAAAAGCCGAGATTAATTTAAAACAAAAAAACGAGCTACGTTTGGCTGTTTTAAGTCAAAGTGGTAATCCTTTAACTCGTAGTTGGTAGTGAACGCGTTAATGTACCTACAGAATTTGACCAAAAAATTAAAATTTCAATAGATAAATTAACAAGAATTTCGAGCTGCAATCTTATATCTATATAAGTTATAAGTAAGTTGTGACATTCTAAATTTTAAATTATTATTAGCCGACCAATTTGTTACCCAAAATGATCTCTGTTTAGTGCTATATGATTATTATGATATATATATATATAAGTATATGTATGTATACATTAATCGACAAATATGAAATATTAAATAACCGGTAAATATACATAACAACTGCTTTATATTTTTTGCCCGTAACCTATACAAATGTATTATAAATATAATATATTAATGGGCTTATCTTATATGTTTATCATAAGTATGTGTTAATCTCAAGTGGAATAAAAAAAAAAAAAAATTTAATTTGTGCACGTTAAAAGTTGAGTTGGCCTCATCGCTTGTATATAAAATTAAAATTCCACAGTAAAGTTATTTATATTCTTTTCAATTTTTTTTTTTTTTTATTATTTTTACATAAATATTTTTAAAATGAATCGATACTATATAGATATAGTTATATATAAATTTTTTTTTTCATATTATATTTTCAATTATTGAGTGTATTTACGTACATACATATGTATGTAATATAGAATATTTGTGTATACTTAGTTAGATATGAAATATTTTTACTTTAAAATAATATTAGCTATATATAACAACTAACTAAGTAGTACATTTTTATATCTATACCAGTTTATATTCTATTTGAATTAAAATAAATTGATATACATTTATATATGGTACATCTAGTATAGTTATACATTCTTATGTATTTAAATATGTATATATAGTTATTTATAAAATAAATAGTAAGTAGTTAGTTATATATTATTTTGTACATGTAATATTAATTTAGAATAAAACAGGGTGCTTAATTAGAAAATATCCATTAGTGATAATTTAAAAAATAATTGTAAATAAGTAACAATAATTTAAGTATGTACATATACCTACAAACATAATATATTCTATACATACATATATTTAAAATTCAAATAAATTTATCAAAATAATGGTCAGATATTATTATGCACTTTATTAGAGATTCCCTTTGTTACATTGAAGTTATTTAAATTTTTGATGCACATATAGGTATGTACATAAAAAATATAAAAATATCTGTAGTTATTATTTCATCAATTTAGAAAAGTAAGTAATATTTTCTATATACTTGGATTTCTATTTAAACATTTTTAATTGTCTGAAATGGTTTACTAAATATGGCATCATAATAAGAACAGAAGATTTTAAACAAATAAAAATAAGATTACGCTCTTTATAAAATTCACTTTGATCAATGTTTTGTTAACTATTCTAATAGACATTAGTGCAAATGGTGAAAATGTATTTGTAATTGTCAAATTTTTATATAATATGAAATGCACTGACAAAATTTCTCATATTTATTCGTACTGATTCTTTTTAATTATTTTTTTTATTATTAGAAAAAAAAGAAATAAAAAGAAAGAGTAAAATCCACTTTTCTTGGGGTCCAGCGTCTCAATAATTAAGATTTTTTTTTAGATTTATTTTTTTTTTTTATTTAAATTCAGTTTTAATTAAATTGAGAAACCTGGTCTTCAAAAAGTCTTTTGCGTCTATAAGAAAAAGGTTTCATTTTATAAAACATACTTTTGAACATGGAAAAAATTTCATGCGATATAGGATGTTTAGAAAGAGTAAATACTTAATACTACCAATAGGAAAGAGGGAGAAAAATAATGAATTCAAATGTCATGTATCCATAAAAATGTTAGTTGTGTGCCCATTTTTTTGTGTACATACACATATTTTACGTATGTGTTAAAAATATCGGAGATAATTGTAAAAAATTTAGCTACAGCGAGCTAAAGTTCGTCCGATATTTTCTGAACTCTTGTACAATTTTATTGTTAATTCGTCCGATATTTTTATGATTTTTCACAAGTAGTCGTCCGATATTTCGTTACACAAGTAGTGTTTTTGTATCTTCTGCCTATGGCTCTAACAAATATCGCCGATATTTTTCTTCATGAAAATTAGCCTTTAACGACATTTTAAAGACATAAATATCATTGATGTATGTAAACTAAAAAATTGTTAAATACAAATAAAAATACTTGTAAGAGATACTCGATGGCGGATTGATGTTTAATTTAAAAATCTTTCAACGTGTAGTAAATAAGTACCTGAAATTTAATTTATACCGTATCGCATCTGACCGACGTTTTTAAGTTACCGGCTTTTCAGTTCCCAGATTTTGGGTTTAAACTTCGGTCATGATATATCTAAATAAATAAAATTAATAAAAATTCGTATCCAAAAGTATGTATCTAAGCGGAACAGTATTCGAAATTTTGTTGGGATAATTATAATTGAGAAAAATAAAATAATAATAAGTATCTACACTATAATTATATTAATTTACTATGAATAAAATAATCAAATATACAATAAATATAGATGGTATCTACTTAGATTATAATATATTTAACATCTTCAGCTATTTATTTTAAGAGTTTAAAAATCTTACTTAACAATTACAACATTTTATGACTTTCTAAAATAAATTTTAAATTTAAATTTTCAAATAAAACTCCTTATTGTATTTTTTAAGTCTTATTTTCTTTTTTAAGATTAAAAAGAACTAACTTATTACTAACAAATTTACTCCCTTATATAACTTTTACATTTTTTTTTTTTTTCTTTTTTAAAGTTTGCAAACATTTACAACCTTTAAAAATTAGCATAAGAACGTACAAACTACTGTACAATATTGACCCCATAAATTCTATTTTTCGAGTTACTTTGAGCGTGTGCGTTAAATAGTTAATATACATATTATGTAGATAAAAGTGTAGTAGTTAATAAGGATAAGTTTTATTCAAAATGAAAAAGTATTATAAAAAATATTTTAAAGTACTTAAAATTGTATTTAGTTAAATCAAAAAAAAAAATTAAAATATAATATAAAGGATTTGTTATATATAGACACATTGTAAAATAATAGTTAGGTAGGTACCCATTATTTTTTTTTAAAGAACTGAACAGAAAATTTAAATAATTCTTTAAAAATATAAAAATATTTTCACTGATTGTGATTACTTTACTTATTTCAATTTGTATTTCTATTTTCCTTTAGTATAAAACGTATCTAGACTATAGTATAAAACTATACAAAGCGAATTTAAATTGAGTATCAGTCATAAAATAATTTTAGTTAGTATGTAGGTATATAAATAATATATTGTATAATGTATCTAATTTGATTACCTTTAATATAAAAGAAAAAAACTACATATTATTTATAACATATGTACATATAAATTTAAATATGTATATATATGTATTTACATAGATACAATATTATGTATTTTATATCAGGAGAGAATGTTTCTTTTCGATAATTTCGCTTATGAATACAAAAAAATGTGTGTAAAATAATAATATGTATAAATATAATTTCATATATACATATATATTCAAAATATATATGTATATACAAATATGTATATAACATAATAGGTATAAATAAATAAAAAAAAAAAAATTTTAATAGGCAAATATGAAAACTAGTTAAGAGAATTTCCAAAGAATTTTATTTGAAAATATTTTTCCTTTTTTGTTTTTTTTTTTTTTTTTTTTTTTTAATTTAATTCAAAGGAATTTCATTTGGTAATAAATGAAAAAAAAAAAAATTAAATGAAATAATAAAAAAAAAAAATTGAGCTTTTGACTTGTATTATATAAAATATTCCCATAATTAGAAACTTGTAAAAAAAAAAAAAATATTTTTTTTTTTATTAACTAGCTAGATAGTCGCTTAGGCCTTAGTGAGTATTTTTTAACGCATATTTTTGCACAACAATAATTGACATGACTTTTTAAGAAAGAATTTGATTGAAATTTTTTTATTTTTTTGTTTTTTTTTTTTATTAAATTATCATTAGACTGTAAAAAATAGTGTGAATTTTTTTTTATTTTATGATTTAATATTTATTTTAATTTAAAAAAAAAAATGTCTATAAAGAGTAGGTACATATATAATCTGTACATATATAACACAAACACAATTTAATATGAATATTATGTCGAACAAAAATTATTATTTTTTAAATACTATATGTACCTATATACCTATGTATATACATATATTATGTACTGCATAATATGTACGTATAAATAAATAGTTATGTAGTAATGAAATTAATTTAAATGGAATGTTTAAAATATGTTTTTGATTATTAAGTATACTTATAAATAAGTAAAATGCAGCGGTTTAATCATCTTTAAATGTGATGAGATAAAATTATTTAATATGTAATTCGGTTGTTTTTTTTAACATTTTATTATTATTTTCTAATATTTATGCTTCGATTTATTTTTTTTATTTACCGAATGTTTTGAAATTAAATCTACTTGTAAATGCATTTAAAAGTAAGTAGGTATTTATCAAAGAGTATGTCAGTAGATTGATTAAGTTTAAGTGTATACTTAAGTAAATCACTGATCAATAAGTTTACTTATTTATTTATCCATATTAAGTATATACATAGGTACATCTTTTCATTTAGTATTCCAACATCGGGAACAGCTTGTGTTTTTTTTTAATTATATCTATTTTCACTCGAGCTAATTTTGATTGTATGTTAATACATATACCTATATCTAAAACCTCTTATCTAGTACGTATAAGCTAAATAAAAAATGATTTACATTTAATAAATAACTGCAATTAGTGTAAATAATTTTCCTTTAAAAAAAAATTTTTTTTTTTGTATTAGGTATGTATCTATAAAAGAAACATATTATTTGTATTTTAAGCAATTTGATTAACGATTATTTTTGATTATTTTCTTAATTAGCCTGTGAAAATGATTTTTTATTAAAATTATTTGCAAATTTCTTTTTATTTTTTATTGTATACTTATTACTTACATATTTATAATATGATACATATATTTATATTATAGATATTTATCCAAATTTAAATAACAGGTGTAAATTTTATTTTTTAATTAAGTTGTTAACTAATACTTTAAATACACCTAAAGTATAAAATAAAGATGTTTTATTAAAGTAAAATAAAATATATAAAATATATTTTACTTAAGATTGAAATTTATTTATTCCCTTATTAAATAAAAATAATATATATACGAGTATATGTAAGTTTAGTTAAGTACTTTTATGTTCGAAATTACTTAAATAATTATTTAATGTAATTAATTTCAATCAAATTTCTATATGCATTTTTAACTTTTTTCAATATAAACAATAAAACATGATTATTTTATGGTTTTAGATTGTAGTTATATTTATTTCTTTGACCTTAAGACATTTATTTTGTTTAATTTTTATTTACTTTAATATGTAATATATCTTAATTTTTGTTGGGCTAATTACTTTTATGTATATAGGTATAAGTATATTAGTTTCTTATATTTATATACTTAAGTATATACTTATTTGTTACACTTTTAAATTATAGTTATTTATTTAATTCTTATTTGTAATTAAATTAATATTAACTACAAGTAGGTATGTATGGGAATAGAATTAGCAATAAATTTCTAATTTGGTTAAGTCGTGTTAATAATTTATTTCTTCCAGAAAATATTTAGTATCAATTCAACAAGTTTTTTTTTTTGCCTCAAGTAAATTTTGTGAATGAAATATGCCATTAAAAAGTCTTTCTATACTTACGTATGTAAGTTGTTAATTATTTAGTTAGTTATAGTAAGTATACAAGTAAATATATACGACATGTATGTATACGACATATATATATATATATATATATATGCTAAAACTAGTTATTTATACAAAAAAAAACACAAATTATTTATTTTTAATATACCTTATAGTTATTCTATAAAAAGTTAATAATTATATAATTAGCTATATATTAATAATTTATAGGTATTAAGTATTAAAATATATTCTTTGTTTTAATATTTTTTTAAATTTTATGTAAATTACTTACATATAAGAATTTAAATTTAATTACTTAACTAAGTACCTATCTAACGTAACTTTATTTTTTGTATTAGCTTCTAGTTATAAAAGTACCAGATATATTATAGATTTATATTTAAAATACTAAAATTTTTCAAAAGAACTTATTTACTTTATTACATACTTATCTTGTTAATCTTTAATAAAGATTTGGGATTTTTTAATTCAAATTTTATTATCAATTTTTATAGGAAAAAATTAAAATTAATATTTAAATTTAAGATTTTTTAATGATTAAGTAAGTATGTATATATAGATCAAAATTTTTATGAATATTTATTAAGACATTCTAAAATTGCAAAAATATTTTAGGTAAGTATATAAATATACTACAAAATCTATTACGTACTATATATATATAAGTATATAAGTAAATTGTTCTAAATATTAAAAAAAAAAAAAAAAAACGTACCTACATAAATATACATATATTTTATTTTCCATTTCATATCGTTTTATTTCTTCCTGTTTCATATACTTTATAAGTATATATAGTACATATATTATTATTTTTTTTTATTTTATATTCATATTTTATGTCTTAAATATAATATAAAATCTTTTATATTATTTATAAATTTAAATAAAATATATCATAGGTTTATATTCTAATGTATACATACATTTTTAGCTATATAACACATATTTATTTATATCTGATAATACATATGTATTATACATATATATAAAATATAACTTACCTATCTCTTGGATCCAACCATGTAGTTTCTTTTTTATTATGATCAATATAATAAACTTTTCCATCATAATCTGTAGCAATATCCCAACCAGCAGGCAATTCACCATAATTGTGTTGTTTTGGCATATTATATCAAAAAGAAACAAAAAAAAAAACAAAAAACAAAAATCAAAACGAAAAAATTCCAAAAATTTTTGAATTATTTTTTGTTGTTTTTTTTTTTTTTTTTTTCTTTACACAAATTTAATTTTTCTTCGTTTTGTTTTTCTATTTATTTTTTTTTTATTTTATTATTGCGGGAATTTCTTTCGAAAAAAATTTCCTATTTATTTTCTTCACTTTTCTTGTGATATTCCTTTTCGCAGAAATTCTATCGCATTTTTGCTATTTTTATGTTTTTCTTTTTCTTTTGTTGATTTCTTTTTTTTTTACTTTTATTATTATTAATTATAGTATACATAACACATATTTGTAGTTTTCAAATATATACATATGTATATATATATATACATGTATATATTTTTGTATACATATGATATTTATAAATAAAATATTTATTAATAAATAATTGATTTTTATTGAAAAAAATTAAAAAAAAAAAAAAAATTAAAAATCTAAAACAATGAAAAAAAGAGCAAAAAATTTAAAAAAGTTATTTTACTACATTTCATTGTAGGTATTTTATTTTAATTTACATATATTTTTGTTTAAATTTTTAAAAAATAACTTATTTATAACATTTTCACTTGTTTTATATAGGTATGTATCTTTTTTTTTTTTTTATTGGTTTATATATTTATTTAATAATTTATTAATTTTTAATACTTTTTGTACTTATTTTTGTTTTTTAAATACTTTTATTATTATTTTTTTTTTAATTTAATTTAATTGAAATTATTTTGATATTTCCATAATTATTTTGATATTTCCATTTAATCACTTCTAAAATAAAAACAAAAAAATTTAATTATAATTATTTAATAATTTATATTAATACATATAGGTATGTGTATATATTTAATAACATCACTTTATATTTTATATTAATTTATATTAATTATATATTAATTAAAATTTTTTTATATTAATTTTAACTTGGTGTCATTTTTGTAACATCTTTTCAATTTATATACATATATTAAAAAAAATTTTTTGTTTTTAAACATGTACATATGTAGATGTGTTATAAAAAGGACATATTAAGGTAAGTTTTTAAAATATTCCCATGTACATATATACATACTTATTTCTAATAAATTTTTTATAATATTATTTAATAAATAATAACATTAATAAAAAAAAATATTAATAGACAGAATAATAATTATCTAAACATTTTAAATTTTAAATTAAGAATAAAAAAATTTTTTTTTTACCGAAATTAAGAACAAATATATTAAAATTTTTCTTTTTTTTGTAAAACTTATTTGTATATGTATATATTTTATGTGTAGATAATATCAGTATTTTTGTATATATACATACTATTTAACAGAAATTCAGATATTCATTAAATAAATTATTAACTAAAGAGAATTTATTATAAAATTTATATTTTTATATATTGTATAACTATAATATAATATAGAATGAGCATATATATGTATACAGTGTGTCCCACAATGGAATTTAATAAGATAAGAGGAAAGGTTATTGTTTTAATTTAAATAATAAAAAAAAAAAAATATTTTTTCTTTGTTTATTATTTCTGTTTGTATGCTTCCGAAAATACTATTTTTTAAAAAATATTATTTTAAAATATATTATATGCTATGGTACAGTAGAACCATAATATAATAAACATATTGTAAACTGAAATTGTAAAATAATAATGTAAATATTGTAATATTCAGATTAAATAAATAAAAAAAAAAAAAATTTTTTTTTCTTCATTAAAATTTTGTATTAATTTTGGACAAAATTTAGGTACATATTTAATACACAATAATAATATTTCAATAATATACATAGATACAATTTAGGGAATTAATACGTATATTTTTCTTTATTGACAATGATGTATTTTGGAAATAATACGTACATATATTGGTTCTTTATTGACAATGATTTACGATTAAAGACAACAATTTAAATACATATTTAGTTAAATTTAATATAAGTAGGTACACTATATAATTTAAAAATAAGCTTAACAAATTATTAAACATTATTAATTAAGTAGATGATTCTTTCCAAAATTATAATTTTTAATTTAATTGTTATTAAATTACATTAAAATTCTTTTGTTGATATTATTTAATAGTGTTGATTCTACTGTGTGGAAATTTTTGTTTAGGAAATAAGTTGAAAAAAATTTCAAATTTTTTTTAATGGATTGAATTTTTATTAAATATTTTAATGGTAAAAAGTAAAAACATTAAATTTTATAAAATAAATGAGAGGTAAATAACATATAATATAGATTTAATATTTCACTAATAAAATATTTTTTATTAATAATTTAATTAGAATTTATTATTTCAGTTTATGGTCATTAAAAGTATATGCATAAGTAATAATTATATCTAATTTAGTATTTTATCTATAGAAACATTTTTTTTTATTTGTGTTTGTTTGTATAAATTCCATTTTAAATTGATTCTAAAATATGTTAAGTGTAATTTTATGTTGAAAATATGTATGAACATACATATATTAAAAAAAAAAAATTCTTTTGAAAATTACAATACATATATCTTTTGTAAATAAGTAACAGTTATTATTTTGGAAATTGTGAAGTATAAGTGCAAATCTTTGTACAACCCTGATTTTTTTTTTTTTTAGATAGGTAAAACAATAGGTCCAAGTCCAATGTCCATTTAATAAGCCTAACCCAACTTATTAAATGGATCGACTTATTAAATGGAAAAGTACAAGTTTTAGTGATTATTAATTTTAGAAATGTCTTTGTTTTTGTACAAAAATTTTTCGACTTTTTTGTTTGACAGATGATATGAATGTTTTTTTTTGACAGATGACATGTGTTTGATTTGAAATTTACTGTTTGTAGTTAAAATTATTAAATCAATTTTTGACAACTAAAAATGTAGAACATGGAAAGTATTGAAAATCGTTAATAAGATTTAGTGTTTTAAGTTGTTCAAAAGTATTTGACATTTAATCGTGTACAACTATTCCAATCTAAATCTGTTAAACATAATATAAACAATTCAGATTTTTAAGGTGATTTTTTTCTCTTTTATATCATCTATTCTTGATTAAAGGAAATCATTTTATAAGCATTTTATAAAGTGTTATTGACATGTTACGTAGATATATGTACATACATACGAGTATATCAAATATGTTTCTATATGTATATATACAGATATATACTGTATATTTTTGATTTGTTTCATATTTAATAAAAATTACCAATAGAGACATATTATGTATCTCTATGATGTGCCTAGATAGATACTTATGAGTTATGATATATGGATCGTTTTAAATTATGCAGATTCAAATATAATGTGTTTTTTTAATATCTACAATTTTAATTACAAAAAAAAAAAAAAATGATTTTTTTAAATGCTGCTGCTCCTCTATTTATTCTTTTTTTTTATTTTATAATTTTGTTCTCAATTTTAAATTAATTGTTCTAAATTTCAAGATAAAAAAAATTTCATATAGGTATACCTAATAATATGTGTAACTATTTACATATTATTTAAATTAATTCTTTTTAATATTTAATAAAAATAAAAAAATAAAAAATTTAGATTTATAAAATAAAGGGCGTATGTATGTAATTTTTATTTTATAAAAAAAAAAATAAAAAAATAAAAAAAAAAACAAAAACTAAAATAAGAAAATTACACAAAAAGCACTTTTTTTTTTTTGTTAAACAACGATCAATTATATTCTCTTATTTTTTGTTTTCTTTTTTATTATTATTGAGGAATTTATTTTTTCTTATTATTTTCTTCTTTTATTTTTTTTTTTTTTGTTGTTTTGTTGGTTGTGTTATTTTTATTTTTGCCTTATTAAATATTATAATTTTTCTTTCAAAATCAATTTACTCCGTACCGTATATATATATGTTTGTATACATATATTTTTTTTTTTATTTTATCTGAATGTATTTGTAGAAATTCTTTTGAGCAACAACAAAATATACGGTATTTTTTTTTTTATTATGCTATATAACATACATTCATTCAAATCAAACGTATACTTTTACAGTTTTTTTTTTTCAGAAAGCACTTTGTTTTATACTTTACACTAGTATATAGGTACTATTCAATTTTTTTTTCAACAATATTTTAAACGAACGTGTATGAAAAAATGAGATAGAAAATATAGAAGAGGTGAGGAAAGAAGAAAAAAAAAAGAGAAAAAATAATAAATCGTTTTGTTGTATGTTTATTTAGTTTGTTTTCCTTTTTTCTCTTATTGATATTTTTGTTTTTTATATTATGTTTATATGAATGTATATATTGTATTATTAATATATATTTTTATATTATTTTTCATTGCATATTTTACGCACTCACACATATAAAATAAAAAAAAAAAAATCATTTTTTTTTGTAATATAACATTTTTTAAAAAATTTTTCTTTATTTTTTATTAGTGGCTAGTAACTTTATTTTTAAATTAAAAATTTCACTTTATAAGTAAAAAAAAAAATGCATTTTTTTTCTCCAATATTTTTTAATTTTAATTTAATTTCTTTTCATTTATTTTTATTTCTTTTAAACTTTATAAAAGAAACAAATTCTTATACATATTTTATTTTAAAATTTAATTTAAATTTTATGGGAATTAAAAGTAAATTTTCCATTTACTGGTAATTTATTTTTCTATTAAATTCAAATATTTTCGTTAACTACATAGCACACAAGGAACACATTTTTTTTAAATTTAATATACATATGTATATATGTATGTACATATATATTTTTATATATTTTCTTACATATATAATAATAATTAATTTTATTTATATTTTGTTTAAACTGTATTTTTAATAATTTATTTTAGTTTATAATTAAATTGAATGATATTTAACCAATTCATTCATTGGAAAAAAATCTCTTGTTATCAAATATAAAAAAAAAAAAAATAAATAAAAAAAGGTATAACAATTAAAAAAAAAAAAAGCAGCCAAAAAAATTTACTTTTTTACGCGGGCTAACGCACAAAAAATCAAAAACCTACTTCACACATGAATACAAAGCACTGTACTGAATTGACTTTTTGTAGTTATTCTTCTCATCGTTGTTGTGCCGATGAATGCAGGGAATTTTTTATATACCTTCTTACCTAGTTGTTGTTTTTATTTATGTTGCTTTTGTTGCCGTTGTTGCTGTGTTTAAAAAAAAGTTCAACTGTTGAATACGTAAGTAAGTTGACTACAATTTACCATATAAAATAAAATAAAAATACTATAGATATTATATGAAGAGATCAGTACAGTATTTATTTAACTTAGTGTATGTTTGAATATTTAATAGTATATTATATACTTTTATATGTTATATTTTATTATTTACTAAATAAAAATGTAGTTTTTGGTAGTTGGTTTGGTACCCTTTTTCTTTTACCAACTATCAACTATCTAACAAATACAAGTTGGTGTCGTTGTAGATAGTTTTTTTTTTCAAGTTACAATAATTTCGTATTAATACCATATAATACAAAAAGTATGACATAAAATTGTATAATTTAAGTATAAAATGGTATGATATAGTATAACATAACATCATATAACATAGTATAAATTAAAAAAAAATGTGGTTCAGTTTAAAAAGTATAAAAACGAAATAAAAACAAAAAATTTGCCATACAAACATTAATTAAATAAAACCAGATAAAAATGTATGAATTACAAAAAAAGAAAAGCATGAAAATAATACAACAAGTACTGTTATATATTTGTAAGTTGTATGATAGTGAATTAAAAAAATTTGATTAGAGTAACGGGTTTTAAAACATTTTTGATGTATGCAAGTCTGATTTTGGCGGTATTTAATTGGTAAAGTATAACTCATGTCACATCACACATGTGTTTTATTTCATGTAATAAGTTTCAAAAAGATATTTATTTTTTAAATTTACGAATTAAAATAATCATATTGAGATTTTAAAAACTTAGGGTATTTTGATATTTTTCTTGTATTGTAAATAAATCCTACCCAGCTTTACAATTTAAAGTAGTATAATCATTATTATTTATAACGGACAAAGCTTTTTAATTTTTTTTTTAATTGAATTATTTTATAAATAGAAGGAAGTTTTTTTTATCAAATAAATTAAATATTGCAAGTAATAATTTTTATTTTAATTTACATTATACATATATGTATGTGTACCTAAACGTAATACATCATAATAACAGAATATTATTATGTATTTATTTATAAAAGAAAAAAAAAAAACGAATTTGTAAGATTTTTAAAGCGAAATCATTTTGGTTATTTAATTAACTTTTCTTTTTTTCTTATGTTAGTAAATACATAAACCATATACTAATATTTGTTTAAAATGAATTTATAAGCAATGTTGCCATTGTGAATTTTGTTCGTTGATTTATAACGGCTTTATTATTATTTATTATTTTTAAAATTATTTTTCAGCTTCTATATGGAATAATATTAGAGAGATAATTTATACATTATAATTGATTATAAATATGATAATAATGTAGAACAAAAGACAACACAAAAATATATATTAGTTATATCTGGTTATATTATAATATAACAATAATAAATTTACTTATTAAATTTAATAAATTTTGCTATATGAGCAGTGAATAGAAATATCAAGAAAATTAACTTAGATTTTTAAAATTTCTTTATTAAAATATGTGTGCATATGTATAATGTAGAATAATTAGGAGATATTTTAAGTTGGTTACAAAATCAAGGTTTCAATAATTAGTTTAGAGAGCATTTCAAATGCTTTATTATTAATAAATAATATATGTATATTTTAGAATTTTTAAAAATTCGCGTTATATCTCAGCCTTCTACTAAATGGTTGAAATATATAAAATATACTTTCTGAAATTAATTTCTTTATATAAATTGTAATAGATTTTAAGCTGTTTAATTAAAAGTTGTGAATAATTGAATTCAATTTCAATTAAGTTCTTTAAAATTCAAATTTATTTTATACAGGTTTCTTTACATATTTATATTTGCAAGTTTTACAGGGATCACATTACTTAAATGTATACAATTGTGATATTTTAACTTGAAGCAATTGGCTATTACATTTGATGTTAATACGCTAATTGTAAGGAAATTGAAAAGCCTTACCTTTTATTAAATTTCTATAAATAGTTCTTGCGACTAACCCTTAATCTAACTACTTAGAACAAAAAAACCTATTAGTAACATATAGTTTAAGATAATTTTTAATACAGTGTTTTCGACGAGTTTTTGTTATTAAGGTATTTTCGGATACCGTACATCTATATATAGGACTTATTCAGTAATAGTATTTATATTATCGTCTATTAAAGAAATATTGGCTTGATTATGAAGGTTTTTGTGCAGAGTAGTAGAATGGGAGGTTGATTAATTATTTTAGTACTTTATTCTGTGCTGTTAGGAGCTTGGTACATATCACATCTGGCAGTATCGCAAAATAGAGGACATGTATGTATATAATAACATGTATATAGTAACATGAGGACATGCAAACTTATAAAAATGTTACTTTCATTGAGTTTATTTTTCTGAGACAGTAAAGATCTTCTATTAATAAAAGGTTATAAGATACGTAATATTTTATTAATTTTTAGTTGTTGTTTAAGTTAGTTGTTTAATTAAAAATTGTGAATAATTAAAATGAATGTGAACAATTAAACTAAAACTCTTAAAAAGTCCTCCAATTGTTTTTTAGTAAAATATTAAAATAAAATACTACTTGTATTTTATACTAAAACCTTTTGCAGCCTTTTGGATCTTAAATAATAAAAAAGTAATAAAAAGATTGTCATTTTCATTTCTTTTAAATTTAAAAAAAGTTTAGCCCTTTAAAAACTTTTTACTAATAAATGTATCGTAGATATACTTTATAAAAAAAAAAAAAAAAACTTACATTAAGTATGTTGTAAAAAAAAAATAAAGACGTAAGAAGAATATTAATAGAGATATAATTACGATTTTTTAAAACGTATTTTAAATTATTTAATGATAATAATACATTTTTATCTTAACTTACGAAAATGAATTTCTTTACAAAACTTATAACTATCAATAATCTTTGTAAAATTTTAACTTACATTAATTAGATAATTAAAAGCTCTTTTTTTTACGTTTAAATTTAATATACGCAATTGAAAAAATTGAATTATTATTTTTTTAATAAATAATTTTAATAGATTACTTAATTAAATTATGACAATGCGTTTAATAATAATTTTATATTAAAATTTTATTTAATATTGCAAAAACATATTACAAAAAACAAAAAAGATATTTTTATCAAAGAAGTTATTATTAATATTATTTAATTTTTTTAAAAATAATTAAGTGACGATTTAAATTTCTTTTATTTTATGACGTACATACTATGTATGATATGATCATTTGTTATAAAGGTTAAAATAAAATTTTTAAAAAATAATAAAATTTGAAATATTCTAACCATTTTTTGTTATGATTAATACAAATGATTTTCTTACATGACTCTTTAAATAATATAATAACGGGTAGTAGACCTTTGGACTTAAAATATGCACAATAAAAAATAACAAAAAACATTAAAAACGTCTGCGGTTTAATTTTTTTTTTTTATTTTCTGTTGATAAGTACATATTTTGTTATCAATTAAATAAATTTTATAGTAATATGTAATTAACATTTTCTTTTTTTTTTTTTTTTTTTTGACAATATCTGCCACTTAATAATAGCTTTTAAATTTTAATCAAAGGGTTAAAATACTATAGAATAATAGTTTCCTGAAAATAACTAAGAAAGAAACATTTAAATTGAAATTTAAAAATTAGATTTATAAAATTAGATTAGAAATTCTTAAAAACGACTGAATTAGCACTGATTTTTCCTGCTAGATATTTATAGGTAAAATAATTTATAATATACATACATAGTATCGATGTATATACTTTTATTTAAATGATTATTAAAAACATTGACTAAAATTAAGATAAAAAATTTTTTAAAACTAATTAAAAAAAGTTTAAATTCTCTTAATTTGATTATACTCGTATAAAAAAAGAACAAGTAAATGTAACAGTATAAGTCGTTCCAACTGAATTATTAATATCCTACACCCGGAAAATTCAAATTAAATTAAAAATCCATAAGTTATTTTAGATAGGTATTTAATAAAAACTAAAAACATAAATGCTTTTACTACCTTTGTATAAAACCTTGTACAAAATTGCAAGGGTCTATATTTATTAGTTTCGGAGATATCCTTGTTTGGGGGCATGTGGTAGCTGCTTCGCTTCCCTTCCTTATTCAACTTGAATTTCAGGAACGTAAAAAATTTGGCATGATTTAACACCCTTGTACAAAATATAGGATATATTAACTATTATATTTAGTTTTTATCTTTATTAATTTCGAAGATATGCTATGTTAAACTTGGGAGATGTGTGTCAGATATCCGAATTGCCACTTCAATTCATCACAAATTTCAAGGACATAGAGGAAAGATTACAGAACTCCCTTGTACCAATTTTAAAGTTTCTATCTTTATTGAACCCATTTACCAAATTTAAACATTCTACCTTTATTGATTTTGGAAATACGCTCGTTTGCTCTTGGGCTCTTTTGGAAGCTTCCAAAATCTGAACCCATGGTACAAATCATCTCACATTAAACATAAAGGAACGTGAAGAAAGTGAAAAATTTCGAAACACCTTTGAATCAAATTTAAAGGTTCTATCTTTATTGATTTTATAGATATGTTCGTTTGCTCTTGTGCTCGTTCGGAAGCTTTCAAAATGCGAATCCATAGACCGACTTTTCCAGATGCAAATGCCACCTTTCTTTCGTAATAAGCTACTTGCTATATCTGTAGCTGTATTTGATGAAAATCAAGATAGCTTTATTAGTTTTTGAGTTATCGCGAGAACGTACAGAGAGACGGACGAACGGACACCTGTAAATCGTCTCATGAGGTGACAGGGGCTAAGAATATATATACATGTTCATATCTAACTTGCTTCCTTTTTTAAAAGCTACAAACACCATACCAAAGTTAATATATCCTATACTTTAGGTATACCAATACAATGAGAAATTTTTATCAATCATATAATGTTCAATCTTAACACATGTTTTCCAAAAAATTGTTCAGTAAGATTAATTGTCTAAATCGACAATTATAATTGTTATTAATCCATGGATCCAATCCATGGAAAAATTTAACATGGAATATTTAAATTTTATTACTTTCGTTTCGTTAATATATGTATTTGTTTGTCTAGTAAGATTTTGGAGTCCTTGATGTATCTCATTTTTTTATCTTGATCCTTTACACAGTGATCCTTCTTCGAGTCTGCATTTTCTATTAAAAAATTTAGCATCTTCTTTGGTTGACATAATATACTATAAACCTTTTAGTTTAATTTTGTTGGATTCAAATGACTGACTGTGACAGTTCTGTATTTCATCAAAATGATGTACTGCTTCCTTAATAAAATATGCATACTCATCTACATATTATGTTTTGTATAGTAATTGCATTTACAATTAATGTTGAAACAAATGTAAAACTAATTTGCTCTAACAATTTTTGGATGTCAACATTTATATTTTAGCACCAACTAGAGAGCGATACCAAATCGTCAACATTCAAAAGATGAAACATGAAAGATTAAAGCCAAAACATAAAAAAAGGGATTAATATGACAGTAAACTTGACATTTTATTTCTAATGTTAAAAACAGATTTAAAGCTTATCAAATATATGATTTTAATATTTTATTACGTAAAAGATGTATTTTATTTAGTGTATAAATAATAGTGGGATCTTGTAAATCTAATGGTTATATCATTGATGCATAAACTAACAAAGTTCTGATTCAAATCCTGCGCACGCCAAAAGAAGAAAAAATTGTTAAAAAAAATTATAATCCTCCATAAGAATTTAATGGAAAAGTGTTATACTCGTATATAAATAGTGTTATACAAATTTTTTTGTTAAGTAATAGATACAGAATAAAAATAATAGTAAACGTCATATGGATTTTATAATAGTTATTACTTATTATTATACCCGTATGAACATATATGTTCAAGAGTATAATAAATTTGTCATTCCGTTTGTGACTCCAAGGAGTCGATCTAGATATAGACTCAAGTGTATGGATCAGCTCAGAATCAAATTATGAGTCGATTAAGTCGTTTTTATCTGTCCGTCCGTTCGCACTATAACTGAGAAATGACAGAGCTAGAACTCTGAAATTTTCCACATCACATTTGAAAAATTGTTTTAGTTTCCCTATTTAAATCCAAGTTCGGTCTTTTTTTATATGGAAATAACTCAGTGTCTATTGAAGCTTGCTATCTGAAGTTATGTGAAAAGATGAATGATTTTGTGAAAAATTATGGCATGTCAGTAACTTCTGTCTACTCATACACAGTCTACTCTACTGCACTCTTCCTTGTTTTATTATAAATCAATGACACGTAACTTTTTAGATATTATTGTTTTTGAAATTTTTAAATCTACATTTAATTGTTATTCCTTTTCTAGTTTCAATTTATAACAATAATAAAATAAAACAAAAACAAATTTATGTCTCTTTTTACTTTTTAAAATTATTTTAAAATAATCTTATCTTATGTTGTGTTTCACCGGTTTGGACTTAGGTCAAAAAGTTTCCTATAGATAACGTTAAATTTTCTTGATTATACTATTTATAAAAATTTTATTTAATGTTTAAACATCGACTACATTTGAAAAATAACTTCAGTTTATTATTAAACGTTAAATCGAAAATTAGTTAAATACGGAATTAATTCGAAGTTAAACAACAAAAAAAAAAAAAATATGGGTACGTGCGCATCGAAGAAATTGGATTAAATAGAAAATTTATTTAAAAAAAAAACAAAAAAAAATTAATTTATTTTTTCTTTTGTAGTTTTAAATCGTCAAATAAAACGTCAAAATTCACAGTTACTTCGTTTAGAAGCTGTTGAACGTTTTGGTAATATACCAGTTGTTGAAAGTGGACTTAAAACAGCTGAACATATTTACGAACGAGTAAAAAGTAGCAATCGTTTATTTAATTGGTATTTTGGTTTAGCTGAAAATACAATTATGGCTACAATTGATAGTTTACAACCGGCAGTACATTTATTAGAAGGACCAATTAAACGTATTGATGGAATTATGTGTAAAAGTTTAGATGCTGTTGAACAAAGAGTTCCACTTGTATATTTACCACCAGAAATGATGATATTTAATACCAAAGAATATATGTCAGATCGTTTAGTTAAACCGGTACTAAAAAGAGCCGATTCAATGAAACAATTGGGTACTGCTGTATTAGATAGCCCATTAACAATTGGTGCTATTAATGCTGCTGCTGATAAAATTGATGGTGCTATAACAGTTGCTGATAAATATGTTGATAAATATTTACCAATAGATAGTAAGTTTTTATATATACATATATATCACTTAATACTAGAAAATCGTATGATAAATTTTTGGATTATAGTCAATATTAAATTTAATTATCCTTAAGTAGTTATTATTTTGTTTTGTAAATTTACAATATTTTTTTTTTTTATATATGAAACGTACTTAGTTCAAAAAATGCTTTTTATATGTTTCCTTTTTTTTGTTTTGTTTTTAACATTGCAATTATAATTTTTGTTTTGATATTTTTTTTTTGATTTATGATGCAACTTATCAAAAATTCGTAATTAAAAAATTTGGTTAAAGGTTATCATTTTTTTTTTTTGGTTTTAAATTCGACAACGGAAAAATAAATTTATAAAATGTTGAAATTTTAAAATAGAATATTCTAGATTATTTTATTGAACGAAAATTAATTTTAATCTATGCTTGGTGTTGAAAATAAAAAGGCAAAAATTATTATTTTAAAATTAATTTTCATTTAGGTCAAACAGAGAAACCCGAAATTAATGAAAATAATGAAGAAGGTCCTATTAAAGCTATACATCATGGCCAAAGATTAACAAGAAAATTAAAAAGACGTTTAACACAAAGAACAATTGCTGAAGCAAAAGCTCTTAAAGAACATAGTAAAGAAGCTATACACGTGCTTATATATGCTGCTGAATTGGTAAATTTAATTATATATATTTTTTTTTCTTTGATTTTTATATTACTATATTATAATAATATAATCAGCGTTCAACTAAATAATAATAATAACTATATATAAATACGCAAAACAGTGGCGGAACTTCAAAATTTGGCCCCCCCCCCCTCCGCGCAAAAATAAAATATTCCCCAAATAATTTTTTTTTAACAAAAACAAGTTAGATATTTATTTCATATTATCATATATTGCAATCAAAATAAAAATAATACAAGAACGAAACTAAAACTTAATTGAACTCAAATATTAATATCTTTCCTCCTTGACCAATCCAAGTTTAATCTGTTTCGCTCGATTGCAAATCAAAATAAGTCTAATTAAAGGAGATATAGCTTTTTTTAAAAGAGTATAAGATTAAAAAAGTTTTTCCTAAATATGTCAAAATTAGATGTACAGTCAATAATTCAAGAACAGAATATGCAATAGAAAAATCAGAAAAACTATGGCTTAAACTAGAAATTACACATCATTATTCAAGATTAGCTGTAATAGAATTAGAAACATATTCATTTCACCTACAAATCACTAAAACTTATGCAGCGTTATTCAATGTTAGTTTTATATATTTCTGGGCAACTATATAACTGCGGAAAAAAAATGCCAGTGTATGTATATAAAAAATGATTATAAATAATTTTTTTTAATAATAATTTTGGGCCACCTATAGCTGGTGCCCCCCCCGCAACGCAGGGTCCTGCGTTCACTAGTTCCGCCACTGACCCAAAATATAATCAAAGATTAATTAAAACTCAAATTATATTATTAGATATTTCCATTTTTTTTTTTTTTAGATCATTTCTAAATATTTTTATTACGTAATGATTAATTATTATTAACGACTTTTAATTTTAGGATTTTATATTTTTTTTTAAACTTAGTATATATAACATTGAACTTGGACTTAGAACTTGGACTTTTTTGCTCATTTCGTTAACATTTTTTTTTTTATTTTCGGAGTGAAAATAATAATACTTTTACACATAATTCCATCAATTCTAATATCAGGATTGAGATCGTTTAAATCTAAACGAAAAAAAAAAAAAAAAATATAAAAATAAATTATTAATCATCATAAAACTAATTAATAACAAATTTTCTTAAGAAAAAAAATTGTAATCAATATTTTATTTGTTACTATTTTTTTCTAAAATTAAATTTTTAATTATTTTTATTTTTAAAAAAAAAATATAAAGCAAGTTGACTTTTAGTTTCAATAATAATTTTGAACTACTGTAAACAGTAACTCTACCAAAAAAAATTTTTAGTAGTACTAGAAGTGGAATTTTAAAAAATCTTATATCAGATACAATAATATTTAAAATCTAAAAAAAAAAAAAAATTAAGATTTAAAAATTGATATTCCTTTAAAACAATCATATAAAACAAAAGTAAACAATCATTGGTTTACTTAATCTTAATCTAATTTACTTAAGTCAATAGAAGTTCTGTTGTAAGTTATTTAGATAAGTAACATTCCAAGTGTATTTAATTTTTCTTTTGTACATAATTAGAATAAATTCGATTTAGATTATTATTTAGAAAATTTATCACTAACTGAAACATGGCAATATTATTTTTGATTCATTACACTGATTTTTGATATACATATTTGAGTTAAATAATTACATATATTTATTATTTTTTTTTTAAATGTGGCAGAAGTAGGATGCATTAAAACAAGTTTATTTTTATTTTTTAGATTATAACTGATCCAAAACAAGCTTTGGAAAAAGCTCAAGAACTTTGGAATTATTTAAGTCAAGATGAACCTGAAAATCAAGAAAGACCAAAAACTCTCGAGGAATTAATTATTCTATTAACAAGAGAATCAGCTCGACGAGTTGTACATTTAATAAATTTTACAACAAATACAGCATACAGAATACCAAAGTATGTTTTATTATATATACATATATATATATATAATGAAATATTTATTTGTATAATATATTAAAAAAAAATTCATTATCATTTAATTATTTATATATATTTTTTTTATTTTATTTTTTTTATTTTATAGATCTGTAATTAATTCTGCAACAGATTTAGCACATCAATTTATAATTGTCTCTGAATATTTAGGTAATACAAAACCTTTAACCGAATTAAAAAATAAAACAACAATTGGAGCTGAAGGTGTTGTTAGTAAAGTAACAAGAACATATGATGAAATGCAAACATATGCTAATAATGCATTGGTAAATAGATACGATATGCAATTATTCAATAATTATCGAATAAATCTAACAATAATGTGTATTTTTATAAAAAATTAATTAATATAGGAAAATTTAGCGATATTTTTATCTGGTCGAATTGAAGCTGAAAAAATTACAACAACAAATCCTAGACGAAGAATACATACAAGAACAAATAATCCGATGCAAAATAATTTAAATGGAGTATATTGAGATTTTGAAATTCATTTCATCATTTATACACGTTATTTTTTTATTAGTTTATTCATTTATTTAAATTATAAAATATTTTTAAATACAATTTTAGAATAAGATGTAATATCTATAATGAAACAAAACAAAAATTGTTTTTTTTTTTTTTTTTTTATTATTAAATAGCTTTACTATATATAATATTTTTTTTATTTCTTTTATTATTTTTATATAATATTTGATTTTTCACATTAGGTACATTTTAAATGAAAAAAAAAAAAGTTTTATAAAAATGCATTCATACAATTATTTAAAATCTACTTCAGATATAAATTTTTAGAATCTACATAATCTACACTTCAGATATAAATTCTTAGAATCTACTTCAGATATAAAAAACAAAGATTTTTATTAAATAATGTTTGTTTTATAACTCAATGATTAAAGAAGGTTTCCATTATTTTGCCAATTGAATTTGTTGAATAGAAAAGGGTATTTAGATCGAAAGAAGAGGGTATTTAGATCGAAATTATCATAAGACCACAACAATAATTTCAGGCTATATCTTTTCGATACTTCCTTAACCAAGATATTATTTGCTTAATTTTTCAAACTTGATATCTTAATAAAAAATTGAGTTGTTTTACTCTTAAAATTATTTTATATGTAAAGGTAATGTTCCATAATATCAATAATTATACATATTTTTGAATGAACTATAAGATAAGATTTATATTTTTCAATATAACTATAGGTACTATAATAATAAATCTTGTAATATTTAAATTTTGTAATTAAATGTATTAAATACATATGACATGTACGTATACCTATTGTATTTTATGAATATAATGAATAATAAGGAAATAAAATAAGAGATGCCAGTTGAAGATTAAAATGATACTTTAAATTTTTATAATTGTTTTATGTATAGGATAAACATTATTATGTGGGTTAAATTTTAAAAACAATTATAACATGTAAAAGAATGATAAAAACAACATTGAATGAAATAAAAATAAAAAAAAGAAGTTTTTATTATATTGTTTTATTAAAGTTCTTAAGGTTATTAGATATTTGAGAACCTTTAAAAGCCATGAATCCTTTATAACAAATTTTATATTAAAATATTTGATTTACTTTCTTAGTTAATTTTTTACATATAAAAATTAATAACTTTTTAAAGTTTTAAAATCTAATATGCTATTTTAATATAATATATACAAGAATGATGTTTTGTCATATAAGTAAATCAATAAAATTGATGATGTTAGCAAAATATACTTTCTTAAAAGAATTGGCTAATTTGATAATGAAAGAGAGAATTTTTAAGTAAAGAAAAATACTTAAAATAGTGGGAACTGTGGTGCCAGAAATCTCGCTAAACATTTTTATTGGAATCCTGAATTTGTAACCATTAACCAACTATAAAATCTAATCTAATTAAAAAATACCCATATATAGACATAAATATTCTAGAGAAAATGTACAACCCTGATTTTGTAACCAATAATATAAAATCTCTCCTAATTCTGAATCTCGCATATACATACATATTATGTACGTACATTACATATCCTGAAAAAAGTATATTACTTTGATTCTAAAATCTCTCTCTTCTAATCATTTTTTTTCAATGCATATTTCAAAATAAAACCATTTAAAATACAAAAACAAGGCAGAATGTAAACCAACCGTTTTTAAAAGAGCACATTTTCAAAAGATAATACAAACTGTTTAGAATTGTAACTCTGCACCAAAATTTGAAAATTTCATATAAAATAAGAAAAAATGTGAAAATAAGCAATTTTGAGTAGCTGTAAGTCCGAAACTTTATATAACTAAAAGAACTCGTGAACACACGAAAAAGTATTTTACTGGAGCTTTAATTTTTATATCTTGCTGAAAATAAATGTGTACAAGTGCCTAAGTTACAGGTGTTTAAGAAATTTAAAATTTTTGAGCCCTAATAGTTCATAAACAGGGGACGGTCCAAAAAAATTTTCTGAGGAAACTTATACTAATTTTAAAAGTTTTAAGAATTCTGAAAGTTCTTACTTTTTTAAAATTTCAAGTCCCTATCTAAAAGCGTGCCGCAGTTATGAAGATAGAAAAATTAAGCTAAATTTGGTTTTCACATAACGGTAAATTTAAATAGTAAATTTAAAAAAACTTGTATAATTTTGATATTGACTTATAAAGTTAAAAAAAAAATCCTGTTGAATGGCATTTTCAGACTGATACAAAATGTTTAGCTGAACATGAGATATAAGCATTTAAAAATAGGGCTTTCTCAAAGTTTGAGGGGGCGATATGAAAAAGTTGTTCTACAACATTAATTTTTTTATGAAGTGTACTCATGGTTAAAATTGTTTTTCTCTATCTTTAACGATGTAGAAGTTTTGTTAACAGACAGGACAAATTGACGGATGGACGGATACAGTGAAACTATAGGCGTATTTTTTTAAAATTTTTTTTGAAAATACGCTAAAAATAAAAATAATGTTAAAAAATTTGATAATTTCGTAATTCAAAATTTTGTAACTCTGATTTTGATAAAATCATAAAGATGGGCAAAATATAATATTGAATAATTTTATTATGAATATAATATAATATTCATATAATATGTAGGTATATTTCTATTTATATATATACATATTATATTTATATATCTAATATCAGTAAAACACTTTTCTTTTAATACAAGTAATTTAATTCAATAGGCATTAATTCATTGCACCAAAATTAATATATCTATTGCTAAAAATTGGAAGTGATTCATTTGATTATTCAAAATGATCGTTTAAACATAAAACTTAAACTTTTGTAAATTTTATTTTATAATGGATATAAAATTAAAATTAAATTTAAAGTACTCAGGACCAGAGGTGCCAGCTTTGACAAAAAAAAAAACAAAAAGAATATAAAATGATTTTTGTTTATTCTATACATACATAGGTATGTAAATTTCTTATTCACCATACCTATATTGATCAGATTTTTATATAATCAAGTAGAATATATATTTGCTTCACAATCTAATGTTCAAACAAAATTTAAATACCTTTGATGTTAACCAAAAACGAAATATAAAAATCAAAAATACTTCTTCTAACTTTCATTTGATAATAATGTTTTTAAATTTTTTGTTGTTTTTTTCTTTATTCATTTTAGTATAACAAACTTTTTTTTTAATTTTACTTTTTTTTTTTATATTTAAGTTATATAATAAAAATATATACATATATACAAATCGATGATATTATTGAAAAATAAAATTTCTAATCTATAGTTAGTTCATTATCATTATATATAATTTACATTAAATACAGGTAATTATGTAAATTAAAAATTCGCTTAAAAATAACCTACATCCAAACTATTTGGCAAAAATTCTTTAATAAAAATCTTAATAGAGAATTTTTATACTATACTATAATTATATTTTTATTATTTATTTATTCTGTGTGATGTGCTCTTTTATAACGTAAATTCAAAACAAAAACAAAAAAAAAAAAAAAAAATGTTTAGTATTCATTAACATAATGGTAATAAAATTATATAAAATTATTGTTGTATCGTTCAACAATTTAAATCCAGTTTCTTAAACTTGAATTAAAAATACAGAGCAATGCGTAACTATGTAGTTATAATATATAGGTACTATACTACAAGTATATATGTAAGTATATAAATATTCAACAGAATTTTATTTATAAGAAAGCTTTAAGCAGTATATTTTGTTGTCTAAGATTATGTAAAAGTATCATTTTTTTTTTTTTTTTATTTTCAGGTTAATTATAATTAAATTTATGAATTTTTGCTCTGCTTTATTCACAAAAATAAACAAAAAAAAAAAAAAAAAAAAAATAAAAAGATAACAAAATAAAGTATAGTTTAAAACAATTTAATTGATAATATATGGTGTATTATATGCATGGCATGCAGATTATTGTCTGATAATATGTATTTTATAACTATATACATATATACTTATATACATAAATAATTTATTTCAATTCTTCCGTAAATAATTAAAAGAATTTATGTAAGTATATAGAAGTTATTAACAAAAAAATGAATTCGGTATATATTAATAATGTTTAACATTCTTTAAAATGACTTAAACACACTTATTTCTTATGTAAAACTAATTTAAATGAAATTTGTATATAGGGGCCTTCGGTGGCCTAGTGGGTAAGAGCTGTAAACACCGGGGGAGTGTGGGTTCGAATCCCACACACGTCATAAGAGTTATTCCCCCTTACGACATTTACAGCCACGCCTGAACAGGAAAGGCTGTGTAATTTCCTGTCCACATTTATGTGGCAGAGGAATGCATTAAAAAAAAAAAAAAAATTTGTATATAATATGGATTTGAAAAAAATTCTAGTGAATCATAAATTAATTGTTTTGATATTTTTTTTTTTTTTTTTTTTGGCATTTGGTTTCTATTCTTTTTTGTAAAATAACCTCACTATTTCTTTTTTAAACCGTGTTACCTATGTATATAAACATATTATGTACTTATTATTACATAATTCACGGTTAAATGCCAAATTAGATGGTACATATACATATATTGAATTTTTTAAAACAAGACATTTTTGAATGAAAATTTGTTGATTTTTAAAAGCTGATTTAAAAAAACTATTGTAAATGTCATTTTAATTTCATTGAAAAATTTTCAATAGTTTATATTAGTTTATTTGCTACAATAAATTAATATAGCTATACATGTTGTATTTTTGCAACAGAAATATTAAAATAATTATATAATTTAAGTTTGTTTTTAAAATACATAATGAAAAAAAAGAAAAAAAAGAAGAAAAATAATTAAAAAAAGGAAAACAAGAACAGGAATATTTTATAAATGTAAAAAAATGTAGGTAATTAATTTCCTTAAATTGTTATCGTAAAATGTTATTCTAAAAAGAGGTTTCAATATACTCGTATTATTCTTTTTAGACTCTATGGTGCTTTCCATGTATTATCTATTATTAATTTGTTAGAATAATTGGTTTGCGGCGCTATCCAAAACATGAAAACAAGGAATGAATTCGAGTATAACGGATATTGATAAAACAAAAGTAAAATAAATGTTTGCCAAATTATAAAAAAGAAAAAAAAATTTAATACAAAGACTATTAAAAAAAAAAAAAAAAAATTTAAAAACAAGTAGAAAAATTGCAACATTTATAACAGTCAATTATGGAAACTCAATTATACACGTACGAATAATTTAGTCACAGGTATATTAAAATTTCTTCTTTTGAACTAAACATGATATACATATGTATGAGTCGGATCAGTATTGAAAAAATAGTTATTTTATAATTATGTCCACTTTTATCTTCACAGTTATGAACCGAGTTATTATATATTCTTCACAATTAAGGTATGTTATGTATCAGATTAAGAATTTTTATAAAGTTTGAATTAATTGGGATCACATTTTTGAGCAGTTGCCATAAACATTTCTGAATCCGATTTATATATCTTTATCTACAAAGTTAAAATTAAAATTAAGCAAGTAAGTTCACATAGTAATTTCGTTTGCAAAGCTTGAAATTACTCCTTTTTGAGTAGTTGCCATATAAAATAATTGAATATTTTCCAAAATATATATAGAAGATTACAAATTAAAATAGGAAAATTAACTTTGCAAAAGCGTTTACAAAGCTTGAAATTGGCTTGACGTAGCTGTGCCATACAAATTGTGGCGTCTTCTAGATTAAAAGTAATTTTTATTTTTGTTCAGTTTATTTTCCTGTCATACATAAAATGTGACTAGGAAATTCCAAATCTTTTCCTTTCCAGTTGTGACTGAAAGGCGTAAGGCGAAATTATTCTTACAACATGTGCGGGATTTGAACCCACACTCCATCAATATGATTGCAACGGTTTTTATATGCTCTTACCCACTAGGCCATACCGAGGCTACTTTAAAATAATTAACAGTTCAGAAAATAATCTTGTAAACAGGGTATTGTATAGTGTATTGTATTTTAAATACCGTAAAGGATTTTTATAGATATTTTAAAGTTAACAAGGATAACTGTATTTTTTTCCATTTATTTTTTTTGAAAGAATACTTCAAAGTTAACCATTCAATTTTAATATACCTTATAATATCTTAATATAACATACATTAAATAAAAAAAAAATAAGAAAAAACAGAACATGAAATTATAATAAGTATGTATATATTTTTTATGAATAGATTTAATTTTGATTATTTATTGATATTATTTTTAACTTCTTTAAAAACTGAGTACTTGTTTTGTTTTGAATTTTTCGTTCAAGTACAATTTTATTTTAAATCAACTTTTTTGATTTTCTGCATTCTTTTGCAGTTCTAAATATAGTATGTAGTATCTTTTATTGCAAAACCTGATTTCCTAGATTTTATGCTTGACTTTTTTTTTTATAAAAAAAACCCTTTAAATATACATATACAATATAAGTATGTATATTATATTATATTATGTATATATTATTATATAAATTGAATAATACAATTTTTCAATGGTCTTTAATCAATATAAGTTTACTTAACGATACGAGTATAAAAACAAACTGGAAAATTCTTAACTTATAATAATCCTATATTCATGCAACATAGTCATGTTTAATTTAAATTGTAATTAAGAACAAGTTCTTATAAAATTAAATTAAGAGGGCTTTGATTAAATTAAATTAAATTTTCAAAGATTGTTATGAAATCATTTAAAAAAAAAAAATCAAATTGAGAATATTTTTTTTAAGTTTTTGATTTGTAATTCAGTGAATTATAAAGGTGTTAATTTTAATCTAACATATTTTTTTAAATAATTTTTGGACTTTTATATATTTTCATTTAAATTTTGGTTAAAAAAATATGATTAAGATTTAACTGTTAAATCAACTTAATGTTATTGTTAAGTTATATATTGTTTATATTATATTATATTATTTTAAATACATTGCGACTAAATGGGAGGATTTATTTTAAATAGAAAGATTATTTTTTCAGTAAGTTATATTATGCAATTAAAAATACTTGTGATCTGTACATAATTTGAACCAGAAGAAATAACATAATTTGAACATTTTTAAATTATTTATTTTAATATTACATATCACTTAAAATAATGAAACATTACTAAACCATCGGCTACTAATTGCTATTATATTTTGCCATTTTATTTATTTTTATTTATATTAATATTACAAATCGCATAGGAAATTGCAATATTACAAAACCATCGGCTACTAACGCCATTATAGGTCGAATACTGTTATTAATTTATAAATTAACGTTTTTAATTTTGTTTATATTATATATTATACTAGGGGCGCTGTAGCTGGTATGTACGTATATTTTACTATGACATCTTAATTACAAAAAATTCGTATGGGATTCAAAATTTCTTGATTCCAAAAGGAAACAAAAAAAATCATGATTCTAAACATACATATGTTGTATGTTAATGTAGATTTTATAATAGAAAAACCGTATCCAAATATGTACTTGTGTTCAAAACTTAGCGGAATATCATAATACGTATAGTGTGTGGCTGAAAACTATACTAAATTATAATTATAGATATTTACACTATATTTGGTAGCAAGGGGATTGAATTTGTTTTCAATTAATAAAACTTGCTACCTATGCAGGATTTTAGCCAGCACTCACTCTGTTAATAAGTCACGTGCTTAACCATTAGGCGACGAGGTCCCTGCTATTATATCTTGAATACTATTATTAACTAATATATCTAGTAATATTATACCAGGGTGGTTGTTTTCATTTAAAAACAATTTCCTACCTAATTTAAACCAACATTTTATCACTTAATAAGCCACATGCTTAACTACAATGGCCACCCAGGCCCCTAATTTAAAAAAAAAAAAATTAAAAAAAAACAATTAAATGTAACAGTAAGTCGATGTAACCGACTTATTTATACCCTACACCTAAAAAATTCAAATTAAATTAAAAATCCATAAGTTATTTTAGTTAGGTATTTAATACAAGCTAAAAAAATAAATGCTTTTACAACCTTTGTACAAAATTTCAGGTTTCTATCTTTATTAAATTCGAAGATATGTTTGTTAGGTCTTGGAAAGTGTGTGAAGGCACCCGGACCACCTCCCCAATTTATCCCAAATTTTAGAGACATCAGAACAGGATAGAATACTCTTATATCAAATTTATAGTTTTTATATTTATTAATTTCGAAGATATGCTTGTTCGGTCTTGGGAGTTGTGTGGGAGATACCTGAACAACCATTCCAATTCATCTGAAATTTTAGGCAAATCAGGGATTGAGGAAACAACACCCTCGCATCAAATTTGCAGTTTCTATCTTTATTAATTTCGAAGATATGCTTGTTCGGTTTTGGGAGTTGTATGCGAGGTACCCGATTAGCCACTCCAATTCATCTCAAATTTTAGGCAAATCAAGGATTCAGGAAACAGCACCCTCGTATCAAATTTGAAGCTTTTATCTTTATTAATTTCGAAATTATGTTTGTTCGGTTTTGGGAGTTGTTGAGAGGTAACCGAACAGCTCCTCCAATTCATCTCAAACTTTGGACAAATCAGAGATTCAGGAAACAACACCCTAGTACCAAATTTGAAGTTTCTATCTTTATTAATTTCAAAAATATATGCTTGTTCGGTTTTGGGAGTTGTGTGGGAGGTACCCGAACCCATGGTCCGATTTTGCCCATTTGCAACCCCCGTCTTACTTTAGTCATTGTTAACCAACAGTATAAATTTCATCAAGATAGTATCATTATTTTTTGAGTTATCGTGCGTACGGACTGATGGACGGACATAGCTAAATCGACTCAGGAGGTGATCCTGATTCCGAATATATATATATGTCCATATCTAACTCGCTTCCTTTTGGTGGTTACAAACACCATACCAAAGTTAATATACCCTATATACTTAATGTGTAGGGTATAAAAAAAAGGGTTATACAAATTAATTGCATACTTATAGGCTATAGTTTCGGCTATAAATATCTAGAACTTTTGAAATTATGAAGTATTTAGCTGACAGTGAGTAAAGAGAAAAACTTTTATGAAAAATTACAGTTATATAATATAGCAACTAAAAAAGCTGCGAATTATTTTAAAATCAAATTTTCAGAAAATCATATATTTTTCAAACTTCGGAACTCATAAGTATTAAAACGTTTTTTTTTTTATAATATTTTAACTATAACTAAAAATATATTTTTAATTGTATTCAATTTTATGCCAATAAAAACTTTTTCTAATTCTAACACTTTTACTTTCTAATTCATGAAAAAAAATAATTTTTTTTTTTCATTGTTATTTTATTATCTAGTTTATCCAGTTGGTAAAATTGGATAAAAAATATTATATGAGAAAACTTATACATATATTATATAAATAATAAATCTTAAAGAGGATCTTAATTAAAAACAACACAAAAATTTTTTTTTGATTTTAATTATAACAAAAAAGCAAAAGTAGATATTTAGAATAAAGTGATTTATTAAAGTGAAGATTTCGTTTCGAGCTATTTAAGAATTAAAAATAAGAAATTACTTTCATATTATTTGATAATATTAAATATATTTTAAAGTATTTATAAAAAGTTTAATTTAACATAAAACAAAAATAAATATTATTTGGATATTTTTCGATATGATTCAAGAAACAAATACCCACCACAATACATAATTCTCATAATCAACATTTAAATCAAAGTAAATCGTCTTTTATTTTATTTTATACTTTTAAGGGTTGTTAAACTTTGAGAATTATATAAATATTGTCAATTATTAAAAATATCTTTTTTACCATTATTTTTGTCAATGTATTTTTTTTTTTTTTTTTTTTTATTGTACATTGTATTCGTGTGAATTTAACAAGTATACATAATATGTATGGTAGATTTTTAATAGTGTTGATCTTTGATAAAAAAAAAAAATAAATAAAAGTTAAAATAAAAAAAATTATGTACATTTTGTATATTTTAATCATTACTAATAAGAACTTCAATCCGATTGCACGTTTAATTATTTTTGACCATTTTTATATTCTGACATATTAAACTATTAACAATTAAAAAAAAAAAAAAAAAAAAAAAATATTTAAGCCTATGTTAGTATTTTTTTTTTTTTTTTACGAATTCGGAAATGTGTTATAAAATAAGAATTGCGAAAAATATGAAAATAATTTTATTCATACTTTGTTTATTAATTTCTTTATTGCAAGCAGTAAGAGTTGGTCCATTAATTCATAATGCACTTAGAAGGGACAATTTTCCTGAAAATGATCATGTATGTGTTATGGTGTTACTTTGAAAAAAAAAAAATAAAAAAAAAATAAAAAGTTTTTAAGTATAATTTTAATATAAAAAATAAGGAAAAAAAAATTTTAATGTAATTTGTGAATATTTCAAGGTTATTTTTTTTTTTGTAACAAATTTTAGTGTGAAACTTTTTTTTTTTTTTTTTTATTAGAAATTGTGCAAAATAAAAGCATGTAAAAGAAACTTATATATAAAAAAAAAATAAAGTGAAAATTTAAATTAAAAAAAAAAAATCCTTTTCAGTAGAAATTTTCTTATGTATTTGCAGTAAATCTTTAATATTTCTATAAGAAGTGATTTTGTCAAAATGACTTTTATTATAATTATGATTGAAAAAAGTGTCAAAAAAAAAAAATAAAAAAAAAATAAAAAGAAATTTCGTTGAAATTAAACTGTGGCCTGTGAATGGCAAGATAATAAACTGATAATATCGGTTGCGTGTGTTTTTTTTTTTTTTTTTTTTTTTTGAAATTCAAATTGGTTACTTTTATGAAATTTTGTTCTAAAATTAAAATCGAAGAATTATTTAATTTTTATAATTTGTATATATAGCAAAATATGTTATTTTTATATATGTATAGTAAACATATTTTTTATTATATATATATATATATATTTTTTTATTAGTCGTTATGACAAATTATAATATATATATACTATATATTATTTATATGCTCTAAAATTCACAAATTTTTTGAAATAAAAAGTGTTTATGTCATCTTATAATTTTTTTTTATATGATGAAATATGATAATAAAACCATGTGAATAAAAGTATATATGTACATTACATAGTTAGTTTTAAAAATTTTTTTAATACCTCGATAAATTGAAATATTCTTAAAGTGGTTTAGTTTTTCAAATATAGGCAAATTATATAGAATATTTTTATTGGAAATATTTTATGTTAATATTGATAATATATTTATCTAAAAAGTATTTAATGTGAAAGCGAATTAAAATTTGGTAAAATTTTCCAATTTTTTTTAGCCTAACCTATTACTATACATTATGTATAATAAAAAAATTTGTATTATTAAATGATTCTTTTCTTTTATAAAAATCAAATAAAATTAATCATTTTAAAAAAATTAAAATTATAATATTGTATAAAATGTACAGGGGTTGAATATTCATATTTATTTTTCGAATGAAAATTTTATGGCATATAATGAGCATATGTATTTATCAATATTTCAATTGAAGTTTGTTTGTGTATTTAATTACAGTCAAACCTCTGTAAGTCAAAGTTTGCTAATTGCCATCAAAATCAAAATTCGACTTAAAGGGGTTTTGAGTGAGATTCGAGTTAAAAAGTTTTCTTTAAAAAAGTTTTACGATTTGTTTTATTTTATATTTTATTTTATTTTCTGCATTATGTAATTTAAAGGATAAATAATACAAAAGAACATTGTAATTGGTATTTAATTTAAATTATAGGTACCTACATATAATTTTTTAACTATTCTATATGTATAAAAAAAAAAAATTGTAATTTTTGTTTGGTTTAAATTAGTACTTTTTATTTTCAAATTGAAGTTTTAAATTGTTTATGTTTTGCCACCTTAGAAATTGTTTTATAATAAATTAAACAACTACTAAGAAAAATTTAAGCTAACGCATACGACTTCATAGAACTAAGAACTAAACTTTAAATTCTAATTGTAAAAACTTTTTTGTACATAGATATTAGATTAGGTATTATAGTTAAAAATGCAATAAGTAACTGAAAATTCATGACAAAATTTAATATAAATTTTTTTTCGTTTGAAAAATTCAAATTTTTTCTTTTATGCATATCTCTGCCATATAAATATGGACAGGAAATTACACAGCTTTTCCAGTTCAGACCTTGCTGTAAATGTTGTAAGCGAGAATAACTCTTACAACGTGAATGGGGATTCGAACTCACACTCCCTTGATGTTTACAGCGTATTTTATACGCTATCTGCTGAAAATTAATTCGACTTACAAAGGTGAGAAATTGGAGTTAGAAGAGGAACTTTCTATAAAACATTCAAGAGAAATGAAAAAAATTCGATATAAGAAATAATTCGAGTAAGAGGTAGTTCGACTTAGGGAGTTTTAACTGTATGTATTTAATTACTTCTACATACTATATATCTAATTTCATTTTCAATTCTTCCTGATGATTTTCATTATAAATTTTTAGGTTTATATGCATTATTAATACACACTTCCCGTTTGTCAATTATATGATGAATATAATTTTCATTTTGTATTTCTATTTTAAATTTCCTGCTGAACTCTTACGAAAATAATTAATTAAATATTATATTTGTCTAATTAATTCAACAATAGCATTTTACTAGATCAAATTAATCAAATTTAGATTAAAGTTTGTGTTTAATGAAATATAAAAGATTTTAATTTCTCCTTCTTTAGTGCGATGTTTTACAACCATTGTAATTATTCTCTTGAAATATTCACATTTTTCGTTAAAGTTTCGTCAAGTAAAATTCTTTAAATTAGTTTTTTTTAGTTTGAAAATTTCCTTAAAGGATTTTATAATTTTATTAAGTATATATAGATTTAGATTTAGAAATTTGTTTTTATTAATAATATAAATATTACAAATAAAAGCTATGGCTATTTTTCTCTCGAATATTGGTCATCATTAAATATCTACATTTTATAGTATTTTCTACAGCGTAATAACTTATGGAATATCAGTGTGGGGTAATAGGTACAACAAAAACATCGAAATGCTACAAATTATACAAAACAAAGCAATTAAAAATTTGTTTATGTTAAATAAATGGTCACCAACAAATGAAATATACATAAAAAATTAGAAATTTTGAAAATTACAGACATCAGAGACATGTCCCAAATAATTCATGTACATAATGTAACACAAAAAATAACATCCAAACTAATAAAACGATTATAACGAACAATCAAATACATAATTATGAAATCAGAACACCTCATCATAAGACATCTGCGTATAGTAACTGTGTTGGTACAAATCTTAATGGACTGGAATCAATTATGAACTCATCAATTAGAAGTTATAATAATTTGCCAGCTGATATTAAAAGTTTAAATGTAAAAAATTTAAAAAAAAGATGTAAAAAACTGTTCTTATTTAAGTACTAATTAATTTTGATCTTGGAATAGAATATTTATTGTTTTTTTTTTTTCTCTTTTTGTTTTGTTATAATGTAATTAATTCTTAAGTAATTCTGATTTTATACCAAATTTTTGTTGAATTTTTATTTTTTTATTACTAATTTTAATTTTAGTTTGCTTTTGATTATACATAAGACTGATTTTATATATACTCTATACGTGCATCGAATGCTCTTTTAAGAATTTTTGAAATAAATAAAAAGAATATATTTTAAAGCCTTCATAAGTAAACTTAAACAAAAGACGAGGAAAAATCAGTTGCCTTTGTCAACTCTCAGCTACCCGTACGAACCGTTAGTATGTTCATAGTCTTCTTAACCTTCCACAGAACGATTATCAATTCAAAACTTTTCCAAATATGCTATAGTACCATTTAATACTAAGCGGCAAATGTATAATAATTTACACTATACATATGTATTATATATCATTCATTCATCAGTGATATATACGATATGTAAATAAACATGAATTATACAAGGATGTATATACTAATATCATATAAATATAAATTCTTCAAACAACTGTTATATTTTTATTTATTTAATTTTTTTTTGTATTACGCAACATCCTCAACAATTTCAAATTATCGAGTAAAAAAAAATGCAAAAAAATTGATAAAAAAATTTGTTAGAAAAATTTAGAAAAATGATGTCACACTTTCGTCAATTTTAAGGTAACCCTATATTATTAAGAAATATAATATTGGAGCTTTAATTTTTGTATATTACTTCAAAAAAATTTGGACAGGTGTTCAAGTTACAGGTGTTTAAAAATAAGAAATTTTTAGTTTTTGACTCCATACAGCTCCGAAACAGGGGGCGATACAAAAATATTTTCTGAAATGATTCATACTTATTTTCAGAGACCTAACTTCTCTCAAAATTTCCGTCTTCTCTAAACTGTTTGGGAAATAGAAGGAGTCAAAAATTTTGCAAAATTTGAGTTTCGCATAACGGTAAATTAAAACACCGTATAAGACAAGTATATATTTAATGTATATATATTTTTAAAGCTAATAAAAGCAGTAATCGTTTGGCATTTTCAAATTGAAGATGTACCTTTTACAATTTGTGTTATAACAATTTAAATATAGAGCTTTTTTGAAGTTTGGGGGGCTATAGCTCCGTAACGGGTGGTTCTACAGAAAAAAGTTATTCCATAAAATTAATATTTTTATGATATCTATCAGCAGTTAAAATTTCATGACTCTATTTCAAAAAAAAATGTAGGGATCCAAAAGTTAGGTATTCGAGAGCTACTCGAAGTTTTGGTCGGATATCAACCAAAAAAAATACGGAATCTACAAATTGATGCAAGAATATTTTCTGTTAATTTCAAGGAAGCTAGTTCCTTAGTTTTTGAGTTATCTTGCTGACAGACCTACGGACGGACGGACGGACGGACGGACAAAGCTTAATCGACTTAGAATTTGATTCTGATCCTATCCATACCTTTGAAGGTATATCTAGCTAGCTTATTTCGACGGAGGAGCAATTTTGTAGCTAGCTAGCTATCTATCTAGCTAGCTTTACAAACGGAGGAGCAATTTTAATATACCTGATCCGTACGGTTATAAAGATATTGTGAACAGCATACTAATAAAATAATAACTGGGGAATTTTTCACAATGGTATCTCTAAGTCTAAAGCCAAGTTATGTGTTTATGCATGAAAAACGGAAAGAAAACAATGGGGAAAACGGTTTGATGGAACCCTAAAATCAATATATTTTCGCAGTAAATCGAATACAATATATTATGTATTTTCGCATTTCTTTATTATATAATAACTAAAATATGGTTTTATGTACAATAGGCAATAGACATTTGCTTGTATTCGAAAATACCCCATTTGAATTTTGGCTATTCGCATGTTCTAGTTTACAATTTTTAGTTAAATTAAACGTGTTACAGTTTGGAATTTTTATTTGATTGATTTATTGATTATTGATTGTTTATATACAATGATTATTATAAAATCATAAGCTTTAAGCTAATATATTTTCTTGACATAATCATTGACATAATCATAACATAATATGTATATATAACATGATGACTAATTAATGTTACATTAGAATAGAAAATTAATAAAATCAATTATAGAAATATTAATGAATTATCAAAAAATAAAATTTTATCAGGAGAACTTCAATGTTATACGCTTGATTAGTTATTTGGGAAGAATTAGAAAAATTTTAATTCTAAACCATATCGGGTTCGTATGGATTAAAGTACTGATTAAAAAAATATTTTTTATTTTGAAAATTATGTTAATATTTAAGTTTTATACTGTTGACAATCAATTTTACATTAATATGAATAATCAAAAAAATAATTTTAAACTAATGTGATGGAACACTTTTGCTAACTCTATATTAATTGATTTAACATATTAAAATGTATTTATGATTCTTTAAAAACCATAGTTAAAAATTTTTTTGCAAAACATAATTAAAATTACTTTTATAGCATAGTAAAATTAATTTTATAGCATAGTAAACGGTCAGTCGTAAAGTCAAATAAATCTAAATATATGACATTTTTTTTTTTAATTTGCTGACATGTTAAAACGAATTTACTCATAAAATTCTGTATGCTATGCTTTTATTTATATTAATTTTATCCTTTTGTATAAATAAAAAAATAAGCTTTATATTTAAGAAAAAAAAAAATAGTAAACTAATTGATACCCGTTCAAGGTTGAATTTAAAATTAGTGATTTTGTCAGAAAACAAGTTTTATAATATCGAAAATTTTTTTTTTCTTTTAAATCCCTTTTAAATTAATATTTACTGTAAAATCTAATGTCTAAACTATCTAAATATAGGAATTCTTTATAATAATTTTTTTTTCTTCTGCATTTTATGTTTAAATGGGAGAAAAACAAAAAAAAAAATTTTTAAATTTGTTAGATTTTATAAGTCATTATAAGTTACTATTTATTATTTTGCATAAATTTATTTACATTAATAAGTTGATTTCTTAGTATCGGAATCACCAAAAAGATTTAAATAGTAGTAATTTTTATAAAAAAAAAAAAATAAAACAAACAAGAAAGCGTTTATCAGATCTCAGCAGTTATAGATCAATATATTAGTCTCTTACCTGATGCAGAAATCATTGAAAATAATATTTTATAAATATATTGTTAAAATAATGTCTTATATATATTATATCTTAAAATATTTCATGCCGTTCATAAAATATATACCCCTATCCTATAAACTAAACTGTACATTTGTATATTAAACGTTCCAATCGAAAGTTTACTTTAAAATGGGGTGGTTTTGGTTGGTTAAAGACCTTTGGTTTTCAAAGATCCTACTAAAAATAAGAAAAATGCATGATAAACGAATATCCTTACACATCGAAATACATATTGTATCATATACATACAGCTTAATTTTTATTATTATCCTTAATTTTAAACAAATTAAATCTTAAAATATTGACAATAAATTACATTTATTCATATCGGCTAAATTGATTTAAATTCTTCAGTGATAAATCAAACATTTATTTGAAATTTATTTCCTTAATTTGTAAATAAAAAAAAAATGGCCAAAATTTAATTATATCTGTCATCAAATGCAATTACAAGAGTTCAACTTATATTATTTTGTATTCTTATTTTATATATTTATACAGTACTTAACACTGTCTGTCACTTATTTAAGTGAATTTCTTTTGTATAATGTTGGTTTACTACAGTATATACTTATAGGTACATGTACTGTAAAAATTGACATTGAAAAATATTCGTTTTCGTCTACCATTTCAAAAACAAATACAATTTATGCATCATCAAAAAAGGGGGGCAATGAAATTTAAAACGTGTCAGGAATAAATAAAAATAAATAATTTAAGTGTAAAAATAATAAATTCCAAAGACAACAATATACAAATATTTTTTAAGCATTATTATACAGGGTGTCCGCAACTCTTTATTATTTATCTGTTTTTTTTTTAGATAATTATCTCGAAAACGGTAAAGGATAAGAGAAAAATGTATGAACTTAAATTATAGCTGAGAAATTGGTGATTTTAAAAATGAAATAAAATTGGTACATTAATAACGGTTTTTTATGTAAAAATTACAGTTATTTTATAAAAATAGTAAAAAATATCAATATTTTTCGTATTAAAATTGTAGTTTTCGTATTGAAACCTTGTAACTCTTCAACTATGAAAGATAAATAAAAGTTGGAACATTAGTATGAAAGCCCTTGAAGTGATAACTTCAGTTAGCTAGCGATCCTTAAATGAATCTTCTATGTTATTTATAGAGGGGCAAAGATGTTGCTATTTCTTTCTGTTGTTAACGAAATTACTTTGAAGGCTGTTATCTCGGAAACCGTTAGAAATAGACCCCCTTTCTTTTGCTTGTTATGAACTTCTCTATCACCTCCATTCTTTGTGACCTTTGAGTAGCGGACACCCTGTATAACAGAGTACAAAAACATAATGTACCTACTTTAAAATTTAATATATATGATGTCAGTAGAAAAAGGAAATTTTTAATAAAAAAAAAAGAAAGAAAAACATAAAGTCATTATGTAATTTGTGTCAATAACTTTAAATTTAATTAAAATTTTTTTAATTATTATTAATATGAAATTAAATATAAAATTAAAGTGTTAAAATAATAATAAAAAAAAAAACAAAATTATTAAGTGCCTATAATAAAATATAGAATAAAGAAGGTCTTAAAGAATTAATGATTAGCATTATTAATTAAAAATAGAAACATAAATTAACATCTTATATCTAAAACTATATATTCATAGGAACCAATAGGTAATAAAGGCATTTCTAGGAGGCATAGGCATAGATATTTACATTTTTGAATTCTAATAGTAAGATTTAAGATTTAGTTGAGCGTAATATTCATATGTGCATATAAAAAGTAAAACAATAAAAGAAGAGAAGGAATAGAATAAAAAAAAATATTAATGAATGATAATAAAGAAATACAAAGAAAACTTGGTATAGAATTATTGGTATAGAAATAAATTGGCAAGTTAAATATTTTCAATACAGATAGATTGAAATTATAAGTAAGATCTCATCTTTTACAGAGTAACAATTCTATAAGAATATAACATTTTAAATGATTATATAGGCTATAAAATAACTATATAATATAAGTGCAGTGACCATTTCAAATAATGTCATGTTAATAAAAAAAATAATTATGACTATAGAAAATTAACAAAGATTTTATAATATTGTATAATAGTAAGTGAGTATAAGAACTTTGAAATGATAATTGTGCGGAAAGATTAATTAATAGTTTCTTTCGATATATAATAAAATAACAAAATTAGATTAAAATTAGTTTAACATAAAGGGATGATGACATAATTTAAAAAAAAAACTTCTAAACAGTGAAAAAAGATAATTCCAAAAAAAAAAAAAATTCCACATAACAAATTCCATAAGGAAATGTTGTATTCCATAGACTATATATTATTACATAATTTGCATGTAACAAAATAGTTGAAAAGGATTTTATAGGTGGTTACAAAATTAGGGTATTCATCTTTTTCCATATTTATATGTATGGGAGATATTGAATTAGGAGGAGTTTTAAAGTTGAATTCAAAATCCAAGTTATACGCTTTTTACAAAATATTTGTATCCATTCATATGTATATGTGATATTTTGAATTAAGAAGTTTGGGTGCGGTACCTTTCACCGTTTAAAGTGCTTGGCATTAATTTTTATTTTTAAATGTTTTAAATGGTATTTTGAAAATAGAATTTTTTTTTGGAATTTCGTACCAACCCTAAAAATCTACTTTCTCTAATATCATTTAACAAAAACCTCATTACGCAAAAAATCAACGAAAAAATTTATAACAAAATTTCGCTTTACAAAACCATCCGGTTGTCAAATTTTCAAATAACATCAATCAAATAATATTAGATTTTATATATTTTGGAAAAAGCATACAAACTTGATTTTCTAATCAACAACAACATTCTAATTATTTTTTTATCTACTTATTGCAACACCATAGTCCATACACTTTTATTTTATATACTTATTATGTACCCATTTTTGATTTTCATATTTATGTTACATCACCTATTAACACATAGATATACCTATATTAAAACAACAAAACAATGGCAAAACTTTAGAATAAGTACATTATGAGATTGTTTTGTAATTTTGTATAATGAAAATTCAATAAAAATAACGAATTACTGTGAGGGTCGCGATTGGCCATTTTAAATGCCTTGTTGTTGAAATAAGTATCTAAAATTATGTTAGGAGCGATTTTACAGTCGGTTATAAAATCAGAGTCCCAATAATTTGTTTAGCGGCTGTTTTTAACGCTATTGGAAGAGCATATATATTTCAATTTCAACTTCAATACTCTTTAACTACCCGTTATCCTCATTTGTTCCATCCCTATTCCATCACATATAATCACTACTTCAAGTACAAAGGATCATATTCCTAGTTTGTGGTTTTAGAATAAAAAAAAAAAAAAAAATATTCATATATAAATAAATATTCTGGAAAAGTCTTAGAAAGAGGAGGAAAGGGAGAAAAAAATTTGTTCATAAAAAAGGTTACATATAATTTAAAAAAAAAAAATTTAAAAAAGTGCATATTTAAAAATTTTTTTTTGTTTTAAGCACTCTGTATACTCAAACGAGACAACCTATACTAATTATATGTAAATCGTTTTAAGGGTTGTTTACAGACAAATTATTTGGAACTATAACGGTTAATATGGATTTAACAATTTTTTTTTAGATATTTACCGTTATTTAACCATGTACGCACAATTTTCAAAGCACTGTTAAAGCCCCTCAAAACCTCCGTCGCTAATCGCGACTTCCACAGAAATTCATTATTTTAACTGAATTTTCATTGTGTAAAATTTCAAAAGAATAAGATAATGTACCTATACTAAACTTTTGGCCCAATGGATATAATATAAGATTAATTTTTTTTTTATATTTTTTTGGCAAATGGATATTTATTTGCAATAACATTTGAATCGTTCATTAATAAATTTAATTATACGAAATTTTAAGCTTCAGTTGAAATTTTTCTATTTTATTGTATACCAATTTTGCGTTCTGCTAAAAATTTAATATCTAACAATAAAAAATAAATCTAAAATAATAAAAAAATACTTAATTAAATTAAAAATGCTGCATATGGCATATTTAAAAATGCATAAAATTGTTAGTTAAAGTTACGCATACAAATTATGTATATACATAATAATAAAAGTATATTACGAACGATGACATTGAAATATTAATTATTTTTTTTTCTAATTAATGTTAAAAATATAAATGTTTATAGTTTTTTTTAAAATAAAGCCTTTACGTTTGAAATGTTTTGAAACGCAATTATTAGTATGCTATTGTAGTAAATCGGTAAATTAAATAAAACATATATAGGTGTACAAACGCATAAAATATTAACATTATAATTAATTTTTATTTACTTATCACTTTTTGTCATTATTTAAAAAATGATATAATTAAATTTTTAAGAAAAGATTAAAAAATAGTTTTTTTTATTTTAAAGAATATGCATTTAATGCATTTATATTGTTAATTATTATACAGGAAAAAATAATTGAAAAATTTAAGTGACCAATAAATTGTTTGCTTATATATTTTTAGATTTCCGTTTTTAATATATAATGATTAAAGAGAAAATAAAATAAATCTAATAATTTCGTTCTAATAAGGTTCGAAAAAATAAAAAAAAATAAAAAAATAAATACAAAAATTAAAGATAAACTAGGGTGTAACAAAGGTTTGGTCAAAATATTAAATAATCTGTTAAAATATTCTATTAGTTGATTGTAAATGAATGTTTTATTAGAATGGAATTCTTCAATTCTAAAACATAATTTTAAGTTGTTGTTATGTTAATTCTGTATTGAGAATATATCAATCAATGTTAATAGATTTCGTTTGTAAAATCTAAAGTAAATTTTCCACTTCAATGTATATTTAAAATGTTGTATGTTGAAAATAAAAATTGAAATAATAAATTTTATTTATTTATTTCTTTTGATTCTCCCATCATATTCAATGTAATGAGAAAATAAATTAACCTTTCCTTATATTTATTTTGTTTATATTATATTATTATATTTTATATAACATTTTGATCTGATCGAAGTTAAAAGTCGAAATCAAAGTTGAAACCGAGGCTTTTCGTTTGAAAGATTGTCGATTTATATAGTCCCAATTACTCAGATTAAATTTTATTAAAAAAAATACCCGGTGAACGTTGGCTGCGCCCCTCAATAAATAAAACATATATATAGGTTTTTAATTGAAGATGAAATTACTATTGTTCAATTTACCTATACGTTAAAGCAATCAAACAAAAACTAAAGTCACACTTCCAAATTTTTTTTTGATCAATCGTCGTACAAATTCCAAGTCTGTTAATAGAGTAAACTCCACTGTCAAAGAGCGTATATAAAATTTGAAGTTGAATTATGAATTCAATTTGTTAAACCGTTTTTATTTTAGAGTGAAAAAGTTTAAATATTTGTATCACAGCCGTAACTTGACGGTCCGTTAGAGCAAAGTGCTTAGCCCAAAAACACTCTCAGTACACAAAAACCTTTATACACTTATTTTCATGATTTTCATGATTTTTTAAAAATTATTTGTTTATTAAGGATACGGTTTCTTTAAGATACATATACATATATTTAAAATCGTGTAATGTGAATCCGAAACCAGTTTTAAACAAAAATAATATAAAAACGAGGAAGAATACAGTTGCCTTTATCAACTCTTAGATACCCGTACGAACCGTTAGTATGTTCACAGCCTGTCACTCTGCTTACAATATTATTTTTTTAATATTTTAGTATTTTAAAATAATTTGGGTGAATTTTATAATTTCTAGAACTATGGGTTGTACATATATTCAAACTATATGTTTATATGTACATTCTTCAAAAGCAGATTCTAACCTTCCACTTAACGATTATCAATCCAAAACTTTTTCAAATATTCTATAGTACCATTTAATACTAAGCGGTAAATGTATATTAAATTTACTTAGTACAAAATAGTAAATATAATTTTAAATATTATATTATATTATATTATATTTAAATATTCCATTGACAGAATAATTTCTTATAAGTACAATAAAGTACATATATGTATGTAAATACGGCGCTATATAATATACATCTATACTCTTATCATTCATTCACTAGTGACATATACGATATATTGTAAATAAACATGATATTATATAAGTATGTATATATATCAATATCATATAAATAATAAAAATTCTTCAAGCAACCGTTATGTTGTTTATTTATTTACATTTTTATGTACTACGCATTATATCCTCAACAATTTCAAATTATCGAGTAAAACAAAATGCAAAAAATTCGTTGAAGAAATTTGTTAGAAAATTTGAAAAAATCAAGTAACACTTTCGTCAATTATAAAGTAACTCTGCATTATTAAAAAAAGTTTTTACCAGAAATAAGAGTATAATGTTGAAGCTTTAATTTTTGCGTATTACTTTAAAAAAATTTTAACAGGTGTTCAAGTTACAGGTGTTTAAAAATAGGAAATTTTCAGTTTTTGACCCCTTACAGCTCCTAAACGGGGTGTGATACAAAAAAAATTTCTGAAATGACTTTTACTTATTTTCAAAGATCTAACTTCTGTCAAAATTTCAAGTTTCCAACTTAAACCATTTAGAAGATAGAAGGGTTAAAGGATTTTGCAAAATTTGAGTTTTGCATAACGGTAAATTAAGACACCGTATGCCACAAATATATATTTATTGTATATATACTTTTAAAGCTAATAAAAGTAGTAATCGTTTGGCGTTTTCAAAATGAAGATATAACTTATACAACTTGTGCTATAACAATTTAAATATATAGCTTTTTTGAACCTTTGGGGAGCTATAGCTCCGTAACGGGTGGGGCTACAAAAAAAAGTTATTAAAAATAAAATTAATATTTTTGTGAGATCTATCAGCAGTTAAAATTTCATAGCTCTATTTCAAAAAAAATGTCGAGATCTAAAAGTTAGGTGTTCGAGAGCTACCCTAAGTTTTGGTCCAAACTCAACCAAAAAAATAGGGAACCTACAAATTACTCCCAGAATATTTTGTGTAAATTTCAAGATTCTAGCTTTCTTAGTTTTTGAGTTAGCGTGCTGACGGACGGACATGGCTCAAAAGTCTTAGAATTTTTTTCTGATCCGATTCATACCTTTGAAGGTATATCTAGCTCGCTTATTTCGAGGTGTTACAAACGGAGGAGTAATTTTATTATACCCGATCCTATCGTACGGGTATAATTATATTATATTAATGCGTACATAGTATATTTATATTGTTATAAGTATATCGCCATACATTGCAATATTTCTTTAAAAATATTTCCATTCATAGAATAATTTCTTATAAGTACAATAAAATACATATATGTATGTATGTATATACGGCGCTATATAATATACATCTATACTCTTATCATTCATTCATCAGTGACATATACGATATGTAAATAAATATGATATTATATAAGTATGTATGTATATCAATATCATATAAATAAAAATTCTTCAAGCAACCGTTATGTTGTTTATTTATTTACATTTTTTGTACTACGCATTATATCCTCAACAATTTCAAATTATCGAGTAAAACAAAATGCAAAAAATTCGTTTTAAAGAAATTTGTTAGAAAATTTGAAAAAATCAAGTAACACTTTCGTCAATTATAAAGTAACCCTACATTATTAAAAAAAGTTATTAACAGAAATAAGAGTATAATGTTGAAGCTTTAATTTTTGTGTATTACTTCAAAAAAATTTTAACAGGTGTTCAAGTTACAGGTGTTTAAAAATAGGAAATTTTCAGTTTTTACCCCTTACAGCTCTTAAACGGGGGGTGATACAAAAAAGGATTTTGCAAAATTTTAGTTTCGCATAACGGTAAATTAAGACACCGTATGCCACAACTATATATTTATTGTATATATACTTTTAAAGCTAATAAAAGCAGTAATCGTTCGCCGTTTTCAAAATGAAGATATAACTTATACAACTTGTGCTATAATAATTTAAATATAGAGCTTTTTTGAACCTTTGGGGAGCTGTTGCTCCGTAACGGGTGGGGCTACAAAAAAAAGTTATTAAAAATAAAATTAATATTTTTGTGACATCTATCAGCAGTTAAAATTTCATAGCTCTATTTCAAAAAAAAAGTGGGGATCTAAAAGTTAGGTGTTCGAGAGCTACCCGAAGTTTTGGTCGGAACGCAACCAAAAAAAATAGGGAACCTACAAATTGCTCCTAGAATATTTTGTGTAAATTTCAAGATTCTAGCTTTCTTAGTTTTTGAGTTAGCGTGCTGACGGACGGACGGACGGACGGACGGACATGGCTCAATCGACTTAGAATTTTTTTCTGATCCGATCCATCCCTTGGAAGCTATATCTAGCTCGCTTATTTCGAGGTGTTACAAACGGAGGAGTAATTTTATTATGCCCGATCCTATCGTACGGGTATAAAGACTCTGAAATGTAAACGGCATGCTCTTTTATGACAAAAAATAAATTTACAAGTACAAAAAAAAATAATTAAAATGCATATCTAGTTATAACTTTGAATAATTTATTTTTTATTTAATAATGTATTTAACCTTTTTCGTTTTTTTAATGGACCCCGCCCCCCATATTATATTATTAAATTGAAAATATTGGGTGGAATGTATAAAACTGAGCTTAAACTCTAATCTCAATTTTTCAAACAAAACCTAAGAGTTCAAGTGTAGGTTTTGTTTGAAAAGGTGAGATTTGAGTTCAAGCTCAGATTTATGTATTCGATCGATTGTTACAGTTATAACATTAGTTACGAGTCGCGACTCACGAGTGAGATTCTAATTAAAATCAAAGTATATCTATTGTAATAAGTATAGTTGCATTGCACTCTTTTTTACTAATGCGCTCTTTTTACAACAAAAAATTCTATTTGCAGGTACAACATATTTTTCTTTGTTTCACATCCAATCTATATAGAGTAAAATTATAAGAAAAACAAGTGATGAAAAAATGTTCCATAATTAGTCTAGATTAAAAAATGTTCCATAATTAGTCTAGAGTAGATATATTGAAAAATAAATTTATAATGATATAAAATACGTATTTTATTAATACAAATTATGAATAATAATGAAAACAATAAGAAAAAATTGATAAAAATCAAATCACACTTTCGTCAATTATAATGTAGCCGTATATTATTAAGAAAAATTATTAACACAACAAATATAATGTTGGAGCTTTCATTTTTGTATATTACTTCAAAAAAATGTGGGCAGGTTCCCAAGTTAACAGATGTTTAAAAATAGAAAAGTTTCAGTTTTTAACCCCTTACAGCTCTTAAACGGGGGGCGACATAAAAATATTTCCTGAAATAACTCATACTTATTTCAAAAGATCTAATTACCCTCAAAACTTCAAGCTTCTACGTTAAACGGTTTGAAAGAGAGTTTAAATGTTTGCAAAAATTAAGTTTCACATAACGGAATATTAAAATATCTGCATATTTATTTTCATATATATCTTTACAGTTTATAAAATCAGCTATCATTTGGTGTTTCCAGATTTAAAATATGTCACGTGGCAAGTGGAACTACTTATTATAATAGATATACTTTGTTTAAAATACATTTTTTTTAACAATTTTGTCTCTTTTTGAAAAAATGTTTCCGATCTGCACAAGATTTGATTTCTCTATTTCCATTCGATTTATACATCGGATACTTATTATTTATCAAACTACCGAGATTTCAATTTGAAATAAATTCACACATTTTGAACATTTTTTTTAAGTGATTTTAGTTTATGAATCATCTTCAATCCATCTTAGTTAGTAATTGTAATGTTTTTAGTTGTATTTTTATAAAAATAAAAAAAAAATTATATTTTGTAGTACTGTTCCTATACTTTATACGTTATAATATTAATTGCAATATTTATTAATTTTTAGAGAAATGCCCACTATCGTGATGGTTATTTAATTGAAAATCATGATGTTACAACAAAAGATGGTTACATTTTACGATTAAATCGAATTTTACCAAATAACACAAGAATTGCATGTAAAAAAAATTTACCTCCAGTATATTTATTTCATGGATTACTTGAAAGTGCAGAAATTTGGTGGATAGCTGGACCTGGACGAGCCTTAGGATATTTATTGTCTGATCAAGGATATGATGTCTGGTTAGGAAATGGTAAAGTATGCAATATTACTTTTAATACTTTTTCAATGAAATTTATATATAGAAAAATATTTGTATTATGAACTAAAAAACAAACAAAAAAACACAATTTAGCTAGAGGTACCACACAGTCTAGACGACACCATAATTTAGATCCAGATGAACCAGAATTTTGGGATTTCACATGGCATGAAATCGGTATATATGATAATCCAGCTAATATTGATTACATTTTAAAAAAAACTGGACAAAAGCAATTGCATTATATTGGTCATTCTCAAGGGACGACAACATTTTTTGTAATGACATCAATGCTGCCTCAATATAATGCTAAAATTAAAACAATGCATGCATTAGCACCTGTAACCTTTATGGAACATACAAGAAGTTTATATTTCACATTACCAGCTCCATATTTACAAACAATAGATGTAAGTTTTATTATTAATGATTTACTTTAAAAGTTAATTAAAGTTAATTGGGTTTTTAATTTGTTTTAATTTTATTTTTGTTTTTTCAAAGCGGCTTTCGACTAAATTTGGATTAGAAGAATATTTTCCAAGTACACATTTATTTTCCGCAATACAAAAGTACTGTAGAACAAAAGATCCAAGTTTAAATCTTTGTTTCAAATTACTTGCAATTGGAGGTGGTTCAAATCCAAAACAATTGAACGCGGTAGGATTCTTTTTTCCAAAAATATTTATTTAAATAAATTTTTTTTTAGATTTTTTAGTTTAAATTTGAAATTTTATTTATTTTTAGGAAACACTTTATAAACTTTTCTCTTATGCACCAGCTGGGGCATCAGTTTATCAGGCTCTACACTATTCACAATTATATATAAATGGAAAATTTCAATCATATGACTATGGTAAAAAAGAGAATTGTAAACGATATGGACAGAAAACACCAATTGAATATCCATTAAATCAAGTAACAATGGCACCAATATATTTATATGTTAGTGGTAATGATCCGATATCAAGTCTTGGAGATGTAAGATTATTAGTTTCAAAATTACCAAAAAAACCCATATACGTTGAGATAGCTGATAAACAATGGACACATTTTGATTATTTAATTGGAAAATATGCTAAAGAATTAGTTTATGATTGGATTATTAGTTATATACAAAGATTTGATTATTATTGTGGTAGAAGAAGATTATAATTAGATATATAGTTAAATCCTTAATTATTATATTTTGTGAGTTTAAAATTTTCAAAAATGTAATTTTGATAATCATAACATGTGATTTAAAATCCTGATAATTAATTAAATAAGAAAAAAATAATTTAAGCTGTGATGGTATTTGAAAATTTTTACTTGAAACGAACTTAAAGAAGTTTTAAATTTTAGATAATAATTTAAAAAAAACATACCTAATATCTTGCCTTTTAAGTTAATTAATATCATATTGTAAATATTTTTTTTTTTTAAATACTCAAATTTTTTATTAAGTATCTACCTATTTGATTATTTAATAAATTTAGGTTTCTTTTTTCAATTGAATTAAAATAAAAGAAAAAACCATTAGCATTAATTATAGTATAGACTATAGATACATAAAATAATATTCTAAAAATTTTCATTAATTTTTTTTTGTAATATAGATAGTAGTATCATAAACTTTAAAAAATATTTTTTAATGTTTTATTAAATTTTAGAATAAGATTTTGTTAAAAAAAAATTAAAAAATAAATTTAAAAAAAAAATCACTTCTGTAACATTTTTGATTGCATTTAGATACTACTATTGTGATTTCGTACAAACATATTTTTGATGGAGTTATAAAAAGTATTTGGGTTTGGGGTGGTTGTACAATATTGTTGTAAAACGTTTTTTTTTATTTATAGTGAGAATACCTTACTTTAAATTTTGTAGATGTGGGTAGTTATTGAAATCCTAAGCTAATAAAATTATTTAGGCTTACCGTTTTATGTATTTTAAAAAAAAAAAAAATTTGCTACTTTTATACAATATATGCGAAGATATAAAAAGAATAATTAAATAAATCAAATATTGTTAAATTTGTCCACTATAATATAATAATATATTATTCTCCTTATAGTCACTCTCACTCTCTATGTTTTGAAATTTTCTCTCTTGTTTAATATTCGATAGTCGAAATCAATTAAGCCTGAAAGTATGCATTTTGTAAAGTAAATCTACAATAAATTAAGTTAGGTTAAGCAGGCTAGGGTAGTTTCAATAGATTTTATTTATAAAATATAGAAAGAATATTGTTTTTAAAACCTAAATTTTTTCAATATAAAAAAGAAAATATGTACTTACAACTTAAAATATAAATACCTTATAAAACTTAATTATAGCAAAAAAATAACATAAAAATTACTATAAAAAAAATCAATAATACTGTTTTTTAAACTTTTTGTAGGCTATTTCTAAGTATAAGTATATAATGTAATTAAAAGGTAAATAAAAAAAAATTATTAAACAAAAACATTTGATAAAAAATAAATAAAAAACTACCCAACCCTAAGTGTTTGAGTAACAAGTTTTTTTTAACTGGAGGTAAAATCACTGTATCACTAAAAAAAATCCTACCTAGCTACCTGTTTTAAGTAGTTGGTTAGCCACTTTTTTTAATTGCCGGTAAAATCACTGAAAAAGTACAACTAGAGGTATAAGTATTTGAATTTAAAACTTTTTCAACTTTACAGATATTATTATGTTAAAAATTGTGCGTTTGTTAAAAGTGTTAAAAATAAGTGTCAATTTTTTAATTCTTTAATAAGGCTAATTATTTTTTTTTGTAATTTTGTGTAGAATACAGAATTTTTTTTTTTAATTTTATTTAAATTATACTCGTACAGTCGTACCCCCTATCTATAATAGTGATTATTTATTAGTTATCATATGATTTTGTATATTTGCATAACATGTCATACAACTATCTATAATAGTCATAACAATAACTCATCAAGTCATTAGTATACAAGAAAGAGGAGAAATAACTTACAAATCATATATATATTCATTAGTAACATGACGTCCAAAATGATTAGTTTGCTGATGTTTTTCAAATGAATGAATGACTATTATTAGTTAGGGTAGTTTGTCCTATATAATCATATCTGAAAATTTATTGAAAATTTATATTAAAAATGACTATTAACGAATATTCAACAATTTAATAAAGAAAGTTTTAAAGCTCTTAAAGATAAGTGATTTTTATTGAATTATTTCCATGAAAGTAAACGAAATGATAAAAAATATTAGCACTATTTTGCAATCTATATACTTCTTTTTCTTTTTTATAAAATTAAAATTTCATTTAAATTAAAATACCTTTACATATATTAAAACTGTATAATATTGTCCTATATTTTTCTTTATAGTTAAAACACAACTATCTCATCTTCACATTTTGTTTAGCAATTTTTTTCCTCTTAATCTGTTACAAAATTGCTAAATTTGAAAGAAATTGTTATATTTTGCTTTACACATTACTTTCAAATATTTATAATTGCAAAAGAAATTGCTATATTTGAAAGCAATGTGTTTCCATATCATATAAATGTTTCTCATCCAAGATAAATTTATTATTTTAATGGCCAATAAGATCATACTACATTAGTATTTTACTAAATGATATGTACATTGTACGGAAGTGATACGAAATTTCGACATTTTTAATCTGGCTTTTTAAAATTTATCATTTTTTAAAAGCTTTCTTTCGAAAATCTCAACATTTTTAATTTCGCTTTTTTAATCTCGATTTTTAAAACCTCAGTTTTTCAAATTGGGTTTTGTGTTTGAATTTATTTGGGTCCGCGTTATTTTAGAAAAGAGAAATTTTAAAAATCGAGATTTTAAGAGTTTTCAATTATAATAATTTACCAAGATTAAAAACGTTGATATTTTATATCCGATCAATATATTTGTACTATGTATCTTAATATATAAAATAAAAATCCAAAATTATAATTAGATGTATAATAATTTATTAAAACGTATATTATTTTATTTTGTTTTCTTATTTCTTGTAATTATTTTCTTTTTTAATTTTTTTTTTTTTTCTTTTCTTAATATTTATATATAACATATATAACTATATATATTTATATATAATATACATATAAATAAAATTAAATTTACAAATACTATTTAATTAATGTATTAAAATTACATGAATATAAACATAATTGTTTTTTATTTTTTTTTTTATATTTAAAATTATTTCATTACTTATTCTTGTATTTCTTTCTATTCTATACAAATTTATTTTATTCAAATTTTCTATTTTATTTTACAATATTTATTTTTATATTTAATGGTTTTTATTATTTAAAAAATTTTTTTTTTTTTTTTATAAGATCTTATAATTAAAAAAATGTCTTTTTTTTAGGATTTATATATATGTATATGTATATTCAAATGATAAAGCTTTAAAACCACTTTAATATAATCTTTTTTTTTATTTTTTCAATAAATTTTAATCTAAAATTTAAAAAGAAAGAAAAAAAAAAATTATATATTTATAATATATTAATATATTAATTAATATATTGGGATATGTTTATATGTTACAATTAAATTATAAAATTTATTAAAAATATTTATTACAATTTAAACTAATCTATAATTTAATCTTATGTAATAAATATTTTTAACTGTTGAAGTTGAATTTTGAAAAAAAAAAATATGCACCAATTTTAAAATTCTCGCCTAATAAATAAAATCGATTTAGGGAAATAATTTTTAATTTTTATGGAATTTAAATAATCTATTTTAACCCTTTGATTGCTATATAGAAAAGACATGTTGCATAACACAACAAGACAGTTTTATAACAGAAATAACTGACAGTTGCTTTGTTTTAATTGTCATTTGAATTAAATCAGTGCAAAATGTACAACAAATGAATCAAAAAAAAAAAAAAAACAAGACTAACGAACGAAAAAATTAATATTAACAACAAACTGTATGTATATAAGAATATTTAATTTTAAAAAGAATAAAGATTGAGTGAATAAATGTTGAAATAAATGTAGATGGGATTAAATGTTTTAAATTTTTGTCATCTTTAATTTTCATTATATTAATATGATTTTTTTTCTTTTACTTTATTTTCCTGCCATATAAAATGCGTCAAGGAAAATGTGTCTTTCCTTTTCAGGTGTGGCTGTAAATGTCGTAAAAGAGATATTCTTATGTTGTGTGTGGGATTCGAACCCTCATATTTTCGTTGTTTTCATCGTATTTTATACGCTTTTATCCACTAGGCCACCCAGGCCTTCTATCTTTTTCTATTACAGCTTTTCCATTAGATAGTTTTTATGCTTTTTAATACTGAGATGTATTTTTGAGATTTTTAACGAATGACGAAATTTAATTGACATTTAAATATGAACAAAAGCAATATTTTATTTATTTAATTAGTTATTGCACTTCTTGCATTTCTTTAAATTTGATCCTTGTATATTATGACAATAGAAAAATATATGGTAAAGAAAATGCTTTTAATAACTATTTTATTCTGTATAAGTTCATTAATTTTATAATTTAATTGTAACATAGATAATATATGTATATCTAAATAAATAAAAATTAATTTAATTTTAATTTTTAAAATTTTTTTTACTAGAATTCACTAAAACAAAAAAAAAAAAATTCTTTTTTAATTTTTTTTGAAAAAAAATTATTTTTTTTTTTATATACAAAAAAAATATAGATTTTATTATTCGTTATTATCACATATGAAAATCTCAAAAAATTAGAAATACATATTTTAATATATACATATATATATATATATATATATTTTGTATTTTTTGACTATAGATTATGAAATATCTTTAAAATTTCATCAATTTTCATTCGAAATAATAACGAATATAACTTTTTTTTTTTATTAATTTTTTTTTTTTTTAATAATTTTTATGTACGTTTATAAAATAAAAATTATATTTTTTAAATTAAAAATTCTTTTCTATAAATTGAATTTAATTATAGAAGAGTATAATTTGACTTCTCTATTGGTGTTTTTATATCACATTACATTAAATAATTAATAAATAGTGACAAGTTTAATAATTTTTCTTTTAGCACAACCATTTTATTATTATAATGTTCGTTATTTTCTCTTTTTTTTTTTTTTGGAATATAGTGGTTAGTTTTATTAATATATACTATTTTTTTTTTTTGAATTTTAATTAAATAAAATTTCATGTTTCATTTTAAAATTATTAATAAATTTAGAAATAAAATAAAAAATAAATTAAATAATTAATTTAAAAAAAAAAATTAAATTTAAATTCTTATATTATTAATATTAAATAAAAGAATTTTATTAATACATTTCATTATATTTTTGTTCAATTATAAATTAATTATTAACAAATTTATTTTATTAATTATTATATTAATTATGATATCTAATATTAAAATTATTAATTGTTCTAACAACTATATAATATAATTGTTTATTATATTTTTTTTTTTTTTTGTTTTTTTGTGTTCTTTCTTATGTTTTTAGGTTTCTTTGTTCTATAAGATATTATCTGATATGTATATACAGTCAAAATTGGTTAAATAACGACATTGGTTATAACGAAATATCGTTTATTACGACCAATTTTAAAAGTCCCGGTTTTAAGTTAATATAATGTCAAACAAATTGGTATCGGATATAATGACATCGTTTGTAATGGATATATTACTTATAACGACTTATTTTTACATTAAAAAGGAAGCATCAGATTGACCGGTTACTTATTGTCACCTAATTAGGCTAGAACCGGTTACTTGTTGTCGTCTGGCTGTTGTACAAGTTTGGTATTTTTAATATATATTTTTATTTATGTATGTATGTATGTTACACTAGGTCAGTTATTTTAAAACACACCAGAAGTATAAAATTATATAAGAAAGTGCAAATATGAATGAAACTTTTAGTATGAATAAAAAAAAAGTAGAGAAGTTAGCTGTAGAGAAAATGCTCTTATTGTTTGGCGATCAGAGTCTGGTTCTTGTAAATAGAATAAAAAAACACATACATATTCGTAATAATTTTGCGTTATGTTACGTTTTATACATATGTATGGAAAGTAGATATAAGTTTTTCTTTTTTTGTTAAAAACTGTTTAATAAAGACTTTAACAAATAAATAAATAATACCTTACTTCTTTTTATTTATAAAAAAATTTTAAATTGTTTATAATGAACTATCGGATATAACAATTAAATTTGCTGGTGCGCTCAATGTCTTTTTAACCGATATTGACTGTATTATATAACAATTATTTTGGTATTAATATAGTAGCGCGACAATATAAATTTGACCCATCCCTGTTAACTATAATAATTAATAAAATCTTTTAAAGAGGTTATATTTAATTCAAATCAATTACTACATAATATAAAGAAAATTTTGTCTTTTCTATATAATTCATATGCATTTGTTAACACATTGACTACCGGAGTGTATTACCGGTGAACATAATCAAATGTTTCAAAATCTAGTGTTCACCGGTGAACATAAAAATAAACTTGTGTTAAGTCCCATTGTATATTACCGGTGAACATTGCTGAATGTTCTAAAAATGTTGAATCAATTTAATATATATACATAAATTTAAATTTTCTTATTCTTATTTTTCTTTTACCGGTGATACATTTAAAAATTTTTAAAAATTTTAAAATGTTCACCGGTGATACATGTGGAAGTTAACGTAAGTTATTTTTTATGTGCACCGGAGAGCGTCGTACTCAGCGTGTTAAGTTGTGGAAGGTTATGTTTTCTATCAGTGTACCTTTAACACACACATTTTTAATTTAAAATTTATGTATTTAGAGTTGCATGTTTCAGTAAAAGCCCATATACATGTACAAAACAGAGAAATGAAAAAAAAAAGATATTTAATCTCCTGTAAAAGATTTCTTTTTTTTTAACTCATTTTAAACTCGGAGTGTTGTAAAAGCTTTTTACAAATTCGAATCTTCAATTTTTTTTTATATAACTTTAAGGCTTGATGAAACAAATTTGATTTCAAGTTTTTCAATTTTTTCAATAACGGGAAAAAATATTTTAAAAATATTTTATTTTTATGAAGAAAATTAAAGGTATATATAGTACATATAATAATTATCATATTATCCTTTGGTATTTTTCATAGTTCCCGATTTATTTTATATGCTATGGACATCTTTACTATACGAAAACATGATATTTATTCAGTGTGTATAAAAATTTAAAAAAATAAAGAGGAAATTCTTTACTATATCAATAGTTTTTTTTTTTAAATTTTCTTATTTTAAATAAATTAATGTATATATATATATAAATATATCTTTTTATATATATTATTGTAAAATACTATATATTTCTAATTTCTAATAATTAAATATTTAAATTGAATGCTTATCACTATTATTATTATTATTATTATGTTTTGCATTATGTAAACTGTCTAATTCAATATCTGAACAATTTTCTGAATTCGATAATGCTGAATCCATTGATGTTATTGTTAAATTTACCTGTTTATCACTATTATTTTGTAATAATGGTGGTGAGGTTATTAATAATGGTTCCAATAATTTTGAATTTTTTTGACTTTCTGGATCTTTTGTTATTTCAACGGGTGATGTTAATGCACTTGATTGTATAAAACTATTACTATTAATATCTTCAATCGCTTTACGAAGCTATAAAATTAAAAAAAAAAATAACTTTGAAATGAAATTTATTTTTGATAATTTTAAATATTTTATAGAAGATTGTTCATTTTAATTAACGTTGAGATAATGTATGTCAGTCATCGGTTACACAATGTTAAAGTTACATTTATATTTAGATCAAATATTATATTGAGGCTCTCCTTTTAATTAAATGAAAACAAACAAATTTCTAATATATTTAAATTTTAAGTTTCGACCATTACTATAAGACAAATTTTTAATCGTTTCTTTTCTATATTTACCTCTTTTAATCCAACAACTCCAACAAGTCGTCCAATTTTTGTTACATAAGCATGATTAATACCAACCATTGAGAAAAGTGAATGAACTTTTAAAATTGATGTACGTTCTACCAACTGGAATGGTGATGGATCAATATTAACATGAGCTGCTTCTAAATCAATTGGTTTTAACATTTCTTCCATTTCCCAAAGTTTTTGATCTTCTGGTGACATATCAATAACACGTTCTCTTGGCTATAATATAATAAGAAGTTTAACCATTATTTAATAAAAGAATTTTATAAATAATTTTACCAATTGAACTTTTTTCGATATTGATGGTGTATGAGTGATACCACTTTCAGCTTTACTTAAATTACTTTGTGAAACATTTTGTGAGTCAGGAGGATTAACATCTTGTAATGTTGCAGCTTTTCGAAATATTGCCTCAAAGGCTGAACGTATTCGATATTCAGTATTACCAGTAATTGTTGTATATGGTGTAATTGTTGGACTGCTAGGTGTATGTAATCCTGAATGTAATCCTTTTAAATTGAATGAGTTGGTTTTTTTGAGAATTGATTTTTTTGGTTGTGAAACACTTAAAGTATTTGAACTGTTTGATGTTTCTGGACGTTTTATTTCATCAATTGACAATTGTTGTCTTAATTTTAAAATATCTGGTGCTGGCAAAACTTCAAAACGTGATGGTCTACGTAATTTTGCTGCTTCTTCTTGTTCTTTTTTTAGACGTTCTTCTTCTTCGCGTTGAAGTCTATTTCAAAACAAAATAAAAATTATATTTTTATTTAGCAAAGTTTCTTAAAAAATAATATTCACCTTTCTTCAGCTTCTTTCTGCCATTTTTGAGCAACTTCCATACGTTTTTCACGACCTATATGCCTATCAATCATTTTAATAAGTTCATATCTTTGAACGGAACCTAAAAGTATCATATTTTCTGGTTTATCAACCAAAGGTAAACTTCTTAAAGCTTTATTTGATTTTAAAATTTCTTTTAATTTCTGATAAGTGATTGTTTGCCAAATGTATTGCACATCACGAACCATGAAATCTTCTACATAAATACTATACATTGCAGATGATGATGGTAAAAGATCAGGAAGATAAGGTAATTTTTTAATTAATATAATACTGTCATACATGGATGGTTGTAAAAGGGCAGCAATTGCATTTGATATTAATACAGCAATCATAACAGGTACAACATGAGTAATTTGTCCAGTCATTTCAAAAACTATCACAGCTACTGATACAGTATGTGTTACTGCACCAGAGAATGCAGCTGCACCAACAACAGCATAACCACCAGGTATAATTGCTGATAATCTTCCACCGTAACGTACACCACTTGGAAACCATGTATGCATTCCTTCACCAACTAATCGACCAATTCCAGCCCCAATTTTAAATACTGGTATAAAAATACCTGACGGTACAGGAATTGTTGAAGCCACAATTGAAAAGAAAAACTATTTTGGTATAATAAAATGAAAAATACTTAAGTAATATATATATATATGGTATATAAGATTTGAAATTTTATTTTAAATTTACCGTAAATATCACATAACAAGTTAAGTTTATAAAAACATCCGAATACGGAGTAGTCCAATTATTTTTTACTTCGGTTTGTTCTATAGTGAGATCTTTTTGTGTCCATGTGAAATTCGTAAAAAGTTGTGTTACTTGCTCATGTGTACTAAGTTCACCAGCAATAAATTGTCCAGTGAACAGAGGAAATGTTATAGTAGATATTATTAAAGCTATTATACCAGGGTACAAGAAGCGACTAAAAATAAAATTAAAAATATGTAGCTATTTTAATTGGAAAGTGTTTTTTTAATTTTTGACTTACTTTTTTTGTAAAAATTTATTCATCTTTTTATTGGATCTCATAAATAGAACATATTGTCTATGAACCCAGACATATAATGATCCTCCAAGGCCACATACTACTCTAAAATTTATTAATAAAAATGTTGATTTAATATTACTGCAACTAATCTTTATTAATATTTGGGTTTTCAGAACGTTGTTACTTTGATAACAATATGTTTAATCATAAAAAGAAAAGTTATATAATCTAAATATAGGTTATAAAAATTTGAAAAAAAAAAATAGCTCAACATAAGCCTTTTTAAACAACGTAAACGGAAAAAATTTTCTGTTATTCTATGCCACTGAGAATATTTTTAAATTAAGGATTAAATGATTTTGCAAAACTCTAAAATTCTGAAAATGTCAAAACGAGTGTTTACTGTAAGATAACCACATTTTCTTTTTTAGATTTTTAATTTTTATTTAAATTTTATTCTTATTATTATTCTTATATTCTAAGAAATAGATAAAAAACCTAAAATCGAAGTTCGAAATGTCAAAGTTCGAAAAATCGAAGTATTTTTCACTAAGAGATATTTGTTATTATTACGCTGTCTTATTTTTTAACTATAATAAAAATGTAATGTTCATTTTACTCTATCACTTACCCCATTAACGCATAAACAAATAATTCTTGTGGATCAAATGGAAAATCTGCAGTAAAACTTGTTAAGAAGAATGCTCTAACTGTATCAGCATTTTGAAACCAAACTGCTAATAATCGAAATACAGTTGCCCCACATACTGCAGCAAAAAAACCACGCCAATAATTTCGCACCGCAAAATATGTTGTAGTTACTTCAATGCTAAAAAGTACACCTATATAGGTTTAAAAAATATAATTTTAAATTAAAAAAAAAATTAGCATACTAAGCAAATAATTAGATTAACTAGAAATAGTAGCATCAACTGGAGAAATAGCAGTTTCTAAATTCTTTATTTTAAAATTGATAGTAAATCTGAGAAGAATGATTTCTAATTAAAATTTAATTAGAAGATACGATAATATAAAGGAAAAAGATGAAAAAATAATGATAAAACACTATAATATTGCTATTGCTGAGAATTTTAAAAAATAAGTAGAAAAATTTATAAAAAAAAAAATTTACCACCAACTGGTGCTGCAAAACATGCACCAACACCAACAGCACATGCAGCAGCTAACATTTCGGAATTTCGAGATTCATTTTCATAAATTCCTTGGAATGAGGTAATCAACTTAGAAAGTAATTGAGCAACTATACTAGCTATATGTACAAAAGGACCCTACAAACGACAAAAAAAAAAAATTAAAATGTAAAATTTAAAGTAAATATTTTTTGACATTTATTTTAAAATCAAAAAAACTTACTTCTTTTCCCAATGGCATTCCGCTACCAAGTGTAGCTGTTAAACCTATAATCTTAGCTACTAAAGTCTTAAAAGTTAAATATTCCTTAAGTGCAACACCTCTTAATATTGTTTTCATTTCAGGTATACCTGAACCTATACTTTGTGGTGCCACTAAATGTACAAAACCCGCTGAAAATAATATTAAACATACGGGTAATGATATCCATGCTAAATATTGTGTTACTATATGATTTGTTAAATCCCTGTATAACCATACTCTTGCTAAAAAATATTTAAAAAATAAAATTTATTATATATACATTTTATTATATTAATTTTAATATATATGTGTATTTTATATACCATTTGTACATATTGATATTCCTTTGTCCATAATAAATGATAATAATGCCATTATAATACCTAATAGGGCTAAAAATACCCAATCTTCGCCTAAACGAGCAAATGTATGCTTCCAAATCCATGATAAAACTTTGAATACTCTTCCGTGTCGTTTTCCTAATAATTCCTGAAATGATATCCCACCACTACTACTTTATATTTATGAAATTTATTTGATTTTTATTGTATGTATTTGTTTATAAGCAATATACAATAGGGTATTCCACAATAGTTGCGTAAAAATGTAATATACAAGATAGTATAGTGTAGGCCGAAACAAGCAAAAACTTATATGTTATACATCTAAAATTATGATTCTCACGGTTTCGATGTAAGACTAAATATTTCATTAAATTTTCTATGAGAAATTTTTAATGAGTGTAACCGAAAAACATCACACAAAATTTGTAATATGGTTAAATTTTTGATTACTTTAATCTATTGCTTGTCATAAATACTCTTTTATTTATTCTCTGGTTGTATAGTATAAAAATAAAATAAAATTCTTTCAATATATTTTCAAAGAACTGTAATTTTTTTTTAAATTTAAATTTCAATTTAAGTGTTATATTGGTTTTTGTCATACTTTTTTATCATTTAAAACAAAGAACTAATTTGATTTTGTGTTTACCATTAAATTTCTCTATCCCATCACGTAATTTAATTTTTTTCTGATTATAATGAATTTGTGTGAAATTTTTATGTCAAAGTTAAAAATAAACCCTCTTTTAAATATAAGTTTTTTTCGACCTCCACTATAACATAATATTACATTATCTCCATATTGTTATGGCCCATCCTTTTATATATTAATTATAATATTAGTGTATACAATGTACATGTATGTAATATTGTAAATTATTGCTTTTAATAAAATAAATTTATAATTAAAAATTTATACCTTGTTTCGCAATTTGTCTTCCTTTTTTCTTCTCTTTTCAAGTAATTTGAGCTTTCTGGCTTCATCTTTGGCATATTCTCCTAGGTCTTTGGTATAACGACCATACATCTATATTTAAATGAAAATTAAAAAAAAAAAAAAATTATGTTTATGATACAATTAATCTTGAAAAAAAAAATATTTTATTATCTATTTTAAATACAGGATCATGCAATGTTCAAAATTGAAAAAAAAAAAAAAAAAAAAATAGGTTTTGAAAAAATGTTAATATTAATTTTACTTACAATTTATTGATTTGGCCATTATATATTTAATTTCTATTAAGTATCTCCTTAAAAAATTTGATGAAAAAGATAGACATTAGTTCCAAAATATTTCATTGGAAAACGAAAAAGAAGTAAATAATGCAGAGTTAATCATTACAGTATGAGTTATGCCTGTGAGTTAATTTTTCTAAAGTGAAATTTGATCTTCCTGATATAAAATTGATACAATTTAAACAATGTTTTATCTACTTAAAATAGAAGTTAATATATTAGAATTCTAAAGTTTCTTCTTAAGCCAATTTTAATGACTTAAAGATATATATTTTGTTTAAAATCTAATCAGTAAAAAAATTATAATAAATGTTACAGAAATTTTAAACATATAACAGTAACATATATATATTATGATAAAACTAATTCCTATATCCATATTCCTTTGAATATCCATTCATGGTATATGATTTTGTGGCAAAGTGTAACTCCTTTTAATTGCAAAACAGCAAACCAATCTTGTTTAAATTCATAACTGTATTGAAGAAATATCGGTGCTCAGAAAAAATGCCCCAAAGACATAGGCCTAATCGGTTTTATTTCCTTTTTAAAACGTTAAAAATTCCAGTTTTTTTTTAAATTATAGCTTTGAAAAAGAAATCAAGCCGAGTAAACCTTATTTCTGTTATCTAAATATTGTATTTTTTACCTTTTTTTTGTTCTGTATTCAGAACATACTGTTGTTTTATGTCTGCCTTCGGGTTGACAAGGAATGTTTCTATATAGGGATATATTAATTTTTTCCATAAGAGTTAAGTAAAACAAATTGTAGTAAAGGAAAAATATTTTATAGTAAACTGACTGGAAGATGGATTATATCTCATTTTTCAGAAAGATTTCGTCTAATTTTTTGAGAAATTATTTCAGGACACCGAAATATCATGACTTTAAGTAAATAAAAGTTAATTCAATTAAGTTTAAACTAGTGTTTTTATGCGTATGGGATGTTAAACAATAATGCAATAAGTGACGTAATAAATATCGAATTGTTACATGAAACAAATAAAAAATTGTATAAAACGGGAAATATCATTATCTAATATTATTGGACCAGAAATTTTGTTAACCTAATTAATTAAGTCATAAATTATAGGTTTCGCTGTACTACAAATGATATTTAATGTAAATATTTTTCTTTATTTAGTTAAATTAATCAATGTATAAACCAATAAATTGGTTCAGTATTACGAGAACCATGCATTATGCTCGTAATATGGGTAAAACAAGAAGCTCGTGATTATATTCATGCTATCATAAAATAAGTATTTATATAATTACATTAAATAGATAAAATGTTTACTAGGTGTTTTCTAACATTCTCGAAATTGTTTCAAATTTCGTGTAATATATACTATTATTTACCCATCGTAAATTGTAATCGTAAATTGAAGAATTTATTCGTCGAATCTTTAATATGAGAAATATGCTTATAACGATATGGAAACAAAGTATAAATTGCATAATCAAGAATTGATTTAACATAATTGGTAAAGAAATATTTCATGATAGATTATACAATACGCAATAGATTAATTCTAATCAACAATGTGTCCCTAAAAATTCAACAAAATCATATCAATATCATATATATAGGAAAGATAAATAATTATCATATGAATTCAAATGAAAAAATTCTTTAAAACTTTGGGTTTAATTAATTGGATCATTTAATCGAACGCTCTGTCATGCAATACTTTGCTTGTTTCGATCTTTTCTGTACACTACTGGTTCAAACATTTTATATAGATATATGGTAGGTGAATGCTTTCTTCAAGAGCTTCATAATATACTTTTATATTTGTTTATTATCAATATAAGTCAATAGAAGTAAAAGAAGAGAGTCTTTAAACATACTAAAAAATTAATAATATTATTATTTATTTGGTATATGCAACTATCACAAAAGAATAAAAGGCTATTAATTAAATGATTTATACAAAAAATGCATACAAATCAATTGCGAAAGAATTTTTTATGAACAAAAAAAAAAAAAATTGATGTCATTGTGGTGAGAATATTTTGGCTAAAAACTTTTAAAAGAGGCAGAGGGATTTCTGTAGACAAACAAAAAAAAAAAAAAAACAATAAGAAATTTCTTGGCAAGACTTTTAGAATTTTTACCTTGGAATTATTATTGTTTACTTAAACATTATATTTTATTATTGTACGTACAATAAAATTCTCTTTTTTTCCTTTTCTTTTATCTTAGAACTTGAACTTCTAGTAATATAATTTAAATGAATTGAATAAAAATTTGTTTTTAAAAGTCAATTTCTTTTATAGATAACAGGATGCATTCTTTAAAACAAAACCACCAATCAATATTTCAGTAATTAATGCAAGTGGCGAATAGATTAAGAAGAGTATTTAATTAAGATCATAATTAAATATTAATAAAAATTTTCAAAGGTTTTGAACGTTTGTATAATACAGCGAATAATATTAATTATTAAAAAATAATTGTGATTTATTATATTTGCATTATATTACTATATAGTGCAAAAATCTTTTCTATACAATAGAAAAAAAGAAATTATCCAAAATAAAATTATTCTTATGTAAAACCATTCGTATTCTTTATATATATATACTTATATATAAAGATATTATGTATATATATATACTTATATATAAAGAAGAAGACGACAAAATTAAAATTGCACTTTATTAGAAATCTTCAAATTTAAATAAATATATTTAGTACTTTTGCAATATGTTCTTGAAATTATGGTTTCTTTTGTTAAGTTGAACATTGAACAGTTGAAGTTTGATTTTATTGACTGAGTGGCCAATGAATTATTTTTCAAAAAAGATGGTTAGTTGTAATAGTAAGATTAAAAGTTGAAGGTTTAGATTAACCAAATCAAAGCCAAAATCATTTCTTCCAATAACCAATTCTTCGGTGAACATTTACCCAAAATTCACTCCCATTATACAAGATTTGAATTACAATACCATTTAAGAAATGTATTAAATATATATGTTTTATTAATTTAACAAAAAAATCAACACATTGTAAAAAAAGAACCAAAGGTGTATCTTCCAGTGCTAATTTCTATAGATATATAATAACTTCATTACTTATATTAGGTATTATAATATAATTTAAATAATTTAATAAAAAAAAAAACAAATTTTTTTTTCCGTTTCACCCATATGTAAACAAATATAATTCGGATCTCTTTTAGTTAAAATTAATTTTATACACTATCTTTAAAATTAATATTAATAATAATTTGAAAATGTTAACCCACTAAGAAGTTTAATCCCAAAAGTATGCAATTTTTTAGCTAATAATAAAATTTGTTTTGTATATCATGATACAAAAAAAAAACTTAAATTATATCATGACATACATTTTTTTCATATTATTCATTGATTGGAAAGAAAAATACGAGTATACTAGCAATTAAACATATGATGGTGATTTAATCACTAATTCTGAATAAAACGCGAACTTTTTTGTTAATAGATGCTCGAAATACTCAGAAGACAACATTTACACTACTAAATTTCAATTAGAAAAAGTAAGCTTTGCTCTTCCAAACTGTATTGCACATTACAACACTCTTGCTGAGGCAATCACTTTACAAGAAATTGAAAGTACTCTAGGTAGATTTGAAGGAACGACACCGGGTTTAGATGGAGTTTTTTATAGTATGCTTAAGCATACTACACCTAACTTCAAAAAGCGTTTGCTAGATCTCTATAATAAAATATACATCTCGGGAATTTTTCCACAAGCATGGAAAACAGCGGAGATAGTACCCATACCAAAAGGGCATGGAGATCCAAACAATCCTTAAAATTATAGGTTTATATCATTGCTTGCTACCATGACAAATTTATTTGTAAAGATTCTTGAGAACAGACTGAGTTGGGTCCTAGAAAGCAATTTGTCGAGTAAAATACATGGGTTCAGACCAAACAGAAGTACACAAACAATGTTACAAACACTAGAATTTGAGATGATAATGGCACTACAAAACAAAGAACATGCCACAATTATATCTTGCGATATAGAAAAAGCTTTCGACAAAATCGTCAGACGCAAGATACTAGAGCAGCTAGTCAAATGGAAAATAGGTACGAAATTTATAAGAACTATTGAGAGCTATTTAGCTAACAGAAAAATTGTAGTCAAAATTAATGGGAAGTTGTAAAATCCAAAATCTGTCTATTGGAATTCCACAAGAATCCCCACTATATGTACACTTATTCAATACTTTCATCTTCACTCTACCCAATACATTAAAAGATATTAAAGGACTCAGTATACGCTGATATTATACTTATATATAGTGCAGGGAAAAATAACGAAATTAACAACAAAGTGCAGGTTGGTTTAAACAGATTGAAAATCTGGACGAATTCAAATGGTGTTAACTTGCCCTTGGATAAAATGGAAGCGATACACATATGTAGAAGAAGAAGTTGCAATACAGGAGTATTGAGATATAACAATTCAGAAATTCAAATAGTTAAAGAAATCACAGTATTAGGTCTCACCTTTACAAAAACTATGAAATATGAACCACATATTAATAAGCTGATAAAAAAATTAAAAAAGATAAACAACCTCTTAAAACTGATTTGTAGAAACAAGTGTGGGCCTCCGATCAAAATTGCTCTAGAAATAGGAAGAGCTTTACAAATTAGAAAAATAGATTACGTTATAATAATCTATTACGGATATGGGTATTGTAGCCAGCCAGTGTACAAAAAATACAGAGACAACTAAATCAAACAATCAGAATTGCGGAGCTCTAAGAACAACAAATGTAGATAGTTTACAGATAGAATCAGGCTTTCCAACCTTTGAAGAAAGGCGCGATCTGAAGGTAGCTAGCTTCATATACAAGCAATATAGTGTGCTGAACCAACCTCCAAACAAATTAGTAAGTTCCTTAATTGGAAATAAAATAGAGTCACCAAAATATCAGCCTTAACAAAAGCTAAAGACTATTCATACGCGCACGATATTCTATTCGAAAACCTCTGCCAAACTCTTACAATATAGCACCCTGGTTACAAAACATAGATAGATACATAGATACGTCTATAGCAGAATACGAAAAGGAAACCACTGATTGCCAAACATATCGGATTCTATTCTAAAGAATGAAAGATTTACATGCTAATGCATACAAAATATTCACCGATGCCACGAAATCAGATAAGGGTGCAACACTAGCTATAGTTGATGAAGACAAGTTACTTATCAAGAAAATTCTGGCAGGAGAAAGTGAGATCTATAATGCCGAAATAGTAGCACTATACGAAGCACTCACATATACCCTAAATCTAAATAAAGACTACATATTAATGTGTACAGATAGTTTGAGTTCGCTTAATGCAATTAAAAATATCAAAAATAAACAACCAATAATAGACAACATTAGGAGCATGCTGTTATTGTCAAACAAACAAATAATATTGGTTTGGACTCCAAGCCACTCTGGCATAACAGGTAACGAACTAGCTGACAAAGAAGCAGCAAAAAGTCCAGCTCCGTATGAACGTATTTATTTTCCAAATATCAAATAGAGAAACACATCCTGCACAATAAACAAGTAAAGTGGAACTCCTCCAACAGCCTCCTGAAATTTCACTGGCCGAATCATCTCCAGCATACGAGATCAAAAACACAGCAGTAGGAGTCAAAATAAGTAGAATTCGCTTAGGTCACACTCTCTATACCAAAACACATATCCTCGCCCAATCCAATCTATCCATATACCCACACTGTGAAAATATTTTGACAATCAAACATATTTTAGTTGACTGTCCAAGTTCAAACAATCTTCTACAAAATCATTCAATAAACTTAAATGAAACTTCTGAGCCCGAAGTCTGAGAATATTGATAGATTGGAAAAAATTTTTATACATTATAATATGTGGAACTTAATATAATAAAGCGTATAATAGAAAATAAAAAGCTAATAAGTTAAACACTCATATAATATTTCATAAATTCTTAACAAAAACAAAATCTGTTGATTATAATATGCTTAACTTTATTAAAATTTTAAAACTTAAATTATTTTGTAAATAAATTTTGTAAATAACTTTGTAATTATCATGTAAATGTTGTATATATATTAGATTTAATTTCTAGCAAGCCCATAATGGCCTTAGCAGGCGAGAGTTGTACTAATGTCATAATAATTTATTATATAGATATATTAAATTATTATGACATATTTATATGACATTATTAATATTAGAATAAAATAAATAAATAAATAAGTATATCATGATACAAAAAAAAACTTAAATTATATCATGACATCAATTTTTTTCACATATTATTTGTATCTAATTAAACAAAAAAAAAAAAATTTCATGGGATTTTATTTATTGAGAATGACATTTTTTTTATAACTTTGAAATCAAATACTATACAAATCATAATACAATTAAAATTAAAAAAAAAAAAAGTTAAATCTGTGAATTTCCACAGTTTTATTAAACTGAAAATAAAATTTAAATAAAAAATAGTAAAAAAAAATGTAAATAAATAAAATAAAAATAAATATTTAATAAAAAAGAAAAGATTTTTTTTAAGATAGAGAAAATATATATATATAGAAATTTAGTTGTGACCTTGAAAATTAACCAACTGATGTTACTAATGTTTTTGTATTAAAACCGTTATCCATGGAAAATTTTGAAATTTTCTTTGCATACTTGTTTTAATTTTAGTTAATACCTAGTACAACTTAATAATACAATTTTAAATCAAATCAACTCAAGTTACGCAAAAATTAAATTTAAAAAAAAATTCTCAAAATAAAATATTTTTGTTATCTTTAAAATTGCTTAGATAACAAATATCTTAACTAAATTTGAAGATTATCCAAACAAATAAATTTGATAAAAACTTTCACTTAAAAATTGTCTTCATTATAAGCGTTTATTTAAGTACAATATAAAGTACAAACCCATTTTTTAGTAGATAGTACATAGTTCTAACAAGCTTTATTATAGAAATTTATACTAGAATTAAGTCATTGCCTTTTATGTGTGTTATTAATATTATTATTGTTTAACTCTTTTATAATATTTAAATTTTAAGATAAAATTCACATTATTGCGTTAATAAAAATAAAAAAAAATTAAAAGAAAAATAAAAAGAAATAAAAAAATAAATATAAATAAATGAACGAAAAAATAAAGAAAACATTAACAGAAAATTAAAAATAGGAATGAAAAATATTATTTCAATAAATATAAAACAAAAGATTTTTTATAAATAGATGGGGGCTGACAACAAATAATTGTAAAAAAAAGTAAATAGATACTTATGACATAAACAAACGGTACGCGTAACCAATTTTTCAGATTTTTTTTTTTTTTTTGATAAAAATGATAATATAAAGACTGAAAACAATAATTTTATAATTTTACAATTCTACTAAAAATTACTTACTAAAAATTCTTATTCATATGCAATTTTTTTTATATATAATTTAAGTTTTAATCTTCAATTTTAAAGAGAAATTCAATTACTATTTGGTTTCCATTATAGGTACTAGATTATATCGTAAAATGCTAATATTGGTTTGGTTTAGATACTAAAAAGTATAAATAGACAAGACCATTTTGTATTTTAACAGTAAATGTCGTATTATTGCTGTTAAGAACAGTCAATAGTTGTGTTCTGACCACAGTTAAATTAATTATAGAATTATTATTGTCAGATTCTATATTGACAGCTGTATTCGCATCTTGCAATAAATGTCACAAAAGATTATTTTAAAATCAAATTTCAATTTTATAAAAAAAAGAAAACCTTAAATTAATTTAAATAAATTTTACAAAAATATTATATTAAGAAAATAATTAGAAAAGGAGAGGGTCTCGGTGGCCTAGTGGGTAAGAGCGTACAAAATACGCTGTGAGCACAGAGGGAGTGTGGGTTCGAATCCCACACATGTCGTTATAGAGTTATTCCCCCTTTACAGCCACGCATGAATAGGACATTTACAGCCACACCTGAATAGGAAAGGCTGTGTAATTTCCTGTCCTCATTTATGTGACAGAGAAATGCATTAAAAAAAAAAAATTAGAAAAGGAGATATGTACTTCTAATGACGTCATCACGCAACAGTACTTTTAAACACATCACGTTCCGAATTTATATGTCATTATGTGCGAAAACGCTATCCAGTCGCTGTAAAATGCATTATATATTTAAAACAAATAAAAATAATAGTCTTTAACGGTTGCATTTTATAACAATCTTTTGTATTTTGTAATTTTAGGTAATAGTAAATAGTAGAGAACTCTGTTTTTCCTTTAAATTATGGTTAAAAAATTCTTTATTTCAGAATATTAATTGTTTATTATATATGTATGTATCTTTAATTTTTTCATGTTAAAAGGAACATATAAACAAAATTTCCTTTTTCTTGATTTATAGTTTTATTTTGTTGTATCGTTGATTGTTCAAATGTATATTATGACTTATATTGTATTATATTTAAATGAGAGATTAATTTTTCTAGTTTTAGAGAACTATAACATAATATGTTTGTTATGAAAAAAAAAAAGTGAGTGTAAACTTTTTTCTATATTACAAATTCAAAGTACATGATTTTTGGTGTTCTTTTTTTTTCTTATACTAATCCCAGATTAAAGTTCTAGATATTATAGAGATCCATTTAAATTAAATACACAAATACAATTTAGAATGTTTAAGAGTTTTATTTGTTTTTTTTATTTCAATCATTAAAATCATTTGTTTTTTTTTAATAAAAATGAATTTCAGATATTATTATGTTGTTTGGAATTTTATTATTTTATATAAAATTTCACAACTATAAACGCAATAAAAAGAAAAATCAAAAAAAAAAAAAAAAAAAAACAAATTAATAAAAAGAAAAATAGGATAATATTTATAATAAAATTTCACACATTATTATTAGAATATTAAAAACAATACATTTATAATGAATGATAATAAAAATATGTTAAAAATTTTACAAAAAAAAAAAATTTTAATACTATAAAAAATATAAAATTGTGAAGACTTCAATTTAAAGTAAAATTTTTTTCTCGTATTTTGAGAGATTTTTATTTTTTATTTTTAACTAAAAAGTTTGAGGAATTCGGGGAAAAAAACTTCAATCTAGCATATTTCTTTTTTAATAAAAACAACTTAGATATAAGACACTTTTTTTTTTTTTTTTCAACTCTAAATTTATTTGAATAAAGAAACTTACATAATAAAATGATTCAATTTCAATTTCTAAATCGTTTTTATCAATAGATAAAGATTTACGTCTTGATCTTTTTGTATTAAAGGAGGTATCAGAATCGATATTAGTGTCAATATCATCAGTATTATCATCATCAGATATACTGGTAATATCTTTTTTATTAGATATATATTTTGTTTTTGGTTTTGATTTTTCATATTTTTCTTTATGTATTCGTATTGAATCCTTTTTTTTTAATAATAATTCAGGTTCAAAACGATATTCACGAACATATTCATCTTCACCTTCGTAATTATACATTCAAATTAATTCTAAATATTTCTCCTTTATTTTAAATTATATTAGATATAGTAAAATAAAAAAAAATAAAAAAAATAAAAATAATAATAATAATAATAAATAAATAAATAATTAAAACCACAATAAGATATAAGGTTATACTCAAAAAAAAAAAAAAACTATATATATATATAAAATATACTAATTAAATAAAGAATTTGTTTTTTTTTTTTTTTAATTTTTAAGTTTTTTTGTTTACTCAACAATACATATAAATATTACATAAAATTAAATACACAAATAAATTTTTCAAAATACATTTATAACATTAATATATTAAATATAAAATATTGTTAATATTAACATAAAAGAATCACATTTAAATTCCACATATAATACACATTTAAAATTAATATAAATAAATATATTAATAAAATTAATTATTTTTATATTTTAAATAATCATAGATTTTTCTGTGTATTAATTGATTTTTTACCACGAAAACCATATTTAATACGATTTTTCTTAATAAACATTTTTATTTTGTTTCTTTTTTTTTTTTAAATTTTATTTTTGTCTAATTATTAATTAATTTTTAATTTATTTTTTAGAGCCGTAATTAATTTAATATAATATTTATGTAAATGTTTTTTTTTTTTTTTATAGAACAATTAACTGTCAAAAGTCTTTAAAGTAAAATTTTTATAAATGTATAAATATTAGAAATAAAAAGAGAGAGAGAAAAAAAAAAAAGAAATAAATAATATAATAATGTTGAAAATTATTTTTTAAAACCTACCAACTCTTTTTTTTTTTATTCTGTATTTATTGTATTCCGACTTTTTTTTTTTTTTTTTTGTTTTTAATTTTGAATAATAAAAGAAATAATTAATTGTCTGCAAGGATATTTAAGAAGTCTGCTATCCCTAGACAAAGCACTAAATTGTGTTTATTTTTACATAAGACAAAAAAAAAAAAAAAAAAAAATTAATTTTTTTTTTCTCTTGCACTTGCACTAATTTTATTTTTTTTTTCTTTGTTTCTTCTTAATTTTAATTAATTTATATCATTCCGAAAAATCCATTATTTTTTCTTTAAATTTAATATTTTTTGTTTTTTATTTTCTTTATAACACTTTCTTTGTTTTCTTTTATGGAAATTTTTATTTTTGAATATGACAATTTTTAAATTTTGATATTTTTTCTTAAAAAAAAAAAGAAAAAATGCACTTTTCTAACTAAAATCAATTAATTGCATATTTACCGACGTTGTTGCATCCGATACCCGAAAAAACTAAAAGAGATCAATCTAAAAGATTATTAAAGAACTTCGAAAATTTATATTTTGATTTTTTTTTTTTTTTTTTTTCCTTTTGTATCCGTTTTCTTTGAAATTTTTTTTTGCATAAACTTTAAACGAATTTTCATTTAAATCTAAGACAAAAAATTAAGGTAGGAAATTGATGAAAATTTTTTTGATAAAAGTCAATTGAGTGATTATTGTCTACGATTCTCTTATATTCAGTTACTGTTTTCTCTAATCATTATTAGCTCTCATTTGAAAAAAAAAAAAATTTTCTCGGTTTTAAAGGGGTTTTATCTCAATAAAAAATTCATTTGAAAATTTTAAAATAAAAACAAATACAAATTTAGTCTGAACTGTAAATTTTGAGAAATGAAAATTCTGAGGGATTTTTTCTTATTTTTGATTTTTTTTTTTTTTTTTTTTACCAATTTGTTAAAATTTTAATATTTTGGCAAAATTAACATGTTTTTCTATTTTGTTAATGAAAAATGCAAGTATCTTCGAATATTTGCATATATTAAAATAAAAAAAAAGAAATAGAATTTTTGCGAATTATAAAATTTCGAAAGAATAATATTTATTTAATTGCATTAATTTATTTTTTTAAAATCTAATATTTTACACTTTTTTTTATTAGAATTTCTTTTAGAATGTTTACAGTACAATAAATAAGTACAATTTATACATGGTATATGATTTCTAAAAGTAAATAAGAATGCAAGTATTTGCTTCACTACAAATATTCGAATTTCGAATATATTTACTGAAAATACAATTCAAATACAATTTGTAATAAAAAATTTTTATTAAGGATTTCGTTAAAAATTAAGGATTAAAGAAAAATATGATATATTAAAACAAAGTATAGAGATTCTTATATAAGAAACTGAATTTCATTTGATAACACTAAAGTTACTGACTTGGTGTAGAGCAGGCTAAAATCTTACAAAACATTAAGTAAGAAAAGGAAGTATTTTAAAAAGAAAATAGGAGAGCTGATCCTATCCATCTTTATTAATATAGTTAAAATTTCCAGATGGTATAATTTGGCTTGCCGAAATTCGTTTGTCCTACGAATATCGCGAATGTAGAACTATTTTGCACCTCACCTGTTCTCTAGAATTAACGATGATTCTATTCTTCTTTATTTTATTCAATTTAACTATTTATAAAGATAAACAATTCGCTCATAGATGACGGCTCTTTGACGTTTAAATAAAAATTAATTACGACTTGACCAAATGCAACGAAGCGACGCTCGAGTAGAGTAACGTTCTACTTTTAGTCGCGTTGGCAATCAAATTTCTTTTGTTTTTGTTTTTTTTTTATTTTATATTGGTTGTTGGTTGTCATTGAGAATATAATTTTCATAATTTTTATATACACAATTTAATTTATTTCATAAAGCTAACATTTGGTCATCATTTTATTGAAAAAGCGGCACTAGGGATGACGCTAGAAGGGACGCGCGATTAGTAACGATCACTGGATCATCACCTTTAGTTGTCTGATATTATAAAAGTTTGCAATAAGAATTTACTTATGTTAAAATTTTAAACTAAAAGTTAAAAGAAAAACTTAAAAGTTAATTAAACTAATAAAGAATATTTTAGAAACAAAAAAAAAAAAAATTAAAACACATATACAATATCCAAAGAATCAAGGTGAATATTAACAATTTTGTTACCAATATACCTATCAATTTGAAATCAATTATCATTCTCTGACTTCGCTTTCTTTGACCAGGAGTACTAAATGTCATATAACACATTATTTGGTGAAAAAAGGGAAGGGGTGTTTAGTAGGTTAAATTCAACAATTAAATAAAATAAAATCGACAAAGAGAAAAAAAAATATTTATACATATAAAATAAATAAAACCTTTTTTTTTATAATTATTAACAAAAGAATTAAATTTAAATAAAAGAAAAGAACACACAAAAAAAAAAAAAAAACACTAAAGGAAAACAAACTTTATTATAATTATAGTTATTATTTTACAATTCAAAAGAAGTTTTTAACATTTACATTTTAATAAAATTACTAATTAACTTATTTTCTTTTATAACTCTTTTTTAATGACTATATTATTGTTCAAAACCTTTGTTTTTTTTTTTTTCGTTTCACACTTTAACAAAAACTATAACTACATACGGAAAAATAAGTTTTTGTATTAAAGAATTAGTAATTTTAAAATTAATTTAAATTTAAATTTAAATAAATAATAAAAAGAAGCTTTTACAAATTCAATTGAATTTGAAATTTGATATATTTATGATAAGGGAAATGTATTTTTTTTTTTTGTTTTATTTAATTTATAAATAAAAGAAAAACTGAATATCTGTAAAATTCATTCTATTGAATTATTATATAAGAAGTAAATATTAAAAGTTTTGAAATTTTTTTTTACATATTATTCATATTGTAGAAAAAAATGATAATAAATAGTAATTTTTTGATTACTTAGTTTTTCATAGTAGTCAATTTTTTATTTATAAATAATTCCTTAATACAGGATCGCATTAGAAACAAAGTTTGAGATCTAATGATCTAATAATTTTGCTATTTAAAAATATCATTTTTGTCGCTAATTTGGTAAACAGCATGAATAATTTAACCTTTATGAACCAGTTATATTAAAAAAAAAAAAAATAATTAAATCATAAATTAAATGATGCTGAAAATTTTAACTTTAATATATACTATTAAGTACGAGTATAATATAAATTTTTTTCAGATTAACTTATTGATTTTAAGCATTTTTTAAAGAATTTTAAGAAATAACGGATATTGTAAATAATCAAATGGTGAAATTGACCCCATGCAATATCGCATAAGATTTATATGGCCCAACACCGATTTAAGACGATCTAATGAATGACGAATGTGATTTTAGAATATCTTCACCTTTTAAAAATTATCACTTTTAAATGCTTTCTTTTATAAAAGGTCAGATATTTGGAATAACAATGGGTATAATCAGCGGTTATACAGTCTAATAGGGAAGCATACCAAAAGACTTGGCTTATCCGCAAACGACTACTGTAGAAGTTGCAAAGATGATGAAGTGAAGAAAACAATTCTTCATCTTCTTTGAAAATGCCCAGCTTTGACGCCTAAAAGAAACACTTATTTTGGGAGAATATATCTTCAACAACCTCAGTGATCTAACAGTGAATATCGAAAAATGTGAAGAGAGCAAAAAAACCTAAAGAATTTGGTTAGGTTAGGTTTAAATGAATAAAAACAAATTCCCCAAAAATATGAAACTAAAATAAATAAAAAATTGCATTTTTGTTATAAATTAATGAGAGAAAACAAACTTTATAACAACTAGATATTTTTTTTATGTTAAATATTTTTGTAAAATAAATTTATGTCATATTTTCGAATTTTTAAAACATAAAAAGTGACGATTAACAAAAAATATATATATCTCAAATTAATCTAAAGTGTAGGTCTAAATATATGCGTATACAACCTCGATTTCAATCTTCTCGTACATATAAATTTCGTACTTAATTTTATTTAATATTTTTCCATTGAAATCTGAAATCTAAAAAGTCTAAATTTCTTCCAAAAAAATTGTATTTATTTCAAAAATTTCATTTATGCGAGGGTTTGGGGTGGCCGGGACTACTATTTTAAATGCTTAACAGAACTCTCAAAATATATGTACATATATGCAAATAAATAATTAGGAGGGATTTTATAGCCGCTTACAAAGTCTGGGTAATACCCTTTTCCACAATATGTTGTAGACATATATATCTGTTAATGTATGTAAAATTTTAAATTAAAAAGAATTTTATTGTTGTTTACAAATCCGGATTTACTTTTATAATATGTATATGTATGTATGTAAGTAATTTAGGGAAAATTTCTAAAAATGAAACAGAATAAAAAAAAAAATTTTCATCAAAAAAGATTTTGAAAAAATTGGAGTAAAAATAATATAATTTCGATGGAGAGCCAAAAATACTGTACTGATGGAATTGGGTATATTTATTTCTCATCCTTTTCCCCAAAACATTACATCATTATGTATTAAAGGACCGTCCTAGAGTTTTGTTTTAAAGGGGGTGATTTTGGTTGGTTAAAATTCAATCCAGTGAAATCTTGTGCAGTTCCTTTGAGTGGCTTTCGATGTTTTCAACCGCCCTTCGCTAAAAAAATATATTTACTTTTATATTTATTTAACTAAAAGTAAGATTAGAAATCTAATAAAGATCTGACAATATTATGTTTAATTATTTTTCCTTAAACTATAATAATCTGTATATAATTTTTTTTTTTTTTGATACATAAATGTGGACAGGAAATTACACAGCCTTTCCTGTTCAGGTGTGACAGTAAATGTCGTAAGGTGGAAGAACTCTTACGACGTGTGTATAGGATTCCAACCCACACTCCCTCGGTGTTTACCGCATATTTTATATGCTCTTACCCACAGGCCACCAAGGCCCCCTATTATATAATTCTAAATTAATTTTGAAGACTTTAATCAGACAAATAAAATATCTGAATTAAATCTCTTTTTTTGTCAATAAGAACATAAGAAATTGTCTTTTAAAATATTTAAATGTTTGATATATTGAACAGAATCTAAAATGCAAATGCCCACATGTCAACCAGAAACTAAATAAAAAAAAAAAATAATAATAGAAAAAAATCGCCCATAAATATTATTTTGTTTTTCTGAAATTATTTGTGGCGGTCAAAAAAACGAAAACAAAAACATTTAAAAAAAAAACAAATAATCAAAAAAAAAAAAGAGAATAATAGAATAAAAGTAAAAACAAAATTTTCAAATTTTTTTTTTTTTTAATTAAATGTCATTTTAATCACAGCAGACAAACAAAATTAATTTCATAGAATTTGAGTGTATAAAAGAAAATCTCAGAGAAAATTTATTTTATTAAACAAAAAAAAAAAAATTTTCACAAGTATATTTCAATGAAAATATTTTGTTTTTGTTCATTTAAGTTAAAACTTTATATATGTATATAATAAAAGTGACTTCACAATTTTGTAAAGACAAGAGACAGTAGCATTATTTGATTTTCTTTTAACTTGTATCCAATCATATGTCCAAATTTTTCTTATACTAGATCATGACCATCTCTGACGAAAGCGCAATATTATAAGCAGAATTTATTATTATTTTTCTTGTTTGGTTTTGTTTTTGTTTTTTTTGGGCGCATTTGGACGCACATTCATTAGTTTATTTTTAGTGTACTTTGGTTCTTCGGTTCTTTTTTTTTTTTTTATTTAATTTTATTTTTAATTTTATTTTTAAACGAAAATTTGTATATATATATATTTTTATTTTTGATTTGTCTACGGTGTAAAATTTTGTTTTTTTTTTTTTTTTGTTTTAGTTTTCGTGCATGAACTTAACCCAAATTAGATTTTTTCTGCAGTAGAAATAAAAACAAAAATTCTTAAGGTTAATTCTTGTTTTCTTTTTATATAAAAAAAATACATTATTTTCTTATAGATATCGATGTAAAGTATATATATATACGATATAAAATGCGTCAGAAGTTCAAAAGTTATAAAAAAAAAACAAATTAAAAAAAAAATCAAAAAAATATTAATAAAAAAATAAATAAAATAATATATTTGTAGGTATATGTATTTTTATTCTTTGAAGGTAAAATGGACTTTTGTGATTTATAATACGTCCAATATAATGGTAAGAAATTGTTTTTAATAAACAACTTGCATGTTTCGCCTATGCAAGTACATTTTGTTTTTAAAATAAACATAAACAAAAATTGAAAGAAAAAATTCATAAATTAGATGTCCTATACTTCTATATAAGGTGACTAACGCATATAGTTGAAAATTTAAAATTAGTTCCAATACACTTTGACTGTTATTTAGTTACAAAAAAAAAAAAAAACAGTTTTCTATCTTTTTAGTAAATATTTTTCATTTTATCCATTTCTTAGACAGATTTAATTTGTAAAATTTTCTAATCTCCTACATATCATTTTCTACACACATATATTAAAGTTGAAAAATTAAATACATATATAAATTGTATCTTATAGCTGAGATTTTTTTTACAATATTTTTATTTAAAAAAAAAAATATATTTATTTTAATGTATATATATATATATATAATATGTTATATTAATTTTCATTAAAATGGATAACCTTTTGCTAAAACTTTTTCTTTTACTATATTATTCTCTCTTCTCGTTAATAATAATTACAATTGGCCACCCTGTAAAATTTTAATTAATAACGATATATATATATGTAAATAGTTACAAAAGATTTTGAACAAGAGTTATTCAGGGAAGCGATACATCTTTTTAAACGTTTTTAATTAATTTTAAAATGATTAATTATGGAAAGTGGTTTTTCTTAAATTAAAAAATTTTCGTTATTTCTCGTTAATTTAAATTATTTATTTTTAATTATATGAAAAGAAAGCATTTGTCATTCTTTAACAAAAATTATTTCTTCTTTTTCTTCAAAACAAAAAAAAATTAATATAAAAGATAATTTATAGGACGACAAAGGAAAATACGTATTGAATTAAACTGTAAGGAATTCTAAATATTATAATATATATATACCAAAAATCACAATCGTTAAAAAAAACGAAATTTAGCCTTTTTTTTTTTGATAATTTTCATACTTATACAAAATAATGTTTTATCTTCTATTGATAATAAAAGTAATATGCATGCAAAATTTCATGCATTATGCGTGTATTAAATCTAACTACATATGTATATAAGTATTCATATAACTAATTCTATATATTTAAAAAAAAAAAAAAAACCACTAATGTTACTTACAAGAGTATCCAAATAACCAAATGGATCATCATCAGATATTGAAAAATCTGAATCACGACGATCTGATGAATTTGGTGGTGGACATGGATAAAATACTTGTGATTGAATTTTTGATTTACGATGATGTCGTTCTAATTCTTCTTCCATTGATGTTGTACTATTACGACGCTGTCGGACTGATTTTAAAAATTTTTCAAAATCAGCCCAATCTGAATCTTCAGTTTCAGCATTTTTATCAATGATAATATCATTACCATCATCATCGGTAGTTGCTAAACTTGTTCTATATAAATTAGATGGTTCATATTCAGATCCTGGTGGTAAATAACCCATCATTTCAGACATTTTTTTTGAATATATGTATATATGTATGTATATCTATATATATATATTTATATATATTTTTTTTTAAGTTTTCTTTTTTATTTTTAATTACTGTGAGGTTGTTGTATTTTTCTAATAATAATTTTATTTCTTATTAATTTTTATATTGTATTGTATTTATTTATTTTTATTTGAATTTTTTTTAAATAATTTTAAATTTTCTTCAATAAAAATTTTTTTTATTGTTTTATTTTATATTTTTACAAAAATGCATCATATATTATATACACGTTTATATATTTTATTTTATTATCACATAAACAAGCCTAATTTTCATATTTAAATTATTATATTGCATATTAAATTATAATTTTTGCCTTTTAAAGATTTGTGTGTAGTATATGTGTGTTTGTGGGGATTGTTTATATAATTATGTATATAAAATGTATATACAAATTATTATAATATATAGTCGTTATTATATAAGAATATATAAGACACATATGTATTTATGTATATATCTATATAATATATTATTTTAAATAATATAAAAATAATAAATTGTATTAATGTAAGTTAAAAGAATCTGCCTTTCTTTTTTTCTTTTTTTTTTTTTTTTTTTATAACACTATGGGTTCATACGGGAAGACAATAATCATCCATTCATTTTATTGTGATATTTAAAAAAAAAAAAAAAAACAAAAACAAAAACAAAAAAAAGCTGAAATTTAATATAAAGAAAATAAAATGTTTTATTGATAAAGAAGGTTGTTACTTAAGTATTTGATGAAATGATTTTTAAAGTATATAATATTATTATATATTTTGTATAGTACATACATATATTATATATATTACAACACAACAAAATATAACAATAAAATAAAGAATGTTAATTTAATGTGTTTGTCTAGTGAAGAGTTTTTTTTTTTTTTTTTTAGTTGTTAAAGAACAAAATTTAAATTGTTATACAATATAATATTAATAATTTATATTACATAGATACTTATATATAATATAATATAATGTCAATGAATTGGCAAAAATTCTGGCAACAATTTTTTTGGAAATCCGAAATAAAAAATAAATTTCTTAGGATTTTTTTTTTTTTTTTTGTAATTTTCTTGCCTTCTCTATATGTTTTTTGGCATAAATTCAATTTTTCATAATAAAATAATTCATATATTTTCAGTACACAAAATTTATGACAAAAAAAAAAAAAAAAAAAACAAAACAAAAACATTTTTATAAAATTAATACAAAACAATTAAAAATAATTTTTGAAAATTATACTATTTGGAAAGCTGTAAAAAGAAATTAAACTAATAATTTAGATTAAAATGTTTTTTTAACATTTACATTTACATAAGTGTGTTGCACTTTAAAATTTGTATTTAAAATACATGTATATGTATGTAAATTTTTTTTTTTTTATTAAATGTTCTAAAAGGACTTTTCTAATAATTTAATTTCGAATCAACACAAAAAGTAATATTCAATTTTTAGAACAAAAAAATAAAAATTAATCATGATAGATAGACATATATGGGTAATTTAAGTTTAATCTATCTTAGATCATTAAAGTCTATCAATTTTTATTCAAATTAAGTATTTAAATTTTAAATTTTAGTAGAATATTTTAAAAATTTATGAATTTATGAATTTTGTAATTGAATAGAACAAGAACAATTCCACTATAGGCACAATTCCACTTTAGGTATAATTTCGCAATAGGTTCAACAAGCGTCTCGAAATCCCAAATCACAAAATCTCAAATTTACAAAATTTGAAATTTACAAAATTTCAAATCACATTCCCAAATTTCAAAATCCCAAAATTACAAAATCTCAATTGCCTTTACAACGATATTTATTTATTCATTAATATAGCAAAATATATTTATTTAAATAGGAAAATTGGCCAAAAAAAAAAAAAATTAGAAAATTTTTTTTGAAAATTTATTTTTTAGAATTATGTAAATGGAATTCTAGAAATTGAATTTTTTTTTTAGAATTTTGTATGCAACCAGTTAAATGCGCGAGAATAAAATTTTGAAATTTGAGATTTAGTAATTTTGGATTTTATGATTTGGGGTTTTGTGTTAAGTTGAAAAATTTTTGGGATTTTGTGATGGGGATTTTAAGAAAAGGGATTGATTTTGTACCCAATCCATAATTTCTCGTTGGAACATTTCCACTCCAGCAATTCACCTTTATTATAAATATTCACTATTGAATTAATTATTCCATCGTGAAATTATACTTAATTTAATATTTATTGTTCTATAGTGAAATCAAAATTCCAGATTAGTTAAATTGTTCTAGTGTAATCGGCGGATTATCGTAAATTATATTTTTTAATTATCAATTTAATTATAAGTATTGCTATATTAAAAAAAAATTATTGAACTACAAAAAGATCACTTTCTAAATTTTCACCATTCACTGTATATTTAAGTAGTTAGGTATCTAATTAGAGAATTAAATTTTTTTAATAATTTAATTTAATATTAAATATTTATTTTTGCTAAAATAACTAGTATTTTTACATACTTCCACAGATATAACACAAATAGATTTCTCTTTTTCTTTTTTTTTTTTTTTTTTTTTTTTTTATTAAATTTTAAAAACTTTTCTTTAATTTATTTTTTTTTTTTAAATGTATGATTTTGTCAGCAAAAGATATTAATGAATATATATCAGCTATATATATATATATATAATAACTTCAAAATGTATCATAATAAATTAATTGAAAACAAAAAACATAAAACATTCGATAAAAATTCATAATTAATTTGATAAAATGTATAAAATTCACAATATTTAGTGTTCATTTTAAAGTAAAACCGATTTAAATTTAATTAAAAAATGTATGCATTTTATAAAAAAAATATCCTAAAAATACGATTCAATTCTGATTATAGGTAGGTACTGAGGTACGGCACAATTTAAACGATCTATTAAATTTTTTTTTTTTTTTTGTATAGAATGCAAAAGAAAACAAGAACACAATAAACGATCTTCATTATATTATTATTTCATTTTAATACAATTGATTTAATATTGTAATTTTATATATATATATGTATGTATATATGTATATATAAATATTTTCCGTATTTTTTATACCCGGTCCGGTTAGTGATTAGATGAACAGATTTGCAAATACTGATTGGATTGATCTTAATCTCATTTATCTAAAGATTCAGACAAATTTAAAAAGTAAAGTAATAAGAAAAAAACAAAAAAAAAAAACTACAATGAAATATATATGTATTATGTATAATATATTTAATATATACTTTTTTATTTGTAATTCCCTGTGTGTAATTTCATTTTTTATTGTATATAATATTTTTAGTCTTTTTTTTTTTATTTTTTGTCTTGTATGTACATATATATAGAATAAGTATTATTTTTTTTTTTTTATTTATTTACTAGTATAACCTATTATATTTGGGCTTGACTTTAAGTCGTTCTATTAAATCTTATTAAAATGAATTAAGAATAACCATTTGTCGTAATATATAATACTTCTACTTTACCGTGTCATCGTCTTTATCAAATATATATGTATATTATTATTATTATTATTATTATTATTATTATTATAATATTATGTATATAATATGCATATACATATAGTTTGATAAAAATCTAAACTGAATGAATTTTAAATGATTGTTTTGTTTTTAGTTTTGTTTATGTATGTATATATATAAAATTGAACTTTATATATACTAAATATTTACTATATAAAATAGTTTGGGAATTTTGAAATAATTTTTTTAATTTTGAAAATTGTCTATTCTTATTGTATGTATTGCGAAGTTTTTGTAAAAATTTTGGTCAAATAAATCTAATAAAATGCATTTACATATAAATGCCCCAATAATAAGTATAAAAATTGGATTTGTGTCATAAATACATCTTATACGTCAAAATATTATGCGTCAAAATCTTATTGCTTTCGAAAATCTCTTAAAACAAAATCTTTTTTTCTAAAATGTACTAGAGCAAAATCTTTTATGTTACATATAAATTATGTCACAAGAAATTATACTTAAAAAAAGGAGGAAAATTTCCCCAAACCTCTGCTAAACAAATTATTGAAATCTTGATTTTGAAACCAACTCTAAAATCTCTCCTATAATTTTTTTTTCTACATACATATTTCATGTTAAATAACAATTTATAGCAATAATCTAGATTAGCAATAATTTATAAAAGTAGTATATTTTCTAAAAACTTTGGAAAAACGGTATCACAGAATTTTTTAAATTAACCTCCGTGTTAATCAAAAACAACTTTTTTTTTTTAAAAATATTATAGAAAAAGATCGGTATGAGAAAAAATTTAATATTTTTATGTTAATTAAATTTTTTGTTTTTAATCACAGTATATAAATATTCTGGAAAAAATGTATAACCCTGATTCTGAAATTAATTCTAAAATCCGACTCCTTATTCAAAATTTCACATATACATATATATATATAAATAATATTCTTGAAAAAGTGTATAACGCTGACTTTGTTTAATTAATAAACTTTAAAATTCCCCTTAACTATATTTTTTTATACATGTACATACATTCTTTAAAAACAAAGCAACAATCTATTTTTCTTTAAAAAATATTTTGCAACATTTTAGGAAGATAGATTTAGTAATGCAAGATAAAAAAAAAAGCATGATGTTGTCGTATAGCTGGATTTTGGCATGTACGACTATGATCCGCTCTCCTAAAATTTTATACAGAATAAAACAGATAAGATATACATACGTTCAGACTTAAATAAAAAAAGGTTTAGTTTAAATGAAAACTAAGAATTTAAATTCATAATTCATTTTGTATATTAAGTATATTATAGAATTAATTTTATATCAATTTCTAAAATAAAATAATTATTATCTCAAGGCATTTTTTACTATTATTCTCTGTAACACAACAAAAAAAAACTTATTTAGCACAGGCCGCTTTGTTTTCAAAGATGAATGAATAAATTTTCAAATAAATATATACGAGTACATATAAACGTATTATTATTATGTAAAATATTCATAAATACTTCGATGTATATAGATATATTTAAAAAATGTATCTTTAAAGAATATAAAACAAGATGCAAAAAAATGTAATTCTTAATTGAAACCTGGAATAATATTCTATAACAAGACAGATCACCTACATATACTTTCTCTTTCTTTCTATAAGAACAAAAAAAAAAAAAAAAATAAAGAAAGAAAATATAAAGTAAATAATATGGGCTATTAGGAGGGTCGTTTTTTTATTTAACTTTAAGAAATTATTTATTTTTATTTTCATAAGTTTTTTTTTGTTTTTAAATTAGTATGTATATATAAAATATATAGTTTTCGGATTATATGAGTTTATTTAAATGAATTTGTCTAAACTATAAAATTATTGCCAAAATTGGACCACGCAAAATTATCTTTCATTCTTTTTATTCTTCTTATTCTTTTTATTTGTTTTTTTTTTTTTTTTTTAAATCTTTGACGCAAACGAAATATAACCTTATTAAAATAATTTTGTTATATTTTGTTTCTACTTAATATATATTTTTTTTTGAATGGAGATAAAAATGCCTAAATGATGTGTCAACATAAGTTTTAAAAATTTTTGCATTATTTTTGTTTTTTTGTTTTTTGTCATAAATTACAAACAATTCGTTTTCTGAATTCCAGTTCAGTTTAAAATATAAAAATTAGTTCAATTATAGTAATAGTTTATTAAATTAATTTTTGTAATTAATAGATTAAGTATATATGTATATAAGCACAAATTACATTTAAAAGATTTTAAGCACGTATGTTTAATTTAAATGTATACCTTAACGTATAAATGAAGAAATTGAAAAATTTTAATTAATAGCACAAAATTAATTATACATATTCATAAAAATGGTCATAAATTTTATTTTATACCTTTATTATACAAATTACTAGTACAATGCCCTAAATTAAAAAAAATATTACACTAAAAACAATATTTGTTCCTATTTTTCAAGTTTTTGATTATAAAAATAAAATTCAGTTTACATTGGGATTCAAATTCCGACCATCATGCTACTTCACCATGCCTTATAACCACAATAACGCCAAATTCCTATCCCAATTTTTTTGTTTCATTTCATTTTTATTTTTTTTTTATTCTGGAATGACAAACACACATTTTAAAACTACATAATATGTATCAGAATAGATGATATGTGATTAATTTAAAAGCTTGCATTGTACTAATTCAACTATAACTGAATGCTATGATACCTATTCCATTTGACAATATTAGTACAAATTATGAATGTCAAAGAAAGATTGCAAAAATGATGTGTCTAAAAAAAATATTTTAATCTTTTATTGTTTGGTCTGGTTTGATTTTTGTTTTTTTTTTTTAAGGAAAATGCCCATTTTTATAAATTTTTGTTACCAGTTTTCGTTATCAAATATTTATCTATATATGTGTATGCAAATTTTTGTTTTGCTAAGTAATGTAAAAAGATGGAACTTTATTCTAACCTTTGAACAAAATTGAAAACAAATGACAGCCTTCTAAATATGGTTTTAATTTTTTTTTATAATGAGTTTAGTTGTACTAGATGTTATTTGAAAATATGAAAATATTTTATAATCAGTTTGACTATTAGAATAGAATTACAACAAGTTGTTCAGCTTTTGGATACTTATAAAAATATTGTAAGTATATACTTATTCAAAAATATACCTATACTTATTATACATTAATCTCTAATAGTCAATTTTAAAATGTTAACAAGAACATTAACATCTGTCTTTAAAATATTCCAACAAATTTTCATCCCCATCCTATATAATCCTAAAGTTTCCAAATCGTACTCTGAAAGCACCCTTCTTACATCTTCATCTCAAATACCAAACTGTACGTATATGTGTACATATATGTACTAAAGATTCCATCCTAAATTTGAGTTTTAAAGGGGATGGTTTCAGTTGGTTAAAGTCCAACATTGCCTATATCTCGTGCAGTTCCTCTAGGTATCTTCCCGTGTTTTCCAACGATTTTAGTAGCAAAAAAAAAAAATAGCCAATTAATAACATTGATTAATATAATATGTAATTTTTTTAAGGATAATAAGGATTACCTTCATATTTTTTTAAGGATAATAGAATTATTGAGCAATAGTAAATTGAGTATATATATATATACAGACTTACGAGATGTAATTACAGTAAAAACTCCATATTGTGAACCTTCTATTTAGCGAACATTTCCATTTAACGAACGATTTATACTACATTAGCATTACTATAACTTTTTAGAACAAACAAATCTCCCCCCAAGTGTGAGGTCACACACTTTCCCATTCTTTATATTCAAAAACGGTTAGAGATAGAGAAAAAGTTATTAGATACTAATTATAGGGCTTGAAAAGCTGTCTCGAAATATGCTATAAAAAGTACCCAAAATATAGGGTGTTTCAAAAGAAAATTGAAACATAATTTTTTCATTTTAAATCATTTTAAACCTCCATAACTTTGTAACTATTTGGGTTATGGAATCATTAGGGCATAAAAATTAAAGCAAACAACTTACTCTATAAAATACATTTTTTTTTAATCTCTCTCTATAGTAAGGCGTTCAAAAGTTGTAGATTATGAAAAGTCTCTAAAAATTCTTTAACATTTCATATCTCGAAAAGGGTCCAGAACAGACCCTCCTCCAGTACAATTTTTTATTCGCCTCGATATGCTCGATCACCCATTTCAAGGAAGACCATCGAGTCGGAAACACCCTGTATAACAATCTTCTATTTAACGAACATCTCTTAATAACGAACCAATTCAGTTTTCCAATGCTTAAAAATTGTTACTCCATTTTACGAACTATTCACAAAAATTTTAAAAATATTTTAAAAATCTTAAAAAATCTACATACATATTTATGAAATTTTTGAAAATTTGTTAGAAATATTTAAAAAAGAATTCACAATTATGTACCTAAATACATTTTATGTCAAATTAATTTTTATGATAATTAAATGTCAAATATCAAATCAAATTTAAAATTTGTTTCGGTAAAAATATTTATGTAAAAAGGTGCAATGTAAAATTATTTTTCATTTTTTCATTAATTTTTAAACTTTTTGTCTTCATAAAAAAATTTGTTACAGAATGGGGAAAGAACGTAAGATATTCATTTTTTTTTTGGTTCTCTATTTAGCGAACTTCTCTATATTACGAACAAAAAAATGTGAATTTAGGCGGTTCGTTATATGGAGTTTTTACTACTAAACCAACAGTACTATCTAGATGCATATATTTTTTATTAGAAGAAGTATTTCTATATTTACAAAAAAAAAATTATTTTTGCTTATGGTTCCAAATTTAGAAACTTGAAGTACATTAGTATAAAATTAGTACAATATTATAATTGACAATGGAAAATTACATATGTACCTATATTTATTGTCAAAGAATAATATTTACTTCTAAAGTTAAAGTTAAATCTTTTAACAGTTTATCAATGAAATTCTGTTCGGAAGTCGATTGTTTTTTGAAAAAAAATTAAAAAATTAAGTACATACATTAAGAATAGGATTTAATTTAATCCTTAAACAAAATTATCTTAAAAGAAACATAACAACATTTTATATAGAAATAAATATAATTAATTAAGACTAACTTAAAACTTAAAATTAGCTATAATTAATATAGTAAATATCCTCAAATTAAATATTCTGAAAGTTTTAAATTAATCATATTAAGATTAAATATTAAATTCTCACTATTTTATTTAAATTCCCCTAAATATCATTTATTTTTAATTTTCAAATTAATAAAATTAATTATGTTAATTTTTTCTATATTTTTCAAATTTTTAAATAAAAAATTTCAAATGAACTAAAAGAGCATAATTATCATTAACTAATTTACGCAAAAATTGTAATTTGTTATGCTTGTTATATTTTTATTCGACGGCTATTCACCTTTATTTTTTAAATATTTTTACTTTTCTTCAACATTATTACATCATTTTACCATTTCTTGGAAGCGTTGACGTCAATAACAACGCGAATTAAACAGAAACATTAATGTTCAGAATACATTTTCTAATTAGTGTTTTTTTTTATTTTGATTTCGATTCAAAATTAAAAATTTTTTAAAAAAGTAAACAGATCTTTAGTATGTATTTACGTTGTGTTATAAAAAGTTATTTGTATTATCTACATTTATCTGCATTTAACAAGTATTACAAAAATTTTATATTAACCAGTTATAAAAATTAATAGTATAAAGTTCATTTCTCAATAAAAAAAAAAAAAGTCAAAGAAACTATTCATTTAAATCTGAAATTTAACTGATTAAAAAGTTTAAAAGTTCGAAAATATTTAAGAAGTAAATTATTTAATATAATATATATATCTATTAAAGATTTTACCTCACCTCACCTCACTATAACCACCACAATATCATTTTACCTTTGTTAAATTTCATTTAAACATGATTATATGCCTCATATACTCGTTTACTGCGGTTAGTTTAAATATTCTTTTTATATATTTCAAATAATTATTCCCATGGAATTTTTAGCTAGTCCTTAAGAATTGTATGTTTTTCACAAAAACTTAAGATTCAAATTCAAATCAATGTGAAGAAATTTTAAAACTTTAATATTAAATTTTCATATATACATGTATATAAGTAAAATGGTAATCTAAAAATTAATACCTTGTTTTTTTTTGATTTTTTAGGATATGAATGAATATATAAATTATGTAGGTATGAAGAAATATAAATGACACACAAATAGTAATCAACTTATAAAAATCTTAACATTTGAATCAAATTCTTAATTCATGACGTATATGTATGACGTGTAAAATTTTAATTCTTATTAACTTTTAAATATCATTAAAAAAAAAAAAATAAACTATTTAAGATGATTATTTAAAATTACCGACAAATGACGCTACGAAATTTGTTTTCAAACCCCTCCTCAAAAGATTCTCTTACATATTTAAATTATGTATTTAAATTTTTGCCTGAGATTGATATCTTTAAAAATGTACCACATATAAAAGTGTGCTTTTAAAGTAAATTGACTTATAAAAAGTATTTGCAATGGGTTAAAAGTTTTTATTTATGAAGATATATTTTATTTTTAAATAAAACTTATATTAATAAAATGTAATTTAATTAACAGTTATTAGTTTTAGAATTATATGTAGTAAAATTAATAATATATGGTCAATAACTGTATAGTCAAAAAAATGGTGAACCCATACTAAATTTTGTATAAAATGAATTATTTAAAATGTATCAATAACTAATGCTTTATTTACACTGTAAATTATATTGTAAATCTTTGTTAATTAAAGTGTAAGTGTAATCTATCGGTTTATGTCAATTTTTGTCAATTGCATATGAATTTAAATTGTTGTGAATTGATTGTTAATATATAATTGACATAACATGTCACTAACTCACTACATAACTATAGTGTCATACTGTCATGTCACTTTTTTTTATAATTATACGCGGGGGACACGGAGGACACGGAGGACACATATTATACAGTTAGATATTTTTACTACATCAACATTTTTTTCTTGATTAGAATATAGTGATTTTATGAATAATATTAAATATTATAATTGCACTTAAATCTAAAAAATTAAACTACTAAAAGTAGAAGCCTTAATAATAAGACCTAATCGATATTTATACATCAAGCGTTACAACCGAGAGAACTGTTTAGGTTCAAATAATTTTGAATAGGAAAGAAAATTAATAGTGCAGAATTATTTTATGAAAAATTAATTTCTATATTCAACCCATTACGACGAAATATATAAAATAATTTATTTATTTTTTTATTTTGTAGCGATCTATAGTATATCAATACTAGTATACATATGTTTTATGAATCTTTTGCATATTAGATATGTTGGTCAACTACTATTACTAATTTTATATAGTTGTATTATTTATTTAGATATGAGCCGTGAAATTCCAACTGTAAGATCGGTGGAATTTAAGTCATAACTTGCCATTGGTCAGGTGTACTTTCTGATAGACACTAAAACGATCGAATAAAAATAAATTTAGAGTTTGTAAACGATAATTTGATCTTGGTATAAAATAATCAATTACACTTATGAAATTCATTTAAAATTTATTTCTTCAATCTCTTTCAATCTTTTCAATCTTTTAAAATTTATTTTAACAATTCAATCACTTTTATTATCAAACACATATAACCGTAATAATCTTTTAAATTTTTATCTTCAAAATTTACACTTTTAAAAATTATATATTCATGAAAATGCAAAATTTAAATATGTATTCTCTCGGAGAAACGACTTGTGTATAACAAACTAGTCTAATAAGGCCCGTCATAATAAAATATTTACCTCAATAGTACAAAAACGTGAATCCTGATATAATAAAGGATGAGGACGTCTAGTCCTTTCCTTATATAAAGTCTTAAGTTTAGGCATTCTAATATATAAATGAAAAAAGAAAAGTCTTTTATAGAACACTTTGTGCACGCTCCGAATATTTTTATTCAAAAATTAATTTTATACTTAAGATTTTTACATATAAATTATCTGCTTTATAAGTTTTAAAAATTAATATCTTTGGTAAAATGTAATCAAAACAAAAATTTTGATTTTTTTTTCTCTTTTTTGCAGTTTCCAATTAATTTATCGCCAAATAATTAAAAATTAAGCTTTTTTTGATAACTATATTTACTTTCAACCAATCCCACTCAACATTGTATCCAATTTTATCCAGTTTTCAGTTTAAAAATAACTAATGCTTAAAAAAGAAAAGTTCTAAGTACATAAAACTATATGAAAGTATTATATCCATTAAGACAAAAACAAAATTCGGTTAAGGTTATACTTCGTACACTTTACACGTTTTTATTTTACATGGATTTTAATGATCTTATCTTATAGGAAAAGTAAATAAGAAAATTAATTAATTATTAATTCAATATTAGAAATTTAAAAGAATAAAAAAAAAAAACTAGTCGACAAATATTTAGTTTAAATAAATGAAAAGTGTCTTGCGTAAATTAAAGTTACATTAGCAAAAACATTTTTAAATTGTATACTTATTAATTATTTTAAGATAAATGTAGTATAAAGAGAGACAAGCACAAATTCTTTAGGAGTGTGTAGTACTTTAACACACTAGTCAACAAATTGCTTTCACCAAACAATAGGTTACAAGATCTACTGAAAGAAAACTGTTTTTAAATTGTTAGGAACATTCTTAACAAAGTTGTAATATTCGTCTTAAACTTTTGATGTTTTATGAATAAACCTTGACAATTTAAGGGAACATCTTGCGTGAAATATTTTTCCAGATTTGCGATATTTGAATCACAAAGAAATTTCAGAAACTTGAGCTAGGCAGGGATGGGCAATTAAAATCTACTTGTACGTCTTGGGAACACTTTGCATCAGACATCAAATTTTTAAAATAAGTATTAATTCCTACAAGATGTTTATAAAACAAAGTTAAAGTTCTGGGTAGTCGACGAAAGCTAACTGCAGAAATCGTTGAGATCACATTAGGATCATTTATTAGACGAATAGGTCTTTTTGCACTTTTAACAAAAACTTTTAATGCTATTTTTGAGGGCTTCCGCCAAAATGTGTGTATTATACTCGATTTTTTGTTTTGCTCTAAACTTGAACTGAGCCCAATACCAAACTCGGTCAATGGCTCTGTAAATATTCAGAATATCAAAGTCAGACTTGAATAGATAAAAAAAATGACCTTTTATTATTCAAACTTTCAAGTGATTTAAGTATAGTGGTTGGTCCGTCCAAGGCAATTTTACCTAAGCACAAGACATAATGCAGAAATGAGAAAATTGTGTTCTGTGGGTCATAAGATGTAAAAGGATTTACTGTTTTTGGGAAAGTGTAAAGATTGGCTTTACCTCAATTTCTACAAGACATTTTGCTTGTTGATAACTCTACTACTCGATTTTTGAAAAGCTTTATTTCTAAGAATTTTAAGTACTGTCTTTGCAGTGTCTTTGGATGACTTTTTGATTCTTTTTATAGAATTAGGTATGTAAATTCTCATTCTAAATTTAATTATTTGCCCCAAAGGTAAATCGATTTTAATTAGCATCTGCGACTCGTTTAGTGGATACTAAACCAAACAGTAATCGGGGCAAAGATAAGTGATAACTTATATTTACTTAATTAACTTTATTCCAACTTCTAACAAATTTTCAATTTATTGAATTACTAGTTGTATATATTACTAACTAATTTTTGTACGAAATTTAAGAATAATTAATTGAGGTTTCCTTTTAAACAATTCTTTACTAAGACGAAGCTAGAGTTTTAAAATTGCATATCTAATTTAATTTTTTATCTCCTCAAAATTATAACTTTCAAGTATTTTGTTTTTGTTCTTTTGATGGAATAATATACCAAAATTTTTTTATACTTTATTTCACCTAGTTATAAATATGAGAACAAAATTTCAAGACCTAACGGAACATTACTTTCTTAATTCACAGTCAAGATAATTAAATTTTATTTTAATTTTCACTTTATACTTTTTAAAGAAGTATATATATATCTTATTTTTAAAACGAAATGCAGAAATATTTATCTTTTATTGTTAAAATTTTCAAAATTGGTTTCAGCGCTTTTTTTTTGGAAGAATTAGAAAATTCTAAATGGTTAATATCAAACTACATAACTTTAACCGATTTGATCATTCGAATAATTTTATTATTCAATAACAAGAAAATATATAGGTAATTAGTTAAAATCTTTTTAAAAATCGAGACATTAAATAATACCTTAAAATATAAAAAATTAAATACAAAAGACTTTCCTTATTCTTTAACAAATAAACAAAATATAAATAAATTTTAATTACAATAAATAAATAAATTTTTTTTTTCACGTTTAGTTAAGTAGTTAACTACGCATCGCTTGAATTCAATTCCATACATTTAATTTAAATTTAAAAAAGTAAGAAAAAAAACTAATAAAACATGTTAATGAAATTTAATCAACTATTTTATTATAAGTAATAACGATACAAAATATTTCTAATATTCCTCATTTCCTTACATTTCCTTTTTTCTCTTTCTAACGAATTTCTCTACACATATTTCAATGACAAATCAGCTGATTATTTAAAAGCTCATTGAAAAATTATATAAATATTTACTTGGTTCTTGGTTCATATATAATACAGGTAATTTTCGATCCAGTTAAAATTTTACACAATTACTTAAATTGTATAATATATCGGTATGTAACATACATAATATTATATATATATTATGTATATATATACTATTAGATACAAAATAAATAAAATTGTAAATATAATATGTCATTTATATTACGAGTAATTATTAAGTAATGAGTTTTACTGTACAGCTGCGGCTAATAAATTATTGTTGTATATTTAAAGTCAAACATAATTGAACATAATGTATTTAACTATTTAACGATCATTTTGACGACAAACAGCGCCGATTTACATTTAAACATAACGTGTTAAAAAAAAAAACTGAAAAAAAAAATAATATTCTTCTTAAAGTGTTTAATTGAGGCGTTTTTCATTGCAATTCGATGTTTTAAATAAATAAATAGATATAAAAAATATAAATAAAATAATCAGTAAGGCAAAAAAAAAAATCGGAAATAACTTTCACATTAATAAATATTTACAATTGCATTTATTACATTAATGTTACGCATTTTAAAAAAAAAAGTGTCATTTACAGTTACAGTGAATTGAAAAATTTATTTATTTATTTAAAGACTGCTTGTAATTAATTTAACAATTTTGATGTATCAATCATCGAATTGATGTATTTTAAAACAATATATTATGTAGGTACATATGTCTACTTATTTTTATTTTGCCCACCTCTGCTCAAGGAATCGAATTAATAGACATCAATAAATTGGATCAGGAATTTCAGATCGCAAGCAATCGTCAATTCTTATAAGTATTCATATACGCATAAGTATTCTTATAAGCATAAGTATTCTTATAAGCATAAGTATTCTAAACCTCATCTAAGCGATACCATCTTATTCAGAGGTGGGACAAAATAAAAATAAATATACATATGTACATATATTATTTTAAAATATATCAATTGATGACATCATAATAAAATAACAGAGAATGTGTTTACCAGTTTTACCTTTCGTACAAATAAAACCTTCAAAGGACTCAATATTAGCCCCCCTTTTTTTTAAAAAAGGTTGTTTCAGTGAGTAATAACTCCACACAACCAAGAAGATTTAAGTTTCTTGGTGTCTTTTGAAAATTTAAACCTCCCATTTTCAAAATACGTTATGCATAAAAAACTTTAATTGATGTGTATGTATATCTAATCTTTTTGCAACACAATTTATATGGCTAAAGGCAATTAAAATTAAAAAAAAAATTTGACATTAAAACCATTATTTATCTCTTAGATCGCTGTTTTAAGTATTTTCGGTGTTCACATAATAATTTTGATCATTTATTCCTAACTACTACCTAGATATAATATATATAGATATGTAGAACTTATTAATAAAGTAAAAATATTAAATTTAAAATTTTTAATTAATTTAAAATAATTATAATAAAGTAATGAACTTAGATATCATTTAAAGTCGAATAATTACCTACTTAGCTTTTAAAAATTAATGCTACATATATATACGATAGCAATTAAAATTTTTATTGAGATATTAAATATACCCTATTACTTATAAGGTATTTGACTTGATTCAAAATTTATCAGTATTGAAAAAATACGTTTACTTAATAAAGAAAGCGATAAGATATATTAACGATATATTTATATACGTCAACTAAGTGATATAGATACGTATTATATACATATGTATTAAAATTTTTTTTTATTTTAAAATTAATTTTTAAAAAATTAAAATTGGAATTTTAAACTTTTACGGAAATTTAAAATATTTAAAAATTATATTATGACCTAATTTAAAAATTAAAACAAAAATTAAACTTTTTAGTTTTTGCGAATATGTTACGAAGCTATTGACGTTGATAAATATAAGAAAGTCTCTAAAAGAGTAAATGATGGTATTACAAAACATGTGCTTTAATTTTTTATACAAAAAAAAAAATTTAATTACATGACTATATATTTGTATATAGTTTAAAGTTATTATCAAAGGTTCAAACATATCATATTCCAATTCAAATTTATTTTATCATAAAAACTTTGTGGCTATTATTGTATGGCACAAAAATTATTGAAATGGCTATTCAATTTTGAGATACATATTTATTTAAAAATATTCTGGCTTTCAAAGTGAACTCTGGCTTTCCCTTTGAGGTGTGGCAGGAGTTTTTTTTTATATTGTTTAAAAAGTTTTCTATAATCTTGTTATTATATTGTATGTTATTTCATTTTTTAGACGTTTAACCTATTTATGTGATTGTTATTAATCTTTCTTCCATTTTGTTTATTTTCGTTTTTATAGTTTTTACCATATCAGGAACTTTCTGCATATTTCTTTGATTTGACTTATCTGAATGCTGTTTTCTGTCTTCAGTATTTCCAACGATGGCTTCGGATGGAAATTCGAACACTTTCCATAAGTATGTGACGATTTGAATAAATTGGCAAGAAATGAATAAATAACAATCGATTCCGAAATTTTTTTAAATTGAATTTTTAAGTATGCATATAAGATGTCAGTATTATTATTATAATGTTATACAATATTATTTAAAAAATCTTTCTTTTTAGCACATTTTTTTTACTCTGTTTGTCCATGTGTCATTTATCTGTCTACTTAGAAAACTTCTATACCGTAAATTAATATAAAGTAATTAAATATTTGAGAGTAAATATTAAAAAGTAAACAGTTGTTGAAAACCTTTTTTATGTGAGTCCCCAAACATAAATTGTTTTAATTTTAGTTCAAGTTTTAATTAATACACACGATCAAAAATAAATTTTTTACGTAAGTGTTATAAAACTAAACAAAAGAGTATAGTTAATCTAATTTAATGCAATTCAGTATTTGAGCTTACTAAAACTTAAAATTTTGTAAAAGTTTAATCTCCTAAATCCAAAAAAAAAAAAGTTTAATTTTATTTGGAAAGGGATAAGATATTTGAGAATAAGCATAAATTAGATACATTAAAAAAAGTTTGTATTTGGTCCCGTTTTATCGCGGCTAAAAAATTGAAAATTCACTATTTTTAATTTGCTCCAAGTTCCATCCTTTCGTAAAGTTTTTAAAGTTTACATTTAAAAATCATACATTATAATTTTACATATATAGCCTATCTGAAATATATTATTATTAACCTATGTCTTACGTTTCCGTAAAATTAAAGAAAGAGTCTCTTAATTTTCCAAAATTTTTCTTGCAAGAAGAAATCTAAGAAAAATTACAAATTTTTATGTAAGTTTTTTTTAATAAACTTTATTTTACCCATTTAATACTTTTAAATTAACTTAGCCTATAAAAAGTTTACAAAAAAAAAACAGCTTTCTTACTTATTTGATTAATATTTAAACTTGACGACATTTTTATATTAATTTTGTATCATTTTATAATCCAATTATTATTGTTATGTATTATAATAATGCATTTTTACATTTTATTTTATAATTTTTGTATTGGAAAAAATCAGGTGTTTTAAACCCATAATCATTTTTAAATTATTAAGATAAAACTTAATCTAACCTAACCTAACCTAAGCTACTTAACCTAATTAAAATGATAGGTATATTATAATACTTAGTACTAATTATAGATATTTTCCAAGCACCAATAGTCTCTCTTTACTAATTTATTTATGTCCGGTATGGATATGTTGTATTTCAGATTTGCTCCGTTTATATTGCCCGGGTTATATTCTATAATTTTACATGTAGCACGTCTATTATAGTCGTATAACAGAGGGATATGATTTTGATTTTGAATATAAACATTTTGGTCTAAAAAGATGAAATGCTCAGGAGCTATGAAGCCCGTGAGCTTTATTTATTTATAAATACATATCGTAAATATATACATATATATTTCTTATTTTTAAAATTCTCTATCAAAATTTAAAAAAAAAAAAAAACAAAATTTATAGAAAAAAAAAAACAAAATAAAGCAATCTAATTAATACTCGTTAAATTTTGTATCTGTAAAACATATAATTAACATAATATAAGTTTCACTTATTAAAATATCTATCTATTTTCTTTTAAACTGCGTAATAACATTTAAATGTAAGTGTAAAATTCTAACATCTAAAGTATTTTTTTTCCATTCTAATTTAAAATAATATTTTATTAAACTGTCAAAATCACTCAAATTTTAAGACACTTAACTAAGTTGCGCAAAACAATAATCACATATGTATTATTGATATTCTAATACTAGTTTATTTTTTAGTTACTGGAAATATAATGTTGCTTATTAAACGCGAATAAAAATATACGAGACCTATATTATATACCTTATATTATGAAGATTTTGTTAAAGATAAAAAAAAAACAAAACCCTTGAAGATAGTATCTTTGCAAAATATTGAACTGACAGATAAGCTTCAAAATAAATATTTATCAACTTTATATCAAATAAACTTTTCTCAAAAAGAAAAAACAAAAAAATGTTGAATACGTAATAATTTTTACTATTCAAAAAAAAAACAAAAACAAAATTTAAACTTAAAAAAAAACATAATGTATTAAACAATTCCCAATCTTTTTTTTAAAACTTAATGAACCTTGCAAATTCTTTTTTTTTTTTATTTTTTTTCTAAAGTTTTTTATGTGAACTTTTCTATGTATTTAAAAAATATTTACGTAACTTTCTTTTATAAAATCATATTTTTATTTGATATGAAATGTGTGAATTTTTACACATTTAATGTAATATTAAGCTTGTATATGTATGATTAATATATTTGTTCTTTATGAAAAATACGGAATTATATTATTTGATATCAAATAAATTCTGTTGAGTAAACGATAAATTTATTGTCATAATCGCAAACAATCAATATATTATATTCATTAAACCAATCAAAGGGTATTTGTTTTCAATTAATAAAATTTGCTACATGTCCAGGACTTGAACCCGCACTCTCTCGGTTATTAAGTACGTGTTTAACCACTGGGCCACCGGGGTCCCTCCCTATAAGTTTATTTATTTATTTATTTATATTAATATTACATACATAAATGTAATGCAATATTATTGAACCATCGGCTACTAAGGCCATTATAGGTTTTTATACTATTATTAAATTATATACCAATATTATTTATTTTGTTTATATTATATACTATATATATTTACATTATATTTGGTTGTAAGGGGGTATGTAAAGAAAAAAACACTTACGACCTGTGCAGGGATCGAACCCACACTCCTTCGGTTAATACACCACACGCCTACCCACTAGGCTACCGAAGCCCCCCCTATAAGTTATTTTATGGTAATTAATAGTATTATAAATTTATTGCATATTTTTAGGATTTGTCAATAATTTTTTATATTTTTTTTCTAATAACAATCTGTAATTCTAGTTCAGTTATCGAAGAGCAATAAAATTGTGCAAATATTAAAAATGCTACCGTTAAAAAGATAAAAGAAAACTTTTATATATTTATTCTTTTGTAAAAAAAAAAAAATATCCAATTTATTTTAATAATAATTCGAAAATTGATTATTAATTGCCCATATAAATAAAATTCAATAAGTTTTAACTACATAATATAATTAAAGTTTACAACTTGTATTAATAATATCTGATTAACTGATAATTAATAAAAATTATATATCGATTTAATGGCGCAATAAAATTATCAAAAAGAATGTGATAAAAGTTTGATTATAATAACACCCTATAAAAATATAAATATAGAATACATACAAATCGGTAAAATTTATGAGTTCTAATTAGATTTTATTACTAGATGTTCATGACATTGATTTTATTGTAATATAAAAGATATTATTACTTTATGATTATTATTAAATAAAAAAGAATATCCGCCCTTAATAAATATTTAAATAAATATTTAATAGATTCTATTAAATAATTATTGAAACTAAATAAGTTTTCTAAAAGTCTTTTATACATAAAGTTCAAAAAAATTAAACTTTGCTACACTTAAACGTAAACTTTATTATAAAATATAGCACATATTATACAAATAATGATCCGTAAAAGAGATAAATAGATATTACCTTTGAAAATATCATCAAATTAAATATTAAAGGCATTTTCTTTTTAATAAGTGACATTTATATATGAAAAGATTAATTCGGCAAAAATTTACGACAATAAAACTTAATTTTAAACTTAAAGTATAGGTACAATCCTCAATAACAAATGATTTGCATTACTTTAAAAAACAAAATGATTTTTCCGTTTATATTTTCCATGTGTTCTTTTTTTAATTCTTTTTTTAAGTACACCAACGGAATTTTTGCATTTACTATAGTAGACTACCAAAATGCATTTCAAAAATATTTAAATTTTGAATTAAATAACCTCCATATTAAAAATGTAAAGTTTTACTCATTAAAATTAATATAATTATAAATAGAATTAATTTTAATAAAATTCTAAGAGTACAAAAATCGATTGTTTTTATTGCAAAATTCGTTCCATATTAAACTGTCTAAAAAAAAAATAAAAAAACAATAACTTTCGAAAATGTTCCATTCGAAATAACGATTAATAAATTAAAATTAGCCTAAAATTCATGAATATGGGAATATTTGAAAATCAAAAAGAAATACTATATATAATAAAATATAAATTAAATTTATTTTTAAAAGCAATTCAATTGTTTAATTTTTTTTTGTATATAATACTTAACAATAATTGTTTTTATTTTTTTTTAATCAAAATGTTTACTGCTTTCTAATAATTTCTTTGACATGATTTACGAAACAATAGTAAAATCTTTCCTAAAAGGTTCATTTCAAAATAGATCTAGATGATTAGCACAATTTCATATTACATTAAAACTTAGAATAGGGGTTTATGGAAATCTTTAAATAATTTTAATTGTTCAACGATTTGAAACAGATTTTTTTGGAAACTAAATGAGAATACGTATACATTTTAAGAATATCTGTTTGTTTCGAATTTAATTTATATTTTATATAATTACTTTTAATTACAAGTAAAGCACATAATGTTAATCTGTTATTCTTGTTTTTTGATATAATAAAAACATTACACGCACTAAGCCATAAAATACTTTATAACTCAATTAAGTAAGTCAATAACAAATTTAAAAGATTATTGATTACAAAAAATTGATCATTTCTTGAAATGCAGTGAAGTTTAACCCATATCTTTTCAAATAAAAAATGTTCAAAAAATTTAATTTATTGGGTCGAATGCATAAAACTGAGCTTAACCTTAAATCTCACTTTTTCAAGCAAAAAATGTGAGTTCATGCGTATTTTTTATTTGAAAGGGTGAGATTTGAGCTCGATCTCAGTTTTACACGCATCCGACGCAATGTCTCAAATTTTTATATAACTTTCTGTATTTAATATTTATTCCTCTTCGATTTTTAATTTTAATGAATATTAATAGCTTTGTCTCTCACAAAAATGCATCAAAAATAATACTATTTACTAAAATTTTAATACTATTTTAAAAATAATACAAAATGCATCGAAAAAAAGAAACAACAAATTTATGGTTTTTTTTTTTAAATTAAGTAATCATTTTTAAATATTAGAAATTTTATATTATAAAAAAAAATCATATAACTTAATTATAAATAATTAAAAAAATAAAACAGTCACATCCGGATTAATTTTTGGCGGGAAATTATTTTTAAAGTAATTTAAAACTTAATAATATTCGAAAATAAATAAGAGACAATCATTTATCGAAAACTGCACGTTTTATCAATTACGATAATTGGAAAAAACAAAAACAAAAAATATAAAAATATAAAAGTAATTTTATAAAAAGAAATTCTCAGATTTAGTAACTACATAATAGAATTGCGAAATAGAAAATAAACTTATTATAAATATTTAGAAAAATACAAAAACATTCATTTTTTTTTTTGAAAATATAATTGACAATTAATATAACGACTAATTTTAGTTTAAGATAAAAATTTATTTTGCAGTCCCATATTATCGCTGTACTTGATCTATAATTTTCTTTTTTGTATTTCCTAATATTTAAAAAATTTAATTCTAAATATTTATACTTTTGAATTATATGAAAAATTTGTGTTTTAGTTTATAATAACATTCTGATTCAACACTACACTATTTCAATATTTCAAGACAAAGCTTCACTTTTATGATTCATATTTATGATACATTTTATATTAAACGGAATAATTTTAATTCATACACTAATCAAATATTCGTGCGTATAATTGTGGTTTCAAAATATTTCTCAAGAATTAGCTTAATACTAATATAAAAATATTTTGTTAATTCAAACAACGAATCTTTAAATGTACAACTAAAATTAGTCATGTATACATCTTATAGTTGACATATTTTTTTTGTTTATAATTAATTAATTTTAAATAAATAAAACAAACAATTAAGAATGACTTTAAAATGCAAAAATTATCTAAATTTTTTTGCAATCTTTAATAAAAAACAAATTCCTTTTGACTTAATATACGTTTAATGTATAAAAGAGACTTTATAAGACAAAGTCAATTGATAGTGTGATATATTTAGAAAGGAAATATTGAGGGTAATTTAAATTTTACCTTATTTATTTTTTATTTTGTAAATATTTTTTTTTTGTTTTGTTTTAGATTTAATAAACAACAAGGTAGAATGTAAACCAACGGTTTTTAAAAGCGCACATTTCCAAAACTCAATACAAACTGTTTAGAATTGTGACTTGCACAAAAATTTCAAAATTTCATGTAATAAGAAAAAATGTGAAAATAGGACATTTTTGAAATTTTGAGGGGCCGCAATTCCGGAATCCTATATAACTAAGAAAAGCCGTTAACACACGTAAAAACATATTATTGAACCTTTAATTTTCAAGTCTTGCCGAAGAAAAATTTGTACAGGGGCCTAAGTTACAGGTGTCTAAAAACACCAAATTTTCAATTTTTGAGGCGTATAACTCTTAAAGAGGAGGCTACCAAAAAATTTTTTGAGGAAACTTATACTAATTCTAGAAGTTCTTTCTTGTCTCAAAATTTCAGGTTCCTATCTAAAGGCGTGCCGGAGTTATGAAAAAATTTCATGCAAAATGTGGTTTTCACATAACGGTAAATTTAAATAGTAAATTACAAAATATTACATAATTTTGATATTATTTTATATAGATAATAAAATTTTCGATCTTCTGGCGGTTTTAGATTGCAAAACTATTACGCAGAGCCTGAGATATATACATCTGAAAATGGGGCTTTTTCGCAATTTTGAAGAGCTGCAACTTTGGAACCCTTTACAACTTAAATAAACCTTTAACGCACGTAAAAATATATTACTGTAGCTTTAATTTTTATACCTTGCAGAAGTAAAATGCTTACAGGTTCCTAAGTTACAGGTGCTTAAAAATAGCAAATTTTCAAATTTTAAGCCCTAATAGCTCATAAACAGGGGGTGGTCCAAAAAAATTTTCTGAGCAAACTTATACTAATTCTAAAAGTTCTTTCTTGCCTCAAAATTTCAAGCCTCTATCTAGAAGCGTGCCGGAGTTATGAAAGTAGAAAAATCATGCAAAATTTGGTTTTCACATAACGGTAAATTTAAAGACTAAATTTAAAAAAAATGTATAATTTTCATATTAATTTATAAAGATAAAAGAAATACCTGTCGAATGACGTCTTGAGATTGAAAAAATCTTAAGTAGAACATAAGAAATATGTATTTAAAAATAGGGCTTTTTCAAATTTTGAGGGGCTGTAGCTCCGTAATGGGAGGGGCTACATGAAAAAGTTGTTCCACAAAATTATTTTTTTTATGAGACCTACCCATGGTTAAATTTTTTTTTCTCTATCTTTAACGGTGTAGAAGTTTTGTAAACAGACGGACGTACGTACAGACAGAGTGAAACTAATCAGCACATTTTTTCAAAATTTTTTTGGAAATGTGCTAACAAAAAACAAACTATAAACTTACATAGAATATTACAGTTACATTGTAAGTTTTTATTACAAATCAAAAAAAAATATTTTCAAGAGAAACAAAAATGTATAACTCAAATATAGGAATAATCCTTTCATCAATTTAGAAATACCGTATGTATAACTCTGGGAATGTGCTAAACCTAGATAAATAAAGAGTATTATAAAACTTCAAAATAAAGTATTAAGGTAAGCTATTAAAGTACTTTGGTTTAAAAAAAAATCTAGATCTACTTAGAGATCTTAAAATTAGCACAGTTTCTGAGATAGCTAAAATATGTGCTCAAAAGCACAGTAATCACCTATAATAATCATGTTAATAGTTAGTTATAAAGCCTAACAACTGCCTTCTTGGTCAATATATAATATTGTGAAAAGGCTAAAACGAATAAAACCTCATGAACTAATTCTGTAACTGACCAACTTTATGGATGAATTTAGGTGCTTTTCTTGAGTGGATATCTAATAAATTTAGCTTAAGACATTCAGAAAAAAAAATTATTTGTTAATAAATTTGTTAGATTAGGTGTAATTGTAAAAAAAAACAAAAACGAAATATATAAATATCAAAAACTAAATTATTTGAGGAATCTTGTATTAAAGTATACATCTTTCACAATTTATATTAAAGTATATTTTGAAAATTCAATAATTGTAAATTAAAAGTTAAAAGATATTTATCATTATATCATTATATTTATATTTTAAAGATATTTTAGAAGTTATTTAATTATAGTAAATTTAAATTGAACATTGCAATAGTAAAATTAATATATATATTAAATAAATATTTTAAGCTTACCAAAGTATGAGTATATCCTAATCCTTCTTCATCTGTACCAACAGCTAATAATGGTGAATGCATTTGTTGGATACGTGGTGAATATTTTGTTGGTGAATCCAACATTTTTTCTTTTGCACTTGGACCCATTATAAATTATTTAAATTTTTTCTTTTAATAACTATATAATATATTATTTAATTTTTTTTTTTTTTGTTTGTTTTAATTGTTATATCACAAATTGTAATATTACTCTAATTTTATAACTTATAGTTATATATATTTAAATTTTTTTTTGTTTTTTTATAAAATTTCATTATAACATTTTATATAAAAAATTTAATATAATAACCAATTTAAAATGACTACTACTTATAAATCACTTCTTTTTATTTATTTATTAATTTGTTTTTTTTTTTTTTTTAATATTTTGTACAAAAGTTATATATATATATTGATAATTTCAATTATTTTGTATGAAATTAAATTGGAATTTTATATAAAAATTAAATGAAATTATTTAAGATTTTAAATAAATTTAAATATTTTTTTTTTTATTTTGTTTTTTAACTATAAATCTAATTTTAATTAAAATATGATCCTTTTTAAATTAATTATATAATTTTCGCTGCATATTAATTGTTATAATTTAATTATAAAAAACGCCAGTGCTAAATGTTTATGGAAGCTATAAAAGTCAAAGGACATAAAAAAAAAAATAAAATTATAATATATTAAAAGTACAAAAATTTAATGTGTAATTAATTTCAGGAATATTTTAAATATATATACTTGTTAATACTAAAAGTGCATTTTTATAAAAATTATAACTATTTACATAAAAAATCGTATAGAAATGATATGGAAAAATCAAATAATCCATAAAAAATTTTTTTATGATATATATATGCATATATATATACATATTTTATCTTATGAATGTTATACTTTTATTTCAAAATTTACTTATAATATATAGAAAAAGCTTTTTGTTTTTTATTTGTAATTATTAACCTAATTAAAGTTTTATTAAAGGGAATATAAAAAAAAAAAAAAACAAACTACAAAATGATAATTTTAAAATAAATAAATATTTTACGTACCTACATTAATTATTATTTGCATAATATACATAATTAATATTAAAAATAATAGAATAAATAAAAACATAAATAAAAGAAAAAAACAAGATTGCAAAAAAAAAAAAAATTATTGTTAAAAGTTTTAGTCGGAATAGTATTATAAAATTTCCATTAAAATGATAAATATAAATTTTTCATGCACACTTTAATATATATAGTATAATATTATATGCATATAATAATTTTACATATATATAATATGTATATGCAATTGCATTACTCATCATAAATTTTAGTTCTTAATATTTTTAAAAGTTATAATATATTTTAGTATTATAAGTTTTAGAGGCGTAGCTATACCTAACAGTGAGGTAATTAATATTAGGGTCCGTTATTAACTGGCAAAGTATAGAGAGCCCAAACATTTTTTTTTACAAATTCATATTTATTATCCTTTGATTCAACATATTATGTTATCGAATACATTTTAATTGTTAAACTTTATAAAGTATACATAAATACACATTTTAAACAAAAAAAAATTCACAATATCTTTACTTTACTTCTATATTTCTAACATAATTATTTTATAATAGTTAATGATAATTATAATGGAATAATTATAAATTTTGTTAAATTCACTTTTTGTTGTTATTGATAATTGATGTGAAAAAATCTATTGAATACCTTTACTACCTTTGCATATGCAAAATTTCACATGTTAATTTGTCAGTGCGGTTATTTAAAAAAAATTTAAAATTCTAACAAATAATTCCTTAGAATGCTATATCACTATTTGAAGATTTATATTTAAATTTAAATATAGATTATATATACTTGCTTCATTTTTTATGCTGCCAGTGACAGTGTCTAGTGTTGAGCTAAAAATAATAAAAAGCTATAAAAGAAATTCAATAGTTCCAAATAGATTTAAAGATCTTGCTTTGCTATATAGTTATTGAATCAATGGAAGCTGCAAAAATGAAGATTTAAGTGATTTAATTTAAAGTTTTTAAATTTTACTACCTATTTGTTTTATTTTTATTTTAATTAAAAAGTCTAAATATTATTAAATTTAAAAATATGAATTTTTATTCATAAATAAATGAATAGGGGGTTCAATTTTGTTGGTTGTTAGCTACGCCCAAAATTCTTAGCTACGCCACTGTAATAGTTCCTTAATTTTTAGTATTAATATGAATTCATAATTATAATATATTATAATATAGATATATTAAATATAGTATTCACGAAAGGATATTTTCCTTTATTAATTCTAAAACATTCAAAATTTTATTTAATTTAATTCTAATTTATATTTTATACAAGAAGAAATCGGTTTTTATTTTATTGTTATTCGATTTAAAATAAAACTGTGAATCTATTGTAAGTATAAGTATGTATAATGTATATAAATTAAACTATATATTTATCTCAATATTGATAATTAATGGTGTAACCGGTATACTATAATTGATACAATAATAATACATAATAAGTATTTACTCTTTTTTTTGGAATTTTAAATTAAAAATATTTTCACCTGCTATTAAGTATACCTACATAGTAAGTAGTGATGTTATTTTATTGTATTTTTTGTTTCTTTTTTTTTTTCCATTGACCTTAGGGTCTTTATTTATTCTTTATATTAATTATTATTATATCTATATTATGCACTTAAAAAACATGTTTACAAAAAATATTTGTTTTTTGGAATTTAATATTTTATTAGAAAATATCAATGAATGTTGCCAAGAATAAGAAATTTGAAAAAATTTCTTTTCATTTTGTACCTATTGTACCTATTTTGTACCTATTAGCAGGTGTTAAACGAAGCATGTCATACTTTTAATTTTATTAAAATTATTATTTTGTAAAAATCTTCTGCAACATCAAAAATTAATTTTCAATTCCATTGATTTCACCCTGTGTAAATTTTACTTAATAGTAAAAATAACTAATAATACCTATCCTATCACTGATCACACAAAAAAAAAAAAAAAAAAAAAAACAAAAATTATATTTTTGACATCAATTTTTAATACAATGAATTTTCATTCTCTTTTTTTTTTATATGATAATTATTTTTATTTTTTTTTCACTATTTTTGTAAACTGACACTTTGTTTTTTATTTTTTATTATTTACCAAAGAAAAATAAGAAAAAGAAAAAACATAAAAACTAAAAATTTGTATTAGAAAATTTTTTGGGAAAAAAAAATTAAAAATAAAAAAAAAAAAAAACACTTAAATATTATTTTTATTTTTCATAATATTCCCTTATTTTTTTTTCGATTAATAAAAACCTAATTAACACTTTAAAAATTACTAATTTGCTATAAATAATTCATTTATTTTTTAATTTAAATGTAGGTATAAAATATGGAAAAAAAAAAGTAGAGAAACAACAAAAAAAAAAAAACACAATACCCAATAATGACACCGAAAAAATATTCCAAAATATTTCAATATTAAAAAAATGTAAAATTAAAAAATTAAAAAAAATTAAAAAATTAAAAAAATAAAAATAATTAAAAATAATTATAAATAATAAAACAAAATTTTAATGTTTTTTTATTTTAGCCTTTCAAATATTCCGTACCCGTACATTTTTTTGTTTTACTTTTTAGAGAATGGACGGATTGTTGTGTTTTTGTTTTTTTTTTTTAGTATATATTATTATAATATGTGTTATGACTTCTTTCTTCACAGAAGAGAATAAATCAACTGAATCAGTTATAGTTGTGAGTTGTTGTGACTGATTTTTTAATTTTATTTTTTTAATATTTATTTTTTGTTGTTATTATTACATTTTTTTTTTAAACAGCTGACTAGGTCGCATTTTTTTAATATATTTTATTTTATTTATTTTTTTTTTTTTTTTTACAAATGATCGGTTTATTATAATGAGTTTTTTTTTCTTTTTTTTGTTATTTTTTATTATTCTAGTTGTAAGTCATATCAAAACAAAATAAAAAATTAGCTTAAATTTTTCTTTTTTTTTTATTTTATGATTAAAAACACTGAGTAAATTTGTCACCAAATATTAATTGTTTGTTTTTTATTTTTTTTTTTTTTGTGGGAAAAAAAGTTTTGTATTTTTTTTGTTGTTTTTTTTTTTTTTTAACTAATTTTAAAGTAATTGTAAGCTTATCAATTTTATCTCACCCAATAAATATTTTTAATAAAAAAAACTTTTATTTTATCAAACAACAAATACAAAATACGTTGATATTATGAATCTGTAAAAAAAAAAAAAAAAAAGAAAATAAATAAGTAAATAAATAATAAAAATATTATTAATAAATCACGAAATTATTCAAATAACAACAAAGGATTATCTTTTTTTTTTATATATAAGTAGTTCTTTATTATTATTTATACTGAGGTATATACATATTTTACGATATAATGTCATTAATATAGTCTAATGTAACCAATGTATAAAGCATATATATTTTTTTTATATTAATTAAAGAAATTAAATGTACTAGAGACAGCGTGACATTGAAAATTTTTGTGTAAAATATTAATTTTTTTTTTTTTTTGTTTTTTGGGTTAAGAACAAAATAGTTGGTATACATATATTGCACAATATATTAGAATATTTTAATTTTTCCAAAATAATGTATGTATGTATATATACCGAATAATAATGTATGTATTATTTTCAACCAAATCGCAAAAGGCTATACTTTTATTACTTCAGTTTTCTTATTCTGTCCTTCTTTAACTCATCAAGATGTCTTTATTTTTTAACTTTAATTACATTTTTAAAATTTTCATATAATACTGATCGAATAGTCATATACAATACAATACTACTGTCACTAGTCAACAGAGTCACTATTTTACCAAGGGGAAAAAAAGTAAAATTATAAAAAAGTTTAAATTTTAATTATGGAATTTGATTTTATTACTGTTCAAAATATTTCATATATATAAATCTCAACAACAAAATGTTTAAAATAGCAAATACTTAAGTGAGTTTAATCTGACACTACTACAGATAAGTGTAAGAATCATGTAATAAAAAACATGGAGTTTCAGGATAAATCTCGCATAGAGCAAGGGTGATTTAGAAGGTTACAATAAACTGTATTAGAGGGTGGAGTTTTTTGTTAATGGCTTATTTAAGCTTTAAAATTTTTTATTTATTTACGAAAGCTTTAAAATTTTGAACTTTCTTTTATTCTATTTTATATGATTTTGATTGTATAGATATAAAACTAAAACAATTTGATTTGACCATTGGTGCAGTGCATAAGTCACCGGTCTTTCAGACGAAAGATCTCGGGTTCAAGCACAGTTCAAGCCAAAAATAATATACAAAATATAATAAAATAATGTAAACAAAATATTAAATACAATTATAATTTAATACTTGTACCGAGATGGTGCACATGCTTTAAGGTTAAAGGGCCCTAAAAATATCGGCAGATAATATAAAAAAAAAAGAACCACTTGGCAATGCACAAATTTTTAAGACCCTATATATCTCCGAAACAGCTAAGAATAGATCATCTGCAAACATTTATTGCTCAATGTTAGATTTATCTTGAAACACTCTGTATAATTAATATAATATATGAAAATGTTTAATTTGTGTATATATATATATGTATATACTTATAAGTAAATTTATATATAAAATTTTAAAAACGAATAAGAAATGAAAAAAAAAACCTTATATTTAAATAAATTATAAATAATATTTTTAAAGTAATTATAGGGTTGTCTTATGCTTATCCAATTAGATATACATATGTTTAAATGTTATATGGTACTTAGTATAATGTATATAGGATGACATAAATAAAGATAATATATAATATAACGTATAACATATATATATTTTATTTTATATAGGTATAGTAAAATAAATATATATAGTGTATATATAAATACAGTAAAATAACAAAAAAAAAAAAAAATAAACAAAATTTAAATTTAAATAATTTAAAAATGTATCAAATGAAATTAAAATAAAATCATTAATATGACACCTTGACATCTTAATTTCTTACATTTCTGTGTTTGGGTTATATAAAATATAACTTTCAATTTCTTTACTTCAGTAAAACAGTTTTTGCGTTATGTCAGTTTTAATCGCTATTTTTTATGTAAATTATACGGGCCAAAAATTTAAAGTTATTCACAATTCAAATACTCATTTCTACTTTTTATTTGTATTATTTCTATATTTGTATTTTATATACGAGAAATGTAATGAAAATGAAAATGCTCTGTTTTAAAAATTTAAAATAAAAAAAAATATCATTTTGAAGTGTAAGTAGTCATATTATCGTAATTCTACTGTTTAAATTAAATAATTTATATTGTTATGGAAAATTATATTTCGAATTATTACTAGAATTCTAAATTTTTTTTGTTATGTTTTGTTTTATATAATTATTTATTTATTTAACAATAAAAAAAAAAAAGAAAAACACACACATTAAATCAATTTTATTTAATTAAGTAAATATAAAAAGAAATATGTAATCAACGCATCATTAAAATTACGATAATTTTTTTTTTCGTTTTTTATGATAATAATACATATAAAAACTCTTTTTTTTCCATATATCTGAAATCATATGAAAATTTGTAATCATATATGTATTATGATTCATATGAATATCAATTGTATATGATCATATGATCATTGTGGCACATACAGTTACAGATCAGATTGGCATACCCAGTCAAACTGTTAAACTTAATTATTAATTTTATTATGAATTCATTAAATTAGAAATAATAATGCGTATAGCAATTAATTAATAATTAGAGTATAATTTTGGTTTAAATCAAATTAAAATATTTTTTATTAAAAGAATTTAACATAATTTGGAAAATTTTAATTTAAATTAATGAAAAATATAATATGAAGACCAGGAATGTTTTTTAAAAATTTATGTTGTGTTTTTTTTGCTTAGAATTTTAGAACAGGACAAAAAATAATGAAGGAATTTATAAGAAATTTTCAATTTCAAAAACTTTTAAAATCTTAATGAACCTTGTCAGTATGAGTATATCTTTGACATACTTTTACACTTGGCAGATTTTTTTTAAGCAAATCCTATTTTTTTTTAATACCCTACACCTAAAGTATAGGGTATATTAACTTAGATATGGACATGTACATATATATATTCTGAATCAGCATCATCTCCTGAGTCGATTTAGCGATGTCTGTCCGTTCGTTCGTCCGTCCGTCCATCCATCCGTACTCACGATAACTCAAAAAATAATGATGCTATCTTGATGAAATTTATACTGTAGGTTAAGAATGACTAAAGAAAGGCGGGGAGTGCAAATTGGCGAAATCGGACCATGGCTTCAGGTACCTCCCATACAACTCCCAAAACCAAACAAGCATATCTTCGAAATTAATAAAGATAAATATTAAATAAATATTATACAGTACGGTCTTAGAGTTGGATATATAAAATGAAACCAACAGGGTTTCGATAAATTATTTAGTGGAGATTTTATGGTTTGAGGGTTTTAGAATTGGTTACAAAATCAGTGTTTTAATCAATTGCTTAACGATGGTTTGAGAGGTGGGGCTATTTTTATATATATGCAGAAAATAAGTAGATTTTAAAAAAAGGTTCACAGTTAGATGTAAAAGGTGTACCACCTTTACCATGAACGTACTCTTGTATTTAAACGATGTAATAGGAATGATGTAAAATTTTGCAGATGTAAATGTTGAACATGTCAAAATTAATTGATATTAAAAGTTATTTAAACAAATTTAAAATTAAAATATACATTAAAATTAATTTTTATCGGTTATGACTTTTTTACACATTAATTATACATTTTTTAGTATAAAACTTTTCATTTTCACAAGTATAAGACAATAACATATGAATATTGTAAATACAATAGACTAAAACATTGGAAAATGTTTTAACTCTTATAAGATAACTATCCTTAAAAGCTTGTGTACACTATAGGTGTAGACTGCAGATATATATGATGTATAACTAGTAGGATACATTATATAAGTCTCTTATTATTTTACAGAATGATGATGTAAAAGAAATGTGTTAAAAATAGAATTATTAGTATTTTGGTGTTACATATTTAATATTATTTATTAAATCAAAAGTAAGTAAAAACGATGTGAAAAATACTTCAAACTCTAAAAGCCATATAAACATTTTAATAATATTGACATAATAGCGAAGGATTTAAATAAACATAATACTTTATAATATTAATAATTATCGTTTATTAATATGTTTATTTATATGGATGATAGTCAAATTAAAATAATATTTTGTATTGTCTTGTAGAGATAAGATAAGAAAATATGGCTCAAGGGTTAATTTTTACAAATAAAGGGCACCAAAATGGCACTATTTATTATAATTTGTTATATTATATATTAATACATTTTATTTAGATAATAATGTATTATCTTGTTTTTTGCAACAAAATATAACCTTTAAATATTTCTATAATATTTTAATAATCTTATACAACTACTAATAATTTTAAATAATTTGTATAATATTATGGCGCAAATATGCATATCAGAAATTTCAAAATAAATAATAAAAAAATTATAACAAATTATTCATAATTTTATTTAATATGACAATTGAGAATAATAATTTGTTAGGTGAACCAGATCTAATTTCATCATTAGTATTTTATTTCATGTAGCTAATCAAAATTAGAAATACTTTCATTAAAAAAAAAAAAGTTTTTTATTTTAATTATTTGATGTAATAATTTAAAATTTATTTAGATTAAAAAAATTCATTTTATAAAATATTATTAACATTATATAATGTATAACATATTTTTAAATAATTTCTAAGAGCGAAAGACTTGTGCATAGAACTGAATTAAAAATAACTGAACTTATATTGATAATAACTTACTTTGAGTTAAAGGATTTAATGTTTACACAAATATAAATGCACAATTAGTATAGCTCAATCTAGCTAAAATAACTAATGTTTTTTAACTGAAGTTTAATTTAACTGCCTGGACGGTAAAACGGTTTACATATAAGTTTATAGTTGGATAGCATAGTTATTAGAGTGCCTACATAAAATTCGGGTGGGGAAACAAGTTTGGATCTTAAGAAAAGTGAACACTTTATTCATCTGGTTTTCGATCTTCGATTTAGTTACCACTTGTCATTCGTCATCAAATTAATGGCAAACAATAATAACTATACTAGTTATATTAGTTTTGAATATTTCTTTTTGTTTTACACGCTACCCAAACTCTAGCAAAGTTTTCCATTTTACAAAATTATTGTAGGTTTGAGCAAGAAGCAGAGGAGTTCAAGGGAAATATGAATATAAAGGAGAATTGGCGGGTAAATTGGAGACGAACCTGAATAGGTTTGTTTTGAAAAGTTGCAAATTGTATAATGGACCATTTCTATCAGAGGGGAACACGTTGGATGGAAGCATGTTCCACGTTTTAGGGGTTCTCACAATAAAAAAGTTTTACCAGTTTTAAACCACGTAGGAATTTCCACAGTGTAGAAATGGGCACTTGAGGCTCCCCTAGTGTTAGGTCGGAATTGTTTAAGTGGAGGCATTATTGATTTCAATTTAATAGAACAAGTGTCATTACCTACAAGATATCTATAAAAGAGAGATAAAGCTCCAATATTTCCACGTTAGTTAAGAGGAGTAAAGGTTCCCTGAACAGTAGAGTCGCCAATCAAGCGTAAGGCGCGATTTTATAAAAAAATAAATATACAACAAAACAAATATCAAATGTTAAACAAACAATTTTATAACTTATGTCTTATAACTGATAGATATCGCAAACCCTATAATGTATTATTAACAAGCTTACACTTAATATAAATAAAATATTTTCAATATAGATGAGTTATAACTTAAATAAAAAATTAAATGCTGAAAATAATGTGAGGATGTAAAACAAAAAGATGTAAATCGATGATATGTAAATCGGGGGATAAAGTATGTATAAACATAATATTAAGTTGTCGTTGTTAATCAGTTGTGATTTAAGCAATTGTAATTTTTAATGTGATAAGTCCTAAGCATTATCTGAAATATAATAGTAATTTATTTTATTTTATTTTTTCTTTATTAAATTCATAAATTATTGTAAATATTACATAATCTAAACAAATGATGATGATGATCAAAATTTTTTTTGATGGTCTTAGCCTGAGTTTTGTGGCCTTATAAATTATTATAACAATTCAATTAAAATGTATTTCCTTCTTCTTTGAAAAATTAAACATTATATAAAATTAAATATAAATGTAATAAATATAAAATTTATTTAATACAATATAAGAAAAAAAATAAAAAATCGTAAAAAAATTTCAGTTTTACAGATTCGTTTTTTTTGAAAACTTTAATTTTTTTTTTTTTGACTTAAGTGATTTCTAATTGATACCTTAGCAAAATCGGTTTAATTTTATTTTTAAACTCTGTTACACTATTAATTAATTTGAAAGTTTCAGGAAGTTCATTGTACACTTTTAGACAGTTATATAAAACAATTGTTTTTCTTTTTATTTGAGCGGAATAACGATAAATAAAAATTTGCTTTATTGCGCGTATTGTGATTGTGAATGTCGATCATTCTGTTGAGTATGAAGTTATCCTTCATTTCGTTATTAAAAATTTTAAAAGAGAGAATATATAGTTGGCATTTGCATATACATATTTGAAAAACTAATATATTGAGTAGAGTATATTAAAGCTGGAAATCTGTGAATAATTTTTATAATCTTTTTGTGCAAGATATCTAATTTATTTAGATAATGTTAAGGAGCTCTACTCCATATAGGATTCAAGTAAGTGATATGCGACTTAATAAAAGATAAATATATAGTGTATAAAAGGCTTTGTTCAATAGAAAGTTTTTTAACCTGCGTATTATAAAAATATAGGGAGCTTAATTTTTCATTATGTGCTCAATGTGAGCACTACAATTTGCTTTACTATCTACTATTAGACCTAAATAATTAAATTTTTTTACGACCTCTATATTCTCATTGTTGAAACGGAATGTAGTCCCCATATCTGAACTTTTATTTTCTTAACTTTGTAGAATTCCTTTAAAATTGAAGAATTCCCTTTCTCTTTATTTTTCACATTTTTCTTATTCTATGAAATTCTAACAGAACATTAAAATTTTGGTGCAAGTTACAATTCTGAAGAGTTTGTATTGTGCGTCTTTAAAAACCGTTAGTTTACATTCTGCCTAATTATTTATTTTAATGTTCTTTTAACATCTGAGAAAAACGTAAGTTATATATTTTATTAAAATAGTTTTGCTTGAACAACAGTTAGTTATTAGTTATTTTACCTCCAATAAAAAACACAGCTAATTTCATTCTGATTTTATCCTTCAAAAATTCAACAGATATTTTTAACGAAGATTCGATTCGATTTTAATACCTAACAGATTTATCCTATATAAGTATATAACATAAAAATACGTTTAAAGTATGAACAAACCAAATAATTTCTTTTCTTTCAATATTATATTTTTTTATTGAAAATAAATTTTATTTTTGCCGACAATTTTTAGTTATGTAATATTTAAAAATAAATATAAAAAAAAATCTTTGATAAACAACAAAAAAAAAAAAAAAAACGGCACTAGTTTTTTAAGTTTTTTTTAAAAACGGCACGGCACTCAAACACTAAAACAATTGAGAGGCACATCCGAGAATATGATGAATAATCACGCATCTGATTTAAAAAAAAAAACCAAAAAAAAGCTATGTATGATGTATGTACATATGTTATTAATTTTGTTTTTTATTCAGTTTTTAATCACTTTTTAATTTTTTGTTTTATGTTTTATTTTAATTTCATTAAAGAATTTTGTATTTTAATCGTTTAACTTTAAATACATCAAACCAAAAATAATTACATTTCAATTGGTTTGATTTACTAAAAAAAATCGTATGTACAAACATATATACATATATGTATATATATACGTATTATTACGTCCATATTATTATGTTTTTCGAGTAATGAACTTTCTAAGAACGGATAAAACAAATAAATTTGAAAAAGAAAAAAACATAAAAAAATAAAAACACAAAGAAAATATAATAAATATGTGAAATCAATCAGATTAAAAATCGATTAAATAAAAAAAAAATATCTATAAAATTTTATTTTATTTTATTTTATTTATAATTTTTGGTCTTACGTAATCGATAATCTTTTAAACAATTTAATTTAATGATCTTATAGAATATAATCACAATTAAAAATTAAGAGGTATAATTATTGTAAAGAGCAATTGAAGCATATTATACCATTGTCAGTAACGGAAGAACATAATAAAGAGTTCATTTAATATAGAGTTAAATTTATAGCTCGAGTGAATATATATGTATGTACATATAATAAAAGAAAGTTCAATACACATTAAATTCAATATAAATAGAGCTACATACATATTATTATACATATATCAAATAAATATTGAGTTTTCAATTTTCACTGTTAAAGATGTGCAAACTTGATTCAATTTTTTTTTTTTTTACTGAAAAATTTTTGATATATTTTTATCTAAATTTTGATTGTTTTATTAAAAAATGAGAAATGTAGTAATTAAAGTTCTTGACGAAAATAGATGCAATTTATTTAATTTAATAATAGATAAAGTATTGAACCAATGATATTATTGAAATACATTAGAGAAATGATATTATAGAAATACATTATAGAAATATATGTATTATTATAGAAATATTGCATTCTATAAACAACGGTACAATGACAGAACGCCGGAGGAAATAAAGCCCAAACTTTAATCCTTTTCAAAAAAGAATTAAATTTCACGGGTTTTAATTCCACTAGATCGTGGGCTTTAAGTTCATTTCGAAAACGAATAAAAGCTCACTGAGTAGAACAAAGGTTACTATCATGAGTCTGTATATCATTTGACTGTATTTTATTTGATGACATGTCAGAAGTCCCATTGGGACTTTTGACTCACTTCAATGAGCCACATGTCCCATAGGACTTTTGAATCATTGTTAAAGCCTCAGGGATTTTGGGAGGGATTTTAGAATTAAATTCAAAATCAGGATTATACGCTTTTAACAGAATATTTAGATAATTGTATGCATATACGAGTTTCTGAATTAGGAGAGATTTTAAAGTTGGTTACAAAATCAAGGTTATTACCTTTTTCCAGAATATGTAATCCTCCTAATTTAAAAGTCGTATATGCATATATCTAAATATTCTGTAAAAGGCGTATAATCTTAATTTTGAATTCAATTTTAAAATCCCTCCCAAAATCCCTGACAATTAGTATTACTTATATACATATTTTGGAAAAAGGTAATAACCTTGATTGTTTGTAATCAACTCTAAAATCCTTCCCAATTTAGAATCTCGCACATATACATATTAGTAAATATTCTGGAAAAAGGAGATAACCCAATTTTTATCCAAAACTCGAAAATCTCTCCTAATGTGTTTGCTCTAGCTATTCTATTACACTCTTCTTTTAAGAATGAAAAATAATGTGGGTCTTAATTCCAATTCAAAAGGAATGAAAGCCAGCGGGTTAAACTTTTAACTGAATATAAGAAATTATTATAGCATATTAAATACAGGAACAATAGAGTTTCTATATAATAAAGACAAATCTCAAGCTATAGGAATGTACCTGTCAGCTTAAAAATTTTAAAGTTTTAAAAAATTTTGTTATCAATATTATAAAATCTAAACATAATTTATTTTTAAGTATTATAAGAACATTATTTAATGCCTGGAGGTGACACATATATACTTTTAACAACTTACTTATTTTTTCTTATTATGACTTTACAAAAAAAACAAAAAAATTCGGAATTCACATAGAATTTAAAAAATATTTTAACAACGTAAATAAAAATTTTTTTTTGAATCAACAGCTTAAAGCAAACTATTATTAACGTAATTATTTTAATAACTCATATGTCAAATGCTTGTCTATTATAAAAAAAAAGCTAATGTTTAAAGTTAAACGAACTGCTTTTAACAATTCAAATGCCATTTTTTTTTTTGTTTTGTTTAAGCTTATATAGAATAACTATATCTTTTATATAATCCTAAATTTTATGATATAACTTAATATGTATATAAAGAAAAAGAGAATGTATATTGTACTTTTAAGATTTTAGAAATAATTTCCAAATTTTTAAAATGTTTTCTATCTAATATGTATGTTCTGTAATATTTTATATGTATGTTCTGTTTATTTAAAAAGTTCAAGTGAAAAGATTTTACAGATGAATGACCCGTGATCTGATATCTTGTGATATCTTGCATGATTATATAGTGGCATTGTCATACATAATTATAGTTTTAACTGTTAACAAGTAATTTGTATATCCTTAAAATTCTTAAAATCTTTTTTTCTAAATGTTTATTCATAATGTTATAGTTATTATTAGTCGAAATTATTATACTTTTTTTCAATGGTATAAAAGACATACTTGAAAATATTTCAAATAAAAGATTAAAATCTCGATCAAACCAGACCACCACTATACACAGCAAAAATATCTCTTAATTTTATAATTAAAAAAAAAAATTAATCTAAAGATATTCTCACTTTTATGTTTTTTTTTTTTAAACAAAACAGGAAAAAGTTAGTATAATCTAATTGTTTATATTTATATGTAAGTAAAATTCAAAGAATGGTTTCCATTCTGATTCTCCAGTATTGACTAGTTTTACTGACGTAATGTATTTGTTTTTTTAATTTTAAAATCTAAGTGTTTTTCTAAAATTTTTCTTACAATATGATTAACAAAATAAATAAAATGAATGTTAATATTAAAATAATTTTTGTATAATATAAAGAAAAATGTTATTAAAACATTTTTCTTGATTAAAAATTAACAAAAATCATATGTTTTTTTTTTGTACTGACAATATTCTATATTTACTGTATTCTATATGTGGTGTATATAATAATAACCGAATATTTGAAAATCCAGCATATAATAAAAAATATATATAGTGCTTAATGCTTAATTTTCAAGTTAAAAACAATTGAAATTTTCAGGTTAAATCAAATAAAAACCTGAAAACTCTGATAAAAATATATCTAACACAAATAAAAACTATAAATAATAGAATCTAAACGCATATAATCCGAAATAATATACTGATTTTAGGAGTAACAGTAAAAAAAAATTTCAAGTTTATTTAATAATATTTATTTATATATAGGTTTAAGATTATAGGTGGTTGTGGGTTTTGAAAAGTAGATATTTTCAAAATTATAACTAAAAAGCGTTGTAGAATTTATTATAATTTTTTTTTGCACCAATGTTTGTAATTTTTTTAGCATTTTTTTTTTGGAAGAAAAATGATGAAAAATTAAGAAATATTTTCTTCAATTTCAAAAACACATTATATAAATATAATTTAAAAAAAAAATAATTAAAGTTTAAAAAAAAAATTATATTAAAATAAAATTTTAGAGCATTATTTCACTTTTAAAAATGTTCTAGTATCTAAAAATAACACACTCTAAGTCATCATAAGTATCTCTAAACATGACATGAATAACAAATATTTTTTTTGAGTTAACTTAATTTTTATCTCAAAAACGCTACTCGCATGGAAAAGTCATATGTTTTTAACTATAAGGTTTAAACGCTCGTGAATTTTCTTTAAATGCTCCTAAATTGTATATAGGAGAAATACTATTTCAATAAAGTAAACCTGTGAGAATTGTTGGTCTAGTGCAGCCGGTTCAGACTTCTTGCACCTCTTGGAACCTAATGAAGCTAGGGGTCTGAAATCTTATAAATGATGATCAAATTTTATGGCCACAACTTCTGTAAAATTTGGTTGTGCTGGTGCAACGGGTTCGGGTACCTGTCATATAACTTCTCTTTTTAAATGAAATCAGTGTCTATTGAAGCTAGCTATCTGAAATTTAGTGAAAAGGTGTCGAGTTACATGCTAAAAACTTTTGTAAAAATTGATTGGTCTAAAGCAGCCGGTTCAGGCTTCTTGCATTTCTTGGAACTTAATGAAGGTAGGCGTCTAAAATCTTATAAATGATGATCAAGTTTTATGGCAACAACTTCTGTAAAATTTGGTTGTGCTTATGCAATAGATTCGGGTAGCTGTCATACAACTCCACAATTTACATAAATATATCTCTGTAGTTAACGTCGGTACTAAAACATCTGAATGTTTTTAAAAGATGATCAAGTTTTATAGAAATAGGATATATTACGTTTATACGGGTATCCCAGAGTTGACACAGTCTAGTACCGCACTCTCCCTCGTTAATTTAAAGTTTTGATTTCTCGTATAGCGAACTATCTAAAAAACATTAAGTACTGTATTTTTTCTAATTAACGTAACACAAAATTAAAATGATATGTAAAGGATATGTATAAAGTAAATTACATGGTGAAATTAGAAGTCATATTGACCAATTTATTATGTTCACAGAATATACATATAAGTAAATATGTATAAAATAATAAGCTAACTTATTATTATTTACTATCTATAATCATACGCTTAATCATTTTTAGCATATTTAAAAAAAAAATGAAAAAAAAAATATGCTAGTTAGTTTTACTCTGCCCGTTTGTTGATAGCCTCAAAATAAATTTAATATAAATTTCAGACATACAGGTCGTTAAAGTAAAAAAAAAATCACTAAATTATCTCTATCACTTTAAAGCAACACATTTTTAAATGTATTAAGAACTATTTTAATTATTACAGAACTGTGCCAAAGTGAGTCGTTCGTAGCAGAACACGCAGTCAATGAACTTTACCATACATAGTGCACATCCATTATAAAAATAATGAAGAGTCTGCACAAGTCAAGATTTACTCTTGGACGATGGAAGCACTTAATGAGTTCGGAAACCTACTCGGTAAAACTGCAATGGATTGTTTACTAACAAGTTCACTCAGGCTTTTCCAAGAAGCCCGCTCAAAATTCTTGGCTAATGAGGACGCAGAAAAGTTTTCCAAATCTATATAGTTAAATCTAATCTGAATATAAAGTCAATAGGACTAATACAGTTTATAGTCAATAGGAGTATACAGTCAAGCGACTAATCACTCGACCAAATACAAGGTAAAAAAAAAAATCTTTCAAGACATTGACTGATTGAATGAGGCGCTCTAATAAACGAAACCAAAGCACAACATATAGAGTTTTCCTTACATTGAAGAAAGTGGTCTCTTGATTTTTGATAATTTTTTTTCATACCAAAAATTTTTTTTTTTTAAATATTAAAAATTTTGATGAAAAAAAGTAACCTTAATTCTAAAATATTTTTTCTAAAATTTAACATCCTTACGTATGGGAATTTTAAATTAAATGTAAAATATTTGCTTTTTATTTCCTCATATTTTTTTTCAAAATATATATATATATATTATAAATTTATAATTGTTTATTTATTTATTTATTTTATTATATTAATTAAAGATTATTCATATACATATAATGCATAATTTTCTAAGAAACTGTATTGAACATTGTCTATATAACTAAAGTAAATTTTTAAGTTTTATATTATAAAGTATAACATAACAAAATTTAATTTTTAATCTGTAACAAATAAATACTAATGTTTGATTAACAATCATTTTTTATATTTAATAAATCAGTAAATAATTAATAAATATTTTAATTTAATATATTTATTATCAAACAAAAAAAAAAAAAAAACAAATTACAATGAAAATAAATAAGCAATGTGTAAGCAGAAGCACACGAATTAATATTTAATTGATAAATACTTTATGTGCATTGCAATTTATGCTAGCAACTAAAAAGTAATACAAAAAAAAAAACTAAATATTATTAAACAAACTTAAAAAAATATTCAAGGATTAAATTAAGATTGTAAATTACTTTTAAAGATTGAAATTGAAACCATTTCATGTTGATAAAATATTCTTTGTTTATATTTATTATTATAAAAAAATAAAATTCCACATAAATAAATTGAGAAAAAAAAAAACTCTATTAAATTAAATTAAATTCTGAAAGATAAAAAATGTGTCATAGAATTTTATCACTTTTAATCATTTTATTTCCTGAATCAAACAAATGTGTTATACATAATATACTAAACATATGATTATTAAAAACAGTTATAGTCTGCACTAGACCGTAAGGGATTCAATTTTATTCGTTAAAAATTCGTTTTATTCGTTAAAAAATCAAAGATTATAAAAAGATGATTTTAATTATATTTTATCATTACGTAACAATTGTTTATTTTGAAAATAAATTGTATGTCACAGTTGATGAATAAAAGTAAATTAAAGTACATACAATAAGGGTTTATTTAAATTGACTTTTTTTAAAAACTTTTGACTTTGACTTTTGACTTTGACTGACTTTTTTTAAATTAATTTTTTCGTTAGAGATCTTGTCATATTGATTATAGACGTTCTGTAAGCTTTAAAAAAAAAAAACAGGAATAATAGAAACAGCTTTTGAAGGCATAAATATATAGCTTATCTATAATGACTCTAAAAAGACTTCTATAACTTCCACTATACTTAATTGTTTTCTAATTTTGATTTTTACTCTTCCAATTCTTAATTCTATTATATATATATGTATTACCAAATGTCAACATAATTTAAGGGAATAATAAATTTGGGGAGCGGTACGAAATCTTGTTTTTTTTAATCTTGTTCTTTAAAATCTTGTTTTCTAAAATCTTGTTTTTTTTTTATCTTGTTTTTCAAAATCTTGTTTTTTTTTATCTTGTTTTTTAAAATCTTGTTTTTTTTTAAATCTTACTTTCGTAAAAATCTTGCTAAATCTTGTTTTTTTTACAGGTCAGTTCTAATGGGAGTAGCTAGTTTATGCAGAGCCGCAAAATTATTTCAAATGAATGAGTTTATATCCTATTGTCTTTAATGAAAGTAAAGGGTGTTGAAATTTTAAAATTAGCGGCTAGCTTTTTTGTATGTAAAATATATGATAAATCAATTAATTTGTTTTATTAAAAATAGTAAAATAATCACAATTCGTATGTTAAAAAAAAAAAATTATAATTTGATAAATAAGCATATAAATTAATTAACATAATATACTACCTGAAGGCGGCGGTGCCAAGATTCAGCATTATTTTGCGTACGTGGAAAATGAAATTTTTCAGAACCAGTAACGGTCTATCTCTATTTCTACTATCACATTGTAAAATTGTTAGTTTCGCTATTAAAATTGATAAAAGTATGGTAGCTATTACAACGCGCCAACTGGATTTCCACTTTAATAACTCAGTATATATCAAAGCTATAGGTATAGGTATCTGAAATTTTATGAAAAGAAGTGAAATTTGAAATCATACTTCTTTTTTTGCATGAACATAATTTAGATCCTCATATTTTGAATACTTAATAAAGCAATAACATTTAAAATTTTCTAAAAAATTATGAAGTTTTATGGAAAAGAACTTCTATGAAGTTTGGTTTAAGAGGTTTTGATAAATTTTGAATACTGAAATAGTTTTTTCTCAAGAAAGACTATAGATTATTATGTAGTCAGTCAATCAGCATTGAATAAAAGCAATAATTTTAAATAATTTTTCCTAACTGCCTTTTTTGCTCTTATTTCTCTAATATAAAAGAAGGCTGTGTGCAAAATCGCCCAAAAATTGAAAATGAAAAATGACCCAAATTTTTTGGGCAATTTTTCATTTCATTTAATTTTTCTAAAATTACAGTAATTTTTCCTTTTCAATTTGTGAGCGAGCAGCCATAGAAGAATTACAATAAAGTTTAATGTTAAACTGCATAGTCTACTATACACTATTCCTCCTTTTTATTAATTTTTAAGATATTTTTTAATTTATTTTAATATAAAAACTTGAGATATTTTTATATTAATCATCTTTGAAGTTATATGTTTCATAATAAAATCAAATTCAAAAGTTATATGTTTCATAATAAAATATTTTGTGTAATTTTAGAATGGATGTAAGAGAAGAAAATGTTTTATAAACAATATGGGTATATAATATATACAAAAAGTTAAGCAATAGTTTATACAAATTCTATATTATATTCCAATCTTAGCATCATCATCAAAGAAACTAAATTCACAAAATTTAATTGGGTTCAAACTTAACCAGATAAAAACTTAAAAAAATAAAAACTGATAAGAATCAATTTTGATACGAAATGAATAAGAACGGAAGTCATATTTTCACAATACACACGATTTTTATTTAATTAATTATTAAAAAATGAATAATATGTTTTTTTAAAAATGTATAAGACAAAGCCTTAAAATATTTATCAGTGTTTAATGTTCGGCTCCAATAACTATTGAAACTATTGAAACTATTTTAATATTTTTCTTCTTTTCTAGTTCAAAGTATCTAAAATTAAATAATTGTGCTTAATAACACCATGCCAGATAAGTATCGTTTCTAAAAAGTATTCAACTTAAATTTGAAAGTATAAAAAGTTCCATTCATAATATCCTTCTTATTAGAGCAATTTTTAAAACAAATAAGGAACTAAATAAAATTATGTATAAAATTATTGTATTGAAATTAATTCCTGTATTATTATAGAATCTTTAAATATTACAAGGTAACAAATTTTTAGTTAAACTCTTTTTTCAGAAATTGAAATAAAAAATAAATAACAACATAATCAATTACAATAACCTCTGTAGCATTTGATAACAGCATTGTTTACTATTTTTCACAATAAAAATATATGGGTACTATATATAGGTCAAGAATAAGACAGAAATGTTAAGACACAGATGATAGAGAAACATGATAAGGCAGAAATATTAATTTGTAATCTAAAATGTTTGATGTGTTTATTTTTAATACCTTTAGTTCTAGAAAGAGATTAAAAGAAAACAAAAACATTTTAAATAAATTATGAATTTTTCTTATAAAGAATTTGATTTTAAAATTTGAATTAGATAGATAAAAAACTTATAATTGTACATGTGTTGGTAAGTAGAATTATTTATTTTTCCTAACACAAACAAACAAAAACACTTTTCTGTTTTTTATATTAGATTACATAATATATAGGTATCTAAAGCTAGTCATTTATATAAAAAAAAATAAAACTAAAATTCATAAAACCTTAAAAAATACTTAAAATATGTACTTATAATATATATACATATGTATAAGTTTAATCATTTTTATAAATTCATATAATCATGAATGAAATTTTTGGGATCAGGCCAGTTATCGAATTCTATTTTTTCTCCTTCCCCACCGAATACTATTTATAAAACTTTTAATTTTCAAAAACTTTTATTTTTCAAAAAAAAAAAACATATTTGTAGTAACGGGACATTTCGCAAACTGTATTATTAAACGTAAATTTCCACAAAATATAAATATATATATGTATATTGTATATATATATATATATACAGATACGTATCCAACCAATGATGTGGTGGTTAAGACAATGATCTTTATTTCGAAAAATTTCTGGTTCAAACCCCGAGTGGATCATATAGATTTTTCTTTTAATATACAGGGTGGACCAGAGAATGCGTTATGGTGGACGAGAGAATTATATTATATATATTAATTATACAGGGTATATGGTTCAGACCATGCGTATCAGCTTTTTAAGAAGAGAAGGAGTCGCTATTTTAAAATATAAAAAAAAAAATTATTAGCATTAATTATTAATTATTATTATTTTTTTTATCTTTTAAAATAAAGACTCCTTCCCTATCTTAAAAAGCTGATACGCATGGTCTGAACCATATACCCTGTATAATTAATTTAATATAATTAAATAAAAAATAAGTAAATATATATATATATCTTATAATTAATATAATATTGTAATATGTAATATATGAATTAGTGGAAGCCCTGCCTTGATAATTTTTATAGGATTGAGTAAGGGAAAAAAATATAGTTGCGTGCCGCAATAAAAGTATTATACTCGTAAATGTTATAATGTAGTTTTCGACCTTTATTGAATATAATCTTTAATAGTTTGTTAAATTTATGTTCGCCAACAGTCACATTTCGTTAAAAATCTTTTTTTTAAAACGTCCAATTTTATTGAATGGATAGTTTACAAAATATCTTTTTATATACATACCAAATAAATTTTGCGAAATATTTCATTGGCAATTTATCTTTCAGTTAAACTGTACTATAACCGAATTTTTTCTAGTAAATAATTAGTTACTGAATCCGAAATAAATTTATATTAAAATAAATTTTATTTAATTTTAGTTTTAATCACAAATTAATGAATTATTCACCAAAATAAAATATTAAAAATTCTATATAAAAAATAATAATATTATCTGATTACTACTGTTATTTTTACCTACCTTTTTTAACGGTAATAATAAAAAACTACATATATCCAAACAGGTGAAATACAACTAATATATATAATATATACTTATTTAAAATATTTCATTGTCATATAAATTAACACTTATTAATTAGATACATTTTTATAAAAAAATAAAAAAAAAAAACAAAAACAAAAAAAAAAAATAATTTTTTTATACGGAAATTTTTCCGTTTTGTGATAAGAAAATCAAAAATAAATCTTTTAAATAATTCTAATCTAGTAGTTTTGTAATTCATTGCAATTTATATTAAGAATTAAAAAAAAATGTTTCAATATAATTAAACAAATTTATTCACTTAATTTTACAAAAATATTCTATAGATAAACTTTATATTATGAACTCTATAACAAACAATATTTATACTTGTTCATATGTATAATATTCGTAGATATATACATTAATCATTTTTTTTTTCGAATTTATGTATTTTCATTTCATTTTCACTCAATTTACTGTAAAAAAAATTTTCATTATCATATTAAATATAATATGGAATCATAATATGTTTATTACATATATAAATGTAAGTACATATAATATATTGTAGGTATATGTACATTTTTATATTACAGGTACAAATATTTAATGATGAAATTTAAAACGTTTTTTAAATTATAATTATTTGTCATACACTGATTTATTCATTCTATGATAGAGCCATATAGTTCACTATTTCACCAAATAAAAAGTGTAGCTTCTTTTTTTTTTTTTTTGTTTTTTTTTTACATAAAAATAAAATTGTTTAGGTAATTTTTGCACTTAAAACCAAAGGTCATTATATGTCCTCTGTATTTTTTTTTAGTATTTATATTAAAAACTATAAATGTATGTATTAAAATATAATCGCGGTGTTTTTTTTTTTTTTACAAATAACCGACGTTAATATTGCAAGACTATGCTAATAAATTTTGATATTGAAATTCAATGTTTGTATTGAAAACAAAATTAAAAATTTTCAATGTCTAGAACAGAGAAAATATATAAAATGCAAAATTATTAAAATTAATTACAAACTATATTTGATTAGAAAATTATAGTTTGCAATAAAAAAACAAAAAAAAAAAAGATACATAGTTATATTTATTTAATTGATTTTGCTTTTTAAGTATATTTTTTTTTTTGTTTATTTTTGCTTAAAAACTTTCGAAATACTGAAAAATAAAATTCTTTTCAATATAGAATGTGATTTGTATGAGATCAGCTGATTTTGTTTATATTTATTGGTAATATCATGATTAACAAAAATTGTACAGACATATTAATTACACGTTATTTGACGTTATATTCTTATCACATCTAATCTAAACAACAAAAAAAAAAAATTGAATTGATAACATCTGATTGAAAACAATATAAGTAATATTATAATCAATCAATTATGAAATTTATATTATGTATAGGTATATATTGATAATAAAATGAGTATAATTCATATAAAAAATTTTAATTAATCATATTTGTATTAAAATTAGCGTTCAAAATTAACGCACGACAACTGTTGTACTTATATATTTGTGTAATTAATTACAAGATACACTACGTTTACGTACGTTTTTGCAACGTATAGATATCCTTTATTATATAGCGGGTTCATAACAAAATTATAATTTTTATTATTCAGATGGTTCAAAATTCAGACAAATTCAATTTATTCGGAAAAATCAAAATTCAGATAATTTGTTAAAAGGTTTATGAAAATTGTTAAAATAAGTACTTATGTATGTATAAATAAATACATATGTATTATGTAAAAAATAATTAGCAGAGATTTTAAAGTTGGTTACAAAATTAAGGTTTCAATAATATTTTTTTAGCAGGGGTTTGGAGGTGTCAGCCCCACACTATTTAAATCTGAATTACACGAAAAACGAAAATCTGAATTTTTTTTATGAATATGGATTTTAAATAACTGAATTTTGAATTGTTTGAATTTTAAGTTGTCTAAATTTTGATTGTCTGATATATTTTAAAAATTTCAAATTTCGATTTTTCTGAATTTTAATTGTCCGAATTATGATTATCTAAATTTTGATTTTCTGAATATGATAATAAACCCGCACCCCATTTAATCTATAATTAAGAAATTACACTTTTTTATCAAAAGGTTCAAAACGACATTCGTCAACATTATATTATAATGTTTTTGAAGGAAATATTACACAAACTTTATATTCTCCCATATGAATATCGTTTAAAATGAATTGGAACCTTTCTGTATATGATGAACATAATTTTATTTTAACAATTAGTAATTCACAATTTCACTGCGCCCTGAATTAGGTGTATTGGAAGGAATAAAAGAAGAATACATATTCAATTCAAAATAATGCAAAATAATGAGATACTCCAAAAAATATCGATTAAATTTAAATAGTCTATTTGAAGAAAAAGATTTAGAGACTCTTGTCAAGAAATCTTTAAATTTTTAAGTTTTATTTAGAAACAAAAATTCTAAGACTTTCACGGCCAGAGACCAGAGTCTGCAATCCTTCCTTTTAAATTAAACAAAAAATTTAATAATTATATATTACATACGTATATAATGAAATTTAAAATATTTTGTTAATTCTCTTTAAAATTTATTTTGAATTGATTTTCCAATTCGATTATTCATTTATTAATTACGCAATATAATTTTTCACGAGAAAAAATAATATTTTATAAAATAAATTAATTTGACAATAATTAACAATAAATTAAGAAATAGAATTAAAAGAATTCCATATCAATAAAAATAAAAATGTGCTCAAATAAAAAGCTTTTTTAGATAATTGTTTAACACAATATTGATTTTCATTAAAACAAAAAAAAAACTTAATAAATCTACTTAAATACATTAAAACTAAATTAATATTTTGAAATGAACGATTATTTTCTCTAAAAAAAAAATGGACAAATGCAACACAAATTTGATTATCATTAAATTTCATTATAAAAATTTCAATAAAATGTTTGTATTTTTAGCACATTTCCAAAAAAGCACAAAAAAATTTGAAAAAATGTGCTTATTAGTTTTACTCTGTCCGTCCGTCCGTCTGTTTACAAAACTTCTACACCGTTAAAGATAAAGAAAAAAAATTTTAACCATGGGTATAGGTCTCATGAAAAAAATAATTTTGTGGAACAACTTTTTCATGTAGCCCCATCCATTACGGAGCTACAGCCCCTCAAACTTTGAAAAAGCCCTCTTTTTAAAGGCATATATCTTATGTTATGCTTAAGATTTTTTCAATCGGAAAACGTCATTCGACAGGTTTTTTTTTTAACTTTGTAAATGTGCGTATGTGTGTATTTCAAAATTATACAATTTTTTTAAATTTAGTATTTAAATTTACCGTTATGTGAAATTTTGCATGATTTTTCTACTTTCATAACTCCGGCACGCTTTTAGATAGAGGCTTGAAATTTTGAGGCAAGAAAGAACTTTTAGAATTAGTATAAGTTTGCTCAGAAAATTTTTTTGGGCTACCCCATGTTTATGAGCTATTAGGGCTCAAAAATTGAAAATTTGCTATTTTTAAACATCTATAACTTAGGTACCTGTACACATTTTACTTCGGAAAGATAACTTTCTTCAAAATTGCGAAAAAGCCCTATTTTCAGATGTATATATATCAGGCTCTGCGTAATAGTTTTGCAATCTAAAACCGCGAGAAGACCGGAAATTTTATTATCTACATAAAGCAATATCAAAACTATGCAATATTTTGTAGTTTACTATTTAAATTTACCGTTATGTATTAAAAGAATTCAAAGTAAAAGATGGACCATATATGCATAGAAAAGACTCCAACATATTTGTTGCAGCATTAATTCTGCATAAAACCAAATATAAATGCACGTGCACAATTAACATACAAATAAACATACAGTATTAATTTTTCTGATTCAACTACTTGTTAATGTCAATATTTCTTATTCCAGATATATTTGAGAATAATTTTATTTATAGTGTTTCTTTTTATATGAAAAAGCCTGTTTCATGAAGAAAAATAATAAAGAAAAAACGCAGGTTTTTGCAAACAACTGCCTTAAAATAATTGTAAACTTCCCGCTCTAGAATGGGAAGTAAGTCAAAATCTTTTTTAACACAAAATATAGATTTTCATTCCTTTGAAATGAAATGTGTAGTTTTATAAGTTCTTATTTCTATAACCTCTATATAAAAAAAAAAAATCCCACACAGTTTATTTATTGTTTACAATTAAATTAAGTGAACATTTTTCTCATATATTACATATATATATTTTAACAATAACAATAGCATGTAATTTATATGTAATTGCATTTTTCTAGTAATTATTATTTTATTGTTTTAAATTCAATTTTTATATCTAATTTATTTTCATTTCAAATTGTTCAAAGTTTGATGAAAAATTGATTGATATCTATCAATTTAATATTAAAAAAATTTTTGTATTTCCTTAATTTTTCATTAAATTTGAAAGAATGCATTTAATTACAGTTACATAACGTATATATTTCATATTAAAGTTGACCTTAAAAATGTTCGATATGTCTGGTATACATAAAGTTAATTATGACAGTAATGACAAAACATTTTGTTTTTGTTTATATCTTTATCTTTAAATTTAATTTACATTTACTTAAATAAAGCATTGTATTGTAACGTTTTGATAACTGCTTAAACACTTTTAGAGTATTTAGTCTATTAGATATAACATTAACATATACATGACGTGTAAACATCAGATAATGTGATAATTATTTGTCGCACATATGTACAAAATTTATAAAATTTATTTAATTTGATTTAATTAATTTAATCATAACTTTGCCACATTTAATTATATTTATTGTATAAGTTGATGTGCATAAAATTAATTGTACTATTTTCACTTTATGTTGATTTCATATACATGTATAATTTGAATGTTTGAAACCGTTAAATGTTTGAAAAAAAGAATTACGGAAATGAGACACCACCTACATATACCAATGATACAAAATGGCGAAAAAAAAAATCCAAAAAAAAAAACGTTCCAGTAAAAAGAATCCTAAATTTCAAAATCCCAAGTTTCAAAATAATGTCTTTTTATGTATTGAAAAATTTAAAACTATGTTTACATATTTTTAATATATGTATTTATCACCTTGAATTATGTTTTGATATTGACATTTGTGTTGTACATTTAGTAACCAACTATATAAAGTTGATCCTCTGAATTAGGATATGTTTACATTCCTTTTAATATTTTATTGTTGAAGTATGGATGCTAAAAAAAAATTATTAGGAAGCTTTCTAGAGTTGGTTAAAAAATCAGAGTACCAATAATGTGAAGGAAAATCAAAATTTTGTAAATATTTAGGGGCAGCAGTACGTCCACAGTAATTTAAATTATTTGCTGTTTAAGTATATATGTATATACATAGGTATATAAAAAAGTTTGGAATTGATTTTATAGTTAATATACTCTTTTTCTAAAATATATATATACACATTTAGAAGCTTCTGAATTAGGAGGGATTTTACAGTTAGTTAAAAAATCAAGGTTTCAATAATTTGTTTAGTGGTGGTTTGTGGACAAGGAATATCTTAAGTAGAAAATATTTTTTTTGGAATTTTGTATAAACTTGGAAGTTTTTTTTTTTGGGGGATTTTGTACATTTGGAATTTTTTTTGTGTTTTTGAGTTTGGGATTTTGATTTAAGAATATCAGCTCTAACCCAAAATAATTAATTTCTTTAATCAACTTATTATTAGTAATGAATGCGATAATTATAATGGTAATAATAATTTTTCTCAAAATTAAGTGAATTCATTGAAATTTAATAAAAAAAAACCTAAATGTTAACTATAACATTAATTTGCGAAAGCTTAGAATAAAAAGTTAAATAATAATTTTTTTTTTTTTAATTAAAAGTGAAATTCAAGTAAAATTTTAATTTTATGAATAAAATAATAACTCAAAGCGAACTATTTTTAAAAGGACGATTAAGTATAGTTAAATGTCTTGAAGACTTTGTATTACGTTCTTATCTTATATTGTCAAAAATATCAAAAATGAAAATTGTAAAATTCTAACTTGCACAAAAATTTGAAAATTTAAAAAATAAAATTTAAGAAATTTTTTGTAACAAGAAAATATGTTAAAATAGGACTTTTCTGGAATTTTGAAGGGCTGTAAATCTGGAACCCTATATAACTAAAATAAACCTTTAACACACGTTAAAATATATTACGGTAGCTCTAATTTTCATATCTTTCCGAAGTAAAATGTGTGCAGGTTCCTAAGTTACAGGTGTTTAAAAATAGCAAATTTTCAATTTTTGAGCCCTAATAGCTCATAAACAAAGGGTGGCTCAAAAAACTTTTCTGAGCAAACTAATACTAATTGTAAATGTTTTTTCTTGCCTCAAAATTTCAAGTCTCTATCTAAAAGGAGTTATGAAAGTAGAAAAATCATGCAAAATTTGGTTTTCACATAACGGTAAATTTAAATACTAAATTTAAAAAAAATGTATAATTTTGATATTAATTTACAAAGTTAAAAAAAATACCTGTTTTCAGATTGAAAAAATCTTAAGCAGAACATAAGATATATGAAATTTAAAAATAGGGTTTTTTCAAAGTTTGAGGGGCTGTAGCTCCGTAATAGATGGGGCTACATGAAAAAGTTGTTCCACAAAATTTTTTTTTTTTAGACCTACTCATGGTTAAAAATATTTTTTCTCTATTTTTAACGGTGTAGAAGTTTTGTAAACAGACGGACGGACGGACAGAGTGAAACTAATAAGCATATTTTTTCAAAATTTTTTTGGAAATGTGCTAATGAACAATAAAAGAATTATTAACCTGTATATTTATAAGAATTCGTGTTATATATATCTGTATTTCATTTGCCTGTTAGTTAAATTTAACTTCAAATATGACTTATTTGAGCTATAGCTTGAGCATAAAGTATCTCGTGTTTAAAAAGTGAAACGTAAATCTATATAAATATCGTATCATTTCATTTCAGCTGTTTATTTCTAAAAAAAAAAATAATTAATTTTCGTTATGATTTCAACAATAAACATTAACATTAAAGTAAATATTTTAATATACAATTTTTTACTATATATGTACTAAAAATGTCTTCATCTACATGTTTTTATTTTATTTTAAATAATAAAATGAATGCAATAATAATTAATTACATATACTTTAAAAAAAAAAAAAATAATTTTTCAATAGCGTGCATTTGTCAAAAAATTAATTCCATTGATTAAAATTATTACATAATATTATTTGTATATTTAAATATTCAAATCTCTATACAATAATTATATTTCCTTATAATATATTTTGATATAACTGATGCACATAAATGCTAGGTCACAATTTTGTTATTTAAATATTCAAAAATAACAAGTATTTAGACATTTTTATTACATATGTATATACAAAATATTTTTCTTATATTTTATTTCCGATCACAATAAATTATTTTAATTAACTTAAAACTTAAATTATTTAATTCTAATTTTAAAATTAAATTTTATTACAAATATATATTATTTTTTTTTTATGCAAAATAATATTTTTTTTTTTTGTAATTTGAAATCTTGAAATTGATTAAAAGAAATCTTGAAAATTAAGGAAATTTTTAAATTGCAACAGCAAACTTATCATACTTGTAAATTTTTTTTATATTTTTTTCTATATATGTACCTTGTTTTCAATAATATGTTATTTAAAAAGAGTTAAATTAAATCGACCTGGGCTTCTATATTATTATAATTGATGTTTATGTAAAAAAAAAAAAATCCCCCTATTATTACTATATATTATTCTAATTCTTTAAAGCAGTGTTATTTGAAAGATTTTATTGAACCAATGTAAACATACTAATGTGAGAAATATAATATTAGATGGATCGAATCACTCCCCAATCTTTTAAATTGAAACAATATTTCATCAGCTGGTTTATTTTATTTAGTCTAAATGGTAATTGTACATATTGATCTTTTACATTATTTTCTCTTTGACAAAAATCATTTACAGTCCTGTCATACTTCCATACTTCCATACAACAGAAGGCTTTATTAAGATTTTTATAAAAGCCATTATGTAAATCAATTTAAAAAAAAAACTTTTATCTTTTCTCAACATAACAGTGAGCAACAATAACATTTTTTTTCTGTTTTTTTAATGCATTTCTCTGCCACATAAATGTGGACAGGAAAGTTGTTACTTCCCAGGCAACTGAAATGGAATACTTCCAACAGCTTCCTAAAATGTCATTGGCCTCAAGTTGTACCTCCCACTTATAGTGTGGGTAACAAAAGAGTCCTAGAAAGAAAAATTTGCAGAATTCGTTTAGGACACACTTTTTTTACTAAAAGACATTTATTTGAAAATAGTAACCCGCCAATATGCCTCTATTGTCAGCGTCAACTAACAGTCAAACATATGTTCCATGAATGCTATATTACAAAAAATTTTGCTCAGAGTAATTCAATAGATCTAAAGAATATCTTAGTTCCAACATTAGAAAATGCAAACAAAATCCATAAAATTTGTACAATATTTAAAATCTGGGACAACATTTAATTTTTACCTAAAATAGTTTAGCTCTCAATTCTGTATAAACTGTAATATAATTGCTATGTTAATGTGTTATTAAACAAAATAATGTAAATAAAGTAAATAAATGTAAATAAATCTTAAATTCTAATTGTAACCACAAAACAACAAACCTAACGAATCCTAGCAAAATTATTGAACTAATCAAATATAATGTAAATACAAAAGAAAAAATTAACTTAAGATAACACTTATAGTATAATATAATATAATAAATATAAAACATTAAACTGTAAATAGCACTGTCAAGCCCAAAATGGCCTTAGTAGCCGAGGGCTCTACTGATATTATAACAATTAATTGTATAATGTTAGAGTTAAATAAAATAAATAAATAATTTCCTGTTCAAGCGTGGCTATAAATGCCGTAAGGGGGAATAACTCTTATGACGTGTGTGGGATTCGTAATCCACACTCCCTCGTAGTTTACAGCGTATTTTATACTCTCTTACCCACTAAGCTACCGAGGCCCCACAATAAAATTATAATACATACTCAATAATATATTTATGTATATAGGTTTACACTTTATAAGTACATTCATCTTAATAGATAAAATTTCCCGTATTAAGGTTTTTCAATTCAAAAAAAAAAAAACCCCCTTATTAATTATAGAAATTTTGGAATTTTTTTTTATTCCAACTGTTTAAAACAATAATTATAAATAAATTAATTTAATTAATAAATTAAATTCAATTAGTTCAATAATTATAATTTAAAAACCCAATCTGGTATATATTTTTGTGAATTTATTTATATTTTAAAATTTTAATAAAAGTTGTATTTTGTTGAAATGAAACAAATTTATTCATAAGTCATAACGAAAAGTTTAATGCAACTTTTAAAACTTTTTTAAAATCATTATTAAAAGATTCTAAGCTATTTCTATTAAATTGTAAAATAAAAATAATTTATTGATGTATTAATTATATATATAAAAACTTTATTAATATATTTAATATAAAAATTAGATAGAAAGACAGTATGAAATAACTCCTTAAGAAATAAATCCGCAAAAAATTGCTCAAAAATGTTCGCTTTAAGTTTTTTTAATGCGTATAATGCATAATGCGTAAACACGTAGCAGAAATATTTCATTTTGAGCGAGAATTATTTAATTTTTTCATTATGAAATAAATCAGCAAATCAAAAAATGGAATAAATTCTCAAATTAATTTTTTCCTGATTTATTTCATTTATTTTTTTTTTTTTTTCATATTTTTCTTCATTTTGTTTTATTTTATCATAATTAGGCTAACAAATATGTGTATTTGCGAGATTCCTATACAATCGTAACGAACTTTAAAATCTCATACAATATATATTATATGTAATACATATATATTATATGTATACATTAATTGGTATGTATCTGTATGATAAAATTCTTTTAAATTACTTAAAGGATTTTCAAGTTGAGAAAAAAATCAGAATTTACTTTTCATCCAAGATATTTATAAATATATGTATGCGAAATTCTAAATAATAAAGGATTTTAGAATTTACATATTTCGTTACACATTTCTATATCTATAAATTTAATTTTAAATTTTCGAATTTATTTCCTTCTTGAAATTGCAGACTTATTTCATTTGTTGATGCGGAGTTATTTCCTTGATGAGATATTTCATATTACTGATAGAAACCTTAAACATACGAGTAAATTAAAAATTTGTGAAGCTGATTGAAATTATAATAAAATTTAAATAATAAACAAGAAAGTAGAAAAAATTATTTTTATAAATAATATTTATATAAGTATATATATATATATATATATATATAATTACAGATAAAACTTTACATTTAAATAATTACAAAATAAAATATATATTACATGTACTTTTAATTTAACTTTTTTTTAATTCTATAAAGATTATATGAATTTGTAAAATATTTTAAACATTTCAATACCTGAAAGATATATAAAAGCTGTACATACAAATATATAAAAAAAAAATATGAATGGCATTTAAAAATCGAATCAATTAAATGAATACGTACATCTAAATAGATATAAATATAAGGTGTATAAGATAAAAACTAAAAGACATTATTGGGTAACATGGTTTCCCGAAAACCATGATTCAACTTTAATGTCAACCAATTTCATAATGTATATTTAAAAAAAGATTTCTGTCTAGAAATAAGCCTTACTAAGAAACTTGTTTCCAAAACGAAAGAGCCCCGAAATAATTACCGTGGTAAAAACATTTTATGTTCCATATATACATAAAAACCTCTTATGTTCACTCTATACATAGTTCAGAGATCATTCAGAATAGATTTATTTTTCTTTACAATACATTATTTGTAATTTTCTTGCAAAACCTCAGCCAAAGATGTTCGTGTCGTTTCTTGGATTGCAACATTAGTTATAACTTATTTTTAATAAATTATAAATAAAGAATTAATTTATATTATATAAATATATATTTCATATGATTCTGTTTAAAATTACATTACTTGCACTCTGTCCTTCTGTTTCATATTACATATACATTTCCTTATAACGCAGTTGTAACTTTTGATTAAAATTCTTAAATAAATATTTATAAATATAATTTTCTTTATTCAGTTTTCCATTGCGACGAATCAACTATTCAGACTTTATACTATATATGTTTAAATTAACTAAAGTATAATATTTTAATCGATTACAATATATACATACGTTTCTTAAAAGTATAAAGAAATAATTATCTAAATTGTTTGTTTGTTTTGATTGAGTGTTTTAAAAATAAAAAATAAAATTATAAATATAATTATAATTAGTGACTAGTAATTTGTAAATTCACTGTCATCTTCTTATAAATTCACTGTCATCATCTTTAACATTGTTTTAACTGATAATTAACACTTTTAAAAAAAACATTGTAAACCAATAATTAAATTTAGAATTAAAATTATAGATATGTATTAGATAAAACGTTTATATATTAACCGTACAACGTTTATATAAATAAATAAAATTATTCGGTTTGTACAATCAATAACTTTCTTAATTATTAAAATTAATAAATTAAATATAAAGAAAACTAATATTAAACTTTGGAATTCTTTCAATCTTTCATAGATTAGATTAGATTTATTTTAGAGGTATATAAATGATCTATTGTGCTCCCCCTGTTACTAGGTATTGTGCGGTTTTGTTCTGGTAGTACTGGCAGTTCATTTCGTGCTAGTTCATTTTCGTCAAAGCAATATGCTCCTGTATAGGTGCACATATCTTGCTTGCAGTAAACCTTCACAGTTTTTGAGTATGTGATCTGGAGTTTCCTCCCCTTTTTGACAAAATCTGCATGTACCATCATTTTCTATTCCAATTTTCTTTAAGTGACGTTTTAGCCGGCTGTGAATAGACAGCGATCCTGTTAAAATTCCCAGTTTATTTGTACTATGATAGCATATCTTTTCCGGTTATAGTTTTAATAGAAGCTCCTTGGATTGTCTGAGCCCAGATTTTTCGTTCCATAGTTTGATCCTACAGTTTACCTCTTAGATTTTTAGTGTTTCTCTTATTTTGTGTTTACCTGTGCCACAAGAAGGTTCGGGACCTGTAAAGGGAGTTGCAGCTCCTTCTGAGTTTAGTGTCTTTATGGCTGCTTAGCTGTCTGATAGAATATCTATTTCGCTATTTCTATATATCCACTATCGAGGTTGTATTTTATGCACCTTTCGATTTCATACACTTCAGCTTGAAATATGCTAGGAAATTTCCCCAATGATTCTGAGTATTTGGTTCCTGATATTTTTACTCCAGACCCATTACTCTACTCTCTCTTGGTACTTAGTTTTATCATAAAATTCTGTATAAAAAATTTAGAATTTAATTTTGATTATCTTTATTATTTTATATAATAATAATAAATCACATATAAATACTAAATTTAAGCCAAAGCACATAACAACTTTAATTTAAATAATTGTAGACACATTTCAAACAATTAAAATTATTAATTTTTTAAATACGAGTACTATTATAACATTTTTCTTTTCTATTAAAAATTACTGTAGGTACTTCTAAATTTTCGTTTTACGTAATATCATTAACTTTACTAAATGAGTTTTAAAAAAAAAAATTGTATCAGTATATCAAAATCAAAAAAAAAAAAAAAATAATAATATCAAAAAAATATTAAGAATACACACTTATTACAGTAAATAGTACTTAAAAAGTACTTATAAAAACTTTAAATTAAAATAAAATACCTATGTATGTATGTACGATGTTTTTATTAATAAAAAAGTAATTTAAAAATCTCCTAAATGTTTCGTTTTGAGTTATCTCAGTCTTATTAGAGAATCTTTATAATTTTTTCTCCTAACTTTATAAAGCTTTAAGTTCTTAGATATACGTTCGTAGAGATATTTAATGTATGAATATGTACTTTCATAGGTATAATAACATAAGTATTAAGAATAAGTAATAAAAACTATAGTTATGTAACCTGTCTTATATGACGGAAATAAAATTACCTATACGTCCTATAGTTTTTTTCTTTCATTAGGCCATTTATTTCAATATTTAAGAAAAATGCTAATGTACCTAATTTTTTTTTCATTCCTTTATTTACAATTATTATTGTTTCTTAAATTTTCATTAAATAGATCCTATACGGGTTAGTTTTCAGTTGTAAATTTGAACCAAATCATATTTGAAAATTGTAATCTGCAAATGTGAAAACGGATATGGTTTGTGTCTCCAATAGATTTCACCACGATTTCACATAATATAATTTCATTTATATAGAAAAATCATAGCATTTGTTTAGTGTTATATCAGATATGTACACACTAAACTGAAGACAAATTTAATATTAAGAAAATTACATATGTATATAAATTATTTTAAGAAATCACCGAAAAATTTATAAAATACACTTTTGAATTTTGATTCAGATTTCAGATAATAATCATTATATTTACTTTAATATATCATTAAATTTATATGATTTTAATATCTCATTATTATTCTTTAACTCTAAAAATTAACTATAAAATTAAATATTCATATCACGAAAACTCTTTATTTCAATCTATTCTATATATTTTATATTGTAAGATGTGTATAATTTTTTTATTATTGTTTTTTATAAAATTACTAATTTATAAAAAGAAACGAAAAACAAGTAAAATTAGCTATTAATTAATTTAAGATTTCTGTTTAAAAAAATAAACTTCGATATTATATAAAATATCTAGTAAAAACCAGTTCTTGTAATTAAATTATGAATCAATTTTAAGAAAATTTAATAATAATATATTAAAATACTGGAAAATACTAAGTACGTACATATATGTAAATTTAAAACAAAAAAAAAAAAATAATAATTATTCAATGTTTAAAATTATACTAATTAATTAAATTCGTTAAATTTAACTATATATTAATGTACCTATTATATTTATGTATGTGCACGTTTTATTGTTAACAAAATTACAATTAAATTTATTTATTTATTTATACTAAAAGTCTAAAAAGATTTATTTTCATGATTTGATTCTTTATTTATACATTTGTCATTTGTCATTTTGTAAATTTTTAGCAACATTTGTAATTTTAAACTAGATTTATAGGTTTTTTTTTTTATTATTATAGATATTAAAATTTAAATATTTTTTAAAAGATAAAATTTACAATATACTTAATTAAAAATTAATTAAATATATTGTATAATTTAAGTAACACGAATAAATAATAAGAATTTAAATATCATAAAAATTAGTCATTATAACAAAAAATTATAAGTTCCCAATAAATAAAATAATAAGTGCGGTTTAATTGGTAAGAAAGTGCCACGAAATCCTAAAACAAAAAAAATCCCAAATAACAAAATCCGAAATTAAGTATAAGTCCCAAACTCTAAAATCCCAAATTTTAAAAACCCAAAATCCCAAATTGCAAAATCCCAAAATATCAAAATTCGAAAACTTCAAAAAGTAAAACAAATTTTGCAGATTTAAGAATTATCTACAAATCTAGGTAATTGTTTAATAGAGGTTTCCTGCACATTAGGATTAGTAAGAAAAAAAAAACTGAATTGCATCATCGTTAACGTAGTAATTTTATTAATCATTTTTTATTACATTGGAGAAAAATAAAAAAAAGCTTGGGTATACTTCTATATAGGGAGAAAGGAATTACGTAATAACGTCATCATGTAACGGTACCGTATAACGTCATGTTTCTGAATATACATGGCATTGGTTGCGGAAAGGTCATTCAAAGGTCAAATAGGTTATAAACGTTATATATTTTGTCTGCAAAATTATATACAATCGATTTAGATACGAAATTTTAGGGAATTCTCCAAACTTTAATATGAATTTTCTTTCATTTGAATCGATGTTACCTTTTCAGAGATATTGCAGTTCAAAACAGAAAATTTGGCTATAAAAAAAAATTTTCCAGAATTTCTAGAAACACTCATATTTTAGAAATTTTCAAGTTAGAAAATTTACAACTTAAAAACAGTTAGAGATAGAGAAAAAGTTATTAGGTACTAATTATAGTGCTTGAAAAACTGTTTCAAAATATGCTATAAAAAGTGCCCCAAATACAGGGAAAGAAAATTGAGTTTTAAACATAATTTTTTCATTTTAAATCATTTTGAACCTTCATAACTTTGTAACTGTTATGATATGGGAATCGTTAGTACATAATTATAAAATTAAAGCTGACAAGTTACTCTATAAAATTCATTTTGTTTTTATCTCCCTATAGCAAGCCGTTCAAAAGTTATAGATTTTTTTATGAAAAGTCGCTAAAACATCTTTAACCCCTCATATTTCGAGAAGGGTCCAGAATACGCCCCCCCCCTTAATTAAATTATTTATGGTATACCATAATTATTATATACAGTTGAAAAGTATATGAATAGTTCTTTCTAACTGTATAATAATAATAACTGTATAATGTATTAACTTAAATTGGAAGTATCTCCAAAACCTGTATAAATCCCAAAGTAGAATGAAATATAGAGACAATTTGTGCAAAATACAAGAGGTACGTAGAAGATGCCATAATTGACGATTTTAAAAAAAAGCAGGCCAAGAAAAATACGGAAAAGGATTTCACTGAAGCATAAAATTGCTGAAAGTTTATTCTGTAAGGTGATGGTGTCTTAATTTCAAAAAAACAAAAATAAACCGAAAAATAAAAAAAAAATAATTCTAAAAAAAAAAGTTCAAAAAAAATTTTTTTGTAAGGATTTTATAGTATTTATTTTTTGTTGGATTTTTTTTAAAGAGGGTTTTCTTTTTTTTTTTTTTAGAAGAAGAATTATTTTTTTGGAATATTTTTTTTGGAAGATGATGAAATGATGATGAAATGTAAATGATATTTCAACCATTTCATTTGTATGATTGCATTAAATATTCGGAATTTATTCTAAAAATATATAAACTTAAAAATATCTAGTAAAAAACCAGAAAACAAAGAAAGAAATAAATAAAAATGTGGAAAAGAAACATAAGGATTAATCATAAGGATGTGGAAAAGAAACATAAAGATTAATAATCTAAATTATAAAAGAAGTTATACATAATAGAGATTTAAACAATAAAATTTAGAGAAAGTTTGAAGAGCCATTATCTAAACAGTCTATATCTTTATATTATAACAATAATATTTCAAGTCGGTAAAACTAAAATGATGGAAATTTGACAAAAAAAAGAAATCAAATTAGATACATATGTTAATTTATCTTTTTATTTACTTAATCTTTATGTTAATTTTTTTTGTCACAGAACTGTTAATTTGTGTCAATTATTTAAATGTTTAAATTATGGAAAATGGTAATTTTAATTTTAAATTATAGAAAAATTAAAAAATAATAAGCCAGTATAGAACGACAAATTTTTGTCATTTAATGTCTGTTAACTGACGAATTTATTATAAATTATGATAGAACTAATATTTATTATTTCCATTTAACAAAACAAAAATTTTATAAAACAATATTTAATAAATATATGTATATATATATATGTATTTTTTTTATATAACACACCTAAAATTGACATCATGTCGTGTGACAATTTTCAATAATTTGTGATTCACGATTTTCTTATAATAATAAAAAGTTTTCGAAATGGTGCAAATAATTGACACAAATTAACAATTCTGTGACATTTTTCTCAATATATATAAATAAAAAGAATATTAAATTTTAAAATAATATTTAAATAAATTCTATAATATGATAAGAAAAAAAAATAATAGTAATATTTATCTTTTAGTTAATTTATTTTAAACTTATTAAAATATACTGCATATACATAATATATTATGGCGTATAAATCATAATATGTACCTACGTCCTACAGTACAGTACAGTAAAGTATACATATACATTTATTTATACATATTATGATAGGGAAAATCAGAGCAGATTTACATAATATTTATTGTTATATATAGGTAAAAATTGATTTATCAAAAAATTAAACAAAACAATGAACCTCCTGTATTTTCAGTTAATTAAATAACGAACCAATATTTTTTATACGCAATGAATTCATATTGCACAATTAAACACAAACTGATCCAAAAATAAAAAAATAAAACTGAAAAGAAATCATAACTTAATATTGATATAGTTTAAACTTTTAAACTATTTTTCATAGCTTTTTCTAAGTTTCCATAGTGGTATTTTTTGTTTAGAATCTATTCAGACTTTTTAGATATCTTTTCCGTTTTGGGTCCGGTGCCAATTCCAGATTTTATTATAATTACAAATACCAAAAAATACATGAAAATAAAAAATAAAAGAGAAAAAGTTAATGAAAATAACAAAATTCCATATAATCAATGTGTCATAAAAATTATGAAATATTAAAAAAAAAATTTAAAATGTAGTACATGTTGTCAAAAAAATTAATTTTTTTTAACATTTTTATTTTAATTTTTTTAACCCACAGAACATTTTCTTAAAAATTTATATAAATATAAGTATATGTACTTAAATTATTGATATGAAAATTTAACATTATACTTAAATATTATCTTCTTATATAATAAGTCTTAATAAGTCTTCATGACTTTTAGTAAAAATATTAAATAACATCAAAATATAGATATATGACTCAGTATTAAAAAATATATAATTTTTCTGAAAGATAGGATTTGTAAATAAAACAAGCCACTAACAAAACAAGATTAAACCTAAAAAAAATTTTTCTTTTTTTTTTTCCTTTGGTTTATTCCCCTGCCACATAAATGTGACAAGGAAATTCTCCTTTTCAAAAGTGGATGAAAATGTCGTAAGGTGGATTTATTCTTACGACATGTGTGAGATTCAAACCCACACTCCCTCGGTGTTTACAGCGTATAATAAATATAATAAGAACAGTTTAGTGTTACATTAATTTTACACAAAAATTTTTAAAAGTTTTTTAAAATTTTTTATATAAAAAAAATTGTTGTATTTTAGGGTAAGTTCATATGGGATGTATGCAGCCAGATGCAAAAATTATTTTGGTTAAATTTCGTGTACTCTTCGGTAATATTAACGAATATTTTGCATCCATAATGTATCAACTCGTTCACGAAATGCAAAACGGCGACATTTTTATTTTGAAAGTTTTTTTTGAAAATACCTATAGACTAGTTCTAGTATGTGTGTATTGTTTTGACATTTTATAAAAAAATTTTTTATTTACAAAATACAAAATGGTTAAACCAGAGAAAATTATTATTTTATTTAAGAAAAAATTTTAATTAATATAAACTAAATATAATTTATTAATACACATATAAAATTGCAATTTTTTTTTCCTTTTTATTATATCCATTTTCAAAATATTTCAAAATATTTAACGTTTAAAATTTTTGACGTTTTATTTTACGTCTGTATTTGACGTTAAAACAAATTTGCATCTTGTATGCTTCTTATAGAGGATGCAAAAAATTTTGCATCTAAAATGAGAGAAAGGGAGAGCATGTCATGAATACGATATATTTCTTCAACCAATCAAATTTTTGCATCCGGATGCATGCATCCCATGAACTTACCCTTACTCTGAAAAAAAACAGTGTCTAAACATAGCTAATTTTAAATTTTTATTCACTATAGCTCTTAAACACATACCAATACTTATTCTCAAAAATCTTCTCAAAACATCAAAATTTCGATTAAAATCGTTACACGTATACGGTAGGAATCAAAATTTTGCAAAACTTTAGTTTCACATAACGGTAAATTTAAATTTTTAAATTCCAAAAAATTAAATATTTTTTATATTAATTTATAAAGCTAAAAAAGAAATTTCTACCCTTTAACTTTTTTTGATTGGAAATATTTATATTCAGAAGAACTACAAATATAAACACAAAATTAATCTTTTAATGACACCTACCCATGATGGTTAACATTTATTTGCTACGTCTTAAACTGTATAGAAATTTTATAAATATAAAACGGACCTCGTCTATTAATAATAAGAAACGGACGGACAAAATGAATCTAAAAAGCAAATTTGTAAATTTTATTAATTAATTTTTAAGCTTTAAGTTTTTAATTTATCCAATCTATACACTATACATATACTATATATAGTAATTAAATCAAAAATTATGATTTAAAAATGAATCTATAATCTTAAACGTAAATATTACAATTTTAATAAAATTAAATTTTATTAAGACAATCTAAATACATTAAAGAATCTTTATTAATGAATATCTATATAAACTTTATATATACATAGTGTTGGATTAATCTATAATCAAACTAAACACTTGTTCATGATAATGGGGACACTACAAAAATTCTGTAACAACGAATGACAGTATCATATTTATTGTAAAAAAATTTCAAACAAATAAATTTTACTTAGATTGTTCAATCATACGCATTAGCTTTAGCCTATTGTAAGCAATCACACTGTAGTATTTCGTGTACTCTGACTTCTGATTCCCAAGATACGAGGGTATCTTAGGCTATGTTATAGCATATAGTCGTAGGCTATTTATGAAAATTCCTGTAGTTATTCATATAAATATATAAATACATGCAAATTTTTGAAAAATATGGTATACGGTTTTTTTTAGACGGCATTTTGAAGATTAATGTTAAAAGTCTTAGTATCAATATTTTTACTTCGCTTCAATAGTGCATTCATGATGGCTAATATTGTTAATTTTTTTTTAAGTGCTTAGGACTTCTGTGGGTCTTAATCCGGCCCTGTATATATACATTTTTCTCCTACATTTCCTGAATATTAATCTAAGATTAAATGATAATTTTTATGAAGTTGGTTAATTAAACTTTAAACAATACACATATACATTTATTTACTTTGAATTACGAAAATTTAAGGTGATAATTCTTTAAAAAAAAAAAAGTGACATATTTATATAACGTTAGTTGTATAAAATATGTTCTCGGTACGATGGCACTCTAAAAAAATGTTAATATTTTGTTTTATTATGAAAGAAAGCTTTCTAAAAGAGAAATTGCTGTAATTTTTACTATATTATATGGTTTTTAGCAGTTTCAACATGTTTTCATGCAGTTTCAATTTTTTTTTTTTTTTTTTTTGGTATTTTATGCCAAATAATTCCTAAGGTTATCAGTAACAAGCAAGGTCAATTTTGATTTTGGCTATTTCGACATTCTCGACTTTTTCTTTTTTATTTTTGTTTTTTTGCGGTAAATAACAAATTATTTAATTAATTAAGTAATTATTTATTTAAAATTTATATGAATACTAAATATACCTTTGTTAAATATTTTTACCGCCCGCTAAACAATATTATTTGTATATACATATATAATACATATATATTAAGTGTAATCACACGTTCATTTTAAATATTTATAATGATTAATGAAGCAATGAGACAAGTTAATTTAATTAAGTAGCTAGCTTTCTTTTCATCATTTTGTTTTTTTTGGTTTTTTATTTACTATTTATTTATTTGTTTTTATTTTTTTTTGTTTTATATTTTCTTCTTTTGATGTTACAACAAACAATAAATGACATGTTGTTCTTCTGTTCTTTTTTAAATCAATTTTATCAATATACATATACTAATACTAATTATAATACATATACTAATTATATACATATACTTATTAATTCAAATATATAGCAGTATATGAAAAATAATCAAAGGTTTTCATAAATGCACCTTTTTTAAAAAAGACGGATTTTAGTATTTCGACTTTTGTTTTTTAGATTTTTTTTTTTGTACCTAAGCAAAAAATTCTGAATAATTAAGAGACAAGGTTTTATTTTAATCAAATTTTCATAAAACTATTTGCAATAGTGATTTTTTAATTGTGACACCAAATAACTCTAAAATAGAGGGAAAGTGAAAAACTTTTCAATTAACTTGTGCTTATTCACAAAGATTTTGCTACCATAAAAAATTTAAAATTTTGAATAAAAACTTTTCAGAAATACGGAGGAAACAAAATCTTTCCAAATTATCTACAGCAATTTTAACAACTTAGCATAATTATGTAATTAAAATTAAAATATTTTTTTTTTTGCAGGTCGGTGGAGATCTTTAAAAGATACTGTAGAACCTGTGTTCTGCTATAGTATGCTGAATTCTTACCGGCTAAAACCACCTCTCCTTGTGTCAATATCAATCTGTGTGATCTACTAAAGATTTATTTCTTGTTTTTTATTAGTTCACGTGTACATAGGAAAAATTTTATATAAAATATGGTTCCATCACTTTTTGTTATAATTCTTGGATTTTCTTCTTTTCAGTCGACGAATATTTTTATCAACATCCAGTACAGCTATCATTATTAATATAATTAATAAACAATGTAAAAGTTTTATAAACGGAAGGACAGATCGACAGAGTTAAAGTTAATAAGCTAATTTTACAAAAACTTTTTCAAAAATTTACTTAAAACATTTTTTGTCAGTGGAAAATCAAAAAGAGATTTTTAGATACACACCGCCAGGCACAAAACTATAACATTAATTGTTTTCATTATTTTCATACAGATTAATAGAAAAATCTTACTAATTCTATATACATATATAGTTTCTTTTAGACATTTTGTTAATTTTTGTTAGATGTTAAAATGATTTTATTATGTTTTTGCAAATTTGTTTGCCAACAATTAAATTTCGTTTTTACAAAACGATAAAATGTAGACAATGCATACATTGTAAATATCGGATTTAATTGTATGTATATTTAAAAAAAAAAAAAAAATGTTTGATAAATTGAATCGAAATAAAAGTGATAATAAAAATAAATATTTGTTAATTTTAGTTATTTTTAAGTATTTCCTCTTTTATTTGCCATTTTCGTTTTTATTGCAATTTAAATTAATAAGAAAAAATAAGCAAAGTAATTTTAAAACCAATTTTAAAGTATAACTAATTAAAAACTGTAACATAATGTTGGATATGTTGAAATACAAAGTTATTTTAATAGTTTATCAGCAAATATTATAGATTAATCACTAATCAGATAATGATCAAGAAAAAAGTCAAAACATATATTAAAAGTTAATCATCTGTCGCTTAAGAGAAGAACTAATACGTTTTAGGGGTAACACGATGTATTACTGTTGAAGTACACTATCAACACTATTCAAGGAGAGTATTCAACTTAATATTAAGTATAGTAACAGGATTACAACGAATATCTCAACATCAGTTAACTTAACTGAATGAGTCAGCCAAGAAGATATGAAAATAAAGATGTCATTATCAAAGGAGGCAACAAACAATAATTTCACTTATCTAAAAAATATAAAATTTTTTTGGAACTATAAAAGTGAAGTGAAAAAAGTCAGTAACGAAAATCAGTTAACTTCAGTTACAAAAAATCAGTTAACTTAAGTTTCAATGCATCAAACCTAAATACTCGTGTGGTTTATAGGAAAGAGGGTATGAAACGAAATGTAAAATATTCTTCATATATACTCGTGTAGCTTGACACAATAAAGATAAATTATATTTAACTCCAAACTAATTAGTAAATTATTTCAGACGGCAATAAAATATTATCTTATCAGGTCTTATGTTATAAAATTATTTAAGAGTTTTGTTTCAATACAAAAATAAACACTATCTAATTTTTCCGATCTAAAATCGAATTATTCAATTTTTTAAATGGAAATTTACTCTTACCTCAAAGGATTTGCTTAACTTATTAAATAATGATAAATAAAATCGATTATTTGTAAAGAAAAACTTATTTAAGATTTTGATACAAATAAAATTCGGAAAATAAGAAATTAATTAATATAATTTATATAAACTTATTAAAAGTAAATATAATTATTACAACTATTATATTTCTATATTATTTACTTTCTACTTTTATTTCATTTCATTCATGATTTACTTTTTTATATATAACACATAACACACTGCACTTCACATTACACATTACATCTAAAATATTTTAAAATGTTTCTGAAATTTGTGAATTCTTTCCCTATTATTAAAATATAATCAAATACATATAACAATAATAATTTCAACTGAGGGTAAATTAATTCTATGTATGTCAGTATGAACATTATATCTTATATCCTTGTTAGAAAGGTTTTTTTTTTTGTTCTTCTTTTTTGAGACATCCTTGAGACAATTCAAAACTTTTCACCATCACCATGTAGAAAATTTTTAAATAATATGTAATTACAAATGAAAGAGATCAGGTAAGATTTCTGTTTCTTGTATAGTGTGATGAGAAACAAATAAAATACATAATACATACATATTTGAAATTCAAACAAAAAAATCTTTTTTGTGTTATGCGGCGGTTGACAAAAAAAAAAAATTATTTCATAAAGTTAAAATCGAAAAAAAAAAAAATATTTTATATTCTTCTATATCTATATTTCAACGAAATTTTTTATGAAGTTACTTATAAATTCATTGCTGTCCTAGAAGAATTAATTCTCAGACTGACAATATTCATAAATTCATTGCTTCAGAAGATTTATATCACACTTTTTTAAATTTTTTTTTACAGAAGAAAATAAATATTCACTTAGTTTTAATTTATTTTTTTTTTTAATATATGTAGGTAGGTATATATTATAAAAAATACAGTTGACAAAAAAATCTCCCACTAAAAGTTAAAGTTATGTCGGGAGGAGGGAATCTTCCAAAGACACAAAAAATTGCGCCTTAGTAATGTCAGATTCTTACTGACTAAGCCCACGTCTCCCCTTAGTCAATATAATGGGATGAAACCCCTACTTGTAGTATATTGGCTATAGGGAGTAGGAATAGGACAATAGGATGCGGAAACATTGGATTGAGAGTGGGATTGTAAAGAAACAATGAATCCCCCTATTATTATTACTATTTTGCTATCGGCTATGCTATGCTAACGGCAATCAGTGATAATAGCCATTACAACAGTTACAATATGCAGTAGTTTATAACACCAATTCCTATATGAGGTAACTATTGAAGGCAACCCCTATTGTCATATAAAAAAACATGGGTGCTGAGCTAATTTTCTAAAGCAATGAATCCTAATATTAGTCTTATTTTGCCTTCAAATTATAACTTTTACTATGTTCAAATATTACTATCCTTCTTCTAACATCATATCTATACACATACATATATATAAATAATATTTACACCATGGCCATAAAAACATCATATATGTATGTACTTAGTATACATTTCCTGTCTACACTTTGGTATAAAACCAACATACTTATATGAACCAAACTTTTGACAAAATTATAAAACAGTTATTGAAATTAACAAAAAATTAAAAGAACAAAAAAAAAATTATTGTTAATTCATACTGCAGAGGATCAATTAAAACTACAAAAAACTACAAAAACTTTAAAATCTTATTATAGAAGATTTTAAAAAAAATCGTTAAAAACATACAAAAACATAAAAATAAAGATTAATAAATAAATTTCATCGTTCAGGTTCATTCAATCTTTAAAGATTTAATTATTCATTTCAAATTATCCCTTTTCAAAGATTAAAAATTGATTTATTAATTTCTTAGAATTTTTTTTTTTTTTTATATACATAAAAATGTTTACTGCTTTTTTTTGTTCCAAAAATTTAGATTCTTTAAGAATGATGACATTATTAATTTTATGTTTTGTTGTGATTTAAAAAAAATATTCATTAGAAAATTTAAATTTTTGTATGTATATGTAAATAATAAGTGACTTTTTAGAATTTTTAAAAACTTAGACTTATTATATTATATAGGAATGGTGAAAGGAATGGTGAAGTTTATATAGGTTAATACAAAATAATGAACATGCATACTCCTTTAAGGTTAATATTAACTTACGTATGGTCAAGTACAATATAAGTTCATGCAATTTTCAAAAAATAAGGAAATTAGAAAGAAGTGTGTATTAAAGAACCTATATAATAATAAACATAGAACTCCGGAAAGTCAATTTGTAAAATATTATTCGAACAATTTATTTATATATTTTTTATTATTAATGAGTAGTATAAATGCATATTGATTTATTTGTTTGAGCCGGTTGCCGTAAGAGCATGTGGGCCAGTTTAAAAACTAAATCTATATCTAGATCTAAATCTATTTATATTGTAATATTTTCTATTCTTGGGTGGGTTTTAATCTTTCTGACATAAGTTATACTTGTCTACTTGTATAAGTTTTGTTGATGCTGATTTTGCCGTTTTCAGTTATTGTTTTGTTTTATTGGTGTAGTTTCATTTATGGTGTAGTATTGTTGCAAAATCGACAAATGGGAGGATTTTCGCCGGCGAATATATGATTGTGTGTGTGTGTGTGTAGGGTGTACCCCATTCTAATCCGTGTCAATTCTCTGCTTCCTTTGCCAATCATTTTTGATTTTTTAATGTTTGGGAAGATTTTCTTCCTAAAGGAGATTGAGCATTCCTATTCTTGCTGTCTAATGTTTTCAATATGTTTCAAGTATTTATACAATAATGCCAAAATAGAAAGAATTAATAAATATATTTTAAAAATAATCAGCTAGTACTTTAAAAAAATTTATAGATATTGAAAACGACCAAATTTACCACATTTTATATCCAAACGAGTTATATATCATAAAAGTGGCAATGGAAAACGGAATGGTTCCATCAGAAGCTTTTGTTTATTTAAATTCCAAACAATACATACAAAATGAGGATGCTATTCTGTTAATATGTCATGTTTTTAGAAGATATATTTTTTCACATTTTTACAATAAATCAAAAAATATCGAACGAACAATTTTAATTTAAATAAAGGAGAGCGTATAGGTATGACATTAATTTAACTGAAATGTATATAACATATATAATATATTATAAACTCTATAAATAGGTTTTGATGGAAAAATGAGTTAATTTTTAATTAATTTCGTTTTAAAATTGCTTTAAAGAAGAAAATAAATATTTTGTTTTATTAATTATTAAGTTATAGTTTAGTTTAAGTATTTAGATTAAATTTAGTATATATACGCCATTGCATTCCAGACGTGGCTGTAAATATCGTAAGGCGGACTTATTCTTACAATGTGTGTTGGATTCGAACTCACAATACCCCACTAAGACACCGAGATCCTATAAATTTGATTAAGAAGAATGTAAAATTTATTTTTTTGAAAATTTTTAATTACAAAAAGAAATTTAATGTAAATTTAAAAATAATAAAAATATAATAAATAATAGTATAAAATCATATAATAAACATTAAATGTTTAGCACCAAATATCATAAATGACCAATATATAGGCTTAAGTTAAATATGTAAAAAATAAAATCTTTATACCTTTTAAGATATTTTGTATATTAAAAAAAAAAGATATTAAATAAAAGCACAAAAAAACAAAAAACAAACATACTCCTTTAAGAAATTATAAAAGATAACAATTAAATAATTAACAAAGATAATTTTAGTTATATAACAAATTTAATTATATAACAAAGTAAATAATTTTTGAAAAAAAATGCTATAACTATATTATATTTATAATGGATATTATTAATTATTAATTTTTAAAAGAATTTTTATTATTGTAAAAAACTAATCTATATAATAATTGTAAATTTATTAAATACATATTAAAAATTTATAACTTTTATCTGATATATCGGAATTAAATTAAAGAAATTACATGTATTAAAAACAATATAAGTTTTATAAGTTATAAATAATAAAATAAAAAAAAAAAATTTTTGTAGTCACATTATTTTAACTATATACAATTTAATAAACTAATAAGTAATAATAATTTATATTAATTAATTTTCTTATTATCTATATACATAATAAGATAAAATTGCATTAATTTTAATTACTAAAATAAAAAGTTACAATATATTTTTTTTTTTTTAATTTTATAACTATACACTATACTTATTGACATTTTATCTAAAAAAAAAATTTTAAAACCAAATTTCAAGTGTAAATATTTAATGAAAAAAAAAATATAATGTTATCAATATTAAAATTGTATAATTACTATAGTTAAATACTTCAAACGTAAAAATATATAGATATGATAAGTAAAAAAAAAATTTAATCAAAAAAAATAAAAAATTCTTTAATTTTTTTTTTTTTTTTATAAAAAAAAAAAACCTTTACTTGTCTTCTACTTTAAAATCAAGTACCTATTTCAAGTATTATAAAAATTATAATTATATATATTATGTTTATCATCTTGGATATATTAAAATTATTTTTTATGTTACTTACCTATATGTATAATATGAAAATGATCTATTATACATAATATAAATTCAAAATTAAATCTTTAAATTTAGAATACATATTGCATTTTATAGTTAGATCTATTTTTAGAATAATAAAAATTTCTTTTGTACATTTAAATTTTCTCCCTAAATATGGTTTCTTTTTTTCTTTCTTCAGATATAATAAAAGCCCTTAACTTAGATTAATTCATAGTAAAAAATTGATATACATTATATTATATTATATATATTTTTTTTATTATGTAACTTAAATTGTCAAAAAAAAAAATTTTTTTTTTCCTCTTTTTCTATTTCAACTGTGATGATAAATTGTCTATAATAACTATAATACTTTATCTGCAAAATCATCTATTTAAAAATTGAACTTACAATCCATTAGTTTTAATTTATTACTATATTATCATTATTTTTAGAATGTATTAATAATTATATTATAATATGTTAGCTAGTTTAGTTCCCATTATCAAATGCACAAAAAACAAATAAAAACTTAATGTAGCATGTTAATATTTTACAAATATAAAAAGTTATCTTGGAATTTTTGAAATCAGTTATATCTAAAACTGCTTGGTAAATAGATTTCCACTATAATTATTTGATTTTATATATGTATATATATACATAGTTATATTAAACACCTTTATTTAGTTTCCAGATCTTATCTATAGTTTTTTTCTTGATATACTATATCAAAAATTAATTTAAAGGAATTATGGACTGACAAAAACCTGGCCCTTTTCTATTACATTTTAATATGCCAACTAAATATTTTAGTCTTGAATTAAATTTTTTTTTACTACTATAATGATGATCTTGCTCCCATTTTTTATTTTTTTTTTTTTTTATCTAATACAAACAGTCATTATTCACTTTTTAACATCATAATAAAAAAAAAAAAACATTTACTTGATTAATATGAGAAATTTTCAATGAATTTAGAGTGAAAATTTTAGTGAATACCAAAAAAAAAAAAAAAAAAAAACAACTGAAAAAAAAAACAAAAATACTTTCTATACAATTATAGTGAAATATCAATTTTAAATTTTGAAATTTTTTATTATTACCATTAATATTACATAGTAAAAAAAAAAATATATTCAAAAATATTCCTGCACTATGTACACATCAGTAAAAATCTAATACTGTTAATTATGTTAGCAATAGCTGCCTAACATTTAAAGTTTATTAAAAAAAAATCGAAAAGTTAAATAAATTTTTAATTAAAAAATCAAGATAAAATAAAAAATAATGTTTTATCAATATTCATTTAATATTAAAATTTAATAATAATAATACGTTATAAGGTTAAATATCCTTGGAACCGCATAGATCCTAAGAATCATTAAAAATTAAAGCAAAATTTAATATAAACACTATATTTAAAATGTAACGATATTAAGATTGAATTGAATATTAATTAAAAACATTTTTTTTCTTACTAATATTTTAATCTGATATTTTTGGTCTGTACTCTGAAATAAGCATATATGTTTGTAATTCACTATCAGAATCTAGATTCTAGTCTAAACTATATGAAAACATTTATTTTCTTAAGTTTTCTAATCCTAATTAGAAAATATCCTATACCTTAATAAAAAAAAAATTTATTATTTTATTAACTTATAAAGAATTTCACTGTTATTCGATAGATTTCATTAAAAAAAAAAAAAAAAAAACAAAATAAAATAATTTTTTTTATTTTAATTTTATTAATTTTATTTTTTTTTTAATCTCTCTAAAATATAACATTTTTTTTTTTTTAATTTACCTCTGTTAAATAAAAATGGAATCATTTTTCAAAACTTTTAACTAATTTTTTTTTTAATTTTTTTTTTTACTTTTCAGCTCATTCTCAAAGAAAAAAAAAAAACTAATGATTAATTTGTAACTTTAACAATCTTAAAACAAAAAAAAATTAATTACTAACAATATTTTCTGATCACTTTTGAATATTTATTTATTTTATTTTATTTATTTATCGTTTTTATGATCTTAATTTAACGTTTAAGTGAAAAAAGTTGATCGCGCGTGTTTTGTATATATAATAATATAGTTCAATATGTATTTATTTTTTTTGTATCGTTTTATCACCGTTCACCGTTCTTATTTGGACGGATGGCACTTTAAGACTGAATTGAACTGAACTGAATTAATTGTGACTACTGACTAGTGAAGTGACTACTGTAATTTTTTTTTTTTTTTATTATTGTTGATTCTTCAATAAGATCTAATCAACCAGCTGGGAATTGGTTGGTGTTACAAGCTTTGTATTTTTTTATTTTATTTTTTTTTTCAATTTTTCTTTTCAATTGCGATTTATTTTTTTTTTTTTTTTTTTTGTTTTGCTTTTCTTTTCACTTGCTCACCCGTCACAATTTACAATAGTTATATATGTATAGAATTTTACTTTTTCTTATGTTAGATTTTGAATGCCGGTTATTTTGTTTAATATATTAGCTAAGGTATTGTAAATGTTTTTTTTTTTTGCTTCTTTTGTTTTTTTTTTTTTATTATTTGAAAGAAAAAAAATTCTGCTGTTGAATTTCAAGTAATTACTTGTGTTATTTTGTATAAATTTTTTTTTTTTTTGTTTTGTTGCGATTTGATAAAGTAAATTTTAAAATTTTTGTCAGTAAAATGATAATAATTCCATACATATATGAAATGAAATTGTCAATGAATCTTTAAATTATTATACATATATACATACAGTCTTTATTTTAAATATAAGTATGTAATTTGTTTTGAATGCGTTTTTTTTTTCTTGTTTGTTTTTTTAACAATATTTATTGAGTGGTATACGATTTAAACAGTTATTTATTAGTATGGACTATGGATTAAGAGTTAAGTTCTTTTTAAACAGCTTGCATAAAAATTAAATTTTTAATTTTTTAGTTATTTTAATCTTAGTAATTACCTAATTACCTAATTTTTATATAGGTAATGTATATTAAAATATGTACATATCCAAATTAATTCGCCATTTAACAATAGTAATGATAAATCATTTGTAAGCAATATACTGTATTTTCTATCTTCACCAACTTACTCTAGTCTATATTTAAACAATGTTGAATGAATATTCTATTGCATTAGTACCTATTTGAATTATAAAAATTATAAGGAATTTATCTTTTTATATAATAATGAATCATTTATCAACCATTACTTTAAATAAAATCATTGATCAACCATTACATATTACCTATATTGTTTGCTTTTAACAAAAATCTTGATTCAAAGAAAATTTTGTCACTAGAATGATATTTTGAAATCTATACAGCATTATTATATGTATTAGATTAGAGTATAGTATAAAATAACTGCATATTCTCTAATCATCAAAATATCGAAATTGCTTCTGTGTGTTACCTTGTTTCTCCAGATTGATCTTCTTATAATATTCTAATATATATACCATATACCTACTTATATGCAAATAAGATCAACTAATTCGGGTTGTGAAAAACATTATGGGCAAAAATTAAGATAAAATTTCACAGGAAGATGTAAGCAATAGCAATCCCTTTTATTAAATGCGATATTCTATTCGAAGGATACTTTTTTTATTTCATTTTTTTAATTAATTATATCGATTCTGATAATCTGTTATAACATTTTTAAAATGCTTTAAAATAACTTTTAAAATGCTTTAAAATATTTCGTAAATCAAATAATTTATACAAAATATAAACTTGTTCTAATTTACTTAAAAAATAAAACTAAAAAATTATACGCTAAATAATATTTGTACACGCGCAGTATTTTCATATAAATACACGAAAATAATAATATTACATTTAATAAAAAAAAAAAATTTTATAAATTAATTGTATTCAAAAGCATCAAAAAAATTTTTTTTCCCCGAATTTGTAATTCTTTCAAAGTTAAATTTCAATAATTTTAATGTTTTTTTTAGAGAATTAAAAAATCAAAGCTTAAATAAATGACCCCTAATTATAGCTACTAAATATATTTTTACAATTGTATTTCAATTAAATTTGAATGAATCTGAATGCATCACTAAAATAATAATTTTAACAGAATAAAAAATAGATAAAATAATAAAAAAAATTATTCAAAATTCTGGAATTAATTTACAGTTTAATCTTTAAAATTATTTATTTTATATTAATAGGAACTTATTTAAAGTTATTAAAATTTTATATCCATACTTAATGTTATAAGAACTTATAAAGAACTTAAGTAAAGTTAATTGAAAAATTTCAAAATAAATACATATTATAATAACAATATACTGTTCATTATTAAATTAAAAACTATATTGAAAACATATTAAGAATTTAATGAAGTTAAGCCTATTGAATAATAAGAATTACAAACATGAAAATATAGGAATAAAAAAAAAATTAGAACCATAATTATCAATAAAATATTATATTATCTATAAGATAAAGATTTAGAATTGCAATTAGTTTATTATTATTAAAATTTAAGGTATCATTGATTTAATTTATAGCAAGGTCTTATAAATTTTTCAATTTAAATTAAAAAAAATATACATATGTATTAATATAAGTATGTATTGCATGTTATTGCTTAAAATAATATTATATACAATATTATAATAATAATTATCTATCACACTTATATATCTGCTTATATTCAAATATGTTATATTTCTTCTATCAAATAATAGATGGCATTACAAAAAATTTAAAAAAGGATTCGATAAAGGCAAAGACAATTAACTAACGGTTTTGGGTAATAAATGATGCATGAAACGAAAGTTTTTTTTTCCCAAACTAAAAAATAAAACAGTAAAAAAACTATTAATAGTTATAGAACATCACTGTTAATTTCCATCTCTATAATAATATTATATGAGTATAATGTGTTTAGTGTAATGTGTAATGTGTAATTATTAAATTGTTTTATGCAAATTTATCAAAAAAGCACATATAAACAAATGAAGTTAAAAAAAAAAATAATATGTAATGATAATTTTATTATTAATATAGTAAATTCAAATCAGAAATTATTAATATTTATTATTTTCATTAAATCAATGTAAAACAAAAAAAAAACCTTTTTTTGTATTTAATTTATAAACCGACATATAAATTTACACCGTAATTTTTGTTTACCAAATTATATACATTTTTATGATTAGAATAGTATTTATATTATTAATAATATGATAACCAATATTCATTATTTAGCCATCTGCAAAAATAGAAATAAAACTGGTTCAATATAATAGAAATCTTAGCTTTGATCTTAATAATTTTTGAACTAATTAAATAAATATGAAAATGGCCGATTTAAAAAATGATAATTCAAAAGTATTTTAAGTTCAAAAGTTTACCAATGGTGAAAACTCTAAATTAAAACAAGAATTTTAGATATTATTTCAATTAGAAAGGAAAATGTATAAGAAATAAAGCTTTCAATCGTGGGGTCTTGGGTTCAAAACCCGGTCAGGTCATATATAAATAAAAAATAAGTAATTTCATATCGTAATAATGTATATCGTATTTATTAATTAATAAGAATAATAATAATAATAATAATAGTAATAGTAGTAGTAATAATAATAGTAATAATAATATAATAGAAATAATAAACTTTCAAAATAGCTTAAATACTTTTATAATATAGATAGGAATTTGAAAAAAGTATTTGATTTCTAATTATATAAAAAAAAGAACACATACTCGTAATATTCCATTTTCAGATTTATGATCAGATATAACTTATATTAAGAGATAAGTTTATAGTATAAATAATCAACTAAGATGGACAAATTCAGTATAAACAATACCTATATTTTGTTTTTTTTTTTTTTTTTTTTGTATGTAAAAAACGTAGTATAAATAGAAGGAATTAAAATGAAAGGTTATTAATAACAATCGATAATTTGTGTGATATGAATTTTACACATCTAAAATATTTACATTTTTAATTAATTTGCATATTCTTCTAAACATATCTATACCATATATGTTATACATAATGAATACATGTATTTTAATTTGTATTTTTGCAGTTCATATTATAAGATATACATATATATTTATATATATATAAAATATATATATATAAAATAGAGAATTCCACTGGTCACATACTGTTTGCTATATTATTATTTATATATATATATATATATATATATATATATATAGATGTATATATGTATTATTAAAAATTTTAATATGTATGTATATGTACATACTTTATAGAAAGTTTTATTTTACAAAATAATATGTCCACTTTAGTTTCATCTTCTTTTTCATGATTTATTAGGTTAAATATTTTTTTCTTTTACAAATAATTAAGAGATAAAGACACAAATAAGATTAATTTGAAAAAGTTATAAATAAATAAATAAATATTAATAGTAATTAAAACTCTTGTTTACGGATTTAAAAAAAAATATATATATTTAAAGCAAATTCAACCACAAAAAATAAGTGCATATTATATGTTCCAAATTTGAAAGTTTAAACAGTAAGCATTTACCATGAATCATAATTTTGTATCGTCAATACTTTTATAAATTTTTAAAATAAACTATTTCATTTTTCAAAATATGTACCTAATTATGTCATAATATCGTATAATGGAAGAGAATGGACATTTTTTTACACGTATACACATGAAGAGAATGCACAAGGTGGGAATTATCTTTCAAAAACACCAAGAATGTACCCGCTTAATAGTGTCAAATTGTTACTGCCTAAAACCACATCAATTTTTAGCCAATATATAATGGGATTATAATACCTATATTGACTATAACAAGTTAGGATAGGAGAGAGTACAAGGATTCGAAAACTTTGTGGGACTATAAAAGAATAACGAATCTGAATATTGTTATTACAATTTTGTTATTAATGATGAAGCAATATAGCATATTCCTACTTGAGGTAACCATAGCTATTATTATTATTTCAATATAAAATTACTACTTTTTTTTGTTTAATTGTATATGATCTGACGGGGTTCGAACCCAAGACTCACCGATTGAAAGGATGACAACTTAATTATCACTACATCATAAGTCAATCAGATATCTATTATACCACTTTATTTAACTTTATAAATCAAACTCATGGACCATGATTCTTAATTCTCATTTGCAAATCATTAAAAAACCTATAACATCAGATATAAAATATTTGACGCCTGTAGAGGATCTAGTTCCAAAACAATTTAGGTCAACTAAAATAAATTTACAACACTTCAGTGAAATATTAAATCTCTTTGAAACGGTATACGGATTTCAAAAAGAAACATTTCAAGCACAAAAAATTAAAGTGGATATTATATGTTCCAAATCTTAAAGTTTAAACATTATCATCAATCATATTTTGTATCGTCAACACTTTTTCATAAACGTATATCATCTTCCAAAAGAACTAATTATGTCAAATATCTTATAATAGAAGGGAATAGACATTTTTTTTTTTGCTAAGAAAGGTGGGAATCTTTCAAAGACACCAAGAATACTCTTGGCAGTGTCAGATTCTTACTAACTAAACCCACTTATAATTTTAGCCAATAAAATGGGATTAAACCTAATATTGTATTGTGAATATCTTCGAGGAACGTATAAAGTCTTTAAAAGCCATCTGAAATATTACATAATTCAAAAATATAAAGTTATTTTATTCACGTGATTTACCCTTTACAATTGTGACTGCTGACATTAAAGGGATTAAAAATTGAAAAATTTGTTTTAAATATTACAATACATAACACTCTTAATACAAATAATATAATATATACATATATGTATATAATATTATGTATGTAGTTTGTACACTACAGTAGATAAGTTCTACATACCCTATTTTGGAAAAATTTCAAATGCAGAAATAAAAATTAAAACAGAATTAGCAGATAATAGTTAGAAAGAATATATGTAGAGCGAGGCGAGGAGAAGAAATAATTATAATAGAAAAGTAAATATGTATGTTAAAAAAGAAATTAATGAAAAAGAAAGTGAGCAAAAATAAATTTGGAAGATATTTAAAAACTATATTATCAACGAAATTAACAACAAAAATTTTAGTGAAATACAATGAATTTTACATAAATGAAAAAAAATAAATAAATATTTATATACTGAATATACTACTATCGAACTAAATAAATTTTTCATTATTAATTTTACATTATTCAGCATTCAGCAATAGAAAAAGTAGTAACAAACAACAGTATAAAAGAAAGGACGATTACTTTTAAGTTAAAGAAAAATTTTAAAATTAAGAAAATAATCTTTTTGAATTGAAGAGTATTAAATAAAAAAAAAATTCAAAGATTAATTTTAATGATTTAAATAATAATGAAAGAATATTACTATTTCTCCTTAAAATAATAAACAAGCTCTATTGTGAAAGTATATTTCCCTAGTTTTGAAAAAAAGCAATGGTGACTCAGAATGATGATATTGCAGAACAATTAAGGCCAGCGTAAATATGTTGTCATTTTATAGAAAACTGCTCGAGAGATGTGTATTCAAATAGATAGATACATATATAACACGGAATAACACGGTTTTCTGAAGTGATATACGACTGAGACACTACAATACTAGATCATAAATAAGTGAAAAATAGAAACATATATGATTGAAAACAAATTAAGTATAATGGTTTTTTTAAAAAAAAGAAAGATCCAAAATGTGCTTTTGAAGCGATTGAAAGAGCAATCTTATTAGGGAATTTAATTAAATATATGATATTAAAGATAAGAAATCTCATTAGTTTGAAATTTATCTATCAACAGAAATCAAGTTACTTAAAGCAAAAGTAAATTCTAAAATATCAAGAAAATATACGACATAAAACTGGATGTTACAGAAAGTTCCGTTTTTGATATTGTACACTCTTTCTTATATACATATGAGAACACTAAAATCGAACTGCTTACACTGTGAGATTTTTCAAAGCTTTCTTGTTATTGGCTAAAATTTTTGGTAATCTGTAGATTGGAATGGAATATTAAAGAGCTCGAGCGATCTTGCATTGTAAATTTTTTCCTAACCCTTATCTGATCTCGAATAGTGGTGGCATGCATACATACAAATATATGCAATTAATAGTCATGATTTACGGAAATTCAGATTAATTAAAGATAATCGCCAATTACAATGAATGGAGGATATTATAATGAATCAGTTCAAAGTATGTATGTAATTTTCATTACTCGAAATTTTAGAATGTCTTTATCAAGATAAGGTGATCAAACTTTACTTGTAAGTATATTCAAGAATTGACGTATCATAGCAAAAACATGTTTTGTGATTTAGGGATTAAAAACCTTCTTTTGACCAACGGTCAAAGTAACTAACCACCAGTTTGAACAAGACTTGTTAACAATAAATTTATTGTGACTCCATGGATAGGCCTCTTAAAAATTAATTGGGCTTCATTAATAGGTCTTTTTTAAAAAAAAATCTTTAAGTTACTTAAGATAAAATTGTTTCTGCCCCTGTTTAAGAGCTATTAGGGGTCAAAAATTGAAAAAATGGCTGTTTTTAGGCACTTGTAACTTGCGCACAATTTTTTCAAAGTAAACTCAAAAATCAAAGCTTTAACTTATTTTTGCATGTGTTAACAATTTTGTCTAATATATATACGATTTTCTTAAAATTAAAGAGTGTCCATTTTTCACAAATTTTTCTTTTTATAATATTCTGAGAAAAATTACATGGAGGCAAGTCACAATTTTTATTTATTATTATTATTAACGATTGTATAAATAAATAACTATTTGTTTTTTTTTATACCATTAAAACAATCAAAAGAGACTCCGAACTCATTGCAAAGTAAACATCTTTGTTCTAATAAGTAACATACATAAATAAAATAATTGTGTTAATTAAAAAGATGAACACCGAAATTTAAATTAAAATAAATAATTCATCTATTTTTTTAGACTATATACATTTTTAATTTATTTTTTTGAATATATTTGACTTTTTAGATCCAAATCAAATAAAATTAAATATTTCTTAAAATTTGACAATATTAAAAAAACCAAAACAATGTTGTTAAAAAAACTTGTTATGTAGATGTATTCTTTTCGCTATCAAGTCAACAGTCTGCTACCTCTCAGTGTTTTAATTGTTGTGTCAACATGATGAAATTCAAAAAATCTTTTCTTTTGAGGAGGCAAATTCAACTCTTAAATCTGATCAATGGGCCTGATATGGGCACGGCGGATCAGGTGCCTTACCGCATAGTACTACTTTCGCTAAACGAAAATCGCATTCGAAAAGTTGGATCTTTGAAAATCGTAGAGTTGCGAATGGGAAATTAAAATTTTGATACTGGTGTAAGCATTATATAGAACAAAAATTTTAATTTTGCACTCGCAACACTGCAATTTTGAATTTTTAAAGTTCCAATTTTTCGTTTAACGAAAGTCGCAATGCGCGGTAAAGCACCAGCTTTTAGAACAGGTCCGCGAACTTGATAAGTTTTATCATGTATGGGGAAGTTGTAAAACTTGTTGATTGTTGGAAGGTTGGTTGGATGAAAATTAAAAAAATTTTATTTTTGTGGGCGGCGTCTTTGGTTTGTAGTTGAGTTGTATCATCTATATGCAAGTTGTACAACGTAAATGTCATTTTAATATTGAAATTTTTTGATTTGACAAAATAATAAAAATACAAAGTACATAACTACAATAATTACAATGGTTGGATGATAGGTTGGATAAGTGTGTAGTATACCGCAAACACGTTCGCTTACCAAATTGTACAACCAGGTCCAACGTGTATGACTAGTATTAAAAATAGTTTCAAAGCTATTAAAAAATATAAAAAGCTTTTATTGAATTTAATTTCTTAAATTTCCTTTTTAAAATATGTATGTATATATTTTCTTATTTGGTATAATAAACATGCAAAAATAGTATTTTTTCAATACACATAAAAAACCAAGATTCTTTTTTCGGTTTACTATCAATTTATTATTCTTTAAGTATAGAATTTTATAAATACATAAAATGAAAACATAGTACAACCAATTATGAAACTGAGTATATTTATTATACTATACAATTTTATTATAATAAAATTGACCTGGAATTAATTAAAATCTTGCCACTTTTATTTTCTTGTTATTTTTTATTATGTCTCTTTAAGTAAAATTAATAATAATTATAAAAAAATCGTCTTGAATTCCAGAAAAAATCATATAGATGCTAAAGTGTGGATTGTAAATGTCTGTTTTATTTCTTTCCAATATCCATCTTGACCTTTCCATTTATAAATTTAATTTACACATTTACAAACGACGTGGATTTCCACCACTTCCACCACCACCGCCACCACCACCACCTCCACCACCTCCACCACTTCCAATTCTTAATTTACCATCGTAAAATAATTCAATATAACGATTTCCCATTTGTTTGCGATGTCTCTTCATTGCAAGTTGTGACTCTTCATGCGTATCAAAGAATGCTTTAGCAGTTCCACTATGCAATCCTTTGTTGTTGTAAATAATTTCAACGTGTATTGGACGGATAGGATCAAAGAACTAAAAAAATATTGGTATAATTTTTATTTCATATAATGACGAACATTATTTTAATTTAAATTTATTTATTTTCTACCTTATTTACGTCGGTCTCATAACAATAGTATGGCAATCCTCTCATATGAACACAATGTCCTTCACAATCTCTATTGCCACTACCCGAACGTCCACTTCCGACAGGCCCAAATGAACTTCCACCACCATTTCTATCAGAATTAAAGCCTCCAAAATCATTGTTATTGAAACTGCTATTGCTATTTCCATTCCGATTAAATGGATTACCACCCCCATTCCCAAAACTATTGTAATTATCAAAACGATCATTATCTCTATCATTAAAGCGACCACCACTTC